>CM022302.1:458443345-459726731 GCA_011799875.1 Thinopyrum elongatum | reverse complement strand
TATTTAAGGGGGGGGGCTGGGGCAGGGTGGCTTGGGGCGGGCGACAGGCGGCGGTCGTCGTCGGACACGCCGGCGGCGGCGGGGCGGACTCCCGTGCGGGGAAAGGCGGCGGCGCCTGCGGGCCGGCTGGGCTTCGGCCCAGTTCGGTCCGGCGGAGTTTTTTTTTTTTAAATAATTCCGCGCAGAAAACAAATAAAGAAATACTAAACGGACTCCAAAATTCCCGAAATAAGTTTTCCCCCGTCCTCTAAAATCTCCCGGACAAGGTAACATTTATTTGGGACCCTAATGCAATTTTGAAAAATGCATATTTTTCTAAATTCAAATAAAATTGCAATAAAATCCAAATAAAATATTTATTTGATTTTAATATTTTTCCTCCAATATTCAATTTATTTTGGAGAAGTCTATTATCTCCTCTCATATATTTTTATATGAAATATTTCGGAGAGAAAAATAGTTAAACCAAATTGATCCCTGTTTCAATATTTGAGAAAATTCAAATTGAAAACGGTGAAATCCCCAACTCTCTCCGTGGGTCCTTGAGTTGCTTAGAATTTTCGAGGATCGCAAAACGAAATGCAATAATATGATATGCAGTGGATGATCTATGTATAACATTCCAAATTGAAAATTTGGATGTTACATAACCATAGCGGACAAGGTCGCCTTGTGAATGAACCGCAAAAAAAAGGTCGCCTTGTGAAGTGTGATGATATGCTGAACCGGCCATTTTAATTGCATGCACGCACGAGCCACTGTGTTGAATACCAACCATCACACATGCGCACAAACACGCCCGCAACACCTGCATGCATCATGCAATACTCACCGTACAATTGCACGCACCACACTCGCACGAACACACGCACGCATGCAGGCGTGCAACACTGGCAATTACACATGCATGCATGAACACGCACGCATGCACACATGCATGCACCACTGAAACGTACACATGCACACGCAACACTCGCACGCCTACATGCACACAACACACTGACGCAAGACACAACGCCTATATGTGCATGCACCCTTTCTTAAAGACATCGATTGTTAGGAGTATTAATCAATCTTATCTGTGATAAGCTGACATTGATGTTTCCAGCGGTCTTTATGAATCACAACATATCGAACGGGCTATCAACGAAAAATTTAAATTCTCTTACATTATATAGTAGGCTTATCAACCAACGTGAAATAGATGATGTCACACTCAATGAACCAATCATCGGTTTATGAAGCCCGCTTCTCACCACGCCCTGGCCCACCAAAAACCCCTCCCCCCTCCCGTGCGCGATTCCCCCCGGCGCTAGCTGCCCGCATTCATGTGGAGCCGGCTCCTCTGCCATGCGCTGCCTGCGTTGGGTCACTGACATGCAGGCCCACACATCAGTGGAAGAACGGCGCAGTGTCATACGTCAGAGTCAGGGCGCCGCTCGCTGCACGCCCGGCTGAACACGCGTCCTTCCGCATTCAAACGCCTCCATGAAACCCGTGTGGAAGCCGAGACCCACTCCGGCCACACGTCCATTCATGACCGGGCCGGCATTAAATGCACACGACGGCCGAGCTCCTCCCGTCCGCCGTCTATTAATCTCCTATTTAAACAAGGCCAACCCAGCCAAGAATCGCCACACCTCCTCCACTCCCCTATCTCCTCCTTCACCATTGTCTCCACTCTTCAATGGCTTACGAAGAGTAGTAATCCCAGCATCCAAGCCGGTTGGGTGGCCCGCCGAGCTCGCCGGATACGAGCTATGCAGCTCGCT
Organism: Thinopyrum elongatum; assembly: GCA_011799875.1. NCBI lineage: Eukaryota > Viridiplantae > Streptophyta > Magnoliopsida > Poales > Poaceae > Thinopyrum > Thinopyrum elongatum. The sequence goes on along the minus strand of CM022302.1, from coordinate 459,724,959 downwards.
GATCCACCTCCCTTCCCTCGCCAAACGAGCCAGTTGCCGCCCCAAGTCGACGTGTGGTTCAGCAACTCGCCCTCTAGGCCAGCTCGGCGAGGAGCTGAGCTGCTCCACGCCGGCACAGCGGGGAGCACGGGCGTCGTCGCTGCCGTCCATGATACGTCTCCAACGTATCTATAATTTTTGATTGTTCCATGCTATTATATTATCTGTTTGGATGTTTTTATATGCATTTATATGCTATTTTACATGATTTTTGGGACTAACCTATTAACCTAGAGCCAGTGCCAGTTTTCTGTTTTTTCTTCTTGTTTTTGAGTTTTACAGAAAGGAATACCAAACGGAGTCCAAACGAGCTGAAACTTTACGGTGAATTTTTTGAACCAGAAGAAGCCCCCAAGCAAAAGAGTTGGGCCAGAGGAGCCACGCGGCATCCACAAGGGTGGAGGGTGCTCACACCCCCTAGGGCGCGCCCCCCCTGCCTTGTCGCTGACTCGTGGACCCCCCTGACGTGAAACCGACGCCAAAAAATCCTATAATCCAGAACCACCCCAGAAAGAACACTAGATCGGGAGTTCCGCCGCCGCAAGCCTTTGTAGCCACCAAAAACCAATCGGGAGCCCATTCCGCACCCTGCCAGAGGGGGAACACCATCACCGAGCCATCTTCATCATCCCGGCGGTCTCCATGACGAGGAGGGAGTAGTTCACCCTCGGGGCTGAGGTATGTACCATTAGCTATGTGTTTAATCTCTCTCTCTTGTGTTCTTGATTTGACACGGTCTTGATTGTACCGCGAGCTTTGTTATTATAGTTGGATCATATGGTGTTTCTCCCCCTCTACCTTCTTGTGATGAATTGAGTCTTGCTCTTTGAGGTTTCGTTATGTTGGATTGAGTATTGGATTTGAGAACACTTGATGTATGTCTTGTGATGGGATATCTGTGGTGACAATGGGATGTTTCTATTGATTCACTGATGTATGTTTTAGCACTCAACTCGCGGATTCCTGAGGTGACATTGGGGTAATCTATGCATAGGGGTTGATGCACGTTTTTGTCCTACGTTCTCCGATAGAAACTTTGGGTGATTCTTTGTTGCACGTTGAGGGATTGCCAAATGATCTAATTATGTTATCATTGTTGGGAGAACTTGCACTAGTGAAAGTATGAACCCTAGGCCTTGTTTCCAAGCATTGCAATGCCGTTTTTGCTCACTCTTGTTACTAGTTACCTTGCTGTTTTTATATTTTGAGATTACAAAACCGATATCTACCATCCATTTGCACTTCTATCACCATCTCTTTGCCGAACTAGTGCACCTATACAATTTACCATTGTATTGGTGTGTTGGGGACACAAGAGACTCTTGTTATTTGGTTGTAGGGTTGTTTGAGAGAGACCATCTTCATCCTATGCCTCCCACGGATTGATAAACCTTAGGTCATCCACTTGAGGGAAATTTGCTACTGTCCTACAAAACACTGCACTTGGAGGCCCAACAACGTCTACATGAAGAAAGTTTGTGTAGTAGACATCAAGCTCTTTTCGTGGCGCCGTTGCCGGGGAGGCTAGGTAAGCGGCACTCACATCCCGTCAACGAAGCTCTTTTCTGCTGGCGCCGTTGCCGGGGAGGTGAGTGCTTGAAGGTATATCTTTATATCTTGCAACTGAATCTTTTAGTTTCTTGTTTTATCACTAGTTTGTCTATAAAAAAAACAAAAAATGGAATTGAGGTTGCCTCATATGCTTCATCTTTATAATGTCTTTCGTGAAAATGGTGGAAAAGAAAATTGTGCTCAATTGATAGAAGAACAATGCAATAAAATATTTGGCACTAAATCTTTGAACGATGAGCATGATTGCAATGTTTTTAGTATGAATTCTTTGGATATCCATGATGCTATGATATGCAAAGCCATAAGCTGGGGGATGCTATGTTGTGATGAAGATGATATTTTTAGTCCCCCAAGTTTTGATGAGAATATTTATTATATGATAGCATGCCTCCTATTTATGATGATTATATTGATGAAAGTGGGTTTGGAGATTGTCAACTCTAGGTAGTATTGATCCCACTATTTTGGAGGGTGTTGAATCTTTTCACAATTTGATAAAAGTGGATTTGGAGAGGTCATGACTTTATTTAGTGATGAATCATCTATTTTGGAAGAGGTTCCATTGATTATGAGGACAAAGTTGCTATCTATGATGATTGTTGTGATGACATGTATGCTATAAAGAATAATGATAACCATGAAACTTGTCATCATGATTTTAATTTTCAATTGGATTATGCCTCACATAGTTATTTTGTTGAGTTTGCTCCCACTACTATTCATGAGAATAAATTTGCTTATGTGGAGAGTAATAAATTTTCTATGCTTGTGGATCATGAAAAGAATGCTTTATGTGATAGTTATATTGTTGAATTCATTCATGATGCTACTGAAAATTATTATGAGGGGGGAACATATGCTTCGACATATCTCAATAATATCAAGTTTCCTCTCTATGTGTTGAAAATCTTGAAGTCATGCTTGTTTTGCCTTCCTATGCTAGTTGATTCTTGCTCCCATAAATTGTTTTCTCATAAAATCCCTATGCATAGGAAGTGGTTAGACTTAAATGTGCTAGTTATATGCTTCATGATGCTCCTGTTATGTTTCAATTCTTATCTTTTATGTGAGCTCATTGAAATCATCATGCCTAGCTAAAAAGGCATTAAAGAAAAGCGCTTGTTGGGAGACAACTCAATATCTACCCCTACTATTTTGTGTGTTCACATGATTAAGCTACTGCATTAATAATGTTTTGTAGGTTTTGTTTCAATAATGTGCCAAGTAAAACCTTTGGGATAGTGTGGATGATAGTTGACTTGATTTTGTGCAAAACAGAAACTTTTGCGTCTAGTACAGAAGTTCCTATATTTTACTGGAATGTGTAAAAACTCTGAATTTTTTACAAGGATTTATATACAAATTTTATATGTTTTACTAAATTTCAGAATTTTTGGAGTTAGGAAGTATGAGTACAATTGCACGCTTTACAGACTGTCCTGTTTAGACAGATTGCTGTTGATTTACATATGTTTGCTTGTTTATGATTCTATTTGAGAATGGATTATTAAATATGCAGAGGCATTTAGTATGCAATTTAATAATAATTTTAGTGATTTCCTATAGTAGGAATGATAAGGTTTTGCATTTGATTTATACTAACTTTTCTCACAAGTTCTTGTTGAGTTTGTGGTGCATGAAGTTTTTAAGATTTAGGGAAACCGTGATATAAAAGGAATTAAGGAGACACAAAAGCTCAAGCTTGGGATGCCCAGGCATCCCTAGTTAATATTTCAGAAGTCTCAAGCATCTATGCTTGGGGATGCCCGGTTGGCATCCCACTTTCTTCATCAACAATTATCGGTTAGTATCGGCTGAGCCTAAGTTTTTGCTTCTTCACACGATGTGTGCTATTTTTAGAATGTCATTTTATTTTTTTTTGCTTGCTGTTTGAAAAAGTACTTAAGATCTGAATTCTTTTATGAGAGAGAGTCCTCACATGCAACATATTATTTGACTACTCATTGATCTTCACTTATTCTTCGGAGTAGTTTGTCATTTGCTCTAGTGCTTCACTTATATTATTTTGAGAGTCTCTAAACAGCATGGTATTGCTTAGGTTATGAATTTAGTCCTAATATGATCGGCATCCAAGAGGGATATAATAAAAACTTTCATATAAAGTGCATTGAATACTATGAGAAGTTTGATTCCTTATGATTGTTTTGAGATATAAAGATGGTGATATTAGAGTCATGCTAGTGAGTAATTATGAATTGGAGAAATACTTGTGTTAAGGTTTGTGAGTCCCGTCCCATGCACGTATGGTGAACCGTTATGTAACAAAGTTGGAGCATGAGATATTTTTTGATTGTCTTCCTTATGAGTGGTGATCGGGACGAGCGATGGTCTTTTCCTACCAATCTATCCCCCTAGGACATGCGCATAGTACTTGTTTTGATGACTAATAGATTTTTGCAATAAGTATGTGAGTTCTTTATGACTAATTGTTGAGTCCATGGATTATACGCACCTCACCCTTCCACCATTGCTATCCTCTCTAGTGCCGCGCAACTTTTGCCGGTACCATACACCCACCATATACCTTCCTCAAAACAGCCACCATACCTACCTATTATGGCATTTCCATAGCCATTCCGAGATATATTGCCATGCAACTTTCCACCGTTCCGTTCATTATGACACGCTCCATCATTGTCATATTGCTTTGCATGATCATGTAGTTGACATAGTATTTGTGGCAAAGCCACCTTTCATAATTCTTTCATACATGTCACTCTTGAGTCATTGCACATCCGGTACACCACCGGAGGCAATCATATAGAGTCATATTTGTTTCTAGTATCGAGTTGTAATTCTTGAGTTGTAAGTAAATAAAGTGTGATGATCTTCATTATTAGAGCATTGCCCCATGTCAGAAAAAATAAAAAGGCTAAAAAGCCAATCAAAAAAGAGAAGAAAAAAAGAGAAGAAAAAAAAGAAAAAAAAGAGAGAAAAGAGAGGGGCAATATTACTATCCTTTTCCACACTTGTGCTTCAAAGTAGCACCATGTTCTTCATGATAGAGAGTCTCCTATGTTGTCACTTTCATATACTAGTATATTCCAACGATGGGCTTCCTCAAATGCCCTAGGTCTTCATGAGCAGAAAGTTGGATGCACACCCACTTAGTTTCTTTTTTTGAGCTTTCATAAACTTATAGCTCTAGTGCATCCGTTGCATGGCAATCCTACTCACTCACATTGATATCTATTGATGGGCATCTCCATAGCCCGATGATACGCCTAGTTGATGTGAGACTATCTCCTTCTTTTTGTCTTCTCCACAACCACCATATTCTATTCCACCTATAGTGCTATGTCCATGGCTCATGCTCATGTATTGCGTGAAAGTTGAAATGGTTTGAGAACACTAAAAGTATGAAACAATTGCTTGGCTTGTCATCGGGGTTGTGCATGATTTAAATTTTGTGTGATGAAGATGGCATATAGCCAGACTATATGATTTTGTAGGGATAAGCTTTCTTTGGCCATGTTATTTGAGAAGTCATAATGCCTTCTTAGTATGCTTGAAGTATTATTGTTTTTATGTCAATATTAAACTTTTGTTTTGAATCTTATGGATCTGAACATTCATGCCACAATAAAGAAAAATTACATGGATAAATATGTTAGGTAGCATTCCACATCAAAATTCTATTTTAATCATTTAACTACTCGAGGACGAGCAGGAATTAAGCTTGGGGCTGCTTGATACGTCTCCAACGTATCTATAATTTTTTATTGTTCCATGCTATTATATTATTTGTTTTGGATGTTTTATATATGGATTTATATGCTATTTTATATGATTTTTGGGACTAACCTATTAACCTAGAGCCCAGTGCCAGTTTCTGTTTTTTCCTTTTTTTTTGAGTTTTACAGAAAAGAGATACCAAACGGAGTCCAAACGAGCTGAAACTTTACGGTGATTTTTTAGGACCAGAAGAGCCCCCGAAGCAAAGAGTTGGGCCAGAGGAGCCACGGGGCATCCACAAGGGTGGAGGGTGCGCCCACCCCGTAGGGCGCGCCCCCCTGCCTTGTCGCTGACTCATGGACCCCCCTGACGTGAAACCGACGCCAAAATTCCTATAAATCCAAAAAACCCCAGAAAGAAACCTAGATCGGGAGTTCCGCTGCCGCAAGCCTCTGTAGCCACCAAAAACCAATCGGGAGCCCTTTCCGGCACCCTGTCGGAGGGGGAAACCATCACCGGTGGCCATCTTCATCATCCCGGTGGTCTCCATGACTAGGAGGGAGTAGTTCACACCCTCAGGGCTGAGGGTATGTACTAGTAGCTATGTGTTTGATCTCTCTCTCTCTCTCTCGTGTTCTTGATTTGGCATGATCTTGATGTACCGCAAGCTTTGTTATTATAGTTGGATCATATGGTGTTTCTCCCCCCTGTCCCTTCTTGTGATGAATTGAGTCTTGCTCTTTGAGGTTTCGTTATGTTGGATTGAGTATTGGATTTGAGAACACTTGATGTATGTCTTGCGATGGGATATCTATGGTGACAATGGGATGTTCTATTGATTCACTTGATGTATGTTTTGGCACTCAACTCACGGATTCCCAGGGTGACTTTGCGGTAATCTATGCATAGGTTTGATGCACGTTTTTGTCCTACTTCTCCGATAGAAACTTTGGAGTGATTCTTTGTTGCACGTTGAGGGATTGCCATATGATCTAATTATTTTATCATTGTTGGGGAGAACTTGCCACTAGTGAAAGTATGAACCCTAGGCCTTGTTTCCAAGCATTGCAATACCTTTTTTTCTCACTTTTGTTACTAGTTACCTTGCTGTTTTTATATTTTCAGATTACAAAAACCTATATCTACAATCCATATTGCACTTGTATCACCATCTCTTCGCCCTCAGTGCACCTATACAATTTACCATTGCATTGGGTGTGTTGGGGACACAAGAGAATCTTTGTTATTTGGTTGCAGGGATGTTTGAGAGAGACCATCTTCATCCTACGCCTCCCACGGATTGATAAACCTTAGGTCATCCATTTGAGGGAAATTTGCTACTGTCCTACAAAACTCTGCACTTGGAGGCCCACAACGTCTACAAGAAGAAAGGTTGCGTAGTAGACATCAGTCCACGCCGCAACCTTGTACCGCGCCTCCCGTGTTTGCGACCGCGTCTCCTGTGTCTGTGGCCTAGACTCCCGTGCCTGCGGCCATGCCATGCAAGCAGAGACAGAAGCCGGGTGCGCGGAGAGCGACGAGTCGGTAGCCAGCGCCTTCACATCCGCCGCCATCATCAAGGAGAAGTAGAACACAGAGGCCGACGCCGCTTGGGTCCCATGAAGGCCACCGCCGAGGCAATGTCGGCGTACACAACAGGTGCCTTGTCGGGTCCTTCATTGCGAGGACCTTCGTCGACCCCGCATGGGCTCCATGGAAGCGGAGAAGCCCCCTTCAGACTCCATCTTGGGCATCAGCCAACGATTTCACTCAGTTGAGCGGCGGGGAAGCGAGCCGTCCTTTGCGCTGAAGCATATACCTCCGGGGCTCCCGGCAGTCCGGTGATCGTGCTGGCCGGACATGAGGAAGACAAATGGATCCGCAGGCGACCATTTAGGCTAGGTATTATTATACCTGTGCTGTTCAGGAGTAGCACCGCGCTTAGTTGATTTGATTTGTAATGACATCCGTCATGTTTATATGAAAATCCGTATTTTATATGAATTCCATCATGTTTATATGAATATCGCCATGTTTTGAATGAATTTCGTCGGTTGGTTGAGTTGTTGTCAGAATGTGTGCGGCTACGGTTGGATGGCGTAATTGCGGGTCGTCAGTCGTCCTGCGGTAGACTCCGGCGGCGAGGTGGGACAAAAAAACAGCTCGTGCGAGCTCATCTCCAACGCGCGCGCTGGACGATGCGCACCCGAGCTCTACCTCGTTCATTGGTGAAAAGGCACGGGTGGACAAAGGGTCGCCAATATTTTGGCTTCCCCGGGCAAAATCCAAACAGCCCCTTCCAGCCCACCCCTCCCAGCACATTTTAATCCTTCGTTCGCCGTGAAATTTTGCCATGTGTTGCTTTCATGGATTTTTTGCTGTGTGAAAACAAATTTAAATATGAATGAATAATCGGTGTCCGTGGTCTCTTCCAGGACACGGTTGGATGCCTCATAGTAGTAGTGTAGAGTAGCAGGAGTAGTACAGTGGTAGGAGTAGTCCTACAGCAATTTCCTTGGAGTCCGTGCTACATCAAGCTACCCTAGGCTATGTTACTACTACTCCTCCTTTTCCGGTTATAAGGCTCAATTTCAAATCTCTCCAACCAAGGCTACTAGTTTGCACATGTACTTAATTATACGCTCATTTTTCTCAAAAAGTTATGTTTGCCGATACATTAATTACAACGAATGCATGCATGACCTCTAAATTTCCATGAACTTCTAACATGCATTGGTGTTTTCTCTTGATACTGCTTGCATCGGGTGATTTAATGCACCTCAAAATCCAACATGTGATGGTATGTACTAACTACTAGTAGAATTGAGACTTATAAAATGGAAAAATGATTTTTTTTAGATGAGCCCTATAAACCGGAAGAAGGGAGTAGTACTACCTCCATAGTGGGTACATACTCCGTAAAATCAGATTTTCCCAAAACTAAGTCGCTCAACCTTTATTTGCTTGTTTCCCTTCCTGCCTCGTTGCCTCGAATAGACTATGCCAAACTCCCTCTCCTACCGCGCGGGAAAAGACCCGCCCTCGCCTTTTTTAGTCTGGGTTTGTATTGATGGATCACGCAAAGCAGCAAAAACCAAGCCGTGTCTTGTACTCCTCTCCGTCGTACTAGTGGAGATGCTCACTTTCATGAATTTTGTACTTCCTCTCGCCGACATGTGGGACATATAGCAACCGCTTCGACGTGTCATGCACCAATAACAGTGCAGAATAGCAGGGGGGACGCACCCCAGTCGTAGTGCCCCAGTAGTAGTAATGAGCAATGAGGCGTCAAATCACAAAGCCACAACCTTTCCCCCAGATGGACGAAGCAACCATTATTTCACACTTCGCTGAATCCACTTCTCCATCATCTCCTTCAAGAAAACCACGTATTGCTTCTACCTCAAGAGGGACACGCATCGCCTTGGTACATCATGACATGTGGGACCGTATGACAGGCCATGCTCCCCCCCCCCTCGGTAAAATCACCTCATTTTTACTAATCTGGATACTATCTTTTTAGATCAATATAGTCGGGATTCACCAAGGAGCAAAACCAAGTGGTAGGCTGCTCCTGTCGCATTGGCGTAGCAACTCAGCAGGGTCAATCCGCACACGAAATGGCGACACACTTACCGGACCCCTTTCGCCGACATGTGGCTCAACCACTGTCTTGTTCCACGGTGCATGCACCAAATTACAGTTCAGCAGCGGTTGGACTTGGAGGCTCCCCGGGTCGTAGCGCCACAGTATAGAAATGAGCGATGAGGGGTCAAATCACAAAGCCCCACCTTTCCACATTAAGCTGGATGGACGAAGCAACCATCATTTCACTCTAGTCGCAAGAGCATAAAGAAAAAGAAAACCAATGATGCGTGCCGCAGCTACCTAGGGCGCCCTAGGGTAGGAGCCTCACTACACAAATCCGCTTCTCCCTCGTCCTCTTGAAGAAAACCGATGATGCGTGCGGTGGGTAGGGTTTGTATGAGTAGTACGGCGTGCGGGGCCATGCCATAGTAACCTGGAGAGGGATTGATTCGAGTCAACGGCTTAATACGGGTGGGGCGCTCGGTTTTAACGGGAACGGGCAGAATTTTGGGTTCGGGGAGCAGTGGAGATATACGTAAAAAAATGTGGACGTAGGTTCGACCGACACGCAATGACGCATGGGCCCCGCATTTTGAAATACCCGCGGCTGCGTGAATTTGCTAATCAAAATAATGCTAAAAGTTCTTACAAAAACATCTATAACTAATGGAGGTGAATGTATGCTTAAAATGAAAATGTAATACAAGAGAAAAATGAATTGCAGTTAAAAGAATGACATTTCTAACAAAATGTGAATGTGAACTACATATGTGTGCACCTACAACACATATATTGTCAATACAAAATCTAATGCTAGAAATAACTTATGAGTAACATGCACAAATGATGATGTGGGTGCTTGCATGCTAGAGTCAAAAACAATGTGTTTTTTGACTTGCATGCATGACGTGTTCATGTGCCATAGTTTGCATGTCCAGGAAAAAGCGTAGTGGGTTGTACTAGCTATTTAGGAATAGAAGATGCATATATGGAAGTTGTAGGGAAAGAGATGACATGTAATGTCAATTCCTAGAGTAGGGATTGGAAAAGAGGTGTCATTTGGTTCACATCATAGGAACTTTTTTATTGAATCTAGAGTTGACATGTATCTCAATTCCTATGAGGAGGGATAGGAAAAGAGATGTCATTTGGTTCACATCATAGGACTTTTCCATTGAATGTAGGCTAATGTGTATTTTCCATTGAAATTGTGGGAGTATAGGAATCCATTCATATGACCCAAGTGGCTCTAAAGCTATAAAATCATATCATGTTTATTTTCTTTTGAAATGTGGAGTATATGAATCTGTTCTTATAAACCATTGGCTCTAAAGGAAAAATTCCTATAAAAATCATATCATATAAGTTTCCTATGATATTCCTCCACACCAAGGATGGTTGAAATTGCTGCAGGTGATACGACGGTCTTTCTTTGTACACTCCTCCCCCATCTTTATAGTTACCCTCTCGAATATGAATGAATGATATATACTGGGTATTCTAATGTGCATTTTGGTATAACGAAACTCGGTAAAAGTTTGCAAGGTTTGAATTTTCAATAAGCTATATGCACTATATTTTGGAACAAAGGGAGGAGCATACGGTTATTGCTAACACTCACATGGAAGATTTGTGTGTCGGAGGATTGCCTGTTTCTTAAATGCCATGGCAAAATTGACACTGTCGGATGCCGGTCTAAACGGTTCTTACGGCATTCATCGAGAACGGCTTGTGGCGAAACATTTGTCAGATATGATTTACGAACACATGCATTGCATTGATACCTTGCCCCCTCTCTCTCTACGCACACACGCACCGTCACGAGTCACGACTCTCCTGAGTCCTCTCGCACCCACCGTCTATCTGTAGGTAGACGTCACACACATATGTGCTCTTCACACCCTACCCTCAGAACTTCTCAAAAATAAAATACGTCGCACACCTTTTATTTTAACTCCACACGTCACAACTTATACTATTACTCTTGTGGCGAACGTTCTTTGGGCGTAGTATATTGTACTCTCACGAAGAGAACAGTGCACGCACCCTAGTTCTCTCACACCCACTAACGGGTACATGTAGGAGCACATTTTTGAAGCTTGGAGCGCATTTGTTTACAAAGCAATTGACATTTGACTAGTCTAGTTTTCAACTTGATAGAGGGTGGGGGACCGCACGTGAATGATACAGTACATAGTGCATCCTGGACGCGTGATTTGATAGTGCGACCTGGAAGCGGTGGCACATTATTGATCGAGTTTATTTTTACTTGAACTTTAAATGAAATAGTGGTTCGCTATTCATTTAATAATGGTTGCTACAACAAAATCACTCCACTATATATAAGCAAGAGCCCCGACGCTTCCTTCACTAGGGTTCCTCTCTTTCACTCTCTCATGCTCTCCAGATCTAAGCAAGACATAGGTGGCCACACTCTCCCTCTGCTCACCGATGGTCACAAATTCGGCCGGACCACCTCAGCCAGGGCAGGGGTGTAGGTGCATTGATCACGTGGTCGTCGGTGGCGAGGAGGAAACCAATAGCTGCCCCGCGCATCCCGATCGGCGGCGTGTCGTTCTCTCCAGACAGGCCATCTCGGGAGGGCGTCTGACAACTCTTCTTCCTCCCTGCAATATTGTGGCCAAGATGCGGCCTCCCGGCGCCGTCTTTGCCACATCCTGACGACCCTCAGGTATATCTTCCTTCAACCGGCCTTGCTCGCTGCCGGACGCCGCCGCCGCCCGACCCCGCCGCCGGAGCCGCCGCCGCCGCCGCCGCTCGCCGCCGCGCCGCACCCCGCCGTCCCGCCGGAGCGTCGCCGGAGGTAGTAGCCGCCGCCGCCGTTTATTTTTTTTTCGGTTAACCGTTCGGTTTTTTTTTTGGTAAACCCTAGATCTAGATTCTTTTTTTTTAATTCCGGTTTATTCTTTTTAGATCGGTTTTCCGTCGGTTTAGTTATTTAGCGGACGTTCGTCCGTATGTTCGTTTTAACGAACGGTTTTCACCGTTTAACCGCAGACAGCGAACGTTCGTTCGTTAGCCTGTTCGTTAGTTTTCTTTTTCTCGGATTTTCCGCGATTATTTTCGATCGCGATTCCTGATCCGATTTTCGTTTTAGTATAACTTTTCGCTCGTTTGTCGGAATCAGGCGATTCAAGCGCCTAGATCTTCGTCTCGAAGCCCTCTTTCTGTTTAATCAACTTAAACAAGTTTTTGCTACTGTAAAATTTGACTTTAGTCCAGATTAGTAATCGAAGCTTGTTTCTTTCGCTGTTTGAGTTTAGTTGCTCCGTTTGATTTGATTCTTTTTGCAAACCGGAGTTCTTAGGTTGAACTTTCTGGTTAAATCATCTGGTTTGAGTTTTACCCGTGCATCTTCGCTTGATTGCTTATGTATGCTATTGTTTGTTTGCAATAGAGTACCCAGAGTGCGAAGCGTGCTACTACGAGTCCCTAGGTTTTGCGGATCGTCAGCAAGGCAAGTAACACATTGATCATACTTCTTCGTTACCCAGTTTTTATGCATTAGTTTCGACCCTCAAATATTGCATGATTAGGATGTGATTAACTTGTGGGTACTGGGAAGTAGATGATGAGGTAGAACCTATTGCCCTTTTTAATAACAAACCCTTGGGAGTTACTTCTACGCTATGCTTATGTTGCCATGCTATGCTCGTAGACGTGGATTGGGTTTGAGTGTATCCATGACAGATGTGGGATTTTTTAATGGCTCAACTTAAGGTGGCAACTTTAATACACATCTGGGTGGATTGCTTGTTTGGGCACCTGGGGATATACCAGCGTTGTCCTAGGAGATCCCGGGGATATACCATGTGATCCTCCTACGGTCCGCCACCCAGGCTCAAAGGGATCATAAGATTATTCATGCTAGAAACTTCCGTGTGCAGCCACCAGCTATTATGGGCTCTAGCATAGTTGAGTATGTTGCAGGACCTCTTTCAGTGGTAGGCTAGCAGATGTAGGGGAAAGTAGGTGTAACTGTCTACCCAGAGTAAAGAGTAAATGCTTCAGAAAGACTGTGTCTCGGTCATCCGTTTCTCAAACACCATGAAGTGCGAGAAATCCAACGGAGGAGATCGAGTCTTGTGGGGAAAAGTGCACAAACCTCTGCAGAGTGTACAAACTAATCATGATTAGCCGTGTCCCCGGTTATGGACATCTTGAGTATCTGGTTCTTGGATCATCATATTGAATCCCATCACTCTAAATTAATTTGTTGGGATTAATGATTACTTTTAATTGGGATTGAGAGGGGGTTTTACCTTCTCAATGTTCAACAACCACCATGATAGTTAAATAAAATATATTCCTTTGTTGTAGGGAAAAATTGGCTTTTCGCAAAACAGTATAACCCTAGAGCTTTTCCACCAGCCAAATATGCATGTAGTATTAGCATTTATTCTGTTCATTGCTCTACTGTGTTATATTGCCAGCATATTCCATGTGCTGACCCGTTTCGGGCTGCAACGTATCATGTTGCAGACTTTTCAGACGAAGAGTAAGGTGCGCTAGGTCGTTGTCGTGCACTCAGCTATGCCGTTGGAGTTGATGGACTCACTTTATCTTCCAAGCCTTCTGCTGTTATCTTATTTAGATGGCCTTAAGCCATATTTATTGTAATCAGTTCTCTTTTGAGACATTCGATGTAATAAGTGTGTGATTGCTACTCTGTTATAAATCCCTCAAGTACTGTGTGTGTCAGCATTACCGATCCAGGGATGACACTTGAACACAGAGATTCGATCCATTCGGGTCGGGTCGCTACAAAGATGGTATCAGAGCCCACGCTGACTGTAGGACACGACCACTAAGAAAAGCCATAGGTCACTCTTCTCTACTCATTTCTGACTTCTCTCCATCTTCTATTCTCTAGGATGGCGGACTCAAGGAACAAGTTTACACAACCGGATGAAGACACACCTTTTGGACGACACTTGAAGGAAGTCACTAGGTACCTGAACATCGGAATACCAAGCTTCACCGGGACCTACACCACCACTGTACCAGAAGGGGAGCGTTGGATGATTCGAGTTCAAATTCCAGGAAGGACATTCACGCCAGTTACGGAGCCCATAGAGTTTTCCTTTGATGCACCAACCTGGAGTCTAGGAAAGAGCATGGCAGCCCACATCGCCATGGGACGCATCGGCGAAGTGTATCACAAGGATCTTAAGGATACAATCTACCAGTTATGTGGGCGCCGAGATGAGCAATGGGAGATGATCAGCACCCGGAGGGACAGGTCCATTGCAGCTTTCATCCAGGAGTTAAACCAGCACATTCGTCGACAGGAGAACCAGATGTGTGCAAGCATGATAGATTTGAAGAAGGTGATGACCAGGAACATGGAGCTAGAAGAGGAACTCAAGTCTACACGCGATGGATACGAGGAGGAAATCGCAATACTAGTGGAAAAAATGACGACCTGACAAGGAAGCTAGGAGTATTCATGGGAGGCCCCGCGCCCGGAGAAGAAGACGACGAACCTGAGGAAATTCGATCTGAAGACTACATCATCATCGACGACACCGACTCCGACCCCGACAGTAGTGATGATGATTATGAAGACAAAGCTGGAGCGGATATCATGGAGTCTTCCACCGATCAAAATTTCTAGATGACCACCGTATTATCATTAGTATTTTCCCCATGTAAATACTAATAGTCCGAGCACTTTTGTAACGGTAGTTAGATCGATTGTATGCTCTTGCTTGAATTGAGTGGTGTGTTATGAATGTGTTTGTCTCATGTGCATATGGGTAGTGCCTTCTCACTAGACCTTACCCTATTCTAATCTCTTCCCTCTAAACCCATCAGATGCCATTGATCATTGGAAGTCATGTTTTCCCCTCAGACCGGATAGTTTTGAAGTCACAAGGATTGGATGTGATACTAGGCATGGATTGGCTATCGATGTATGGAGGAAGCATCGAATGTTCGAGTAAGTCGATTTTGCTTACCACCCCGGAGGGAAAAAGGATCAAGTATGTATCTAGGCATGTGCCTAGAAGGAGCCAAGTAAATTCTCTCACGGGAGTTGTTCAGGAGGAGGTGCCTATTGTGAAGGATTACCCAGATGTATTTCCAGAGGAGTTACCAGGCATGCCGCCGGATCGAGACATTGAATTCTTGATAGAGTTGTTGCCAGGCACCGGACCAATATCAAAGAGACCATACCGGATGCCCGCAAATGATCTGGAGGAGATTAAGAAGCAGATCAAGGAATTATCGGAGAAAGGTTACATTCGACGAAGTTCATCACCGTGGGGAGCCCCAGTGCTCTTAGTTGAGAAGAAGGATGGATCCTTGAGAATGGTTGTTGATTATCGCGCATTGAATGAAGTGACGATTAAGAACAAGTACCCACTGCCAATGATTAATGATTTGTTTGATCAGTTGCAAGGAGCTAAAGTGTTCTCCAAGATCGATCTGAGATCAGGGTATCACCAGCTGAAGATCCGAGAACAGGATATACCTAAGACAGCCTTCACCACCCGGTATGGGCTATATGAGTACACAGTTATGTCATTTGGATTGACTAATGCCCCTGCCTATTTCATGAGTATGATGAACAAGGTGTTCATGGAGTTCTTGGATAAGTTTGTCGTGGTGTTCATTGATGATATCTTGGTATACTCAAAGAATTAAGAGGAGCACAAGGAGCATCTGCGTTTAGTTCTCGAGAAGCTCAGGGAACATCAGTTGTATGCCAAGTTCAGCAAATGTGAGTTTTGGTTGAAGGAAGTTAGATTTCTTGGACATGTTATATCGGGCGAAGGTATAGCAGTAGACCCCACTAAGGTTCAGTCTGTCACTGAGTGGTTGGCACCCACCTCAGTAGGGGAGATCCGCAGTTTTCTTGGACTTGCAGGATATTATCGGAGATTTATCGAGAATTTTTCTAAGATTGCGAAGCCTATGACGGAGTTACTGAAGAAGGACACTAAGTTCAAATGGACAGATGAATGTGAGGCAAGTTTTTAGGCACTGAAGAAACGTTTGGTTACAGCCCCAGTTCTGATTCTGCCAGATATACGCAAGGATTTCCAAGTGTATTGCGACGCTTCTCGCTTAGGACTGGGAGGAGTACTTATGCAGGAAGGAAGAGTTGTTTCATATGCCTCACGTCAGCTTCGGCCGCATGAGTTGAATTATGCCACGCATGACTTGGAGTTAGCAGCTGTAGTTCATGCACTTAAGACTTGGAGACATTTTCTTATTGGGAACCGTTGTGATGTGTACACGGATCACAAGAGCTTGAAGTATATTTTCACTCAGAAGGAGCTGAACCTCAGGCAGAGGAGATGGTTGGAACTTATAAAGGATTATGATATGAAGTTGCATTATCATCCAGGAAAGGCCAATGTCGTAGCAGACGCTTTGAGCCGGAAGAGTTATGTCAAGACCCTCAAAAGCGGAGGTTTACCAAAGGGGTTATCCGAAGATCTCAGGGAGTTTCGTTTGGGGATAGTCCCTAGAGGTTTTGTCGCAGTTATGGAAGTTCAGTCAACATTATTGGGAAGGATTCGAGAAGCTCAGAAAGATGACAAAGAAATTACCGAGATAAAGGATAGAATGCGCAAAGGAAAAGCCAAAGGTTTTCGTGAAGATGAGCACGACACCTTATGGTTTGAGGACCGTGTGTATGTACCCGATAATGCCGAGATCAGGAAGTTGATACTACAGGAGGCTCATGACTCGCCATACTCGATACACCCCGGAAACACCAAGATGTATTTGGATTTAAAAGAGCGTTTCTGGTGGACGGGTATGAAGAGGGATATTGCTGAGTATGTAGCCGTATGTGATGTATGTCAGAGAGTGAAGGAAGAGCATCAGAAGCCCGCAGGATTGCTACAGCCTATGCCAATACCCGAATGGAAGTGGGATAAACTTGGCATGGATTTCATCACCGGATTACCCAGGACCCGATCAGGATATGATTCTATCTGGGTAGTAGTGGATCGTTTGACCAAAGTAGCTCACTTCATTCCAGTGAAAACCACATATACGAGTGCGAAGTTGGCCAAGATATATATGACCAGGATCGTATGTCTGCACGGAGTTCCGAGGACCATCATATCAGATAGAGGAACCCAGTTTACTTCAAAGTTTTGGCGCCAGCTGCACCAGACTCTGGGTACCAGGCTAGAGTTTAGTACAGCTTTTCATCCGCAGACAGATGGACAGACCGAGAGAGTCAATCAGATCCTGGAGGACATGTTAAGAGCTTGTGCGCTAGATTATGGATCTAGTTGGGATGACAATCTGCCCTACGCGGAGTTCTCATACAACAACAGCTACCAAGCCAGTTTGAAGATGGCACCTTTCGAGGCTTTGTATGGAAGAAGGTGCAGAACACCGTTGATGTGGGATGAAGTTGGAGACCGTCAGTTGTTTGGACCGGATTTGATTAAGGAATCCGAAGAGAAGGTTAAGCTGATTCGAGATAGACTGAAAGTAGCCCAGTCCAGACAGAAGAGTTATGCCGATCCAAAACGCAAGGAGGTAACCTATGAAGTCGGAGACAGAGCATATCTACGTGTGTCGCCACTTCGAGGAGTTAAACGGTTCGGAGGCAACAGGAAGTTAGCCCCGAGGTTTGTAGGACCGTATCGTGGTGGAACGTATGGGTGAAGTTGCCTACAAGTTGGAATTGCCCGAAGGACTGTCAGGAGTTATGATGTGTTTCACGTTTCCCAGTTAAAGAAGTGCCATGCGGAGATGGCTGATATTTCTCTAAGAGATACAGTGCCCCTAGAAGCAATTCAATTGGATAGTGATCTAACCTACGAGGAGAAACCCGTCAAGATTCTCGAGTTTGCCAGCCGAGTACACGCAACAAAGTTATCAAGTTTTGCAAGGTTAGTGGAGTCATCATACCGAAGAGGAAGACCTGGGAGCGCGAAGAAGACCTCCGGAAGGACCACCCGCACCTGTTGTCTAGCCAACCCGAATCTCGAGGGCGAGATTCATCTTAAGGGGGGTAGGTTTGTAACATCCCAAATTTTCAATTTGGAATGTTATACATAGATCATCCACTGCATATCATATTTTATTGCATTTCGTTTTGCGATCCTCGAAAATTCTAAGCAACTCAAGGGCCCACGGAGAGAGTTGGGGATTTCACCGTTTTCATATTTGAATTTTCTCAAATATTGAAACAGGGATCAATTTGGTTTAACTATTTTCTCTCCGAAAATATTTCATATTAAAAATATATGAGAGGAGATAATATGACTTCTCCAAAATAAATGGAATATTGGAGGAAAAATATTAAAATCAAATAAAATTTTATTTGGATTTTATTGCAATTTTATTTGAATTTAGAAAAATATGCATTTTTCAAAATGCATTAGAGTCCCAAATAAATGTTTACCTTGTCCGGGAGATTTTTAGAGGACGGGGAAAATTTATTTCGGGAATTTTGGAGTCCGTTTAGTATTTCTATTATTTGTTTTCTGCGCGGAATTATTTAAAAAAAAAAAAAAAAAAACTCCGCCGGACCGAACTGGGCCGAAGCCCAGCCAGCCCAGCAGGCCGCCGCCGCCTTTCCCCGCACGGGAGTCCGCCCCGCCGCGCCGGCCGTGTCCGACGACGCCGCCGCTGTCGCCCCTTGCCCCAAGCCACCCTGCCCCAGCCCCCCCCCCTTAAATAGCCGCCCCCCCCTCTCTCGACCCGCCCCGCCGGAGCCACCGCCGCGCCGCCGCACGCTGCTGCTGCCACTCGCCGCCGCCGGAGCCGCTGCCGCCGCTGCCGGACGCCGCCGCCGCCCGACCCCGCCGCCGGAGCCGCCGCCGTCGCCGCCGCTGCCGCCGCTCGCCGCCGCGCCGCACCCCGCCGTCCCGCCGGAGCGTCGCCGGAGGTAGTAGCCGCCGCCGCCGTTCGTTTTTTTTTCGGTTAACCGTTCGGTTTTTTTTGGTAAACCCTAGATCTAGATTCGTTTTTTTTTAATTCCGGTTTATTCTTTTTAGATCGGTTTTCCATAGGTTTAGTTATTTAGCGGACGTTCGTCCGTACGTTCGTTTTAACGAACGGTTTTCACCGTTTAACCGCAGACAGCGAACGTTCGTTCGTTAGCCTGTTCGTTAGTTTTCTTTTTCTCGGATTTTCCGCGATTATTTTCGATCGCGATTCCTGATCCGATTTTCATTTTAGTATAACTTTTCGCTCGTTTGTCGGAATCAGGCGATTCAAGCGCCTAGATCTTCGTCTCGAAGCCCTCTTTCTGTTTAATCAACTTAAACAAGTTTTTGCTACTGTAAAATTTGACTTTAGTCCAGATTAGTAATCGAAGCTTGTTTCTTTCGCTGTTTGAGTTTAGTTGCTCCGTTTGATTTGATTCTTTTTGCAAACCGGAGTTCTTAGGTTGAACTTTCTGGTTAAATCATCTTGTTTGAGTTTTACCCATGCATCTTCGCTTGATTGCTTATGTATGCTATTGTTTGTTTGCGATAGAGTACCCGGAGTGCGAAGCGTGCTACTACGAGTCCCTAGGTTTTGCGGATCGTCAGCAAGGCAAGTAACACATTGATCATACTTCTTCGTTACCCAGTTTTTATGCATTAGTTTCAACCCTCAAATATTGCATGATTAGGATGTGATTAACTTGTGGGTACTGGGAAGTAGATGATGAGGTAGAACCTATTGCCCTTTTTAATAACAAACCCTTGGGAGTTACTTCTACGCTATGCTTATGTTGCCATGCTATGCTCGTAGACGTGGATTGGGTTTGAGTGTATCCATGACAGATGTGAGATTTTTTAATGGCTCAACTTAAGGTGGCAACTTTAATACACATCTGGGTGGATTGCTTGTTTGGGCACCTGGGGATATACCAGCGTTGTCCTAGGAGATCCCGGGGATATACCGTGTGATCCTCCTACGGTCCGCCACCCAGGCTCAAAGGGATCATAAGATTATTCATGCTAGAAACTTCCGTGTGCAGCCACCAGCTATTATGGGCTCTAGCATAGTTGAGTATGTTGCAGGACCTCTTTCAGTGGTAGGCTAGCAGATGTAGGGGAAAGTAGGTGTAACTGTCTACCCAGAGTAAAGAGTAAATGCTTCAGAAAGACTGTGTCTCGGTCATCCGTTTCTCAAACACCATGAAGTGCGAGAAATCCAACGGAGGAGATCGAGTCTTGTGGGGAAAAGTGCACAAACCTCTGCAGAGTGTACAAACTAATCATGATTAGCCGTGTCCCCGGTTATGGACATCTTGAGTATCTGGTTCTTGGATCATCATATTGAATCCCATCACTCTAAATTAATTTGTTGGGATTAATGATTACTTTTAATTGGGATTGAGAGGGGGTTTTACCTTCTCAATGTTCAACAACCACCATGATAGTTAAATAAAATATATTCCTTTATTGTAGGGAAAAATTGGCTTTTCGCAAAACAGTATAACCCTAGAGCTTTTCCACCAGCCAAATATGCATGTAGTATTAGCAATTATTCTGTTCATTGCTCTACTGTGTTATATTGCCAGCATATTCCATGTGCTGACCCGTTTCGGGCTGCAACGTATCATGTTGCAGACTTTTCAGACGGAGAGTAAGGTGTGCTAGGTCGTTGTCGTGCACTCAGCTATGCCGTTGGAGTTGATGGACTCACTTTATCTTCCAAGCCTTCCGCTGTTATCTTATTTAGATGGCCTTAAGCCATATTTATTGTAATCAGTTCTCTTTTGAGACATTCGATGTAATAAGTGTGTGATTGCTACTCTGTTATAAATCCCTCAAGTACTGTGTGTGTCAGCATTACCGATCCAGGGATGACACTTGAACACAGAGATTCGATCCATTCGGGTCGGGTCGCTACAGGTTAGGTCGCGCGGGCTGCCAACCAGAGGTCTCACGACTTCGAATCCCCACCGACCACTAATTTAATATCATTTCTGTCTTTCATATACACGCTGACAGGTGGGCCCTATGGTAATGTGCGCTGATGAACGTGGACCGTTTGACTGGTCAATTGATCATGTCATCAACAAATTACGGAGCTGTATGGTGAGCCAGTGACCGTATGATCACCACAAAATGTATTTTATTAACACAGTACAGACGCAAGCTACCATTTCTTTCTTTCATATAAGCGCTAACAGGTGGGCCCCATGGTTACATGCGCTGATGGTGCAACACTAGTTGCGCCACGTGGAATGTTTGACTGGTCAATTGATCGTGTCATCAACAAATTAGGGAGCTGTACGGTGAGCCAGTGACCGTATAATCACGGCATGTATTTTTTTTAACACAGTACAGACGCAAGCGCTCATATATACGCGCAAACACTCACCGCTATAAGCGCACATAGGCACCCTACCCCTATGATTGAGCCAGCATATCATCTTGAGATTTTACGAAGTCACCATAGGCGCCTCGTAGTCGAGGGGAACGTCTCCTCCCACTGAACACACATCGCCGGAAATACTGAAATTAATCCAGGATAAATGCGAGCACTAGGACTTTAACCCAGGTGGGCAGGAGATACCACTGTCCTCCTAACCACCCAACCATAGGTTGGTTAGCACCACAAAATGTATATGGTGACCATGATGAGCTTATTCTGAAGTCCAGTGACCATATCGTGCTTTCGCTTCAAATACAGTGACCGTAATTGTCGTCAACAAAATACGGAGCACGCATCAAATACAATGACCGTCAGTGTCATCAACAAAATACAGAGACATATGGTGAGCTAGATATCATATGATCACCACAAGAATGTATACGGTGACTGTAATGAGCATATTCTGAAGTCCAGTGACCGTATAGTGCTTTCGCTTGAAATACAGTGACCGTCATGTGTGAATGTGTCAGGGGCATACTTTTAGAGGGCCATGTTGGAGATATGCCCTAGAGGCAATCATGTATGATACTATTTCCTATGTGTTTATGAATAAAGATAGTCCTTGGACATTATCAATGATGTGTATCAGCAAGTATGTGACTTGTTTGTGGGACTATGCATTGTATGATGACTGTCCTAAAAGGTCCCTAGTCGAAAGGGCTGTGTGGACGCGCAGCCGACTAGACTAGCATATCACACGATCGATGGCTTGGTCTCACTAGCCATGGAGCATTGGATGCTAACCGGATAATATGGACTCGGAAGGATCTAGTCGGATCCGAGTCGAGATAAGGTCCGAGTCGGACAGACCCAACTATGAGACGCATCGATATGTCATATGTGAGTCTCTAGTACAACATACGTTATATGTCCTAAGACCTGAGCTGACGCATGTACTCGGGATGGTGAGAGACCTGCTTTGGGCCGACCAAACGCTACTCCGTAACTGCGTAGTTACAAAGGTAGGTTTCGGGCTTGTCCAGACCCATGCCGCGAGACATGGTCGAGCAAGATGGGATTTGCCCCTCCGATCAGGAGAGATATAGTCTGGGCCCCTCGTGTGATCTGACCAAGATAAGCATGGCCATGCGACAGGGATTATGAGATAATCCGGTTATTGGTCGGCATCCCGGGAACGAGAAAGAGGTCGGGCTAGCACAAGGATGACAGACTCGCCTTGATCCCGACAACATATATTGTGTGGCAAAGGGAACAGAAGTGAGACACGTTGTACAGGTTCGCCTAACCAACTTCATCGGACACTTGGTGTTGGCATGCTTTGCTAGAGGCCACTACCGACTAGCCGAGTCGGATGTGATCTGACTCGCGACCAAGTGAACGAGAACTTAAGGGGTCGCGCGCTTAAGGGAAGGAACCTGCGAGGCTGGACACGACTCCACGAGTCGGATGTTATCCTACCCGGACTCAGATCCGGGCCGAACAGACATTGGGCTTTAGGGTCCATGCGAGGCCCAAGTGTTGAGCCCGCGACGGACGCCTATATATAGTGGAGGTGCGGCACACTCATTGGTTGATCGCTTCGGTGTTGTCGCTAGGGTTTGCATGTGTTGCGAATAGCCACCTCCACTCGCCCCCGACTATGTGATCGGACCTAGCAGTCCGCCGCACGGGGTTCCTCCTGCACGCGCGGATACCGTTAGAGGTGGTGCACCTGCGCCACTCCGGCGAACCTGTAGGTGGGATCCAACGACCGGCTGTTCGAGGGAGATCGGACGAGGAGGAGATGATCCACGCGGACGCGCTGCCCCAACTCTTCTTTCGCTGCACGGCACTGCGCGTCTAGTGGTAACGATCTGTGATCCATCTGCCGTAGCATGTTCTTGGTTATTCTGCGCGTAGGAAAATTTTAATTTGCATTCGACCCATGCTATCGTAGATCCAACAGTGGTATCAGAGCCTCTGCTATAGGATTTGGTTTCATATCGTATGCATATTAGATATGTGGAGGTAGAAGATGAGATCTGTTGCCGTTTATGAGATCGGCTATGTGCACGGTTGATGAGATCAACTGCACATGAGGATCGATGTGGCTATGTTTTCTGATGATCGGAATATATGAGGCCGTGACATGACCTACTCCTACCGGTCAGTATTCGCCATCGGGGTTAACAGTGAAACGTAAATCCGAATCGGATTCATGATGATCAATGAGATCGGTCAGATCAGAAAATTCGGCACCGCCGTGTGCGTAGCACCTTGTATTTCGTACACGATCACTTAAACCGGTAGAATGCGATTCTATGCATAACTTTATTTTGTAGGGTTTGATGTGAATAGTATGGCTCATGTGTTTGTGATGCGTGTGTGTAACTTATACATGGCCTGCGCGTCATGTTTGTCAGCCGGCAGGAGCCAAAGTGTTGTCATTATAATGTATAACGACCTGCGTGTCGACTTGTGACTCTATGTAATATTCATTACTAGTTGTAGTAGTTGGATAATAGAGATCATGTTGGTGGCTTGGCGTCCCGGCGTGACGAACAAGATGGAGTTCCTAGATGGTCATCGGAGTCGGAGCTGATCTGGAAGAACATCCATGAAGGAGCCATACTATTTCACAATATATGATTATTTGTGATTGTTATGCTTCTTGTTTTCTATGCATGTTAGAATGGTAGAAAGATCCCTCGTTAATATCAAGCAATTTGCCATTCCCGATTTTGCAACTTCGTAGGTCAAGTACGTCTAGTAGTGGGCTCATAAAATTGGGGTGCTGCTAGGTGTCCTTGAACTGAAGGGTTCGTGTCGGACACGGACATGCACTGCATCAGGTTATCTTGACAAGGCTATCAAAACGGTTTTGGGCCTTGTGGCAAAGAAGGTTGGGAGCCGGAGTATGAGATACCTTCCCGATCGACAAGAGTCGTATAGAGATACGATTAGCAAGGAGTTGCTTACCGAATAGGTATGTTGGCTAGCAGTGATGCTAAAGCTCACTAGTCGCATGCGGTAGTCGGATCCTGAATCACTGAGAGTTTGCGGAGGGATGCTGACTTCACTGGGAGTATTTCTGTTTTAGGCTAGAATTACTCTACATAAACACATTGCTTAGTGAATGCATATTTTTCTGTTGTAGATCAATGGCACCACCTGCTCAACCCAACTTTGCATTGAAATCAATTCTGGAAGAGGATAAACTGAATGGAACAAATTTTACCACCTGGTATAGAAATATGAGAATTGTTCTCAAGCACGATAAAAAGGAACATGTTCTAGAGGATCCACTTCCAGGGAACCTGTCGATAATGCTAATGCCACAACCAAGAATACCTACCAGAAAATCGTTGATGAATCAACGGAGATCAGTTGTTTGATGCTGGCTTGTATGGAGCCCGATTTGCAACAGCATTTCGAAAATGTTGAGGCTTACGATATGATCGAGAGTCTTAAGAGCATGTTTCAGACACAGGCTGGGACCGAAAGGTTCAACGTCTGGCGATCCTTGATGGATTGCAAGCTGAAGAAAGGTGATCCACTGAGCCCACATGTGATCAAGATGATCGGATACGTGCAAGCTTTGGATCGGTTGGCCTTCCCTCTCTTGGATGAGCTGGCTACTGATGCAGTTCTGGATTCTCTTCCGCCCAGCTATGGGATGTTCATCTCGAACTATCATATGAAAGGCATGGATAAGAAGCTCACTGAATTGCATGGGATGCTCAAAGTGGCAAAGAAGGATATTAAGAAAGGCACGCATCAAGTGTTGATGGTGCAGAAATCGGCTAAATTCAAGAAGAGTTGGTCCAAGAAGAAGGCTAAGGCAAAGGGCACAGAGATGGTAACCTCTGCTGCTGCACCAAAGTCAGGACCGGACTCGAAGGCCATTTGCTATCATTGCAAGGAGACCGGTCACTAGAAGAGGAACTGTAGCAAGTGGCTTGCAGAGCATGGCAAGAAGGCCTAAAATGCTGCTTCAGGCAAAGGTACACTTGTTACGTATGTTATAGACATTTACCTTGCTGACATACCTAGTAGCTCTTGGGTATTTGATACCGGATCGGTTGCTCATATTTGCAACTCGATGCAGGGGATGGTAGAACTAGGCGTGTGGCACAAGGGGAGATTGACATCAGGGTCGGCAACAAAGCAAGAGTTGCTGCGTTGGAGGTCGGCATGATGCAGCTCCAGCTTCATTCTGGATTTATTTTGGAATTGAATAATTGTTATTACATTCCTGCACTTAGTCGGAACATTATTTCCGCCTCATGCTTGATGAGTCAGGGTTATGAATTAAATTTAAAGGACAATGGTTGTTCGTTTTATTTGAATGGTATGTTCCATGGCTATGCACCCATTGTTGATGGGCTTTTTATATTGAATCTAGAAACGGAACCGGTCTATAACGTGAATGTCAAGAGGCATAAGCCTAATGACATAAATCCGACATACTTCTGGCATTGCCGACTTGGACACATTAGTCTGAAATGCATGAAGAAGCTCCATGATGATGGACTCCTAACATCGTCCGACTTCGGGTCGTTCGAGACATGTGAATTATGCTTGCTCGACAAGATGACTAAATCTCCTTTTGCAAAGAGTTGCGAGAGGGCGTCCGAGCTGTTGGAACTTATACACAGTGATGTGTGTGGTCCAATGAGCACAACTGCCAGAGGTGGCTATCAGTACTTCGTGACTTTTACCGACGACTTGAGTAGATATGGATATATCTATTTGATGAGGCACAAGTCAGAAACTTTTGAAAAGTTCAAAGAGTTTCAAAACGAGGTTGAGAATTAGCTCGGCAAGACTATAAAGCTTCTACTATCTGATTGTGGAGGTGAGTACATCAGCCAGGAGTTT
Source organism: Thinopyrum elongatum (assembly GCA_011799875.1). Lineage (NCBI taxonomy): Eukaryota > Viridiplantae > Streptophyta > Magnoliopsida > Poales > Poaceae > Thinopyrum > Thinopyrum elongatum. Next base: position 459,698,868 of record CM022302.1, on the reverse strand, counting down.
GATGATCGTCTGAAAAGCCGAGGTATAGTACCTCAGCTCACACCTCCAGGTACACCATAGAGAAACGGCGTGTCGGAACGGAGGAATCGTACCTTGTTAGACATGGTTCAATCTATGATGAGCAAATCGGATTTACCCTTGTCATTCTAGGGATACGCTCTAGAAACTGCAGCTTTCAAACTTAACAGGGTACCAACAAAATCCGTAGACAAGACACCGCATGAGATGTGGACCGGGAAGAGTCCCAGTTTGTATTTTCTACAGATTTGGGGTTGTGAAGCTTTTGTCAAGCGACTTATGTCTGTCCAAGGGAAACCTTGGGATATAGCTTCTACAACCGGGAAGAGAACAAAGTGTTTGTTGCTCGGAATGGGGTTTTCCTTGAGAAAGAGTTTCTTAGTCGGGAGGCCAGTGGGAGGATGGTCCGACTTGAAGAAATTCGAGGACCACTCGGGGACGGCTCGGCTGGTGATGAGATCATACGGGAGTCAGTCAGGGAACCCATGGTGGAAGCGGCACCAGAACCACGGAGGTCAGAAAGATTGCGCAGAGTGCGTGATGTATTGTTGCTAGAAAGCGATGAGCCGGCCAGGTATGCGGAAGCGATGGTGAGCCTAGATTTCGAGGCATGGCTAGAGGCCATGAGATCCGAGTTAAAGTCCATGGATGAGAATCAAGTCCGGGACTTGGTTGATCCGCTGCCTGGCGTAATAGCCATTGGCTGCAAATGGGTCTTTAAGAAGAAAACTGATGTGGATGGAAATGTTCAAATCCACAAAGCTCGGCTTGTCGCTAAAGGTTATGGACAAATTGAAGGAATTGACTATGACGAGACTTACTCGCCAGTAGCGATGCTGAAATCGGTGAGGATCATACTAGCTATAGCTGCATATTTCGATTACGAGATATGGCAGATGGATGTCAAAACGGCTTTCCTTCACGAAAATTTAACCGAGGACGTGTATATGATACAACCCGAGGGTTTTGTCGATCCGACTAGCGCTGGTAAGGTATGCAAGCTCAAGAGATCCATTTATGGGTTGAGGCAAGCATCTCGGAGTTGGAACATTCGTTTTCATGAGGTCGTAACTGGTCTCGGTTTCATCAAAAGCGAAGAGGACGCTTGTTTATACAAGCAGTTAAGTGGGAGCTCGGTAGTGTTTTTGATCTTGTATGTGGATGACATACTATTGATCGGAAATGATGTTTCGATGCTGAACTCGGTCAAGGAGTCATTGAATGGAAAGTTTTTAATGAAGGACCATGGTGAAGCGGTTTATATTTTAGGCATCAAGATCTATAGAGATAGATCGAGGAGGCTGCTCGGTTTAAGCCACAGCACGTACATAGATAGAGTGTTGAAGCGGTTCAAAATGAGTGAGGCGAAGAAAGGGTTCTTGCCACTCTCACATGGTATAAGGCTAAGCGAGACTCAGAGTCCTTCGACATCTCATGAGCGAAGCAGGATGAGTAGGATTCCGAATGCCTAGGCAATCGGATCCATCATGTATGCCATGATATGTACAAGGCCTGATGTTGCTTTCGCAATAAGCCTAACTAGCAGATACCAGGCCAACCCAAGTGAGAGTCACTGGGCAGCGGTGAAGAATATTCTGAAGTACCTCAAAAGGACTAAGGAAATGTTTCTAGTTTATGGAGGTGAGGAAGAGCTTGTTGTAAAGGGTTACACCGATGCTAGTTTCTAGACCTACAGAGATGATTGTCGATCACAGTCCGGATTCGTGTACGTCATGAATGGAGGAGCAGTGAGCAGGATGAGTTCCAAGCAAGATACGGTGGCCGATTCTACCAAAGAAGCCGAATACAGAGCGGCTTGTGAAGCTGCAAAGGAAGGTGTTTGGATCTGGAACTTTCTGGATGATCTTGGTATTTTCCCAGCCCCGGTAAAACCGTTGGACCTTTATTGTGATAATTCTGGTGTCATCCAAAAGCCAATGAGCCGAGGAATCACCAAAAGACCAGACACATAGATCGGGAATATCACCTAATATGAAAGATTGTAAAGAGTGGTGATGTAGAGTTATGCAAAATTCACACGGATACAAATGTTGCAGATCCGTTGACTAAGCCACTTCCACAACCCAAGCATGAGGGGCACGTTAGAGCTATGGGCATACGATGTCTATTTGATTGACTCTAGTGCAAGTGGGAGACTGTTGGAGATATGACCTAGAGGCAATCAAGTATGATGATATTTCCTATGTGTTTATGAATAAAGATAGTCCTTGGACATTATCAATGATGTGTATCAGCAAGTACATGACTTGTTTGTGGGACTATGCATTGTATGATGACTGTCCTAAAAGGTCCCTAGTCTAAATGGCTGTGTGGATGCGCAGCCGACTAGACTAGCATATGACACGGTCGATGGCTTGGTCTCACTAGCCATGGAGCATTGGATGCTAACCGGATAATATGGACTCGGAAGGATCTAGTCGGATCTGACGTAGTCGGATCCGAGTTGAGATAAGGTCCGAGTCGGACAGACCCAACTATGAGACGTAGGGATATGTCATCTGTGAGTCTCTAGTACAACATACGTTCTATGTCCTAAGACCTGAGCTGGCGCATGTACTCGGGATGGTGACAGACCTGCTTTGGGCCGACCAAACGCTACTCCGTAACTGGGTAGTTACAAAGGTAGGTTTCGGGCTTGTCCAGATCCTTGCCGCGAGACATGGTCGAGCAAGATGGGATTTGCCCCTTCGATCAGGAGAGATATACTCTGGGCCCCTCGTGTGATCCGACCAAGATAAGCATGGCCATGCGACAGGGATTATGAGATAATCCGGTTAGTGGTCGACATCACTGGAACGAGAAAGAGGCCGAGCTAGCACACGGATGACAGACTCGCCTTGAGCGCAACAACATATATCGTGTGGCAAAGGGAACAGAAGTGTGACACGTTGTACATGTTCGCCTAACCAGCTTCATTGGACACTTGGTGTTGGCATGCTTTGCTAGAGGATGCTACCGACTAGCCAAGTCGGATGTGATCCGAATCGCGACAAACTGAACGAGAACCTAAGGGGAAACGCACTTAAGGGAAGGAACCTGTGAGGCTAGACACGACTCCATGAGTCAGATGTTATCCAACTCAGACTCAGATCCAGGCCTAACAGACATTGGGCTTTAGGGTTCGTGCGAGGCCCAAGTGTTGAGCCTGCGACGGACGCCTATATATAGTGGAGGTGCGGCACACTCATTGGTTGATCGTTTCGGAGTTGTCGCTAGGGTTTGCATGTGTTGCGAATTGTCACCTCCACTCGCTGCCGATTGTGTGACCGGACCTAGCAGTCCGCCGCACGGGGTTCCTCCTGCACGCCCGAATACCATTAGAGGCGGTGCACCTACGCCACTCCGGCGAACCTGTATGTCGGATCCGACGACCGGCTGTTCGAGGGAGATCAGACGAGGAGGAGACGATCCACGTGGATGCACTGCCCCAACTCTTCTTCCACTCCACGGCATTGTGTGTCTAGTGGTAACGATTTGTGATCCATCTGCCGTAGGATGTTCTTGGTTGTTCTGCGCGTAGGAAAATTTTAATTTGCAGTCGACGCACCCTACCATAGATCCCAACAGGCCGAGAGATAGTTTGTGTGCGTACGTGAAAGGGGTGTAGAGAGAGGGGGTGTGCGGTGGAGACAAAGAGAGATATGCCCTTCGTTTCTCTTTCCCGTGACTAATTTTTTAGGAGAAGATATAAACATTCACATTGCGGAACAAATATTATTGGATGCACCATGCAATTAAATTACATGTATAACTTTGTACTGTTGTATATGCTTATTTTCTTAGTGGGCGATTTGTGTGTGGGGTGTGGTGGGCACATCATTTCTAGTTGTGGTGGGTCGACGTGAGGACTCATGGGTTGGTTCCATCCCGCGCCACATAGGTTGTACCGAGATGCGTTATACGAAGACCCATGGAGGACTCGGCGTACAAGACGAATCTACCAGAGTCATGGAGGACTCTATCCCCACTGATGATAAGCTGACTATATATGATTTGTAAGCCTAGGCCTGAGTATGTTATATAAGCCCGAGGGCTAGTTCATTGATAGTATATGCACACACACACATTGCCTGGTATTCACGTGTACTTTGTACACACCCCTATCACAAATATACAGTACTAGGAGTAGGCTTTTTCCTCAACTGCAAGGGCCCAGACTTGGGTACAACTTTGCCTCGTATTACCATCTAGCCTAACAATCAGGGATATCCTACTGAATGATCTGATGGAATCATATCCTCCAACTAGTAAGAGAGAGGTGTGGGGGGGGGCAATGTGTGCGAGAGAGGCCTAAAGATAATGTGCGTGTGGGAGACACGTAGGCACATATATGTGCATATAGAGGGCCAACAGAGACCGTGCGTGTGTATATATGCATGTGAGAGAAATAGTGTTTTCCAACTGAGATTGGTGAAAAGAGTGGTATGTAGTAGTAAGAGAGAGAGGGAGATATATAGAGAGTGTGTGCGTGAGAGACCCCGGGGGAGAGTGCGAGCATGTGTGAGAGACAAATGCCGATATATATAAAGTGTGTGCACTTATGTGTCAGATAGAGAGATATATAGCGCGTGTGTGAGGACGGGCCGATGCATAGTGCATCTACGCGTAAAAGGCAGTTCTACGCATTAAATTAAAATAAAAATTGCATTAATTTTTTCGATGAGATCATGAATTTTGCAATTTGCGTATGAACGAACATTGGTCTATCAGACACACATACTCTATTGAATTCGAGCATGTGTATGGGTTTATTTCATATTATCGATCCATAGAGTGAGAGTGGTTTGAAATCCAGACAATGCATAGCTTTTGCAATTCGTATATAAACATTAATTAGTGCACTCCATGTTGTTAGTGTCAGGCACTTTATACATTTTTCACATACATGGATACATTCCAAATTGCTAGCTACGAAATAAAATACATGTTCAATTCAACATAAAGGTGGTTTCAAAGATTTGAATTCATAGGAAGTGCATTCATCTATTTGAATTCAAGATAATGGCATTTGTAAATCAGATCTAAAAGGGGGCATAAATCTTTATTGTGCGTTTGAACATGCTATATATTCATACGCATGTCTAACTATTTTTTTGCAACCAAGGAGATTATATCTGGAACCATTCATGAATTGAGCTAAGCTGCATATTTTTTAATATATACTCATGTACAATGTATATTCAAAATGTACCCCCTCCATTCCAAAATAATCGTAGTTTTAGGATTTCCAAGAGTCAAGATTTTTGAAGGTTGACAAATCCTGAAAGTTCAATTCAAGAGAACTGTAAACATTAATGCTTCTGACCCAAATATTGAATGAAGCGTCAAATAAGCCTCTGGTTGCCCGAAACCGCGCGAGACTAATGTTTGGTGGTAGGAAATTACTGTCCTGACTCTGACACGTGTAGCCTATCGGCCCGATGTCCAAAGGTCTAAACCGGGGTAGGTTTGTAACTTCACCAAGACGCCAGTCTCAACCGCCTCCGAGAAGCATTCATACACCGTGGGCGCCTAAACACCCATGCGCTCAGCCGAAATCTATCCCGCCCACTCTTTGGGACACCTGAGATTAATGTCCTACCCCCGACCCACAATATGTCCAAAATTTTAGATGGGGGCAAAGTTTGTAACTTTCCCCAAATTTCAAACAAGCACATCCCAAACCGAAACATTGTTCCCCCTTAGTTCCCCCTTCCTCCGTTTCCGCAGTCATACTCTGTGGGCGCCAAAACGCCCTCTCCACCAGCCGCCAAACCCCAGCCTCCTCCGTCCTCCACCCCATCGCGCCCAATCCACCGCTGCCCTCCTCCATCACACCGGAGCCGGTACCCTGACGTCGTTGTCCAACGCAACCGCAACACCCTCAAGGACTTAGCAGCTGAAGCCGAGGCAGAGCTGCCTCCACGACGTCGACACCGATGTGCACCGTACCAGAACCACTTCGACCACGCCGTCCTGCGCCTCACCGCTTTCGCTCCACTGTCGCAACAGTCCACCGGACCGGAGCTGTTCCCGCTACGTCGTTGTTCGCCACCTCGGATCTGGTTCCCCGCCGCCGACAGACGACCACCACAACACACTGAACAACTTGGCCATGGGTTCGTCCAAGGCTCCACCGTCCTCTAGAACTTCTTGTTTCCAGCGAACCACAAGAAGATCGTTGGAAAAACACAAGGAGGACACAACACTACCAGCAGACAGAGGTACTCCTCTTCCCTTATTCGTGCAAATCTTATGTCTCTGCTCACACCGCATTCATCCCACGAAAGAAACTAGTTGAGCGCTTCTTACTACAGCTTCTTTGTGATACTAAGTGCACAAGGTTTCCTCCCATTTACTATTTCACCTTAGCTAGAGGTTAGTCGCCCGCTTGGATTTCAATTCAGGGTCAGTTGATTCACAATTAAAAGAAGCAGCACCCGCTTAGGCACGCGGAGCACCTAGTCCGCTTGTTCACCGGGGAAGCGGTGCATCGGTGTCTATCATAGGGGTGTGGGGTGCAGGAGCTGCTTGCGCCTGATCTGGAGGTCGATGGGGCTTGAAGGGATGGCCGGGGGGCAGTGCCAAGAACGACAGTGCGGTGAGGTCGAGGGGAGGGCGGAGGCAGGGGACTGGGCCGGTGGTCGCTGGCATTTCGAGGAAGATCATCAACACTACCTAGCTGGAGGTAGATGAAGGCAATCCGCCCGTTCTTTCTACATCGGATGGTGTAGAAAAAATGGACTGACCTATTTTATTTTCAGTCGACTGTTATTTTACCACACCTTGTGGTGTGCTGGAGGAGTATCTTCATTTCCCAGCCATCCCTGTGCTCATATTTCGAAATCCTAGAATCTAATTTCATGTGCCATGCATGTTGTAGAGCTATCATATGTCTCCCGTCATTTATTTCTCACCCACCTGCTATCTGCTACTTTTACACTGTACTACTTGTGCACACACTTCACCCATACTCACACTATTGTTTTTTTATGCATGGGTATTTCAGACTCTGACGCACTATTGATGAATACACAAAAGAAAAGACAGAAGTCGCTCCAGTGTAATTCGACGATAAGCACTAAGCGTTTCAGCGCTCTAAAGGTTGTAGTGTCAGCAGATGGAGACAGTAAATGTAGCTCTGCAGTTGATGATCTCAATTGACACACACAACCATCCCAGGTGCTTGCTTTAACTTCGTGTTGTCAAATGTGGTTGCATGTTGCATATGGTGTCTGGCTTGTATTGCTTCCAATTTGGTTAAATTGCATCTGCTTACTTTACACATTATACCTTTGATAATGACATGCCTTCCTGTTTTTGATACATACTACATCTGTCTATTAACCATGTTCTTACATCAAACTAATGCTCTTGTGTATCCCTCATCAATCACTTATGATGAGACAGTCACCCCAGTGGGTTACTGTGAGACGTGCTACTCTTTTAAAGGTGCAGTGTCATCCTCCCCACATGATTCTCAAGAAACAGCAAGGCTAAATGAAGATAGTCAACGTAGCTCTATAGTTGATGACCGCAATTCCCCTACACCACCATCGCAGGTGCTTGCTCTTACTTGGCAATGTGATATGTGGTTGCATGTTGCATATGGTGTCTACCTTGTAATGCTTCTAATTAGGGTAAATTGCATCTGCTTAGTTAACACATCATACCTATGAATATGACATGCTTTCTTGTTTTTGGTACATACTACGTCTTTCTATTAACGATGTTCTTACATCAAACTACTTTTCTTGTGTATCCCTCATCAATCACTCCTGACGAGACACCTTCAAATTGACAGTGTAATATTGGTTGCAACTTGCATATCATTTCAAGCATGTACTGCCTCTAATTTGTTGAAATGCCACTTATAGTGAGACACTTCTGACTTGGTAGAGTGATTTTGGTTGGATCTTTCATATGTTGTCTAGCTTGCATTGCTTCCAATTTGTTGAAATGCCTTCTACAATGTGGTTGCCTTACATAAAAGTTGTGTTCGTCAGTATCATGCATCAACGAATTTGGAAGAGCGAATTTCATTCCTTTTTCTTGTGTATTTGACTTGACAAGGGCAAAATCTAAAAGGATGAACGCACGGGATGATGGTGGTCCTCTGGATCAACCGAAACAGATGATCTCTGCAGATTCTCCTGCTACTCCTACTGCAGTGCAAGTTCCAAATCTCATCTCCCCTACTCCACAACCCCAGGTGCTTTCTCTAACATGTCAGTGTGATATGTAGTTGCATGTTGCATATGGTGCCTATCTTGTATTGCTCCTAATTTGTTAAATTGCATCTCCTTAGCTTACACATTATACATGTGAATATGGCACGCCTTCCTGTTTTTGGTACATACTACATCTGCCTATCACACCATGTTCTTACATCAAACTACTGTTCTTTTGTATCCTGCATCTATCACTTATGATGAGACAGTCACGCCCGTGGGTTAGTATGAGACTCACTACTCTTATAAAGTGTGCAGTTTCATCCTCCCCACATGATTCTCAAGAAACAACAAGTCTAAATGAAGATATTGAACGTAGCTCTGTACTTGAAGACCGCATTTCCCCTACACCACCATCGTAGGTGCTTGCTCTAACTTCACAGTGTGATATGTGGTTGCATGTTGCATACAGTGTCTAGCTTGTAATCCTTCTAATTAGGGTAAATTGCATCTGCTTAGTTTGCACATTATACCTGTGAATATGACATGCCTTCCTATTTTTGGTACATACTACATCTATCTGTTAACCATGTTCTTACATGAAACTACTGCTCTTCTGTATCCTGCATCAATCACTTACGATGAGACACCTTTATTCGTTGCATATTGCATATTATTTCTAGCCTGTTGCCATGTATTGCTTCTAATTTTTTCAAATACATTTATGAGACCACCCTTTTAATTTGGCAGAGTGATATTGGTTTCATCTTTCATATGGTGTCTAGCTTGCATTGCTTCTAATTAGTTCAAACACCTTGTGCTTAGTTTACAATTTACACATCATACATGTCAATATGTCATGCCGTCCTATTTTTCATACATATTTCATCCTCCTATCATGCGGTTGCCTTACATGAAAGTAGTTTTCATCGGTATCATGCATCAATGAGTTCTGAAGAGCAAATTTTATTCCATTTTCTTGTGGGTTTGACTTGACAAGGCAAAATCAAAAAAGAGGAAGGAAAATAGTAAGGAAGGCGATGATGGTGGTCCTCTGCAGCAACGTAAATGGAGCATCTGTACGGATTCTCCTCGTACTGCTAGTGCATTACAAGTTCCAAGACTGCCCTCCCCCACTCCACCATCCAAGGTGCTTGCTCTAACTTGGCAGCGTGATATCTGGTTGCATGTTGCATATGGTGTCTAGCTTGTATTGCTTCTCATTAGTGTAAACTGCATATGCTTAGCTTAAACATTATACGTGTGAATATGACACGCCTTCCTATTTTTGGTACATAGTATATCTGTCTGTCACACCATGTTTTTACATGAAGCTACTCTTCTTGTGTATCCTGCATCAGTCACTTATGATGAGACACCTTTAAGTTGGCAGTGTGATATTTGTTTGCGTCTTGAATATGATTTCTAGCATGTAGTGCTTCTAATTTGATGAACGCCACCTATGACGAGACAGTTTTAACTTGGTAGAGTGATATTGGTTGCACCTTCCATATGGTGTCTAGCTTGCAGTGCTTCTAATTTGTTGAAGTGCCTTCTACTTAGTTACCACATCATAGGAGTGAATATGGCATGCCGTCCAGTTTTTCGTACATATTCCATCCTCATATCATGAATTTTCCTTTCATCAGAGTAGTGTTCGTCAGTATCATACATGAATGAGCTCTGAAGAGCAAATTTTATTCCTTTTTCTTGTCAGTTTGACCTCATAATGCAAAGTCAATAAAGCGGAAGGAAATTGGTAAGGCATTGGATGATGGTGGTCCTTCCGAGCAACTGAAATGGAAGGTCTCTACAGATTCTACTCGGCCATCCTCCCAACAAGATTCGCAAGACAACGCAAGGCTAGACAGTCAACGTAGTTGTGTAGATGATGAGCACATCTCCCCTACTCCACTGTCACATGTGTTTGCTCTAACTGGGCACTATTATATGTGGTTGCATGTTGCGTATGATGTCTAGCTTGTATTTCTTCTAACTTTGTTGTATTGCATCTGCTTACTTTACACATCATACCTGTGTATATGACATGTGTTCCTGTTTCTAGAACATACTATATCTGATCACACCATGTTCTTACATCAAACTATTGTTCTTGCGTATCCTGCACCAGTCACTTATGATGAGGCACCTTTAAGTCGCCGCTGTGATATTGGTTGCATCTTGCATATGATTTCTAGCATGTATTGCTTCTAATTTGTTGAAACGTGAGACAGTTTGAACTTGGCAGAGTGATATTGGTTGCATCTTTCATATGGTGTCTAGCTTGCAGTGCTTCTAATTTTTTGAAATGCCTTCTGCTTAGTTACCACATCATAGGTGTGAATATGTCACGCCGTCCTGTTTTTCATACATATTCCATCCTCGTATCATGTGTTTGCCTTTCATCCAAATAGTGTTCGTCAGTTTCATGCATCAATGAGTTCTGAAGAGCGAATTTTATTCCTTTTTTCTTATCGGTTTGACTTCACAATGCAAAATCAATACAGCTAAAGGAAATTAGTAAGGCAGTGGATGATGGTGGTCCTTCGGAGCAACTCAAACAGAGGGTCTCTACAAATTCTACTCCGCCATCCTCCCAACAAGATTTGCAAGACAACACAAGGCTGGAGAGTCAACGTAGCTATGCAGATGATGAGCACATCTCCCCTACTCCACCATCACAGGTGCTTGCTCTAACTTGGCACTGTTATATGTGGTTGCGTGTTCCGTGTGATGTCTAGTTTGTATTGCTTCTAATTTTGTTGAATTGCATCTGCGTAGCTTACAACTTATACCTGCAACAATCACTTACCCATAAGACACATTTTACTTGGGAGTGTGATGTATGTTGCATCTTGCATTGTCTTCTAGCTTGTACTACTTCTAATTTGTTGAAATGACACTTATGATGAGACACTTTTTACCTGGTAGGGTGATATTGGTTGCATGTTCATATGGTGCCTGGCTTTCATTTCTTCTAATTTTGTTGAAATGCCTTCTGCTTACTATTTTTCATACATATTCCATCCTCCTATCGTACGCGTGAATATGCAATGCTATCATTTTTTTGTATATATTCCATCCTCCTATCATGCACTTGCCTTACATCAAAGTAGTGCTCGTCTGTATCATGCATCAACCAATTATGCAGAGCTAATTTTATTCATCTTCTTGTGGTGCTGACTTCAGAAGGCATTATCCAAAAAAGAGGACGGAAAAGAGTAAGTTAGGGGATGTTGGTGGTCCTCCGGACCGACGGAAACGGAGGGTCTCTAGATTTGCCACTGCTACTGCTACTGAAGTTGAAGTCCCAAGTCTACATGATGAGTTCATCTCCCCTACTCCACCATCACAGGTGCTTGCTCTAAGTTGACAGTGTGACAATTGGTTTCATGTTGCATATGTTGTCTAGCTTCTATTTCTTCTATTTTGATTAAATTGCACCTGCTGAGTTTATATGTTATACATGTGCATATGACATGCCTTTCCGTGTCTAGAATACATTGCATCTATCTATCATACCATGTTCTTACATCAAAGTTCTGCTGTTGTGTATCCCGCATCAATCACTCATGATTGGACGCTTTTAACTTGGCAGTGTGATAGTGGTTGCATCTTGCATTGATTTCTAGGTTGTACTGCTTCTAATTTTTCGAAATGCCACTTATGACAGGACACTTTTAACTTGGCAGAGTGATATTGGTTGCATCTTTCATATGGTGTCTAGCTTGCATTACTTCTGTTTTCATGAAAATCCTTCTGCTTAGTTTACACGTCGTAGCTGTGAATATTTCACGTCATCCTGTTTTTCTTACATATTCCATCCTCCTCATACGGTTGTCTTACATCAAAGTATTGCTTGTCTGTATCATGCATCAATGAGTTCTGAAGAGCGAATTTATTCTTTTGTGTTGTGGGTACGGCTTGACATGGCAAAGTCAAAAAAGAGCAAGGAAAAGAATATAGTAGGGAATGGTGTTACTCGCTGGGTGCAACGGAAAAGGATCTTCCCTCGAGATTGTGCTGGTACTTATAGTGCAGTAGAAGGTCCAAGTCCACCGTCTAAATCTACAAACACAGTATCACCTACTCCACCAGCTGCAGCATCCCCTTCAACTGTACCGGCATCTCAATGAGTTACCCATTCATTTGCTTTGCAACTGGCCTATTCCCAAGCTGCCTTCACACCTAACACTACTTCCGAAGCACTGCTGACACAATAGGACTTGGCAAGATCAGATGAACGACATGAGCATCAACACCAAGACGGTACCTAACCGAGTCTTGTTGCAGTTGCATGCTCCTTTATATGTACTCTCACAGTTTGATGTGCACTAACACTTTCCATATTCGTTGTTGAACTAGCACCACGGCGCAAGCGGAAACAGACATCAGGGATAATGCTTGATAGATTAACAAAATCTAAAGGAGGAAGAATGGAGATCCATTTTGAGGCAGGTTTAAAAAGGCCACATGATGCTACAGAGTCAGCCAAGTTAGTATCAGAGGCAGCCATTGCCATTAGGTGTCATGCACGTATCCTCCCAACGTGGATCCAGTACAGGAATGAGAAAGAGGATACCCAGTTTAACACCTTACTTGACCATTTATCCGTAAGTAATGTTATTCATTGCAATTTGTAATATGGTCTTGCTCTGTCCCATACTTTCTAGCTTCCTCCTAATAAGACTCACATTCTTTTTTCAACAGATGAGGTTCAAGTTGGATCCGAAAGATGATGCAACTAAACAAGCATGCACTCATGTTTTTCAGTCTGCTCTGCGATAGTATGGGTATCACCTTAGAAAAACTCACTTTGAAGGCAAGGCTAACAATGAAATCGCCCAAACATCTCCAGTGGAATATATTACAGATGAAGATTGGACAACCCTTGTTAAACACTGGTTTGATCCAAAGTATCAGGTAGGGTATATGTATTTGATCAGATCACATATTGAAATCATATTTACGTATGTACCTTACAAGTGTATCTTCTTCTAGGCTAACTGTTTGAAAGTGAAATTCCAACAGACAACATGATCTCGTAGCTATATTGCACACTGCAAGGCTCTTGTAAATAGCTGCTAGTTCCTTCTTTTTTCTGTGCCATATTATCTTATCTATATTGACTTGTTCCAAATACAGAGGAAAGTTTGTGCGGACCAAAAAGAACCTCAACCAAATGCAGTTCAAATCTTCAAGGATTGCCACACCAGCAAGATGAAGGGCATGAGAACACCAGTTCAAGCCACTGTTGTAAGTCCTTACTCCTCCCGGCTTTGAACTGCTTGTTACTGTGACGTGTTCATTTAACTGCTTGGTTTGCAGCCAATGTCTACTCTGTCCACTGTTATACACAGTTGTCTTAACGTATCATTTCACCTTACACGGTTTAAAAGAGAGGAAGGATATTCTTTTGGTCTTGATCTGTATTCTAGTGGTGATGTTCACGTGCCCACACAATGATACAATAGCCTGTTTGTTTGATATCTGTTTGCCCATGATATGAATGATGTCATACTATGTTCATCCTACTTTAAACCATGTCTCTTTATCCTTAGATGTCAACGAATGTGAGGAAATAGACAATACAATAGGCATGCTACATGGACATATGTTCCGAAAGTGATTTTATTATGTAGGAGTAGTTGGCACTACAATACTTGCTAATGTATTACAATAGTTCACCAATATAAGTTATGTATAAATGTGAAACCTATTTTGTTTGTTTTTGTCTCATTAGTAACTTATCTGGTACACTAATCTACAAGTTCAAACTTTTAGCAAGCTATGGAGCAAATGATTGAACAGCCACAACCACCTGAAGGTGACGAGGCTACCACAGGCATGATGTCACCTCTTGCTGCAGCGCGTCAGTATCTCTCCACTAACAGTGCAAAAAGCACTTTCCTGCATAATTCTGGGTTGGTTGTCAAGGTAACCTCATCCAAATCGCCTACTGAACAAAATCTTCTGGCTAGACAGAGTGATATATCTATGCTACAGACACAAGTCCAATCCCTAATGGAGTTCGTTTCGGAAACAAGAATAGTGGTTGACAAATGTTGTCAAGATATGAATGGTTTTGAAACCAGACTATCAGACATTTGCTTCATTGTTCAAGAGCAATGGCGGAAAAAGGGGAAGATCATGCTGCTCCATCAGATTCTACAGCCTGAAACATTAGCACTCAGGTCAAATGATCTGTGCTTCTATACATAAAATGGTGCTTTTATCTGCAAGGACTGTAAACTTTATGCCAACAAGCCTTTTGTTGTATGGCTGGAATTTATTTTGTTGTGATACAACATTTATCGTGCTCCCAAAGGCTGTAGAAATTACGATGCTATTTTTGTATAGTGTAGGTTTATCTTACTAATGTATTCGGCCGAAAGCTTCGTAGGAGCCCAACGTGCCAACATTCGTCGGGCCCACAATTCCAATTGGGCTAAAAAAAATTATAGGCCGTAATTTGCATATAGCCCACTAAAAATATCTGGGCTTAAATCAGCATAAGCTTTCTTACTTTTGGTAGGCATGTGCCCACAGTGGGCCTTTAACAGGCCTAAACATAATTTGGGCCCTCAGTAACAACAGGCCCTTAACGTGTGTAAATATCTCGATCCCATAAATTACGTGGGCCTTTAATAGGCCGAAAGTGAGATTGGGCCCTGATTGTGCCAAATAACCCACTGGTCATTAGCAGGCCGAAATGTATCTCAGCTCGTGGTGGCCCATTTACAATGCGGATCGTTCACAGGCCGAAATTCAGACAGACCGTAAATGCGCCGACCTACTACACGGGCCTTTACCAGGCCGGAATTGCGGTCGGGCTTGATTAGTATCCATTTTATATGGGTCGTTAATAGGCCCGATGTGATGTTGGACCACATATGGCCCATGGATTTCGTCCGACGTTAACAGGCCGAAAGGCACAACAGGATGGAAGTGGCCCAACTCTATAGTAGGCCTCTAACAGGACGAATGTCAGACATCGCCGAATATGACCCAATTCCTTCACGGTCGTTTATGGGCCGAAAGTTTTAATGGCCAATAAATCGGCCCAAATGAAGCAGGACCTTTAACAGGCTGGAAACACCCCGGGCCGTAATTCGGCCCAAATACTTAGCGAACTGGTAACGAGCTAGAAATGACCATGGGCCGCAATGATGACAAGTCTAGAACGGACCATTGATGGGCTGATTTGACACTAGACGTACGGGCCTTAACTGCGACTGGGCCATCTGCAAGCAGACCGTTAATGGGCCAGCCCGCCAATTTTGACTAGGCCAGCCTTTTTAACCTAAATGGGCCGCTGTTGGGCCTTGCCAGGTGTCGACGTACCATAGGCGCCTCCTGTCTATTGGCTGGATGACATCTGTCCAAACGTAGAGCTGACACGTGGTTCCTTCGGCCAATGAGAATTTTACACTTGGAAAATCGCCATTGGTCGTTGCTGTTAACGGGTTATCGGATCCAAAACCGGACCCGATAGCTTAACGGCAACCCGTTTCTACCACGTGTCGGTTACCCTTGACGAAAGCACTTCCATGACGTGCCATTTATCGTCATGGAAGGGGACAGTTCCGTGATGATAATTTTGGTATTGTCATGGAACACTTCTACGACAGCACAGGTATGACTATCTTGATTCTGTCATAAAATCATCATGGATGTGCATGCATGACATAAAACGTGACCTATTGTGACAAACACGTATCATCACGGAAGTGTATTTTTTGTAGTGCTACCCTTTCTGTCACTGGGTGAGGACACCACAAGATTAAACCCATTAGAAAGCACCTCTCCCATGGCAAGAAAAATCAATCTAGTTGGCCAGACCAAATCAATAGATCGGAGAGAAATATAAAGCTATCTTAATCATGCATAAAAGAGTTCAGAGAAGACTCAAATAATATTCATAGATAATCTGATCATAAATCCACAATTGATCGGATCTCAACAAATGCAGCGCAAAAGAAGATTACATCGAATATATCTGCAAGAACATCGAGGAGAACATTGTATTGAAGATCAAAGAGAGAGAAGAAGCCATTTAGCTACTAGCTATGGACCCGTAGGTCTGTGGTAAACTACTCACACATCATCGGAAGGGCAGCAAGGTTGATGTAGAAGCGCTCCATGGTCGATTACCCCTCTGGCAGAGTACCGGAAAAGGTCCCTAGATGGGATCTCACGAAGACAGAAACTTGCGGCGGCGGAAAAGTATTTTTGGTGTGCCCTCTGGTATACGAGCAATATTTGGGTATTTGTGGAGCAAAGATTAGGGTTAGAGAGGCATCAGGGGGCCCACAAGCCTGGGGGCGCCCCCCCTAGGGTGTGCCTCTCGAGCTTGTCGCCAACTGGTGGCCCCTCTGACCTTCTCCTGAAGGTTCCTGGGTGTCTTCTGGTCCAAGAAAAATCGTCAAAAAGTTTTGTTCCGTTTGGACTCCGTTTGGTATTGATTTTCTGTAAAAGACAAAAACAAGGAAAAAATAGCAACTAGGAGAATCACTCGCTCTAAAACTCGTTTGGCTAAATTTTGTGAACACTACTCATTCATTTCTAGTGTTGAACCTATGAAGGTTGAAGAAGCCCTGGAGGATCCGGATTGGATAAACGCTATGCACGAAGAGCTACACAACTTCGAGAGGAATCAAGTATGAACATTGGTTGAAAAGCCCAATGATGATCATAATGTCATTGGAACCAAATGGGTGTTTCAGAATAGGCAAGATGAAGATGGACATGTTCTACGCAACAAGGCCTGTCTCGTTGCTCAAGGCTACACTCAAGTTGAAGGTATGGACTATGGTGAGACATATACCCCCGTTGCTAGACTTGAGTCCATTCACATTTTACTTGCCTATGCCAATCACCATGATATCACTTTATACCAAATGGACATTAAAAGTGCTTTTCTAAATGGTGAAATTGAGGAGGAAGTTTATGTTAAACAACCTCCTGGCTTTGTTAATTCCAAGAAACCTAATCATGTCTACAAACTTCATAAAACTCTTTATGGTCTTAAACAAGCTCCTAGAGCTTGGTATAAATGCTTGACTAAGTTTCTTATTGAAAAAGGCTTTGAAATTGGGAAAATTGATTCTACTCTTTTTACTAAAAGGGTTAATGGAGAATTATTTGTGTGCCAAATTTATGCGGATGATATCATTTTCGGTTCTACTAACCCCCATTTTAGTGAAAAGTTTGGAAGGCTAATGTCGGAGAAGTTCGACATGTCTGTGATGAGTGAACTCAAATTTTTCCTTGGATTGCAAATCAAGCAAACTAAGGAAGGAACCTTTATCTCACAAACAAATTATACCAAGGATCTCTTCAAGAAGTTCAATATGCAAGAAAGCAAAGGTATGAAAACACCCATGCCTACTAGTGGACATCTTGACTTGGCTAAGGATGGCAACCCGGTTGACCAAAAGGTTTACCGATCTATGATTGGTTCATTATTATATCTTTGTGTGTGACGCCCCCGGCCCGATCGTGCACTAATCATACACGCAAATGCACACGATCAAGCCTAAGGACTCACGGGAAGATATCACAACACAACTCTAAAACATAAATAAAGTCATACAAGCTTTATATTACAAGCCAGGGGCCTCGAGGGCTCGAATACATAAGCTTGCGAACAAGCGTCAGCGGAAGCATCAGATATCTGAGTACAGATATGAAATAGAAACAGAAAGGCCTTTAGGAAGGCGGGGCAAAATAAAACACTACGATCGAAAGGCGAAGGCCTCCTGCCTGGGACCCTCCGATCCTACTCCTGGTCGTCAGTCAACTCGTAGTAGTATCCATCCTCTGGGTAGTAGTAGTAACGATCGTCGGGGCATCTGTCTCAGGGGGCTCCGTCCTCTGGTCACGTCAAACTGATATGGGGAGAAAAAGGAAAACAAAGCAACCGTGAGTACTCTGAAGTACTCAGCAAACAAGGATCTACACTACATATGCAACATTATCAAGGGGAGGTTGTATATGTGGACTGGGCTGCAGAAATGCCAGAATAGAGAGAAGGCCTAGTACTATCGAAGACTAGCATCTTCAGCGGTCTTGCAGCAGTAGAAGAGAGTAGAACAATACCATATAATGTAGCAGTAATAATATCAACCTCATCCTGAGATCCTTTCTCGACTCCCTGCGAGAAAGCAATCCCAGAGCCATAACGTCTTCAAACCTCGTCCTGAGATCCCTTCTCGACTCCCTGCGAGAAGCAATCCCAGAGCCATACATACAGGTCTCATCACAGGTATCCAGTTCTAAATTGTATCAATCAGGATACAACTCCGAGTGTCCTTTACCGTAGGACCGGCTATCGATAGAAGTGTTCTTCCCTGCAGGGGTGCACCAACTTACCCAACACGCTCGATTAACTCCGGCCGGGCACACTTTCCAGGGTCATGCCCGGCCTCGGCCAAACGACACATCGCAACCCTACCTACAACTCCGCAGAGAGGTCCCCGCCGGTCTACATCCTAAGCGCAAGGGGGTCTTGGCCATCGCCCCTCGCCCTCCGGGTCGTTGCGTGCCGGGCGAACCAGGCTCCACCCCTCAGGATGGTGCCGGCCCAGCCCGGCCGCAGTGCTGAACTGGACGTCTGACAGAGTTTTCGGCTGATGCATACGATGCAGAACGCCCATACTATGCCCACGTGATGGTTAGTGCTATCAGGCCAGAGGCCTGCTCGGATCAAATATCCAAATCGTTAGGACTAGGGCTCGCGGTAACGAGCAGAGACTCACGAAAGATGTGACCCCGCCGCCCCGTCTCGAGGACTTGCGGCAAGGGTTAAGAATGCCCGGCCGCGCCTCGTATTCACCACTCGGGCACCGCACTGGCAACCCGCCTCCACATCACACGCGGGTACCCCTCAGGGTCGACCCGCCTTTCCAAGTAACATTGTAAGGTCCAAGTATCCGTGTGTCCATAACATCAGGGAATCCGAGGTATCACCCTCATTGAATTCCCACTCGATGTATCCGTCAAGGTGAACTAGGAGGAATCACCCTCACTGGGTCCACACTTGAGGTGTTGTAGGACAGCGTCGTTATCGGAAGCGGTGAAGGAGGAATCACCCTCGATGACCACGACCGAATAGCTACTCTACAGAGTTAACATCAGAAGTGCTACCAGAGGTTTCACCCTCGGCACTCGATAGTAACGCTGCAGTGTCGTTACAACTAAGGGGGGTGATGTGCGGTGTCGGGTCCTGGTCTTCAATCCCATTGATCGGGTCTTCTGACGATCCAGCGCGGCAGTCGGGATAAGTGGGGTCACTGATAGGTCTCTACCCAGCCTAGACTAAATAGTTTAGGATATGCAGGTAATTATCAACAGCAGGTTACAATGAACAGGCTATGCATCAGAATAGGTGAAGCAGCAGCAGCAGCAATTCTAATGCAAGCATAGGAATATAGAATGGGCGATATCGGGATGATCAAAGGAGGGGCTTGCCTGGTTGCTCGGCGGCAAGGGCAAGGTCGTCTATGGTGTCTTCGGGCTCCGGAGCTGCGTCGGTCTCGGGGACGACGTCGGGGTCGGGGGCTATCGAGAGAGAAGAGGGGGAGGAAACAGTATAAATATATAGCAAACATGAGCATGACAAATACGATACACGGTGCTAGGGGTAGTCTAACACAGCATCACACGTAACAGACGGAGCGGGAGAATATCTGATGATATTTCCCGGGTCTTTGGAATTATCGGACAGAGGATAAGAGGGGAACGGTTGCAAGTTCGGATAGTTAGGGACGCGTGACGGACGAACGGACCGCGTATTCAGATTCGTCTCGTCGTTCTGAGCAACTTTCATGTACAAAGTTTTTCGATCTGAGTTACGGATTATTTAATATGATTTTCTAAAGTTTTTATTAATTTCTGGAATTTAATTAATTATTTAAATTAACATTATCCGAAACAGTGTCTTGCTGACGTCAGGTTAATTAGTGATTAACTAATCAAATTACTGTTTAATTAACATTAACTACTTAATTAAATTAACCTAATCAGGATTAATTAACTTAATTAATTAACTATTTAATTATTTAATTAATTAATTTAATTATTTTTATTTTTATTTTCATTTTTTTTTATTCATTTTTTTTTCTAAAACGTTTTTGGGGCTGGGCCCCGTCTGTCGGCGGCACAGGGGGCCGACCGGGGGGGTGCGTGCGCGCGGGCGCTGCGGGCGCGGCGCGGCAGGCGAGCAGGGGGCACCAGACGCGGGCGCGGACGGCGATGCGCGAGCGCGCGCAGGGGCGGCGGTGGCGGGGCCGCAGGCAGCGCGCGCGGGGCGCGGCTGCGGCCGGAGGGGAGGCGCGGCCAGGAGCGGTGCAGGCGCCCACTCTTTGGGGAACCACTGAGATTATGGTCCTGACCCCCGACCCACAATATGTCCAAAATGTAGATGGGGGCAAAGTTTGTAACTTTCCCCAATTTCAAAAAAGCAACATCCCCCAAACCGAAACATGTGTCCCTTAGTTCCCCCTTCCTCCGTTCCGCAGTCACTACTGGTGGGCGCCAAAAAACGCCCTCTCACCAGCCGCCAAAACCCAGCCTCCTCCGTTCCTCCACCCCATCGCGCCCAATCCACCGACTGCCCTCCTCCATCACACCGGAGCCGGTACCCTGACGTGTTGTCCAACGCAACCGCAACACCTCAAGGACTTAGCAGCTGAAGCCGAGGCAGAGCTGCCTCCACGACGTCGACACGAGTGCACCGTACCAGACCACTTCGACCACGCCGTCCTGCGCCTCACGCTTTCGCTCCATGTCGCAACAGTCCACCGGACCGGAGCTGTTCCCCGCTACGTCGTTGTCGCCACCTCGGATCTGGTTCCCGCCGCCGCACAGACGACCACCACAACACACTGAACAACGTGGCCTGGTTCGTTCGTCCAAGGCTCCCACCGTCCTCTGAACTTCTTGTTTCCAGCGAACCACAAGAAGATCGTTGGAAAAACACAAGGAGGAACAACACTACCAGCAGACAGAGGTACTCCTCTTCCTTATTCGTGCAAATCTTATGTCTCTGCTCACACCGCATTCATCCACGACAAGAAACTAGTTGAGGCGTTCTTACTACACTTCTTTTGATACTAAGTGCACAAGTTTCCTCCCATTGACTATTTCCACCTTAGCTAGAGGTTAGTCGCCCGCTTGGATTTCAATTCAGGGTCAGTTGATTCACAATAACAAGAAGCAGCACCCGTTAGGCACGCGGAGCACCTAGTCCGCTTGTCACCGGGGAAGCGGTGTTTGCATCGGTGTCTATCATAGGGGTGGGGGTGCAGGAGCTGCTTGGCCTGATCTGGAGGTCGAGGTGGCTTGAAGGGATGCCGGGGGGCAGTGCAAGAAAGACAGTGCGGTGAGGTCGAGGGGAGGGGGAGGCAGGGGACTGGGCGGTCGTCGCTGGCATTTCGGTGAAGATCATCAACACTACCTAGTGGAGGTAGATGAAGGCAATCCGCCCGTCTTTCTACATCGGATGGGTGTAGAAAAAAGGACTGACCTATTTTATTTTTCAGGTCGACTGTTATTTTACCACACCTTGTGGGTGCGCATGAGGAGTATCTTCATTTCCCAGCCATCCCTGTGCTCATATTTCGAAATTAGAGACTAATTTCATGTGCCATGCATGTGTGTAGAGCTATCATATGTCTCCCGTCATTTATTCTCACCACACCTGACTATCTGCTAATTTACAACTGTACTACTTGTGCACACACTTCACCCATACTCACACTATGTTTTTTTATGCATGGGTATTTCAGACTCTGACGCACTATGATGAATACACAAAGAAAAGACAGAAGTCGCTCCAGTGTAATTCGACGATAGCCACTAAGCGTTTCAGCGCTCCAAAGGTTGTAGTGTCAGCAGATGGAGACAGTAAAGTAATGTAGCTCGCAGTTGATGATACTCAATTGACACACAAAACCACCATCCAGGTGCTTGCTTACCGTTTGTCATGTGTGTCAATATGTCAAGTGGTTGCATTGCATTGGTGTCTGGTTGTAAGCTTTCCAATTTGGTTAAATTGTGATTTGCTTACTTTATACATTTACCTTTGATAATGACAGCCTTCCTGGTTTTTTGATACATACTACATCTGTCTATTAACCATGTTCTTCATCAAACTAATGCCTTGTGTATCCCTCTCAATCAACATTATGATGAGACAGTCACCCCAGTGGGTTACTGTGAGACGTGCTACTCTTTTAAAGTGACAGTGTCATCCTCCCCACATGATTCTCAAGAAACAGCAAGGCTTAAATGAGATGTCAACGTAGCTCTATAGTTGATGACCGCAATTCCCCCTAAATACACCATAGCAGGTGCTTGCTCTTATATTGGCAATGTGATATGTGGTTTGATTGTGCCTTGGTGTCTACCTTGGTAATGCTTCTAATTAGGGTATATTGCATACTGCTTAGTAAAACATCATACCTATGAATATGACATGCTTTCTTGTTTTGGTACATACTACGTCTTTCTATTAAAGATGTTCTTACATCAAACTACTTCTTGTGTATCCCTCATCAATCATACTCCTGACGAGACACCTTCAAATGACGAGTGTAATATTGGTTGGCAAATTGCATATCATTTCACGATGTATGCCTCTAATTTGTGAAATGCGCCACTTATAGTGAGACACTTCTGAATTGGTAGAGTGATTTTGGTTGGATTCTTTCATATGTTGTCTAGCTTGCATTGCTTCCAATTGTTGAAATTGCCTTCACAATGTGGTGCTTACATAACAAGTTGTGTTGTCAGTATCATGCATCAACGAATTGGAAGAGCGATTTCATTCCTTTTTCTGTGTGATTTGACTTGACAAGGGCAAAATCTAAAAGGATGAACGAAGGATAGTATGGTGGTCTACTGGACATGTCACGAACAGATGATCTCTGCAGATTCTCTGCTACTCCTACTGCAATGCAAGTTCCAAATCTCATCTCCCCTCTCCACAACCCCCACGGTGCTTTCTCTAACATGTCAGGTGGATATGTAGTTGCATGTTGCTATGGTGCCTATCTTGTATTGCTCCTAATTTGTTAAATTGCATCTCCTTAGCTTACACAGTATACATGTGAATATGGCACGCCTTCCTGGTTTTGGTACATACTACATCTGCTATCACACCATTTCTTACATCAACAACTACTGTTCTTTTGTATCCTGCATCTATCACTTATGATGAGACAGTCACGCCCGTGGGTTTAGTATGAGACTCACTACTCTTATAAGTGTGCAGTTTATCCTCCCCCACATGATTCTCAAGAAACAACAAGTCTAAATGGATATTGAACGTAGGTCGTACTGAAGACGCATTTCCCTACACCACCATCGTAGGTGCTTGCTCTAACTTCACAGTGTGATATGTGGTTGATTGTTGCATACAGTGGTCTAGCTTGTAATCCTTCTAATTAGGGTAAAATTGATCGTAGTTGCACATTATACCTGTGAAGATGACATGCCTTCCTATTTTTGGTACATAACTACATCTATCTGTTAACCCTGTTCTTACTTGACTACTGCTCTTCTGTATCCGATTCAATCACTTACGAGAGACACCTTATTCGTGCATATTGCATATTATTTTCTAGCCTGTTGCCATGTATGCTTAATTTTTCAAATACATTATGATGAGACCACCATTGTAATTTGGCAGAGTTGATATGGTTTCATTCTTTCATATGTGTCTAGCTTGCATGGCTTAAATTAGTTCAAACACCTTGTGGCTTAGTTTACAATTACACATCATACATGTCAATATGTCAGGCCGTCCTATTTTCATACATATTCATCCTTATCATGCGGTTGCCTTCACATGAAAGTAGTTTTCATCGGATCATGCATATCAATGAGTTCTGAAGAGCAAATTTTATTCCATTTCTTGTGGGGTTTGAGCTTGACAAGGCAAAAGTCAAAAAAGAGGAAGGAAAATAGTAAGGAAGGCGATGATGGTGGTCCTCTGCAGCAACGTAAATGGAGCATCTGTACGGATTCTCCTCGTAGCTGGTGTAATCATTACAAGTTCCAAGACTGCCCTCCCCCACTCCACCATCCCCAAGGTGCTTGCTCTAACTTGGCAGCGTGATATCTGGTGCAGTTTGCATATGGTGTTAGCTTGTATTGCTTCTCCATTAGTGTGTAAAACTGCATATGCTTAGCTTAAACATTATCCGGTGAATATGACACGCTTCCTATTTGGTACATAGTATATCTGTCTGTCACACCATGTTTTTACATGAAGCTACTCTTCTTGTGTAATCCTGCATCAGTCACTTAGATGGACCCAACCTTAGAAGATTGAGTAGTTTGTGATATTTGTTTGCGTCTTGAAATGATTTCTAGCATGTAGTGCTTCTAATTTGATGAACGCCACTATGACGAGACAGTTTTAATTGGGTAGAGTGATTTTTGGTTGCACCTTCACTATATGGTGTCAGCTTAGGCAGTGCTTCTATTTGTTGAAGTGCCTTCTACTTAGTACACATCATAGGAGTGGAATATGGCTGCGTCCAGTTTCGTTACATATTCCATCCTCATATCATGAATTTTCCTTTCATCAGAGTAGTGTTCGTCAGTACATACATGAATGAGCTCTGAAAGAGCAAACTTTTATTCCTTTTTCTTGTCAGGTTGACCTCATAATGCAAAGTCAATAAAGCGGAAGGAAAAATTGTAGGCATTGGATGAGGTTGTCCTTCCGAGCAACTGAAATGGAAGGTCTCTACAGATTCTACTCGGCCATCCTCCCAACAAGAATTGCGAAAGACAACGCAAGGCTAGACAGTCAAAGTAGTTGTGTAGATGTGAGCAATCTCCCCTACTCCCACTGTCACATGTGTTGCTCTAACTGGGCACACTATATATGTGGTTGCTGTTGCGTATGATGTCTAGCTTGTATTTTCTAACTTTGTTGTATTGCATCTGCTTACTTACACATCATACCTGTGTATATGAACATGTGTTCCTGTTTCTAGAAATACTATATCTGATCACCACATGTTCTTACATCAACTATTGTTCTTGCGTATCCTGCACCAGTCACTTATGATGAGGCACCTTTAAGTCGCCGTGTGAATTGGTTGCATCTTGCATATGATTTCTAGCTGTATTGGTCTAATTTGTTGAACGTGTGAGACAGTGTTTTGAACTGGCAGAGTGATATTGGTTGCATCTTTCATATGGTGTCTAGCTTGCAGTGCTTCTAATTTTTGAAATGCCTTCTGACTAGTTACCACATCATAGGTGTGAATATGTCACGCCGTCCTGTGTTTCATTACATATTCCATCCTAGTATCATGTGGGTTGCCTTTATCAAAAGTGTTCGTCAGGTTATGCATCAATGAGGTCTGAAGAGCGAATTTTATTCCTTTTTTCTTATCGGTTGACTTCACAATGCAAAATCAATACAGCTAAAGGAAATTAGTAAGGCAGTGGATGATGTGGTCCTTCGAGCAACTCAAACAGAGGGTCTCTACAAATTCTACTCCGCCACTCCTCCCAACAAGATTTGCAAGACAACACAAGGCTGGGAGAGTCACGTAGCTATGCAGATGATGAGAATCTCCCCTACTCACCATCACAGGGCTTGCCTCTAACTTGGCACTGGTATCATGTGGTTGGTGTTCCGTGTGATGTCTAGTTTGTATGCTTCTAATTTTGTTGAATTGCATCGCGTAGCTTACAACTTATACTGCAACAATTCACTACCCATCAGACACATTTTTACTTGGGGTGTGATGTATGTTGCATCTTGCATTGTCTTTAGCGTTGTACTACTTCTAATTTGTTGAAATGACACTTATGATGAGACACTTTTAACCTGGTAGGGTGATGATTGGTTGATGTTCATATGGTGCCTGGCTTTCATTTCTTCTAATTTTGTGTGAAATGGCTTCTGCTTACTATTTTTCATACATATTCAATCCTCCTAATCGTACGCGTGAATATGCAATGCTATCATTTTTTGTATATATTCATCCTCCTATATGCACTTGCCTTACATCAAGTAGTGCTCGTCTGTGTATCATGCATAACCAATTATGCAGAGCAATTTTATTCATCTTCTTGTGGTGCTGACTTCAGAAGGCATTATCCAAAAAGAGGACGGAAAAGAGTAAGTTAGGGATGTTGGTGGTCCTCGGACCGACGGAAACGGAGGGTCTCTAGATTTGCCACTGCTAATGCTACTGAAGTTGAAGTCCAAGTCTACATTGATGAGTTCATCTCCCTACTCCACCATCACAGGTGCTTGCCTCTAAGTTGACAGTGTGACAATTGGTTTCATGTTGCATATGTTGTTAGCTTCTATTTCTTTATTTGATTAAATTGCACCTGCTGAGTTTATATGTTATACATGTGCATATGGACATGCCTTTCCGTGTCTAGAATACAATTGCATCTATCTATCAACCAGGTTTTTACATCCAAGTTTGCTGTTGTGTATCGCATCAATCACTCATGATTGAGGCGCTTTAACTTGGCAGTTGATGATAGTGGCATCTTGCATTGATTTCTAGGTTGTGTAATGCTTCTAATGTTTTCGAAATGCCACTTATGGACAGGACACTTTTTAACTTTGGCAGAGTGATATTGGTTGCATCTTCATATGGTGTCTAGCTTGCATTACTTCTGTTTTCATGAAAATCCTTCTGCTTAGTTTACACGTCCGTAGTGTTGAATATCTCAGTCATCTGTTTTTCTACATTTAATCATCCTCCTCATTCGGTTGTCTTACATCAAGTATTGATTGTCTGTATCATGCATCAATGAGGTTCTGAAGAGCGAATTTATTTTGTGTGTTGGGGTACGGCTTGACATGGCAAAGTCAAAAAGAGCAGGAAAAGAATATGTAGGGAATGGTGGTACTCGCTGGGTGCAACGGAAAAAGGATCTTCCCTCGAGATTGGTGCTGGTACTTATAGTGCAGTAGAAGGTCCAAGTCCACCGTCTAAATCTACAAAACACAGTATCACCTACTACCACCAGACTGCAGCATCCCCTTCAACTGTACCGGCATCTCAATGAAGTTACCTTCATTTGCAACTTGCAACTGGCCTATTCCCAAGCGCCTTCACACCTACACTACTTCCGAAGCACTGCTGACACAATAGGACTTGGCAAGACTCAGTGAACGACTGAGCATCAACACCAAGACGGTACCTTACCGAGTCTGTGTGCAGTTGCATGCTCCTTTATATTACTTCACAGTTGAGTGCACAACACTTTCCATATTCGTTGTGAACTAGCACCACGGCGCAAGCGGAAACAGAATCAGGGATAATGCTTGATAGATTAACAAATTCAAGGAGGAAGAATGGAGATCCATTTTGGGCAGGTTTTAAAAGGCCACTGTGCTACAGATAGTCGCCAAGTTAGTATCAGAGGGCAGCCATTGCCATTAGGTGTCATGCACGTATCTCCCAACGTGATCCAGTACAGGAAGAGAAGAAGAGATACCCAGTTTTAACACCTTACTTGACCATTTATCCGTAAGTAATGTTATTCAGCAATTTGTAATATGGTTTGCTCGTCCCATACTTCTAGGCTTCCTCCTAAAAGACTCACATTCTTTTTTCAACCATGAGGGTTCAAGTTGGATCCGAAAGATGTGCAACTAACAAGCATGACATCATGTTTTTCAGTTGCTCGTGGATAGTATGGTATCACCTTAGAAAAACTCACTTTGAGGCAGGTAACCATGAAATGCACCAAACATCTCCAGTGGAAATATTTACGAGATGAGATTGGAGAACCCTTGTAAACACTGGTTTGATCCAAAGTATCAGGTAGGGTATATGTATTTGATCAGATCACCTATGAAATCATATTACGTAGTACCTTACAAGTGTATCTTCTCTAGGCTAAACTGTTTGAAAGTGAAATTCCAAAGAGACAAACTGATCTCGTAGCTATTTGCCACCTGCAAGGCTCTTGTAAAATAGCTGCTAGTTCCTTCTTTTTTCTGGGCCATATTATCTTATCTATATTGACTTGTTCCAAATACAGAGAAAGTTGTGGCGGACCAAAAAAGAATCCTCAACCAAATGCAGTTCAAATCTTCAAGGATTGCCACACCAGACAAGATGAAGGGCTGAGAACACCAGTTCAAGCCGCATGTTTGTAAGTCCTTAATCCTCCCGGCTTTGAACGCTTGTTACTGTGACGTGTTCATGTAAATGCTTGGTTTGCAGCCAATGTCTACCTGTCCACTGTTATACACAGTTGTCTCAGATCATTTCAACCTTACACGGTTTAAAAGAGAGGAAGGATATTCTTTTTGGTCTTGATTCTGTATCTAGTGGTGATGTTCAACGTGCCCACACAATGATACAATAGCCTGTTTGTTTGAATGCTGTTTGCCATGATATGAATGATGTCATACTATGTTATCCTACTTTAAACAATGTCTCTTTATCTAGATGTCAACGAATGTGAGGAAATAGACAATACATATAGGCATGCTACATGGGACTATGTTCCGAAAGTTATTTTATTATGTAAGGAGTAGTTGGCACTACCAATTACTTGCTAATGTATTACAATAGTTCACCAATAAGTTATGTATACATGTGAAACCTATTTTTGTTTGTTTTTGTCTCATTAGTAAACTTATTCTGGTCACTATCTACAAGGTTCAAACTTTGCAAGCTTGGAGCAAATGATTTGAACAGCCACAACCACCTGAAGGTGACGAGGCTACAGCCATGATGTACCTCTTGCTGCAGCGCGTCAGTATCTCTCACTAAACAGTGCAAAAGCACTTTCCTGCATAATTCGGGTTGGTGGGTCACAGGTAACCTCATCCAAATCGCCTACTGACAAAATCTTCTGGCCAGACAGAGGATATATCTATGCTACAGACACAAGTCCAATCCCTAATGGAGTTCGTTTCGGAAACAAGAATAGTGGTTGACAAAGTGTCAAGATTGAATGGTTTTGAAACCAGACTATCAGACATTTGCTTCATTGTTCAAGGCAATGGCGGAAAAAGGGGAAGATCATGCTGCTCATCAGATTCTACAGCCTGAAACATTAGCACTCAGGTCAAATGATCTGTGCTTCTATACATAAAATGGTGTTTTATCTGAAGGACTGTAAACTTTATGCCAACAAGCCTTTTTGTGTATGGCTGGAATATTTTGTTGTGATACAACATTTATCTGCTCCCAAAGGCTTGAGAAATTACGATGCTATTTTTTTGGTTGTAGTGTAGGTTTATTTTACTAATGAATTCGGCCGAAGCTTCGTAGGAGCCCAACGTGCCAACATGTCGGGCCCACAATTCCAATTGGGCTAAAAAAAATATAGGCCCGTAATTTCATATAGCCCACTAAAAAATCTGGGCTTAAATCAGCATAAGCTTTCTTACTTTGGTAGGCATTGTGCCCACAGTGGGCCTTTAACAGGCTAAACATAAGTTGGGCCCTCAGTAACAACAGGCCTTAACGTGGTAATATCTCGATCCCAAGAATTACGTGGCCTTAATAGGCCGAAAGTGAGATTGGGCCCTGATGTGCAATAACCCACTGGTCATAGCAGGCCGAAATTGTATCTCAGCTCGTGGTGGCCCATTTACATGCGGATAGTTCACAGGCCGAAATTCAGACAGACCGTAAGCGCCGACCTACTACACGGGCCTTTACCAGGCCGGAATTCGGTCGGCTTGATTAGTATCCATTTTATATGCGTTAATAGGCCCGATGTGATGTTGGACCACATATGGCCCATGGATTTCGTCCGACGTAACAGGCGAAAGGCACAACAGGATGGAAGTGGCCAACTCTATAGTAGGCTCAACAGGACGAATGTCAGACATCGCCGAATATGACCCAATTCCTTCACGGTCGTTTATGGGCCGAAAGTTTAATGGCCACAAAATGGCCCAAAGAAGCAGGACCTTAACAGGCTGGAAACACCCCGGGCAGTATTCGGCCCCAATACTTAGCGAACTGGTACGAGCGAGTAGATAATGACCATGGCCGCAATGATGACAAGTCTAGAACGGACCATTGATGGCTGATTTGACACTAGACGTACGGGCTTAACTGGACTGGGCCATCTGCAAGCAGACCGTTAATGGGGCCAGCCGCCAATTTGACAGGCCAGTTTTTAACCTAAATGGGCCGCGTTGGGCCTGCCAGGTCGACGTACCATAGGAGGCCCTCCTGTCTATTGGCTGGATGACATCTGTCCAAAAGTAGGCTGACAGACTGTGGTTCCTTCGCCACATGAGGAATTTTACACTTGGAAAATCGACATTGGTCGTTTGTGTTAACGGTTATCGGATCCAAAAACGGGACCGATAGCTTAACGGCACCGTTTCTACCAGTGTCGGTTACCCTTGACGAAAGCACTTCCATGACGGGCCATTTAGTCGATGGAAGGGGACAGTTGTGATGATAATTTTGGTATTGTCATGGAACACTTCTACGTCAGACACAGGTATGACTATCTTTGATTCTGTCATAAAATCATCATGGAGTGCATGCATGACATAAACGGGACCTATGTGACAAACACGTATCATCATCGGAAGTGTATTTTTTGTAGTGGACCTTTCTGTCACTGGGTGAGGACACCACAAGATTAAACCCATTAGAAAGCACCTCTCCCATGGCAAGAAAAAATCAATCTAGTTGGCCAGACCAAATCAATAGATCGGAGAGAAATATAAAGCTATCTTAACATGCATACAAGAGTTCGAGAAAGACTCAAATAAAATATCATAGTAATCTGATCATAAATCCACAATTGATCGGATCTCAACAAATGCAGCGCAAAAGAAGATTACATCGAATATATCTGCAAGAACAGCGGAGGAGACATTGTATTGAAGATCAAAGAGAGAGAAGAAGCCATTTAGCTACTAGCTATGGACCCGTAGGTCTGTGGTAAACTCTCACACATCAACGGAAGGGCGCAGCAAGGTTGATGTAGAAGCGCTCCATGGTCGATTACCCCTCTGGCAGAGTACGGAAAGGTCCCTAGATGGGATCTCACGAAGACAGAAACTTGCGGCGGCGGAAAAGTATTTTGGTGTGACCTCTGGTATACGAGCAATATTTGGGTATTGTGGAGCAAAAGATTAGGGTTAGAGAGGCATCAGGGGGCCCACAAGCCTGGGGCGCCCCCCCTAGGGTGTGCCTCTCGAGCTTGTCGCCAACTGGTGGCCCCTCTGACCTTCTCATGAAGGTTCCGGGTGTCTTCTGGGCCAAGAAAAAATGTCAAAAAGTTTTGTTCGTTTGGACTCCGTTTGGTATTGATTTTCTGTAAAAGACAAAACAAGGAAACAAATAGCAACTAGGAGAATACTCGCTCTAAAACTCGTTTTGTAAATTTTGTGAACACTACTCATTCATTTCTAGTGTTGGACCTATGAGGGTTGAGAAGCCCTGGAGGATCCGGATTGGATAAACGCTATGCACGAAGAGCTACACAACTTCGAGAGGAATCAAGTATGAACATGGTGAAAAGCCCAATGATGATCATATGTCATTGGAACCAAATGGGTGTTTCAGAATAGGGAAGATGAAGATGGACATGTTCTACGCAACAAGGCCTGTCTCGTTGCTCAAGGCTACAACCAGTGAAGGTATGGGACTATGGTGAGACATATACCCCGTTGCTAGACTTGAGTCCATTCACATTTTACTGCCTATGCCAATCACCATGATATCACTTTATTACCAAATGGACATTAAAAGTGCTTTCTAAATGGTAAATTGAGGAGGAAAGTTTATGTTAAACAAACCTCCTGGCTTTGTTAATTCCAAGACACTAATCATGTCTACAAAACTTCAAAAACACTCTTATGTCTTAAACAAGCTATAGAGCTTGGTATAAATGCTTGACTAAGTTCTTATTGAAAAAGGCTTTGAATGGGAAAATTGATTCTACTCTTTTTACTAAAAGGGGTAATGGAGAATTATTTGTGTGCCAAATTTATGCGGATGATATCATTTTCGGTTTCTCTAACCCCATTTTAGTGAAAAGTTTGGGAAGGCAATGTCGGAGAAGTTCGACATTTCTGGATGAGTGAACTCAAATTTTTCCTTGGATTGAAATCAAGCAAAAATAAGGAAGGAACCTTTCTATCTCACAAAACAAAAATGTATACCAAGGATCTACTTCAAGAAGTTCAATATGACAGAAGCAAGGTATGAAACACCCATGCCTACTAGTGACATCTTGACTTGGCTAAGGATGCAACCGGTGAGTTGACGCAAAAGTTTACCGTCTATCGATTGGTTCAATTATTTAACTTTCTTTTGTGTGTGACGCCCCTGGCCCGATCGTGCACAATTCATACACTCAAATGCACACGATCAAGCTAAGGACTCACGGGAGATATCACAACACAACTCTAAAACATAATAAAGTCATACAAGCTTTCTTATTACAATCCAGGGCCGCTCGAGGGGCTCGAATACATAGCTTGCGAACAAGCGTAGCGGAAGCATCAGATAATCTGGAGTACCGATTATGAAATAGAACAATAAAAAGGCCTGTTAGAGAAGGCGCGGGGCAAAATAAAAATACGTCGAAAGGAGAAGGCCTCCTGCCCTGGACCCTCCGATCCTACTCCCGGTCGTCATCAACTCGTAGTATTACCATCCTCTGGTAGTAGTAAGTAACGATGTCGGGGGCATCGAACCTGTGAGGCAGAACGACTCCATGAGTCAGATGTTATCCAACTCAGACTCAGATCCAGGCCTAACAGACATTGGGCTTAGGGTTCGTGCGAGGCCCAAGGTTGAGCTGCGACGGACGCCTATATATAGTGAGGTGCGGCACACTCATTGGTTGATCGTTCGGAGTGTCGCTAGGGTTTGCATTTTGTGTTGCTTGAATTGTCACCTCCACTCGCTGCCGATGTGTGACCGGACTAGCAAGTCCGCCGCACGGGGTTCCTCTGCACGCCCGACATACCATTAGGGCGGTGCACCTAAGACACTCCGGCGAACCTAGTATGTCGGATCCGAAGCACGGTGTTCGAGGGAGATCAGACGAGGAGGAGAACGATCCACGTGGATGCACTGCCCCAACTCTTCTTCCACTCCACGGCATTGTGTGTCTAGTGGTAACGATTTGTGATCCATTGCCGTAGGATTGTTCTTGGTTGTTCTTGGCGTAGGAAAATTTTAATTGCAGTCGACGCACCCTACCATAGATCCCAACAGGCGAGAGATAGTGTGTGGACCTGTGAAAGGGGTGTAGAGAGAGGGGGTGTGCGGTGGAGACAAAGAGAGTATAGCCCTTCGTTTCTCTTCCGTGACTAATTTTTTAGGAGAAGATATAAACATTCACATTGCGGAACAAAATATTTAGGATGCACCATGCAATTAAAATACATGTATAACTTGGTACTGTGTATTGCTATTTTTTTCTTAGTGGGCGATTTGTGTGTGGGGTGGTGGTGGCACATCATTTCTAGTTGTGGTGGGTCGACGTGA
This sequence comes from Thinopyrum elongatum, assembly GCA_011799875.1. NCBI lineage: Eukaryota > Viridiplantae > Streptophyta > Magnoliopsida > Poales > Poaceae > Thinopyrum > Thinopyrum elongatum. The sequence goes on along the minus strand of CM022302.1, from coordinate 459,665,189 downwards.
GGGACTCATGGGTTGGTTCCATCCGCCCATAGGTTGTACGAGATGCGTTATACGGAAGGACCATGGGGACTCGGCGTTACAAGACGAATCTACCAGAGTCATGGAGGGACTCTATCCCCACTGATGATAAGCTGACTATATATGATTTTGTAAGCCTAGGCCTGAGGTGTTATATAAGCCCGAGGGCTAGTTCATTGATAGTATATGACACACACACATTGCCTGGTATTCACGTGTACTTTGTACACACACCCTATCACAAATATTACAGTACTAGGAGTAGGCTTTTTCTCAACTGCAAGGGCCCAGACTTGGGTACAACTTGCCTAGTATTACCATCTAGCCCTAACAATCAGGTATATTACTACGAATGATCTGATGGAATCATATCCTCCAACTAGTAAGAGAGAGGTGTGGGGGGGCAATGTGTGCGAGAGAGGCCTAAAGATGTGTGCGTGTGGGGAGACACGGAGGCACATTATGTGCATATAGAGGGCCAACAGAGACCGTGCGTGTGTATATATGCATGTGAGAGAAATAGTGTTTCCAACTGAGATTGTGTGAAAAGAGTGGTGTAGAGTAAGAGAGAGAGGGAGATATATAGAGATGTGTGCGTGAGAGACCCCGGGGGAGAGTGCGGAGCATGTGTGAGAGACAAAATGCGATATATAATAAAGTGTGTGCACTTATGTGTCAGATAGAGAGATATATAGAGCGTTGTGAGGACGGGCCGATGCATAGTGCATCTACGCGTAAAAGGCAGTCTACGATTAAATTAAAATAAAAATGCATTAATTTTTTCGATGAGATCATGAATTTTGCAATTTGCGTATGAACGAACATTGGTCTATCAGACACACATACTCTATTGAATTCGAGCATGTGTATGGGTTTATTTCATATTATCACCATAGAGTGAGAGTGGTTGTTGAATCCAGACAATGCAAGCTTTTGCAATTCGTTTAAACATTAATTAGTGCACTCCATGGTGTTAGTGTCAGGCACTTATACATTTTTCACATACATGGATACATTCCAAATTGCAGCTACGAAATTAAATACATGTTTCAATTCAACATAAAGGTGGTTTCAAAGATTTGAATTCATAGGAAGTGCATTCATTCTATTGAATTCAAGATAATGGCATTTGTAAATCAGATCTAAAAGGGGGCATATAAACTTTATTGTGCGTTTGAACATGCTATATATTCATACGCATGTCTAACTTTTTTTGCAACCAAGGAGATTATATCGGGAACCATTCATGAATGAGCTAAGCTGCATATTTTTTAAATATACTCATGTACAAATGTATATTCAAAATGTACCCCTCCATTCCAAAATAATCGTAGTTTTAGGATTTCCAAGAGTCAAGATTTTTGAAGGTTGACAAATCCTGAAAGTTCAATTCAAGAGAACTGTAAACATTAATGCTTTGACCCAAAATTGAATGAAGCGTCAAATAAGCCTCTGGTTGCCCGAAACCGCGCGAGACTAATGTTTGGTGGTAGAATTACTGTCCTGACTCTGACACGGGTAGCCTATCGGCCCGATGTCCAAAGGTCTAAACCGGGGTAGGTTTGTAACTTCACCAGAACGCCAGTCTCAACACGCCTCCGAGAAGCATTCATACACCGTGGGCGCCTAAACACCCATGCGCTCAGCCGAGAATCTTATCCCGCCCACCTTTGGGACACTGAGATTAATGTCCTACCCCCGACCCACAATATGTCCAAAATTAGATGGGGGCAAAGTTTGTAACTTTCCCCAAATTTCAAAAAAAGCACATCCCAAACCGAAACATGTTCCCCTTAGTTCCCCCTTCCTCCGTTTCCGCAGTCACTCTGGTGGGCGCCAAAACGCCCCCTCCACCAGCCGCCAAAACCCAGCCTCCTCCGTTCCTCCACCCCATCGCGCCCAATCCACCGCTGCCCTCCTCCATCACACCGGAGCCGGTACCCTGACGTCGTTGTCCAACGCAACCGCAAACCCTCAAGGACTTAGCAGCTGAAGCCGAGGCAGAGCTGCCTCCACGACGTCGACACCGAGTGCACCGTACCAGACCACTTCGACCACGCCGTCCTGCGCCTCACCGCTTTCGCTCCACTGTCGCAACAGTCCACCGGACCGGAGCTGTTCCCGCTACGTCGTTGTTCGCCACCTCGGATCTGGTTTCCCGCCGCCGACAGACGACCACCACAACACACTGAACAACTTGGCCATGGGTTCGTCCAAGGCTCCACCGTCCTCTGAACTTCTTGTTTCCAGCGAACCACAAGAAGATCGTTGGAAAAACACAAGGAGGACACAACACTACCAGCAGACAGAGGTACTCCTCTTCCTTATTCGTGCAAATCTTATGTCTCTGCTTCACACCGCATTCATCCACGACAAGAAACTAGTTGAGGCGCTTCTTACTACAGCTTCTTTGTGATACTAAGTGCACAAGGTTTCCTCCCATTACTATTTCACCTTAGCTAGAGGTTAGTCGCCCGCTTGGATTTCAATTCAGGGTCAGTTGATTCACAATAAAAGAAGCAGCACCCGTTAGGCACGCGGAGCACCTAGTCCGCTTGTCACCGGGGAAGCGGGTTGCATCGGTGTCTATCATAGGGGTGGGGGTGCAGGAGCTGCTTGGCCTGATCTGGAGGTCGATGGCTTGAAGGGATGGCCGGGGGCAGTGCAAGAAAGACAGTGCGGTGAGGTCGAGGGGAGGGGGAGGCAGGGGACTGGGCGGTGGTCGCTGGCATTCGAGTGAAGATCATCCAACACTACCTAGTGGAGGTAGATGAAGGCAATCCGCCGTTCTTTCTACATCGGATGGTGTGTAGAAAAAATGGACTGACCTATTTTATTTTTCAGTCGACTGTTATTTTACCACACCTTGTGGGTGGCTGAGGAGTATCTTCATTTCCCAGCCATCCCTGTGCTCATATTTCGAAATTAGAATCTAATTTCATGTGCCATGCATGTGTGTAGAGCTATATATGTCTCCCGTCATTATTTCTCACCCACCTGCTATCTGCTATTTACACTGTACTACTTGTGCACACACTTCACCCATACTCACACTATGTTTTTTTATGCATGGGTATTTCAGACTCTGACGCACTATTGATGAATACACAAAAGAAAAGACAGAAGTCGCTCCAGTGTAATTCGACGATAGCCACTAAGCGTTTCAGCGCTCAAAGGTTGTAGTGTCAGCAGATGGAGACAGTAAAATGTAGCTCGCAGTTGATGATCTCAATTGAACCACACAAAACCATCCAGGTGCTTGCTTTAACCGTTTGTCAGTCGTGTTGTCAGTGTTGCATATGGTGTCTGGTTGTATGCTTTCCAATTTGGTTAAATTGTGATTTGCTTACTTTAACATTATACCTTTGATAATGACAGCCTTCCTGTTTTTTGATACATACTACATCTGTCTATTAACCATGTTCTTCATCAAACTAATGCTCTTGTGTATCCCTCATCAATCACTTATGATGAGACAGTCACCCCAGTGGGTTACTGTGAGACGTGCTACTCTTTTAAAGGTGCAGTGTCATCCTCCCCACATGATTCTCAAGAAACAGCAAGGCTTAAATGAGATGTCAACGTAGCTCTATAGTTGATGACCGCAATTCCCCATACACCATGCAGGTGCTTGCTCTTAATTGGCAATGTGATATGTGGTTGATGTTGCCTATGGTGTCTACCTTGGATGCTTCTAATTAGGGTAAATTGCATCTGCTTAGTAACAACATCATACCTATGAATATGACATGCTTTCTTGTTTTTGGTACATACTACGTCTTTCTATTAAACGATGTTCTTACATCAAACTACTTTCTTGTGTATCCCTCATCAATCATACTCCTGACGAGACACCTTCAAATGACGTGTGTAATATTGGTTGCAAATTGCATATCATTTCAGCATGTACTGCCTCTAATTTGTGAAATGGCCACTTATAGTGAGACACTTCTGAATTGGTAGAGTGATTTTGGTTGGATCTTTCATATGTTGTCTAGCTTGCATTGCTTCCAATTTGTTGAAATGCCTTCTACAATGTGGTTGCCTTACATAAAAGTTGTGTTGTCAGTATCATGCATCAACGAATTTGGAAGAGCGAATTTCATTCCTTTTTCTGTGGATTTGACTTGACAAGGGCCAAAATCTAAAAGGATGAACGCAAGGGATGATGGTGGTCCTCTGGACATTCACGAAACAGATGATCTCTGCAGATTCTCTGCTACTCCTACTGCAGATGCAAGTTCCAAATCTCATCTCCCCTACTCCACAACCCCAGGTGCTTTCTCTAACATGTCAGTGTGATATGTAGTTGCATGTTGCATATGGTGCCTATCTTGTATTGCTCCTAATTTGTTAAATTGCATCTCCTTAGCTTACACAGATACATGTGAATATGGCACGCCTTCCTGTTTTGGTACATACTACATCGTGCTATCACACATTTCTTACATCAAACTACTGTTCTTTTGTATCCTGCATCTATCACTTATGATGAGACAGTCACGCCCGTGGGTTAGTATTGAGACTCACTACTCTTATAAGTGTGCAGTTTATCCTCCCCCACATGATTCTCAAGAAACAACAAGTCTAAATGAGATATTGAACGTAGTCGTACTGAAGACGCATTTCCCCTAACCCCATCGTAGGTGCTTGCTCTAACTTCACAGTGTGATATGTGGTTGCATGTGCATACAGTGTCTAGCTTGTAATCCTTCTAATTAGGGTAAATTGCATCTGTTAGTTTGCACATTATACCTGTGAAATGACATGCCTTCCTATTTTTGGTACATACACTACATCTATCTGTTAACCACTGTTCTTACATGACTACTGCTCTTCTGTATCCATATCAATTCACTTACGAGTGAGACACCTTATTCGTGCATATTGCATATTATTTTCTAGCCTGTTGCCATGTATTGCTTAATTTTTCAAATACATTATGAGAGACCACCTTTAATTTGGCAGAGTGATATGGTTTCATCTTTCATATGGTGTCTAGCTTGCATGCTTTATAATTAGTTCAAACACCTTTGTGCTTAGTTTACAATTACACATCATACATGTCAATATGTCATGCCGTCCTATTTTCATACATATTTCATCCTTATCATGCGGTTGCCTTCATGAAAGAGTTTTCATCGGATCATGCATCAATGAGTTCTGAAGAGCAAATTTTATTCCATTTCTTGTGGGTTTGACTTGACAAGGCAAAATCAAAAAAGAGGAAGGAAAATAGTAAGGAAGGCGATGATGGTGGTCCTCTGCAGCAACGTAAATGGAGCATCTGTACGGATTCTCCTCGTACTGCTAGGTGATTACAAGTTCCAAGACTGCCCTCCCCCACTCCACCATCCAAGGTGCTTGCTCTAACTTGGCAGCGTGATATCTGGTTGCAGTTTGCATATGGTGTTAGCTTGTATTGCTCTCATTAGTGTAAAACTGCATATGCTTAGCTTAAACATTATCGTGTGAATATGACACGCCTTCCTATTTGGTACATAGTATATCTGTCTGTCACACCATGTTTTTACATGAAGCTACTCTTCTTGTGTATCCTGCATCAGTCACTTATGATGACCACCTTAAGTTGAGTGTGATATTTGTTTGCGTCTTGAAATGATTTCTAGCATGTAGTGCTTCTAATTTGATGAACGCCACTATGACGAGACAGTTTTAACTTGGGTAGAGTGATTTTGGTTGCACCTTCCATATGGTGTCTAGCTGCAGTGCTTCTAATTTGTTGAAGTGCCTTCTACTTAGTTACACATCATAGGAGTGGAATATGGCTGCGTCCAGTTTTCGTTACATATTCCATCCTCATATCATGAATTTTCTTTCATCAGAGTAGTGTTCGTCAGTACATACATGAATGAGCTCTGAAAGAGCAAATTTTATTCCTTTTTCTTGTCAGTTGACCTCATAATGCAAAGTCAATAAAGCGGAAGGAAATTGGTAGGCATTGGATGATGGTTGTCCTTCCGAGCAACTGAAATGGAAGGTCTCTACAGATTCTACTCGGCCATCCTCCCCAACAAGAATTGCAAGACAACGCAAGGCTAGACAGTCAAACGTAGTTGTGTAGATGATGAGCAATCTCCCCTACTCCACTGTCACATGTTTGCTCTAACTGGGCCACTATTATATGTGGTGCATGTTGCGTATGATGTCTAGCTTGTATTTTCTAACTTTGTTGTATTGCATCTGCTTACTTTACACATCATACCTGTGTATATGACATGTGTTCCTGTTTCTAGAAATACTATATCTGATCACCACATGTTCTTACATCAACTATTGTTCTTGCGTATCCTGCACCAGTCACTTATGATGAGGCACCTTTAAGTCGCCGTGTGATATTGGTTGCATCTTGCATATGATTTCTAGCATGTATTGTCTAATTTGTTGAACGTGTGAGACAGTTTGAACTGGCAGAGTGATATTGGTTGCATCTTTCATATGGTGTCTAGCTTGCAGTGCTTCTAATTTTTTGAAATGCCTTCTGCTTAGTTACCACATCATAGGTGTGAATATGTCACGCCGTCCTGTTTTCATACATATTCCATCCTGTATCATGTGTTGCCTTTATCAAATAGTGTTCGTCAGTTCAATGCATCAATGAGTCTGAAGAGCGAATTTTATTCCTTTTTTCTTATCGGTTTGACTTCACAATGCAAAATCAATACAGCTAAAGGAAATTAGTAAGGCAGTGGATGATGGTGGTCCTTCGGAGCAACTCAAACAGAGGGTCTCTACAAATTCTACTCCGCCCTCCTCCCAACAAGATTTGCAAGACAACACAAGGCTGGAGAGTCAACGTAGCTATGCAGATGATGAGCAATCTCCCCTACTCACCATCACAGGTGCTTGCTCTAACTTGGCACTGGTATATGTGGTTGCGTGTTCCGTGTGATGTCTAGTTTGTATTGCTTCTAATTTTGTTGAATTGCATCTGCGTAGCTTACAACTTATACCTGCAACAATCACTACCCATAGACACATTTTACTTGGGTGTGTGATGTATGTTGCATCTTGCATTGTCTTTAGCTTGTACTACTTCTAATTTGTTGAAATGACACTTATGATGAGACACTTTTACTGGTAGGGTGATATTGGTTGATGTTCATATGGTGCCTGGCTTTCATTTCTTCTAATTTTGTTGAAATGGCTTCTGCTTACTATTTTTCATACATATTCATCCTCCTATCGTACGCGTGAATATGCAATGCTATCATTTTTTTGTATATATTCATCCTCCTATCATGCACTTGCCTTACATCAAGTAGTGCTCGTCTGTATCATGCATCAACCAATTATGCAGAGCTAATTTTATTCATCTTCTTGTGGTGCTGACTTCAGAAGGCATTATCCAAAAAGAGGACGGAAAAGAGTAAGTTAGGGATGTTGGTGGTCCTCGGACCGACGGAAACGGAGGGTCTCTAGATTTGCCACTGCTAATGCTACTGAAGTTGAAGTCCCAAGTCTACATGATGAGTTCATCTCCCTACTCCACCATCACAGGTGCTTGCTCTAAGTTGACAGTGTGACAATTGGTTTCATGTTGCATATGTTGTCTAGCTTCTATTTCTTTATTTTGATTAAATTGCACCTGCTGAGTTTATATGTTATACATGTGCATATGACATGCCTTTCCGTGTCTAGAATACATTGCATCTATCTATCAACCAGTTTCTTACATCCAAGTTTGCTGTTGTGTATCGCATCAATCACTCATGATTGAGCGCTTTTAACTTGGCAGTGTGATAGTGGTGCATCTTGCATTGATTTCTAGGTTGTACTGCTTCTAATTTTTCGAAATGCCACTTATGACAGGACACTTTTAACTTGGCAGAGTGATATTGGTTGCATCTTTCATATGGTGTCTAGCTTGCATTACTTCTGTTTTCATGAAAATCCTTCTGCTTAGTTTACACGTCGTAGTGTGAATATCTCAGTCATCCTGTTTTTCTACATTTATCCATCCTCCTCATCGGTTGTCTTACATCAAGTATTGTTGTCTGTATCATGCATCAATGAGTTCTGAAGAGCGAATTTATTTTTGTGTTGTGGGTACGGCTTGACATGGCAAAGTCAAAAAGAGCAGGAAAAGAATATGTAGGGAATGGTGTACTCGCTGGGTGCAACGGAAAAGGATCTTCCCTCGAGATGTGCTGGTACTTATAGTGCAGTAGAAGGTCCAAGTCCACCGTCTAAATCTACAAAACCAGTATCACCTACTCCACCAGCTGCAGCATCCCCTTCAACTGTACCGGCATCTCAATGAGTTACCTTCATTTGCCTTGCAACTGGCCTATTCCCAAGCTGCCTTCACACCTACACTACTTCCGAAGCACTGCTGACACAATAGGACTTGGCAAGTCAGATGAACGACATGAGCATCAACACCAAGACGGTACCTAACCGAGTCTTGTGCAGTTGCATGCTCCTTTATATGTACTCTCACAGTTGATGTGCACTAACACTTTCCATATTCGTTGTGAACTAGCACCACGGCGCAAGCGGAAACAGACATCAGGGATAATGCTTGATAGATTAACAAAATCTAAGGAGGAAGAATGGAGATCCATTTTGGGCAGGTTTTAAAAAGGCCACATGTGCTACAGAGTCAGCCAAGTTAGTATCAGAGGCAGCCATTGCCATTAGGTGTCATGCACGTATCCTCCCAACGTGGATCCAGTACAGGAAGAGAAGAAGGATACCCAGTTTAACACCTTACTTGACCATTTATCCGTAAGTAATGTTATTCATTGCAATTTGTAATATGGTTTGCTCTGTCCCATACTTCTAGCTTCCTCCTAATAAGACTCACATTCTTTTTTCAACCATGAGGGTTCAAGTTGGATCCGAAAGATGTGCAACTAACAAGCATGCACTCATGTTTTTCAGTCTGCTCTGCGATAGTATGGGTATCACCTTAGAAAAACTCACTTTGAAGGCAGGTAACATGAAATGCCCAAACATCTCCAGTGGAATATTTACGAGATGAGATTGGACAACCTTGTAAACACTGGTTTGATCCAAAGTATCAGGTAGGGTATATGTATTTGATCAGATCACATATTGAAATCATATTTACGTATGTACCTTACAAGTGTATCTTCTTCTAGGCTAACTGTTTGAAAGTGAAATTCCAAAAGACAACATGATCTCGTAGCTATTTGCCACCTGCAAGGCTCTTGTAAATAGCTGCTAGTTCCTTCTTTTTTCTGGTGCCATATTATCTTATCTATATTGACTTGTTCCAAATACAGAGGAAAGTTGTGGCGGACCAAAAAGAACCTCAACCAAATGCAGTTCAAATCTTCAAGGATTGCCACACCAGCAAGATGAAGGGCATGAGAACACCAGTTCAAGCCATGTTGTAAGTCCTTACTCCTCCCGGCTTTGAACGCTTGTTACTGTGACGTGTTCATAAACTGCTTGGTTTGCAGCCAATGTCTACCTGTCCACTGTTATACACAGTTGTCTCACGTATCATTTCACCTTACACGGTTTAAAAGAGAGGAAGGATATTCTTTTGGTCTTGATCTGTATTCTAGTGGTGATGTTCACGTGCCCACACAATGTGATACAATAGCCTGTTTGTTTGATATCTGTTTGCCATGATATGAATGATGTCATACTATGTTCATCCTACTTTAAACCATGTCTCTTTATCTTAGATGTCAACGAATGTGAGGAAATAGACAATACAATAGGCATGCTACATGGACTATGTTCCGAAAGTGATTTTATTATGTAGGAGTAGTTGGCACTACAATACTTGCTAATGTATTACAATAGTTCACCAATAAAGTTATGTATAAATGTGAAACCTATTTTGTTTGTTTTTGTCTCATTAAACTTATCTGGTCACTAATCTACAAGTTCAAACTTTTAGCAAGCTATGGAGCAAATGATTGAACAGCCACAACCACCTGAAGGTGACGAGGCTACAGGCATGATGTCACCTCTTGCTGCAGCGCGTCAGTATCTCTCCACTAACAGTGCAAAAAGCACTTTCCTGCATAATTCGGGTTGGTGGGTCAAGGTAACCTCATCCAAATCGCCTACTGAACAAAATCTTCTGGCTAACAGAGTGATATATCTATGCTACAGACACAAGTCCAATCCCTAATGGAGTTCGTTTCGGAAACAAGAATAGTGGTTGACAAATGTTGTCAAGATATGAATGGTTTTGAAACCAGACTATCAGACATTTGCTTCATTGTTCAAGAGCAATGGCGGAAAAAGGGGAAGATCATGCTGCTCCATCAGATTCTACAGCCTGAAACATTAGCACTCAGGTCAAATGATCTGTGCTTCTATACATAAAATGGTGTTTTATCTGAAGGACTGTAAACTTTATGCCACAAGCCTTTTTGTGTATGGCTGGAATTTATTTTGTTGTGATACAACATTTATCGTGCTCCCAAAGGCTGTAGAAATTACGATGCTATTTTTGTATAGTGTAGGTAGGTTTATTTTACTAATGTATTCGGCCGAAAGCTTCGTAGGAGCCCAACGTGCCAACATCGTCGGGCCCACAATTCCAATTGGGCTAAAAAAATTATAGGCCGTAATTTGCATATAGCCCACTAAAAAATCTGGGCTTAAATCAGCATAAGCTTTCTACTTTGGTAGGCTGTGCCCACAGTGGGCCTTTAACAGGCCTAAACATAATTGGGCCCTCAGTAACAACAGGCCCTTAACGTGGTGTAATATCTCGATCCCATAATTACGTGGGCCTTTAATAGGCCGAAAGTGAGATTGGGCCCTGATTGTGCCAAATAACCCACTGGTCATAGCAGGCCGAAATGTATCTCAGCTCGTGGTGGCCCATTTACAATGCGGATCGTTCACAGGCCGAAATTCAGACAGACCGTAAGCGCCGACCTACTACACGGGCCTTTACCAGGCCGGAATTGCGGTCGGGCTTGATTAGTATCCATTTTATATGGTCGTTAATAGGCCCGATGTGATGTTGGACCACATATGGCCCATGGATTTCGTCCGACGTTAACAGGCCGAAAGGCACAACAGGATGGAAGTGGCCAACTCTATAGTAGGCCTCTAACAGGACGAATGTCAGACATCGCCGAATATGACCCAATTCCTTCACGGTCGTTTATGGGCCGAAAGTTTTAATGGCCAATAAATCGGCCCAAATGAAGCAGGACCTTTAACAGGCTGGAAACACCCCGGGCGTAATTCGGCCCAATACTTAGCGAACTGGTAACGAGCTAGAAATGACCATGGGCCGCAATGATGACAAGTCTAGAACGGACCATTGATGGGCTGATTTGACACTAGACGTACGGGCCTTAACTGCGACTGGGCCATCTGCAAGCAGACCGTTAATGGGCCAGCCCGCCAATTTTGACTAGGCCAGTTTTTAACCTAAATGGGCCGCGTTGGGCCTGCCAGGTGTCGACGTACCATAGGGCCTCCTGTCTATTGGCTGGATGACATCTGTCCAAACGTAGGCTGACACGTGGTTCCTTCGGCCAATGAGAATTTTACACTTGGAAAATCGCCATTGGTCGTTGCTGTTAACGGTTATCGGATCCAAAAACCGGACCGATAGCTTAACGGCAACCCGTTTCTACCACGTGTCGGTTACCCTTGACGAAAGCACTTCCATGACGTGCCATTTATCGTCATGGAAGGGGACAGTTGTGATGATAATTTTGGTATTGTCATGGAACACTTCTACGACAGACACAGGTATGACTACTTTGATTCTGTCATAAAATCATCATGGATGTGCATGCATGACATAAACGTGACCTATTGTGACAAACACGTATCATCACGGAAGTGTATTTTTTGTAGTGCTACCTTTCTGTCACTGGGTGAGGACACCACAAGATTAAACCCATTAGAAAGCACCTCTCCCATGGCAAGAAAAATCAATCTAGTTGGCCAGACCAAATCAATAGATCGGAGAGAAATATAAAGCTATCTTAATCATGCATAAAGAGTTCAGAAGACTCAAATAATATCATAGATAATCTGATCATAAATCCACAATTGATCGGATCTCAACAAATGCAGCGCAAAAGAAGATTACATCGAATATATCTGCAAGAACATCGAGGAGAACATTGTATTGAAGATCAAAGAGAGAGAAGAAGCCATTTAGCTACTAGCTATGGACCCGTAGGTCTGTGGTAAACTACTCACACATCATCGGAAGGGCAGCAAGGTTGATGTAGAAGCGCTCCATGGTCGATTACCCCTCTGGCAGAGTACCGGAAAAGGTCCCTAGATGGGATCTCACGAAGACAGAAACTTGCGGCGGCGGAAAAGTATTTTTGGTGTGCCCTCTGGTATACGAGCAATATTTGGGTATTTGTGGAGCAAAGATTAGGGTTAGAGAGGCATCAGGGGGCCCACAAGCCTGGGGCGCCCCCCCTAGGGTGTGCCTCTCGAGCTTGTCGCCAACTGGTGGCCCCTCTGACCTTCTCCTGAAGGTTCCTGGGTGTCTTCTGGTCCAAGAAAAATCGTCAAAAAGTTTTGTTCCGTTTGGACTCCGTTTGGTATTGATTTTCTGTAAAAGACAAAACAAGGAAAAAATAGCAACTAGGAGAATACTCGCTCTAAAACTCGTTTTGGCTAAATTTTGTGAACACTACTCATTCATTTCTAGTGTTGAACCTATGAAGGTTGAAGAAGCCCTGGAGGATCCGGATTGGATAAACGCTATGCACGAAGAGCTACACAACTTCGAGAGGAATCAAGTATGAACATTGGTTGAAAAGCCCAATGATGATCATATGTCATTGGAACCAAATGGGTGTTTCAGAATAGGCAAGATGAAGATGGACATGTTCTACGCAACAAGGCCTGTCTCGTTGCTCAAGGCTACACTCAAGTTGAAGGTATGGACTATGGTGAGACATATACCCCCGTTGCTAGACTTGAGTCCATTCACATTTTACTTGCCTATGCCAATCACCATGATATCACTTTATACCAAATGGACATTAAAAGTGCTTTTCTAAATGGTGAAATTGAGGAGGAAGTTTATGTTAAACAACCTCCTGGCTTTGTTAATTCCAAGAACCTAATCATGTCTACAAACTTCAAAAACTCTTTATGGTCTTAAACAAGCTCCTAGAGCTGGTATAAATGCTTGACTAAGTTTCTTATTGAAAAAGGCTTTGAATTGGGAAAATTGATTCTACTCTTTTTACTAAAAGGGTAATGGAGAATTATTTGTGTGCCAAATTTATGCGGATGATATCATTTTCGGTTCTACTAACCCCCATTTTAGTGAAAAGTTTGGAAGGCTAATGTCGGAGAAGTTCGACATGTCTGTGATGAGTGAACTCAAATTTTTCCTTGGATTGAATCAAGCAAAACTAAGGAAGGAACCTTTATCTCACAAACAAATATACCAAGGATCTCTTCAAGAAGTTCAATATGCAAGAAGCAAAGGTATGAAAACACCCATGCCTACTAGTGGACATCTTGACTTGGCTAAGGATGGCAACCGGTTGACCAAAAGGTTTACCGATCTATGATTGGTTCATTATTATATCTTTGTGTGTGACGCCCCGGCCCGATCGTGCACAATCATACACGCAAATGCACACGATCAAGCCTAAGGACTCACGGGAAGATATCACAACACAACTCTAAAACATAAATAAAGTCATACAAGCTTTATATTACAAGCCAGGGGCCTCGAGGGCTCGAATACATAAGCTTGCGAACAAGCGTCACGGAAGCATCAGATATCTGAGTACGATATGAAATAGAAACAGAAAAGGCCTTTAGGAAGGCGGGCAAAATAAAAACACTACGATCGAAAGGCGAAGGCCTCCTGCCTGGGACCCTCCGATCCTACTCCTGGTCGTCAGTCAACTCGTAGTAGTATCCATCCTCTGGTAGTAGTAAGTAACGATCGTCGGGGCATCTGTCTCAGGGGGCTCCGTCCTCTGGTCCGTCAAACTGATATGGGGAGAAAAAGGAAAACAAAGCAACCGTGAGTACTCTGAAGTACTCAGCAAACAAGGATCTACACTACATATGCAACATTATCAAGGGGAGGTTGTATATGTGGACTGGGCTGCAGAAATGCCAGAATAGAGAGAAGGCCTAGTACTATCGAAGACTAGCATCTTCAGCGGTCTTGCAGCAGTAGAAGAGAGTAGAACAATACCATATAATGTAGCAGTAATAATATCAACCTCATCCTGAGATCCTTTCTCGACTCTGCGGAGAAAGCAATCCCAGAGCCATAACGTCTTCAAACCTCGTCCTGAGATCCCTTCTCGACTCCCTGCGAGAAGCAATCCCAGAGCATACATACAGGTCTCATCACAGGTATCCAGTTCTAAATTGTATCAATCAGGATAAACTCCGAGTGTCCTTACCGTAGGACCGGCTATCGATAGAAGTGTTCTTCCCTGAGGGGTGCACCAACTTACCCAACACGCTCGATTAACTCCGGCCGGGCACACTTTCCAGGGTCATGCCGGCCTCGGCCAAACGACACATCGCAACCCTACCTACAACTCGCAGAGAGGTCCCCGCCGGTCTACATCCTAAGCGCAAGGGGGTCTTGGCCATCGCCCCTCGCCCTCCGGGTCGTTGCGTGCCGGGCGAACCAGGCTCCACCCCTCAGGATGGTGCCGGCCCAGCCCGGCCGCAGTGCTGAACTGGACGTCTGACAGAGTTTTCGGCTGATGCATACGATGCAGAACGCCCATACTATGCCCACGTGATGGTTAGTGCTATCAGGCCAGAGGCCTGCTCGGATCAAATATCAAATCGTTAGGACTAGGGCTCGCGGTAACGAGCAGAGACTCACGAAAGATGGGACCCCGCCGCCCCGTCTCGAGGACTTGCGGCAAGGGTTAAGAATGCCCGGCCGCGCCTCGTATTCACCACTCGGGCACCGCACTGGCAACCGCCTCCACATCACACGCGGGTACCCCTCAGGGTCCCCCGCCTTTCCAAGTAACATTGTAAGGTCCAAGTATCCGTGTGTCCATAACATCAGGGAATCGGGTATCACCCTCATTGAATTCCCACTCGATGTATCCGTCAAGGTGAACTAGGAGGAATCACCCTCACTGGGTCCACACTTGAGGTGTTGTAGGACAGCGTCGTTATCGGAAGCGGTGAAGGAGGAATCACCCTCGATGACACCGACCGAATAGCTACTCTACAGAGTTAACATCAGAAAGTGCTACCAGAGGTTTCACCCTCGGCACTCGATATGATAACGCTGCAGTGTCGTTACAACTAAGGGGGGTGATGTGCGGTGTCGGGTCCTGGTCTTCAATCCCATTGATCGGGTCTTCTGACGATCCAGCGCCGGCAGTCGGGATAAGTGGGGTCACTGATAGGTCTCTACCCAGCCTAGACTAAATAGTTTAGGATATGCAGGTAATTATCAACAGCAGGTTACAATGAACAGGCTATGCATCAGAATAGGTGAAGCAGCAGCAGCAGCAATTCTAATGCAAGCATAGGAATATAGAATGGGCGATATCGGGATGATCAAAGGAGGGGCTTGCCTGGTTGCTCGGCGGCAAGGCAAGTGTGTCTATGGTGTCTTCGGGCTCCGGAGCTGCGTCGGTCTCGGGGACGACGTCGGGTCGGGGGCTATCGAGAGAGAAGAGGGGGGAGGAACAGTATAAATATATAGCAAACATGAGCATGACAAATACGATACACGGTGCTGGGGTAGTCTAACACAGCATCACACGTAACAGCGGAGCGGGAGAATATCTGATGATATTTCCCGGGTCTTTGGAATTATCGGACAGAGGATAAGAGGGGAACGGTTGCAAGTTCGGATAGTTAGGGACGCGTGACGGACGAACGGACCGCGTATTCAGATTCGTCTCGTCGTTCTGAGCAACTTTCATGTACAAAGTTTTTCGATCTGAGTTACGGATTATTTAATATGATTTTCTAAAGTTTTATTAATTTCTGGAATTTAATTAATTATTTAAATTAACATTATCCGAAACAGTGTCTTGCTGACGTCGGTTAATTAGTGATTAACTAATCAAATTACTGTTTAATTAACATTAACTACTTAATTAAATTAACCTAATCAGGATTAATTAACTTAATTAATTAACTATTAATTATTTAATTAATTAATTTAATTATTTTTATTTTTATTTTCATTTTTTTTATTCATTTTTTTTTCTAAAACGTTTTGGGGCTGGGCCCCGTCTGTCGGCGGCACAGGGGGCCGACCGGGGGGGGGGTGCGTCGCGGGCGCTGGGGGCGGCGGAGGGAGGGAGGGGGGACCAGCGCGGGGACGCGGGAGGGATGGCTGATGCGGCGCAGGGGGGGTGGGGGGGCCGCAGGCAGAGCGCGCGGGGGCGGCTGCGGGGAGGGGAGGCGGCCAGGAGCGGTGCAGGGCCCGACGGCGCAAGGGGAACGAGGGCGAGCGCGACGCGGTGAGGCCGCGGCTCGCGAGTGCGCGAGCGTCGAGCTGCGTGGTGGGAAGAGAGGAGAGGGGGGGGGGGCGCAGCGGCCGGGGCTCACATCGAGGGGGGGGGAGAGGCTGGCCGGCGACGGTGTGGTGGTAGGGTGAGGAGGCGACAGGTCGACGGAGAGGCGACGGGCGGCGCCGACGAGGCGACACGACGACGGTGTCGGCGTCGGGCGCGGGTTGTGGGCGCGCACGCTCCTATCCGGCCCCGATCCATCCTGGATCGGGAGGGGGGGAACGGGGACGTGAGTGGCCTCGACGAGGAGCGCCGGTGGCGGGGGGGAAGGCGGCGGGGCGGGGCGGTAGCGACGCGTCGCGTCGGCGCGAGAGCGAGGCGCGACGGGGCGCGTCGGTGCGGGAGCTCGATCCCGATCAGTTTGGATCGGGGAAGGGAGAGGTGGGGGGGGGGAGGGTAGGGGTAGGTTAGGGTTTGGGGTGGACGGGGGGTTAAAAAGGGGGGGGGGCGGCTGGGCGGCCTGTGGTGGTGGCCTGGTGGCCAGCTGGGCCACGGCCCAGTTGGTCCGGGGGGGGGGGGGGGCTTTTCCTTTTACTTTTCTTTTCTCTTTTTATTTATCCATACCCCTGTTTTGTAAATAGTTAGGGCTCAATTGAATTTTGTAAAACATGTGACCTGGTCCATAAATACCGGTGCTTTATTTCCTAACACTAAAATTAGTTTGGGCAAAACATCATTTCATACTTAATTAGATTTAATAAATGGTTATTAAATATGTTTTTAGTCGCTGTTTGAAGATGTTTGAGTCACTTACCCAACTCCAATGATGTTGGTTTCAATTTAGAATTGTCTCTGATTTATTTGCTATTTAATGAACAATTTAGTTTCTATGTTGGACAACTTTTATTTTCCACTTCAATTTAATTTGAATTTGAGTTAGAAGTTGAAAGCATAGATGCAAATGATGATCATGCACTGTTAAACATGTGACATGGCATAATCAAAAAGGGTGATTACTGTAGTTAACCACTGGGGTGTTTACAAATCTCCTCTACTAACAAGAATTCTCGTCCCGAGAATTAAGAAGTAGAAGGAAAAAGTTCGGGGGTATTCCGCACGAAGATTATCCTCGCGTTCCCAAGTGGTTCATCTTCAGTATGATTTGACCACTGTACTTTGAGGAACTGGTAACCTTTGACGGTTCGACGTTCAGCTTCATCGAGAATGCGGATCGGATGTTCCTATATGAAGATCATCATGCAATTCGAGCATCTCGTGATCCACAGCTCGGTTGTGGAGATTCCTTGAAGCATTTACGAAGTTGCGACACATGGAAGACGTCGTGGATATGAGAATTGCGGCGGCAAATCCAATTTATACGCCACTTGACCACGTCTTGAACAATGCGGAAAGGACCAATGTAGCGTGGAGCTAGCGTCCCTTGATTCCGAAACGGTGAGTGCCTTTCATAGGAGTGACACGAAGATAAGCTTGATCACCAGGTTGATAAGTCAAACCCATCGTTTTGCGATCATAGTTGCTCTTCTGGCGGTCCTGAGCCGCCTTGAGATTTTCCCGGACAATACAACTTGTTCTTCGGCTTGTTGAATAATATCTGGACCCACGAGCGGTCGTTCCCCCAGTTTCTGACCAATTCAGAGGGGTTCGACACTTACGTCCATAGAGAACTTCAAAGGGGGCCATTTTCAGACTGGCTTGATAGCTGTTGTTATAAGAGAACTCGGCATATGGAAGAGATTCTTCCCACTTCTTGCCGAAAGAAACAACACAAGCTCGTAGCATGTCTTCAAGCACTTGATTGACTCGTTCAACTTGGCCTTGGGATTGAGGATGATAAGCTGAACTCCAGGTAATATGAGTTCCCATAGCCTTTTGGAAACTTTCCCAGAAATGACCAGTGAATATGCTGCCACGGTCTGAACTGATCTCTTTCGGAATACCGTGGAGTGAAACAATTCTGGAGATATATAACTCTGCTAACTGACTAGCAGTGATCGTCTCCTTGACAGGCAGAAAGTGTGCAACTTTGGAGAGTTGGTCGACAACGACAAGAATAGCATCGTGACCCTTCTGTGACCTGGGAAGTCCTGTAACGAAGTCCATCTGAACCTTATCCCATTTCCATAAAGGAATAGGAAGTGGTTGCAGAATTCCAGCAGGCTTCTGATGTTCTGCTTTAACGCGTCGACACACATCACATTCAGCAACATATCGAGCAATGTCTTGCTTCATTCTAGACCACCAGTACCTTTGACGGAGATCACGATACATCTTGGTGCTACCCGGATGAATAGACAGCGGGGTATCATGTGCCTCCTTCATGACTTTGTCAGTCATAAGCTCAAAGCGAGGTACTACAATGCGGTCTCTGAAATACAAGGTTCCATCTTCAGACAGCGAGAAATCCCTGTACTTTACAAGGTGAAGGTCTTTCTTCATCAAATCAATTTCAGCATCTTTAGCTTGCGCATTCTTAACAGCTTTCTCAAGGTCTGGTTCAACAACCAAGGTTTTTAGGTATCCTTGGGGAACTATCTCGAGATTTAGCTTTCGAAGCTCTTCATACAGAAGTGGTTGCTGTAGCTGAACCTCAAGTTCGCAGCAATAGGATTTGCGGCTCAACGCATCAGCCATTACATTAGCCTTGCCAGGGGTATAGGATATACCCAAGTCATAGTCCGCAATGGTCTCCATCCATCTTTGCTGACGGAGGTTCAGAGATGGCTGAGTGAACAAGTACTTCAGACTTTTATGATCCGTGTATATCTCGCAACGATTACCGAGGAGATAATGTCGCCACAACTGCAATGCATAGATGACAGCAGCTAGTTCTAGATCATGTACCGGATAATTCTCTTCATGTGGGCGCAACTGACGAGAGCCTAATGCTGGAGTTAGTAAAATCATTTAACCCGAATAGAAGAGAGGTCAGAGTCCCAGAGTAAAGGTCGAGGAGTAAAAGATCCTAATACCACCCAATTGGCGACGTGGGCCCGTAAGCCACACAGCCAAGTTAGTAAAATAGTTTTCCGGTTTCTAGACTCAACTTCGGCCAAGGAGTTGGAAAGGGGGGTTCCTACAGTCAGTCGGCTCTGATACCAACTTGTGACGCCCCCGGCCCGATCGTGCACTAATCATACACGCAAATGCACACGATCAAGCCTAAGGACTCACGGGAAGATATCACAACACAACTCTAAAACATAAATAAAGTCATACAAGCTTTATATTACAAGACAGGGGCCTCGAGGGCTCGAATACATAAGCTTGCGAACAAGCGTCAGCGGAAGCATCAGATATCTGAGTACAGATATGAAATAGAAACAGAAAGGCCTTTAGGAAGGCGGGGCAAAATAAAACACTACGATCGAAAGGCGAAGGCCTCCTGCCTGGGACCCTCCGATCCTACTCCTGGTCGTCAGTCAACTCGTAGTAGTATCCATCCTCTGGGTAGTAGTAGTAACGATCGTCGGGGCATCTGTCTCAGGGGGCTCCGTCCTCTGGTCACGTCAAACTGATATGGGGAGAAAAAGGAAAACAAAGCAACCGTGAGTACTCTGAAGTACTCAGCAAGCAAGGATCTACACTACATATGCAACATTATCAAGGGGAGGCTGTATATGTGGACTGGGCTGCAGAAATGCCAGAATAGAGAGAAGGCCTAGTCCTATCGAAGACTAGCATCTTCAGCGGTCTTGCAGCAGTAGAAGAGAGTAGAACAATACCATATAATGTAGCAGTAATAATATCAACCTCATCCTGAGATCCTTTCTCGACTCCCTGCGAGAAAGCAATCCCAGAGCCATAACGTCTTCAAACCTCGTCCTGAGATCCCTTCTCGACTCCCTGCGAGAAGCAATCCCAGAGCCATACATACAGGTCTCATCACAGGTATCCAGTTCTAAATTGTATCAATCAGGATACAACTCCGAGTGTCCTTTACCGTAGGACCGGCTATCGATAGAAGTGTTCTTCCCTGCAGGGGTGCACCAACTTACCCAACACGCTCGATTAACTCCGGCCGGGCACACTTTCCAGGGTCATGCCCGGCCTTAGCCAAACGACACATCGCAACCCTACCTACAACTCCGCAGAGAGGTCCCCGCCGGTCTACATCCTAAGCGCAAGGGGGTCTTGGCCATCGCCCCTCGCCCTCCGGGTCGTTGCGTGCCGGGCGAACCAGGCTCCACCCCTCAGGATGGTGCCGGCCCAGCCCGGCCGCAGTGCTGAACTGGACGTCTGACAGAGTTTTCGGCTGATGCATACGATGCAGAACGCCCATACTATGCCCACGTGATGGTTAGTGCTATCAGGCCAGAGGCCTGCTCGGATCAAATATCCAAATCGTTAGGACTAGGGCTTGCGGTAACGAGCAGAGACTCACGAAAGATGTGACCCCGTCGCCCCGTCTCGAGGACTTGCGGCAAGGGTTAAGAATGCCCGGCCGCGCCTCGTATTCACCACTCGGGCACCGCACTGGCAACCCGCCTCCACATCACACGCGGGTACCCCTCAGGGTCGACCCGCCTTTCCAAGTAACATTGTAAGGTCCAAGTATCCGTGTGTCCATAACATCAGGGAATCCGAGGTATCACCCTCATTGAATTCCCACTCGATGTATCCGTCAAGGTGAACTAGGAGGAATCACCCTCACTGGGTCCACACTTGAGGTGTTGTAGGACAGCGTCGTTATCGGAAGCGGTGAAGGAGGAATCACCCTCGATGACCACGACCGAATAGCTACTCTACAGAGTTAACATCAGAAGTGCTACCAGAGGTTTCACCCTCGGCACTCGATAGTAACGCTGCAGTGTCGTTACAACTAAGGGGGGTGATGTGCGGTGTCGGGTCCTGGTCTTCAATCCCATTGATCGGGTCTTCTGACGATCCAGCGCGGCAGTCGGGATAAGTGGGGTCACTGATAGGTCTCTACCCAGCCTAGACTAAATAGTTTAGGATATGCAGGTAATTATCAACAGCAGGTTACAATGAACAGGCTATGCATCAGAATAGGTGAAGCAGCAGCAGCAGCAATTCTAATGCAAGCATGGGAATATAGAATGGGCGATATCGGGATGATCAAAGGAGGGGCTTGCCTGGTTGCTCGGCGGCAAGGGCAAGGTCGTCTATGGTGTCTTCGGGCTCCGGAGCTGCGTCAGTCTCGGGGACGACGTCGGGGTCGGGGGCTATCGAGAGAGAAGAGGGGGAGGAAACAGTATAAATATATAGCAAACATGAGCATGACAAATACGATACACGGTGCTAGGGGTAGTCTAACGCAGCATCACACGTAACAGACGGAGCGGGAGAATATCTGACGATATTTCCCGGGTCTTTGGAATTATCGGACAGAGGATAAGAGGGGAACGGTTGCAAGTTCGGATAGTTAGGGACGCGTGACGGACGAACGGACCGCGTATTCAGATTCGTCTCGTCGTTCTGAGCAACTTTCATGTACAAAGTTTTTCGATCTGAGTTACGGATTATTTAATATGATTTTCTAAAGTTTTATTAATTTCTGGAATTTAATTAATTATTTAAATTAACATTATCCGAAACAGTGTCTTGCTGACGTCAGCATGACGTCAGCATGACGTCAGGACCAGTGGGTCCCACCTGTCATAAGCTGTTAGGTTAATTAGTGATTAACTAATCAAATTACTGTTTAATTAACATTAACTACTTAATTAAATTAACCTAATCAGGATTAATTAACTTAATTAATTAACTATTTAATTATTTAATTAATTAATTTAATTATTTTTATTTTTATTTTCATTTTTTTTTATTCATTTTTTTTTTCTAAAACGTTTTTGGGGCTGGGCCCCGTCTGTCGGCGGCACAGGGGGCCGACCGGGGGGGTGCGTGCGCGCGGGCGCTGCGGGCGCGGCGCGGCGGGCGAGCAGGGGGCACCAGACGCGGGCGCGGACGGCGATGCGCGAGCGCGCGCAGGGGCGGCGGCGGCGGGGCCGCGAGCAGCGCGCGCGGGGCGCGGCTGCGGCCGGAGGGGAGGCGCGGCCAGGAGCGGTGCAGGGCCCCGACGGCGCGCAAGGGGAACGACGGGCGGAAGGAGCGAGGCGACTGGTGTGAGCGGACGCGGCTCGCGGAGTGCGAGCGTCGAGCGGCATGGTGGAAGAGAGGAGAGGGGGGGGGGCGCAGCGGCCGGGCTCACCATCGAGGGGTGGAGAGGCTGGCCGGCGACGGGGGGTGGTGTAGGGTGAGAGGCGGACAGGGTCGACGGAGAGGCGACGGGCGGCGCCGACGAGGCGACACGACGACGGTGTCGGGCGCTCGGGCGCGGGTGTGGCGAAGCGGCCCCGATCCACTCCTGGATCGGGAGGGGGGAAGGGGACGGTGAGGTGGCTGACGAGGAGCGCGGCGTGGCGGCGGGGACGAAGGCGGCGGCGGGGCGGCGGTTAGCGACGGCGGGCGAGAGAGCGAGGCGGCGACGGGGCGCGTCGGTGCGGGAGCTCCCGATCCCGATCCAGTTTGGATCGGGAGGGGAGAGGGTGGGGGGGGGGGGGGGTAGGTTAGGGTTTGGGGTGGACCGGGGGGGGTTAAAAAGGGGGGGCGGCTGGGCCGGCCTGGGTGGTGGCCTGGTGGCCAGCTGGGCCACGGCCCAGTTGGTCCGGGGGGGGGGGGGGGGGGGGCTTCCTTTTTACTTTTCTTTTCTCTTTTTATTTATCCATACCCCTGTTTGTGAAATAGTTAGGGTTAAATTGAAATTTGTAAAACAGTGGACTGGTCCATAAATACCGGTGCTTTATTTCCTAACACCTAAAATTGTTTGGGCAAACATCATTTCATACTTAAATTAGATTTAATAAATGGTTATTAAATATTGTTTTTAGTCGCTGTTTGAAGATGTTTGAGTCACTTACCCAACTCCAATGATGTTGGTTTCAATTTTAGAATTGTCTCTGATTTATTTGCTATTTAATGAACAATTTAGTTTCTATGTTGGACAACTTTTATTTTCCACTTCAATTTAATTTGAATTTGAGTTAGAAGTTGAAATGCATTATGATGCAAATGATGATCATGCACTGTTAAACATGATGACATGGCATAATCAAAAAGGGTGATTACTGTAGTTAACCACTGGGGGTGTTACATTGTGCCTCCTGTCTCGATATTATGCTAAGTGTGTGCATGTGTGCACGTTATCAAGCGGCTCCTAAAGAATGTGATCTTAAGGCCGTGAAAAGTATAGTGAGATATTTAATTCATACAGCAAATTTTGGCATTTGGTATCCTAAGAGGTCATCTTTTGATCTTGTTGGCTATTCCGACTCGGACTATGCCGGTGACAAGGTTGATAGAAAGTCCACTTCGGGTACTTGTCAATTTCTTGGAAGATCCCTTGTCTCTTGGTCCTCCAAGAAACAAAATTCGGTATCCTTATCCACCGCCAAAGCGGAATACATTGCCACCGGATCATGTTGTGCTCAATTACTTTGGATGACCCAAACTCTTAAAGATTATGGGATACATGCGAAACATGTTCCATTGCTTTGTGACAATGAGAGTGCTATTAAGATTGCTCACAATCCCGTGCAACATTCATGAACTAAGTATATTGAAGTTCGTCACCATTTCATTTGTGATCATGTTGCTAAAGGATATATCAATCTTAAGCATGTTCGTACCAACAAGCAATTGGCGGATATCTTCACTAAACCGCTTGATGAAAAGATATTTTGTCGATTGAGAGGTGAATTGAATATCATTGATGCCTCAAACTTGGAATAGAGATTCCATTTGAATACATGCAAGGCATGAGCCTATGTGACTAATCCTTGATGTTTCTCTTATGATGATGACCATTTATCTTGGATATATTCGCACCCTTGTATGTTATCTAACCCTTGTAGGTGCTTGGATGAACCTCAATCTATGAGATTGCAAAACGCTCACAGATTGAGCAATCTCTACATCACCAAGTATCTATGCTTTGGTTGTTGAAATCAAGGATGCATGAAATCACTCAACATATCCTTAGTCAATATCTATATGATGAATCTCACTCTTGTCAATTTGGATGCACAAGTGCTATACCTTACAAGACTAACCCATGTAGGAAGATGAGCTTCAACTCCAAAGGATGCTCCCAACTCTTGATGGACTACATCAACCTTGAGCATCCAACACAAGTTCAACTACATGATCAAGATCAACACCACAACCTAAGGTATGTCATTCGATCTTAGAGAAGCTTTACTCCAAGTCATGATTTAAAGTAACTCAACAAGATGTGAATACATCAAGATGCTTAAATGAAAAATGGCAACCCCATTTTGAGCTTAAACAATGAGTATGACCTATGATCAAGTGATCTCACTTGACTCCTAAGTTAATATACTCTAACATAGGTGACTTTGTCGCCGACCACCTCTAGATGAAGTTCTCTAGTGTTCTTTTCATTCATTGCATATTTATTTGCGTTTCTTCTTGTGTTTCCCTTCTAAATAAAAAAAACTTCATCTAGATCTCTTTTGATTTCTGTTTTATTTGTCTTTGTATCTAAGTTTAATTCATTGCAAATCCTTTCGAAAATTCCTTGAAAATCCTTGTGAAATTTTATTTGCAAAGTGATCTGAGTTGACAAAACTTTTCTTCTGTGTTAAACTCGGTCCCACCGATCCAAGCCCATCGGCCAGACCAAAGCAGAAGGTTTCCTTATATACAGTTCATCGGTTCCACCGACATGGACTAAATCGGTCTCACTGATGAGCATCTTAAGTGGCTCTGCTATCTCGGAGTCACCGGCTGAAATAGATCGGCGCCACCGATTTCACTGCTGAAAAAACTTTTTGCCATCTTATATTGCCTATTCTCTTCAGCTCCACTCAATGATTATTTTCCTCTGTCTGCGTCTTGAGCTACATTATCCTTGCTTGTGTCTCTCAAGCATCATACTCACTTGACTCATATCCATGAAAACTACCCTTCTTGGAAATTGATGTCAAAGGGGGAGAGAGAGCACATCAAAGCTTACTCTTACAAAACTCGTCTAAGAAAGGAAGAGAGGTGCAATGTGTTAAGAGGAGAGAAGTCACATGTCTTTAAGAGGGGAAAGACATGTTAGTATCTACTTTTTGGATCTTATCCATTTCTGCTCTAATTGATTTATTTTTGCTCTGATTTTATCTCACCCTACCTTCTCCCATTATCCAATGTTAGATTCAAGAGGAGAAAGAGTCCATGTTTAAGGGGAGAAAAATCCTTAGAATTTATTGGAAATCTTTAAGTTCTTGGGGGCATCTCTATATCTGAATGAAGTACTCACTCAATGGTACTCACCCATTATATGTCATCCCAGTCTTGGTATTCTTGTGGATCTAAACCTTTCTTGATTGGTGTTCTCTTGTGTTATTTAACCTTGTTTCCTCAAGATTGCTTCTTCAAGAGTCAGCTCAAGAACCACAAGGTAAGTATTTGCATCACACTCATGTGTATGATGATCTCTTGCTTTTGCACATATTTTTTGCAAGAGGGAATCATAAAGCATGAAGGTATAACCTATCAACACTTGTTTTTGCTCTGATGCAAATGACCAAGATACATGTAACTCATTACTTACTCTGTCATGCTATGCATTCATATGTCTTTAAATTTTATCATCACATGATTGCATACATGTAGGGGGAGCTTATGCATGTTACATGTTCTTCCAAAGCTTTACTTATTACTCTTCATATCATTTACTTGAAGCTTTAATGTATGTTGTCATCAATTACCAAAAAGGGTGAGATTGAAAGCACAAGTGCTCCCTGGGTGATTTTGGTAATTAATGTTAACATATCTTTTGTTGGACTAATAGTATTATACAGTACATTTCAGATAAGTCCAACAGTGGAGTGGCAAGGACAAGAGGATGTGGAACCCCTTCAAAATGCTAAGGACAAATATTGGCAAAAGCTCAAGACTCTTCATCTCTATTTAAGTGATCCAAGATCACATTGAGTCCATAGGAAAGCCAATACTATTAAAAGGGGATGAGGTGTTGCTTAATGGTCTACTTGCTCAAGTGCTTAGTGATATTGCTCCAAAACCGTCAGCCACTTTCTCCATCCAAATATGTCCAAAACCTAAACTCCAACTCGGCCCCACCGATTCTTTCTACCCGGACCCACCGAGTTCATTTGACATAGCCACTGCCAAAAACCCTAACAGTTCGGCCTCACCGAGACGGATCTCGGTCCCACCGAGATGGCCTTGTCAACTCTCTATTAATTGTTGCAATTTTTTCGGTCTCACCGAGATTTGCAAACGGTCTCACCGAGATGGCTTGCCAACTCTGTGTTGCCTTATTGCTTCACTTTGGTCTCACCGAATTGATGCAATCGGTGACACCGAGAAGAGGTTTGCCCTAAGCCCTAGCACATCGGTCCCACCGAGTTGTTCCAGTCGGTCCCATCGAGATTCCCAACGTTCATATGTTTGAACAGATCGATGCCACCGAGTTTAACTAATCGGTGCCACCGAGATGAGTCAAATGTGTGTAACGGTTGGATTTTGTGTGGAGGCTATATATACCCCTCCACCCCCTTCTCCATTTGGGAGAGAGCCATCAGAATGTGCCTACAGTTCCACCATTCATTTTCTGGGAGAGAACCACCTACTCATGTGTTGAGATCAAGAGATTCGATTCCTACCATTTGAACCTTGATTTCTAGCCTCCCCAAGTTGCTTTCCACTCAAATCCCTCTTCTACCATAGCCAAATCTATGAGAGAGAGTTGAGTGCTGGGGACACGATCATTTGAAGCACAAGAGCAAGGAGTTCATCATCAACACACTGTTTATTACCTTTTGGAGAGTGGTGTCTCCTAGATTGGTTAGGCGTCGCTTGGAGTTGAACCAAGAAGTTTGTAAGGGCAAGGAGATCGCCTACTTCGTGAAGATCTACCTGAGTGAGGCAAGTTCTTCATGGATGATGGCCATGGTGGGATAGACAAGGTTGCTTCTTCGTGGACCCTTCGTGGGTGGAGCCCTCTGTGGACTCACGCAACCGTTACCCTTCGTGGGTTGAAGTCTCCATCAACATGGACGTACTATAGCACCACCTATCGGAACCACGCCAATTATTCTCCGCGTCTCCATTGCGTATCCACACTCCAATCCCATCCCTTTACATTCTTTCAAATTGCATGCTTTACTCTTTCCGTTGCCTATACTCTTGTCATGCTTGCTTGAGATGTATTGTATGTGCTTTAACATTTGCTAAACTCAACCTTAACTTGAAGAAATTAAAAAACTGCCACTTTTACTTGTTAAGTGTCTAATCACCCCCTCTAGACCCCTCTTCTCGATCCTTTCAATTGGAATTAGAGCATTGGTCTCCATTGCCTTGGTTTAATCGCCATTGGACGAAGATGGATGAGTCTACATTCGGGAGTATTAGACGTAGAGTGCCTATTCTTGCTGGGGAGTTTTATGGTTCATGGAAAAATGAGATGCTTGAGATTTTCAATGAGTATAATTTGAACAAGTATATTCTTAGCCCTTATGTGGCTCCCATTGATCCTTTGCATCCTACCCCCGATGATTATCTTGACATGGTTCACAATCTTAGGACTATTGATCTTATCATTAGAGGATTGCGTAGAAATTTGCTTGTTTTCTTGCCAACCTTTGAATGTGCTTATACTATATGGAATTATCTTGAGGAACGCTTTCCAAATTATTCCTTGAAAAATCTAGATGACACTCTTCATAAATCCATTGCTTTCCATAAAATGAAGCCTAGTGATCCCAAGTTTGATGAATTTCTATTTGAGTTCCATGATCTTATATGTGCCAAGGGTAATGTTGGAGTCATTAGTAGCATCATCTCGGAGACAATTAGAATTCATAAACTTGAGCAATGTCATGGTCATAAATTTAATGAATCACTTGCTCTAGGTGATATTCACACACATGATGATGATGACATTGAGCATGGCTATTATAATGAAGACGAAGAAAGTGATATTGACTATGAGGATACTATGAGAAAGCTTAGTCTCATGTCCAAATTTCATGGCTACATGGCCAGAGGGAAGGAGTGGATTCTCGATAGTGGATGTACCGATCACATGACCGGAGATAAAGACATGTTCCATGAGTTTGCCCAAAATGATGGTCCACGCAAGTATGTAACTTTTGGAGACGACTCCAAGGGTAAGGTACTTGGCCTTGGTAACTAAGGTGGCCATATCCAATGATAGCTCCATTCAATATGTTATGCTCATCGAATCTCTTGGTTAAAATCTTCTTTCCATATCTAGACTAGCCGACTTTGGTTTCAATGTTCTATTTATCGAAGTAGATTGCCAAGTGTTTCATAGAGATAATCATAATATGGTCTTTACCGACATTCATAGAGGTGATCTATACATTGTTGATTTCACTAAGAGAGCCCAACCTCATACTTGCTTAAAAGATGTTATATTTTACAAGGGTAGACTTTGTAGTGCTTGTCAAGCAGGAAAACAAGTTGGAGGAAGTCATCCCGTGAAGAACATCGTGACCACGAGAAGACCACTTGAGCTACTACACATGGATCTCTTCGGTCCCAATGCTTATAAGAGCCTTGGTGGTAACTCTTTCAGTTTGGTCATTGTTGATGATTTTTCAAGATTTACGTGAGTGTTCTTTCTTGATGACAAATCGCAGGTCCAAAAGATCTTCAAGAACTTCGCCAAGAAGGCCCAAAACCAATTAGAAGTGAAGATCAAGAAGGTTCGAAGTGATAACAAAACGGAGTTCAAGAACACAAATGTGGACACCTTTATTGATGAAGAAGGGATTTGACATGAGTTCTCGACTACGTACACACCTCAACAAAATGGAGTTGTTGAGAGGAAGAACCGGACACTTATTGAGATGGCCAGAATGATGCTTGATGAATACAAAATGCTAAGACAATTTTGGGCGGAAGCGGTTGAGATAGCTTGTCATGCTACAAATTGACTATACACCACTAGGAGAAAGCCTACTAGCAGCGCTGGAAATACCTATAGTAGTAGCGCTGGGTCCAGCGCTACTGCTAACGCGCTACAGCTAAGTTGTACCAGTAGCGCTTGGACCAACGCTACTGGTAAGTAAGGTTAGCAGTAGCGCTGCTTTAGCCAGCGCTACTGCTAATTATCTGTAGCGCTGCACCGAAGCAAACGCTGCTGCTAAACCAGCGCTGCTGCCAGACGCCTACCAGCACTGCTGCTAATATTGCTGCTTTCATATTTTTATTTCCCCTCTATGTATTTGTGATGTATTTGTGCATGCTCTATACAGTAGTTTCATCATATCATAACAAACATACATTATTCTCATCATATCATACACATACAGTAGTCTCATCATACCATCATCATCATCCAACATAAATATCATCACATCTCGAAAATAGCGATACACAAGTCATGTCATGTTTCGAATAAATGCAACTGCATGGTCATGGCACACACACAAGTTTCATCATCTCTATCTAAACCATGATGGAGAAGAGAAGAGCGATCAGCATGAGCAAGAGCGCGACTATGTAGTACTTCTTGAGGCACCGGTTTCGCTCCCTGTCTTGCCGGAGCGTCTACCTCAAGTAACTACTTTCCGCTTCAGCTCTGCTGTCAAACCCTCTGTGGCTAGCACCTGGGTACTTGTCCACCCGGGCCTGAGCGTCTGGCCAGTGCTCGTACACTCTTGGAACCCTCCCAACGAATACGGCATAGCAGTCCTTTGCCATCTTTGATCTATGTACCTGCATTGGCAGTTGATGAATTTAACGATAATATGCAACATAATGTACTTGAGAAAGACAAAGAGGCATAATTAGCAAAATACAAGCAACCTATAGTAAACATAAATAACGAAGTTCCTCATACCCAAACTAATTAACTAAAGCGATCAACGCTAGTTCAAGAGGACAGCTTAATTACATCACAGAGTTCCGTCGTGCATAAATTCAAAGTTTTGCCATAGAAAGATAGTAGTGACACATTGTCATCGACGATCAGTCCTCCAGGTCGGTGGTCCAATCTTCATTGTCAGGGAGGAAGCACCCGAGCTTGTTGAAAGGCTTCAGGTCCAGACGCTGAGCGAGTAGCAGTGCTCAAACATCATCCCGCGTGATTGGCCCATGGTAGAACATCCATGTTAGTTCGAGGACCTCCTTCATGATCACGTACTTGGGCAAGTTCACACTGTACGTGATAAAACTCAGCTCAGATTCGATGATCTGGTGTCTTTCCTATGCTTGTGGCCTAGTTGACAATCTCGGCATCGTTGGTAGTAGCTGACATGCGAAGGCATTGATTATCCCTTCTGTACTCGATCAGGTGATGCATGAGGTAGAATCCATTAGCCTTACTGGTGTACGGTTGCTGGATGCAGCAGAAGTCGGTCTTATGGCCGAAACCCAGCCCGTTCTTCATGTACTTTTTCACCTTGATATATCCACCAGACAGGCTGAAGGTTAACAGGGCACTATCGAGAACACTCTTTATGTGTGTGTAATCTTTTTTCTTGATGTTCTTCAACGAGTCCAACTACATAGCATGGGAGTATTCTAGGTACAGACAGATGAGGACGGCGCCCCCCCCCCCCCCCCCGCTGTGCAAAATAAGTACACCTCAAATTAGCCTCCATGCTTGCAAAGGAATGATTAAAACTTATGAAAGGATATCCGCAGATGACTTACGTGGGATGATAAGGCAGGAGAATCGATTCCTTGTCCTTATTAGCGATCATGAACTCGCCGATGTACTTGCTCGCATAGTCACAGTGCTCTTTGTAGACTGCCAAGAAGCTCTCGTGCATATAGTACGGGTCCACGACCCAGATATATTTTATGTTCTCGCGCCTGATGATGTAGTTGAGACACAACGCATACATGTGGATGAACTGAAAATCCAACTTGGTCATGTGGAACATGTCGTAGATGTAGTCAAATCGCAGGATGAACTTATTCGCGAGCCATCTCTGGACGTACAACTTCCCGCCCGGCACCTGAGCTGCGTAAAGCGGGTATCCTGGTTTTTTCGAGATGAGAAGGCTTTTCTCTCTGGCCAGCACATCTTCATGAAGTCTCCTTAGATCATTGTTCAGTATGTGCTATAGCACTTTCTGAGGTAGGATCAGGTGGCCAGCGACATGGAAATGCTCCGCACCTTTGACAGGTATTCTGTCTACCTCCCGGGGCTTCAGAGGTGGCTGGCTGCTTGAAGCAGCTCTGGCGCCTTTAGGGCCTTTCTTGTCCGGTCTCCTCCTTTGCTTCTTGGCGGGTGGCGGTAGTGAGCCCACCATACCTTCCCTAACCACCACCCCCAGTGTCGTCGGCTAATCAGTGGACGGCCCTCGGGTTCTTGCTGGGTTGAGGCGGCATCTGGAGGCGTCTCCTGCGAGGATCGCATGAAGAGAGACTTTTTGCATTCTGCCTTAGGACGTTCTGGCTCCGGCAAATCAGGCAACATCAAGTCATCATCTCCACGCTCATAGCCTGAGTCATAGTCCCGAGCCATCAATCCTCCATCGTCATAGGCGGTATTGATATACTTGAGAGGGTCATCATCATCCTCCTCCATGAAATCATCAGCATTTGCTTCTTCGACAGGGGCGACATCATCTGGCACTAATGGAGGCTCTCCCTCGTGTCGTCCGCTATCACCCGCCACGATAGGTGCAGGTAATTTGGTAGGTGGGGTGGTGTTTATACCTTCTTGAGAAGTTGTCGTTGGTGTGATAGCAGGCACTTCGACACGAATAAGAGTCTTCGGCCAAGGCAAGAACCAGCTCTTGCATGCGCCAATCCGTTTAGGGGTCTCCTCGTCATCGACTGGTACCGGAGGAGGCAAATCCTCGAAGCCCGCTTTAACACTGGCCATGTTAACCTTGAAGACGCCATGGGGCATCTCTTGGTTGTGGAACATGCGGTCCTCCGGCTTCACGATCGTTGCCTTTCCCACGGCCACCTTTTGGCCGTTGATGTCGTACAGTAGGGTGCACGGGGTATCATCGGCCTACGAAGACATGTTTGCGACGTCAAACATCCAAAAGGCAACTGAAATGGAAGACTATAGACATGCTGGTGAAAAGGGTATGACGCGTAATTACCGTGAGGGCGTCGAGCTCAGCCATAGACGAAGCTCCGCCGAGCATGCCAGAGACCGAGGTCGGGCTGCTATGAACATGAGTGGGACCTTTTGCGGTTGCTTGAGCAGGTGCTGGTGGTGTGATGTTCACCGAATTGCTCCCAATGTAGCTGGGAAGGGGAAAGTCCGCTGGCCCTTTATCTGGATTGCTCTTTGACCAATCAATAATTGCCGGAATCAAGCTGGTAATAATTGAAGATTGGAAGTGAGCCGTAACGCCAGCTACCGCTTCATTGACCGCTGCATTGACTACCCCGAGCAACTCTTCTTTGGTCTCAGCTTTGTTCTTATTGACCGCAATCTCGACCTTCTCGTCGATGGTATATTGAGTAAGCAACCGTCTCTTCCTTCTTTCCTCTGGCTGCTCATGGTAGCACGTCTTCCATGAGGCGCCATCTCCGATGCCGTGCACACGTCCATAGGATGGCGGTTTGTCCTCCTGGACCTTTTTTAGTATGTTCAGGGCCCGGTTGAAAGGGGTGTCCCACTTGGGCCTCGCCGACGACTATGACGACTCGTCGCTTTCGGCTTCCTTTTGGTGCTACTCTTTCTGCAAAAGGAACATGGATGGCTTACTAATGTGACAAAACTTGTAGTCGAATTGATTGGAAGCTAATATAATAAGGTGGTAATATAACAATTACCAGAAGTCTCATGAACTCCCTCATGTTCGGGTCCGTGTAAAAGATCTTATTAACGCGTTCCCACCTGTACCGGGCCCTGATCCAGTCACGCTCCAGCGGGTCGGTGAACTCCGCCAAGGGGTGTGGGATTTTGTGACTTTCACGTTCGGCGTCCTCCTTGGCCCATACGTGCCTCTTCCCCTCGTAACCACAGCTTCCTAGGCGGTGGGGAGGCGTGTTCCTAGCCTAGAGCGCCTTTATTTTCTCCGACCTTTGCTTGACTTCTTCTTTAGCGCAAGTCTCCTTGAATTTTTCAAAGTCCTCTTCCTTTAGTGACGGATTGTCAGCATGAATCTTGGACCACGGTTCATTCTTCGCAATTTCTTTTTTCACCCTAACTTTCCAGGCGGACAAGTCATTGGTGAACGTCACCATCGTCTTGCTGTTTATCTTTGTCACGGCGTTGTCGTTCCACGGATGTTTGCTTTCATTCCGGCCGGGGAATAGGAACCTATTGTGCAACTTCTTTAGGAGCATGTGCTCCATATGTGGTATCTTCTTCAACTTCTCGTCGTTGATGTTGGCGGTTTCCCTGAGGATGCATCCTAGTTGATTGCCCCAGCACGAGCGCGCTTCCTCCGGCGCCGTTGGCTCTAATTTCTTGGGGTGTATCTCCGTGACCACAATTTGTCTGACGCCGAGCTCATTTGGTCTTCGTGTCCTCTTCTACTTTGGTGCTTTACCGGCTACGACAGCATCATTGCCGGTCTCGGGGGTGGTGTCGGTGCTGGTGCCAGTGTCGGCGTCGGTGTCGGGGTTGGTGCCACTGCCGCCACCCTGCACCCGCAACTGGTGTTCATATAGGTAATCAAAATAATGATTTGCTGCCTCGAGGGGGTCTTCTTCGAGGCGACCAGAACCCCCGGCATCGGCGTGGCTAGACATGTTTCCTATTCAACAATTGTAAATAAAAGATATAATGAAGAGAAAAAAGGGGCCTATATTTGGTTGGAATGTTGATTCATTCCCCTTCCGGCAAAACCCGTGCACTCCATATGTCCTAGTTTCTAGCACAAGTCATGCCGAAAATCACGGAATTTTTCGGCATGACCATTGCTAAAAAGTGGACATATGGAGCGCCTGAAATTTGCTGGAACAGAAATGAATCAACATTCCGGCAAAACATAGTCCACTCGGATATTCTTCGACATTCAACCAACATTGCAAAATCATATAACATCAATGACATATATCATATAACATCAATAACATATGAGCATCACACGAGCACATATATAAAGCAAGTACACATAGTGAAATGACCTCACTAAACATTGCCAAATAGTGGTAATGACCTCACTAAACATTTGCTACTGTTTTTTATTTATAGCTAAAAAAGTCTAGGAAGGGACCTACTATTTTTTATTTATAGCTATTTTATATACCTACAAAAATTGCCTAGCTAATTTCCTAAAAAAAATTGCTACTATTTTTTATTTATAGCTAAAAAAGTCCACTGATTTTGCAATTTTAGGAAGCTATTGTTTTGATAAATTGCCTAGCTACAAATAATTTTCTAATGTTTTTATAGCTAAAAAATTGCTACTATTTTTTATTTATACCTTCAAAAATTGCTAAATGCTCTCTCTCTCTCTCTCCTACTGCCCTAAAATACAAACATATTTGCTAATTTAGCTAAATTTGGCACTGCCCTAAAATTTGGTACTATTTTGTTATGTCTATTTCACTAATGATGCTAACAGTAGCGAGGGTTCATCTGTCCTAATTTTGCTACCAGTAGCTAGGGTTCATCACAGAGAGAGAGGAGGGCAGGGGAGAGGAGAGGAAGAGGCTTACGGGCTCGGGCGAGCAGGGGAGAGGGCGGCGGCGGCGAAGTCGAGGGCGGGCAGGGGAGAGGTCGGCGGCGGCGGTAAGGTCGAGGGCGGGAAGGGGCTCGGGCCGGCGTTGAGGTCGAGGACGGGCAGAGGCTCGGGCCGCGTCGAGGCCGAGGGTGGTCAGGGGCTCGGGCCGGGGTCGGGGTCTTGGTCGAGGGGCGGGCAGGGGCGATGGCGGCGCGTGACAACGAAGGAGGGGGAGAGGTGGGAGAGTGGGGGGGGGAATGGGACTTGGCAAAATTTTGAGCCCGCGCGACGGGTTAACTAAAAATAGCAGTAGCACTGGGTTAGGATCCAGTGCTATAGCTAAGTTAGCTATAGCGCTGGGTGGTAATCCAGTGCTACTGCTAACTGTTCTAATTTTTAGTTTTTTTAATTCTAAAATACAAATAGCAGTAGCGCTGGATTAGGATCCAGCGCTATAGCTAAGTTAGCTATAGCGCTTGTTCATGATCCAGCGCTACTGCTAACTGTTCTAGTTTTTATATTTCTTTTCTTTTTATTATTTTCCTTTATGTTTCTATTTTTTCTTTTTCTTTTGTATTGCTTTCTCCCTTTAATTTGTTTTTATTTTTTGTTTTTCTCCCGACGGCCTCGCACGCAGTCGACGAGAGCGTCTCCTTGCCACACTGCGCGAATATCACTGGAACCATGCATGTGGTGGTAATTGAAGGGGATACGATGTATACATCATTTGACCGGTAACGGTTACTTAAGTGCGTACACAAAATAGATACATATATATATATATATATATATATATATATATATATATATATATATATATATATATATATAAATCATGGTTTCTCAGCTACGTCGATGACGTTTCGCATTGAGCTTCTTCCCTTTCTTGTTCGTTGTCGAATAATTGAGCCCCTCCTTGTGACTTTTCCGGCACCATGGAGTACGATCTTTCTTAGGTAATGTAGTATTGATTCTTATTTTCAAGTATGCTTCATCGCCATCGTCATCTTCCCTCATGGGGTTGCTGTATTGGTCGTAGTCTTCCTCGCTGGCGACTCCATCCATTCCGATGATGCTCCTTTTGCCTCTCCTCACGACAACACGGCTCGGATTGGTTGAGTCGGTTATGAAGAAGCATTGTGTCACGTGCTTAGCGTGTACCCATGGCTCAATTTTGGCGATGATGTTAATGTTCACGGTAGCGCTCTTCGCGTCGGGTATAGACATGGTAGTGAAATACTTGTTTTCTCTTACGATGTCCTTAGCCCATCTGGCACGGAACATCGTCGCATCGTGCATTCCAGCGTAATCAAGCTCCCAGATCTCTTCGACCCTTCTGTAGAATCTTTTAGTTGTGCCGTTGGCGTCGGTCATGCATTCAATCATCACCCCTGAGTTCTGGTAATCACTGTCCATGTCTTTGGGCTCCATGTAGAATGTGTACCCGTTGATATCGTATGCCTGATAGGTCGCGAGTTTGGGCGCGGGGCCATGTGCTAAGGCGTGTATGAGCAATCCGTCCGAACTGCCCTCTTCCGGGGGATTAGCAAGAACTTGCTCTTTGAACCAACACAAGAAAGTGGCATTGTGCTCTACAGTAACTTCGTCATCTGTCTTGCGCATCCCCTTATCACGGTACTTCTTTGCGATGCTTTCTTTGTATAGTGTCACATAATAATCTACCACATCTAGGTGTTGTAGCACTACTAAATTAGCCCTGTCAAAGTTGTTCCGTCGATCCGAGTAGTCCATGTGCAATTCCCTCTGGCCTTTGTTGGGACCTTCTCCTCCGAGCCTCCCATCGTGCTTCTTGACGGGCAAACCAACAGTAGGGTCTCCGACGCCTATATAATTCTCGCAAAAGGAGATGCACTCATGCGTCAGATACCCTTGGACGATGCTCCCATCGGGACGGGACATGTTACAAATGAATCCTTTGATGACCCCATTCATCCTCTCGAACGGCATCATGCTGTGAAGGAATGTCGACCCGAGGTCGATGATGTCGTCCACGATGTGGACACACAGATGCACTATGTCGTCAAAGAACGCGGGCGAGAAGTACATCTCAAGCACACATAGTATGACAACGATCTCTTCCTGTAGCATTTGGAGCTGCTTCACACTGATGGACTTTCGAGAGATAACATCGAAGAAGTTGCAGAGACCAGTAAGCATGTCATGGACGTGCTTGTCCATTATCCCTCTAATGGCAACCGGGAGTATCTGCGTCATCATCACGTGACAATCATGAGACTTCATCCCGCTGAACCTTTTCTTCTTGGTGTCTAGAAATCTGCTTATCTTCCCACAGTAACCGAAACTGACTTTGATTCCCGTAAGGCACTTGATGAATTGATCGATCTCTTTCACACTTAAGGTGAAGCAAGAAGGGGGGTAATAATTCTCCTCCTTCTTGTTGACTTTTCTGCCCCTTTCCCCCTCCTCTGTCTCCGTCTCCTCCATCGACTTTTTACGGGGCGGCATGTGGAGATCTTTCCTGATCTTCAAATCTTCCAAGTCTTTCCTTGCCTTCAGCCCATCCTTGGTCTTCTCCGGCATGTTCATCAGTGTGCCAAGCAAGCTCTCGAGGACATTCTTCGTGATATGCATTTGATCAAGGCAATGAGGCGTGTCATGATTGGGCCAGTACTCCAAGTCCCAGAAAATAGACCTCGTTTTCCATACCTTCAGCAGCGGCTCCAGCGCCTTTTTCATCTTTCCCGGCGCGGGGCACTGTTCCCAGTTTTTCAACAGCTCGTTGATTTTGGTGCCGCTCCTCTTACGTGGAGGTCCTCGATGCTCAGCCAACCCATTGAATAGATCTCCACATTTTCTCCACGGGTCATCCTTCTCGAGCCATCTATGATGCCCCACGTACACGATTTTCCCAGACCCGCCATCTTTCGTTGACGTAAGCTGCTGAGACGTTGTATCATCCATGCACCTCGTGCATCCGCAGTATCTGTGGCACACCTGGCCCGAGGTGTACCCGTAACCGAGATAGTCATGCACTGTCATCATCAGTGCGGCTCTCATATAGAAATACTCTCCTTTGCTGGCGTCCCATGTCCATGCCGGTGTTTTCCATAACGTGTCTAGCTCCTCTTTCATAAGCCCCATATACAGGTTAATATTATTTCCCTGTTGTTTCGGCCCTTGAATCAGCATGCTCATGTGTATGTACTTTGTCTTCATGCACTTCCATGGGGGGTGGTTGTATATCCATACAAAGATGGGCCATGTGCTCTGGTTGGTGTTCTGGTTTCCAAACGGATTTATGCCATTGCTACTCGCACCAAGCACGATGTTCATTGGATCTTCTGTAGCAAATCCATATACAACATTGAATGCTCTCCACTGGCTAGCATCTGCGAGGTGTCTCAGCTTCAGATCATCTCCATCGTCGGGCTTCTTCCTCTCCGCGTGCCAGCGCATGAGCTTTTCTTCCTTAGGATCTACGAAATACCGCTGCAGACGGGGTGTGATCGGAAAGTACCATACAACTTTCTGAGGAGCTTTATTTCCTGCCTTCCTGTATCGAGAAGCATTGCACACTGGACAGCTAGTTTTTTCCGCGTGCTCCCCCCGATAAATGATGCAATCGTTGATGCATGCGTGGTATCTAATGTGTGGCAAATCAAAAGGGCAAATGATTTTCTTGGCCTCCTCGACACCAGTAGGAGACAGGTCCCTCGCGGGAAGAACTTTATTATGTAGATACTTCAAATGCTCATCGAGGCTTTTGTCTGTCCATTTGTTTTTGGCCTTCGTCTTTAGAAGTTCGAGCGTGAAACTCAAGCGAGTCACCTCGGGATCGCAACCGTCATACAATGGAGTCTTCGAGTCTACTTGAAGTTGCGCCAGCTGGGCCTCCTCTCTAGAAGCAGCTCTCTCGCTAGTTGTACTCTTGCGAAGGCGGTCTCGAACATGAGGGTCCTACACGACTGCACTTAGTAGCATCGAAGACTGCGTCGTGACCGCCGCCTCTTCTCCGCCATGTCCGGACTCTTCTTCGCCGTGTCCGGAATCTTGTCCACCGCCGCCATGTCCGGACTCTTCCCCACCGCCATGTCCGGCGCCATCGTCTTCGTGTCGATCGGTCATCTCTTCGTCTAGCCCCATGTCATTATTCCCTGCCATGTGGACGTCCTCATCATCATCATCTTCACTTATCCACCGAGTATAGGCATCCATGAAACCATTCATCAGCAGGTGCGCCTTCAAACTGCCATGATCAAAAGGGTCCAAAAGGACTCCTTCTTTGCAACTTATACACGGACATCTAATCCTAGTCCGATTATTTGCATACATGTCCATCACCACGGATTGCAAGTATCGCTCCACCTTCCATCCACTCACCTTCATGACCGACTGCACGGTATAACAAGCAAAAGGGTTATAAACAAAATGCATGCATGCGTCAAAGTCATATAAAAATTTGGCATGACCTTGCCTAAAAATAGGACATATCGAGTTTGCTCGAAATTCACCGAAACGGAAATAAATCGACATTTCGGCAAAACATAAGCAACTCGGGGGCATGTCACTCGCATAAATCTCTCCATATCTCAAACACACATATTCCCATTCTTGAAATGCACAACTTTTTACTCACATATCTCCCGAGAGAGATCGAGCACGGTTAGATGAGGCCTTCTCTACCTATAGGGACGATCGAAAGTGTGTGGATGGCTAAATAGCTAGCTAGATCTAGTTGTTGAGACATGACTCTAGCTAACTAATGGAGAGGGAGAGAGATGAGCTAGCTAGATCTATATGTATGGAAGGAGGGAGAGCCAAATAAATGAGGTAGCTACATAGAGATGAGAGGCCATTTATGGAGGAGAATTATGTTGGAGGGGGGCATTAATGGGGAGAGAAGAGAGGTAGAGGGAAGAGAGAAGAAGGGTAACAATGGTGGAGAACTAACTTAGAGAGGGGAGAGGGGAAAGGAGGGGGAGAGAGCAAAGGGGGGAGGGGGAGGGGAGAGGGGGTTCAAAAGGTGGCACCAGCCACGCCTAGCAGTAGCGCTGTTTTCTAGTGCTTAGTAGTAGCGCTTTCCAGGAGAAGTGCTACTACTAAGTGGGGCCCATTAGCAGTAGCGGTGTTGTCAAAGAAAGCGCTACTACTAAAATCTTAGCAGTAGCGCAGTATTTTGGGCCGCGTTGCTACTACAGCTAGCATCGGTGTGCTCGTTGGGTCCCACTTAGTAGTAGCGCTTTTTACATTTCCAGCGCTACTGCTAAAGCATTACTTGTAGCACTGCCACAGATCAGCACTACTGCTAATTAGCAGCAGCGCTTGTTATTTTCCAGCGCTACTACTGATGTCCTACCTATAAGCATTTCCCTAGTAGTGATATCTTCACAAGCTTGTCGGTAAAACAGCTTACAAGCTACTCACTGGTAACAAACCCCAAGTTGGATACTTTCGAGTATTTGGCTCAAAGTGCTAAATTCTTGATAAACATTGTCGTTCGAAATGTGCTACTAAATCTCATGAAGGTTTCCTACTCGGTTATGGCTCAAACTCTCACACTTACCGTGTCTACAACAATTTCACCCGAAAGGTTGAAGAGACGGAAGATGTGAAGTTTGATGAATCTAACAGCTCGCAAGTAGAGCAATTGCCAATTGATATAGGAGACAACGATCCCCCAGAAGCAATTCAAGGTTTGTCTATTAACAAAATTCGCCCAACGGAGGTGAAGGAGAGCACTTCGTCCATTCAAGTGGAAGCCTCAACTTCACATCAAGGTGAACCTCAAATTGACTTGGAGGCATCCACAAGTGGAACCCGTCAAGATGAAGGAAATGAGGAAGTACAACAAGATGAACCAGCTCGACCTCCTTCTCCACCTCCACAAGCGAACGACAACGCCACCAACAACGAAGAAGATGATGATGATGATGAGGATGTTCCACCACAACCCAAGCAAAAGCTCTCACGAGTTAGAGCAAGAGTCTCAAGAGATCATCCCATCGAACAAATCTTCGATGACATCCAAACCGGGAGAATCACTCGCTCTAAAACTTGTTTGGCTAACTTTTGTGAAAACTACTCATTCATTTCTAGTGTTGAACCTCAGCCACTTTCTCCATCCAAATATGTCCAAAACCTAAACTCCAACTCGGCCCCATTGATTCTTTCTACCCGGAGCCACCGAGTTCATTTGACATAGTCAGTGCCAGAAACCCTAACAGTTTGGTCTCACCGATATGGATCTTGGTCCCACAGAGATGGCCTTGCCAACTCTCTGTTACTTGTTGCAATTTTTTCAGTCTCATCGAGATTTGCAATCGGTCTCACCGAGATGGCTTGCCAACTCTCTGTTGCCTTATTGCTTCACTTCGGTCTCACCGGGTTGATGCAATCGGTGCCACCGAGACGAGGTTTGCCCTAAGTCCTAGCACATCGGTCCCACCGAGTTGTTCAAGTCGGTCTCACCGAGATTCCCAATGTTCATATGTTTGAATAGATTGGTGCCACCGAGATGAGTCAAATTGTGTAACGGTTGGATTTTATGTGGAGGCTATATATACCCCTCCACCCCCTTCTCCATTTGGGAGAGAGCCATCAGAATGTTCCTACACTTCCACCATTCATTTTCTGAGAGAGAACCACCTACTCATGTGTTGAGATCAAGAGATTCCATTCCTACCATTTGAACCTTGATGTATAGCCTTCCCCAAGTTGCTTTTCACCCAAATCCCTATTCCACCATAGCCAAATCTGTCAGAGAGAGTTGAGTGTTGGGGAGACTATCATTTGAAGCACAAGAGCAAGGTGTTCATCATCAACACACCAGCTATTACCTTTTGGAGAGTGGTGTCTCCTAGATTGGTTAGGTGTCGCGTGGGAGCCTCTGACATGATGTGGAATTGAACCACGAAGTTTGTAAGGGCAAGGAGATCGCCTACTTCGTGAAGATCTACCCGAGTGAGGCAAGTCCTTCGTGGGCGATGGCCATGGTGGGATAGACAATGTTGCTTCTTCGTGGACCCTTTGTGGGTGGAGCCCTCCGTGGACTCGCGCAATCGTTAACCTTCATGGATTGAAGTCTCCATCAACGAGGACATACAATAGCACCACCTATCGGAACCACGCTAAAAATTCTCCGCATCTCCATTGCGTTTGCACACTCCAATCCCATCGCTTTACATTCTTGCAAATTGCATGCTTTACCCTTTCCGCTGCCTATACTCTTGTCATGCTTGCTTGAGATGTATTGTGTGTGCTTTAACATGTGCTAAACTCAACCTTAACTTGAAGAAATTAAAAAACTGCCACTTTTACTTGTTAATGGCCTAATCACTCCCCCTCTAGACCCCTCTTCTCGATCCTTTCAAGTGGGTCATCAAGAAAATTTTCTAGCCTAGACAAATTATCTGCTATAGGATTTTCAGCTCCCTTTCTATCAACAATATGTATATTAAACTCTTGCAGTAAAAGAACCCACCTAATTAGCCTAGGTTTAGCATCCTTCTTTTGTGATGACCCACAAGTATAGGGGATCAATCATAGTCCTTTTGATAAGTAAGAGTGTCGAACCCAACGAAGAGCAGAAGGAAATGACAAGCAGTTTTTAGCAAGGTATTTTCAGCAGGCACTGAAATTGTCAGTAACAGATAGTTTGGTAGCAAGATAATTTGTAACAAGCAATAAATGGTAACGGTAACAAAAGTGCAACAAGGTATCCCAATCCTTTTTAGCTAAGGACAGTCCGGAATGGTCTCATACAATAAGTAAAGTGTTCTTGAGGACACACGAAAATTTCCTCTAGTCACTTTCATCATGTTTGTTTGATTCGCGTTCGTTACTTTGATAATTTGATATGTGGGTGGACCGGTGCTTTGGTGTTGTTCTTCCTTGAACAAGCCTCCCACTTATGATTACCCCCTCTCGCAAGCATCCGCAACTACGAAAGAAGAATTAAGATAAATGTAACCATACCATGAAACATATGGATCCAAATGAGCCCCTGATGGAATAGCGCATAAACTAGGGTTTAAGCTTCTGTCACTCTAGCAACCCATCATCTAATTACTACTCCACAATGCTTTCCCTTAGGCCCGAAGATGGTGAGGTGTCATGTAGTCAACGTTCACATAACACCACTAAGGTAAACAACAACATACATATCATCAAAATAACAAACGAATACCAAATTCACATGATTACTTATGACAAGACTTCTCCCATGTCCTCAAGAACAAAAGTAACTACTCACAAATCATATTCATGCTCAAGATCAGAGGGGTATTGAATAGCATCATGGATGAACATATAATCTTCCACCATATAAACCAACTAGCATCAACTACAAGATGTAATCAACACTACTAGCAACCCACAGGTACCAATCTGAGGTTTTGATACAAAGATTGAATACAAGAGATGAACTAGGGTTTGAGATGAGATGGTGCTGGTGAAGATGTTGATGAAGACTGGTCCTCCCACAAAGAGAGGGTTGTTGGTGATGATGATGGCTTCGATTTCCCCCTCCCGGAGGGAAGTATCCCCGACAGAATCGCTCCACTGAAGGGCAAAAGTGCTCCCAAGTACCGCCTCGAGACGGTGGCGTTCCGTCCCGAAAATCCTCTCCTTATTTTTTCTAGGGCAAATGGGCTTATATACCAGAAGATGGGCACCGGATGCTGGT
Organism: Thinopyrum elongatum; assembly: GCA_011799875.1. Taxonomy (NCBI): domain Eukaryota; kingdom Viridiplantae; phylum Streptophyta; class Magnoliopsida; order Poales; family Poaceae; genus Thinopyrum; species Thinopyrum elongatum. The sequence continues at coordinate 459,621,447 of CM022302.1, read as the reverse complement.
CCCTCTGCTATTTCTTTCTTCCAGTATTTTTTATTTATTCCAAAACAATTCTCTGTGAAATTTCAGGTCATTTGGAGATGCGCAGAATAGGTATCTCTGACATAGCTTTTTTAGGCCCAGAATTCCAGCTGCCGGCAATCTCCCTCTTCATGTAAATCTTGCAAATTAAGAGACAAAAGGCATCAGAATGACACCATAAAGTATTATATTGGCCAAAAACTTTATAAAATAACAGTAGGAAATCATGATCCAAAATGGACGTATCATTTTCCATAAGATATTTTATAGCAGCATGATCAGTGTGAATAGTAACTTTGGAATCAACGATATAGGGCCTAAATTTATCACATTGAAACACAATTGCTAAATATTCTTTCTCGGTAATAGCATAATTCTTTTGCACTATCTAGAGTCTTACTAGCATAATGAATAACATTCAATTTCTTATCAACTCTTTGATCTAGAATAACACCAATAGCATAATCACTAGCATCACACATAATTTCAAAGGGTAGGTTCTAATCAGGCGGTTGATCAATAGCTGCAGAAATTAAGGCTTTCTTAAGTATTTCATGGCTTGTACATAATCATCATAAAAAACAAATGGAACATCTTTTTGAAGAAGATTAATAAGAGGACTAGAAATTTTAGAGATGTCTTTTATGAACCTTCTATAGAAACCAGCATGACAAAGGAAAATTCTTATACATTTGATATCTTTAGGACATGGAATTTTCTCAATTGCATCAACTTTAGTTTTATCTACCTCAATACGTCTTTCAAAAAATTTATGCCCAAGGACTATACCTTCATTTACCATAAAGTGGAACTTCTCCTAGTTCAAGACGAGATTACTCTCTTCACAACACTGCAAAACTCGGTCAAGGTTGCTTAAGCAATCATCAAAAGAGGTCCAGTATAAGGACAAATCGTCCATGAATACCTCAATAATCTTTTCACAAAAATAAGAGAATATAACAGTCATACATCTTTGAAATGTAGCAGGTGCATTGCATAAAACAAAAGGCATGCGTCTATAAGCATAAGTTCCATAAGGAGAAGTAAAGGTAGTTTTCTCTTGATCTTCTGGTGATACAGGTATTTGAGAAAAACCAGAATATCCGTCTAGGAAGCAAAAGTGTGTATGCTTAGATAATCTTTCTAACATTTGATCAATAAAAGGCAAGGGGTAATCATCTTTTCTAGTAGCTTTATTTAATTTCTTGAAATCACTTAGCATCCTATAATTCTTTGTGGGATAAGTTCATTTTTATCATTAGGAACAATAGTAATGCCTCATTTCTTAGGGACATAATGAACATAACTTACCCATCTACTATCAGCTATATGATAAATTATACCTGCTTCCAGAAGCTTCAATATTTTAGTTCTTACCACATCCTTCATTTTAGGATTCAAACGACGTTGATGGTCAACAATTGGTTTAGCATAAGGCTCCATATTAATCTTGTGCTGGCATAAGGTGTGGCTGATAACCATAAGATCATCGAGAGTGTACCCAATTGTAGCACGGTGCTTCCTCAGAGTTTTAAGTAATCGCTTTTCTTCATGCTCTGAAAGGTTTGCATTGATAATAATAGGATATATCTTCTTTTCATCAAGATAAGCATATTTCAGTGTATCAGGTGGTTTATTTAATTCAAACACAGGGTCACTCTTAGGTCAGAGAGGATCTCCCAAAGTTTCAACAGGCAAATTATGCTTAAGAATAGATGCTTGTTTAAAGAATATATCATTTACTTCATTTCTTTCATTCATATGCATATCATTTTAATGGTCTAGCAAATATTGTTCTAATGGATCAGTAGGAGGTACAGTAATAGAAGCAAGACCAATAATTTCATCTTTGCTAGACAAGTCTCTATCATGTGGTTGTGTACTAAACTTGGAGAAATTAAACTCATGAGATACATTACAAAACTTAACTCACAATCAATTTCAGCATTACCAGTATACAGAAAGGGTCTACGGAATATAATGGGACAAAAATTATCTTGTAATGAACCAAGTACTAAGTAATCAGTAGGGTACTTGGCCTTACCACACAAGACTTCAACATCTCTAACAATTCCAAGTGGTGAAACAGTATCTCTGTTTGCAAGCTTAATACTAACATCAACATCTTCTATCTCGACAGGTGCAATATCATTCATGACTTCTTGATATAAAGAGAAGGGAATAGAAATTACTGTTGGTGCAATGATAGGCCCCTTATGTTTTGGAGTTTGTTGACATAAACAGTATGGGACTTATGTGTTTGCTAGTGCACATAGAGTAACAGGTCCCTGATGTATCGAGGAGTTTGATGCAAACGACGAAGATAATCTCCCTACATTACAGCGAAGATTATCACCGAAGATGATGTTAAACAAGAGGGACCCCTAAAAATTGCAGAAGTGAGGCAATTGGTTTGGTGTCTGTCCGAGGAAGATGACTGCATCCGAGGAGAACGAAGACGAAGTGAAGACGTAGCTTTTGTTTTGTTATTCTTCTTCTTTCATTGAGTCATAGGACCACCGTACTATTAAGAGGGGTGTAGCGTTCGAAACTTCGATTCTCTGATGTTAAACCCAAAATCTTATGAAAGTTGTGAGAGAAATCTCTTTGTGTTCTGAGCAAATTCTTGCCAGTAAGAGACTGTGGTCTTCTTCACTGCAAGAGATTTGTCTCAGACCGAGGAGTTAGCCTTACTTGTTCCTCAAGTAATGTTACCATTGTGAACGTGTCGGTTGGCCATTGGCTGGACCGCTTGTCCAAAATGGTCATTTCCCATCTGGGAAGGCTGTGGCTATAAATAGCCACCCCGCGCCGGCTTTGTCCGGTGGCTGCTCCGTTTGATTCTGATAAGATTGTTGAGCAGCCCACTCTCTGAGCGATTTGAGTTTAAAATCCACCGAGAGAAAAACCCCTAGAGCAGAAGAATTAGATAGTGGTTCAGCATCACTAGAATCTAAGTCCAGTACGCTCCGCCTATTACTCTTTAGAGCTACAAACTCTCTAGACGGTTAGGTGTCAATTTCTTCAGAGACCAAGAGTGATTGTGGTTCTTGAAGAAGAAGTCTGTAAGGATTTGGAGATCGCCTTCGAGTATCTACCATGAGTGATCGGCATAGGTTGATGAACCAATTGTCGAGGAGAATAGGGTAGAGAGTTTATCTTCCGTGTTAAGTCATGGCCCCTCCAACCAGATGTAGTCCTTGTGCAGAAGGACGAACTGGTTGAACAAATTCCTTGTCGCCATCGAGCATCTTCGGTTATCTCTGTCACCCATGTTTACCTTCGATGCATTTTCATTCATGTGATTTGTATCAATGCATAACTTAGTTTCATTTCGGTACTCAGTTTTTAGTTCGCTGTAGTTTGTTTTTCATTCGTTCCGCTGCTGGGTTATGAGAGTTTTGAGTTTTCTGAAGAAAATTTAAAACTCCCATTCACCCCCCTCTGGTAGACATACTTCATTCCTACAATTGGTATTAGAGCAAGGTACTCCTTTACTCTGCTCATTTTAGTCTAACGACTTTGGAGTTTAAGTATGTCTTCAGTGAACTACAAATCGCATCTCAAGATTCCCATATTCGATTGGACGGACTACCCCTTCTGGAAGGAGAAGATGAAGATCCATCTCCGAGCAATAGATGATGATATGTGGAAAGTGGTGTAGTTCAGGCTCACAATTGTTGTTCCTCAAGGCCCCACCGACGAAGAAAAGAAGCTTATTCAGCTGGATGCTCAAGCCAAAGATGAGATTGGCGGTCATCTCAATCGAGCGCAATTTCTTTGCTATCGCTAGTGTGAAACTGCAAAGGAATTATGGGATGTCGTTGAGAAGATAAATGAAGGAGTTTCATCTCAGAAAGAAGCTCGAATTGATACTCTTTGAGCCAAATTCAATCAATTCAAGCGCATTGGAAATGAAAGCTGTCAGCAAACCTTCGATCTCCTGAGTGACATCGCAAATGAGCTTCAAGGTCTCGGCGCCAAAGACATCATTGACCATGAAGTCGTGAAGAAATTGCTTTGGTCTCTTGATAGTTCTTTCGACACACTTATTCTGATGATACGTGAACAGCTGATTTCAAGAACCTTGGCTCTGCTGATATCATGGAAAGACTGAACACCCACGAGGAACAGGAAGAAGAGAAAAGAGACCTGTATGGCTCAAGTCAACGCAAAAATCATGCTCTCAAGGCTGTGGCTGATTCCTCCTCCGAAGGAAATGCCAAAGAAGATTCAGATGACCAAGAAAGACTCAGCAAAGATCTCACACTGATCACAAAAAGATTCCAACGCTTTCACAAGAAGAGCCAGTTCTAGAAAAGAAGTTGAAGCAACTATGGAGGTTCAAACTCTTCATCAAAACCTGCTGAAGAATACACCTATTTCAAGTGCAAAAAGCCTGGACACTTCATTTCGGACTATCCTCTCTGGGAAGCAGAAATCCATGCTAGTGGTAGATATGATTCTGGTAACTATCGAGGCAAAAGCAAGAGCAAGAACTACGACTCTGATGATGAGAAGAAAACGAAGAAATTATTCAAGAAGGGCAACTCCACCTCAAAATCTCCATCAAGGAACCCTTCCAAGTCCTCCTCCGACCGCAAGATTAAGGCGTACATCAGCAAGGAAATGGATTCTGATGAAGAAGAACCACCAGAATCCAAAGAAGAAGAAGAATCCAATGAGGATTCCGACTCCGGCATGGCTGGCATAGCATCTGCCTCCTCTCCTGCAACCAACTTCTTCGAGAATCTGTCAAGCGATGATGAATCTCCTGCCTACTGCTTCATGGCCAAAGCCTCGAAGGAAAAGGTATCCTCCAGAAATCACGAGATTCACTCTAGTGATCAATATTCTTCTGATGAGGATGACCATGCTAAGTTGATCAAAATTGCTAATATTCAATAAAACTCTATTGAGAAAATTGAGAAAACCCTCAGGAAATCTGAAGGGTTGTTGGTTGAGGAGATGGAGAAAAATCGGTCGCTGACCGAAGAGTATTCCACTCTCAAGTCACAGATGGATGAACTGACAAATCGTCATGATTTTCCCTCGGCAGACCATGGAAGATTGACCTATGATTACCTGAAAAGGAAACAGGAACTCGAGGCGCTGAGAGAGGCTCATGAGGATTTTATCAGAGAAAATTCTCTTCTCACCCAACAACTTAAAGAGAAACCTGAAGTGTTTGAGCCACCATGTTTAAAATGCCTTAAACGAACCAATGCTGAATCATCTATGAATGCTAACCCCTCAATCGAGGAAAATGGTTCTGTTTCAGATGAAAATGCTAGGTTGAAGGATCTTCTTCAGACAGGAATGTTCAAATCTCTTAGGGGGCATCAAACCCTTTGTGATGTTTTGAAGAAATCCATTTTTCACAAAAATCCCAGGAAAGAAGGCATCGGTTTCGAAAGGAAACGGAATGAAAATGGCACCTACTAGGAACCTCATCAATATCCACAGACCATGTGGGTTCCTGCAAAGAGCAAAACGCTCAATCCAGCATTACTCTCAGGATATGACTGTCCCATCCCTGAATATCCTGTTGATGATTCTCTGGACAACTATAAGTTGTTCAAAATCAACATGGTGAGGTTGTTGCTTGCTATGTTGGGCCAAACAGCAGGAATGGGGCCCCAAAGAAAGCTATATGGGTGCCTAAGAAAGTTATCGAAGCATTACCTGTAATCACATTACTAACCATGCAGGCTCAAAATGCTCGTTACTTCCTTGAAAAAGTTCGACAGGATGAGTGCATGCATACCTCATTAACCACTATACTCATGCGTCTGGAAGGAATTTCAATGCTTATTCCTCCAATTATGCTCGTACCTCATCGAGCAAAAATTATGCTTATCAAAAAAATCATATCCTGCTTGCTCTACTATTTCGAAGGCACCTGCAAAGATGTGGGTGGTTAAGAAAGCCTAAGTCTTCTATAGGACTATGTCTTTGGGTGTAAAGAATGGATAATGGATAGTGGATGTACTAGTCATATGACCAGAGACAAGTTGTTGTTTGTCAACCCCAACTTAACTGCTTCTCCTCTGAAGTATATCACTTTTGGCGATAACAACAAAGGAAAGGTAATTGGGCTAGGTAAAGTTGCCATATCCAAGGATAAGTCTATTGATGATGTTTTACTTGTTCAGTCTCTTGGATTCAATCTTATGTCAGTTGGCAAGCTATGTGATCTAGGAATGCTAGTTTTGTTTTCCATATCCAAATGCGTTGTCTTCATGGCCTCTGACAATTCCTTCGTCTTCGAGGGAATTAGAAAGGGTGATCTGTATATTGTGGATTTCTCTAAGGGTCCCTCAGTCCAAACTTGTTTGCTTGCAAAAGCAACCGAAGGTTGGCTGTGGCACCGTAGACTTGGTCATGCAGGTATGAGAAATTTGCAGACCTTGGTGAAGAAAAATCATCTCCATGGCATTCCTGATGTAAAATTCGACAAGAGTCGTCTTTGTGCTACATGTGAGGCTGGTAAATTGGCCAAGAAGCATCACTCATCCAAGACAGTTATGACTACTACAAGACCACTAGAAATTCTCCATATGGATTTATCCGGTCCACAAAATTATGCAAGTTTCGGTGGCAGTCATTATGGTCTGGTTATTGTTGATGATTTCTCTCGATACTCTTGGGTATTCTTTCTCGAAGACAAAACTGCACACAAGACATCTTCAAAAGCTTCGCTAAGAAGGCCCAGAATGAATATGATGTGCGAATTAAGCACGTTAGAAGTGACAATGGAACTGAGTTCAAAAATACTCATATTGCTGAATTTCTTGATGAACATGGTATTACTCATGAGTTCTCTGTTGCATAGACTCCCCAACAGAATGGAGTTGTTGAATGAAAGAATAGAACTCTCATTGAAATGGCGAGAACAATGCTCAGTGAGTACAAAACTCCCATTCGCTTCTAGGCTGAAGCTATTAACACTGCTTGTCATGTTATCAATCGTGTTTATCTTCACAAGTTCCTTAAGAAAACTTCATATGAGCTTATCACTGGCAAGAAACCGAATGTTTCTTATCTACGGGTTTTTGGTGCACCTTGTTACATTCTTGATATGAATCATTCTTCCAAGATTGCACCTAAGGCACATGAAGGTTTTCTTCTTGGTTATGGCTCAAACTCGCATATGTATCGTGTCTATAACTCTCACCACATGAAAGTTATGGAAACGGTAAATGTGCGGTTTGATGAATCTAACGGCTCCCAAAAAGAGCACTTGCCAAATGTGATAGATGAACCACTGATATCGGATGCTATTCGGCAAATGGCTATTGGGAGCGCCAAGCCAGTTGAAGGAAATGCACCTGAATCCTCTGATGATGAAGCCCCCATGACTCGAAGCAGAACTCGTCAAGGCAGTGCCGAAGCAAATGCTCGTCCGAATGCAAATGGCAATCAAAATCCAAATGCCGATCAAAATGGCAATTCCGAAGGGAATGATGATACAAATGCCGATGCTGATGAAAATGACAATGATCATCACAAAGAAAATGCTCATCCTCAAGTGGCTAATCGAGTTGATCCTTCATTAATTCTCGATGAACTTGAGAATCCAGGTTATCGACCCACAACTCATTCACACACTCGTTTGGCTAACTATTGCGCCAGTTTCTCCTTTGTTTCATTGGCAGAACCTACCATGTATGAAGAAGCCATGAATGATCCAAATTGGATGAATGACATGCAAGAGGAGTTGGTGCAATTCGAACTAAATGATGTGTGGGAATTGGTTGACAAACCGAATCCTAAGAAGCACAATATCATCGGTGCAAAATGGATTTTCCGCAATAAGCAAGATGAAAATGGCATTGTGGTGAGAAACAAGGCACGTCTTGTTGCTCAAGGGTACAAACAGGTAGAAGGTATTGATTTCGATGAAATAGATGCTCCTCTTGCATGCCTTGAGGCAATTCGCATTCTTCTCGCTTATGCAAATTACAATGATATCTTGCTTTATCAAATGGATGTGAAAAGTGCTTTCCTCAATGGTGAAATCGATAAGGAAGTTTATGTTAGACAACCACCTAGTTTTGAACATCTTGAGTTTCCTAACAAAGTTTTCAGGTTGAAAAGGCTCTATACGGGCTGAAGCAAGCCCCTCGAGCTTGGTATGACACCTTGAAGAAGTTTTTGCTCGATAAAGGATTCAAGCCAGGATTCACTGATCCCACACTTTTCACTCCTACTGTTGATAATGATCTATTCGTATGTCAAATCTAGGTCGATGATATTATCTTCGGCTATACTAACAATGCTTGCAGCTTAGAGTTCGGGAAAATGATGTACGATAAATATCAAATATCTATGATGGGTGAACTTAAGTTCTTTCTCGGATTGCAAATTCATCAACAGGCAAATGGAGTTTTCATATCTCAGGAGAAATATCTGAAAGAATGCCTGAAGAAGTTCAAAATGCAAGATTCCAAAATGAAGGGTTACAAAACTCCTAAGCCCACGAATGGTAAGCTGGATGCAGATGTGTATGGTAAGGATTACGATCAGAAGGCTTATCATTCTATGATTGGTTCTCTTCTTTATCTATGTGCATCCAGACCTGACATTATGTTGAGTGTTTGCATGTGTGCCCGCTATCAAGCTGCACCAAAAGAATCGCATCATCAAGTGATCAAGCGCATTCTGAGATATTTGGCACACACCCCACCTTAGGTTTATGGTATCCTAAGGGAGCACAATTTGATCTCGTCGGATATTCAGACTCAGATTAGGCTGGTGACTTGGTTGACAGAAAATCTACTTCAGGGACATGTCATTTCCTCGTTAGATCATTGGTCTGTTGGTCATCTAGGAAGCAGAATTGTGTATCTCTTTCCACGGCTGAGGCCGAATATATTGCTGCTGGCGCTTGTTGCACTCAGTTATTATGGATGAAGCGGACTCTGAAGGATTATGGCATTAAGGTCAAGCATATTTCTCTATATTGTGACAATGAGAGTGCCATCAAAATTGCACATAATCTTGTGCAGCATACTCGCACGAAGCATATTGCCATCAGACTTCATTTCATTCGCGATCATGTTGCTCGAGAGGATATTGTCATCAATCACGTCAAGACTGAAGACAATCTCACTGATATTTTCACCAAGCCTCTCGATGAGAAAAGATTTTGTGCGTTACGATGTGAGCTAAATATCCTAGATTTTGCAAACGTGCAGTAAGCTGGACTCGGCACCCGTGCTAACACTTCCACATCTTTGAAGGAATGGGTGCATAACACTCGAAGAGTTTGAAAATTTCGACAAAGTGAAATTTTCCTTCTTAGAGTGAATACATTAACGAAGAACTAGACTAACCGAGTGCCATGATAATTGTGCGATGCTCGAGGTCATACAGTTCTTATACGGTGGGTTACGCCACCACATTTTTCTTTCATTGGATTTATTTTCGATCGAAAGTTTTTGTGTATGTCCAAATGCATTTCTCTCATAGCTATTCGCTCGAGTGTTTGTGTTTCGTTCTCTGAGTGAAATGCCTAGGAACCTGTTTTCCGTCTGCTCTATCTCTTCTAGTCTATGTTGTTCCGTTACGAATGCTCAAATTTATCTGGAACAAAACTTTCTCTGGTGTCCTTGACCACGATTAAGATTCGGTCCGAACATTAATCTATTTTGGCGAAAGCTGTCCAAAATTTGGGGTTTCCCGCCCAAGTCAAGACCACGATCTTTTATGATGGTTGCCACATGCAATACATCAACTGCCACTCCATCTTGTCCATTGAATCGCAATAGCCTCTGAATAGAGACCGTTCGATCAAAACTCACTGTGTGCATTAAGTCCATTCAAATATAAAATCCGCACACCCCTTCTTTCTTCCAGGTCACTTCTCTTTCTCCTCGCCTCCACTCCACTGAAACCCTCACCGCAGCGCTCCACATTGAGCTCGACACCGACGACCTCTTCGCCGCTTCACTGCCGGAAAGTGGTCACCGGAGTCATTCCTCGCCGCCGCGGGACATCTTCTTCCCCGCGCCGCCGTAGCTGCCGCACGTCACCAAGCTAGGGTACGTGTGGTTCGAACTTGGGCCTCCGACCTTCACGATTCGAGTTCGTCTGCGGTTATTTTCCTCCGATTTTACCGCATATCTTAGATCTAGGTTTTTACCTGTACTAGTGTGGATGTGGTTTGTAGTTGCCCCTCGCATCCGTATCAGTTCAGATCTAGGGTTTGTGTTATGTTTCGCTCGAATGGAATGCCTAGCACGCTGTCTAGTATATTCTTCGGACCTACTAGCTCGTTCTATACGTTTCCTTCTTTCGAAACATTTCTCAAAGTCTGCATCTAATTCTTCTCCAAAATGCTTTTTGTTCGAAAAAATATTCGCTGTGAGCATTTGTGACCCTGTCCCCCTTTCCCTCGTACCTATTCTAATTCACAGGTGTATGCATTCTGTTGAGGATTCTGCTCGACTAATGAGCATGGCCGATGAAGATGAGGTAATCATGGGTATAGCGAATGAGTCTAAGGCACCAAATGCAAAGGGCCCAACGGTAGGCCCATCCACCAGCAAAAGAAAAAGGCATGAGCAAAATGAGCAAGAAGCAGATGCACCGAAGAAAAAGAGAGGAGGCAGGCAACCTTTCAAAAATCCAGCTCAGTATATCTCTCATGACAACTACAAAAATGTTCCAGGAGAAACAACTACAGAGAAAAGAAGGCATCTGCAAAAGATTCCACGTCACTGGGTACGAAAGTGGTTTAACTATGAAATGATTCATCATCAGTATGCTAAGAGCTTTGCCTTCCATCCTCCGTGGGGTGACTGCCATGAAATTGGTCTTGTACATGCAAGTGATCCCCAGGAGAGACCGCAACCAGCACGAAATGCTCATGAGTCATCTCTTATGACACCTGACTCCTATCCCGATGAAAAGGCCAAGCGCCTGAAGAATGCTGAAAAGAGAGCCAAGAAGGCTGAAAAAGAACAAGCTTGCGAAGAAGAAAACGGTCGCCTTATCAAGTCTGATGTTGACAAGTGAAAGGCTGAAGGAAAATCTGAACACCGCTCAAAGCACAAACATGATCCCAGTTCTGCTGCTTTGAAGAAAAAGAGTGCACCGAAAAGAAGGCTACCTAAACCAGCTGAGAGAAATGATGAAAGTAATTTCTCCGATCAAGATGGTCCTCCACTCACAAGAGAAGAAGTTGAAGCAACTCTCTCCGAACAAGTGAACATTACTACTTCCACCATACTGCCTGATTTTTGAGCGAGTGCAGTTCCAATAGGACCTCCAAAGAAGATTTCTTTGAAGAGAAAAATGCCTCCTACCACTGTCACTATGGTAGATCATGTGAATACAACCCTTCATCCTGAGGCGATTGACATGCAAGACTTAGTTGTTGAAGCTCCAGTAAGCACAGCTAAGCCAGGAGAGAAAATTCCAAAACCCAAGGTGAAGCAAATCACATATCCTTCTGCCGAGCAAAGTGCTCCACGAGCTAATGTTGTGGAAGAAAAGGCTGCTCAGTTTGCTCCTACGTTGACACAACCACTGGCTTCTATGCCTCCGACCAAGCAAAATATAGTGCAAACTGCTCCTATTACACAGACTGATGATCACTCTGATGCACCTCATTACTTCAATCAAGTGTTCATCATGGAGCAGCTTGACAGATTTGTGGAAAACCTGTTTGATGGAGAAGTGGCATCTTTGCCCATTCCCTCTGAAGTGATTGCTCAAGCCTCTGATCTGGTTTGAGACATGAGAGATGATTCTGTTGGAATCAATAACCTCACTGCCCAGCTTGATGAGCTTGACAACCATATGAAGGCTACAAAATCCAAGTTTGTCATCAAGCAACTTGAAGAATCATATATGGATGTCAATAAAGCTTTGACTATCCTTCAGAACAGAAGATTAGGATTTCATTCTGACCTGGATCAATTTGTTCGCAAGATCTGCCTCGATCATCAAGCCCAAGCCACTGGCTACAATGATCTTGTCAAAGGGCATATTGATAAGCCGAAGCAAAAGAAGAAGAAGAATATTGCAAAGAAGAATGTTCCTCCTCCTCCTTCGAAAGAAAAAGTCTCCAGATGATGTGCCATAGAAGGAAAACTCACCGAGCATGCAATTCCCTCGCAAGTTCATGAACCAATTATAGGTGCTCCTACTTCACCAAGGCCGACTGAACCAGTGCCTATGGCCTCTCCTATTCATGAAGCAAATCCTTCTCAGCAAAATGTATCAGAAGAAGGTGAAATTCCTCATTCTAAGCACCAAGCTTCTCCAGTTCATGTCGAACCAAATGAGTCGGTTCCTCCCTCTGCACCTCAACCTTTTGTCGAACAACCCCATCAGTCTTCAGTGCCTGATAAAGCTTCAGTGCCTGATAAAGTGTCTGCTCCCTCTCCACTGCGAATTTCACTCAACACTACGAAAAGAACTTCAGATGTTGGTACCTCTGTAGCAAAGTCAGTTTCTGCTCATCATTCAAACTCTGTAATTTATGACGATGAAGTGATTTCCGTTGAAGATGAGCTCAAATATCCATATCCTTGTGAGCAACTGCCTTTATTCTCTATAGGCGTTGGCGTCAAAGCGCCGATTTTCAATCGGAACACTCATCCTCTTTTCTTTCAAGAGAGTCCATACAACAAGCCTTGCACCTCTGAATCTCCTTGGTTCTGGACTCTAGAACAGGCTATATATTATTCTCGGATCCTATATGACAGTCGCAAGATATTTGCTCATGAGTTCCCAGACACCACTGTTATGAAGAACATAGGCTGCTTTAATCAAGTCTTGCAAGATATCGAAGATTTTGGCCTCACGCATGTCTTTGCATTTCAGCATCCTTGGAACAGAGAAATTATACTTCAATTCTATGCCACACTGTACATCTCTGGTGATGAATCTAATAGTACCAAATGGATCATGGAATGGATGACCGAAGGGAGATGCATAAAATGCACTACAATGGACTTTGTCTCTCATTTTCATTTCCCTCGGTTTTGAGCATGGCAAAACTGAAATTCGATTTCACAATATTGATGCCATCTCTGATGAAGATTTCTGTTGCACCATGGACCAAGAGAAAATAAGTGACTACAATGGTCCTCCCCTGCCCGAACATTTGACTTTTGACAACCCGACTCTATACCACATGCTTACTTATACCATCTGTCCTCTGGCTGGGATGAACGCTGACAATGCTATTTTTGATGTTCTTTGAAACACTATTCATGCCATCTCCCAAGGGTATATCTTTGATGTCGAAGACATGTTTCTGCGCATATTGATGGACTCTGCTCAGCATCCAAAAACCATCAAAGTCTTTGCGCCTTGGATTCAGAAGGTGGTTGATTATGCTATGCACACCGAATATTTGGCAAAAGTCAGTCACAAGAGTTCATTCCTCCTGTACATGATATGTTGCGAGTCATGGAAGATTTTTCTTCGGGAAAAGCACCAGTGTCCTGCCCTCCAGATTATCACACTACATTCGATGGGCCACCACTCCCTCAGCGTGATCAACAACCTACTACTCAACCTCCTTCACACCTTGAAGTGAGTTTGCGTACTCAACAGTTGCTGTTGCAGCATATGGCTGAGGATCGCTGAGAAAAAGAACATCTGGCTGCCGAACTGAATGCCATCAATAACCGCATGAAAGTTGTGAGCATGATCACGGCTGAAAATAAGAAGCGCCTATGGAAATTGCTTCAGAAGTTCTTCTCCATGAAACAACTTAGCAATTCAGATCTTAAAGAGCACTATGAGTATATTGATCAAGGTTTCTCTGCCGAAGATTTTCAAGATCGTATCACTCCACCTCTGCCAGCTCGAGAGCCTACAGCTGATTTACTTCGGTTTTAGCTGCGAAAGTTGCTCGACGAATCAGAAGCTACCTCCCCAACTGAGAAGCCAGCTGAAGGAAATGTGCTGTCTCGCAAGAAATCAACAAGCTGATCCCAATGTGCCATCATTCTCTCAGCCTCAAGCTAGTCTCAAAGGAACATCTGCTCCTGCTGACAATGAAGATATTCCAGCTACGTCCGAATCAGAAACCTCTTCGGCCAGTTCTTCAGGAGATGCCTCAGAGTGAATCACGTTCACCTCTTTTGCACTCATGTTCTTCGTCACCTTTTTTACACTAGTTGACAAAAAGGGGGAGAATTACATCGAGTTTCGATATATTTGCTCTATGTTTATTTGGTCTGGTTTCATGAGACTTGTGAGCTATATGCCTTAAAGACTATTTGTGCTGTGATGTAAAACTTCCATGTTGTAATATTAATAACCCCGCCTGCTACACCATCTCTCTCGAAGCATTTGTTTTGCAGGTGGAATTATTATCAGAAGTTTTGAATGATTGCACTACATTCTCGATGGATTATATATCATCAGTGCGAATCATTACCTCGAATGGTTGAAAAATCCTCTACGTACTTCAATGAATTGTAGAAAAGTTCATCTCATATCTATTATCCTGCATACTTCTAGGGGGAGTATATTTCATCATCGAGCTAAGTAACGCAAATTCACTCTTGTTCAATTTAAATTTCATTTATCTATCTTCACTTTGATGATTATCTGTTTTGTCAACAACCATCCAAAAAGGGGGAGATTGTTCGTGTAATGATAGGCCCCTTATGTTTTGGAGTTTGTTGACATAAACAGTATGGGACTTATGTGTTTGCTAGTGCACACAGAGTAACAGGTCCCTGACGTATCGAGGAGTTTGATGCAAACGACGAAGATAATCTCCCCGTATTACAGCAAAGATTATCACCGAAGATGATGTTAAACAAGAGTGACCTCTAAAAATTGCTGAAGTGAAGCAATTGGTTCGGTGTCTGTCCGAGGAAGATGACTGTGTCTGAGGAGAACAAAGACGAAGTGAAGACGTAGCATTTTTTTCGTTATTCTTCTTCTTTCATTGAGTCATAGGACCACCATACTATTAAGAGGGGTGTAGCATTCGAAACTTTGATTCTCTGATGCTAAACCCAAAATCCTATGAAAGTTGTGAGAAAAATCTCTTTGTGTTCCGAGCAAATTCTTGCCAGCAAGAGACTGTGATCTTCTTCGCTGCGAGAAATTTGTCTCAGACCGAGGAGTTAGCATTACTTGTGTAGCGACCCGACCCGAATGGATCGAACCTCTGTGTTCAAGTGTCATCCCTGGATCGGTAATGCTGACACACACAGTACTTGAGGGATTTATAACAGAGTAGCAATCACACACTTATTACATCGAATGTCTCAAAAGAGAACTGCTTACAATAAATATGGCTTAAGGCCATCTAAACAAGATAACAGCGGAAGGCTTGGAAGATAAAGTGAGTCCATCAACTCCAACGGCATAGCTGAGTGCACGTCAACGACCTAGCACACCTTACTCTTCGTCTGAAAAGTCTGCAACATGATACGTTGCAGCCCGAAACGGGTCAGCACATGGAATATGCTGGCAATATAACACAGTAGAGCAATGAACAGAATAAATGCTAATACTACATGCATATTTGGCTGGTGGAAAAGCTCTAGTGTTATACTGTTTTGCGAAAAGCCAATTTTTCCCTACAACAAAGGAATATATTTTATTTAACTATCATGGTGGTTGTTGAACATTGAGAAGGTAAATCCCCCTCTCAATCCCAATTAAAAGTAATTATTAATCCCAACCAATTTAATTTAGAGTGATGGGATTCAATATGATGATCCAAGAACCAGATACTCAAGATGTCCATAACCGGGGACACGGCTAATCATGACTAGTTTGTACACTCTGCAGAGGTTTGTGCACTTTTCCCCACAAGACTCGATCTCCTCCATTGGATTTCTCGCACTACATGGTGTTTGAGAAACGGATGACCGAGACACAGTCTTTCAGAAACATTTATTCTTTACTCCGGGTAGACCGTTACACCTACTTTCCCCTACATCTGCTAGCCTACCACTGAAAGAGGTCATGTAACATACTCAACTATGCTAGAGCCCATAATAGCTTGTGGCTGCACACGGAAGTTTCTAGCATGAACAATCTTATGATTCCCTTTGAGCCTGGGTGGCGGACCGTAGGAGGATCACACGGTATAACCCCGGGATCTCCTAGGACAACACTGGTATATCCCCAGGTGCCCAAACAAGCAATCCACCCAGATGTGTGTTAAAGTTGCCACCTTAAGTTGAACCATTCATTAAAAATCTCACATCTGTCATGGAATACACTCAAACCCAATCCACGTCTACGAGCATAGCATGGCAACATAAGCATAGCGTAGAAGTAACTCCCAAGGGTTTGTTATTAAAAGGGCAATAGGTTCTACCTCATCATCTACTTCCCAGTACCCACAAGTTAATCACATCCTAATCATGCAATATTTGAGGGTCGAAACTAATGCATAAAAATTGGGTAACGAAGAAGTATGATCAATGTGTTACTTGCCTTGCTGACGATCCGCAAAACCTAGGGACTCGTAGTAGCACGCTTCGCACTCCGGGAATTCTATCGCAAACAAACAATAGCATACATAAGCAATCAAGCGAAGATGCACGGGTAAAACCCAAATGAGAAGATCTAACCAGAAAGTTCAACTGAAGAACTCCGGTATGCAAAAAGAATCGAATCAAACGGAGCAACGAAACTCAAACTGCGAAAGAAACAAGCTTTGATTGCTAATCTGGACTAAAGTCAAATTTTACAGTAGCAAAAACTTGTTTAAGTTGGTTAAACAGAAAGAGGGCTTCGAGACGAAGATCTAGGCGCTTGAATCGCCTGATTCCGACAAACGAGCGAAAAGTTATACTAAAACGAAAATCGGATCAGAAATCGCGATCGAAAATAATCGCGGAAAATCCGAGAAAAAGAAAACTAACGAACAGGCTAACGAACGAACGTTCGCTGTCTGCGGTTAAACGGTGAAAACCGTTCGTTAAAACGAACGTACGGACGAACGTCCGCTAAATAACTAAACCGACGGAAAACCGATCTAAAAAGAATAAACCGGTATTTAAAAAAAACCGAATCTAGATCTAGGGTTTAAACAAAACCGATCGGTTTTTCTCACGAAAACCAACGGCGGCGGCGGCTACCTCCGGCGGTCGGCGGGACAGCGGCGGCGGCGAGGCGACGGGGCGGGGCGCGCGCGGTGCGGCGGCGCGGTGCGGCGGGCGGCGCGACGCGGGCGGCGGCGGGGTGCGGCGGCTCGGCGGCGAGTGGCGGCGGCTGGCGCGGCGAGCGAGGCGGCGCGGCGGCTCGGCGGCGCGGCGAGGGCAGGCGGCGGCGGCGGCTTGGGGCTCCAGGGGGGGCCCCGGGTCGGCTTTTAAAGAGGGGGAGGGGTGGCGGCTTGGGGAAGGGGCGAAGGGCAGCGACGGCGGCGGCTCGGACTCCTCCGGCGAGTCCGTCTCCGGCACGGGACGGGATGGCGGCGCGAGGCGGCTGGGCTTCGGCCCAGTTCGGTCCGGCGGATTTTTTTTTTTAAATAATTCCGCGCAGAAAAACAAATAAAAGAAATACTAAACGGACTCCAAAATTCCCGAAATAAATTTTCCCCGTCCTCTAAAAATCTCCCGGACAAGGTAAACATTTATTTGGGACTCTAATGCAATTTTGAAAAATGCATATTTTTCTAAATTCAAATAAAATTGCAATAAAAATCCAAATAAAATATTTATTTGATTTTAATATTTTTCCTCCAATATTCCATTTATTTTGGAGAAGTCATATTATCTCCTCTCATATATTTTTAATATGAAATATTTTCGGAGAGAAAAATAGTTAAACCAAATTGATCCCTGTTTCAATATTTGAGAAAATTCAAATATGAAAACGGTGAAATCCCCAACTCTCTCCGTGGGTCCTTGAGTTGCTTAGAATTTTCGAGGATCGCAAAACGAAATGCAATAAAATATGATATGCATGGATGACCTATGTATAACATTCCAAATTAAAAATTTGGGATGTTACAAACCTACCCCCCTTAAGATGAATCTCGCCCTCGAGATTCGGGTTGGCTAGAAAACAGGTGTGGGTGGTCCTTCCGGAGGTCTTCTTCGCGCTCCCAGGTGGCTTCATCTTCGGTATGGTGACTCCACTGAACTTTGCAAAACTTGATAACTTTGTTGCGTGTAACTCGGCTGGCAAACTCGAGAATCTTGACGGGTTTCTCCTCGTAGGTTAGATCACTATCCAATTGAATTGCTTCTAGGGGCACTGTATCTCTTTGAGAAATATCAGCCATCTCCGCATGGCACTTCTTCAACTGGGAAACGTGAAACACATCATGAACTCCTGACAGTCCTTCGGGCAATTCCAACTTGTAGGCAACTTCACCCATACGTCCCAATACTCGGTATGGTCCTACAAACCTCGGGGCTAACTTTCCTTTAACTCCAAAACGTTTCACTCCTCGTAAGGGTGATACTCGTAGATATGCTCTGTCTCCGACTTCATAGGTTACCTCCTTGCGTTTTGGATCGGCATAACTCTTCTGTCTGGACTGGGCTACTTTCAGTCTATCTCGAATCAGCTTAACCTTCTCTTCGGATTCCTTAATCAAATCCGGTCCAAACAACTGACGGTCTCCAACTTCATCCCACATCAACGGTGTTCTGCACCTCCTTCCATACAAAGCCTCGAAAGGTGCCATCTTCAAACTGGCTTGGTAGCTGTTGTTGTATGAGAACTCCGCGTAGGCCACATTGTCATCCCAACTAGATCCATAATCTAGCGCACAAGCTCTTAACATGTCCTCCAGAATCTGATTGACTCTCTCGGTCTGTTCATCTGTCTGCGGATGAAAAGCTGTACTAAACTCTAGCCTGGTTCCCAATGTCTGGTGTAGTTGGCGCCAAAACTTTGAAGTAAACTGGGTTCCTCTATCTGATACGATGGTCCTCGGAACTCCGTGCAGACATACGATCCTGGTCATATATATCTTGGCCAACTTCGCACTCGTATATGTGGTTTTCACTGGGATAAAGTGAGCTACTTTGGTCAACCGATCCACTACTACCCAGATAGAATCATATCCTGATCGGGTCCTGGGTAATCCGGTGATGAAATCCATGCCAAGCTTATCCCACTTCCATTCGGGTATTGGCATAGGCTGTAGCAATCCTGCGGGCTTCTGATGCTCTGCCTTCACTCTCTGACATACATCACATACGGCTACATACTCAGCAATATCCCTCTTCATACCCGTCCACCAGAAACGCTCTTTTAAGTCCAAATACATCATGGTGTTTCCGGGGTGTATCGAGTATGGCGAGTCATGAGCCTCCTGTAGTATCAACTTCCTGATCTCGGCATTATTGGGTACATACACACGGTCCTCAAACCATAAGGTGTCGCGCTCATCTTCACGAAAACCTTTGGTTTTTCCTTTGCGCATTCTATCCTTTATCTCGGCAATTTCTTTGTCCTCTTTCTGAGCTTCTCGAACCCTTCCCAATAATGTTGACTGAACTTCCATAACTGCGACAAAACCTCTAGGGACTATCCCCAAACGAAACTCCCTGAGATCTTCGGATAACCCCTTTGGTAAACCTCCGCTTTTGAGGGTATTGACATAACTCTTCCGGCTCAAAGCGTCTGCTACGACATTGGCTTTTCCTGGATGATAATGCAACTTCATATCATAATCCTTTATAAGTTCCAACCATCTCCTCTGCCTGAGGTTCAGCTCCTTCTGAGTGAAAATATACTTCAAGCTCTTGTGATCCGTGTACACATCACAACGATTCCCAATAAGAAAATGTCTCCAAGTCTTAAGTGCATGAACTACAGCTGCTAACTCCAAGTCATGCGTGGCATAATTCAACTCATGCGGCCGAAGCTGACGTGAGGCATATGAAACAACTCTTCCTTCCTGCATAAGTACTCCTCCCAGTCCTAAGCGAGAAGCGTCGCAATACACTTGGAAATCCTTGCGTATATCTGGCAGAATCAGAACTGGGGCTGTAACCAAACGTTTCTTCAGTTCCTGAAAACTTGCCTCACATTCATCTGTCCATTTGATCTTAGTGTCCTTCTTCAGTAACTCCGTCATAGGCTTCGCAATCTTAGAAAAATTCTCGATAAATCTCCGATAATATCCTGCAAGTCCAAGAAAACTGCGGATCTCCCCTACTGAGGTGGGTGCCAACCACTCAGTGACAGACTGAACCTTAGTGGGGTCTACTGCTATACCTTCGCCCGATATAACATGTCCAAGAAATCCAACTTCCTTCAACCAAAACTCACATTTGCTGAACTTGGCATACAACTGATGTTCCCTGAGCTTCTCGAGAACTAAACGCAGATGCTCCTTGTGCTCCTCTTCATTCTTTGAGTATACCAAGATATCATCAATGAACACCACGACAAACTTATCCAAGAACTCCATGAACACCTTGTTCATCATACTCATGAAATAGGCAGGGGCATTAGTCAATCCAAATGACATAACTGTGTACTCATATAGCCCATACCAGGTGGTGAAGGCTGTCTTAGGTATATCCTGTTCTCGGATCTTCAGCTGGTGATACCCTGATCTCAGATCGATCTTGGAGAACACTTTAGCTCCTTGCAACTGATCAAACAAATCATTAATCATTGGCAGTGGGTACTTGTTCTTAATCGTCACTTCATTCAATGCGTGATAATCAACAACCATTCTCAAGGATCCATCCTTCTTCTCAACTAAGAGCACTGGGGCTCCCCACGGTGATGAACTTCGTCGAATGTAACCTTTCTCCAATAATTCCTTGATCTGCTTCTTAATCTCCTCCAGATCATTTGCGGGCATCCGGTATGGTCTCTTTGATATTGGCCCGGTGCCTGGCAACAACTCTATCAAGAATTCAATGTCTCGATCCGGCGGCATGCCTGGTAACTCCTCTGGAAATACATCCGGGAAATCTTTCACAATAGGCACCTCCTCCTGAACAACTCCCGTGAGAGAATTTACTTGGCTCCTTCTAGGCACATGCCTAGATACATACTTGATCCTTTGTCCCTCCGGGGTGGTAAGCAAAATCGACTTACTCGCACAATCGATGCTTCCTCCATACATCGATAGCCAATCCATGCCTAGTATCACATCCAATCCTTGTGACTTCAAAACTATCAGGTCTGAGGGGAAAACATGACTTCCAATGATCAATGGCATCTGAAAACATCCTTGTCTTGCCATATACTCCGCACCGGGTGATCTTACTAACATGGGTGTCCTAAGTACCTTAGTGGGCAACTTATACTTATCCACGAATCCCCTTGATATGTATGAATGCGATGCACCAGTATCGAAAAGAACAATTGCAATAAAAGACTTAACCAAAAACTTACCGATAACTGCATCAGGCTGCTCCTCAACCTCCTCCATGTTCACGTGGTTCACTTGTCCTCGGTTGAATGGATTGGGCTTCTTCCCAGCGCTTCCATTACCATTGCCGTTATTCAATTCTGGACATTCGTTGGCATAATGTCCAGTCTTCCCGCACTTGAAACAGGTACTGTGCCTTTGATCCTTCTTGGCGGGTGTGGCTGGGTTAGAGCGGTTCTGATTGCTGCCTGCTCCATGTCCATTTCCATTCTTGTGGCCATTATGGTTGTGTGAACTTCCTCCATTGTGGTTATGACCTCCATGGTTATGAACAAGCCCTCCCGAGTTCGGGGTGAACCGGGGCTTCTGCTGAGCTCCTGAGTTGAACTTCCCTTGTCCATACTTCCTCTTGCGGCTATCAATCTGCTGCTGCTTCCCTTCAATCATAAGAGCTTTGTCTACCAACTCCTGGTAGTTGTTGAATGTTGCCACCATCAACTGCATACTCAGCTCATCATTCAACCCTTCCATAAACTTCTCCTGCTTCGCGGCGTCAGTGGCCACATCATCCGGGGCATAGCGAGCTAATTTACTGAACTCATCCACGTACTGCCCCATGGTACGGTTTCCCTGGCGTAAGTTGCGAAACTCACGCTTCTTCATGCTCATAGCTCCTGCTGAGACATGTGCAGTGCGGAAAGCTTGCTGAAACTGATCCCAAGTGACATTGGCTATAGGGAATGTGGCTGTGTAATTCTCCCACCATGAGGCTGCGGGTCCATCCAATTGATGTGCGGCAAAACGCACCTTCTCAGCGTCTGTGCATCCTGCGGTGGTCAACTCTCTTCCAATCCTGCGCAGCCAGTCATCCGCAACTATTGGCTCGGTGCTACTGGAAAACACCGGCGGCTGCAACCTCAGAAAACGGGCTAAGTTGTCAACTGGTGGTGGTGGCGGTGGGTTGTTGTTGTTGTTGTTGCCTTGGTTCTGAACTAGTAGCTGCATCAGGGTATTCTGCTGTTGAATCAACTGAGTGAGCTCCGGTGGGAAAACAAATCCGGTGTCGCGTCTCGGAGGCATCTAATGGGTTTAGAGGGAAGAGATTAGAATAGAGTAAGGTCTAGTGAGAAAGCACTACCCATATGCACATGAGACAAACACATTCATAACACACCACTCAATTCAAGCAAGAGCATACAATCTATCTAACTACCGTTACAAAAGTGCTCGGACTATTACTATTTACATGGGGAAAATACTAATGATAATATGGTGGTCATCTAGAAATTTTGATCGGTGGAAGACTCCATGATATCCGCTCCAGCTTCGTCTTCATAATCATCATCACTACTGTCGGGGTCGGAGTCGGTGTCGTCGATGATGATGTAGTCTTCAGATCGAATTTCCTCAGGTTCGTCGTCTTCTTCTCCGGGCGCGGGGTCTCCCATGAATACTCCTAGTTTCCTTGTCAGGTCGTCATTCTTCTCCACTAGTATTGCGATTTCCTCCTCGTATCCATCGCGTGTAGACTTGAGTTCCTCTTCTAGCTCCATGTTCCTGGTCATCACCTTCTTCAAATCTATCATGCTTGCACACATCTGGTTCTCCTGTCGACGAATGTGCTGGTTTAACTCCTGGATGAAAGCTGCAATGGACCTGTCCCTCCGGGTGCTGATCATCTCCCATTGTTCATCTCGGCGCCCACATAACTGGTAGATCGTGTCCTTAAGATCCTTGTGATACACTTCGCCGATGCGTCCCATGGCGATGTGGGCTGCCATGCTCTTTCCTAGACTCCAGGTTGGTGCATCAAAGGAAAACTCTATGGGCTCCGTAACTGGCGTGAATGTCCTTCCTGGAATTTGAACTCGAATCATCCAACGCTCCTCTTCTGGTACAGTGGCGGTGTAGGTCCCGGTGAAGCTTGGTATTCCGATGTTCAGGTACCTAGTGACTTCCTTCAAGTGTCGTCCAAAAGGTGTGTCTTCATCCGGTTGTGTAAACTTGTTCCTTGAGTCTGCCATCCTAGAGAATAGAAGATGGAGAGAAGTCAGAAATGAGTAGAGAAGAGTGTCCTATGGCTTTTCTTAGTGGTCGTGTCCTACAGTCAGCGTGTGCTCTGATACCATCTCTGTAGCGACCCGACCCAAATGGATCGAATCTCTGTGTTCAAGTGTCATCCCTGGATCGGTAATGCTGACACACACAGTACTTGAGGGACTTATAACAGAGTAGCAATCACACACTTATTACATCGAATGTCTCAAAAGAGAACTGCTTACAATAAATATGGCTTAAGGCCATCTAAACAAGATAACAGCGGAAGGCTTGGAAGATAAAGTGAGTCCATCAACTCCAACGGCATAGCTGAGTGCACGTCAACGACCTAGCACACCTTACTCTTCGTCTGAAAAGTCTGCAACATGATACGTTGCAGCCCGAAACGGGTCAGCACATGGAATATGCTGGCAATATAACACAGTAGAGCAATGAACAGAATAAATGCTAATACTACATGCATATTTGGCTGGTGGAAAAGCTCTAGTGTTATACTGTTTTGCGAAAAGCCAATTTTTCCCTACAACAAAGGAATATATTTTATTTAACTATCATGGTGGTTGTTGAACATTGAGAAGGTAAATCCCCCTCTCAATCCCAATTAAAAGTAATTATTAATCCCAACCAATTTAATTTAGAGTGATGGGATTCAATATGATGATCCAAGAACCAGATACTCAAGATGTCCATAACCGGGGACACGGCTAATCATGACTAGTTTGTACACTCTGCAGAGGTTTGTGCACTTTTCCCCACAAGACTCGATCTCCTCCGTTGGATTTCTCGCACTACATGGTGTTTGAGAAACGGATGACCGAGACACAGTCTTTCAGAAACATTTACTCTTTACTCCGGGTAGACCGTTACACCTACTTTCCCCTACATCTGCTAGCCTACCACTGAAAGAGGTCATGTAACATACTCAACTATGCTAGAGCCCATAATAGCTTGTGGCTGCACACGGAAGTTTCTAGCATGAACAATCTTATGATTCCCTTTGAGCCTGGGTGGCGGACCGTAGGAGGATCACACGGTATAACCCCGGGATCTCCTAGGACAACACTGGTATATCCCCAGGTGCCCAAACAAGCAATCCACCCAGATGTGTGTTAAAGTTGCCACCTTAAGTTGAACCATTCATTAAAAATCTCACATCTGTCATGGAATACACTCAAACCCAATCCACGTCTACGAGCATAGCATGGCAACATAAGCATAGCGTAGAAGTAACTCCCAAGGGTTTGTTATTAAAAGGGCAATAGGTTCTACCTCATCATCTACTTCCCAGTACCCACAAGTTAATCACATCCTAATCATGCAATATTTGAGGGTCGAAACTAATGCATAAAAACTGGGTAACGAAGAAGTATGATCAATGTGTTACTTGCCTTGCTGACGATCCGCAAAACCTAGGGACTCGTAGTAGCACGCTTCGCACTCCGGGAATTCTATCGCAAACAAACAATAGCATACATAAGCAATCAAGCGAAGATGCACGGGTAAAACCCAAATGAGAAGATCTAACCAGAAAGTTCAACTGAAGAACTCCGGTTTGCAAAAAGAATCGAATCAAACGGAGCAACGAAACTCAAACTGCGAAAGAAACAAGCTTTGATTGCTAATCTGGACTAAAGTCAAATTTTACAGTAGCAAAAACTTGTTTAAGTTGGTTAAACAGAAAGAGGGCTTCGAGACGAAGATCTAGGCGCTTGAATCGCCTGATTCCGACAAACGAGCGAAAAGTTATACTAAAACGAAAATCGGATCAGAAATCGCGATCGAAAATAATCGCGGAAAATCCGAGAAAAAGAAAACTAACGAACAGGCTAACGAACGAACGTTCGCTGTCTGCGGTTAAACGGTGAAAACCGTTCGTTAAAACGAACGTACGGACGAACGTCCGCTAAATAACTAAACCGACGGAAAACCGATCTAAAAAGAATAAACCGGTATTTAAAAAAAACCGAATCTAGATCTAGGGTTTAAACAAAACCGATCGGTTTTTCTCACGAAAACCAACGGCGGCGGCGGCTACCTCCGGCGGTCGGCGGGACAGCGGCGGCGGCGAGGCGACGGGGCGGGGCGCGCGCGGTGCGGCGGCGCGGTGCGGCGGGCGGCGCGACGCGGGCGGCGGCGGGGTGCGGCGGCTCGGCGGCGAGTGGCGGCGGCTGGCGCGGCGAGCGAGGCGGCGCGGCGGCTCGGCGGCGCGGCGAGGGCAGGCGGCGGCGGCGGCTTGGGGCTCCAGGGGGGGCCCCGGGTCGGCTTTTAAAGAGGGGGAGGGGTGGCGGCTTGGGGAAGGGGCGAAGGGCAGCGACGGCGGCGGCTCGGACTCCTCCGGCGAGTCCGTCTCCGGCACGGGACGGGATGGCGGCGCGAGGCGGCTGGGCTTCGGCCCAGTTCGGTCCGGCGGATTTTTTTTTTTAAATAATTCCGCGCAGAAAAACAAATAAAAGAAATACTAAACGGACTCCAAAATTCCCGAAATAAATTTTCCCCGTCCTCTAAAAATCTCCCGGACAAGGTAAACATTTATTTGGGACTCTAATGCAATTTTGAAAAATGCATATTTTTCTAAATTCAAATAAAATTGCAATAAAAATCCAAATAAAATATTTATTTGATTTTAATATTTTTCCTCCAATATTCCATTTATTTTGGAGAAGTCATATTATCTCCTCTCATATATTTTTAATATGAAATATTTTCGGAGAGAAAAATAGTTAAACCAAATTGATCCCTGTTTCAATATTTGAGAAAATTCAAATATGAAAACGGTGAAATCCCCAACTCTCTCCGTGGGT
This sequence comes from Thinopyrum elongatum, assembly GCA_011799875.1. Taxonomy (NCBI): domain Eukaryota; kingdom Viridiplantae; phylum Streptophyta; class Magnoliopsida; order Poales; family Poaceae; genus Thinopyrum; species Thinopyrum elongatum. Next base: position 459,595,278 of record CM022302.1, on the reverse strand, counting down.
CCTTGAGTTGCTTAGAATTTTCGAGGATCGCAAAACGAAATGCAATAAAATATGTTATGCATGGATGACCTATGTATAACATTCCAAATTAAAAATTTGGGATGTTACAACTTGTTCCTCAAGTAATGTTACCGTTGCTCCAAATCTGACCATTGTGAACATGTGGGTTGGCCATTGGCTGGACCGTGTGTCTAAAATGGTCATTTCCCATCTGGGAAGGCTGCGGCTATAAATAGCCACCCCGCGCCGGCTTTGTCCAGTGGCTGCTCTGTTTGATTATGAGAAGATTGCTGAGCAACCCACTCTCTGAGTGATTTGAGTTTCAAATCCACCGAGAGAAAAAAAAACCTAGAGCCAAAGAATTAGATAGTGGTTCAGCGTCACTAGAATCTAAGTCCAGTACGCTTCGTACTCTTGAGAGTTGCAAACTCTCTAGACGGTTAGGTGTCAATTTCTTCGGAGACCAAGAGTGATTGTGGTTCTCGAAGAAGAAGTCTGTAAAGATTTGGAGATCGCCTTCAAGTATCTACCACGAGTGATACACATAGGTTGATGAACCAATTGTTGAGGAGAATAGGGTGAAGAGAGTTTATCTTTCGTGTTAAGTCACAGCCCCTCCAACCAGACGTAGTCCTTGTGCAGAAGGACGAACTGGTCGAACAAATTCCTTGTCGCTATCGAGCATCTTCAGTTATCTCTGTCACCCATGTTTACCTTCGATGCATTTTCATTCGTGTGATTTGTATCAATGCATAACTTAGTTTTCTTTCAGTACTCAGTTTTTAGTTCGCTGTAGTTTGTTTTTCATTCGTTCCGCTGCTGGGTTCTGAGAGTTTTGAGTTTTCCGAAGAAAATTTAAAACTCTCATTCACCCCCTCTGGTAGACATACTTCGTTCCTACACTTACTCTAGCATCCATATCACATAAACCATGGTAGCAATGTTCTCCTATTTTAACAGAAATAACAGGCATGCCAACCATAGGTTTATTCTTATCTAACACATCTTGTTATTTTTTGGCAGGTTTAGCAATTCTAGCAGCCTCAGAACAAAAGTAAATAACATGCCCATCAATATTATCAGCTAATAGATCTTTACCCATTGCAATATTAGGTTCCAGTTTAATTTGTTCAGAAGGTTTAGGTGTTGTAATATTACTCATGTTAATCATAGTTGTAGCTGTTCCTTAATCCTAATAGGGAAAGGAGGTTTCTCAATATAAGCATAAGGCACAACTGGGCCAACATTATAAATGATTATTTTTGTTTTATCTATAACTGGTTCCTCACAATTTTCTTCGACAGGTGGATGAAACTTAAACCACTTCTCCTTAGGGAGATCAATGTGAGCACCAAAAGATTCACGGAAAGTAGCTACTATCTCAGAGTCAAGTCCATATTTTGCACTAAACTTATGAAAAACATCGGTTTCCATAAAAGATTTAACACAATCAAACTCAAGATTTATACCTGAGTCATTACCTTTGTCGATTTCCCAATCTTTAGAGTTGCATTTAATTCTTTCCGGAAGATCCCATTTGAATTCAATATTTTTCTTCATAAAAGAACCAGTAGAAGACGTATCAAGCATTGATTGATCATTATGAGACAGCCAAACATAAAATTTTGTATAATTATCTCTCTTAAGAGCTCATGAGTGGGGCATGTGTGCATCATGTGTTTAAGAATCCCCCAAGCTTGAGCGGTACTTTCTACTTCATGAGGCCAAAAATTATATATATATATTTCCAATCACGATGAACCAAATGCATAGGATAAAATTTCTGGTGAAATTCCAATACCATGTCAATGCCTCACCCCATAGATAAAGGGAATACTTTCTTCTTAACTCCATCCTCAGATAAGCCTGCAAGCTTAAACAATCCACAAATTTCATCTATATAGGTTAAGTGCATATCATGATGTATTGTTCCATCTCCTGCATAAGGATTAGCTAGCAGTTTCTCTAACATACCCGAGGGAATTACATAATAATATTTTAGTGGGTTCAGTAGGTTGAGGGGCAACTCTTATTGCTTTCGAGGTGAAGATACCCCAAACAAACCCCTCAAAGGATTATTTTCCATAGTGACAAGTGACAGTAAATTTCAGCACGTAATAAAAATGTTTTCTTACAGAATTCCACTTACCAAAGGCGCTTCACTCCTTGGCAACAGCGCCAGAAAAGAGTCTTGATGACTCACAAGTATAGGGGATCGATCATAGTCCTTTTGGTAAGTAAGAGTGTCGAACCCAACGAGGAGCATAAGGAAATGGCAAGTGGTTTTCAGCATGGTATTCTCTGCAAGTACTAAAATTAGCGGTAATAGATAGTTTTGTAGTATGGTAATTCGTAACAAGTACCAATAGTAAACAACATGCACCAAGGTGGCCCAATCCTTTTTATAGCAAAGGACAATCCGAAAAGTTCCCCTATAGTATGCAAACCTTCTTGAGGACACATGGGAATTCTCATCTAGTCATGTTCATCATGTTCAGTTGATTCATGTTCGCTACTTTGATAATTTGATATGTGGGTGGACCGGTGCTAGGGTGCTATTGTTACTGGAACAAGAAACCCTCTTATGATTACCCCCTCTCGCAACCATCCGCAACTACAAAAGAAGAACTAAGATAAATCTGACCGTAGCATGAAATATATGGATCCATAGCCCCTTAGGGAATAACGCATAACTAGGGTTTAGGCTTCTGTCACTCTCGCAACCCATCATCTACTTATTACTCCACAATGCCTTCCCTTAGGCGCAAGTATAGTGAAGTGTCATGTAGTCTACGTTCACATGACACCACTAAAGGAAGAACAACATACATATCGTCAAAATGGTGAACGAATACCAACTTCACATGATTACTTATAACAAGATTTACCCCAGGTCTTCAAGAACAAAAGTAACTACTCACAAACCATATTTATGTTCTAGATCAGAGGTGTACTGAATATGCTTGAGGATCTGAACATATAATCTTCCACCAAATAAACCAACTAGCATCAACTACAAGATGTAATCAATCCTACTAGCAACCCATAGGTACCAATCTGAGGTTTTGGGACAAAGATTGAAAACAAGAGATGAACTAGGGTTTGAGATGAGATGGTGCTGGTGAATATTGGTCCTCCCATGATGAGAGGATCGTTTATGATGTCGATGGCTTCGATTTCTCTCTCCCGGAGGGAAGTATCCCTGGCGGAATTGCTCTACCGGAGAGCAAAACTGCTCCCGCCCAAGTACTGCCTTGAGACGGTGACGCTTCATCTCGAAAATCTTCTTATGATTTTTTCTAGGGCAAATAGCATCATGTTGGAGAAGGAGGGCCCTAGAGGCCTGCTGGTGGGGTCACGAGCTCACCTGGCGCGCCCCCTGAACTCGTGACTCTCTCGTGGGCCCCCTCCTGGTATTTATTCTGCCAGTATTTTTATTTATTCCAAAATAATTCTCCATAAATTTTCAGGATGTTTGGAGCTCCTAAGAATATATATCTCTGTTGTAGCTTTCTCAGCCTAGAATTCCACCTACCGGCAACTCCCTGTTCATGTGAAACTTGCAAAATAAGAGAGAAAAGGCATTAGAATTGCATCATAAAGTGAAATAGTGACCCAAAACATAATAATTAATGTACACGATTTATGCGGGACTGCCTGAACTGCTACCACTCCTTACTCTGGCACGGTTCATCATGGTAGATAGTTTGATCAACCAGTATGTACGTCACGTTTGCGACTAGAGAGATAATGCTACGTACACTTCGACCTGGTGGGTCCCAAGTGTCAGGGGGAATAAGGAGGGACTTCCTTCCGTGCGAAGATATAGCTGGTGGGTCCCAACTGTCATGGGGAGGATTCAATTTTTTCTCGTAATAAGGAGGCACTTCCTTGCCTACGAAGATGTAGCTGGTGGGTCGCAGCTGTCAAGGGAGGAATCGTTTTTTCGCGCAATAAGGAGGCAGTTCCTTCCGTGCGAAGATATAGCTGGTGGGTCCCAGCTATCAGGTGGAGGAATCATTTTTTTGCCCGTAATGAGGAGGCACTTCCTTGCGTGCGAAGATGTGGCTGGTGGGTCCCAACTGTCAGGGGGAGGAAACATTGTTTTCTCCGTAATAAAGAGGCACTTCCTTACGTTCAAAGATGTAGTTGGTGGGTCCCAGCTGTCAGGGGGAGGAATATTTTTTTCATGTAATAAGGAGGTAGTTGTGTGCGTGCATCTATGGACCTGGTGTGTCCCCACTGTCAGCCTCTCCATGTACTACAATCCTCTTCCGATGACTCTTGTTTGTTGATTATGTTGAACAAGCCGCGTCAAGCGCACCAAGGCGGTGGACGACGATGTGGCCTCGGACGAGAATGAGCTAGAGATGGGAAGACGCGGCAGTGGAGTGGCAGACGAAGAGGAGTACAAGGGTTAACTAGTTCTGGTGTGGCGTGGGGTTGTAGTCGGCGGAGAATAGCAGGAGGTGTGGAGGGCTGGAGGGATGGCCTGGCCGGTGGTGGGGTAGCGCTTCGCAGCAAGGTGTGCTAATCAGAGCAGCTATCCGCTAGAGACGGGAACAGGCGGTCCCGGTGGCACTCGAGGAAGAAGATGAGAGATTGAGGATGCATGCTAGCCATTGGATGCAAATCCAATGGCTATGGATGTCAGAATCATTTGTTGACTAAGTTGACAACGCCTTGCGTAGGCTTCGACCTATTGGCCCAGATGTCAGCCTCCAAACATGTGGCACATATTCAACCGATTTTTTTTAGAATTTTCAGTCCATTTCCTGGGCTGGGTGAACAAATAATGTAGCGTCTATGCGGCCCGTTTAATTTTTTTCTAAGAAATCACAACCCATTGTACTTTCTCGAAATTCATGAATTTGCTGGGCTGGTTGTAAATATAATGTTGGGTTGGGCCGAAAAATGTTATAAAGAAATAAACCGGGGTTGGGCATTTTATTATAAATAAAATTAGATAATGAGCGCATTATTATTACATTGGTCCATAAATCTTACCAAGCTTTTGTATGCAATCACCAGGATTTTTGTTGCCTTAGAGTAAAAAAAAATCAAAATTTTCCTTACCAACTTCTGTTAAACATTTATTTTATAAGTTAAAAAGACATGGGATATTATTTTACTATATATATAAGTATCTATTAAATATGTGATAATAATAATAATAGTTTATAATTACATTAAAATAATATAAATGTATATAATATAGTTAGAAGGGAAAACATAAGTTGGACATCGCATTCTTATTCTTATATAGAAAAATAGAACAAAGCTTTGTATTTTCTTCAAAAATAAACATAAGTTGGGCTGCGGATGTTTAAGAAAAAAATAAAACCTAGGCTGGGAGGCCCATAGACCAGTATATATATGATGGACCTCAAAAAAATAAGTTGAAACCACTATGTCGGCATGTCGTGGGCTGCGCATGTTGAAAAACAAAACCTACGCTGGGCAGGCCACAACTCAGTTGATACTTGGTCACCCTCTGAAAAAAATGATACCTGCTAGCTCCTTGATGACAGTCTTCGTTGTAAATTTATCTCGTTTATTGACTACGTTGACAGACCCGTGGCCCCCAATGTCAGTATACCATTAGGAGGAAGCCATTTTTTTGCAATGAGGCACTTGTTTGTGTATGGTTTTGGACCTGGTGGGTCCCTACTATCAACCTCTCCACGTACAGTCCTCTCCTGATTCCTCTCGTTTGTTGACCATGTTGACAATGGCAGACGGCGGCGCCGCGGCGAGCACACAAAGGCGGAGGATGACATCGAGGCCTCGGACGGGAATGAACCGAAGCCGGGGAAGACATGGTAGTTGATGTCTACTACACAACTTATTCTTGTAGACTTGTGTTGGGCCTCCAAGTGCATAGTTTTGGTGGATAGAGTAATTTTTCCTCAAGTGGAGGACCTAAGGTTTATCAAACCGTGGGAGGTGTAGTATGAAGATGGTCTCTCTCAAACAACACTACAACCAAATACAACAAAAACTTTTGTGTGTCCAGCACACCCAATACAATGGCAAATTGTATAGGTGCACTAGTTCGGCAAAGAGATGGTGATACAAGTGTAGTATGGATAGTAGATATAGGTTTTTCTAATATGAAAATAAAAAAAACAGCATGGTAGCAAATGATAAAATGGAGCACAAACGATATTGCAATGCTTGAAAACAAGGCCTAGGGTTCATACTACTACTGCACGATGGTCCTAACGTGACAGTACAATAAGAGACCCTTCAACGAAACTATGTGCGATGCATTAATCGCAAATGGTGGTGTAAGGAAACCGTAAAAAAATGATACAAACTGTTTGCGACGCCGCAGACATCAAACATGATTCAGATCAGAGTTGCATGTGCGATATGTGGCATACAGTTGGTCCATATGAACTATTTGCGATGAGAATAACAACAGAAATAGCAAGCCAGATGACAGTATGTGTGATATACGGCATACAGTTCACTTGGATGAACTGTTTGTGGTTAGGCAACACAACAGAAACGGTCAGCCAGATCAGCGTGTGTGCGATATATGGCATACAGTTCACTCGGATGAACTGTTTGGGATGAGCCAAGACAACAGAAATGGTTCAACTGAACAAGATGTGTGTGATACGGGGCAAACAGGTCTGTAATCAGAAATGTGTGCGAAGACCGACAATAACACAAATGATTGCTGCTAATAAGCCATGTGTGTTGTGGGCAAACACTTGCTGGTATACAATAGTCAGTGATTGATTAAATCATCACCGATGTGTTCCCTAGTTTACTTTGTGTGCGATGTGATTTGTTCTGTCTACAGAAGAACAACATATATAACCAAAATAAACATCCAATTACATAAGTGACTATACAAATCATTCGCACACACCTCAATAAACAATTACATGCATTCTAAACTAGGAGAAACGATCACCTAATCATCTACTTCTTGTGACACTACCACCACTGCTCTATGGCTCGATCCCTCGTCTAGGGCAGGACGAAGGCACTTCCTCATGTCAATGATCTGCGTGTACATCTCGTAGCTTGTGTACGCATCCTTGGCCGCGTAGTTGACATTTCTTCATGCAGTCTATGCTCCCAGGCACTGTGCCAGGCGATCTTCTCCTTCTTGCTCTCATCCTTCATCTTCATGTAGTAGGGGTCGATGATGGCCGAGGCGAGGTCAACCAGGGAATCCTGATTATTCTTTGTGCTGCCCCAGACCCTGTAGTGGTCATGGATGTTCACAAGATTCTGGCAGGCCAAGCCCGAAACCATGAGCGCCTTTAGATCGTTGGTGGTGTCCACCATAGTGAAACTGCAGTCGAGGCTGTTGATAAACCTGGCAAAATGCTCGCAAGGCCTTGTGGCCAGGTGGTAGTGGTAGACAAGGACGTCATGGCGCACGCACAACTGGGCGACGACAACCTTCTGATCATGCCCGGAACGACAGCCGGTGAACTCGAGGTCAAAGCCGACCACTTGGTACTTGTCCTCAGTAACCAACTGCTCCATAGTTTGGATTGAGCTCTCCGCCGAGACCGGCTCATTCGTGTACACCACCGAGAGGTCCTTCCGCCTCACGTGGGTGTCCACTACATGAGGCGTGGTGAACTGCCACCCGTTGTCGTCGTTAGCCGCTGGGAGCGCCATTGGAGCCACGGGGAGCGCCATTGGAGCCGCTGGATATCCTCTCTGTATGTGTCGTCGTGGTGTGCTTATTGTGTCATGGGGAGCAAGAGATTAAGGTAAATGGCAGTGGGAATAAATGAGGGCCGGGCGACCTAGATTCTCGACACGTCCGCATGGCAGTTTTTGCAGTGGGTAACTGCATCGTGGTGCCGCACCCGGCGCAACCGCATGCATGATGGCAACATGAACATACAGGACGTGGGTAGAGTGCACGGAGGGACGCAAGAGTAGAGCGCACACAGCGGGACACAAGCAGAGCGCGCCGCGGCCGCCTCAACCGCAAGCAACTACACACATAGAGCAGTTGCACACCCAGGGAATGGTCGTCTACAAGTCGGCCGGCAGTTGTGAGCCAGCGGCATGATGTGGTACTACGTCGCGTTCCACATCACCGCAAGCAACCACACACATAGAGCGGCCGTGTGCTACTAGCTCCGTCCTGGTTTATTAGTCCCTTTATATTCGGTGCCAAATTTTGACCTTAAATTTAACTAGCAAAATGTTAACGCATGTTCTAAAAAATAATATAATTCAAAACTATGTTCAAATATGAATCCAATGATATAATGTTCGGTATCATGCATTCATATTTTATTAGTTAAATCTCTAGTCAAAATTTGGCACGAAAATACAAAGAGGACTTATAAACCAGGATATAGGTAGTAGGTAATTAAACCGCAAATGTTTTTTTTATTAACCGTATGTGTATGAGTCATTTCGTCCTCCTCTTGCACGTCTTGTCACCCCCCAATCACAGACGGCTTCGTGCGCAAGCTTGAGCACCGCACATGCGTTCTTTTGGCCAAACGATGGCTCAAAGTGGCGCCAATGAATCGTCGGTGAGACTGTTCCCGCGCAACCACGCAGGTTCCCGCAATGGGAACAAGAATCAACTAGCATAGGAAGGCAAAACAAACAAAACTTCAAGATTTTCAACACATAGAGAGGAAACTTGATATTATTGCAATACCTACAAGCATATGTTCCTCTCTCATAGTAATTTTCAGTAGCATCATGAACAAATTCAACAATATAACTTTCACATAAAGCATTCTTTTCTTGATCCACAAGCATAGAACATTTATTACTCTCCACATAAGCAAATTTCTTCTCATTCATAATAGTGGGAGCAAACTCAACAAAATAACTATCATGTGATATTTGATTGGCATAATCCAATTGAAAATTAAAATAATGATGACAAGTTTCGTAGTTATCATTATTCTTTATAGCATACATGGCATCACCTTAATCATCATAGATAGCAACTTTGTCGTCATGGTCCATTGAAACCTCTTCCAAAATAGTGGAATCATCATTAGATAAAGTCATGACCTCTCCAAATCCACTTTCATAATTATTACAATAAGATTGAACACCCTCCAAAATAGTGGGATCATTGCTACCTAGAGTTGACACTGTTCCAAACCCACTTTCATCATTGTAATCATCATAAATAAGAGGCATGCAATCATCATAATAAGTTTGCTCATCAAAACTAGGGGGACTAAAAATATCATCTTCATCACAAATAGCACCCCCAAGCTTATGGCTTTGCATATCATTAGCATCATGGATATTCAAAGAATTCATACTAGCAACATTGCAATTGTGCTTACCGTTCAAAGAATTATATTTAGGAACGAAGAGGGTACTTATTAAAGAAGAACATAAGAGGAACATGCTAAAGAAGAGCAAGCAGATTTTGGATAATAAAATTTCTGTTGCCCACACATGATGAACCAGAGCGCATAAAGAATGCAACTCCCTATTGTCCCTTGATATGTGGTGCACGTGCTTTTCAAAAGTAAAGTAGGAACATTAGCTGACCAATTAAACATTCTCTATTTTAGTAATATCAGATTCGTATTTCAATAGCTAAGTTTGGAATTATGAGTGGCATGTTGTTTAGCTTGATGGGTTGAGGAGCAGTGCTAGCATGTCTCGAAGCACCTACGATGATGGTACTGAATATAAAGGGAATTCTACATGCAAGTCGCCTGACTTTCGTCATTTGGGCCAGTCGACCATTTCAGGGCGTTGGATGAAGATCTTATGTCTCCTAACCCTTCTTCTTTCTCGCCTCTTATTCTTCCCCTACAGCCGGTCTTCCGCCGCCCCCACCCTCCCAACCCGTGTCGAGTTTTTCCTTCGTCGAGGCCCCACCACAGCCCGACGAGCGCCCCCCACAACCACCGTCCACACCCGAAACCCTAAGATAGATAATGGGGCAGCCCTCCGGTGAGCCCCTTCCCTTCGGCGAACTCTCAAAAATGGACTGACCCCAAATTGAAATTCAGTCTACTGTCATTTAGCTAATGTGGAATATAAAAGGGGAAAACCATAAGCATTGCGAGTATAGTGTTGAGCGTGCCATGGCAGATCTGAAGGTGCAAACCGGATAAAGGCAACTTCGCAACCAATGTTTGCTTTCAACTAACAAGTAAGATTCTAAGTGATGGACAAGAAATCACAGTAAAGCAGTGGCGATCTATTTTGTTGCTGAGATAAATAACTTGAGCAGATATGAAAGAGTACCACCTCTGGTGCGGCGCTGTGTAAGCATCTGCTGAGACATTGTGGGTGTTGTGGTAGAGAAAGCTGTCGGTGGCGTGGAAGCAGATCTAGGAGGGAAGACGGTGGCGGTGGGGGGAATATCCCGGCGCGATGGACGAGAAGGTCGTAGGAGTGGCCCCGACAAGTTGGACGACGGCGCGGATGAAGCGAGAGGATGTGATGCAAGGATCCTGGTCCGAAGCTCTGGATGAGAGAGGTTGATCTCTTGTAATGGACGACGGCATCGGGGTATTAGCTCCGGCATGCTGGAGGAGGACGGTAATGAATGGGGTGGCGGACGAAGGTGGCCGCTGGGGTGGAGAGGTTTTTTGGCGCCCAAGGAGTACGAATGGGGAAATGGAAGGAGAAAGGTCAGTGGGAACTATGTATTTGGGACGCGCTTGTCTCAAATGCGAGGAAAGTTACAAACTTATCCCCCATTTAAAATTTCAGACATCACACCAATATTGGGCTGTTGGGGATAGGAAGGTAATCTCGCATACATCGAATATTTGCCGAGGGAGATTTCGGCCGAGGAGAGTTTGTTTTGTCGCCCACCGTGTATGAATCCAGGTGAGAGGCGATTTCCGCCGAGGAGAAACTATTTTGGCGCCCATCGTGTATGTATCGGGGTGAGAGACGGACGTGGTTATGTCACGTTTGAGTGAAATTACAAGGCTACCCCTATCAAAACCTATAGAAATCGAGCCGATAGGCTTTGCGTGTGAGGGATAGGCAATAATTTCCATATCCGAGATTTTGGTTTCGGGCAATTACTGCGAGTTTCGCCGCTTCGTTCAAATTTTTGGAGAAAAAGATTGCACGTTTACCGTGCCAACTCAATTCGAATGCATTTTGTATTCTTTTTTTTCGGGTAGGATCCATTTTGTATTCGAATACAAATCTATATACATCATTTTTTATATATACTTTCAGAAGCACAACAAAGAATTATGCTCCTTTATATATAAAATATGATTTACAAATGCAATGATCTCAAAATCATAAGGTTGAATTCTAATTTTTGAAACCAAATTATGTTCAAATTTGAATTCAAATTTTTGAAACAAAATTATGTTCAACTCAAAAGTATGGATCTGTAATATCAATATATTAAATAACATACATGCTCGCAAATTCAAATTAGTATGCATGTTAGATAGATCAATTTTGGTTCGAGTATGAATTACATGTATCATCATCTCGAATTCAAATATTTGAATCCCTTTTACGTTGACATCTTCTATACATGCAACTAAATATTTGAATCTCCTTTCACGCCCATCTCTCTCTAGGTCTCTCTCGTGTGCTATCACTCTCTTTTCTCCATCTCGATCACCCGCATGCTCACTACATGTTTCTCCCTTTTTTGCAAACATGGTCTCTCGCCGTCCCCCTCGAGAAGTGTCACACTCTCTCTATCTTTATAGATTACATGGTTTTCATTATCTCTTACGTCTCTATCATTCTCTGGTATCACTATAGCTACCTAAGCTTTCTTTTTCAGCGCCACACACACTCTCTCACTCGTCTTTCACTTTGTATTTCTCTCTAGGGTTCTCTCACGCACCCTATATATTTCTAGATATGACTCCTACCACTAAAATTACTCTCTCCCGCACATACACCGTTTGTTGGGGTCTCCTTTCTGTCTTCATCTCCGTTCCAAAACTGACATTATTCATTTGTTTATCGATCAGACAAACTCTCTCTCCCCCCTCCCTCCCTCACTCACACGCACACATGACTACTGCTTTCTATCCCCCTACCGACTACCATCTCTCTCTCTCACACAAAACTCTCGCTTTGGCTCCGCCGACTCATATCTCTCTCATAAACATTGATCGACCTGCCTCTCGATAGGTTTATCCATCTACCGCACACTCTCGCTTCCACTCTTTCGTATATGTCTCTATTGCGCTCCTTGTATCTATGTAGATTTTCATCCCTTTTTAAGACACGCCCTCTCTCGTTCATGCACACACACACACACACACTATCGCCTCATTTTATGGTGATACCTCTCGCACACACACTCTTCGTGTCCTTGGCACACACGCACTCTGTCCTCCTCCTCTCTCCATCTCACACACACACACATGGGCTTTTTGCAACAATATCCCACTTCTCGAATCTTGAAACCAACCACATATCTCCCTTATCTCATCAAAACAGCCAAAGGAATATATTTTGAGGGAAACATAAGATATTTTTAGTAATATATGTATATCAAAACTAGATTGTTTTCTATCAAATTGGTGAATATGTATTACTCTACTTTGGATGCGTTGCAACGCATTGGCACATTGCTAGTTACTACATATACGAAGAGAAGAGGTGCACGCACACAGCCAGTCTCTCGCTGTCTCGCACACATGAAAGTTACGTAAGGCACAGTAAACAAATAAACCCATAGGTGCACTATTACTGCATGAGCGGGTACCGGGTACATGGTGGAGAGCACCTTTGTAGGAATAGTCAGCTATCGTGATAATTTGCTCTGTAGGAGTTGATGGTCGGGGACCACAGGTGAACGACCTAGAGGCGGTGGCTCGCCAGCCGCCACTGATCGAGTTGTCACGTTTAAAAAATCATTTTTTAGCGGGGTAAGAGTTCCGATTTTCAATGAAGCGTTATACTATTTATTAAAACAATTGATATGAAGCGAAAATGGAATTCCTCACTACTACCTCCGTCCTGGTTTACTAGTCCCCATCGTATTTTGGGTCAAAGTTTGTCCACGAATTTTACTTGTAAAAATGTGAATGAAAAATGAGATTTTTTATACCCAAACAAAAAAGGACTGGAGGGAGCAATTGCTCTCACACGGTGCCAGCGCGGACGCAACCTCTCACTGGCGAAGGCATTGAACCGGCGCGCCGGCCAAGAGGGCCCCACTCGTTGCACGACAGGCTGAACACGCCTCCTCGCCGCATTCAACCGGCTTCAGACTGCCCTGCCTACCTCCATTGAATCCGCCCGTGTGCCATCAACACGTCCTTCTGCGAGCCGGCCAACATTAGAACACAACACCGGTTAGCTCCTCTCGGCCACCCGCTATTTAAGCGAGGCCAGACGCCTGGAAAGAACCGCACCACACCTCTGCTCCCCATATCCTCCTTGCACCATTTTCTCCACACTCTCCATAGCATCCGGCGAGCAGGAAGACGAGTTCTCTGGCATAAAAGCCGGCTGGGTGCCCCGACGAGCGAGGTAACTCGCTGCTCCACCTCCCTCCCCGCCCAGGCCGTCAGTACCATGGTTGAGGCTGCAGGCGGGCAAGCGGAGGAGCAAGCTCCCACTCCAAGCTGGCCCCTGGTGCATCAACTCGACGCTCCAAGCCTGCTCGTAGAGGAGTGGCCAGTTGCTGCATGCAGGCACACGAGGGACCACGGCGTCTAGTGCACCGTGGCTGGCCGCGCCATCCGACGCAAATGTTGGCGGAACCGCGGCATGCCAGCAGAGGTGGCCAACACGTCCGAGGCTGCCGCCGACACCGAGGAATAGTAGACCACGGGAGCCGCTTCTGCTTGGAACCCATGAAGGCTACGACAACTATGTCATCTGCATAGACACTAGGTGTGTTGCCCGGTTTGGCGCAAAACAACGTCGACGCCCGCCGCGGCCGACATTAGAAATTATACCTACCTCTAGAGGTTGTTTGCATTTAGTTAAAAAAATGTCCAAAATATAATTAATTTCATATGGTCTTGTTTTTGTTGTGCTCGCACCGATATGTTTCTTGCTCTTGGCAACCAGCTCCGCCTTGCCAATTTATTGCCTCTATAGAAGTATTCTACATGGTGTTGGCGCGCCCAATATCAGCATGCCCTTATATTCCCATTGTTTTATTGCTGTCAATCAAGTGGCACTTGTAAAATTATGCAATGTCACAGAGGGAATAATATGTTGCTGTCAATCTAGTGCCGTCTATAAATCTGATGGCACTTGTAAAATGACACAATGCCATTGATAACCCTTTTACATATTTTTGCAAACACGGATGTCAATCTCTATCTCAAGTATGTTTGTGAAAACAGAAGCAGATACCTCAATTTTAGTGGAACTCCACAAAATTATACGCGAGTCCCTCCTGCACCCTTGGTAGAAAATGCACCTTTTTAATCAATGCTCCCAGAAGGAATTTGTGTTTTTTCTCTGAACTAAATGCTGTTTTGGAGAAGCATTGATGTTGGTAGTAAGAACTAGAGATTTTTCTTTATTTCTAATTCTCCTCACTTTTTTTGCTTTGAAGTGAATCATGGTTGTGGACATTATCTATGCATGTGAAGATATCTGTGAACATGAGTTTGATGTGGAAGTTGAACTTGGAATGTTGGGCTTGCGTGTGAACTATATCATGTCCAATGGTTCATCTGTTATTGTTCGAAAAGTAATGGATGTTATTACCTGACCCGAAAAAAATGTATTTTGTGCCACATCTCAGCATCACAGACTTACATACATCTCAGTAGATGCACGAACATCACAACAGGCATGCTAACTGGATAAACATTTGAACCTAGCTATTATGAATGAAAATTTGTATTGTCAACAATTTTATATAGCAGGAGACGCCCAGCCTGCTCTGCCTCTGCTAGCTTCTTTCTGGCCTCTTCCATCTCTTATTTGGCTTGGTGAAGAGAGCATCTGATTGCTCTTTTCGCTTCTTTAGGAACTTAGCTACATTCTCAAGGGCTGCTGCACGCTTTCTTTCAGCCTTTACTAGAGCCACGAGGACACGAACAGTTGACGAGTCCACCTGGCTTGTGAGTAATCCAGCATCATCTGGGAATTCACACCTTGTGTCTAATCCAGCATCATTAGGGAATTGGCACCTTGTGTGTAATCCAGCCTCATTTTGGAAACATGATCTCAAGGTTGACCATACTTCCCTCCTTGCAGGAACTACATCCTGGCATGAAGAAGTTACTTCTTTTTTAGATCAATAGTCAGAGCTCCCCAGATCCATTAAGTAGAAGCCCGATAAACAGGACTAGCAGAAGTGAATTCAAAAGGAGAAATATAAAAACAGACTCCAAGGTGAGAACACCCACTTCCTACATCAAGCTAAAAAGGAAAGCATTAGGATGATTAAGATTGTGCTTATTACATATCAAGCAGAGCCAGCTTATTGAAACTACAACATATACATCAAAGAACACAAGGCTAAGAGAAATAGAAAAACCAGCAAAGGGGTGCACTAAGCCAAGTATTGCTGCAGGAAAACAACCAGCAACCAGATGATCTCCTGGGCGTTTGTAGCTGCATTTAACTGACTAGCTTCAACATTAAATTACAAAGGATTCATCGTACGGCATGGTGGGTCCAGTGAGTAAATTGAGATCCTACAAATGATTGAGAGCCTAATAAAGTGTACAGGAAATTGTTTGTATCGCCTATGATTGTTTAATAATCTGCCACACTACTGGATTGCATGGCAATAACCCTAGCCAAGCAGACAACATGGTTTGACATTGTTTTCGGCTCGTCGCTTGCCCAGGGCCTGGCCTGGTCCTGTGTCCACTACTGCTGCCAGACACATACCATGTCAAAGTAAAAAAAATGATCAAAAGAGGGGGCTCCCTCCGATTTCAATAACGAAACCATCAAGGACACATAAAACATCCACCACTGCTAGTCAGGTTCTCAATGTCAAAGTAATTGAAAGGTTGTTACTTACCAAAGCTTGTTTTACAGGTTCGGTGCAGCTACTCTTTAACTTGCGACGTTCCTTGAAGATGTCCCCAACATCCCATATTTGGTCTTCATTGCTCCTCTGCATGTTCACATTCATAGTTTTAAAATCTCAACATGGCAAGAAAAATATAGTAATACTCGTGCATCTTGTGGGCAACACTAAAGCACTCATCTGCCATGTTAGCACGAGTGAGTTTTAATATCCTACTATGTGGTTATTCAACTTTGCTAGAACTACGTTGTGGTTTCATTCCGAGTCAATAGAACAGGGGGATCACCTCCCTGCTATTCTAATTTTTTTCCATCATTTGCCACACTACTGATTACATATGAAGAACCTACCCAAGCACAGCGCAATACATGAGTGACGCACAATTACAAGATGATATTTTGTTGGAAAATGCAAGCTATAACCAATTAGTTTTATCGGAACAATAGCAGCTAGGAAATTTGAAGGGTAGGTATGAACATAATTGGAACTACACATGTACTACTAAGAGAATCAATATACACATTACCAATCAAGCAGGAGTACGAAGGTCGCGGCGGCGTCTGTGCATCATGGTCGGCAACGGGAGTCAGTTCACGACGGTCGTGGTGCTTCTGCGCTTAGCGTCGGCTTCCGGGAATCAGATCCGAGACCGTGGAAGACGGCGCCGGGGAAGCGGCTCCGTGTACGATGGCGACGGCGGAACGGCTACAGTGCAGTGTACGACGTCATCGATGAGGCTGATGCGCTGTGGTGGACGAGTGCGCTGATGAAGAAGGGGAGGGGCACGAAGGTGCTGCGGTGCTGTGGAGAAGTCTATTTTGTGGTGGGGATAGAAAGTGGGGAGTAATGAGGTGTACTCTGGGTGCCGGGGTAGGGTTGGCTGGGTGGGGTGAATGTGAAGTTACCAAAACAGCCCCCGACCCACCAGCATCCGTCGGCCTGTTCGACCAAGGGTATGATGGTAACTTCACATTGCTCAAATCTGAGTCACGAGATCTCGATGGAAGCGGGAGATTTTGTCGCCGACCTGAAATTTTTTAACACTCTACTACTCCCTACTCCCCGTCTGGCGTGTTGGGTGATTGGGCTAAGCAGCTAGGAGTACTACTAGTACTCCCTTCATTTTTATTTACTCTACATATTAGGTTTGACTGGAGTTAGACTTCCTAAAGTTTGACCAAGTTCATAGAAAAGATATAAACACTTACCATAACAAATCTGTATGATGTGAAAGTACATTCAATAATGAATCTAATGGTATTGATTTGTTATTGTATATGTTAATATTATTGTTTATAAACTTTGTCAGAGTTTACAAAACTTGACTTTGACCAATGCTAATATGCAGATTTAATAAAATCAGAGGGAGTACACATCTGTTTTGTTACTTTGTCGTGGCATTAATTATTTGTTGTAATTGTGAAATAAATATATTAAGCTATTGACTTCGAATGTAATGGTTTATACAATTCAATATTTAGAATCATTGTTGAATTCCAAGATGAATACAAGGTCTATAGTACTTCACAATATGCTCAAACTCACATAATCCAACTCAAATGAAAATCTAAATGCATTTCATAGTTATTAATTTGTTGGATGCAACAAAACAAACCATAACTCTACATGATCTAGTCTAAAGCAATTTTTGAACACATCCCAATGTGTGAATGAAACATAGAGAGAGAGAGTTTGTGAAGATGCAGCAATGGCGGGAGAGAGATGTGTGCGCTCAACACACAAGATATACACCCAATGGAAGAAAGTGACAGAGGGTGGGAAAGATTGTATATATGTGGGCAAGAGAGTAGGAGAGAAACCTCATGAGAGAGAGAGGGAGGGAGAGAGCAAGTGTACGAGAGAGGGAAGAGGGAGAAGAGGTTATGTCTGTGAGAAAGATGGAGACATATAATATAAGGAGTGAGATGCGTGTGCATTGGGATTCTGTACATGTGGAAGAAGAGACAAACGGTTTGATGAGAGAGCTCAAAAAATGGACTAGAGGGGAAGGAACTTGTGGGCTGAGGGATTGATAATTTTGAGCGGGAGGGAGGGATAGGGAGAGAGAGATAGGAAAGGAGTTACTCAGCCTTCGTCACATCATCTTGCCTCCAAATGGCCCCCGCAGTCTCTAGTGCGGTCTGGTTTCCTTCTTCGTTCTTCCAGACGCCCTCCTTGAAGATCGAGGTGGTGTGCACGTCGGGGGTGCAGAGAAGCTCAAGCGAGAGTGGTCGCTATATAACCTTGGATGGGGATGGATGGTGTGCTCGGGGGGGGGGGGGGGGGGGGTGAGGGAGTCCTGGATTAAGGGGTCCTCGGGCCGTCGGCCCTGATACGGCTTCAACGTATGTATAATTTGTTATTGTTCCATGCTGTTATATTATCGTTCTTGGATATTTTACAATCATTTTATAGCAACTTTATATCATTTTATGGGACTAACCTATTGGCATAGTGCCCAGTGCCAGTTGTTGTTTTTTGCTTGTTTTTTACTTCACAGAAAATCAATACCAAACAGAGTCCAAACGCAATGAAACTTTTTGGAGATTTTTTCTGGACCAGAAGACACCTGTTGGGCCGAAGAAGTACCAGAGGGGGGGGGGCTCCGAGGGGAGCACAACCCACCTGGGGGCGCCTGGGGCCCCAGGCGCGCCCTGGTAGGTTGTGCCCACCTCGGCTGCCTCCCGCACCACCTCTTTGCTCTAAAAATACCCCGAAAATCCAAAAACCCTAGGGGAGTCGACGAAACACAATTCCAGCCGCCGCAAGTTCCAGAACCACCAGATCCAATCTAGACACCATCACGGAGGGGTTCATCATCCTCATTGGTGCCTCTCCGATGATGCGTGAGTAGTTCATTGTAGACCTACGGGTCCATAGTTAGTAGCTAGATGGCTTCCTCTCTCTCTTTTGATTCTCAATACAATGGTCTCTTGGAGATCTATTTGATGTAACTCTTTTTGTGGTGTGTTTGTTGGGATCCAATGAACTTTGAGTTTATGATCAGATCTATTTTATCAATGAAAGTTATTTGAGTTTTGATCTCTTATATGCATGATTACTTGTATCCTCGTATTTCATCTTCGAATCTTTTGTTTAGTTAGGCTGACTAGATCGATTTTTCTTGCCATGGGAAGAGGTGCTTTGTGATGGGTTCGGTCGTGCGGTGTTCTTTCCCAGTGACAGAAGGGGCAGCAAGACACGTATTGATCGAAGCTATTAAGGATAACAAGATGGGGTCTATTCCTACATGAATAGATCTTGTCTACATCATGTCATCATTCTTATTGCATTACTTCATTTCTCCATGAACTTAATACACTAGATGCATACTGGATAGCGGTCGATGTGTGGAGTAATAGTAGTAGATGCAGGCAGGAGTTGGTCTACTAATCTTGGACATGATGCCTATATAATAATCATTGCCTAGATATCATCATAATTATTTGAGGTTCTATCAATTGCCCAATAGTAATTTGTTTACCCACCGTATGCTATTTTTCTCGAGAGAAGCCACTAGTGAAATCTACGACCCCCGGGTCTATTCTTTATCATATTTGCTTTGAGATCTATTTTTATTTGCTTTTATTTTCAGATCTATTATTTCAAAAACACAAAAATACCTTGTTGCACTTTTTATTTGCATCTTTTATTTCGCGTTTTATCGAGATCTATTTATCCAATCTATCACAATTTTATCCCGTCAACTTGACAATTTCTGGCGCCGTTACCCGAAGAAGGGCTTGACAACCCCTTATACGCGTCGGGTTGCAAGTATTTGTTATTTGTGTGCAGGTACCATTTACATAGTGTTGCTTGGTTCTCCTACAGGATTGATACCTTGGTTTCATAACTAAGGGAAATACCTACCGTAGCTGTGCTGCATCATCCCTTCCTCTTTGGGGAAATACCGACATAGTTCAAGCGACATCAAAAGGAATTTCTGGCACCGTTGCCGGGGAGAAATCATCAACATCTATCAGGTTCCTAATCACAAATCTCATCTCCTTGCAATTTACATTATTTGCCAGTTTCCTCTTGTTTTCATCTCCCCCACTTCACACAAAAAATTGCCGTTTTATTCGCCCTCTTTTTCGTTCGCCGTTTTCTCGTCAGATCTCTTATTTGCTTGAACTTGTCACCATGAGTGACTTTGGTATGGCAGAAACAAATGATGGCCTAACTCCTAAAATTGGACGATCTGGCAATCTGGATGCCAAAACTTTTGTTTTGGGGCAAGGGAACGCTATGGGAAAAGAACATATCCAGGAATTTTTCAATTGTGTTGGAAATTTGACTCTTGATGATGCTTCTATACTTAAAATAACTAAATTTTATGTGGAAGCTATTTCAGCACTAATTCTGAAGCTTGAAAATAGATTTATCCGTACTCATCCTACCTTGCAAAGATTGTTTTATGAGTTACCCGTTAAAAAAGATCCTAAGGCTAAAAAGATAACTATCCAAGTTCTTATGAATGAATTTGATTACATAATACGGGAAGCTAGGGAAATCTTTGATTTTTATGGTATGAACCGTGAAAAACTGGTGATAGATGAGATCCTTTATAATAGTGATTGTATGTTGAGACATTTGCTTGGAAACGATCAATTTTTTAATGAGAATCTTAAAAAGGAAATTCCCGTTTTAGATATAATCCAACAAGTTTTCAATGATGTCAACCAACAATATTCTTGGATTGTTGCCGCAAATCAAAGGGGGTACACAAATGGGCAACTTGATAATGCTAAAATTACTATGGATAATGTGTTTCAGGTTATTTTTGCAAAACCTCCTAATAAGAACGCATCTACAGAAAACAAAACTAAAGATGACAATACTTGAGTCTATGCATTACGCCTAGCTAGGGGCATAAAACGATAGCGCTTGTTGGAAGGCAACCCAATGAATAAAATTTATTTTTGCCTTTTTCTTTCTGTTCTTGTGTGTTTCCACAATTATGCTACTGTTATGATTGTTTTTTTATGTTTTAATTAGTTTTTGTGCCAAGCTAAGCCTTTGGGATCATGTTGGGTGATAGTTGATTTGATCTTGTTGAAAAACAGAAACTTTTGCATTCAGTAACAGAATTGTTTAAATTCACAGAAGTGATGAAAAATTCTGAATTATTTTACACAAGATTTATATACAAATTTTCAACGTTGTCCTAATTTTTCAGAATTTTTGGAGTTACACAAGTATTCGAAGTTTTCAGATTGCTACAGATTGTTCTGTTTTTGACAGATTCTGTTTTCTTTGCATTGTGTGCTTATTTTGATGAATCTATGGACTTTATCGGGGGGTTATAACACATAGTAAAGTTGCAATACAGTAGATATAATACAATAATAAAATATTAATGGGTTTGCAATAGTACTTAGAGTGGTGATTTGCTTTGTTATACTAACGGATCTCACGAAGGTTTTGTTAAGTTTTGTGTGATTGAAGGTTTCAAGTTTTGGGTGATATCACGATGGATGAAGGAATAAAGAGTAAGAAGAGATTAAGCTTGGGGATGCTACCGCACCCCAAGGTAATATTCAAGGATGAACAAGCAACTAAGTTTGGGGATGCCCCGAGTGGCATCCCCTCTTTCTTCTAACGACCATCGGTATTTTACTTGGAGCTATATTTTTATTCGTCACATATCATGAGTTTTGCTTGGAACGTCTTGTATTATATGAGTCTTTGCTTATTTTGCTTTTTGTTTAGTGTCAAGTATCCTTGCTGAACACACCTATTTGAGAGAGCCAAAATACTGCTATGATTTGTTAGAATTGCTCTTTATGCTTCACTTAAATTCTTTGAGCTATGGAATTCCTCTAGTGCTTCACTTATATCTTTTTGAGCACGATGTGCTTTAATATTTTTGAAGAAATGCTCTCATGCTTCACTTAGATTTATGTGAGAGTCAGTAACTTTGAAGAAATTATCTCATGCTTCACTTATATTATTTTCAGAGACGAAAATTTTTTATGCTCATGTTCTTCACTTAAATTTGTTTGAGCTTTCAAAAGCAACTTATTAAACTAGTCCCAAAGTGATAGATATTCAAGAGGGATATAATAAAAACTTTCATGAAGATCATTGGACAAAATAAACTTGATTCTTTGTAATAGTTTTGCGATATGACGATAGTGATATGTGAGTCATGTTGATGAGTAATTGTGCTTTAGTAAGAATATTGGTGTTAAGGCTTGTGATTCCATTTGCAAGCACGAAAGTCAATAGTTATGCAATGAAATTAAATCCTATTTGTGGTGCATTATTCGGTGTTAGTTATGCTTAATGCTCGCTTATGTGATTTTTCGTTCCTTGGTTGGATCCTTCTCAATCTTTTTGCTAGCCTTCACTTGTACTAAGTAGGAATACTACTTGTGCATCCAAAATCCTTAAACCCAGTTTTGCAATATGAGTCCACCATACCTACCTATATGCGGTATTTCCGTGCTGTTCTAAGAAAATTTGTATGTGCCATCTCTAATTTTCAAAATAAATTTCCCTTTTGTATGCTCGTCCCGCTCATGAAACGGTAGGGGGTGGCTGATATTTTTCCATGCTAGATGTGTTATTCTCAAGATGAGTGTTTATTCACTTGTCATTGCACGAGTGTATGGCAAAGGTATTAGGGATGCCCAGTCCCGAATGAAAAATGAATTAACTTTATGTTGTCAAATAGTAAATTCCTTGGAAAGTGTTGGTATGGACGGCACCCGTGGATACGGCTAGCTAATACGTCTCCGTCGTATCTGCTTTTCCTAAAACTTTTCCTCTTGTTTTGGACTCTAATTTCCACGATTTGAATGAAACTAACCTGGACTGACGCTGTTTTCAGCAGAACTACCATGGTGTTGTTTTTGTGCAGAAATAAAAGTTCTCGGATTGGAACGAAACTTTGCGAGGATTTTTTATATAATAAAAGAGAATTTCTGGAGCCAAGAACCATAGGAGGGGGGCACCTGGGTGGGCACAACCCACCAGGGCGCGCTCCCCCTCCAGGCGCGCCCAGGTGGGTTGTCCCCACCTGGTGGCCCCGCAGACTCCAACCCTGATACTATAAAATCACATATTTGGAGAAAAAAATATGGGAGAAAGAATTATCGCGTTTCACGAGACGGAGCCGCTGCCACCTCTTGTTCTTCATCGGGAGGCCAGATCTGGAGTCCGTTTGGGGCTCCGGAGAGGGGGATCTTCGATCTTCGTCATCACCAACCCTTCTCCATCGCCAATTCCATGATGCTCCCCACCGGGAGTGAGTAATTCCTTCGTAGCTCGCTGGTCGGTGAGGAGTTGGATGAGATTCATCATGTAATCGAGTTAGTTTTGTTAGGGCTTGATCCCTAGTTTCCATTATGTTCTGAGATTGATGTTGCTATGACTTTGCCATGCTTAATGCTTGTCACTTTGGGCCCAGGTGCCATGATTTCAGATCTGAACCATTTATGTTATCATCATTATACCTATGTTCTAGATCCGATCTTGCAAGTTATAGTCACCTACTACGTGTTATGATCCGGCAACCCTGGAGTGAAAATAGTCGGGACACTTCCCGGTGATGACCGTAGTTTGAGGAGTTCATGTATTCACTATGTGTTAATGCTTTGTTCCGGTTCTCTATTAAAAGGAGGCCTTAATATCCCTTAGTTTCCAATAGGACCCCGCTGCCACGGGAGGGTAGGACAAAAGATGTCATGCAAGTTCTTTCCATAAGCACGTATGACTATTTATGGAATACATGCCTACAATATATTTATGAACTGGAGCTAGTGCCGTATCGCCCTAGGTTATGACTCTTATATGATGAATATCATCCAACGAATTCACCGATCCAATGCCTACAAATTTCTCTCATATTGTTCTTGCTAAGTTACCACTGCTATTGTTACTTTTTCACTTGCTACAAAATCATTGTTGTTATTGTGACCGTTACTATTGCTGTTGCTACTACTATCAAAACTACCATACTACTTTGCTATTGATCACTTTGCTGCAGATAATTAATCTCCAGGTGTGGTTGAATTGACAACTCAGCTGCTATTACTTGCAAATATTCTTTGGCTCCCCTTGTGTCGAATCAATAAATTTGGGTTGAATACTCTACCCTCGAAAACTATTGCGATCCTCTATACTTGTGGGTTATCAAGACCTTTTTCTGGCGCCGTTGCCGGGGAGCATAGCTGTATTTGTTGAGTCACTTGGGATTATTATCAAATTATCACTATGAAGAATCTGAAGGACGCTAAGACTAAGATTTTTCCCTCTAAGATGAGGGGAGGTAAGGAACTGCCATCCAGTTCCGCTTTAGATTCACCTTCTGTTATAAGTAGACTTGCAACACCACCACATGCTATCAATTCTGATATGTTGCAAGTTATTGATGATGCTACTTATTCTATGAATGCTACTCATGATGATGCTAGTACCTTGCTTGATGATGTGCCACTAGGTGAATTTCTTGATGAACAACTTGCTAGAACTAAGGCTTTTGAGAATGCTGAAACTGATGAAATTGTTGAAACTGATGAAGAGCTTGAAACTGAAAATCTTGAAACACCTATTAGACCTAGTTCTCCTAGATATAAATTATTATGCAACTAGAGACATTCTTGCTTGTAAGGATAGAGATGATCTGGAAAAATTATTATGCAAGTATAAAGAAAAGACTTTGAATGCTAGAATGAAATGTGATCCTAAGTTTGCTACTTCACCTATCTTTGTTGATGATAAGGATTATGAATTCTCTGTCAACCCAGAGTTGATTACTTTGGTTGAATCTAATCCTTTCCATGGTTATGAAACTGAAACTGTTGTGGCACATCTTACTAAGTTGAATGACATAGCCACCCTATTTGCTCATGATGAGAAAATTCGGTACTATTATATTCTCAAATTATTTCCGTTCTCATTAAACGGTGATGCTAAGGCTTGGTACAATACTCTTGCTCCTAGTTGTGTGCGTAGTCCCCAGGATATGATTTATTACTTCTCTGAAAAATATTTTCCTGCTCATAAGAAACAAGCTGCTTTACAAGAAATATTTAACTTTGCGCAAATTGAAGAAGAGAGTCTCCCACAAGCTTGGGGGAGGCTTCTGCAATTGCTTAATGCTATGCTTGATCATCCTCTTAAGAAAAATGAAATACTTGATATCTTCTATAATGGACTAACCGATGCTTCCAGGGATTTCCTAGATAGTTGTGCTGGTTGTGTTTTCAGGGAGCGAACTGTTGAACAAGCTGAAGAATTATTGAATAACATATTGAAAAATTATGATGATTGGACTCTTCCCGAACCACCAGTCAAACCTACTCTGAAGAATAGGGGTATCTTATATCTCAGTCCTGAAGATATGCAAGAGGCAAAGAAATCTATGAAGGAAAAAGGTATTAAAGCAGAGGATGTTAAAAATTTACCACCTATAAAAGAAATACATGGGCTTGAAACACCACCACCACCTAAGGTGGTAGAGGTAAATTCTTAACTAAAGTTCGACGAAGGTGATATTCCTTGTAATAAACATCCTAGTCAATGCCTTTATGAGTTTGATAATTACATTAGAAAACAAGATCACTTCAATGCAAATGTTATGAAACAATTGAAATACAATTCTGATATGATTGCTCACTTGAGTGACCTGTTATTTAGAATCTCAAATGATGTTAGAGGTGTAGGAAAGCAAGCTTCTATGGTTCAAACTCAATTAGAACAAGTTGCTAAATCTCAAAGAGAGTTGCTTGATGAAATGAATAATAATATCAATGATCATGCTGTTAGAGTAATGACTAGCGGAGGTAGAATGACTCAGGAACCACTTTATCCTGAGGGACACCCAAAAAGAATTGAACAAGTCTCTCAAAGAGTTGGCACTGATGTACCTAGTCCTTCTAAAAAGAAAAAGAAGAAGAAAAATGATAGGACTTTGCATGCCTCTAGTGAACCTGAAGTTGAAAAACCTCCTGATAATGATAATTAAGTCTCTATCTCTGATGTTGAAACTCAATCTGGTAATGAACACTCACCTTCTGATAATGAAAAAGAAAATGATGAGGTTTATGAAGACACTCAATCAAATAATAAAGAACCAGATAATGATGTTGAGATAGAACCAGCAGTTGATCTTGATAACCCACAAACCAAGAATAAAAGATATGATAAAAGAGACTTTGTTGCTAGAAAACACGGTAAGGAAAGAGAACCGTGGGTTCAAAAACCTATGCCCTTTCCACCTAAGTCAACCAAAAAGAAAGATGATGAAGAATTTGAATGCTTTGCTGAAATGCTGAGGCCAGTCTTTTTGCGTACTCGCTTGACTGATATCTTAAAAATGCCTCCTTATGCAAAGGACATGAAAGACATCATCACCAATAAGAGAAAAATACCGGAAGCTGAAATCTCCACCATGCTTGCTAATTATACTTTTAAGGATGGAGTACCTAAAAAACTTGGAGATCTGGGAATACCAACTATACCTTGCTCCATCAAAAGAAATTATGTGAAAACTGCTTTATGTGATGTAGGAGCTGGTGTTAGTGTTATGCCTTTCTCTTTATACAAAAGTCTTGATTTGAATAAACTCACACCTACTGAAATATCTTAGCAAATGGCTAATAAATCAACTGGCATACCTATCGGTATTTGTGAGGATGTGCCCGTTGTTGTTGCTAATGTTACTATCTTGACTGACTTTGTTATACTCGAGATACCCAAGGACAACAACATGTCGATTATCCTCGGTAGACCCTTCTTGAATAATGCAGGGGCTGTTATTGATTGCAATAAAAGCAAGGCCACTTTTCATATCAATGGTAATGAGCATACGGTGCACTTTCCGAAGAAACAATTCCAAGTGAATGGTATTAATGCTATTGAAAAATCTCCGACAATCAGTATTGGAAGTTTTCAACTAACCCTACCTACTGTTAAAAAGAAATATGAAATGCTTATTGTTGGGGACATTCACATCCCCATTGAGGTAACTTAGTGTTTTACAAAAGTTCTTCGGTTTCATGCTAATCGGAAGTGGTTGTTAATAAGACTTGATCAACCTTATTAATGAATCATTTTTGTGAGGTATGAAGTTGATGAATTTAGTGAGCACTACCTTCTGTCCCTACTTTTTGTTTTCTATTTTTATTAGTTAAATAAAATAAAATTCCATGCCTTGCCTCTTTTCTGAGTTTTCCGTGCAATAAAAAAAATGACCTAAAAATAAAAGTTCTCAGAATGCTCTGAAAATTTAATACAATTTTTTTCTGAATATTTAAGAATTTTTGGTGCAAATAACATCAGAGGGAGGTGCTCCAGGTGGGCACAATCCACCTGGGCGCGCCCTGGTGGGTTGTGGTCCCCATGTGGGCCCCCTCACTTATCCCTTCACTCCATATCATCACCTACCTCCAGAAAAAAATCACCATTGCTCTGTCTCTCGTGTTCTTGCTCTCAAACCCATGGATTTCGATATCTTTGCTAAGCTCCGTTTCCGAAACTGTTTTGGGGGATTGTTGCTTGGTATGTGACTCCTCCATTGGTCCAATTAGTTTTTGCTTTAGTGGTTTATATTTAGAATAATTAGTGACTCTTGGTGCTGCTGTAGATGAGCTTGCATGTTGAATTCTTATAGTTCTAAGTAGTTTGAATGCTTGATATGGCCTCTATGCATCCCTATGAGTAGTTGCTATCAATCTTGTAAAGTTTTGTTGAGAAAAAAATTATGGACTAAAAATTTCAGAATTTTGTTCATAGGAAAAAGATTTGTATCTTTCGGAAGTTTGCTTCCAAGAAGAACTCCAAGGGAGTTATTAAGGAGTCGTCTGACAGTGATCTCCGCACCCGGAGAATGGTGGAGGTACGGCCGTGCGAGTGGCCGCATAACCCATTCATGGAGGGAGCCGGAATCCGTCAAGAGTTTGCACAGTATGTTGCTAATACTGGCCTCACCGACTTCATCGCAGCTGAATGTGAACAGTATCATCTCTTCACAAATTCCTTTGTGCAAAGTTTTCATTTCTTGAGTAGGAATAATCCTCCCGAGGTGCAGTTTAACTTATATGCTGAACCCCATCAGATACCACGTACTAAGTTTTGTGACATATGCATCATCCCTTCTGACGGGGATTTAGTAGAGCCTAGGCCCGCAGAGTTTGATGGTTTTATCGCACTCTGACTGTGGGGGATGAGAGAGGGGTATCGGCTGTCACTGCCACTAGTTTACATTTTCCGGCTGTACATTATTTTGCTCTATTCATTGCGAAGTGTTTGCTTGCTAGAGAGATGGTAGGTGCACTCAGTGCGCCTGACTTTGCTGTTTTACGTCGTGCACTTTACGGCGACGACACTTATAGCTTGGGAGCTATTGTGGCACGTCGCCTCCACATTAACAGATCCAAGGGTAAAATACATGGTGGCATTTATGCTACTCGCTTGGCGAGTCACTTTAAGATTCAGATACCCGAGCATGATTATCCTTTACCCAAGGTTTATTTTGATCGCTCGGCTATGGCACACCACCAATTTATTGATGGCGAGAACACTACTAGTGATTTCCCTTACAACCTTGTTTTTAGTGAGGATACTCGTGATATTATTCCGTTACCTGCACCTGCTTTTTTTGATCCTATTGCCAGGGGCGGATACAGAATTATGCCTGAGGACATTGTCGCCTACCGGAACAACCTGGCTGCGGCACAGGCAGAGCCTTAGGAATGGGACCCTCACGTGCCCGCTCCCCAGCACTTCAACATAGGACCCCATGACTTCTTCGAGTGGTGATTACCAAGTTATGCCAAAAGCCTAAGCTTGGGGGAGTACGTATTTCCACCGACATTACATTCATGTTCACACATTTCATTCCAGTTGTCAGTGTCCACAGTTTTTCATTGTCTTATCCATGCTAGATTTATTTTCTCGCTTTCTTCTTGTGTGTTTAAAAAACTTTGAGAAAATACAAAAATATTTCCTGCTTCTTTTTTTCTTTCTAGTTTAATTAGTTGTAGTTTAAAAAAAAGAAAACCCAAAAAGATTTTCTTGTTCTTCTGTTGCTTGTTGGGAGCTCTCCCGTGTAAATAGTTTTTCTCGTTTTTGTTTTTCCTTTCTTAAATTTTCTCTCTTTCAGAAAACCCAAAACTCCAAAAATATTTCAGTGTGTTTCTCTGAATTTCTTTTTATTGAGTCATACCGAGGAGAAGACCACGATGAAAATGTTGAGTGGCTCACATATGCATTGTTGTTGATCTAACAGAGAGCCCATATTTCCTTGTTTTCTTCTTTTTGAATAAAATGTTTGCAGATTCCAGCTTAGTCCATGGCACTCTTGCACTATTATTATTTTCATATCGTTCGGTCGTGCAAGTGAAAGGCAATAATGACGATATTTGATGAACTGGCCGTGGCAGAGAGAAACGGGTATGAACTCAACTTGTTCTGTTTTTGTAAATATGTTTAACCTAGTATCCATGATTCAGCTCATTATGATCAAACATGTTTGCAATGACCCTTAGAGATTATAGTTTCTCATGTCATGCTTAAGTAGCTAGGAGTGGATAATGATTTATCTTGGATGTCAACATTGCATTAAAATAATTGTGATGTAGTATGATGATATGGTATCCTCCTCTGAATGTTCGGGTGGCTTGACTTGGCACATGTTCATGCATGTAGTTGAATCAAAACCAACATAGCCTCTATGATATTTATGTTCATGGTGTTCATATCCTAGTCATGCTAGTATCCAATGTTACTTATGCATAATGCATGTTCATGACCATTTTCGCTCTCTAGCTGGCCGCTTCTCAACCTAATTGCTAGCTTTCGCCTGTACTAAGTGGGAATTCTGCTTGTGCATCAAAACCCTGAAACCCAAGTTATTCCAGATGAGTCCACCATACCTACCTATATGCATGTGCCACCTCTAAAAAACTTCAAATAAATATCCTTTTTTGTGTGCCTGGATTGTTCATAGAGTGACAGGAGGTAGTCAGTATCTTCCATGTTAAGCGGGTTATTCTCATGATGAGTGTTTATTCACTCATCCTTGCATGAGAGGGGCGGTAATAGGGATTCCCAGTCCCGAATTCAAATTGCAAATAATTAAACAAAACTCCCCCAGGAAAGTTGTTGGTATGGATGACACCCGTTGTTTCGGACAAGCCGTGGAGTGTGACTGTTGGTGGAGGGGGAGTAAACCTTTACTTTTATCGCTTGGGAACCGCCACTAATGTGTTTAGCATGGAAGATACCGATAACTAATGGTCGCGCAGTAAATAAGAAGGGTGCATTTCTCAAAATTTCTTTTACCTCTATTTTAAAACTTGAGCTCTGGCACCTCTGCAAATCACTGCTTCCCTTTGGGAAGGGACTATCTATTTACTTTTATGTTGTGTCATCACCTTCTCAAATAAGCGCCAGAACATGAGAGCACTATTGTCATCCTCATGCATTGTGTATAGCTAATGTTGGGTGCATCATGATTGGATCTTTTCTACCATGAATTACAATGTTTAGTCGCTTCTCGGACTTTGGAGGTGCAACGCATTTATGTTTTGCGGTCTCAGAAAGGGCTAGCAAGATACCACTATTGTCATATTATATCATGGTTGCTTTGACAAAGTGTTGTTGTTTGAGATATCTTATTATTGCTCGCTAGTTGATTATGCCATTGTTATGAGTTAATATAATTTTTAAGAGTTATTGTCGACATGGTTAGTTATAATCTTTGCTGAAAACCTGGGTGCTACTTAAGCTTATTTATGTAAACAAGAGCAAAAGAGTTCGTAAAAGTTTTTTCTTTTTCACTTTCAGTTTATCAACTGAATTGCTTGAGGAAAAACAAAGGTTTAAGCTTGGGGGAGTTGATACGTCTCCGTCGTATCTACTTTTCCTAAAGTTTTTCCTCTTGTTTTGGACTCTAATTTGCTCGATTTGAATGAAACTAACCCGGACTGATGCTGTTTTCAGTAGAACTACCATGGTGTTGTTTTTGTGCAGAAATAAAAGTTCTCGGATTGGAACGAAACTTTGTGAGGATTTTTTATATAATAAAAGAGAATTTCTGGAGCCAAGAACCACAGGAGGGGGGCACCTAGGTGGGCCCAACCCACCAGGGTGCGCCCCCTCCAGGCGCGCCCAGGTGGGTTGTCCCCACCTGGTGGCACCGCAGACTCCAACCCTGATACTATAAAATCACATATTTGGAGAAAAAAATATGGGAGAAAGAATTATCTTGTTTCACGAGACGGAGCCACCGCCACCTCCTGTTCTTCATTGGGAGGCCAGATATGGAGTCCTTTTGGGGCTCCAGAGAGGGGGATCTTCGATCTTCGTCATCACCAACCCTTCTCTATTGCCAATTCCATGATGCTCCCCACCGGGAGTGAGTAATTCCTTCGTAGGCTCGCTGGTCGGTGAGGAGTTGGATGAGATTCATCATGTAATTGAGTTAGTTTTGTTAGGGCTTGATCCCTAGTATCCATTATGTTCTGAGATTGATGTTGCTATGACTTTGCCATGCTTAATGCTTGTCACTTTGGGCCCGAGTGCCATGATTTAAGATCTGAACCGTTTATGTTATCACCATTATATCTATGTTCTAGATCCGATCTTGCAAGTTATAGTCACCTACTACGTGTTATGATCCGGCAACCCCGGAGTGACAATCATCGGGACACTTCCCGGTGATGACTGTAGTTTGAGGAGTTCATGTATTCACTATGTGTTAATGCTTTGTTCCGGTTCTCTATTAAAAGGAGGCCTTAATATCCCTTAGTTTCCAATAGGACCCGATGCCACGGGAGGGTAGGACAAAAGATGTCATGCAAGTTCTTTCCATAAGCACGTATGACTATTTACGAAATACATGCCTACATTATATTTCTGAATTGGAGCTAGTGCCGTATCGCCCTTGGTTATGACTGTTATATGATGAATATCATCCAACGAATTCACCCATCCAATGCCTACGAATTTCTCTCATATTGTTCTTGCTAAGTTACCACTGCTATTGTTACTTTTGCACTTGCTACAAAATCATTGCTGTTACTGTTACCGTTACAATTGCTGTTGCTACTACTATCAAAACTACCATACTACTTTGCTACTGATCACTTTGCTGCAGATAATTAATCTTCAGGTGTGGTTGAATTGACAACTCAGCTGCTAATACTTGAAATATTCTTTGGCTCCCCTTGTGTCGAATCAATAAATTTGGGTTGAATACTCTACCCTCGAAAACTGTTGCGATCCCCTATACTTGTGGGTTATCACTAGCCGTGGAATGTGAAAGTATGGTGGAAAAAGGAATAAACTTTATTTTCTGTTTGGGAACAGCCTATGATATATCTAGCATGGAAAGTATTGGGAACTACTCGATCGTTTTCATTGACAGGAAAAGCATGCCACCAAAATGTTTTATCTCTTTTTTCGCGTTGAGCTCTGGCACCTCTACAAATCCCTACTTCCCTCTTTGAAGGGCCTTTCTATTTACTTTATGCACATTTTATTTTACTTTGAGTCTCCATATTCTCTTATAAAGCACCAACTAAGGGGAACTATGATCGTACTAGAGCATTGGATGTAGCTAATATGCGAGTGTGTTTCATGAATGGATCAATGATTGAGCATGATGGGCTAGGGATAACTTGCTTTAGTGTTGATATTTTGAAAGACATAGTTGCTTGTTGATATGCTTGAGTATTGAAATCTTCAAGTTAAAACTAAACTATTGCTTTGAACCATATAAAAGTCCATATGTCCATGCTACAATAGAAAAGAATATGTGATGAACATGTTAGGCAGCATTCCACATCAAAAATTCTATTTTTATCATTTACCTACTCGAGGACGAGCAGGAATTAAGCTTGGGGATGCTGATACGTGTCCAATGTATCTATAATTTTTTATTGTTCCATGCTGTTATATTATCATTCTTGGATGTTTTACAATCATTTTATAGCAAGTTTATATCATTTTTTGGGACTAACCTATTGACATAGTGCCCAGTGCCAGTTGCTGTTTTTTGCTTGTTTTTTATTTCACAGAAAATTAATACCAAATGGAGTCCAAACGCAGCAAAACTTTTTGGAGATTTTTTCTGGAACAAAAGACATATGTGGTGCCGAAGAAGTACTAGAGGGGGGCTCCGAGGGGAGCACAACCCACCTGGGCGCGCCTGGGGGCCTAGGCGCGCCCTGGTGGGTTATGCCCTCCTCGGCCGCCTCCCGCACTGCCTCTTTGTTCTATAAATACCCCAAAAATCCAAAAACCCTAGGGGAGTCGACGAAACACAATTCCAGCCGCCGCAAGTTCCAGAACCACCAGATCCAATCTAGACACCATCACGGAGGGGTTCATCATCCTCATTGGTGCCTCTCTGATGATACGTGAGTACTTCATTGTAGACCTACGGGTCCGTAGTTAGTAGCTAGATGGCTTCCTCTCTCTCTTTTGATTCTCAATACAATGGTCTCTTGGAGATCTATTTGATGTAACTCTTTTTGCGGTGTGTTTGTTGGGATCCGATGAACTTTGAGTTTATGATCAGATCTATTTTATCCATGAAAGTTATTTGAGTTTTGATCTCTTATATGCATGATTACTTATAGCCTCATATTTCTTCTTCAAATCTTTGGTTTAGTTAGGCCGACTAGATTGATTTTTCTTGCCATGGGAAGAGGTGCTTTGTGATGGGTTCGGTCGTGCGGTGTTCTTTCCCAGTGACAGAAGGGGCAGCAAGACACGTATTGATCGTTGCTATTAAGAATAACAAGATGGGGTCTATTCCTACATGAATAGATCATGTCTACATCATGTCAATCATTCTTATTGCATTACTCCATTTCTCCATGAACTTAATACACTAGATGCATGCTGGATAGCGGTCGATGTGTGGAGTAATAGTAGTAGATGCAGGCAGGAGTCGGTCTACTAATCTTGGACGTGATGCCTATATAATAGTCATTGCCTGGATATCGTCATAATTATTTGAGGTTCTATCAATTACCCAACAGTAATTTGTTTACCCACCATATGCTATTTTTCTCGAGAGAAGCCACTAGTGAAATCTACGACCCCCGGGTCTATTATTTATCATATTTGCTTTGAGATCCATTTTTATTTGCTTTTATTTTCAGATCTATTATTTCAAAAAACCAAAAATACCTTGCTGCACTTTTTATTTGCATCTTTTATTTCACGTTTTACCGAGATCTATTTATCCAATCTATCACAATTTTATCCCGTCAACTTGACAATTTCTGGCGCCGTTACCCGAAGAAGGGATTGACAACCCCTTATACGCGTCGGGTTGCAAGTATTTGTTCTGTGTGTGCATGTACCGTTTACATAGTGTTGCTTGGTTCTCCTACTGGGTTCATACCTTGGTTTCATAACTGAGGGAAATACCTACCGTAGTTGTGCTGCATCATATCTTCCTCTTTGGGGAAATAACGACGTAGTTCAAGCGACATCAGGCCCATTAAATGTGGGCCGGAGTGATGGGCTACTATGGGGCCAAGCTAGAGCGTGGATCCACGGCCGGACGAGAGATCTTCGGAGTTGTGGTGTGCCCTCCAAGTCAAGATTTAACTTGATCTTTCCTTCATTGTAAGCAATCACATGTAACCCTAACCCTACTGGTGCCTAGATAAACCAAGGAGTTTTAGTCTTTAGGGCTAGAGCAACATCTATCACCCCATCAACCTAGGGTTTAGCTCGCCTGATCTAGTGGTAGATCGACTCTGTAACCATATCATATACATCAAATACAATCAAGCAGGACATAGGGTTTTACCTCTTAGAGAGGGCCCGAACCTGGGTAAACACCGTGTTCTTCGTCCCTTGTTCCCCATTGATCCTAGATCCACAGCTCGGGACCCCCTACCCGAGATCCGCCGGTTTTGACACCGACATTGGTGCTTTCATTGAGAGTTCCGTTGTTGGGTCACCAAAGGATCGATGGCTCGCCTAATCATCGGAGATGGCGTTAGCTCCAGGGACCTCTTTGTCCCCGGCCAACTCTTCGCATTCGGTAACATCGTGCTGCACGCCAACCCAACTGGTCATCTAGACCAAATCAACAATTTTGCCCCTGAGCACCGGATTAGATTTGGCAACTTGGAGTATGTGGCGGACGCCCGAGGCGATCTGGTCTTTGCCAGATTCACAGCCTCTCCCCGTACCCCTATGGGCTCCGTTGTGCCCGCTCTGGAGCTTTCTCCCGGTCTGATCTACAGATCGGCCTCAACCCTTCAGCCGGCCTCGAGCACGGACGGCTCCACCCTGACCGGAGGCCAGGAATCCCCTTCGGCCATGCCAGTGATGCCCGCCGAAGACCCAACTTCAGACCTCAATGCAGAAGCGGTGTTCGGACGCCAAGAGTCACTCTCGGCCGAACCCTCTCCTCATGACACGCCTCTGGCCTTGAGCCCCAGCGACGGGTCTATGTTCAGAAGCCAGGAATCATCCCTGGCCGAACTCCCTCTCACCAACTTGGCTTCGAGCCCCAATACGGAGACTGCGTCCGAAGATCAGGTCATGTCCTCGGTCTCTTATGTCTGTCCGGCCACAAGCCCGACCCCAGGCCTTGAGGCCAACTCAGCCCTGGAAGACTAGGATTCAGTTCGGACTTGGATTTTCCGCCTCCCCGCCATGATGGAGTCCGATCCCAAGCGGCCACCACACGCCAGCTTGGCAAGCCTCGCTCTGTTAAACGAGGCGCTCGATCGAATCTGGATGTTGGCTATTCAAGATAACTCGCCCTCGGCCTACGGTCAGCAGTCCCTTGAGACAGATTTCAGGGAATTTTACGTCCCACCCACCACCCACCTAGTGGCCACAGTCGAGGACTTAACCGACATGTTGGAAAACACCTCAGAAAACGCCTATTCCATGGATGAAGACAGTGGAGCCACGACCAACACCGACGCCGCTCCCCCCGTCACCGGCCGCTGGACGGCCACTTCCACTTATGACGTCTACATGGTGGACACTTCGAAAGACGATGGCGGCACTCCCGGGAAGGATAACAGCAGGCCCAACGATGAGCCGCCGAAGTGCCGCAGACAAAGACGCCGCTCCAAGGCACGTCGAAGCCATGCGAGCAACACGGACACCGGAGAGAATGGCACTGCAGACAATGCTGACAACCTCGACGACCCCGGCGCCGATGAACAACCACAAGACGATCACGAGGAGCATGAGGATCTGCTCAACCTTAAAGACCTCAATTACTCCGAAGACAGTAACTACCTCCCCCTTTCTGCAGAGGAGGTCAGTTTGGGTGACGAAGATTTTATCGTCCCCGAAGACCTGCTGGATCAAGAGCGGTTCAAACGGCAGCTAATTGCCACCACGCGTAGCCTGGAGAAACAGCGGCAAAAAATAAAGGCAGAACAAGACACCCTCAATGACAGATGGGCTAAGGTCCTGGCTGCCGAAGAGGGGTATGGCTATGAACGGCAAACCAAGAGCTACCCAATGTGCAAACTATTGCCGCAATTCGACGACGAGGCCATAGACCACACACCTCCAAGGCATACTCGGGCAGAACAGCCGGACCGCCCCCCTCGAGGACGGGACAGGACAGCTGATAAAGCCGAACCACCTCCCGCTGCACCTCATCGTCAAGGCAAGGAGCCATTACGGCCAGCCTATGAGTACGACCTACGACGCGACCTGGACGCTCGGGCAGGTCTCACAAGGTCCATTTAAGGGCCCAAAGATAGTCCTTCTGTTAGACTGGATGGATACCAAGCCTGGTTAGACCGAAATGACAGAGTTCGGGAGCAACAACGAGTCCGGATGATAGATGATCTCCGGCACGACGTAGCCCGAATCAGGGGCGCTGCTCATCCTCTCTACTTCACAGATAGAGTGATGCAGCATCAATTCCCAGAGGGTTTTAAACCTGTAAATATTGAGCCCTATGATGGGACAATAGATCCGGCAGTATGGATCAAAGATTTTCTGCTACACATTCATATGGTATGAGGAGACGACCTCCACACCATCAAGTACCTATCGTTAAAGCTCAAGGGTCCGCCCAGACACTGGTTAAATAGCCTTCCCGAAGACTCTATATGATGTTGGGAAGAGCTTGAGGCCGCCTTCCGAGCTAACTTTCAGGGCACTTATGTCCGCCCCCGGACGCCGATGACCCGAGTCATGTAATCGAGCAACCAAGAGAGTCAGCCCGGCAATTTTGGAACCAGTTTTTGACAAAGAAAAATCAGATTGTCGATTGCTCGGACGCTGAAGCTATAGCCGCCTTCAGGCATCGTATTCGGGACGAATGGCTAGCACGACTGCTCGGCCAGGACAAGCCGAAGACGATGGTAGCGCTTACCTCCTTGCTGACCCGCTTCTACGCCAAAGAGGATAGTTGGCTAGCTCGTAGAAGCACCAACCCCCGGCACCTCGGAAGTCCGGGACGGGAACGGGAAGCCTCGACGGAACAAGAACAAACGTTGCCACAATGACGGCAAAACTGACGAGATGGCAGTAAATGCCGAATTCCGCAATCCGAAGTCCGGATCATGGAAAAAGCCCTCTAAAGGCAACCAGGATGGACCAACTAAGTTGGATGCAATCTTGGACAGGCCCTGCCAGATCCATGGCACCCCCGAGGAACCCGCCAATCACACCAACCGTAACAGTTGGGTGATAAAACAGGTCGGCAAGCTCAAAACCGAGGACTCCGGTAAAAGCCCTCAAAGCGAGGAAGATGGGGAGCCCCGCAGGCCAAACAGTGGAAGGCAAAAACCCTTCCCTTCTGAGGTCAAGATGGTGAACATGATCTACACCACCCATATACCAAGGAAGGAGCGGAAGCGCGCGCTGTGGGATGTGTACGATGTCGAGCCTGTAGCGCCAAAGTTCAACCATGGTCGGCTCACCCGATCACCTTTGACCGCAGGGACCATCGGACCAATATCCGTCATGGAGGATCGGCGGCCCTGGTACTCGATCCCATTGTCGACGGGTACCACCTCACGAGAGTCCTCATGGATGGAGGCAGTAGCCTCATTCTGATTTATGCTGACACAGTGAGGAAAATGGGGATCAATCCATCAAGGATCGAACCCAGTAACACCACCTTCAAGGGGGTTATTCCGGGCATGGAGGCCCGCTGCTCAGGCACGGTGACTCTGCAGTGAAGATTGGATCTTCGATATTGCCCCTTTTCGCAGCGGCTACCATGCCCTCCTCGGACGAACGGCGTTCACTAAATTCAACGCCATCCCGCATTACACATACCTCAAGCTAAAGATGCCTAGCCCTTCGGGCGTCATAACAATCAACGGCAATACAAAGCACTTACTCTGGACCGAGGAGCATACCGCGACCTTAGTAGCCGGAGACCAAGCCGTCACCAACGGGCCGAAGTATGAGCCTGCCGCAAAGGCCAGAGATACATCTAAACGGGCTCGAGCCCGGTCCCCGTCATGGGAACCCTCCCGCGTAGACCGCAAAAAGGGATACGCTCCCCACGACACCCTCACCATCATTTTGCTCTACGTGCCTTGTCAGCACAACTTCGCTCTCAAGATACCATGGGCGGCCTTGGGGGCTTATATCAAACAAATAGCACCATGTGTTTGGCTCAACCGAAATATGGCATTACCACGTCTTTGGACGACAAGGGGGACGACTCCGGACTCACCCAGCATAAAGTTGTGTCGACACGGCCACCCATTAGGGTTCCTATTCAAGGACCCTTCGCCGGCCTGTGTTTTTCTACATGGGCGAGTCCCTTACCCAGCAGAAGCAAAGGCGCAGACATGCAGCAGGGCACAGTTAAGACTTTGACCCACGCATCAAGGCCCTGTATAAACCTTTCTCTGTAAAATTTCTTTTCTTACATACCATAAACACCTCAGCAGCTCGAATTGTACGGATAGACGTCCAGAGCTTATGGAAAATAAAAAAATCTTTTATGGTGTTCGGGCATCTGCATTGTCTAGCCCTCTTCTTTCTCTTTCTGTTTTTCCTGCTCTTCAAACAGCTGGGCATGCACACATTGTGTAACAAATACAAATCAGTTAATTAACCACAGGCTTGATCTTCCCATCAGCTCTACGTACTAAGTCCAGCACCACATTCCGTTGTGTGTTAGGCGTCTCGGATATTGCACTATATGTATTAGTTCCGAACTATGTCTTGGGTCAATAGTTGGGTTGCCCGGCTCCTGTGCTTGCCTTCTTACATTCCATACGTTCGGCTAAGAAGGTAAAGGGAGAACCCCTGCGATTGTACTTCTGGCTAGTCCAGCTAAGCACCTCAGGGGAGAAAGCTGAAAACTGACCAACATAGTAAGCGTGAACTGGTCAATGATCCGATGACAAGTGTTAAACTCAAAAATCATTGGCGATTTGTCCGTGTCATACGCAGGGTTGGTCCTAGCACAAACCACGTGATTACAAAGGCATGCATGGGCTCCCACGTACATCACAAAGCACTGGGGGCTAGTCATTAGCTCCCGCAGTCAAGCTCCTATGGCTAAGTGAAAGCAATAAAGCCACATAGTCTGATTGCCTAGTCTCTCTCACGCACTACCGTCTTCGGGCACCGAGACATCGGCTAAGGGTAACAGTGCAGAGACGAGACACCCCTCGTAATATTTACTTGGGGGCTGAAGCCGACGACTGATAGCTTTCAAAATAATAAACGGTCGCACAAGAGTCAAAATAAAATCATCATAATTTAAAAACATGCAAACGGGCCACATTATAAAGCACAAGGTCTAGTTAACAACTTAATACAATCAGTCAATGATTACTTCTTTTCAGCACTGGCCTTCTATCGCCCGAGCACCATCCATAACTTGTGCGAAATACAGTTCAGAGCGGCGATGCTCCTTTCCAACCGGCGGGGGACCAGTGGCTATGTCCATCGGCTTGATCTTAGGCCAATGAACCATGGTCTTCGCAAAGGCCAGCCTAGCTCCTTCAAGGCACGAAGAACGCTTCACGGTATCAATCCGGGGCAAAGCATCATGCAGCCTCTATACCAGGCCGAAGTTGTTATCCAGAATGGGCTCTATGGGCCACAGCCGGACGCAAAGATCCTTCAGGGCCGGCTCTGCCATTCGATGGAGCTCCGTCAGTTGTTTCATCTGGTTGCTGAGGAGGGGAGGGTGCTCGGGCTCCTGGAACTGTGACCAGAAAAGCCACTGTTCGGAGTCCTCCTCCCGCGTGGCATAGTGCTCTGCCGCAGCCGTCACACTCTTCAGAAGTTCGGCGAAAATGCCTACGGAGCGCCAGACCCGCGTCAGCAAGGCGAACCTGTTGCCGCCAAAAACACTCTATAGTAAGTATTTCTTACCATCTGCGATTTGCTTCACTTGGCGGAGCTCCTCCCAGACACCCCGCACTTTCGTCCTGGTCTCCCGGAGCTCTTTGTCTGCCTTGGATAGCTCAGAGGACTACTCTCTCTTCTTCTGCTCAAGGGCCTCACATTTCGTGACGGCATCCTTGAGCTTCACCTGCACTTCGGCCACTCTAGCCTCGTCCTTCTCGTTGACAGTCTTCACCGTCTCAAGTTCGGTTGTCGCCTTTTCGGCAGCCACTTTCTTTTCGGCTGCCTCGACCTCGGCCTTCTTCAGCGCAGCCTTGAGGCCCTGGACCTCCGCAGCGGCAGCTGCAGTCACCAAATACCATGTGCTCAGTATACAGTCCGGATCGTAAGTGTCCGGCAGTGTTAACTATGCATTTCGATAGGAGCTTACCTTGTGCCTCATCAAGCCGTCTGTTGACGAGGTCAAGCTCCTCATCAGAGCATCTAAGCTTCCGATCCATCTCCTCCAGGGCAGTGGCATTAGTAGCCGTGGCCAAGGACGATGCCTACGATATCAAATCAATCATGGCACTCTAAATACTGGCCTATGGATATTCAACCCTATGTAAGGTCTTTTGCAATCCTTGCAAAGTCTCGGGGGTTGTTATGCATAAGGCCTACTCAAACTTTGGCTTAAAAAGTCAAAACCATTCTGCGGGGAAAGAACATTACTTGACTCACCTCGAAGCCTATCAAAAGGCCTTGGACAACATCTTTCAGTCCGGTATGGACAGACCGAACACCCCGTAAAACCGCACCCATAAGGGCACGGTGCTCGTCGACGATGACAGAGTTGTTCACCAACCCCTCCATCGTGTCCGGCCAGCCCGCCGCTGCCTGGTTGTTGGTGTTCGGCGTGGGCGGCGGGACCTCAACCCCTCCTCTGTCAGAAGGCGGGACTGGCACCTTTGAGGGCCTTGGGGGCTCAGGTGCGGCTGGCTGGGAGGGTCCGGCTGGTCCGGTCTCTCCTCCCGTATTTGCCAGGAGGGATACACCCTCCTGGCCTTGGGTGACCGAGGCATCAGCCTCAGCCATGGTTGCATCGCCCCCTCCCCCGTGTATGGACGGGGAGGGGTCCTTCGGGACAACACCTCCCCGGCCTCTTCGGGGACCAAGGGAGACACGGAGCGCGATGCTGGTCTGCTATCTGCCAATTCAGAGGGCGAAGAGGTCCCCTGCGAGGTCTGCTCGGGAGGGTGGCCACGCGGTGGGCTGTGATATCACACAATCAGTTCCCATCAGTAACAGACTGGTAAAATAAAGTAAGCAAGAAATGTCGAGGTTCACACCTCATGGCGGTGGGCTTGACCCTGAGTTCCTTCTCCGGAACCTCTTCGGACACCACGGACTCCTCATCAGAGTCTGAACTGTTGGGCAGGACTAGCTTGGGTCTGCACTGCCTCTTCTGGGCCCAAGGGGGTTGCTCCTCCTCGGCGTCCTCGGACGCCGCCCTCTTCTTGGAGTGGGAGGAGGCGCTTTCCTCCTCGTCCTCCTCTTCCTCCCCGTCCTGGCCCGACGGGGCTGCAGCATCTCTGGACTTGGTGTCCGAACAACCTCTTCGACGGAGGCCTTCCCTGGCCTCCGGTAAATCCTTCTTCTTCTTTACCTTCTTTTCTGGCGCCTTGTAAGGCGCCACGACCAGCAGTTCCTCCAGTTGAGTCATTCGGGGCTCTTCAGGCAGTGGAGCCGGACTGCAGATCTTCTCGGCCTTCTCAAGCCAGCCCTGTAAAGAGCACAAAAAGAAGCTTAGACCGAATTTTGTGCAGTATGACCACCCAAATATATACCCAGCAAGAGATCAACTACCTTCTTCGGGGGATTTGCGGCGTTGAGACCGATGTCTTCATTCTCTGCCGGCCAGTCCTCCTGAGACTTGAACAGTAGGCTCCACACCTTGTCGTGGGTCGTGCCGAAGAGGTACTGCATGGTGGTCAGGTCATCGGGCTTATAAGACCACATCAGACTGGCCCTTTGTTGACAAGGAAGGAGGCGGCATCTGAGCATTATCTAGACCACATTGGTCAGCTTGACGCCGGTCTCCATTACGTTGGAGATGCATTTTTGCAACAACTTCACCTCACCGGTGGACCCCCAGTTAGGACCATTTTTGTTCCATGAGGTCAATCTCGCTGGGGGACCGGATCTGAATTCAGGAGCCGCCGTCTAGGCCGCATCCCTTGGTTCTGTAATATATAACCACTCATTCTGCCACACCTTGACGGTATCAATGAACCTGCCCTCCGGCCATTTGACTCGGGTCAGCTTCCTGATCATCGCTCCGCCGCAGTCCACCTGGGCGCCGCTGACTACCTTTGGCTTAACGTTGAACACTTTCAGCCACAGGCTGAAGTGTGGCTGAACTCGCAGAAGGGCCTCACAAACAATGATGAAGGCCAAAATGTGGAGGAGGGAGTTGGGGGCTAGATCACGGAATCCAGCCCGTAAAAGAACATTAACCCCCTCACGAAGGGGTGCAGAGGAAATCCCAGCCCCCGGATAAAGTGGGGAAGGAATACTACCCTCTCGCCTATCTTGGGCGTGGGGATGACCTGACCCTCCTCGGGGGCCCGGTGGGCGATATCGGCCGATAAGTAGCCGGCTCACTTCAGCTCCTAGATTTCGTTGTTGGTGACGATGGAGGCGTCCCACTTGCCATTGGCGCCAGATCCAGCCATGGCCGAAGCTAGGGAAGGGCTGGGAAGAGATTCACAGTGGAGGAATAGGGCAGGGCGCTGGAGCTCTAGAGATTGGAAAGGCAATAGGGGAGGTAGGAGAAGGCGTAAGATGATAACCGTAGTTGTTCCCCTTTTTTATAGGCCGCGGAGGAGCCAAGGGTTCCCCTTTCGATGCCGTAGGCCTCTCCACTTCCCGATACACTCACGACGTTATGCGTGGGTGGGGGAATCGAAATCATTGATCATATCCCCTAAAAAATGGGGCACGATCTCTGCCTTGATGAGACGTGCCAATGGAGGGGCGGCCTTGAGCCGCGTATTGAGAACTTCCAGCCGTTCGGTGTTATGACCGGACACGACCCTTCGCTAAAAGTTGTCAAACATGGGCACTGTTCACACTTGAGCACTCTGGCCTTCAAGGCTAAGTAAACTGAATGCTCCGGATTTCGGACACCAGTCAAACTCCGAGCATGCGCAGGACAGGATGAGAACTCGCCTCGCAAGCCGAAGACCGTTGGATGTGCGGATGCCGGACACAAACCCTGGCATTGGAGGCTAGTTCGGGGGCTACTGAGGGAGTCCTGGATTAAGGGGTCCTCGGGCCGTTGGCCCATTACATGTGGTCCAGACTGATGGGCTACTATGGGGCCAAGCTAGAGCGCGGATCCGTGGCCAGACGGGAGATCTTCGGAGTCGTGGTGTGCCCTCCAAGTCAAGATTTATCATGATCTTTCCTTCATTGTAACCGATCACATGTAGCCCTAACCCTACTGGTTCATATATAAACCAAGGGGGTTTAGTCTTTAGGGCTAGAGCAACATCCATCACCCCATCAACCTAGGGTTTAGTTCGCCTAATCTCATGGTAGATCGACTCTGTAACCGTATCATATACATCAAATACAATCAAGCTGGACATAGGGTTTTACCTCTTAGAGAGGGCCCGAACCTGGGTAAACATTGTGTTCTTCATCCCTTGTTCCCCATTGATCCTAGATCCACAGCTCGGGACCCCTACCCGAGATCCATCAGTTTTGACACCGACAGGGGGGCTGTGTGTGTGTCTCAAATATTGAGAGAAATCAAACCTATGGAGAGAATGTGTGTGCATAGTGAGCAGGCGATAGAGGCTAACGGTGCGAGACAGATACATTGTGTGTGTCAATGTTTAAGCAATATAGGGAGATCATGTGCGGGATACAAAGAGAGGACTATGGGGAGTGTGTTTGCGACGCAAAGAGACATAGCGAGAGATAAATGTGTGTGCATGGTACATGGTGTGTATGTGATGGAGAGGTACATGCCAAATAGGGTTTTCATGAAGAGATTGTGTGTGCGAGATAGAGAGCGATGTAGGGGCCTTGAGGTGGGTAGGGGCTGGGTGAGGGTGTCAAAATGTGTGTGTTGATGCATGTGTTACATGCGATTGTGCGAGGGATGGTCGAATAGAGAGAGATGGTTGTTGTGTTAAGGATGCTCCACTCTCTCTCACACACGCACACACAAAAACACAAATAGAAGACCGTTCTCTCATGTATACACAACATCTCGGCATATCTCTATGTCTCACTCATACATGATCATTTACACATTCACACCTCTCTATGACTCTATCACACGCACACCGTCTCCTCATTTTCCTTCCGCCACAACACACATATAGACCATACATGTGTTCTCTCTCTATTACACACACATAATCTCTATTAAAAAATATTTCTAGGGGGCACCTAAAACGTCCAAATCCAAAAAATCATGAACTGAAGCAAAATTCAAATATATGGAAATATTGTAGCATGAAGAACTTTTCCAGCAAAATAAGTAGAGTAATATTCGGGGATTGT
Organism: Thinopyrum elongatum; assembly: GCA_011799875.1. Taxonomy (NCBI): domain Eukaryota; kingdom Viridiplantae; phylum Streptophyta; class Magnoliopsida; order Poales; family Poaceae; genus Thinopyrum; species Thinopyrum elongatum. The sequence continues at coordinate 459,550,499 of CM022302.1, read as the reverse complement.
TTTCACACACACAAAAAGGTTTGGTGGATGTCCTTCCAGCGCGACACCGTGATGCACCGTTCGATCGACTGCCTGGCCGCATTGCATGCGCTTGCACAGGATTCCGTATGGATGTTGTGCTAACTAATGTGGTATAAGCACAGCCGCGATGCACGCGCTTACACAGGATTACGTGTACTAGTACGGTGTTCTTCTAAGTTTGACCAACCCTATATAAAACTAAACTAAGGTCCCATGCGCGCACTCATCAATGTGCCGCCGCCATTGCCCATGTGGGTTAGGATCCCCTGCAGCATTGTACGGTGCAGTACAGTCGCTGCCATGTGGGACCCGGACCCACATGTCATCTGCACTACAGCTCCGGCCGACCATTTCATGCCCATCATGTCGTCTGCAGTCCCTCATTGCGATGCTACCACCCTGCCAAGCACGTGAGCAGGTGGAGCCATGTCTATGCCCACAGCGTACAAAGAGGAGGACGACGAGCGCGTGCTCCAACACATCGGCGAGGGGGAGCTAGCGGGTCATTGTCGCCTCCGCCCGCGCAGAGGAGGCTTGCGTGGTGGCTGTCACGGCGGAAGCCGGTCGCGCCAGCGTCGAGCCCACTAGCTCCTCCATGTGGATCTACCTTCAAGACCTTGAATACCATGTGGATCCTGCAATCTGAAGGAACAATTTGGTTAGTCGACTCTTGTGAACCGTTGGATGCAACATGGACGGCTAGAAGGGCTTCTTCAACCTTCGAAAATGATGCACTCTTCATTTTCTCTCTCAACCATCAAGCCGCCAGCCCGCCCCAGGCCTAACCGCCTGCCGCCGCTGCCCTGCCCTCCCCTAAACGGCCTCCCAACGCCATGCTGCCCCACATCGCGCCGTCCGTTTAACCCCGGGCAAGATCCATTTTTTCCGGTGAACGACATCCCACTCCCAACACTGATAAGATAGATCATGGGCACCCTGCCACCCTAATATAGATACTGGGGGTAGCTTCTCTACTGTCTTCTTCCTTCGCTCCGGCGAACTTCTTCTTTCACAAATCGACTGACCCCAAAATATACTACTAGTACTTATTAAATACAGTAGGAACGTGAAGAAACGAGTAGTAGTACCAACTACAAGATGAACTGTAAGACATACTAGTACATACTAAAGAGTTCAAATAACGAGAAAGAACATAACATAGTTCTGTTAGGGGCTCAGCACAACACACCCCTGAAATAAAACTAAGCAACTAGTCCACTTGACACTGTAGTAGAACCAGCATGAGCAACGACACTGCCACCTTGCTCGGAGTCCTTGTCCACGTCCTCGACTGCGTCCTCGTCCCTCTTCCTCTTCCTCTTCCTCTTCACTGATACTTCTTTGCTTGAACCGGACACTGGGCTCTTCTTCATCCAATCCTTGTAGATATTTAAACAAAGGTAGGCATCCATTGCTGCGTACACGATGTGATCTTTATCTATTGTCTTCGACTCTCATGCACAATGAAACTCGTGGCCAGGTTTCTCCAGTTTACCATATGAAGGATCAACCATGGCTCCTGCCAGTGTCAGCATTCAAGGTTGAGAGGAGGACACAAGGCTTTCCTTCTAGAGATCGAAGGGCTAGCCTACAACAAGGCCTATCTGACCCAGGATTTCCTTGTCGTTCCTAAAGTCTACAGTAACAAAGTTTCACTCTTTTGTCCTTGAGGAAGTCCTTAAAATTCTGACACCTAACATTGGCATGGCCTATGTGGTAGACCAAGCACACATTATGTACGCAAACCAGGATCATGGCAGGCTTCTTCTTCTCTTCCTCCTTTAGAAGCTTCTCCTTTTCTAGGACTGTGGTGTACTCAACATCTAGCCTAGTGACCCACTCATCCTTTGAACTTTCGAACATGTGTTGGAAGCGACCAAGGCATGCCTCCACCATCGCGGATCTACAAATGTAGATGATGCCGAACTCATTGTCAGTGATGGTTTTAACCTTGTACTCATCGCCGATCATGGAGATTTGGGAGACCATGGATTTTGGAGGAGGGTTAGGAGAAGTGGAACTGCTGTAATGTGAAAGGACGGGAATACTCGGAGCAAACTGATGTAAGGTAAAAGATGAGGACGAGTAAGAGTGAACTGCTAGCGCTTTTCCGATTGTAAATATGCTGAGTAAGGCATGTGAATGGCGTGGGGTAGTGGCTTCCCTGGTAAGATAAACAGCTGCATGCCCCCACAGAGTTCTCGAGTACTATGGGGGACCCACTAGATGTCATGTCTACTAGTAGTAGACCAACTAGTAGGCCTGACGGTATAGCATCCGCGTGTTCGCATGCCATGCCGGCGTGTGCATGCAACTTTGACTTAATTCCGTCAAGCATCATGCCTCCCATGACCGTTGCCTCACTCACACGGTCGCTATAAATGAGCAATTTCTTTTGCCTACTTCGCATCATCGCATGCATGATACTACTATTTCCTTCGTCCAGGTGTGTTAGGTTATATGATGTTGCCATGCCATATATAGTCATCACTTATAGTCAGCCATACAACAAGGTTAGCTATAAGGTTGGCCAATGGAAAAAATCGACGAAATTTCGCTCATTTTGAGGGTCCTCAAAATATTTGTTTTTCGTTCAAATTATTTCATTATTTTCAAACTGAACGTATATCCGTAACAAGGCCTCCCTGCCCACTGGGGTGGCGGCGACAATCATGGATGAGGCAAAGACTTGGGTAATTGCTGGGGCTAGATCGTTGGGAAACATTTTACCGGGAGAGTAACCCCTTTTGGCTGGGTCTGCGTGGCCCTCTAACAACTAAAAATATGTTCTCCTCCTTATTTAATAAGATGAGGCAAAGCTTTTGCCTGTGTTTAAAAAAAAACTAAATGTATAAGAAAATTAAGGAATCGGCCTAAATCATATTCCTTCGCTTAGCACAACGGTAGGCGTTGGTTGTCCTCACTTTAGTGGCCATGGTTCAAATCACAGTCGTACTATTTATTAGTACTAATTGTACTATTAAGTTTGCATGCATGACTCTCCTCCCTCGCACGCTCGTCCAATCTCCTCCTGCTGAAACCCGAAACCGTTGTGATAAGCAATATCTCCAACCCTCCCCCATAATTTCCTCCAACAAAAATATGCCCACCTAGCTGTTACGTTAATCACCCAACATATCTTATGTAGGTGTGGCATTGCTCGCTATAAATAATGCACTTCCCACGGCATTGGGAAGAACGCTCATGTTCATCACCTTTATCTCCTCCCCTCGCTCTCTGTCGGATTCAGGGCTCCGCAGACCCAAAGAAGGTTTGAACTCTAGGGCGTGTGTGAAGAACTCAACCTCCCCAACCAACCAACCCATTGCCCTACAGCCTAGCTCGATGGATCAAGGAAGGAGATGGACATGGCAGTTTACCCAGGTTCGGGCCACCTTGTGGTGTAAGACCCTACTCCTGCTTTGTGGTGGATTTGCCTCACGAGGGGCTGTGGATGAACTAGTACAAGGGAAGAACAACCTCGCGAGGTCTGTTCTGGGGTGAGGGTGAGTCGTCCTTCGGTTTGCCCCCTCTCTACGGTGGTGGCTAGCCTATATTTATAGCGGCCTCGGTCCTCTTCCTCCAAAACGAAGGCGGGAAGGGATCCCACAGTGGCTAATTTGAAAGGGGACAAGTAGTACATCTTATCCTGACAAAAGGTGGTCTTCACCTGCAAAGCTTCTAGTCATGACGCCGCAGTGGGCTCGGCGATGACATCTGTCCTGCCTTCCTGGCAGTCTTGGTCTCGTTCCACTGGAATGGAAACCTTTGCCTGATTCCTTGGGAACCCATGCCTGTGCTTGCCTCCTTAACACCAAAGAGGAAACCTGCTCTTCTGTGCCTGCTGGCGCCCGCCTGGCCTTGGTCGTCATGGCTTGCGTCACCGCACCCTCATGAGGTTGGATACCTGCATAGAAATCTCCGCTCCTCATGAGGCAGCCTGGGGGGGGGGGGCGCTCCCTCAGGAGGTCTTGGCGCCGTCTTCCTCGTGGGGGTCTTGTCTTGTTGGTGTTAAAACTGGCCCGTACCAGGCCATCGATGGAGCCACGCCGTGGGCCGCAGGTAGGCAAGTCTGGGTACCCTGGTTCCCAGAACACCGACAGTAGCCCCCGGGCCCAAGGCACGCTCGGACTTGGCTTCGAGGCGAAGCCAAAGGGCAAGGGCGAAGCGCCGCAGGCCCCAATTGTCTGCGGACCGAGCCGATGAGTGGCTCTTGATGGGACGTGTGCGTCACCACTTCCCCATGCCGCCTCGGCAACCGTGCGACTTGACAAAAGACTGGTGCGTGCAGATCAGCCATCATTGCCTTCTCTTGGCATTGCTCCAGATCCCCTTTCTTCCTGCCGAGAACACCTCCAGATCTAGCTGAGCTCTTCCTCCGAGATCCCGCAAATGGCGTCCGGGAAGGCAAAATCTGCCGCGCCGGTCGCGAGCTCCTCCTCCTCTCCTACGCTGGCCCTCGGCACATCCACCATTACCGAGGGGAGGCACCTTGCCGCCGTGATCCCGCTGACGGCAGGCGACGACAACGAATGGGGCGAGACCATCCTCCTGGCCGGCTCCGCCAACCAGGGGACCTTGGCGTGGATGGCTTATCCCTTCTTCATCCACAGCGTCTTCGCGGGGCTCATCCTGCCTTTCTCCGGGTTCTTCACCGCCGTCCTCGACCACTACCAGGTCCATGCTCTGCATCTTCAGCCCAATTCCATCCTCCTCCTGTCCATCTTCGCATTTTACTGCGAGGCATTTGTGGGTGTGAGGCCCTCCGTCGTGCTTCTCCGCCATTTCTTCTATCTTTGGAGGCATGATCCAACCCAGCGTTTCGGCTACGTATCCTTCTCCGCGGTCCACAAGGGCAACGCGCTTATGAGGGTCGGGGAACTTCCGGCGCAAGTGGGTCTTCATGGACGCCAAGGGCCTCCACGCGTGGCTGGAGTTGCCAACCGAGCTACCGGAGAAGCTTGACTGTTCTGGTCATGAGAAGCTCACCGACCCCCGAGCAGTGAAAGTCCTGAGAAAGATGACGACAGACCTGAAGGCCGGGGCGCTGACGAGGGCCATGCTTGTCAAGGAGTTCCTGACGCAGCGCCCGGCCCCGCTCCAAGTGCACACGCGCCCCATGTGGGAGTTCAAGGGCGCGGAGGACGACATCCGGCTGCGCCCAAGGAGCTTGACGGGCGAGGAGCTGGACAAGGCCATGCATACCTTGCTCGAGGGGGACCCAGGCAACCTCCCGGCGGCCTCCATCCTGCTGTACCGCCATGCTGACGGGGCAGCGCTGGTCGCCGCTATGCCTGTCTTCAACGAGCTGGGCCTCATGCCGCCCGAGCTCCCCAACTCCCCGGTGCTGGTGTCTTCCAGTGACGACGCCGGGGAAAAGGGGGTGGAGGACTCAGAGGCAACTGTGGACGACAGGGCGGAGACCTCTCCTCCGTCGTAGAGCAAGCTTCTCCACGGCCTCTCTGACAATGACGACACAGCCGAGCCCCCGGTCGTGGAATCCCCGCGCTCCACCAGGGTTGTCACGAGGTCTGGGGCCACTCCCCCGGCCCTGCGGAGGCCAGGCCAAGCGACCCCGAAGAAGAGCAGGGCGGGGCCCCCTCCTCGAGGCGACGCCTCCGCCTTGCCGCCTGTCGGTGCCGCGCCGAAGTCGGCCGTCGTGCGCCCTATCAACCCCCAGGACACGGCCAAAACCATGCCCAAGAAGGTCGAAGCTACTCCGGCCATGGCCAGGAAGAGGGCGTACGTTGCCTCTGACGAGTAAGTGTCTCACCTTGCCTTCATTTTTTTCCTCTTGATATCGTGCCCACAACGCTCCCTTCCTGGCGACCAGGACGAACATCGTGGTGAAGAAGAGGAAGGAGGAAGCCGGGACCTCGGAGGCGCCACCGCTCGCCACGGCTGGGGTAGCCCTGGCTCAGGCGGAGGAAGTTGCCTCGCACTTCCCTGCGAGGAGTGGGCCCCCAAGGGTACGGTGGGGGAGACTCAGGAGGAGTCTGCCTCCGTGGGCCAGCAGCCTCCGGAGCCGCCCGTCCCCGTCGTGCCTGCGGGGGGTTCGGGGCTCCAGAACCCCAAGCTGGCCTTGCTGTTGTGGCGACGCCAGTCCTCGCGCCGGTGCCGCCTCTTCCCTAGGCCCTTGTGCTAGCGGATTGTGGCCCGCTTGTCAGGCCCGGGGCTCTGGAGGAAGCCTTCAATGCATTGGACCAGCTCCGGACCGATCTCCATGACGTTGACAGGTGCATGGTGAGGGAGCACATGGGGCTTATCTCGGGGTGGCTCCAGGCTGACGCGTCCGCCAGGACAGCCTGGAGCCGAGCCAAGGCCGCCGCCGCGGAGAGCAGGAGGGAGGCCAATGAATCTGCGAGGGCTCGTGACGAGGTGCTGGCCGACGTGGTATCCGCCAAGGAGTGCTGCGGCAAGGTAGAGACTGAGCTGGAAGCTCTCCACGAGGCGCAGGCTGCCCACACCCAACAGCTCCATCAACGGGAGGAGGGGCTCAAGGTCCGCGAAGCGACACTCACCAACCACGATGCCAAGCTGGCCCTGGCAACCAAGGACCAAGCCGCAGAGCGGGACCGCCTAGGCAAGCTGAAGGAGGAGGTGGACAAGGCGCAGGCGTCCCATGCCCAGCTCATCTCTGAGGTGACGGCCCAGCTGGAGGCCAGGGAGAAGACCCTCGCCGCCACCGAGAAGACGGCAACCGTGGAACGCGAAGCCTTGGTCTCCTCCGAACTCATGTCTCATAAGGCGCTGCGGTCCCTTTACGGAGGAGGGTACGAGAAACCACTGGCGACTCCAGAGGATGGCCCTGCTGGGCTTCTCCCCAAGCTTGCTAAGGCGCTTGAGGGCGTCGCCGGTGGGGTGGACTCCGTGGTGGAGGAGGAGTGCCGCGCGCTCTTCACTTCGGCCGCAACGCATGTCTTCAGCCAGCTCCACCTCCAGGACCCAAGCTTCGACCTCAGCGCACTGATCGAGCCGGTGGCCCCTGAGTCCCGCACCGCCACTGCCGAGGCCATGAAGAAGCAGGTGGAGGCCCTTCTAGGTAAGTTCCTCTGCGTCTCCGACCCCGCAGCTGCGGCGGCAGAAGCCGGCGGCAAAGATGGTGGGAGCGTCATCAACGACGGGCTTCCCAAGGCAAGCGATGGCGGCCACCAAGGCGATGGCGGTGCTTCCTCCTGGTTGACCCTACAACATTCATCATGCCTCGCGGAGGCGTGAGAACTTCTGTTTGAACACATGGAACATTATGTTTTGTAATAACTTACTAGGACTCCGCGATTTCTCTTTCGTGCTTGGTTTCCTTCGTGTTTGCCTCGATGTTCTGCATCGACAGGGCCCAGCCCCATGCGTACCTCGTCCGCTATTGGGGTGTCTGGATCACCAGGATGAGACCCAGGGGTGAGGGTCTATGTGACTAGTGAGGCCCCTGAGGCGCGATGCTCAGGGGTCCCCCTTGACGTACGACCAGCCTCGATGTTCTGCGTCGGCAGGGCCTAGCCCCGCGCATACCTCAACTGCCGTTGGGGCGTCCGGATCACCAGGACGAGACCAAGGGGCGAGGGGCTACGTGACCAGTGAGGCCCCTGTGTCACGATGCTCAGGGGTCCCCCTTGACGTCCGAATGGCCCTCATGAAGGAAAGACGAGCAGTCGTACAAGGTAATCCGGAGTCCTCCATACCTTTCTCGCCAGCTTTTGCCTAGGAGGGAGGCGAGAAAACCAGGTAAGGAGGTGTGCGCCAGGCGTGGCCTGGGTGTAGCCCCTGTGCCCATCCCCTCGCGCGGGCCCCTCTAGAGGAAAGCCGTGAGGTGTTGCCGGGCGAAGAGCCAAAGGCAGTCCTGAGGTTGATGCGGCCACGGGGGCCACCCTCAGTTGTTTATTCACCAGCGTGGAGCATGGTGCTTCCACTCTTTCGTGGGCATAACCGCTCCTCGACCGTGTCGTCTGCCAGCGCGGAGCATGGGGCTTCCACTAGTGCGTGGGCATAGTCGCTCCTCAACAGTGTCGTCCGCCAACGCGGAGCATGGGGCTTCCACTGGTGCGTGGGTGGGAGTTCCCTCGGGGGGAGACTCCGGGGTGTGTACAGCCCCGTCCGTACGCGTGGCTAGCACGACAGGACTGGAGGAGGTGTATCTGGGCACTCGTGAGCTAGCGCGGGACTCACGAGGCCCTACCTCAAGGCAGGTTGCGCCTGAATTTTGTTGCGGGATGCCTATAAGAATCATGCGAGATGTTGGGGTGGCCTGCGCCGAGTGAATCTCCAGAGGGCATCGCATGAGAAGGCCAAACACCAACGACCCCAGGAGGTGACGTGAACGGGGCCGGACCGCCAGACAGAGCTCAGCCGTTGGGTTTATTGACGCTGCAGGGACGTACCCGAGCACAGGCGCCATGCCCAGTCTTCTCATGCAATAATCCTAAGGAAAAACAACCGGCGCGTGGCTCCCACGGCGGCGAGGCACCGGGTCATGCGCTCTGACTCGTCCACTCTCGATTAGCTCATGCGAGAACAAGGCACCAAGGACCACGGGAGGTGTCGTGCATGGGAGCTGGCCCGCGAGACAGAGCTCGGTCACTTGAGTTTAGCGACGCTGTAGGGACGGACCCGAGCACAGACGCCGTGCCAGTCCTTAATCATGAGGCGATCGTGGGCGGGTTTGTGAGGGCGCACGACATTCATGGTGGCGAAGCACCAGACGTGCAGATTGCAATATCAAGCAATTCATAAAAGGGCAAAACTAGTTCTGGTACATGCGTAAAATGATACATGCTGCAGGGGCGGGCCCTGACAGCTTGAGGATAATGCAGCCCGAGGGGCGCCCTCAACTGAACAAACCAAAAAGTCACTTGGCACCGTTGTTTTAGAAGCGTTGGAGTAGCTAAAGACCCGTGCTGCGGAGATCGCTCCTCACGAGCCGGCTGGCTCCAGAGGCTCGGGAGGCTCTGGAGGCCCGGGAAGCTCACGAGGGCCCGGCACCTCCTCTGCCAGGACCGCCTGGCGCCAGGCCTTGTGAGCCGCCAAGACGCCCTACATGTAGCGCTTGTGCGAGGCAGCCATGTTCAATAGGTCGAACGGCATGCAGATGTAGCTACGGGGGCAGCCCCCACTCCGTCCAACGCGGGACGGCCAGAAGAGCTCCTGAGAAGCAACCATGTTGAGACCTGGGATGTTGACATTGACACGCAGCTCGCTACCCATGTCAGGGGCGGCAGCTGCATTGGATGGTGCAGGACGACGCTCGCCACGCATGGCTCGCGCCTCCTGATGCTCCTCGATCGTCTTGGTGATGAACTCCTGAGCGCCTGGCGCCTCGCGCCTTGCGTCTTGCTCACGGAGGCGCGCGTCGAAGCACGCCCCATGTGGTGCCCGAACGCCTCCCTCGTGACGCTGCTCAGGTCAGAGGCCCTCCAAACGAGAGCCCCCGAGCCCGTCCTGAGAGGGGCACCGGGCGCGCCTTCCTATGTGAAAGGGAAGGGCGCCCCAGCAGTGGGCGCGAGGCCTGAGGTACGATCGTCGGGCGCGCCAGCCTCCTGACGGCCCTTGGGGAGGAGCTGCTTCTTCTTCTTGGGGATGGCCTCAGGAGGCCGGACGGCACCTTCATCATCAGAGTTCTCGACCGCCGCAGCCTGGTAGGCGCGCTCAAGGGAGCACACCGCAGCCTTCTCGTCGCAGGCGACCGTGATGATGCCACCACTCCCTGGCATCTTGAGGACTTTGTAGCCGTGGTGCGTCGCCGCCATGAACTCGGTGAGGGCCGGATACCCGAGGATGGCATTGTACGGGAGGCGAATGTGGGCGACGTCGAAGTCGATGAGCTCGGTGTGGTAGTTGTCGCGCTGGCCGAAGGTGACAGGAAGGTGGATCTGCCCTATGGGGACGGTGGAGCCATCGGCCACTCCTAAGAAAGGCTTGGTGGGGAGGAGCTGGTCATACGACACCTAGAGCATCTCAAATATTTCGACGGAGAGAACATTGAGCCCCACGCCACCATCGATGAGTGTCTTGGTGACGAGGACGTTGCTGATGGTCGGCGAGCAGAGCATCGGGGGCGCGCCAGTGGCGGCTGAACATTTGAGCTGGCCCATGGAGTCAAAGGTGATGGCGTACTTGGACCACCTGAGGGGACGCGATGCCTCAAGCTTGGGAAGGGCCGCGTTAACCTCGCGAGCGAACTGCTTGAAGATGCGATGAGAGGCGGGAGCCTGAGCACCGCCCAGGATGCAAGCGATCGCACGCGATTCCTGGAAGCCCCCAGCCCCATCATCCTGGCGGTTGTCATCGTTTCTCCTTGGCGGCGGCGGCAGCGGAGGAAGGCCGGCGTTGCCCTGAGGACGGTTCTCACGAGGCTGGTCATGCCAGGGGCCGTCGTGAGGCTGGCCTTGCCAGCGGTCCTCACGAGGCTGATCACGCCAGTCCTGGCGGGGGTCTCGGATGTCCCAGCGGCCTCCGTCGCGGCCTCCTCCACGGCCGTAGCCATGGTCGTTGCGCTCGGGGCGGTGGCCAAGGCGCCCATCGCGGATAGCCCTAAGCTCCTGGCAGTCATTGTTGTTGTGGTTGTGGACATTATGGAAGACGCAGAATGGACGGCTGCCCCTGGAGGATTCGCCGTGGTCATGGCCGCGCTTCATCTCAGGCTCCGCGGCCAGCACTGCGGGGCCCTTACCCTTCACTTCCTTAGCCTTGGCCTTCTTGTCTACAGGATCGACCTCTGGATGCTCCAGGACGGAGAGGTGACCTTCCTCGGCCCTCGCGCATTTGGTTGCCATGTTGAACATCTCCAGAGCCGAACACAAGTCCTCATGGATGGTGAGCTCCTCCTTCATCTTGACATCCCGGACGCCATCAGAGAACGTTGTAATGATGGCCTTGTCCGACACCTTCGGGATCTTGAGGCGAACATTGGTGAAGCGTCGTATGTACTTGTGGAAGGTTTCGCCTGGCTGCTGCTAGATGCGCCGCAGGTCGCCTGCCGCTGGAGCACGGTCGCGAGTGCCTTGGAAGTTGGCGATGAAGCGCTCGCGGAGCTCGTCCCAGGAGGAGATCGACCCCACCGGAAGGTTCAGGAGCCAAGAGCGCGTGCCGTCCTTGAGGGCCATAGGGAACCAGTTCGCCATGACTTTCTCATTACCGTTCGCCGCCTCAATGCTCAGCTCGTGGAGCTGGAGGAACTCAGCGGGGTCAGGGCTGCCGTTGTAGCGCGGAGGCAGATCCTGCTTGAACTTGCCGGGCCAGACGACGCGGCGCAGCTCCGGGGTGAAAGCACGACACCCTGTCGTACTCACAGGGGCCAGCCACAGGGGAGGAGTGTGATCTCGACGCCTGCGCGCTGCTGCCTCTTGCGGTGCGCGGTCTTGACGTGGTGGTGCTAGAAGCGCATGCGCTTCTCCTTGGGGCCGGTGCACCACCTGGCAGCTTTCTTCATCGCGCGCCGGCACTCTGCGCGGCGAGTCACACTTGGGAGCTTCCCGCCTCAGCTCGGGGCCCACGTCATGCAGAGGAGGGGAAGGAGGCGCGCCGTGAGCCACGTTGCCCACCAGGGACGGCGGAGGGCAAAGCGAATGAGATGGTGCAGGGGCCGCACCAGCGGCGTTGACGAGTTCGGCGATGCGGGCGAGCCAGTTGTCGTAGAGGTCGTTGGCCGGACGATAGCGTAGAAGCTCACACACCATGAGCAGCGCAGACTGTGCGTTCGCCGGCCCACGACGGCCATGAGAAGACGACGCCGTGGCTGGAGTAGGTGATGGAGTCGCGGTGCGGTCGTCGCGCTGCACAGATGGTGGCAGCGACGAGTCCTGCTGTTCACGGGCAGCAGGGTCGGCGGCGGCATTAGCCATCGGGAAGGCAGAGCGGCGAGGGGCACCGTTACCCGCGGGTGCCGTCTGGGCGACACGAGCGGCCCGGCGCTCGGCTCGAACATGCCGAGCGTCGGCCATTGGGACGGCGGAATGGCGGCGGAGCAAGTGGTGGGAGAGAAGCTTCAACACGCCCCTACCTGGCGCGCCAGATGTCGGATTCAGGGCTCCGCAGACCCAAAGAAGGTTCGAACTCTGGGGCGTGTGTGAAGAACTCAACCTCTCCAACCAACCAACCCGTCGCCCTACAGCCTAGCTCGATGGATCAAGGAAGGAGATGGACAAGGCAGTTTACCCAGGTTCGGGCCACCTTGCGGTGTAAGACCCTACTCCTGCTTTGTGGTGGATTTGCCTCACGAGGGGCTGTGGATGAACTAGTACAAGGGAAGAACAACCTCGCGAGGTCTGTTCTGGGGTGAGGGTGAGTCGTCCTTTGGTTCGCCCCCTCTCTACGGTGGTGGCTATCCTATATTTATAGCAGCCTCGGTCCTCTTCCTCCAAAACGAATGCGGGAAGGGATCTCACAGTGGCCAATTTGAAAGGGGACAAGTAGTACATCTTATCCTGACGAAAGGTGGTCATCGCCTGCAAAGCTTCTGGTCGTGACGCCGCGGTGGGCTCGGCGATGACATCCGTCCTGGCGTCCTGGCGGTCTTGGTCTCGTTGCACTGGAATGGAAACCTTTGTCGGATTCCTCGGGAACCCACGCCTGCGCTTGCCTCCTTAACACCAAAGAGGAAACCTGCTCTTCTGCGCCTGCTGGTGCCCACCTAGCCTTGGTCATCATGGCTTGCGTCACCGCACCCTCGTGAGGTTGGATACCTGCATAGAAATCTCGGCTCCTCAGGAGGAAGCCTAGGGGGCGCTCCCTCAGGAGGTCTTGGCGCCGTGTGCCTTGCGAGGCTTGGCCCCTCGCGAGGGTCTTGTCTTATTGGTGTTAAAACTGGGCCGTACCAGGCCGTCGATGGAGCCACGCCGTGGGCCGCAGGATGCAAGTCTCGGTACCCTGGTTCCCAGAACGCCGACACTCTCAATTACGGGCCCGTCGACCACCATGGCATCACTACTTCCTAGCCCTAGGCGCCCCTTGCTACCCCGCGCGTCGGGTCACGCATCACCGTTCCATTCCTCGCCGCCACTAGTCGAGGAGGACACGTCGGTGTTCTGTTCCTCGCTGCCACCAGTGGAGGATGACGCTTCGGTGTTCCGCTCCTCGCCGCGACATGTTGAGGTGGACGCGTCGGCATTCCCTGTCTCACCACCACGCGCATCGGAGGATTCGTTGGCTCCCCGCTACGAGGAGGACGTCGCGCCGCCCGCCGAGCCCCCTAGCTTGGAGGAGCTTTGGAAAGAAATGGAGGCCGCCTTGTGGGAGGCTATGCCTACGGTAGAGCGCGCCAAAAGAGAGGCGGAGAAGAAGGCCGAGGAAGAGAAGCGCACCGTGAGGAATGCTGCCTGGCAGGCCTATGTCGCATCCAAGAGAGTCAGGCAATTGGCTCTTTGGCGGAAGGCTCATGCGAGGGCCATGTGGGTGGTGGAGGACGCCCATGCCAAAGCCCTGAGTGCAGTCGGGTTAAAGCACCTCATCTATGGTTGGCGGTACGTGGACCGGGTGCATGCTTCCAGCAAGGAGGAGTACCTGTTGGCGCCGGATCACCAGACCGGTGAGATCGCGCTCGCCCGCCGCCAAGCCGCTAATCAGCACCTCGCGAGTTGCAAGGCGGAGTAAGAGGTGTTGTGTCGCCGCGCTGGGAAACGGCCGCGCACCATGGCACTCGTGGCACACCGCAAGCGCTCCTACGAGTGTCGTAGCTTTTATTAGGAATAATTTAGTGTTTTAAGGTGATCCCTTAGTGTCGGGACAAAAATGATAAATCCCAAACATTCAGGAATTATTAGCGTCCGTAATTAAGTATGTAAAAGAAAAAGTTTGGAAACCTTTTGTATCCGTACGCACTTGTAAGGACGTGTATATAGCACAAACTTCACTATATATCTTCTCTCTATATATACTATCTATGCTTGTAGACTGTACTGCTACTAGTATGTATGCACACATGCAAATGCACGTTTTAACATTACGATGCTGTTTTGGTAAAAGTAGAAAAACACCACTAGTCAACCTTGTGAAACGAGTCAATGCAAAAGAAATGCAAGAATGCTCATTCGATTGTTTACTTTAGCTTCCTTCTCTCTCTGGTTTTTTCTCTATCATACTTTGTATAGAGTATCTCACTGGTCGGGAAGGCATGCAAATTTTTTAGACAAGTGCCCTTGCGATTGTTACAGAATACTATGAGGGCAGCAGCTAGTACTGTTCAAGCGAATCCCACATATCTATACCCTATGCACCGGGGAGGGAGTAGTGGCCTTTGGAGGCACACCGTATGTACTAGCATGTACTCCTACGAGTGACTCCTACTATACTACCCTACGTTCCATGACGTAGTGCATATAGACTTTTTGAAAAGTCAAACTTCACTAAATTTGACATAGTTTTTAGGGAAAAATATTGCATCGAGAATGCAAAACATATATCATTAGATTCATCACAACATATAGTTTCATCATTTATATATTTACTACTATAGATATAAGAGCAAATATAATAAAGTGACATAGGCGGGCTATTAGAACTGCCACATCAGATTTGTACAAGCTTACAGCCGGCTGTAGCACGAGACCCAACAAGCTTTGTGAGAGAAAGAAGAGGGCCATATATTTATTATATGACATACTAGTATGGCTAACTATTGTATGAGTCAGCTATTAGATTGGCAACTCCATATAGCCGGCTCCTGGCTATATTATTAACCATGCTCTAAGTAGTTTTGTATATAAACATGGTCAAAGTTTGTAAAGTTTGACTTTTCAAAAAATCTATACGCACTATATTTTTTTGCAAGTACTACTACTACTACTACTCCCAAACCGCTTCGGACACCCTCTGTCGAATTTTTAGCCTAAGAAGTTGTGCTACGCAATTGGAATTCCAACTTGAGTATTACTACTAGTAGTAGGAGTAGCAGCTAGGGATCGAGTGTGCGAGATGAACCGGACAAAATAAATGCAGGGAGATGAAACACAAAAAAGATAGGAGGGATGTGATGGTTGCTTGTCGGTTCATTTTACCAGGCCACTTTATTACTTGGAGTGGTGGGGTTTTGTGATACGACGGCTTTATTGCCGCGCCACAAGCGGGGTGAGACTCCCGTGTAGTGCCGCTCTCTACACTAGTACTCCCACCGTAAAGAAATATAAGAGCGTTTAGATCACTAAAATAGTCATCTAAACAGTCTTATATATGTTTACAGAGGGAGTACTATATATATACTCCTACTAGTGACTTGCACGTTCTTTCCACGTGAGTTCTGAGATATCGTTACAACATAATGTTGGTAACAAACAACTGACACTTACATATACCTCACTGAAAAAGGAAAACCTTAGCTGCATAGTGTTCCAATACATGTATATGACACATTATATGTATGGACCTCAAGGCTAAATTCATCAATATGCAAAGATAGTGTTGCGGCATTTGGTTGAAATTCTGTGAAAAAGATAAATGCGCTGTAAGAAATGGTTCATCATAAGTCTTTCACCATTAGTAAAATCCACAATTAATCTCATAAATGGCAAGCGAGAACTCTAATGGAGCAAGAGCATAAATGGAAGATTCTAGACTAAACCATAAATGGATACACTTTTATTCAAGCACGATACTCCAATAGAGCAAGATCATGCATGGAAGGTTCTATACTAAATAAGAAGTGTCCACATGCTTAGACAGCGGCTTACATTGAGCGAAGACTAATGATGAACAGTTAACTTGGTAATGCATATGCCCAGGTGAACCTCCTTGGAGTCCCCGTGCATCATCTCGGGGTGTGCATGAAGCCAGCCCTGTTCCATGTCCACCTTGTCGGGAACGGAGCAGCTCGCCACAGTCTCATTCAGCGTGACGGAGGCGCCGAGGTCGCCCTCGTACACTGAACGTGTATCAACAATGAGCATGCACATGTACAGCGGCCTCGTGTTGGTGTTGGCGGCGTTGCCCCTAACACACATGACAAAGACGAGGCGGTGGCCTTCGCGGGCCTTGCCAGTGACCACGGCCAAAAGGAAGATGATGTCGTCCTCCTCCACGACTAGCAGGCGGCGGTGATCCTCTAGTGACTCCAACACGGCGAACGGGTAGCACGTCTCGTACTTGATGTTCGCCGCGGGACAGGAGTGATTGCCGGACGATGCCATGAGGTGATACCCGAGGCTCGCCGGTGAGCCCTCAAATGGCGGCGTGCACTCATAGCAGTAGCAAGGCGCGTGCGTGCATCTGGACCTATATATGCTTTGCCACCAAGTGATAGTCGACGTACCTCTCACAGCCAAAACTCTTGTAGACGCAGGGCACCTTGTAGGCATCGACCAGGCCGTCCATGAAACGAGGGTTGTTATAGGGGACGTCGCACCCGCCGCATGGAGCGCAGGAGTAGCACACGAAGCGGTAGATCGTGTACTTACTAGTACTCCCTCCGTTTCTTTTTACTAGTTTGCACATAATTCCAAACACCACATAGACACGTTCGCTGACCAGAAACACGCACTACGTAGTACAGTAGTACCATTTTACAACTATATTAGTATCATTGTTAGTGGTCAGCCGGTGCAAGTTCGAGCCCCTGGTGTTTTAACCTTTTTTTAGTAATGATATCTGGCGATTGTTCGCCATGAGCCCAATCCTGGCAAATGCCCGCATAACCGTCAGATTTCCATCTGACGGTGGCCTTTTTTTAAGCCATGGTATTTGACAAAACTGCCACCCTTACAAATGTACTGTATCTATGACGCGGGCATTTGCAACTGCCATGTCTCCCAGCGAACGTTTGCTGGGGATTGGCGTTAGCACCGATGGCGGTTTGTAGTCGTTCCACGCTCGGCATTGAAGTTTGTAACTATTTACAATATACTACTCCTCTGATTGCTAGTAGAGCAGAGTCCTACTCCACTATACTACTCGGGCATAGTAGTAGGTACTATAGTTTATTGTACTAGTACTATAATCACTCAAGTTGTCTGCCATCGATATGACCCTACGCTGCTGGGATGTGTCTCGTAAGTCAAGCGGCATGTTGCTGCTACATTGTCATCATCACCTATCCACTTCCTGTAGCACATATTCGCTTCTCCATCCTCGCCCGCACATAATTGTCCAATCTTCCATCCCCGCTAGGTGCCTCCCCCCTCTTCCAAAACCCAATAGCACTAACAATGGCAGAACCAAGCAGCGTCCGCCAAAAGAGTGGCTGGAATTCGCTCCCCACATAGGTAATCAAACTCATTGTTTCACGTGTGGACAATCTCAGTACCATGCCGCTTGCCGCATGCTCATCGGGGTTGTACTGTTTACTCAAAGCCCTCAGGCTGGAGATTTTTAAGCCAGCTCCCTGCTTGCTGATGCCGCCTGATCTTCAGAAACGGCGTGTCATGCAGCATAAGAATCGTAGGGTGGCGAGCATCAACCCCGTCGACTGTGATCCAATCCCTGTCACCCTCAACTACATTAACCGTATATACTGGTTCGGCATGAACACGTCTTGGATGGTGCTCGTTTGACGGTCGCGGCAGTTGGATGCTCGTGGAGGTCTACACCTAGCGATTGATCCCCTTCCGTCGATTAACACTACACTACTTTGGCATCGTGGCCCAGAATACTCGGAATCTTACAGTAGACAACATGATACCAAGTTTGATTTGCTCAAGGTTGTAATCTGCCAAGTGCGCACAAGATCTGCGAATTATAAAGACTTCAAGCTAATTGTGTTCTTCAACCGCGGTCTCACCTATCTGACAGGTCACTGCGGTAAGTGGATAAATCTGCATGTCCATCGCAGGATCATACATCCTCCACGGATCTCTAATGCCATTGAACACAAGGTCTTCATTTACGTTGTGGACTCCTTCTATGGCTGGATGTATTGCTAGCCTACTCCAGTCATCGCTACAAAGGGCTGTTACAGCAGTATGTTACTTTCATGCTCAGAACATGCTGTTCTTAAGATTGACTACAATACGAGCCCTTTTTTATTTGACTCCAACTTGATATGATGTTGTAGGCCGCCTGGTGTCCCTACCCTTCCTAATCCCAGAACCTTATAAAGAAAAGCGGCATGGCCGTTGCAGGTGGTTCCTGGCTCGATCAGACGACGGCGAACGATTGATGATCGTTCGCATGTATCGGACGTGTTATTTCACGGAATACAATCACAGTCACTACATGGTCTTTGAGCAGGATCCCTGCTTCTTTGGGCCTTCAGGAATTTTTGACTGGAGGCCAGTAAGTAGCCTCGGCACATGCTCTTTGTTTCTCATACTGAATTATCTGATTAACCAGGAGATAGCCGACGGCAAGGATCATGATGGCAGCGCGGTTTTGTTCATCAGGCAAAACTGTGTGTACACAGCGTACCATGCGTCTATCCATGCACCATACCCTGATATGTGCCGCCATGCTCTGCAGCCCAAAGTCAGACATCGACCTGCTGGCTAGAGTTTCCCCCGTCAGGCACCCATCTGGTTCAAGCCGTTAGCCAATCTCCATAGCTTAATAAATAGTAATGTCTAACTGAGCCAGTTAGTTAGATGCATACACTTGGTGTAGTAGGATCTTTATTTAGTTTGATGCATACACTTGCTTTTTTTGGTAGTCCTTTTGTAACATTGGCTGATGTTTGGTTTGGAAGAGAGAGATGCGTCTTTACTCTTCTGGCCTGCTTACTGCTTCTGTTGCACCCCTAGCTCTGGTTGCTGCTGCTGCTGTTTTAAATGTACAATCAATAATATATTTCGTCTGTTGGTTGAAGAAATGTGTTGTTAGAACGATAAACACAATGTTTTGGAAGTCGTTACACGGTCCGATCCTTTAGTGCCCCGTATGTAGCGCATCTTATTTTTGGGTACGGAACAAATTTTCCACTTGTCGATGACATGCAGCCCAGTTATTTAGGCCCAATAGAGGAGCCCATAATTAACTAGAAGGGAGGCTCTCACATGAATCCGGCCCAGGTACATGCTCATGGTCCCCTAAATAAATAAATAAAGGTAAATGCTCTTACACAGGCTTTTTAAATTTACGATTTGAAAAGTACAATTTTAACAGGAGGATATTATTTTCTATGAGAGTATCATTACATTCAGTCGATATTATTCTTAGGCAAAGAATAGCGACCAGTCTTTTTTCTCCCACCATTTTCTTCCTGCAACCAGCAGACTGTTATCAGGCCCCCACCAGGTTGAAGCCCATGCAAATCGTAGTCAATGTGATCAACATCTAACAATTATTAGCGGCAAGTTGTATTAAATATCACATTTTTCCGTAGCATTTCTTTGTTTTAGGGATTGTGCTATCCACATATCCCGTTCGAATCCCAAGTACCACAAGTTTTTTGAGAAACTGAGTTTTTTTCTATGATAAATAGTTTCGGCCCAACATTAGTTTTCGAAAAGAATGCCCAACCCAGCCCAACACATTGGGCGACACCACTTTATCCAAGGGCTTCTGAATGTGCTCGGCTTCAGATCTCCAGAACAAAAAGGTGCTTCGCTTCATTTTACAATAAGTTGTAGCCATATAAAATTAATTCTTATAATCCAGCATAATGAGTTTTTGGGTCCGACCGATCCAGCCACCAAAACCAAACCTGCACCGGCGGGAGCACCTGTTGCCGCCATCCACGGCTGGTTGCGGTGCCGTGCATGCATCGCCGCCCTGTCGAACCCTGAAATGCTGGCCATGCCATCCCTCTACTCCCCCCACATCCTATTCCTCTCCGGCGAGAACAGCCCGCACCAGAACCAGTGAACCCTCATACTCCCCTCCGCGTAGGGCCACACTGTCGCATCTTCCCCGACTCCTGTTCATTCCCATCCGAGCCCTTGCCGGTATCCTCCGCCTTGGTACACTCGCAGCGGCGCTGCTGTCCAGCCTTGTCAACATGGTGAATCAGGACAGGATTGTAGTTGTGAGTATGACAGTAGGGACCCACCAGATCCACTCTATAACGCAAGCAAGTGCCGCTTTACTACTCAGATGGACCCCTCAATTTTTTTTTACTATAATCCACCCTGGTAATATCTAGGACCCACATCATTGTCAATGTATAGTCAATTAACAACAGAATTGCACAAGGAGCGGCTGACACGTGGGATCTAGCCACTCCAATAGTTTTTTTCGTTGTTCAGACAGAGCATTGTTTTTGAGGATTTGTTCAGAGGGAGCAGGGTATAAACTGGGTTGTGTGGTGTCTGTGGCCCGTCTAACAACATGACCAGCCCATCAATTTTTTCTTTGGGAAAATAGATAGCCCACCATTTTCGAAGAATACCCAACCTAGCACTACTGCAGGATGCTGCTAACGCGAGACTACGATCAGAGACCCTTTGACGAAATTGTGTGCGATGCATTAATCACATACGATGATGTAAAATAATCGTCAAAAAAGATGCAAAACGTTCGCGATGAAGGATTCATCAAACACGGTTCAGATTTTAGTTGCGTGTGTGATGCGGGGCATACGGTTCAGTTCAATTAACTGTTTGCGATGAGGAAGAAGAACAGAAACAGGCAGCCAGATGAAGGCGTGTGCAATATACGGCATACAGTTCACTCGGATTAACTGTTTGTGATGAGGCGGAATAACAGAAATGGGCAGCCAGATAAAGGTGTGTGTGATTGAGGGCATACACTTCAGAAGGATTAACTGTTTGCGATTAGGCAACACAACAGAAACGGTCAACCAGATCAAAGTGTCTGTGATTTACGGCATACACTTCACACGAATGAACTGTTTGCGATTAGCCACAACAAACAGAAACAGTTAGACAGATCAACGTGTGTGCGCTAGACGGGCACACATTCTAATTAAAAGAAGCATGCGTGATGGTAATAACGAGCGCGCATGGTTGTTGGAACAAGACATGTGCTGACATTGCCTATTGCGGTGCACCCTATGGTGCAAACGCCACGTACGCGGCCGAGAAAGCGTGCCCACGTTACACTGTCCGGGAATAGTGCCGCACTTAGAAATTATTCAATACATTTTGAGCCTGCGTCCCGTCACATTCCAAATTACTACCACGCTATATTTAATTGCAAACCTATTCACACCGATCAAAACCTAAACGGTTTCCCACTTAGGAGCGTATTAGTACTCTGTTATAAATACTATTACTCTGAGATGACTGTACATTCCTCCTCAACTCCTCATCCACAAAAACAAACAAGTCATGCATCATCATTCCCTTGCATCTGCCATGGCCGGCGTGAGTTCTGGGTCAAGAGATTACCACTAGGGAGAGGCGAGCATGGAAGCGGAAGCACGAGAGATGTCCCAACTTGCCGCGAAAGCAGCCGACATGTCCCACCGCGCGGCCGTAGCAGCACAGAGGTCCCGCCGTGCCACCGAAGCAGCACGGAGGTCCATAGGCAGGCGAGGACTCTTACAGGCGCATGAATGCGATCGTCCATAGGCAGATGGATCAGATCTCCGGCTGGGCAAGGTTGCAGGACGACATGAAAGCCTCATTTGAACAGCCTACCGGCGTCATCCGGCAACTAAGTGAGGGCAATGCGAAACTCTAGGCCGAGTGCAACCTGCTGAGGGCGAAGATCATCGGAAGTGCGGAGCAGCAGGAGGAGACCACTGCCTTGTTGAAGAGGACCGGCGTCATCGTCAAGAAACTTATGGACGAGAATGACATGCTCCGCATCGAGCACCAAAGGCTGGTGGATGAATCCGTGGATGCTCTCAAGCAGCGTCTTGAGGACACGAAAGAGCTCATCGCCGCTCGCCACGGAGACTAGTTCCTGTGGCCTATAGCAACGCATCAAGAAAGTAGAGATCAGCGAGCCATATCGTTGTCTTCCTTCTTCTTTTGCCCTTGTGTATTTTGGTCGTTGCCGCATGTGGCTTTTTTAATTATCTTCTTAAATATGTAAGACAATTATTATCCACTGTCATCGTCCTTATATTCATCAGTCTTGCTATAAGTCGCAGTCGATGCTATATAGGTCGTCGAATCTTACATCAAGATCCGTGCAAAACTTTCTTTTCAGATTTTCTTTTTTCTCTCTTAAATCTCAGTCGAGTGAGACATAGCCACGCCATGAAACAGGGGCTCGAGCGCCATTAATGGAGACGTTGGCAGGGAGGTGGGCGGGAGATAGAGGTCAAAGGGCTCTCCTCCCGATGAGCACGGGCAGGGGTGTGATCGCACGCCTCCCGTACTCAAATAGCTACCCCGCACGGCATCTCCTAGCCAATAGAAAAAGGGGACGCGTGGCGGCACGTAAATGGTAAGTAGAACGCCCACGGTTTCAATAATACTTGTGTTTCTGATTTGTAACATGATAGGACTTGTTCCAAAATGAATTTGTTGATTGTTAATGTGTGCGCCTTCGCAAATCGGACAAAAAATTTACCACAGCATGTTGGTGCCATGTCATGACACCATGCCAAGTTTCATGATTTTTAGGCAAGTTTTGGATTTACAGGAATTTTAAAACCAAGTTTCTCGATGTTTTTGCCCGAGCCAAGATGCCTAGATGTTTGAATTCCATTCCCACTTCTTCCATGGGACCTAGAAATTCGCCAAAGTACACATAATTGATTTTCCAACTAACTTTTGCGCACTGGAGCATGCGCTTGTACTTCAAATTTGAATTATGTGCATTAAATGCCTGGAAAATCAATTAATGTATAAAAAGGGCCAAACAAACCCGGAATAATTCCAAAATTTAGCACGAAACTCTTATTTGGTCTAAGCTGCCTGTGTAAAAAAATCAAGGCGGGAGAAGGCAGTGTATGTCGTTTCGCACACAGAGGTGACACGTTCCCTCTCGGAACCACGCGCCTTCTTGAGAGAAGGTCTGGTTTGCAAGAAGGTTATACCAAAGCTTATCCCAATTTGGCCAAAAAAATTACCACAGCATGTTGGTGCCATGTCATGACACCATGCCAAGTTTCATGATTTGCAGGCGTGTTTCGGATTTACAGGAATTAAAAAAAACAAGTTTCTCAATATTTCCGGCCGAGCCACGATGCCCAGATGTTTGAATTCCATTCCCATTTCTTGCATGGGACCTACAAATTCACCCAAGGACACACATGTGATTTTTCAACCAACTTTGCTGCACTGGAGCATGTGCTTGTAGTTCAAATTTGAATTATGCACATTAAATGCCCAAAAATTCAATTAATGTATAAAAAAGGCCAAACGAACCCGGAATAATTCCAAAATTTAGCATGAAACACCTATTTGGTCTAAGCTGCCTGTGTAAAAAAATTAAGGCAGGAGAAGGCAGTGTATGTCATTTCGCACACGGAGGTGACACGTTCCCTCTCGGAACCACGAGCCTTCTTGAGAGAAGCTCCGGTTTGCAAGAAGCTTATGCTTGTCCCAATTCGGCCAAAAAATTTACCACAGCATGTTGGTGCCATGTCATGACACCATGCCAAGTTTCATGATTTTCAGGCGTGTTTTGGATTTACATGAATTAAAAAACCAAGTTTCTCAATATTTCCGGCCGAGCCACAACGCCCAGATATTTGAATTTCATTCCCATTTCTTGCATGGGACCTAGAAATTCACCCAAGGAGACACATGTGATTTTTCAACCAACTTTGGTGCACTGGAGCATGTGCTTATAGTTCAAATTTGAATTATGCACATTAAATGATGAGAAATTCAATTAATGTATAAAAAAGTCCAAACGAACCCGGAATAATTCCAAATTTTAACACGACACTCATATAGTTCTATGTTGCCTCTATAAAAAATCAAGGGGGGGAGGCAGCGTACATCGTTTCGCACACAAAGGTGACACGTCCCCCCTCGGGAGCCACGAGTCTTCTCGAGAGAAGCTCCGGTTTGCAAGAAGCTTAGACCAAAACTTGTCCAAATGCGGCCAATTTTTTTACCACAGCATGTTGGTGCCATGAAATGACACCATGCAAAGTTTCATGATTTTCAGGCGAGTTTTGAATTTACAGAAAATTTAAAACCAAGTTTCTCAATGTTCCCGGCCGAGCCACGACGCCCAGATGTTTGAATTTCATTCCCATTTCTTGCATGGGACCTATAAATTCACCCAAAGACACACATGTGATTTTTCAACAAACTTTGGTGCACTGGAGCATGTGCTTGTAGTTCAACTTTGAATTATGCACATTAAATGCCTAGAAACTCAATTAATGCATAAAAATGCCGAACAAACCCGGTTCCAAATTTAAACACGACACTCATGTTGTTGCATGTTCACTGTACATAAATGTTCTAGCAATTCAAAGACCATCCTTTCCCTCCGTAACACCATTTTGTCTTTCAAAACATAATGAAAAAATCAGGTATACCACAAACAGTTTACTAGCAAGAATCGTGTGGCATGCGATATAAAATATCTTGGCGCACCGTCTTGTCTGGCTTACGCAGGAAGCTTCGTCGTCTACAGTCCACCGCCCGCGCTTGAACCACACTTGCGCGCCAGTTTCTCGCGGCACCGAGCGAAAATTTTCTGCCACCGCGGAAATATCTATCTCCCCGCCCCCTCCCTCCCACCAAAAGCCACATTTCCACTGTTCCTCCTTGCTTTCCAAGTTCAAACCTTCACTGCTGCTTACTGGCAGCCCAGCCTCCTCGCTGGCGACCCTTCTTCTTGCAGCGCCGCCTCCTCGTCGGCGACCCTTCTTCTTGCAGCGCCGCCTCCTCGCCGGCGACCCTTCTTCTTGCTGTGCGGCCTCCTCGCTACCGGCCCTTCTTCTTGCCGCGCGGCCTCGTCGATATGGTCAGGTAATCCACACCCCAACCACACCATCCTCCTCCTTCCCCATCCCAATTGCCCCGACCGACGGCGCGACACCTTCCGCCGAAATCACTGGCCCCGTCCTCCAATTAAGCGCCGCCCACAGCCATTTTGCACGCAGTATAACATGGAGCTCAGTAGCATCTGGCAGCGGAGAAGCAAATCACAGGCACACGTGCGCACGAGGTCACTATGGCTGCCATGCGTGCCGACCGCTAGATCCTGGAGGAGCACCTCGTCTTCGAGGCCACCGTCGACACCGCCACGCGATTGTCTACTTTAAAATACTGTTCGTGATGTTTTCTCGAGGCCACCGTTAGTGCCTTCTAGTGATTTGTCCTCTGTAATGTTAATATGCAATCTGATGTTCAGTTTACAGTTTGGTCCTCTGAAATGTAATGTTCAGTTAATAGTTTGGTTCAACAATTGCTACATTTCGTAGTACTATTCTCAAGCATTCTTTGTTTTGTTAAATGTCTAATCTTCTAGTACATGTTTCTATTCTGCAATGTCGTGCTCAGTTAACTATTTTGGTTCATTTGGTCTGCTGTCCATTTAACTGTTTGGTTCAATTCTGCAATTTGATTTTCATTTGTTGTGGGTACAATTTTGTATTGTTATGCATGTGAGAAATAAATCGAATTTGGCTGTACTCAATACATATTCTACTGATAGTATGGCAACTCTCAGTTAACCTGATCAAGATCTTCCTTATGTGTGTTGTAGGGAAACAATGGGAGACACTGCGGTTTACCATCGAGGTTTGCTCATGCATGGTCCTTCCGCTAATAGCACATTGTTGTGCAGTTGCAGGAATCATTCTAATATTTAGGTTTCTTACAATTTGGTCTTGCACATGTAGGTCCTGCTGTTAGAGGCTTAGACCCAATGTTCGACCCATTTTGCATATGGGGAAATGAGATGTCCATGAATATCAGTCAAGTCAAGAAACTCAGAAAGATTGTTAGGATGAAGAAACTTGCGATGAATAACAGCAAGATCTTTGTTTGCACAATGAAGAAGACATCAGTCAACTATAGGATGGTACTAACTCTTTTACCTTGTTTTTACCCCTTGCGCCATTTCCAAATTTATAATAGTGATTTATGCATATCTTTGTTTTCAGTACTTTTCAAAGCAGTTCACCGATGATTACCTCTCAAACCACCTGCATGGTCAAGAGGCGAGGAAGGTATTCATTCAACACCCACGGTACAATATTGAAGTCTTCCTGAAGAGGATGAAGGTTGGGCGGGCAATTATCCATAATCACTGGCCTAAAGTTGCAAGGACATTCAACATCACTGAAGGCTCAATATTTGCCTTCCGCTTCTGTAGTTTCCCAGATGAGATTCATCTGTCTATTTACCATGTATGATGCTACGTTCCAAAGGTTTTCGATGTTGCATGTGAAACTTGGTGCTGTTGTGTAATGGCGTAACTGAGTGCTGAAGCTATCTGATGTAATTCGATTATGAAATCCTGGTTGCCATTATACGGATATGAAATATCTGGTGTGTTTTATAAGAAATGTCAATTTGATTACTACATGGATTATCAATAATAGGCTAATTACCCTGCTTATTGGGGTTTTCTATTGCAGACGGTTACTCAGACAGCACCGTGGGCGATGAACTCAAACAACCCACATGGTTTCTAGAAAGTAGGCGTGTCCGATCAACTAACAATCACACACGGCTTTCGGCAGAGAACTGTTTGCGTTAGGACACCACCTTGCACAAATGTTTCCACACAAAAAACTGTGTGTGATATACATACGAACGGAAATGTTTTTCTGGGATTCACCGTGTGGGATGTACATACGAACGGAAATGATTGGTTTTCGAAGCCTCGCCCGATCGCACACGAGCTCATTTTTCCCCCGCCTGTGTGGCCGGAGGGCCTATCCCCGATGGTTTCTGGGTCGTGTGGGAAGGACCCCCCCTATCACACACACTCACTAGGTGATGGTTTAAAACTCCATCGCGGAAAGGGGGTAAAAACCATTTGTATAGCACGTCTCTGCACTAGTGTAGGCCTATTTGTTTTCTCCAACTTTCTCGGTTGCAAATCTTTCAAGATGAGGAGGGATGCATTCAGCCTGGCCAGAATACAGGTAGTAAATCTTAAAAGTAATATGAAATGGGCTACAAATTCCAACAAAAAATAGCAATGGGAAATTACTTTTTTTGTTTTTGTTCTTCACTGAGATTTTATATTTCATTGGATTTTAACATAATATTAATTTATATTTATATTAGTTTTAATATGGCTCCTAATTTTGGGATTAAAAATTTTCGTACCCCAGCAAAAATATGTGAAATTTTGAAAATTTCGCATATTGTTTATTTCAAATTTTTAACACTGGTCCTAACTAGAAAATGGGCAGCAATTATAAAAATGGAAAATGGGCTACAATAAATTCCATATGAATTATGCCGGAATCGGGGCTCCGCAGACCCAAACAAGGTTTGAACTCTGGGGTGTGGGCGAAGAACTCAGCTAGGCTACGACTTGCTGCTCTCCGCCTCACGGCTTGGCTCCGGCGTGCTCGAGCGAGAGGGAAGAAGAAATGGACATGAGATTTACCCAGGTTCGGGCCACCTTGCGGTGTAAGACCCTACTCCTGCTTTGTGGTGGATTGCCTCGCGAGGAGGATGAATATGAACTAGTACAAGGGTAAGCTGCCTCTGGAGGGCTCAAGGATCGATCCGATGTCTCTCTCCTCTATGGTGGAGACTAACCTATATTTATACTGGCTCGGCCCTCTTCCCCCAAGGCTTTTGGCGGGAAGGGATACCACTACGGCCAAATTTGAAGGGGGACAGGAGTACACACTATCCTTACTAAAGGTGGTCTTCCTCTACAAAGCTTCTGGTCATGACACGCAGGTGGGCTCGGTGATGACCTCCGTCGTCCCGAGCCCATGCTCTTGGTCTCGTTGCACCAGAATGGCAACCTTTGGGGGATTCCTTGGGAACCCATGTACGTCCTTGTCCATCTAGCACCAAAGAGGAAACTGTCCCTGACTGCGCCCGCTGGTGCCCTCCTGGCTCCGGTCATCATGGCTCATGTCACCATGCACCTCGTGAAGCGGGGTGCGAGCCTAGAGATGTCCGCTCCTCGGGAGGCAGCCTCGGAAGGTCACTCCTTGGGAGGCCTCGATGTAGTTCGCCTCGTGAGGCGGTGGCCCTCGCGAGGGTCTTGTTCATGAAGTCTTGGAGCTGGGCCGCATCGGGCCTTTGACGATGCCACGTGATGGGTCGCAGGCAGACAGGCCTGGGTACCCCCGGTCCCAGAATCCCGACAGTAGCCCCCGGGCCCGCGGCGCGTACGGCCCTGTTCGGAGGCGAATACGAAGAGGAGAGGCGAAGCGGCGTGGGCCCTAACCGCCTGCGGGCCAGGTTCGACGCGTGGCGCTCGATGGGGCATGGGACTCCCCCATGTCGCCTCGGCAACTGCCTCGGCTGACAAAAAGCCTGGCGCGCACCGCAGGGCCATCAGTACCCCGATGCGCACCCGTCCTCTGCTCCTTCCTTCTCAAGCAAGCTTGCGCCTCCCCTGCCAGATCTTGCGCCGCCCTCGGCTCACTGTGTCGCCATGGCTCCCCGAAAAAAGAGGAGCAGGGCCACGACGGCAGCGGACCGCCAAGCGGGGCCAGAACCCGCTCTGGGTCGGTCCACATTGCTCAACCGTGAGGGGCTTGATAAGCTCCTCAAAATGATCGCGGTCGACTCCAACGAGTGGAAGGAGACGAAGATTTGGCCTGCTTCTCGGCCTTCTACCGATTTGGAGGCTACCACCGTCGCCCTTCACCTCCATGCCCTCTTCTCCGGCTTGCTGCTGCCGTTCTCGGATTTCTTCAATGTTGTGCTTTCACATTATCAGGTCTATGCATTGCACTTTAACCCAAAATCCGTCCTCCTCCTTTCCGCCTTCGCGTTCCTGTGCGAGGCCTTCGTGGGCGTCGCCCCCTCAGTGGCGCTGCTTTGCCACTTCTTCTCCTTGCGGTTGACCGCCGGCATGCATTGCTCCGGGTGTGTGTCGCTCTGCGCAGTGAGCGCGACGGTGGGCAAGGGCATTGACATGGAGATCCGCCTAGACGCGGAGGGCTTCCGGAGGCAATGGGTGTACGTCAACGCAGTCCAATTTGGCCCCTTTCTTCAAACTCTATCGTCCTCAGCAGAAGTGAGCTCCGGGTTGAAGCACGAGAGGCTCATCGACCCAAGGCTCTCGTGGGTCACGGTAAGGATGGCTGACCTGAGGGCGGCAGGCGTGACGGTGACGATGCTGGTGAGGGAGTTTCCGACGGCGAATCACCCCCCTCTAGCGCCATTCCCGCCCAATGTGGGCCTTCACCGGCCGCGTGGACGCAATGAGGCTCCAGGGGGCTTCCCTGCACCCCCCCTGATGTGCTGAGTGGGGTACTCCTCCTCCTGACTAGTGGGGAAGCAAGTGCGCTTCCTCAGAAAGGGCTCCCCTTGTACAATTACACAAGCAGCGTAGACTTCGTCAGGGGGATGCCGCGCTTTGATGAGTGGGGCTGCTCCCCGAGGGCCATGAGGGGCCTTGAGGCAACCCCTTTCTGGTGGCTCCAGGCCCTGAGGGCTCTGCGATCGAAACGCCCTTGGCCACAGCGGAGGGGCGTGTTGAATCACCTACTGCGCAGCGGCCCGCCCCTGTGCCTACGAACGACAGTGGCACCATCTCGCCCGGGGGTGCGACCACCACCTCAAACATGGGGATCCACGCGCCAAGATCCAGGGTGCCAACCCCCTGGCCTCATGCCTCTCGGAGGAGGGGGCGGCTTGAAGACTGCGCCGGCTCGCCACTACGGGCCCTGAAGAGGAGAAAGTGGGTTGCCACGGATGAGTAAGTGCCCCGCTCTCCTTGATTTTTGCGCGGCAAGCTTCCCTAAGCTCTTGTTTCTCAGGTCTTCTCTTAGCGAAGAGATGAGGGCGCTCCCATCGCCATCTCCTGGGGGCGCGGGGCAAGCGGCGGCAGCGCATTCCTTGGCCCTTGTGGCCGAGTCCACGCGTGCAGGGGTAATTGCGGCTTTCTTGAGGCGACCCCTGGCGGGCCTCCCCTCTGCATCCCCGGCGCCCTCCATCGAAAATGGCATCAAGCTCGCGAGTGCCATACCACCGCTCATACCGCTAACTCTCGCCGGTGGCTGGATCTGCCGCGAGTCGACGACCCCCATGAGAAGGGTGTTGAGCTCACGCAGGGCCGTGCCCCGGGCAGGAGAATCGGACAGGGGGCTGGTCGGCCCCCGGTTCCCGGCGAGCGCGGCCGGACTTTCCCGTGCCTCCGCCACGGACTGGAGCGCGAAATGAGGCCCAGGCCGGGGGTTGGAGCTCGCGCGCAGCCATGGCGCTGTCAGGCACGGCCTTCTTCAGGATGCGAGGGGCACACTGAACCGGCTCGAAACGGAGCTTCGCGACGTCGACTCGTGTCTTGAGGCCGAGCACTTGCGCCTGGCGCGCGGGTTGCGCCAGCTTGAAGTCACCATCAACCTCAGCCTCTTGCAGCATGAGTCCGCTCACTCTAAGGATGAGAAGTCCTTCGCCGCGGCGAAAGAAGCCCGCGACCATGCCTTCGAGGAGGCTGAGGCCACGAACCGATGGCGCGAAGCCGCAGAGACCCGCGAGCGGGAGCTCCTGGCCTCAAACACTGCCCTGGAGTGGCAAACCCAAGCACGTGAAGCCGCTCTTACTGCCTTAGTGGAAGGGCCATCAACGCGAGAAGCGAGGCTCCGCGCTCTTGAAGAGGCGTTGGCGCTGGTGGCGTCCGAGCAAAGCCTGGAGCACGAGCGGCTAGAGGTGACGCAGCGCCAAGTAATAGCTGACGAAGCTTCACTAGCCTCCCGGGAGGCGAGGGTTCAGGCGGAGATCGAGGAGGGGATCGCAAGGGCCCGCCAGGCACTCATCAAGGACCACAACCAGAAACTAAAGCTTCAGGAGACCCGTTTCTGCACACGGCATGGAGAACTGAAGGACGAGATCGACGGCCTCAAAAAGAAGCTGGGCGAGGTAGACAAGCGCCAGATGACCGCAATGGACGGCCAAGCCGCGGCCGAAGCCCAGCTGGCATCCCTTTATTAGCAAGTGGGGGATGTCACTTCCCTCGTGGAGCGGGCTGTGGATGAGGTGAACCGGGCTCGAGGGCTGCAGCACACGTGCTGCGAGATGTTCCAGGACCTCAAGCGAATGGCTTGCCGTGCCCTGAACTCCATCTGCGAGGAGAGTGTTTCCAGCCCGCTCGTGCCCGACGACGCCAGCTACCTCGCCTTCTTCACCAAGATCGTGAAGCAGCTTAAAGGAGGCGCAGAGAAGGTGGGTAAGCTCGTTGAAGAAGAAAGCCGCGACCTCCTTGCGCAGGCGTCGATGCACGTCTTCAGCCATCTCCTTCGTTCCGATCCCGACTTTGACTTTGAGGCCATGATAGCCCCTGTACCCAGAGTGATTCGCGACGCCCTGGGAGAGTGGGTGGAGGACCATGTGGATGCTCTGATCGCGCGGTTCGCCCCTGATAGCCACGAAGACCAGCACGAAGCTGAGGGGCATGGGACTGACGACTGCGATGATGACGACACGTCTCCTTAGGTCCCCTTTCTTCTGCTTACCTGCTGACACTTGAGTATGGCCCCGTGGGGATGTAAAGGGAATTGATGGAAACTCCTTAATGATGTACCGAACCGCATTTGTGCCTTCCTAGGCTGCCTTTCCCTTATGCTTATTCTGTGTTCATTGCCCCCGAGCGAGGGTCGTTCGTCACTAGTATGCCGGGTCACGATGCCTAGGCAAGGCCAGGAGATGAGGACTGATGACCCACAAGTATACGGGATCTATTGTAGTCCTTTCGATAAGTACGAGTGTTGAGCCCAACGAGGAGCGGAAGGAAATGACAAGCGGTTTTCAGCAAGGTATTCTCTGCAAGCACTGAAATTATTGGTAACAGATAGTTTTGTGATAAGATAATTCATAACGGGTAACAAGTGACAAGTGTAACAAAGGTGCAGCAAGGTGGGCCAATTCTTTTTGTAGCAAAGGACAAGCCTGGACAAACTCTTAAATAAAGCAAAGCGCTCCCGAGGACACATGGGATTTACTGTCAAGCTAGTTTTCATCATGCTCATATGATTCACGTTCATTACTTTGATAATTTGATATGTGGGTGGACCGGTGCTTGGGTGCTGCACTTACTTGGACAAGCCTCCCACTTATGATTAACCCCTCTCGCAAGCATCCGCAACTATGAAAGAAGAATTAAGAAAAATCTAACCATAGCATGAAACATATGGATCCAAATCAGCCCCTTACGAAGCAACGCATAAACTAGAGTTTAAGCTTCTGTCACTCTAGCAACCCATCATCTACTTATTACTTCCCAATGCCTTCTCCTAGGCCCAAACAATGGTGAAGTTTCATGTAGTCGACATTCACATAACACCACTAGAGGAAAGACAACATACATCTCATCAAAATATCGAACAAATACCAAATTCACATGATTACTTATAGCAAGACTTCTCCCATGTCCTCAGGAACAAACATAACTACTCACAAAGCATATTCATGTTCATAATCAGAGGGGTATTGAATAGCATTAAGGATCTGAACATATGATCTTCCACCGAATAAACCAACTAGCATCAACTACAAGGAGTAATCAACACTACTAGCAACCCACATGTACCAATCTGAGGTTTTGAGACAAAGATCGGATACAAGAGATGAACTAGGGTTTGAGAGGAGATGGTGCTGGTGAAGATGTTAATGGAGATTGACCCCCTCTCGATGAGAGGATCGTTGGTGATGATGATGGCTTCGATTTTCCCCTCCCGGAGGGAAGTTTCCCCGGCAGAACAGCCCCGCCGGAGCCCTAGATTGCTTCTGCCCAGGTTCCACCTCGAGACGGCGGCGCTTCGTCCAGAAAGCTCTCTTCTAATTTTTTTCCAGGTCAAAAACATCATATTGCAGAAGATGGGCACTGGAGGCCTGCCAGGGGGCCCACAAGCCACAGGGGCGCGCCCAGGGGGATAGGGCGCACCCTAGGCTTGTGACCTCCTGGTGGGTCCCCTCTGGTATTTTCTTCGCCCAATATTTTTTATATATTCCAAAATAATTCTCCGTAAGTTTTCAAGACTTTTGGAGTTGTGCAGAATAGGTCTCTCAGATTTGCTCCTTTTCCAGTCCAGAATTCCAGCTGTCGGCATTCTCCCTCTTCATGTAAACCTTGTAAAATAAGAGAGAAAAGGCATAAGTATTGTACCATAATGTGTAATAACAACCCATAATGCAATAAATATTAATATAAAAGCATGATGAAAAATGGACGTATCAACTCCCCCAAGCTTAGACCTCGCTTGTCCTCAAGCGAAAGCCGAAATCGATAATCATGTCCACATGTTTAGAGATAGAGGTGTCGATAAAATAAAATACGGACATGAAGGCATCATGATCATCTTTAGAATAGCAACATATCTTGACATACAATTTCTTATGCTAAAGTGATAATTCATTCACATGGTAAAGTATGAATCGGAAACTTTATTGAAAACTAACAAACTATGATCTCAATCATTGAAGCAATTGCAATTTATCATAATATCGGAAAGAGTCAATGCAAGAGCTTTTCAGCAAGTTCACATACTCAACTATCATTTAGCCTTTCACAATTGCTAACACTCACGCGATACTTATGAGTTCAAAGTCTCAGTCGGACACAGAGAAAGATAGGGGCTTATAGTTTCGCCTCCCAGCCTTTTACCTCAAGGGTAATGTCAACAATAATACTTCATGATAACCTACATCCGAGTGGATATATATATATATCTGGATCTTTCCCAACATATAGTGCTTGCCAAAAAGAAAAAGTGTAAAAAGGAAAGGTGAAGATCACCATGACTCTTGTATAAGGGTAGAAGGTAAAAGTAAAAGATAGGCCGTTCGCAGAGGGAAGCAGAGGTTGTCATGCGCTTTTATAGTTGGATGCACAAAATCTTAATGCAAAAGAACATCACTTTATATTGCTGCTTGTGATAAAGAACTTTATTATGCAGTCTGTCGCTTTTATTTCTTCCATATCACAAGTTCGTATAAAGCTTATTTTCTTCACACTAATAGATCATACATATTTAGAGAGCAATTTTGATTGCTTGCACCGATGACAACTTACTTGAAGGATGTTACTCAATCCATAGGTAAGTATGGTGGACTCTCATGGCAAAACTGGGTTTAGGGATGTTTGGATGCACAAGTAGTATCTCTACTTGGTGCAAAGGATTTGGCTAGCATAAGAGAGAAAAGCAAGCTCAACATGTTGGAAGATCCATGACAATATAACTTCTATTCGGATATAAGAAAGCATAACCCATTATGTTGTCTTCCTTGTCCAACATCAACCTTTTAGCATGTCATATTTTAATGAGTGCTCACAATCACAAAAGTTGTCCAAGATAGTTTATTTATATGTGAGACCTCCCTTTTTTCATTACTTCCTATTAATTGCAACAATGACCAAAACTATGTTTGTCAACTCTCAACAAATTTCATGCGACATACTTCTTATATGTGAAGTCATTACTCTCCATAAGATCATTGTATAATCTTTTTATTTCTTTTATTCTATTCTCTTATTTTATTCCCTCAAGATCATAGCAAGAAAGCAAAGCCCTCAACTCAAAACTACTCTTTATTATATATCTCTCGGACGCGATTACATAGAGGGATCATAAAGCAAAACTCAAGGCTAGATCATATTAAAACTTTATTCTACTAAATCAAGATATAACCAAAAGGATCGAACTAAGAAAAACGATAAAAGTAAAGGTGTGATGGTGATATGATACCGGGGCATCTCCCCCAAGCTTGGCAGTTGCCAAGGGGAGTGCCCATACCCATGTATTTAGATCTCTTTCTTCGGAGGTGGTGATGATGGAGTTGTTGATGAAGTAGTGCCACACTTCGAGCGCAGGAGATACTCCAATCTATGAATGATGCTCTGGAGGGAGATGATATGCTCTTGCAACAGAATATTTTCACGAGTGAGATATTTATTTTGCACACGAACTGTCTCAATGATCTTAAAAACTTCAATTTTAGTAGGGGTAAGATGATCATAGTATGGTTGAAGGATGCCTTCTTCTTCTGCTGCCGAAACTTGATCTACCGCGACCGTCTTGATCTTATCACCCTTATTGGTTTCCCCAAGTTCTCCTCTCTTCATCTCTATCTTCACCAGCCATGCATTGTCGTCCCCATTGTTGGAGGAGGGGGAAGACATCATGCCTGGCCTTGAAAACTCTGGCAGAAAACAGCCCAAAACGAAAACAGGGGATTTTGCCATGGTACGGTGGTCAAAACCTTCGGGAGATTATATAATGAATTTTTCCGACCAAACAAAGTATTGTGCAAGAAAACGGAGTCCAGAGGGCACACGAGGTGGCGGAAAGGGTGGGGGGCGCGCCCAGGGGGGTAGGCTGCGCCCTCCTGCCTTGCCGCTTCCTCGTGCACTTTCCGGACCGCTTTTAATTTTCCTAATTTTTTAAATATTCCAAAATGGAGAAAAATTGCCATTAGAACAGTTTTGGAGTCGGTTTACTTACCGTACCACATACCTATTCCTTTTTGGGGTCTGAAACGCTCTGGAAATTATCCCTTATGTACTCCTTCGGTGTTACGGTATTAATAATATTCATCTCGACATTTATGGGAGTACCTGAAATATAATGTTTGATTCTTTGACCGTTTACCACCTTCGGGTTGGTGCCTTCGGCGTTGTTGATCTTGATGGCACCGGAACGATAAACTTCCTCGACAATGTAAGGCCCTTCCCATTTAGAGAGAAGTTTTCCTGCAAAAAATCTTAAACGAGAATTGTATAGCAGGACATGGTCGCCTACATTGAATTCACGCTTTTGTATTCTTTTGTCATTCCACCTTTTAACTTTTTCTTTAAACAACTTGGCATTCTCATAGGCTTGGGTTCTCCATTCATCAAGTGAGCTTATGTCAAATAACCTCTTCTCACCGGCAAGTTTGAAATCATAGTTGAGCTCTTTAATAGCCCAATAAGCTTTATGTTCCAGTTCGAGAGGTAAGTGACAAGCTTTTCCATAGACCATTTTATACGGAGACATACCCATAGGGTTTTTATAAGTAGTTCTATAAGCCCATAATGCATCATCAAGTTCTTAGACCAATTCTTTCTAGATCTATTAATAGTCTTTTCCAAAATTAATTTAATCTCTCTATTGCTCAATTCTACTTAACCACTAGACTGAGGGTGATATGGAGATGCAATTCTATGGTTGACATCATATTTAGCAAGAATTTTATGGAAAGCACCATGAATAAAATGTGAACCACCATCAGTCATCAAGTATCTAGGGACTCCAAACCTTGGAAAAACAACTTCTTTAAGCATCTTAATAGAAGTGTTATGATCAGCACTACTGGTTGGAATAGCTTCTACCCACTTAGTAACGTAATCAACAACAACTAAAATATGTGTATACCCATTAGAGGAAGGAAAAAGTCCCATAGAATCAAAACCCCAAGCATCAAATGGTTCAATAACAAGTGAATAATTCATGGGCATTTCCTGACGTCTACTAATATTGCCAATTCTTTGACATTCATCACAAGACAAGACAAACTTACGGGATCCTTGAAGAGAGTGGGCCAATAAAAACCAGATTGCAATACCTTGTGCGCAGTTCTATCTCCAGCATGGTGTCCTCCGTAAGCTTCAGAGTGGCACTTGCGTAAGATCTGTTCCTGTTCATGCTCAGGTACACAACATCTAATAACACCATCTACTCCTTTATAAAGGTGTGGGTCATCCCAAAAGTAATGTCTTAAATCATAGAAAAACTTTTTCTTTTGTTGGTATGTGAAGCTAGGTGGTATAAATTTAGCAACAATGTAATTAGCCTAATCAGCATACCATGGAGCATTACGTGAAGTATTTATGACAGCTAGTTGTTCATCAGGAAAGCTATCATCAATAGGTAGTGGGTCATCAAGATCACTTTCTAACCTAGACAAGTTGTCTGCAACAGGGTTCTCAGCTCCCTTTCTATCAATAATATGCAAATCAAATTCTTGCAGCAAAAGAACCCATCTAATAAGTCTAGGTTTAGCATCTTTCTTTTCCATAAGATATTTAATAGCAGCATGATCAGTGTGAACAGTTACTTTGGAATCAACAATATAAGATCTGAACTTGTCACAAGCAAAAACAACTGCTAAAAATTCTTTTTCAGTAGTAGCATAATTTCTCTAGGCATTGTCTAGAGTTTTACTAGCATAATGAATAACATTAAAAAATTTATCAACTCTTTGTCCTAGAACAGCACCAACAGCATAATCACTAGCATCACACATAATTTCAAAGGCTAGATTCCAATCAGGTCGTTGAACAATAGGTGCATAAATCAAGGCTTTCTTAAGTATTTCAAATGCTTCTACACAATCATCATCAAAAACAAAAGGAACATCTTTTTGCAAGAGATTAGTGAGAGGCCTAGAAATTTTAGAGAAGTCTTTAATAAACCTTCTATAGAAACCATCATGACCAAGGAAACTTCTTATAACTTTGATATGTTTAGGACACGGCATCTTTTCAATATCATCTACTTTAGCTTTATCAACTTCAATACCTCTTTCGGAAATTTTATGCCCCAAGACAATACCTTCATTAACCATAAAGTGGCACTTCTCCCAATTCAAGACAAGATTAGTTTCTTCACATCTCTGCAAAACTCGATCAAGGTTGCTTAAGCAATCATCAAAAGAAGTTCCGTAAATGGAGAAATCATCCATGAAAACCTCAACAATCTTTTCACAAAAGTCAGAGAATATAGCAGTCATACATCTTTGAAAGGTAGCAGGTGCATTACATAAACCAAAAGGCATATGTCTATAAGCAAAAGTACCAAAAGGGCAAATAAAAGTGGTCTTTTCTTGGTCCTCTTTTGACACAGGTATTTGAGAAAAACCAGAATAACCATCTAGAAAGCAAAAACGTGTATGTTTGGATAGTCTTTCTAGCATTTGATCAATAAAAGGTAGAGGGTAGTGATCTTTTCTAGTAGCTTTGTTTAATTTGCGAAAATCAATTACCATTCTTTAACCTGTAACAATTCTTTGTGGGATCAATTCATTCTTATCATTAGGGACAACAGTAATACCTCCCTTCTTAGGGACACAATGAACAGGACTTACCCATCTACTATCAGCAATAGGGTAAATTATACCTACCTCCAGAAGCTTTAGTATTTCATTTCTTACCACTTCTTTCATTTTAGGATTTAACCGTCGTTGATGATCAATGACTAGTTTAGCATCAGGCTCCATATTAATTTTATGCTGACATAGAGTGGCACTAATGCCCTTAAGATCATCAAGAGTATATCCAATAGCGGCACGGTGCTTCCTCAGAGTTTTCAATAATTTCTTTTCTTCATGCTCTGAAAGGTTAGCACTAATAATAAGAGGATATATCTTCTTTTCATCAAGATAAGCATATTTCAAAGTATCAGGTAATTGTTTAAGCTCAAACACTGGATTACCCTTGGGTGGAGGAGGATCTCCAAGGATTTCAACACGCAAATTGTGTTTCAAAACAGGCTTTTGGTTAAAGAATATTTCATCTAATTCCTTTCTTTCGTTCATAAACATATCGTTTTTGTAACACCCCATGTATTAAGTTACAGTAATCACCCTATTGATTATGCCATGTCGTCATGATCAATAGTGCTTAATCATCATTAGTATCATATTCCTTTTCAAATTCAAATTCAAATGGAAATTCAAACTAGAGTAAAAATAAAAGTTGTCCAACATAGAAACTAAAATGTTCATTAAATAACGAATATTCCAGAGACTATTCTAAAATTGTAACCAACAATTAATAAATTAATTAGGTGGCTCTAACTTTACCAAAATAGCAAGGTTTAATACATTTTATTTATTATAAAATCTATGTGAACTCTAATTGTCTCCAAACCAATTTTTGGCAGTAGTAAATAATGCCTAACCTTTAATGGTGCAAGTCACATGTTTTGCTAAAGTCATTTGGAGGCCTAACTATTTACAAAACAGAAAATAAATAAAAGAAAAAGATAAAAGGATAAATAAAAAGAAAAAAAACCCGGCCTAACTGGGCCACAGCCCAGCCGGCCGGCCCATTCCCCTCCTACTTACCCCCCCTGAACCCCCAGAAAACCTAGCCCACTCCCCCACTCCCCCCTTGCTCCCTCCCCCTCTCCCGATCCAGATCGGGATCGGGCCGAGCCCCGCGCCCGTCGCCGCACGTGGCCGAAGTCGCCGCCTCGTCGGACCTCGCCTCCCCGTCCACATCGCCGTCCCCGTCTCCCTCCCCGAGCACCGCTGCCTTTGCCCTACACTCCGCGGTGAGCGCCGCCCGTCTCCCCCACCCCCTCTGACCGGCCCATGCCCGCACGCCGCGCTCGCGCCCGCGCGCGCCCTCGCCTCGCCCGCGTCAGCTCGCATCGCCACCGCGCCCGCACGCGCGCGCTCCCCGCGCCGCCCACCGCTCGCGCTCGCGAACGTCGTGCGCTGCCGTGCCCACTGACCTCGCTCCGTCTCTCCCCTCTCGCTGCCGTGCGAGGCTGCCGCTACCCCGCGCCGCTCACGCTCGCCGCGGCCTCCTTCCCACGTGCACCGCCGTTGCACCCCGCGCGCGCTCGCCCCCCTCCTCCTCAGCGCCCACTGCCGCTGCTCGCCGCCTCGCCCCTCACCGCCGGCCCACGCCTGGCCGCGCCCGGCGCCCGCTCTCTCCTGGCCAGCGCCGCGCCGCGCGCTCGTGTCACTGTGGCCTCCTGGGCCACTGCCCAGTGGGGCCCGAGGCCCCTGTGACACTGACTAGGGGGCCCCAGCCCCCAGGACGATTTTGAAAAATAAAAATAAATAAATAAATAACCTAATTAATTCTGCTTAATTAAGTTAATCAATTAGTTAGCCTAATTAATCTGTAATTAGTATAATTAAACTGTTAATTAACAAAACAGACAATGACGTGTGGGACCCACTGGTCAGTTTGACCAGTCAACGGTCAAAGTTGACTGCTGATGTCAGCATGACATCAGGCTGATGTAATAATGATTTTTCTGAATTAAAACAATTCCAAATGATTAATAAAACTTTAGAAAATCATATAAAATAAACCGTATCTCAGATCGAAAAACTTTGTACATGAAAGTTGCTTAGAACGACAAGACGAATCCGAATACGCGGTCCGTTAGTCCGTCACGCGTCCCTAACTATCCGAACATGGAACCGTTCCCCTCCGGTCATCTGTCTGACAACTGTCCGGAACCGGGAAAACATTCACGGATGGATTCCCCCTTCCTCGTTGTCGTGCAACCATACGTTAAGGCACACCCGGCACTGCGTATTGTCATGTTATACCTTGTGTAGCACTTGTTTGCTTAGTATTTACTGTTTCTTCCCCCTCTTCTCTCTTGTTAGACCCTGACACCGACGTCGTCCCCGAGACCGATGCAACTCAGGAACCCGACGACACCGTTGACGACCCTGCCCTTGCCGCCGAGCAACCAAGCAAGCCCCCCCTTTGATCATCCCGATATCGCCCATTCTAATTTCTCATGCTTGCATTAGAATTGTTGCTGCTGCTTTACCTATTCTGATGCATAGACTGTTTATTGTAACCTGTTGTTGATAATTACCTGCATAACCTAGACTGCTTAGTATATGCTGGGTAGAGACCTATCAGTGACCCCACTAGTCCCGACTGCCCCGCTGGATGATCAGAAGACCCGATCAACGGGATTGAAGACCAGGCCCCAGCACCGCACTTCACCCCCTTAGTTGTAACGACACTGCAGCGTTACTATCGAGTGCCGAGGGTGATACCTCGTGTAGCACTTCAGATGTTAACCCTGTAGAGTAGCTTTTTGGTCGTGGTCATCGAGGGTGATTCCTCCTTCACCACTTCTGATAACGACGCGGTCGTGCAACACATCAAGTGTGAACCTATCGACGGTGAATCCTCCTACGTTCACCTTGACAGTTACATCGAGTGGGTATCCGTCGAGGGTGATACCTCGGATTCCCTTGATGTTATGGACACACGGCTACTGTGACTTTACCCCTGCACCTTGTTAGAAACGGGTCGGCCCCGAGGGCGACCCGAGGGAGTTACTTTAACTGCAGGACTGGAGGGACAAGCGGTACCGCCCAGTAGAGGTGGACATGAGTTCCCGACAGTCTTTTGTGAGACGGGTTGACCTGGATGGTGCCAGAGTGAGAATACAAGGCGTGGCCGGTTATTCTTGGCCCTTGCCGCAAGTCCTCGAGACGGGGCGACGGGGTCACATCGATCGTGAGTCTCTGCTCGTTACCGCACCCCCAAGGTACTAACGGTTTGGATATTTGATCTGAGTGGGCCTCTGGCCCGATAGCACTAACCACCACGTGGGCATAGTATGGGCGTTCTGCATCGTATGCATCAGCCGAAAGCTCTGTCAGACGTCTAGTTCAGCATGGCGGCACGGACGGACCGGCGCCTTCCTGTAGTGTTGGTGCCTGGCTTCACCGTGTGCGCAACGACCCGGAGGGCGAGAGGCGATGGCCAAGACCCCCTTGCGCTTAGGATGTACACCAGCGGGGACCTCTCTGCTGAGCTCTAGGTAGGGCTGCGGTGTGTCGTTTGGCCGAGGCCGGGCAGGACTCGGAAAAGTGTGTCCGGCCAGAGTTAAGCGAGCGTGGTGGGTAAGTTGGTGCACCCCTGCAGGAAAGAAAACATCTATCGATAGCCTGTCCTACGGTAACGGACACTCGGAGTTGTATCCCGATTGATACAGCTAGAAGTTGAGATGAGACCTGGATATGAGGCTCTGGGATTGCTTCTCGCAGGGAGTCGAGAAGGGATCTCAGGACGAGGTTGATGACTATATGGCTCTGGGATTGCTTTCTCGCAGGGAGTCGAGAAAGGATCTCTGGGTGAGGTTGAGACTTAATGATACTGCTACATTATATTGATCTGTTCTACTCTCTTCTATTTCTGCAAGACCGCTGAAGATGCTAGTCTTTGATAGGACTAGGCTTTCCCCTCTATTCTGGCATTTCTGCAGCCCAGTCCACATATACAGCCTTCCTTTGATAATGTTGCATATGTAGTGTAGATCCTTGCTTGCTGAGTACTTCTGAGTACTCACGGTTGCTTTGCTTTCTTTTTCTCCCCATATCAGTTTGTCGTGACCAGAGGATAGAGCCCCCTGAGACAGATGCCCCGTCGATCGACTACTACTACTACCCCGAGGATGGATACTACTACGAGCTTGCCGACGACTAGGAGTAGGATCAGAGGGTCCTAGGCAGGAGGCCTGCGCCTTTTGATCGTAGTGTTTTCTTTTGCCCCGCCTTTCAAAAGGCTTTTCTGTTTCTGTTTCATATCTGTACTCAGATATCTGATGCTTCCGCTAACGCTTGTACGCAAGCTTATGTATTCGAGCCCTCGAGGCCCCTGGCTTGTAATATAAAGCTTGTATGACTTTAATTATGTTTTAGAGTTGTGTTGTGATATCTTCCCGTGAGTCCTTAGGCTTGATCGTGTGCAGTTGCGTGTATGATTAGTGCATGATTGAGCCGGGGGCGTCACAAGTTGGTATCAGAGCCGACTGCCTGTAGGAACCCCCCTTTCCAACTCCTTGGCTGAAGTTGAGTCTAGTGGTCCAAAACTGTTTTACTAACATGGCTGTGTGGCTTACGGGCCCATGTCGCCAAATGGGTGGTATTAGGATCTTTTACTCCTCGACCATTACTCTGGGACTCTGATCTCTCTTCTATTCGGGTTAAAATTTTACTAACTCCAACATTAGGTTCTCGTGATCACATCCACCCGCTGTTCTGAAATTCCCCCCCCCCCTTCCTTCAAGATTGCGGGCCAGGTTCTGCTTGCAGGATCCTCTTATCGAGGGCACCCTATTTTGTCACTTGCAGATTCCTCGCTCCTATAGTTTTCTCCGGCGTTGATGTAGCCTTTGCTATGTCTCGTTGTGTACTTCCATATCGCGTGCCTGCGCGCCGCCTAGTTGTCTAGCCCTCCCCTTTCAACTGTCGTAATGCCGGATTGTAACCGAGACTATGTGTGGCTTTGAATGTCTGGTGCAAATATGATGAAGTATCTATTGCACTTCCTTCTATTGTGCGTGTTACTTCATGAATCATTCCATACGCATGCAGTTTTCTTGCTAAACTGCCCCTGTTGATTTGGCAGGATGGCTGACGATCCTCCACCTCCACCTTATATTGCCGCAATGTTGCAGCAGTTTGAACTGAACTGTCAGGTTATGACCAGGATATTGGCTCAGTTTCCAAACCGGAATGCTCATCAACAGCCTACCCCAATAACACTGCCAGGATTCGTGTGCCTCAATCCGTCCACTTTTCGCAGCTCGACTAATCCAATGGATGCTGATGATTGGCTCCGTGACATTGCCTTCCAGATGAAGTCGGCCAATGTTATCCCTGACAGTTACGTCACCTATGCGACGTATCACCTAAGGGGATCAGCTGCTCAATGGTGGGAGAGCCACAAGGGTATGTTGCCTGCTGAAACAGTAACCACTTGGCAGGAATTTCAGTCAGCTTTTCGTGCACGGTACATTCCTCAAGGTCTGATGGACCAGAAGAAGCAGGAGTTCCGCAAACTCACCCAGGGAATAATGACTGAGGATGAATATCAGAGGAAATTTCTTGAATTGTCCCGCTATGCTGAAGATGACGTCTGCACTGATGCCCGCAAGCAGGATAAATTCCGTGAAGGACTGCGTACTGACATAAACCTTGCACTTGCTGTCCATGATTGCACAGACTTCGCAACGCTTGTCAACAAATCTTTCCAAGTTGAAACAGCTCTGACTAAATGCCAGGAGTCACTCAAGCGCACTCATGAAGCTGGCTCATCCTCGGGTCAGCCTGTTCAGAAGCGTCGAGTGTGGATCCCGCACAATGTACATCATTGACCTGCCCCTGCACCGAGACCGTCATATATTGCACCTCGTCTGCCTCCGCCGCCAAGACAGCTAACGATCCAGGGTGGACAGTCCAATGCCGTAGCTCCTCTCCCTAATGATGGTTTATGCCGCAAGTGTGGACAGCCAGGGCACCGTGCTTTCAACTATCATCAAGGTCAGCCTCAGAATGCATCACGTCATTCTGTTGGCCGTAGGAAGGGCCATCAGACCCATCATTCCAGGAATCATAATGCCTGACTACCTGCTAATCAGCTTGTTCATGTCAACCAAGTCAACATGCAAGAAGCTCGACAGGACCCCAAGATTGTGATGGGCACCCTTCTAGTGAATTCAATCCCAGTTTCAGTCCTCTTTGATTCTGGAGCATCGCACTCCTTCATGTCCGAAAGTTTTGCGCGAAACCATGATATACCTTTCGAGGAGATGTCCACCCCATTAGTAATCCAGTCACCCAGGGCTAATTGGCAAACTACCATGGTAAGCCACAGTAACCACATTGTGATCGGAGGATTGATGTTCCCCGTTTCACTCATTGCTCTCAAGACCTCCAACATAGACATTATTCTGGGAATGGACTGGTTGAAGC
This sequence comes from Thinopyrum elongatum, assembly GCA_011799875.1. Taxonomy (NCBI): domain Eukaryota; kingdom Viridiplantae; phylum Streptophyta; class Magnoliopsida; order Poales; family Poaceae; genus Thinopyrum; species Thinopyrum elongatum. Next base: position 459,506,151 of record CM022302.1, on the reverse strand, counting down.
CTCATAATGCTTTGATTGATTGTGCCACTGAAACAGTCCGCCTCACACACCCTTCTGGCCAGACAGTCAAATACTCAGCCCGAATAGCTCAGGATGCTGAGACTCAAATATATGTTCTGAATGCATTGAATGCCTCACCTCTTGAAGGCATCGAGAACGTTCCAGTTGTTCGTGATTTTCAAGATGTGTTTCCAGAGGAACTTCCAGGAATACTGCCTGCTAGAGTTGTCGAGTTTGTCATTGACTTGAAACCAGGCACAACTCCTATTGCGAAGCGTCCTTATAAGATGCCTCCGCACCACCTTCTTGAACTTAAGGAGGAAATCGAGACGTCACTTAAGAAGGGTTTCATCCGCCCCAGTTCCTCTACTTGGGGAGAGCCTTCACTCTTCGTCAAGAAGAAGGATGGAACTAACCGATTGGTTCAGGATTATCGGCCCATTAACCAAGCCACAATCCAGAACAAATATCCGCTTCCCCGGATCAATGATTTGTATGATCAACTTGCTGGATCATCGGTGTTTTCTAAACTCGACTTGAGGTTGGGTTACCATCAGATCCGTGTTCGTGAAGAGGATATTCCGAAGACTGCATTTGTTACTCGCTATGGCTCTTACGAGTACACTATCATGTCATTTGGCTTAACAAATGCTCCAGCCACATTCTCCCGTTTGATGAATTATATCTTCATGGATTACCTCGACAAGTTCGTCGTGGTTTATCTAGATGATATTCTGGTTTATTCTAAGAATAAAGAAGAACATGCCGAACACCTCCGTCTTGTACTGGAAAGGCTCCGAGAACACCAGTTGTATGCCAAATACTCCAAATGTGAATTCTGGCTTTCTGAAGTAACCTACCTTGGTCATGTGATTCCCAAGGATGGAATTGCTGTTAACCCGGAACGAGTTCAGGCTATTCTTGACTGGACTCCTCCGAAGAACGTCAAGCGAGTGAGAAGTTTTCTCAGCCTTCCTAGCTATTGCCGTCAATTTGTTGAGAATTTTTCTAAGATTGCTAAGCCCCTGACTGATCTGCTTCACAAGAGCGTTAAGTTCGAATGGACCGAAAAATGTCAGGAAAGCTTTCAAACACTCAAAGACAAGCTAACATCTGCCCCAGTACTTGCTCCTCCAGATTCTCGCAAAGACTTCGTGATTTATTGTGACGCATCCTGTGAAGGATTAGGCTGTGTCCTAATGCAAGAGCGTAAAGTGATTGCTTACGGCTCTCGTCAGTTGCGCCCACATGAAGAGAATTATCCGGTACATGATCTAGAGCTAGCTGCTGTGATCTATGCATTGCAGTTGTGGCGACATTACCTTCTCGGTAATCGTTGCGAGATTTACATCGATCATAAAAGTCTGAAGTACTTGTTCACTCAGCCATCTCTAAACCTCCGTCAGCAAAGATGGATGGAGGCCATTGCGGACTATGATTTGGGTATTTCCTATACCCCTGGCAAGGCTAACGTGATGGCTGATGCCTTAAGCCGCAAGTCCTATTGCGACAACCTCATGGTTAGGCGAGCTCTACCTCATCTTTTTGAAGAACTGTGCAAGCTGAATCTGCGTATTGTTCCACAGGGTTCTCTTAATAACCTTGTGATACAACCAGATCTTGAGAAAGTTGTTAAGAATGCGCAAGCTAAAGATGCTGAAATTGATCTGATGAAGAAAAATCTCCACTTTGAAAAGTACAGGGATTTCTCGCTATCTGAAGATGGAACCTTGTATTTCAGAAACCGCATTGTCGTAGCTCGCTTCGAGCTTATGACCGATAAGGTCATGAAGGAGGCACATGATACCCCGCTGTCTATTCATCTGGGTAGCACCAAGATGTATCGTGATCTCCGTCAAAGGTACTAGTGGTCTAGAATGAAGCAGGACATTGCTCGTTATGTTGCTGAATGTGATGTGTGTCGTCGTGTTAAGGCAGAACATCAGAAGCCTGCTGGAATTCTGCAACCGTTACCTATTCCTTTATGGAAATGGGATAAAGTGCAAATGGATTTCATTACCGGCCTTCCCAGGTCACAGAAGGGTCACGATGCTATTCTTGTTGTCGTCGACCAACTTTCCAAAGTTGCACACTTTCTGCCTGTCAAAGGGACTATCACTGCTAGTCAGTTAGCAGAGTTGTATATCTCCAGAATTGTTTCACTCCATGGTATTCCGAAGGAGATCAGTTCGGACAGTGGCGGTCTTTTCACCTCAGAGTTCTGGGAAAGTTTCCAAGAAGCTATGGGAACTCATATTACCTAGAGTTCAGCTTATCATCCTCAATCCCAAGGCCAAGTTGAGCGAGTCAATCAAGTGCTTGAAGACATGCTTCGGGATTCTGTTATTTCTTTCGGCAAGAAGTGGGAAGAATCTCTCTCGTATGCTGAGTTCTCATATAACAACAGCTATCAAGCCAGCTTGAAAATGGCCCCCTTCGAAGTACTATATGGACGTAAGTGTCGAACCCCTCTGAATTGGTCAGAAACTGGGGAACGACCGCTTGTGGGTCCGGATATTATTCAACACGCCGAAGAACAAGTTCGTATTGTCCGAGAAAATCTCAAGACGGCTCAGGACCGCCAGAAGAGCAACTATGATCGCAAACGATGGGGTTTGACTTATCAACCTGGTGATCAAGTTTATCTGCGTGTCACCCCTATGAAGGGCACTCACCGTTTTGGAATCAAGGGAAAGCTAGCTCCGCGCTACATTGGTCCTTTCCGCATTATTGCTAGATGTGGTCAGGTGGCATATAAATTGGAGTTGCCGCCTCAATTCTCTCATATCCACGACGTCTTCCATGTGTCGCAACTTCGTAAATGCTTTAAGGAATCTCCGCACCGAGCAGTGGACCATGAAATGCTCGAATTGCATGATGATCTTTCATATAAGGAGCATCCGATCTGCATTCTCGATGAAGCTGAACGTCGAACCCGTCAGAAGGTTACCAAGTTCCTCAAAGTGCAGTGGTTAAATCATACTGAAGATGAAGCTACTTGGGAACGCGAGGATAATCTTCGTGCGGAATACCCCGAACTTTTTCCTTCTACCTCTTAATTCTCGGGACGAGAATTCTTGTTAGTGGAGGAGATTTGTAACACCCCATGTATTAAGTTACAGTAATCACCCTATTGATTATGCCATGCCGTCATGATCAACAATGCTTAATCATCATTAGTATCATATTCCTTTTCAAATTCAAATTCAAATGGAAATTCAAACTAGAGTAAAAATAAAAATTGTCCAACATAGAAACTAAAATGTTCATTAAATAACAAATATTCCAGAGACTATCCTAAAATTGTAACGAACAATTAATAAATTAATTAGGTGGCTCTAACTTTACCAAAACAGCAAGGTTTAATACATTTTATTTATTATAAAATCTGTGTGAACTCCAATTCTCTCCAAACCAATTTTTGGCAGTAGTAAAAAATGCCTAACCTTTAATGGTGCAAGTCACATGTTTTGCTAAAGTCATTTGGTGGCCTAACTATTTACAAAACAGAAAATATATAAAAGAAAAAGACAAAAGGATAAATAAAAGAAAAAAAAACCCCGGCCTAACTGGGCCACAGCCCAGCCGGCCGGCCCATTCCCCTCCTACTTACCCCCCTGGACCCCCAGAAACCCTAGCCCACTCCCCCACTCCCCCCCCTCGCTCCCTCCCCCTCTCCCGATCCAGATCGGGATCGGGCCGAGCCCCGCGCTCGTCGCCGACGCCGCCGCCTCGTCAGACCTCGCCTCCCCGTCCACATCGCCGTCCCCGTCTCCCTCCCCGAGCACCGCTGCCTTTGCCCTACGCTTCGCGGTGAGCGCCGGCCGTCTCCCCCCACCCTCTCTGACTGGCCCACGCCCGCACGCCGCGCTCGTTTACTCGCCTCGCCCACGTCAGCTCGCATCGCCGCCGCGCCCGCCCGCGCGCGCTCCCCGCGCCACCCACCGCTCGCGCTCGCGAACGCCGCGCGCTGCCGCGCCCGCTGACCTCGCTCCGCCTCGCCCCACTCGCTGCCGTGCGAGGCCGCCGCTGCCCCGCGCCGCTCGCGCTCGCCGCGGCCTCCATCCCACGCGCACCGTCGTTGCGCCCCGTGCGCGCTCGCCCCTCCCTCCTGAGCGCCCGCTGCCGCTACTCGCCGCCTCGCCCCTCACCGCCGGCCCGCTGCCGCTGTGGCCTCCTGGGCTACTGCCCAGTGGGGCCCGAGGCCCCTGTGCCACTGACTAGGGGGCTCCAACCCCCAGGACGATTTTTAAAAATAAAAATAAATAAATAAGTAAATAAATAAATAAATAACCTAATTAATTCTGTTTAATTAAGTTAATCAATTAGTTGGCCTAATTAATTTATAATTAGTATAATTAAACTGTTAATTAACAAAACAGACAATGACGTGTGGGACCCACTGGTCAGTTTGACCAGTCAACGGTCAGAGTTGACTGCTGATGTCAGCATGACATCAGGCTGATGTAATAATGATTTTTCTGAATTAAAACAATTCCAAATGATTAATAAAACTTTAGAAAATCATATAAAATAAACCGTATCTCGGATCAAAAAACTTTGTACATGAAAGTTGCTCAGAACGACGAGACGAATCCGAATACGCGGTCCGTTCGTCCGTCACGCATCCCGGTCATCTGTCTGACAACTGTCCGGAACCGGGAAAACATTCCCGGATGGATTCCCCCTTCCTCGTTGTCGTGCAACCATACGTTAAGGCACACCCGGCACTGCGTATTGTCATGTTATACCTTGTGTAGCACTTGTTTGCTTAGTATTTAATGTTTCTTCCCCCTCTTCTCTCTCGTTAGACCCCGACACCGACGTCGTCCCCGAGACCGACGCAACTCAGGAACCCGACGACACCGTTGACGACCCTGCCCTTGCCGCCGAGCAACCAGGCAAGCCCCCCCTTTGATCATCCTGATATCGCCCATTCTAATTTCTCATGCTTTCATTAGAATTGCTGCTGCTGCTTTACCTATTCTGATGCATAGCCTGTTTATTGTAACCTGCTGTTGATAATTACCGGCATAACCTAGACTGCTTAGTATATGCTGGGTAGAGACCTATCAGTGACCCCACTAGTCCCGACTGCCTCGCTGGATGATCAGAAGACCCGATCAACGGGATTGAAGACCAGGCCCCGGCACCGCACTTCACCCCCTTAGTTGTAACGACACTGCAGCGTTACTATCGAGTGCCGAGGGTGATACCTCGTGTAGCACTTCAGATGTTAACCCTGTAGAGTAGCTTTTTGGTCGTGGTCATCAAGGGTGATTCCTCCTTCACTACTTCTGATAACGACGCGGTCATGCAACACATCAAGTGTGAACCTATCGAGGGTGAATCCTCCTACGTTCACCTTGACAGTTACATCGAGTGGGTATCCGTCGAGGGTGATACCTCGGACTCCCTTGATGTTATGGACACACGGCTACTGTGACTTTACCCCTGCACCCTGTTAGAAACGGGTCGGCCCCGAGGGCGACCCGAGGGAGTTACTTTTAACTGCAGGACTGGAGGGACAGGCGGTACCACCCAGTAGAGGTGGACCTGAGTTCCCGACAGTCTTTTGTGAGACGGGTTGACCTGGATGGTGCCCGAGTGAGAATATGAGGCGTGGCCGGGCATTCTTGGCCCTTGCCGCAAGTCCTCGAGATGGAGCGACGGGGTCACATCGATCGTGAGTCTCTGCTCGTTACCGCACCCCCAAGGTACTAACGGTTTGGATATTTGATCTGAGTGGGCCTCTGGCCCGATAGCACTAACCACCACATGGGCATAGTATGGGCGTTCTGCATCGTATGCATCAGCCGAAAGCTCTGTCAGACGTCTAGTTCAACATGGCGGCACGAACGGACCGGCGCCTTCCTGTAGTGTTGGTGCATGTCTTCACCGTGTGCGCAACGACCCGGAGGGCGAGGGGCGATGGCCAAGATCCCCTTGCACTTAGGATGTAGACCGGCGGGGACCTCTCTACTGAGCTCTAGGTAGGGCTGCAGTGTGTCGTTTGGCCGAGGCCGAGCAGGACCCGGAAAAGTGTGTCCGGCCGGAGTTAAGCGAGCATGGTGGGTAAGTTTGTGCACCCCTGCAGGGAAGAAAACATCTATCGATAACCTGTCCTACGGTAACAGACACTCGGAGTTGTATCCTGATTGATACAGCTAGAAGTTGAGATGAGACCTGGATATGAGGCTCTGGGATTGCTTCTCGCAGGGAGTCGAGAAGGGATCTCAGGACGAGGTTGATGACTATATGGCTCTGGGATTGCTTTCTCGCAGGGAGTCGAGAAAGTATCTCTGGGTGAGGTTGAGACTTAATGATACTGCTACATTATATTGATCTGTTATACTCTCTTCTATTTCTGAAAGACCACTGAAGATGCTAGTCTTCGATAGGACTAGACTTTCCCCTCTATTCTGGCATTTCTGCAGCCCATTCCACATATACAGCCTTCCTTTGATAATGTTGCATATGTAGTGTAGATCCTTGCTTGTTGAGTACTTCTGAGTACTCATGGTTGCTTTGCTTTCTTTTTCTCCCCATATCAGTTTATCGTGACCAGAGGATAGAGCCCCCTGAGACAGATGCCCCGTCGATTGACTACTACTACTACCCCGAGGATGGATACTACTACGAGCTTGCCGACGACTAGGAGTAGGATCGGAGGGTCCCAGGCAGGATTCCTGCGCCTTTCGATCGTAGTGTTTTCTTTTGCCCCGCCTTTCAAAAGGCTTTTCTGTTTCTGTTTCATATCTGTACTCAGATATCTGATGCTTCCACTGACGCTTGTACGCAAGCTTATGTATTCGAGCCCTCGAGGCCCCTGGCTTGTAATATAAAGCTTGTATGACTTTAATTATGTTTTGGAGTTGTGTTGTGATATTTTCCTGTGAGTCCTTAGGCTTGATCATGTGCATTTGCGTGTATGATTAGTGCGCGATTGAACCGGGGGCGTCACAGTTTTCATGATCTAGCAGATATTGCTCTAAAGGATCAGTAGGGGGCACAGCAATAGAAGCAAGGCCAATTATTTCATCTTTACTAGGCAATTCTTTGCCATGGGGTTGTCTACGAAATTTAGAGAATTTAAAATCATGAGACACATCTCCAAAACTTACAGTCACAATTTCTTTCTCGCAATCTATCTTAGCATTAACAGTGTTCAAGAAAGGTCTACCAAATATAATGGGACCAAAATCATCTTGTGGGGAACCATGAACAAGAAAATCAGTAGGGTATTTTATTTTCCCACGCAAGACTTCAACATCTCTAACAATCCCAATTGGTGATATAGTATCTCTATTGGCAAGCTTAATTGTAACATCAATTTCTTCAATTTTAGCAGGTGCAATATCATTCATAATTTCTTGATATAAAGTAAAGGGAATAGCACTCACACTAGCACCCACATCACATAAGCCATGATAACAATGATCTCCTATTTTAACAGAAACAACAGGCATGCCAACAAGATGTCTATGTTTATCTTTATCATCGGGTCTAGCAATTCTAGCAGCTTCATCACAGAAGTAAATGACATGCCCATCAATATTATCGACCAAGAGACCTTTAACAAAAGCAATACTAGGTTCAACTTTAATTTGTTCAGGGGGTGTAGGTGTTCTAGTATAACTCTTACGAACCACAGCTGAAGCTTTAGCATGTTCCTTTATTATAACAGGGAAAGGTGGTTTCTCAATATAAGCAGTAGGAACAATAGGATCAACATTATAAGTAATAATTTCTTCTTCAGCTTTAATAGGTTCTATTACTTTTACTTCAATGGGAGGATGATATTTAAACCACTTCTCCTTAGGGAGATCAACATGAGTAGCAAATGATTCACAAAAAGAAGCTACTATCTCAGAGTCAAGTCCATATTTAGTGCTAAATTCACGAAAAGCATCGGTATCCATGAAAGATTTAACACAATCAAACTTAAGGTTTATACCTAACTCATTACCTTTGTCGAGTTACCAATCTTCAGGGTTGCATTTAATTCTTTCCAATAAATCCCATTTGAATTCAATAGTCTTCTTCATAAAAGAACCAGTACAAGAAGTATCGAGCATGGATTGATCATTACGAGAAAGCCGAGCATAAAAATTCTGAATAATAATTTCTCTTGAGAGCTCATGATTGGGGCATGAATATAACATTGAGTTAAGCCTCCCCCAAGCTTGAGCGATACTTTCTCCTTCATGAGGCCAAAAATTATATATATAATTCCGATCATGATGAAACAGATGCATAGGATAAAACTTCTAATGAAATTCCAATTTCAATCGGTTGTAGTTCCAAGATACAATATCATCACATAACCTATACCATGTCAATGCCTTTCCCTTCAAAGATAAAGGGAAGACCTTCTTCTTGACATCATCCTCGGGCAAACCTGCAAGCTTAAATTATCCACAAACTTTATCCACATAGATTAGATGCATATCAGGATGTAATGTTCCATCTCCTACATAAGGATTAGCTAGCAGTTTCTCTATCATACCCGAAGGAATTTCATAATAAATATTTTCAGTAGGTGCAGTAGGTTGAGGAGCAACTCTTTGCTCTTTCGGTCGAGGTGAAGATACCCTGAACAAGCCCCTCAAGGGACAGTAAATTTCAGCACACTATATAAATATTTCCTTACCAAAGGCGCTTCACTCCCCGGCAACGGCGCCACAAAAGAGTCTTGGTGACCCACAAGTATAGGGGATCTATCATAGTCCTTTTGATAAGTAAGAGTTTCGAACCCAACGAGGAGCAGAAAGAAATGACAAGCGGTTTTCAGCAAGGTATTCTCTGCAAGCACTGAAATTATTGGTAACAGATAGTTTTGTGATAAGATAATTCGTAACGGGTAACAAGTGACAAGTGTAACAAAGGTGCAGCAAGGTGGCCAATCCTTTTTGTAGCAAAGGACAAGCCTGGACAAACTCTTAAATAAAGCAAAGCGCTCCCGAGGACACATGGGAATTACTGTCAAGCTAGTTTTCATCATGCTCATATGATTCGCGTTCATTACTTTGATAATTTGATATGTGGGTGGACCGGTGCTTGGGTGATACCCTTACTTGGACAAGCCTCCCACTTATGATTAACCCCTCTCGCAAGCATCCGCAACTACGAACGAAGAATTAAGATAAATCTAAGCATAGCATGAAACCTATGGATCCAAATCAGCCCCTTACAAAGCAACGCATAAACTAGGGTTTAAGCTTCTGTCACTCTAGCAACCCATCATCTACTTATTACTTCCCAATGCCTTTCCCTAGGCCCAAACAATGGTGAAGTGTCATGTAGTTGTCGTTCACATAACACCACTAGAGGAAAGACAACATACATCTCATCAAAATATCGAACGAATACCAAATTCACATCATTACTTATAGCAAGACTTCTCCCATGTCCTCGGGAACAAACGTAACTACTCATAGAGCATATTCATGTTCATAATCAAAGGGGTATTGAATAGCATTAAGGATCTGAATATATGATCTTCCACTGAATAAACCAACTAGCATCAACTACAAGGAGTAATCAACACTACTAGCAACCCACAGGTACCAATCTGAGGTTTTGAGACAAAGATCGGATACAAGAGATGAACTAGAGTTTGAGAGGAGATGGTGCTGGTGAAGATGTTGATGGAGATTGACCCCCTCTCGATGAGAGGATCGTTGGTGATGACGATGGCTTCGATTTCCCCCTCCCGGAGCGAAGTTTCCCCGGCAGAACAGCTTCGCCGGAGCCCTAGATTTCTTCTGCCCAGGTTTCGCCTCGAGACGGCGGTGCTTCAATCCGAAAGCTCTCTTCCGATTTTTTCCATGTCAAAACACATCATATAGCAGAAGATGAGCACCGGAGGCCTGCTAGGGGGCCCATAAGCCACAAGGGCGCGCCCCCAGGCTTGTGACCTCCTGGTGGGTCCCCTCTGGTATTTTCTTCACCCAATATTTTTTATATATTTCAAAATAATTCTTCGTAAATTTTCAGGACTTTTGGAGTTGTGTAGAATAGGTCTCTCAGATTTGCTCCTTTTCTAGTCCAGAATTCCAGTTGCCGGCATTCTCCCTCTTCATGTAAACCTTGTAAAATAAGAAAGAAAAGGCATAAGTATTGTACCATAATGTGTAATAATAACCCATAATGCAATAAATATCAATATGAAAGCATGATGCAAAATGGACGTATCAAGGACTCCTGAGGCGAGAGACCGAGGGCAACGCGTGCCTGCAGGCTCGCTCATGAGCGTCGCGTGAGGACTTAGACACTAGAGTCTTGGTGAGGTGGTGTGCACAGGGGCAGAGCCACGGCCGTTGCTGCCTAGGTCCTTAATGCCGCTGTTGCTGGCCCAAGCGCAAGCACGGTGCCTAGGCCCCGCTCGCGGGACGCTCGGGAGGGGGCATCAGGCAGCCATTGCTGCCTTCTTTTATTGCAAATTCAAGAAGGGAAACACCGCAAGGAAAAACCCCAACCTTTTTTGAGCAAAGACTCAAAAATTTCAAGCTTTATTCAGAGAAATTGCAAATTTGGTTTACAAGAAAAGGGGAAAAGGTTGCCGCGTCCGGCGCCTACACTTGTCTTCCCACCAGCGCGGAGCATCGAGCCTCCACTTGGGCGTGGGCATGGTCGCTGTTCGACCGTTCCGCCTGCGCGGAGCATGGGGCTTCCACTTGGGCGTGGGTGGGAGCTCCCATGAGACCGTGGAACAGCGCAGCGGGAGACTCTAGGCATGTACAACCCCACTCATTATTATGTGAGAGTGTCACGTGTATAATTTGCGGAGGTGCTGGATGTTCCAGGCGTTCTTCACGGGGACCCCGTCCTCCGTCTCCAGGCGCACGGCGCCTGGCCTGGAGATGTGGGCAAACCTAAACGGGTGCTACTTCTTGAGCTTGCGTTGGTTTTTCCCTTGAAGAGCAAAGGGTGATGCAGCAAAGTAGAGATAAGTATTTCCCTTAGTTTGAGAACCAAGGTATCAATCCAGTAGGAGGTACAAGAAAGTCTCCAATCTATGCACCTGCACAAACAATCAAACACTTGCACCCAATGCGATAAAGGGGTTGTCAATCCCTTCACGGTCACCTACAAGGATGATATCTGATAGAGATAGATATAAAAGATTACTAAAACATAAAACAAAGTAAAAACAAATAAATTGCAGCAAGGTATTTTTAGGTTTTTTGTTTTATAGATCTGCAAATATATGATGGAAAATAGACCCGGGGGCCATAGGTTTCATTAGAGGCTTCTCTCTTGAAAGAAAACATATGGTGGCTGAACAAATTACTGTCGAGCAATTGATAGAAAAGTGCAAAGTTATGACGATATCCAAGGCAATGATTATGAATATAGGCTTCACGTCCGTGTCAAGTAGACCGAAACGATTCTGCATCTACCAGTATTACTCCACACATCGACCGACTCCTACCTGCATCTAGAGTTTTAAGTTCATAAGAACAGAGAAATGTCTTAAGTAAGATGACATGACGTAGAGGGATAAACTCAAGCAATATGATGAAAAACCCATCTTTTTACCCTTGATGGCAACAATACAATACGTGCCTCGCTACCCCTACTTTGTCACTGGGTGAGGACACTGCAAGATTGAATCCAAAACTAAGCACCTCTCCCATTGCAAGAAAAACCAATCTAGTTGGCCAAACCAAACCGATAATTCGAAGAGAAATACAAAGATATTTAATCATGCATAAAAGAGTTCAGAAAAGACTCAAATAATATTCATAGATAATCTGAACATAAATCCACAATTCATCGGATCTCGACAAACACACCACAAAAGAATATTACATCGGATAGAACTCCAAGAACATCGAGGAGAACATTGTATTGAAGATCAAAAAGAGAGAAGAAGCCATCAAGCTACTAGCTATGCACCCATAGGTCTGTGGTAAGCTACTCATGCTTCATAGGAAGGGCAATAAGGTTGATGTACAAGCCCTCCGTGATCAAATCCCCCTCCGGTAGGGTGCCAAAAAAGGCCCCAAGATGGGATCTCATGGGAACACAGGCTTGCGGCAGCGAAAAAGTATTTTTATGGACGCCTCTATTGGTTTGGGAATATTTTAGGATTTATAGAGCTAAGTTGGAGGTCGGTGGACTCCCGAGGGGCCCACAAGCCAGGGGCGCCCCCCTAGGGTGTGCCCTGAGGGCTTATGGTTCCCTCGGGACTCTTCTGGCCCTCTCCCCAAGTCTTCTGGGTGTCTTCTGGTCCAAGAAAAATCATCGCGAAAGTTTTATTCCGTTTGGACTCTCTTTGATATTCCTTTTCTGTAAAACTCAAAAACAAGGAAAAAACAGAAACTGGCACTGGGCTCTAGGTTAATAGGTTAGTCTCAAAAATAATATAAAATAGCATATTAATGCATATAAAACATCCAAAACTGGTAATATAATAGCATGGAACAATAAAAAATTATAGATACGTTGGAGACGTATCAAGCATCCCCAAGCTTAATTCCTACTCGTCCTCGAGTATGTAAATGATAAAAACAGAATTTTTGATGTGGAATGCTACCTAACATATTTACCCATGTAATCTTATTTATTTTGGCATGAATATTCAGATCCATAAGATTCAAAACAAAAGTTTAATATTGACATAAAAACAATAATACTTCAAGCATACTAATAAGGCAATCGTGTCTTCTCAAAATAACATGGCAAAAGAAAGTTATCCCTACAAAATTATATAGTCTGGCTATGCTCCATCTTCATCACACAAAGTATTTTATCATGCACAACCCCGATGACAAGCCAAGCAATTGTTTCATACTTTTGGTGTTCTCAAACTTTTTCAACTTTCATGCAATACATGAGCGTGAGCCATGGATATAGCACTATAGGTGGAATAGAATATGGTGGTTGTGGAGAAGACAAAAAGAAGGAGAAAGTCTCACATCAACTAGGCGTATTAACGGGCTATGGAGATGCCCATCAATAGATATCAATGTGAGTGAGTAGGGATTGCCATGCAACGGATGCACTAGAGTTATAAGTGTATGAAAGCTCAAAAAGGAACTAAGTGGGTGTGCATCCAACTTGCTTGCTCACGAAGACCTAGGGCAATTTGAGGAAGCCCATCATTGGAATATACAAGCCAAGTTCTATAATGAAAAATTCCCACTAGTATATGAAAGTGACAAAATGGGAGACTCTCTATCATGAAGATCATGGTGCTACTTTGAAGCACAAGTGTGGAAAAAGGATAGTAACATTGTCCCTTCTCTCTTTTCTCTTATTTTTTTATTTTGGGCTCTTTGGCCTCTTTTTTTCTGTTTTTTCGTCCGGAGTCTCATCCTGACTTGTGGGGGAATCATAGCCTCCATCATCCTTTCCTCACATGGGACAATGCTCTAATAATGATTATCATCACACTTTTATTTACTTACAACTCAATACTAGAACAAAGTATGACTCTATATGAATGCCTCTGGTGGTGTACCGGGATGTGCAATGATCAAGAGTGACATGTGTAAAATATATGAACGGTGGCTTTACCACAAATACTATGCCAACTACATGATCATGCAAAGCAATATGACAATGATGGTGCGTGTCATAATAAACGGAACGGTGGAAGTTGCATGGCAATATATCTTGGAATGGCTATGGAAATGACATAATAGGTAGGTATAGTGGCTACTTTGAGGAAGGTATATGGGGGGTTTAATGCACCGGCGAGAATTGCGCGGTACTAGAGAGGCTAGCAAAGGTGGAAGGGTGAGAGTGCGTATAATCCATGGACTCAACATTAGTCATAAAGAACTCACATACTTATTGCAATAATTTATTAGCTATCGAAACAAAGTACTACACGCATGCTCCTAGGGGGATAGATTGGTAGGAAAAGACCATCGCTCGTCCCCGACCGCCACTCATAAGGAAGACAATCAAAAAATAAATCATGCTCCGACTTCATCACATAACGGTTCACCATACGTGCATGCTACGGGAATCACAAAATTTTAACACAAGTATTTCTACCAATCCACAATTACTCACTAGCATGACTCTAATATCACCATCTTTATATCTCAAAACAAATGCAAGGAATCAAACTTCTCATAGTATTCAATGCTCTTTATATGAAAGTTTCTATTATATCCCTCTTGGATGCCCATCATATTAGGACTAAATTCATAACCTAAGCAAATTACCATGCTATTTAGAGACTCTCAAAATAATATAAGTGAAGCATGAGAGTTCAACAATTTCTATAAAATAAAGCCACCGCCGTGCTCTAAAAAGATATAAGTGAAGCACTAGAGCAAATTGCCTAGCTCAAAAGATATAAGTGAAGCACATAGAGTATTCTAATAAATTCACGATTAATGCATGTCCCTCTAAAAAGGTGTGTACAGCAAGGATGATTGTGGCAAACTAAAAAGCAAAGATTCATATCATACAAGACGCTCCAAGCAAAACACATATCATGTGGTGAATAAAAATATAGCCTCAAGTAAATTTACCGATGGATCGAAGACGAAAGAGGGGATGCCATACGGGGCATCCCCAAGCTTAGATGCTTGGTTGTCCTTGAATATTACCTTGGGGTGCCTTGGGAATCTCCAAGCTTAGGCTCTTGCCACTCCTTATTCCATAGTCCATCGAATCTTTACCCAAAACTTGAAAAGTTCACAACACAAAACTCAACAGAAAACTCATGAGATCCGTTAGTATAAAAAAAAAACCACTTTTGGTACTGTTGTGAACTCATTCTTTATTTATATTGGTGTAATATCTACTGTATTCGAACTTGTCCATGGTTCGTACCCCCCGATACTACCCATAGATTCATCAAAATAAGCAAACAAAATATAGAAAACAGAATCTGTAAAAAACAGAATAGTCTGCGAAGATCTGAATTGTTCTCATACTTCTGTAACTTCAAAATTTCTGGAAAATTAGGAGAACTGGGGAAATTTGAATATGAATATTTTTTAAAAAATTCAGAGTTTTTCCACGCTCCAGTAAATTTAAACAATTCTGTTACTCGACGCAAAAGTTTCTGTTTTTCAGCAAAATCAAATCAACTATCGCCATAGATCATACCAATGGTCTTACTTGGCTCAAACACTAATTAAAACACTAAAACACAATTACTACAGAAGTAATAATGTGTAAACTCATAAAAACAGAAAATAAAAATATTGGGTTGTCTCCCAACAAGAGCTTTTCTTTAAGGGTTTTTTATTTCTGTGCCCCTGGTTCGTTAGTTGTACTCATTCATCCCCACGATCTTAACTTTTGCTCACTTTTCCCCACTCCCTTGCCCGAAACCCTCGGAACAGGTTACAACGGACGTTACCGTTTGGTCAATGCCTTTGACTGTTAACTCTGACGAGTGGGGCCGCGTAGGGCAGAGTCCACCTTTGACCGTTTACCCGTATAGTGGTTTCGTATGCTGACCGTACAGTGGTATTCGTATACATGGGCGCATGCAACTGACCCCGGTCATGGGGTAGCACGTGTCCATGGGACATGCCCAAAATGTCCCATCGTTTAAAGAGGGGGAACCACCTCCCGGTGCATCGCCCCTACCATTTCCCCCAAATCCCCTCCCTGCCGCATCGTCTTCCTCTCCCCCACCGACGTCGTCTTGCTCTTCTCCACTGCCTCCATCGCACCGTCTCGCTCTCCCCCACCGCATCCTCTTCCTCACCTTCGTCGCCTCCATCTGTCCGATGGCGGAAGCTCGTGGCGATGCTGGCGCAGCGGCCGGAGATGTAGTGGAGCTGCAGGGCGCGGTGACCACGCATGAAGTGAAGGATGTTGGCGGCGTCCACGGCGGTGCGGGGAAACTCGCAACCACTGCGGATGTGGAGAAGGAGGTGGAGGGCTCCACCTCAGTGCTTCCGGAGCAGAAGGTGAAGGCGTCGAGCAGTGTAGTCCATCCCGATGCGCAGCCTGGCAAGGAGCAGGAGGTATTTGCACTTGCTTGTTAGTTGCAATATTTAGGATATTAGCTTGTAGAGTTTGTTGCATTGGTTAGATTGTCATTCGTACGGTAGTACAGATGGTTAGAGTAGTTGGTTTGACGGATGGGCCGGGGTGATGGGGGGTTTTTGTACTAGGTTTTTTTGGATTACATTCATTGCAAAAATGCTAGATAGATCTGTATGAGAGATAGGGATCTCTGTGCTTCAATGCTACACAGATGTATGCTTATTAGATTTGTTTTTAATGCTACACAGATTGGGGTTCTTAATGCTACAGACATGTATGCTTATTAGATTGGGTCCCTATTAGATTTGTTTTTCAATGCTACGCAGACTGGGGTTTTGAATGTCATATGCCCAAATGGAATCCAATTATTAAGATGTTATTTGATTCATTAGTATATAAATTTGTCCACAATATGTAGTTATATTAGCTCTGTTGTTCAATGTGTGTGCATGACAATGGAAAATGCAAATAGGATCATAGTATGGATAATATGATCAATGTGTCATGTGTGCATATCTAAATTATCAGCTGGCTTCTGTATTTACTAGTAATGGATGTAATTGTATATTCAGGAGGATGATTCTGTGGGGAATAAGAGGAAGCTGGCCCTTACTGGGTTCGACCCGTATGATCCAGAGTACAGTGACGACGAAGAATATGAGGTAAGCCTACTTGAAATTTGGATTGTTCATTTAGTTCCTTTGACATGGTGTATATGAATCTATAATGTATTAATGTAATTCATTCATGTGTGTAGTATGATTCTGGAGAAGATGTGTACAAGGGCAACGTCGCGTCCTTCACAGCGAAGGAGGTGGAGAAGATCAAGGCCAAGGGAGTTGCTTCCTTCTACAACCGCAAGATCAAGAAGTGGCACTACCCCTACTGCACCACCAAGCGAAAGCCAAAGGATGGCCGCTTCGATCACCTTGTGTCTCATGCAGAGGATGTAGCGATTTGCGGGGAGGACTACATGATCAGGGGGCAGCATGCTGCCCTCGCGAAGACCCTAACTCCGGTGTGATGTGATGATGTGATGAACTGAATGTGGCAGCTTGTTTTATCTTTATCTTTTGGGTTACTTTTGGTAAACTGAATGTGGCTGTTTATGATGTGATGAACTGAATCTATGGTAGTAATGTATTATGCTATCTATATTTGTCTGTCTTTAAATTTTCCTGTGGTGTATGGTATGTTCTGTTTAGATGTTGTGAGCTATGAGTTTAGGTGCTGCAATGATCACACATGCTGCTTCAGTGTTGCTTCACTGATCAGACATGCTGCAAAGAAACACTTGAGCCAAATGAGCCAGACACTTGAGCCAAATGAGCAAAATATTCAAATAACAGAGCAAAAAAACAACATTTAAATGAAGATAGTCCATCATTTGATCAAATATTCCAATAACAGAGCAAAAAAACAACATTTAAATGAAGATAGTCCATCATTTGATCAAATATTCCAATAACAGAGCAAAAAAACAACATTTTAATGAAGATAGTCCATCATTTGATCAAGTATTCCAATAACAAGTCAAATATTCCAATAACAGATCAAATATTCCAATTTGAATTTGAGGCAAAATTTCAATTTGAACCAACACTTGAGCCAAATGAGCCAAATGTTTTTTATTAACACCTATTCAATCTATATAGTGTAGATTTGAAGTCTCACTATTTATTGATTTAATCTTCATATTTTTACATTTTCTTCTGGGAAAATATGCTTTAATATAAAAACTATTAAAAACACGTTTAAAATATGAAAATGGAAAACTAAGTTCAGATCCTTCTTATTCACTTTGAAATAGAGCTTGGTGATTTTTTTTGATTTTTTAAATTTTTTCAAAAACTGAAGGTAAACCTACCTCCTCTCCTTGAACTCTCTGCAATGTTGTACGTGATAGCTCGTATGTGTGAAGGTTTTTTCATGAAAATGACCATAGACCAAGTTTATGATTTTTGGTTGGTAACATGTCACATAAGACAACATTGTGCGCAAGTTTTAAATTTTTTTGATTTTTTTTAAATTAATGGTGCTCATTTGACCTCGATCATGCCAGCTAGGGTTTTTTTTTAAATGTTCGTATACCAAGTTTAGTATTTTACTCGTTAGTGTGTCTTATAAAACGACGAATGGCGAAGGTTTCATATTTTTTTGATTTTTTTAAAATTAGTTATGCTCAGTCAAAGCCTTGGAAACCCCGTTGACCAGCTCAAAACCCCTCTAAACCCCGCAGGGTTTCGCCTAACCCTAGCTCCGAATGTCAGCCGTCCGATCATACCCTGGCGCCAAGCGACAGCCCTCAGATGTGGTCTTCTAGAAGGAATTCGGTGGGCAGGCTGCGTGCAGGCTCCGCGCCGTTGGATCACATGGACGGCTCCACATCGTTGGATCGTGGGGCGATCCGCGAGAGGCGAACATGTTGGTTGTGCTCGGCTGCTCGCGCACCACTAACTCCATGAAAAAAAATGTAGTTATTGGGCCCAAAAGGAAACCAAGCTCTGGTTGGGCCGTCGAATTGCGTCGTTTTTTTGCATCGTTTGCTCTGTTTTTTGTGAATGTGCTGGCTCTGTTTTTTTGCATCGTTTGAAATTACACAACAATTGACATTGCCTAGAAAATTTAGTTCTTTTTGTTCAATACAAATGCAAAATGACCAAATTTATAAGGGCCAAATTTATTTTTATCATGCAAAATGGCCACAAACTATTCAAAAATAGTCTCTTTTTGTTCATATAATATATATGACCATGGATTCCCACGCGTGTAATTAGCTTCTTTTTCTTCTTCTTTTCAAACCATGGTTTCCCACACGTGTACACTCCCGATGCCGCGGTGGGTGTGAAAACGGGCTACTTCACATTTGACCCCGTTATTGCCATGGCGAAATAACACGTAGCACTATGGCTATTTAAGCCACCCTCTGCCTCTGCCATCCCTCATCCATCTCCCATCCTCTGCCATCTGCCCTTCTTGCTCTTCGACCCCTTCTCCTTCTTCTGCACATACCTCAGCCATGCAGTACACCAGACCAACCTACCGCTTCCCACCCACCGTGCCGGAGAGGCGATACCCAACCGGTGTGTAGGTTGAGTGCACACTACGTGTGTGGGCGATATCAAGGTGGAGGACCGCAAGGAACTTCACCGAGTTCTTCCTCGCGGCCGGCTACCGCCACCTCCCGCGGGGATCTCCAACGATGTTCCGCATCAAGGAGGTCATCCAAAACGGGGTGGTGGTTGCTCTCCTTGCCCACTTCACCAACACATTCGACGCCTTCTACCTCCTCGGCCGGGTGTTTTGGTGTGGCTGTGAGTTCATCGCTTTCACCACCCACAACATGTTCACGGAGTACACCAACATCTTCCCCACCGCGTCGTGCATGCACACTCTTCCGTACCCCATCTACAATGCCCCGGAGGAGCAGTGAAGGGCGCCCGGAGGAGGAACGAGGTGGAGAAGGCGGTGGCTAGGGTTCTAAACCCTCTATCTATTTTTCTTTATTTTTTAGTCTATGTTATGTTAAGTTGTAATTGAACTATGTTGGAGATGCTATGGGCTTGTTGGCCCTTTTATTAAGTTATATTATTAAGTTCTTCCTAGTTTGCATTATGTGATTGTGCTATGGGCTTGTTGGCCCTATCTACATATTTGTTGATTGTTTTCTTAGAGAGCTCGCTTTGTTAGTAACCACCTAGTGCATGCAGCCACAACGAACCCTTCTCTTTTTTTACACAAGCCACAAATATGTAGCCACCTAGCTAGTGCATGCAGCCACAAAACCCAAATATAAAACAAATTGTTCAATTTATTTGTCGTAGCAATGTAGGAGATATGCCCTAGAGGCAATAATAAATGTTATTGATTATCTCCCTGTTCATAATTATGTTTATGTTCCATGCTATAACTGCAATGATTCTCGAGTCTGCAAATAAAACGAGGCTTGGAGGAAGACTCATATGCACGTGTGGGATAATAAACGATAAAATGTATTCCTAGTCAAGCCTCTATGACTGGCTCAAGTGTTGCATGATGGTTCTGTTTTCCTGATCATGGGCATGTCTATGCCAGCAACTTTGAGGGCACAATGTTAGAAGAACATTTGTGTTGAATTGACCCGAATTGATGTTATGCTATGAGTAACATTCATCACAAGTTAATGGTTAATAACACAGAGATGGTTAATGTTTGCATGATTCCTTAGACCATGAGAGTATCGAGTTTCTTCATGCTTGCTTCATGAACTTTGGGGTTTGTTAAACGTCATCCGTAAATGGGTGGCTATTACGGCGGCTTACGGGTTCATGGAAAAGTGTGTCAAGTAACTTGATAGCTCAAGATTGGGATTTGCTCCTACAACGATGGAGAGATATCTCTGGGCCCTCTCGGTGTTATAGTGTCCATCATCGTCTGGCCAGACACTTTGTGATTTGATCACGGGGATGCCGGAACACGGTAACGAGAAAAGAGAACAATACCGGTAACGAGGTGACAGGCATAGTGGACAAGTTGTTGATCCAGGGGGATGCCATCATATCTCACCTCAGGTATTTGTAACATATCGCGAAGCAACAGGAATAGCACACGGCAACTGGAGGTTCACTCGAATATTCATTTGTGTGGGTATAGGAGTCAATATGGGTGTCCACGGCTCCAATGTTGATCATTGATCGGAAAGAGTTCCAGTCATGTCTATACTTCACCGAACCTATAGGGTCACACGCTTAAGGGTCATCTATCTGTTGAATACTAGACAGGGAGTCTGAGAGAAAATCACCGAAAAAGTTTCGGACGCAACGGAAAAGTTCCGAAAAGAGGTCACCGGATGAGTTCCGGTGATACTGAAAAGTTGTTTCAGAGGATACCATAAAGTCAAATTGGTTTCGGCACATGCCTGATAATTCTTGGAGGGTGCCAGAATCATTCTAGAAACTTCTGGGAATTTTCCGGGATGAAAACCGGAAATGTTCCGGAGCTGCCGGAACCGCTTCAGATGCTTTTCGCAGATGAAATCACTAATCTGGAATTGTTCCAGAATGCGTTGAAAATTATTTTAGTGGGTACTAGAAATGTTCTAAGCCCACATAAATATTTTCAGTTCGAACGGACGCTGAAAAATGTCATCATGAATAGTGAAAGTGCTTTTTGGGAATTTTTATGGAAAGCACCTTTTGGGAAATTTCCCAAAAGGCTTCTAGAAGCCTTGGGCACTAAGGAAGCCCCCTTGGGGGGGCCCCCCGAAGGGGTGGCCGGCCATGGAGGGTGGAGCTCCATGGAGCTCCACATGGCACTCCTTTTTGCTTTATTCTTTATGTAAATGACATAAAGTGGGGGTACTTTTGGTATTTGTGAATGCCAACTTTACCCCTTGGCTTTCCTATAAATAGAGGAGAGTGGGCTGCCCACAAACCTCATCCCTTCTCACATACACATGCCATGCAATGATCTGGCTTCTCTCTCCCTCCCCGTGAAATAGTTTCGCAGAGCCGAAAGGCTGTCTGGGTTCCGGTGGGAACTAGTTCTGGACGGCAAAGCCCTGCCGGATAGATGACACCGTATGTGTGCAACTCTGTAGAGAGATCGTAGTTTCGATCTTAGTGCCCGAGGGGCTGTTCGAGAGTGCCTCCCGAAGGGCTGTCCAAGTGACGGTCCGAGTTCTGTGAGTCTTCCTGAAGGGCTGTCCGAGTGACCGTCCGAGTTTTGAGGGTCCTCCCGAAGGGCTGTCCGCGACACCGTCCGGGGGACTGTTTGACCGCCTCCCGGAGGGCTGTCTGAGGGGCAGATGAGGGAGTACATCCTCGTGGTTGGGAGGTTGTAAATCCTAGCTGCGGGGATCTGCACCGACGATCATCATCGTCTCTACTTCCGCTGCGCTAAGAGTCGGTAACGAAAAGATCAAACCTTGTATGCAGTCTCCATATTGGTCCTGGGCTGGTGCGTAGGTCAGAAAATTTTTGTATTCTGCTGCGTTACCCTACAAGCAAAACGGGTGCAGATGCGAGTGGATCGAAAAGGCTGAAACAGATCGTAAAAAAACGATGCTCTAAATCGAGGAGACAAGCGTGCGAGAAGAGAGGAACCAGCGGCAGCGACCGTCGCTGCAGCTGTGCCAGCTGGCGTGCACAAAAGCGGCTCGATCAGTGCATTGTGGCTGCACGCGTCGACGCATGCAGGCTCGGTCAGCGCATGCAGGCTCGGTCGGCGCATCGTGGCGGCGCATATCGACGCATGCAGGCAGGCTTGCTAGGTGCATGCATAGCAGGCTTCTGTTATGGCGGCGCGCGCAGGCGTTTAATGCAAGGGACGGCCCAACGAAACCATGGCCCAACGGTCGAGCAGCGACACCGCCCAACGCGGCCCCACTTGTCAGGTCCAACGGACGACACAGTCCAGCGCGGCCCCACTCGTCAGAGTTAACGGTCAAAGGCATTGACCCGACGGCAACGTCCGTTGTAACCTGTTCTGAGGGTTTCGGGTAAGGGAGTGTAGAAAACTGAGCAAAAGTTAAGAGCGCGGGGATGAATGAGTAGAGCTAAGGAACCGGGGGCACAGATGTAAAAAAACCCTTTCTTTAAAGCCTTTTAGCTAGGCGTTGATAATTTTAATGATGCTCACATGGAAGATAGCAATTGAAACGCGAAGAGAGCATCATGTAGCATGAAAAACAAGTTTAAGTCTAACATACTTCCTATGCATAGGCATTTTATAAGCAAACAAATTATCAAGACAAGCAAAAACTAGCATATGCAAAGAAGAAGAAAGAAACAATAGCAATCTCAACATAACAAGAGGTAATTTAGTAACATGAAAATTTCTACGACCATATTTCCCTCTCTCATAATAATTACATGTGGGATCATATTCAAATTCAACAATATAACTATCACATAAAATATTCTCTTCATGATCCACATGCATGCAAAGTTGACACTCTTCCAAAATAGTGGGATTATCATCAAATAAAGTCATGACCTCTCCAAGCCCACTTTTATAAAAAAAATCATAAAATTGATAATACTCCAAATTAGTGGGATCATTATTACCTAGAGTTGACACTCTTCCAAACCCACTTTCAATATTATTGCAAACATATTCATCATGAGGCTTAAATAAATTTTCAAGATCATAAGAAGAATCACCCCAATCATGATCATTGCAATAAGTAGTGGACATATCAAAATCAGCATCCCCATGCTTAGGGTTTTGCATATTATTAGCACAATTGACATTAATAGAATTTATAATAACATCATTGCAATCATGCTTTTCATTCAAGGAGCTATCGTGAATCACTTCATAAATTTCTTCTTTTAACACTTCATCACAATTTTCACATTCACGAATCTCGAGCAAAACTTCATAAAGATAATCTAGTGCACAAAACTCACTAGCAATTGGTTCATCATAATTGGATGTCTTAAAAATATTAGTGAGTGGATGAGGATACATAAACCTTTTGTTTCTGATTTTCAATAAACACACAATTATACCAAGCGAACAAGAAAACAAACCAAGTAAGACATAAGGGAAAATGAAAAAGCAAATGAAAGAGGGGCGAATAATAAGGCAAATATTTGTTGGGTTTTTCTAAAAACGTTTTAGAAGTGGGGGAGAGGAAAATGAGAGGTAAATGAAAAATAATGTAATGCAAGAGATGAGAGTTTATGGTGGGTACTTGGTAGGCTTGATGTAGAACCTCCCCGGCAATGGCGCCAGAAATTCTTCCTGCTACTTCTTGAGCTTGCGTTGGTTTTTCCCTTGAAGAGGAAAGGGTGATGCAGCAAAGTAGAGATAAGTATTTCCCTCAGTTTGAGAACCAAGGTATCAATCCAGTAGGGGTACAAGCAAGTCTCTAATCTATGCACCTGCACAAACAATCAAACACTTGCCCCCAACGCGATAAAGGGGTTGTCAATCCCTTCACAGTGACTTGCAAGGATGAGATCTGATAGGGATAGATATAAATGATTACTAAAACATAAAACAAAGTAAAAACAAATAAATTGCAGAAAGGTATTTTTGGGTTTATTGGTTTATAGATATGAAAATATATGATGGAAAATAGACCCGGGGGCCATAGGTTTCACTAGAGGCTTCTCTCTTGAAAGAAAACATACGGTGGGTGAACAAATTACTGTCGAGCAATTGATAGAAAAGCGCAAAGTTATGATGATATCCAAGGCAATGATTATGAATACAGGCATCACGTCCGTGTCAAGTAGACCGAAACGATTCTGCATCTACTACTATTACTTCACACATCGACCGAC
Source organism: Thinopyrum elongatum (assembly GCA_011799875.1). NCBI lineage: Eukaryota > Viridiplantae > Streptophyta > Magnoliopsida > Poales > Poaceae > Thinopyrum > Thinopyrum elongatum. Next base: position 459,481,903 of record CM022302.1, on the reverse strand, counting down.
TCCTGCCTGCATCTAGAGTATTAAGTTCATAAGAACGGAGCAACGCTTTAAGTAAGATGACATGATGTAGAGGGATAAATTGAAGCAATATGATGAAAACCCCATCTTTTTACCCTTGACGGCAACAATACAATACGTGCCTCGCTACACCTACTTTGTCACTGGGTGAGGACACCACAAGATTGAACCCAAAACTAAGCACCCCTCCCATTGCAAGAAAAACCAATCTAGTTGGCCAAACCAAACCGATAATTCGAAGAGAAATACAAAGATATTTAATCATGCATAAAAGAGTTCAGAAAAGACTCAAATAATATTCATAGATAATCTGATCATAAATCCACAATTCATCGGATCTCGACAAACACACCGCAAAATAATATTACATCGGATAGAACAACAAGAACATCGAGGAGAACATTGTATTGAAGATCAAAAAGAGAGAAGAAGCCATCTAGCTGCTAGCTATGGACCCGTAGGTCTGTGGTAAACTACTCACGCTTCATCGGAAGGGCAATAAGGTTGATGTAGAAGCCCTTCGTGATCGAATCCCCCTCCGGCAGGTTGCCGGAAAAGGCCCCAAGATGGGATCTCATGGGAACAGAGGCTTGCGGCAGCGGAAAAGTATTTTGGTGGACGCCTCTGTTAGTTTGGGAATATTTTAGGATTTATAGAGCTGAGTTGGAGGTCGGTGGACTCCCAAGGGGCCCACAAGTGAGGGCGCGCCCTGAGGGCTTGTGGTTCCCTCTGGACTCTTTTGGCCCTCTCCCCAAGTCTTCTGGGTATGTTCTGGTCCAAGAAAAATCATCGTGAAAGTTTTATTCCGTTTGGACTCTGTTTGATATTCCTTTTCTGTAAAACTCAAAAACAAGGAAAAAACAGAAACTGGCACTAGGCTCTAGGTTAATAGGTTAGTCTCAAAAATAATATAAAATAGCATATTAATGCATATAAAACATCCAAAACAGATAATATAATAGCATGGAAAAATCAAAATTATAGATACGTTGGAGACGTATCAACGGGCCTTCCAACATGGGCGAGAGCTTGTGGAGGCCCTCCTTGGTGAGGACTCGCCTCAGGACGAGGTCTCCAACCTCGACAGTCCGGGGGCGGATGTTGCGGCTGTGGTAGCGTGCAAGGCCTGCTGGTACCTCGCGGCACAGTGGGAGGCCTGGCGGCGGGCCTCCTCGTCGAGCACAAGATCAGTTTCCCACGAGGCATCCTGGCGCGCCTCGTCGAATGCCAGGACCCGTGGGGAACCATGCTTGATCTCGGACGGGAGGACCGCCTCGGCCCCGTAGTCGAGGAAGAAGGGAGCCTCGCCGGTGGGCTTGGTCGCGGTGGTGCGGATGGACCACAACACGGACTGTAGCTCATCCAGCCAGCCCTTGCCGCATGCCTCAAGCTTCTTTTTGAAGCCCCTGGTCTTGAGGCCCCTAAGGACTTCCTCGTTGGCATGCTCAGCCTGGCCGTTGCTCCATGGGTGTGCCACCGAAGCGTAGCATATCTGCGTTCGAAGGTTAGCACAATATGACCTGAAGAGGTTGCTTGTAAATTGGGAGCCGTTGTCGGTGATGATACGGTTGGGGACGCCGAACCGGCTCGCGAGGCCCTTGATGAAGTTGACGGCTGAGCCTGCAGGGATGGTGCGGACATGCTCCACCTCCACCCACTTGATGAACTTGTCGATGGCGGCGTAGAGTTAGCAGTAGCCGCCGGCCGCCAGAGGGAACAGGCCTAGTATGTCCAGCCCCCAGACCGCGAAGGTCCACGAGAGTGGGATTGTATGGAGCCCCTGCACTGGCTGATGAATCTGATTGGCATGGAACTTGCAGGCCTCGTAGGACCGGACCAGCTTAGTGGCATCGTGGAGCGCTGTAAGCCAATAGAACCCACTGCGGAATGCCTTGCCCACAAGAGTACACGACAAAGAGTGATGCCCGCAGTCTCCCCCGTGGATGTCGGCCAACAGTTCGCGCCCTTGATCCTCCAATATGCACCTTAGCGAGACATCGTTAGGGCGCCTCCGGTATAGCTCTCCGTCCCTCAAGCAGTAAGCGGTGGCCTGCCGAGCCACGCGCTCCGCTTCTATGTCCTTTTTCGGTAGGGTGCCGTGGAGCAGGTAGGCCTTGAGCTCCTCAACCCAGGTGTCTGCCTGAGGCTCCAATGCCAGAAGCGGGCGGGCTCCTGAGGTTGGGCCACAGGCCGGGGCCCCCGCAGTCGGGGCGGGCGGTAGCTCCTCCAGGAGCAGCGTCGGGCCAACCGTCGGGGCTGCAGCTGATGGCTTGAAGAGCCTTTCTTCAAAGACACAAGGGTTTTGAGGCTCACGGCAGGATGCTCGCTTGGCGACATCATCAGCTTCCTTGTTCGTGCCGCGCGGGACGTGTTGCAACTCCAAGCCCAGGAAACGCTTTTAATTTTATGTACCTCCTCAAGGTATGCCGCCATATGCTCGTCTTTCAGCTTGTACTCTTTGTTGGAGAAGTTGACGAGGAGCTGGGAATCGCCCTTGATGGTGAGGCGCTTGACCCCCAAAGTAGCCGTGGCCTTGAGCCCGGCGATTAGGCCCTCATAATCTCCAATGTTGTTGGAGACCTTCTCGCCGTGCTGGAAGCAAAATTGGATAGCGTAGTAGAGCTTGTCTTTGGTTGGGGAGACGAGCACGACCCCAGCTCCCGCGCCCTGTCGTGAGAAGGCGCCATCGAAGTGCATGACCCAATTGTCGGGTGCCTCTTCTCCAGGTGAGAGGGACTGGTCCTCGTGCAGCTTCCCGTCGTGGGTATCCGTCCACTCCACCATGAAGTCAGTAAGCGCCGCCCCCTTGATGACCCTGGTTATACAGAACTCCAGGTGGAAGGCTTGCAGCTCGATGTTCCACTCGGCGACTCGTCCAGTGGCGTTGGGGCTGTGCAGCACCTTCTGTAGGGGTAGGCGGAGACAACCATGATAGGGTGTCCTTGGAAGTAATGGCGAAGCTTCCTATAAGCAACTAGGAGCGGAGAAGGAGCTTCTGCTGCATAGGGTAATGCGCATGCACATCCTGCAGCACTGTGCTGACAAAGTATACAGGGTGCTCGATGAGTGGTGGGGTGTCGGCGGCGGCCAGCCTCGGCGCCTTCTTCGTCTCGGCGCGGTCCTGGGAGAACAACTGCTTCTTTCTCATGGGCGCAGCCTTCGGAGCTTTCGGGGTGCCCTCGACGCCAGGGCGTGAGGCCACTGCGGCCCTATAGGCGAGCTTGAGGGCTCAAACCACATCCTCCTTGTCTCCAGCTATGGTGACGACGCCACCGCTGCCTGGCATTTTGATGACGTTGTAGCCTGGATGGGTCACCGCCATGAACTTGGCGAGCGCGGGATATCCCAAGATGGCGTTGTAAGGGAGGCCGATGCGGGCCACGTCGAAGTCGATCAACTCGGTGCGGTAGTTGTTGCGGGTGCCAAAGGTGACTGGGAGGCACACCTGCCCCAGGGGAGTGGTGGAGCCGTCGGTCACCCCAGAGAATGGACTGGTGGGCATGAGCTGGTCATAAGGCACTTGAAGCATTTCAAAGGTCTCCACGGAAAGGACGTTGAGGCCGGCACCGCCATCGATGAGGGTCTTGGTGACTGAAACGTTGCTGATGGTTGGCGTGCACAGCATGGGGAGCGTGTCGGCAGCGGTTGCAGACTTGGGGTGGTCCCTAGAGTCGAAGGTGATGATGATCTTTGGCTGCACGTGGTTCCGCGAAGCCTCAGGCTGAGGACGCGCAGCATTCGCCTTGCGGAAGAGCTGCTTGGCGTGGCGACCAGATGCAGGCGCCTGGGATCCACTGAGGATGCACGCGACCGCGTGCGGCCCTGGAATCGCGAAACGCGTGACAAATCGATCGTGGAGCTCTCCCCAAGAGGAGACTGAGGCCTCTGGGAGGCTGAGGAGCCAAGAGCGCGGGACGCCCGCGAGGGCCAGAGGGAACCAGTTAGCCATGTCCTTGTACTCGCCGCCCGCCGCCAGGATGCCCTGGGCGTACAACCGAAGGAACTCTGCGGGGTCAGCCGCGCCATCGTAGCGCGGGGGCAGCATCGGCCTAAATCTCACCGGCCACTGCACTCGGCGCAAGCCGGGAGTGAAGGCCGGGCAACCCGCGGCGTACAAGAGAACGGCGGGGCGAATGGCATCGGCCATGGGGTGGTGAAGCGAAGATGTAGCGAGGTAGAACAAAGAGGAAGAACTTCGGCACACCCCTACCTGGTGCGCCAAATGTCAGAATCGGGGCTCCGTAGACCCAAACAAGGTTCAAACTCGGGGGTGTGTGCGAAGAACTCAGTTAGGCTACGACTTGCTACTCTCCGCCTCACGGCTTGGCTCCGGAGTGCTCGAGCGAGAGGGAAGAAGAAATGGACATGAGATTTACCCAGGTTCGGGCCACCTAGCGGTGTAAGACCCTACTCCTGCTTTGTGGTGGATTGCCTCACGAGGAAGATGAATATGAACTAGTACAAGGGTGAGCTACCTCTGGAGGGCTCAAGGATCGATCCTATGTGTCTCTCCTCTATGGTGGAGACTAACCTATATTTATACTGGCTCGGCCCTCTTCCCCCAAGGCTTTTGGCAGGAAGGGATACCACAATAGCCAAATTTGAGGGGGGACAGGAGTACACCCTATCCTGACTAAAGGTGGTCTTCATCTGCAAAGCTTCTGGTCATGATGCGCACGTGGGCTCGGTGATGAACTCCGTCCTACTGAGCATGTGGTCTTGGTCTCATTGCATCGGAATGGCAACCTTTAGGGGATTCCTTGGGAACCCACGTACGTCCTTGTCCCTAGAGCACCAAAGAGGAAACTGTCCCTGACTGCGCCTGCTAGCGCCCTCCTATCTCCGGTCATCATGGCTCACGTCACCACGTGCCTCGTGAGGCGGGGTGCAAGCCTAGAGATGTTCGCTCCTCGGGAGGCAGCCTTGGGAGGCCGCTCCTCTGGAGGCCTCGATGTAGTTCGCCTCGTGAGGCGGGGGCCCTCGCGAGGGCCTTGTTCATGAAGTCTTGGAGCTGGGCCGCATCGGGCCTTTGACGATGCCACGCGATGGGTGTCGGTGTTCTGGGAATGGGGGTACACAGACTTGCCTGCCTGCGGCCCAACATGTGGCCCCATCGACAGCTCGGCGCGGCCCAGCTACAAGACTACGCGAAGAAGACCCTCGTGAGAACCCCCCAGGCCTCACGAGGTAGGCGACGCCAAGACCTCCAGAGGAGCAGCTCCCCAAGCCTGCCTCCCTAGGAGCGGAGGTCTCTATGCAGGTACCGCACCTCATGAGGCCGCGATGATGTGAGCCATGATGACCAAGGCCAGTCGGGCGCCAGCGGGCATAGAAGGGATAGCTTCTTCTTTGGTGCTAAGGAGGCAGGGCAGGCGTAGGTTCCTGAGGGAGGTCCCAAAGGTTTCCATTTCGGTGCAACGAGACTACGACCACGAGCTCGGTGGGACGGATGTCATCGCCGAGCCCACTACTGCGTCGTGGCCATAAGCTTTGCAGGCGAAGACCACCTTTCATCAAGATAAGATGTACTTCATGTCCCCTTTCAAAATTGGCGGTTATGGGATTCCTTCCCGCCTGTGCAATGAGGGAAGAGGACCAAGGCCACTATAAAGATAGACTAGCCTCCACCGTAGAGTGAGATCGATCAATCCTGACCATTTGAGCCCTCGCGAGGCTGCTCAACCACTGTACTAGTTCATCCTGAACCTCCTCGTGAGGCCAATCCACCAAAAGCAGGAGTACTGTTTTACACCGCAAGGTGGCCCGAACCTGGGTAAATCTTTGTGTTCTTTCTTCCTCTTCAATCACGAGCACTCAGTGAGATCGAGCCTTGGGTGTAGCGACAGAGCGTCCCGGTGAAGTGAGATCCTTCGTACATGCCCCAGAGTTCGAACCTTGTTTGGGTCCGCGGAGCCCCGATTTTGACATTTGGTGCGCCAGGTAGGGGCGTGTCGAAGCCCCGTCTCTTCATTAACCATGCTTCGTTCTCGCTCCACCACATTCATGGCTAAAGCTCGCCGAGCTCGTGTTGAGCGTTGGGCCGCTCGGGTCACCTTGGCACCCCCCCACCCCGGCCGCGGTGTTCCTCGCCACCCCGCTTCCCCCGCGACTAAGGCTGCCACTGGCACTGGTGCTCATCGGTGGCAGGACCCATCGCTGCCACCCTTTGCGCAGTGAGCCGCCCGCATCGCCATGCCTTCCTTCAACCCTGGCATGGCATCATCCCCCCACGATCGTTGTGGGTTGACGGACGCGCAAGCCGTGCTCCTCGTGGCGCGTGAGTTGTTGCGCTATCGTCCCGCCAATGGTGAATATGACGCTTGGCTAGACCGGGTTGCCAAGCTGCTCGACATCGCTTGCGGGGGCATGGAGCCTCCCTTCTTTCTGCCAGTGTCGCGGCCCCCGTCCTGGATCCGCGCTTGACCCTGTTGCGTCTTCTCATCCTTCCGAAGAGGGCCTGAAGGGCCCCGCAGCGGCGAGGTTGCGAGCGGGATTTCCCCTCTAGCCTAGGAGGTGCTTCCCCGGGTTTCGGTCAGGGTACGTAGCCGCCCGCGGTGGGCCACCTCCTGGCCGGCATGGTCCGGCGGCGGCAGTGGCGTTCAACAAAATGGAGGAACTGGGGGCTGACCTCAGGACGGCGGCTAGCGCTGCCTCTATGCCACCATCAACAAGTTCACCACATGGACAGAGGTGGGGCTCGCGCGCGCCATCCCTGCCGGCTCGGCCGTCAATATCGCCAAGGTCTCGCGTGGCCAGGGTCCCTCGTAAGCTGATGTAGTGCCCCCGACCTCATCGTCAACAACAACGACCCCCAATTACAACCAATCTCTCCAGAACATATTGCGCTAACCTTGGAACGTAGGTAGATCATGCTTCGGTGGCACACACGCGGAGCATCGGCTAGACCAAGCACGCCAGCGCGGAGCCCTCAGGGGCCCCAAGGCTAGAGTGCTCGGGAGGAATTTGGAAGCTAGCGGCGGGAATTGGCTAGGCAAGCTGCAGCCCGTGTCATGGTTCACTCATGCCGCCGTGATTGGGACGCTCGCCGGACCCCGTTCTTCCTTGTCTACGGGGCCGCGGCGCCTCGCCTGCCCAAGGTCAGGTGCGGCTCCCCGTGGACCTTGGCACCCGATGAGGCGCGCCAGCATGCCGCGCGGGGGCCAATCTCGCGCCCGGCAAGAGAGCCTGACGTCGGGCCTTCCCCGCGCCAGGAGGCGTTGCGGCGCTACCACGGGAGTGGAGTCTGCCTCCGAATTCACGAGGTCGGAGACCCCGTCCTGAAGCGGGTCCTCCCCATAGAAGGCACCCGCGAGCTCTCGCCCATGCGGGAGGGCCCTCTCAAGGTCGTTCGTGCCGCCAGGCCTGCCGCTGCATGCCTGGGGACGAGGGATGGGGTCCCCGTCCAGGAGACATGGAGCACCCTACACCTCACCAAGCCCTACCTGTGACACTCTCACGTAATAATGAGTGGGGTTGTACACACCCCGGAGTCTCCCGGTGCGCTGCTCCATGGCCCCGCGGGAGCTCCCACCCACGCCCAAGTGGAAGTCCCATGCTCCGCGCTGGCGGACGACACGGTCGAACAACGACTATGCCCATGGCCAAGTGAAAGCCCCATGCTCCACGCTGGTGGACGACACAGTCGAACAATGACTATGCCCACGCCCAAGTAGAGGCCCCATGCTCCGCGCTGGTGGGAAGACTAGTATAGGCGTCGGACGCGGTTGTTTTTCGCCCTCTTTTGCAACCAAATTTGCCGTTTCTTGAAATGAAGTTTGGACTTTCAGCTTCTTTATTCGAAAGGGGATGGGATTTTTTCCCTTTTTTCTGCATTATTTTCTGTTCCTCGAGCTTTTTAAAAGCAGCAACTGCTGCCTGGTGCCCACCTGATCCCGATCATCCCGCAAGCAGGGGCTGGGCCAGTGCCTGCGTATAAGTCAGCCCAAGCACGCCCGTTCGGCCGCGGGCCTGCCTCTACACACACCTCACCAAGGCCTTGGTGCCTGAGTCCTCACGCGATGCTCTCGAGCGGGCCAGTAGGTGCACGTTGCCCGAGGTCCCCGACGAGCATCCGTCTCCTGGCCTTGGCCAGGCATCATGACCTAGCATAACGGTAACGATCCACCCCTGCTCAGGGGATGCGGGCGCACAATAAGCAAGGGAAGGCGGCACAAGGGAGTACAACGTTACTTGATACATCATAAGGGAGTTTTTTCCAAAGTACTTTCACATCTCTGTCGGGTCATCTTCAAAATCTTGACAGGCAAACAGGAAAAAGACAACCTAGGGAGATGCGCTGTCGCCATCGCCGCCATCAGCCCCACGCCCCTCGACCACAGGCTGGCCCTCGCCTACGACAGAGGTAAACTCCGTGATTAGGTCATCCACGTGATCCTCTACCCAGTCCCCCACAGTGCCTTGAATCACCTCAGGAACGGGGGCTGTCACGGCTTCGAAGTCGAAGTGGGGGTCGAAGCAAAGAAGGTGTGTCGGTGTTAAAATCGGCAGACCTCGGGGTAGGGGGTCCCGAGCTGTGGATTCTCGGATCAATGGTAACAGGAGATGAAGAAGATGATCTTTACCCAGGTTCGGGCCCTCTTGATGGAGGTAAAACACTACGTCCTGCTCTTGTTTATATTGATGGAGTATCGAGTACAGAGTTGATCTACCTCGAGATCGTATGTTGTGGTCTAATCCCTAATGGTATGATGATGAATATCATAATGATCTAGCATATGAGACGTCATAATCTATCGACTAGCCTGGCCACGGCTTATATAATGTACCGGAGGCCTAGGTTAACCAGAGTCCTAGTCGAATACGTCGGTGGAGAGGAGTCCTTGTCTTGATCACCAAGTCTTGTGGAATCTTTCTCATATATGTCATCGACTGTCCGAACTGGCCCAATAGTGAACCGCCATGGGGGTCCTCGGGCCGATCCAGCTAGTCGGGAGACGACATGGTGAGTACCCCCTAGTCCAGGACACCGTCAAGGTGGCTGAAGACGCGTGAAGATGCCCGCGCAAGGAGGTCACGGCTCTTCTCTTCGGTGAACTGGCGTACCTTCTATGTGCCTCCTTCAAGACGCTCCACGATCTTCGTGAAGAAGGCGAGGTAGCCGGCGTCGTTGGAGATGAGCGGGCTACAGACGCCCTCATTGCACATGCTGCTCAGGGCCCGGCGGGCCCTTCCCTCAAGATCCTGGAACATCTAGGAGCGCATGTGCTGCAGCCCCCGAGCTCGGTTCACCTCGTCTGACGCCTGCTCCACGAGGTAAGTGACATCCTCCACCTGTTTGTAGAGGAAGGATAGCTCGACTTCAGCTGCAGCCTGGGCGTCCAGCGTGGCCTTTTCGCGCCCCTCTCCTTTGGCTAACTTCTTCTTGAGGCTGTCGGCCTCGCCCTTCAGCTCGTCACGCCATTTGCAGAAATGGGACTCCTGGAGCTTCAGCTTCTGGCGATAGTCCTTGGAAAGGGCCCGGCGGACCCCCGCGACCTTCTCATCAGCCTCCTCCTGGACCCTCGCCTCCCGAGAGGCTAGGGAGGCTTCGGCCGTCATCACTTGGCGCTCCATCATCTCTAGCCGATCGCGCTCCAGGTCCTGCTCCGATGCCACCAGCTCCAACGCCTCTCCTAGAGCGCGGAGCTCTGCTTCGCAGTTCGGCAACCCCCTCGTGGGGATGGGCGCCATAGTTTCATGCTCCCGGGCTTGCCGCACCAGGATCACGATGGAGGCCATGAGCTCCTGCTCGCGCCTCTCGACGATTTCACGCCGCCGGCCCGCGGCCTCGGCCTCTTCGAAGGCGCGGCCGTGGGCTTCTTTGGCCGCGGTGATGACGCATCGTCCTTTGCACGGGTAGCTTCGTGCTGGAGGTGGTTGAAGTTGACAACTGCTTCAAGCCGGCGCCACTGGCGCTAGTCGCTGGTACTCGGCCTCGAGGTGGGAGTCGACGTCGCCAAGCTCGGCCTCGAGCCGATCCAGTGCGCCCCTCGCGTCCTAAAGAATGCCGTGCCGAATGGCACCACAGCCGCGTGCGAGCTCCAATGCTCGGCCAGGGCCCTGCTCTGCGCCCCCAGCCGCGATGGAGGCTCTGGAAGGTCCGGTAGCATTGGGCAGGAACCCGGGACCAGCCGGCTCGGCGCCCACCCCCGTGGCCCGAGACGTGACCCTGCACGAGCCTGATATCAAGCCGCTCATCGGCTCGTGGCGACCCCAAGCATCGCCAGGCGACATCGGGATGAGCGGCGGTGCCAGCCACATGAGCTTGACGCTGCCCTCGTCGGGTGACGCCGGGGCCTCGGGGTCGCGAGCCGCCAAGGGTTGCCTTGGGAGGAGCGTGACCTCTCTAGTGGGCGTGAGCTTGGCCGTTGGACGCTTTGATGCTCCGGAGGGTCCCGCCGGGAGCTCCTTTTCCCCTTCGCCTGACGGAGACTTGAGAAATGGGGGCTCAGGAGGGCTTGATGAGCAAAGGTCCAGAAAAGCAGAAGACTTACTCGTCCATGGCGATCCATTTCCTCTTCTTCAGGGCCCGCGGGGCCGAGCTCGTGCGGTCGCCGCGCTTCCCCCTCCTCCGGGGAGCGCGGAGGCCGGAAGTCGACATGCCGAAGTCCGGCGCGTGGTCCCCCACGCTTGGAGCAATGGTCGCGCCCTCGGGAGGAGCGTCTCCACCATCGACCGGAGCCGCGGGGGCGGGCCATTGTGCGGCAGGCGCCCTGGCATGCTCCTTCGTGGCCGCTCCGGGGGCTTCAACCTCGAGACCCCCGGCACCAGGTGCCACCAGGAGGGGGTTGTCGCGAGGCACTATGTGACCTTTAGGGAGCAGCCCCCACTCGTCGAAGCGCGACATCACCTTGGCAAAGGCTCCCCCATTCGGATAATTGTACAGGGGGAGCCCTCCCTGAGGGAGCGCGGCAGTCTTTCCGCCAGTCAGGAGGCGGAGTACCCCGCATAGCGCGCTGGAGGGAAGGGATGGCTCCTGGAGCCTCAAGGTGTCCTCGCGGCCGATGAAGGCCCACATTGGGCGGGAATGGCGCTGGAGAGGAGCGATTTGCCGCCAGATGAACTCCCTCACCACCATCGCCATCATCACACCCACCTTCCTCATGTCGGCCAGCCTGGCCGTAACTCGCGCCAGCCGCGGGTCGACAAGCCTCACGTGCTCCCAACCGGAGCTCGGCTCCGTGGGGGCCGTCGAAGTCTAGAGCAGGGAGCTGTACACGGCGGCGGTGACATACACGCATTGCCTCCGGAATCCCTCCGTGTTCGGATGAAGCTCGGCGTCGATGCTCGTGCCCGCCGTCACGTCCACCGCTCGGAGCGACATGCACCCTGCGCGTTGCCTGCTGGTGACCATCTGGAGGGACAAGAAGTGGCAAAGCAGAGCCATGGACGGGGAGATGCCCACGAAGGCCTTGCACAAGAACGCAAAGGCGGAGAGGAGGACGATAGACCCAGGGTCGAGGTGCAATGCGTGGACCTGGTAGTGCGTGAGCACGGCATTGAAGAAGTCTATAAACGGCGACAGCAGGCCAAAGAAGAGGGCATGGAGGTGAAGGGGGATGTTGGTAGGCTCCAGATCGGCTAAAGACCGAGAAGCGGGCCAGATCTTCATTGCCTTCCACTCGTTGGAGTCAGCGGTGATCCCCTGCCGGACCTTGTCTATGTGGCACCCCGATAGAGGGCCGACGCACGCCAGTCCCAGGATAAGACCTGACGCACGTCAAAGACATGATACAGCAATTCCAGGCACAAAATGGCTTTATTATATTAAATGGAGTATTACAATACTGTTTCTTACAACAATATTACATAGCTCCAAGGCTAACTAAGATGGCAGCGAAGGTCTTGGCTCAGCGGTGACATCGTCTCTGGCTGGGCTCCATAACTCACAGGACTGGCTGGGTTACGATCTAGCACGACGAATCTTCTCCTGCAACTGGCCACGTGCAAGGCCAGGTGAGTACTTTGAATGTACTTGCAAGACAACCAAATACATAGCATCCAAACAAGCAGATGACAAAGCCAACCCTATGCTATGCAAGAATTTATTCTAAACATGGCATGGAATTAACAGGAAAACACGAATCAAGCATAGCATAGCATACCTATCTAGCATTATTAATCATCATGTCGTAGCAAAATTATCTGGCATGTTTAAACATCCAACAGCATTAATCATCACGATATAACGGGGTTATCTAGCAAAATAACTACTGAAGTAAAGTATGGTAAAGTAAAGCATGCATCAAGTAAATAATCCATATTCCGAATAATCTCATGATCCAATCTGAACCTGATCCAAATCCAAGTCTTTCGGTCATCTGACCATCTCCTCCATAGCCATCTCATGGCTAACATACCATACTCCTGACAACATCTACTGTCCATGCATGACAGGTTCTTCCACCATCATTATCATCATTACGGTTGATCGCCTAACGAGGTCTGGACGTGCTGTCCAATACCGTGGACGCGGCTATTCGAATAGATTTTACACTCTGCAGAGGTTGCGCACTTTACCCACACTATGGAGCACTGACCTCGTGATCCCATTCGGGTGGACCAGCGTTGCTCCAACGAAACATGTCTGACCCGTGACTCTCCCATCGTACCACCGGCAATCATCCTCCCCCGGAGTCAAGCCCTGGGTGGCCCCTGTGTCACCCCGTGACACCTGCCACCGTCGTGGCCAAACAAAATTGTCCCAAACGGGGACGGGTACCCAAACAACTCAACTGGGCTCACAGGGTTATCGCCGCCTACCGGGCCAGGGCAGCGCGCGTGCATAACCCTCCCTCTTTGGAGGTACCGGTGAAAGAGCACGCGATCAGACCAAGTCAAGGCCGTCCCATACTGGCAAATGTGGTTGCACGGATAAGCCCGGACAGGTGACTCTGATCAACCGACTAGGTTTATCAATATATCTCCCTCATCCCACCATTACCTTAACAATTATAAGTGTGAACAACCACTTAACATCAGCATAGCAGAATCATTACAACGTTGACAAACATGGCAAGATATCAGATCATGGTACTCACATGATAACGGTATACAAAATATTGTTACTAGCATGGCAGGGCATGGCATGGAAACAAGGCATGATAATAGATGAAACGTAATGCTAACATGTAAAACAGATGGCATAACAGGTGTATGCAAGTGTAGGCTAGCAGGTGATACAGATGTACTACAATGAACACACAGGGTGCAAGCAAAGTCATCACTCATGTCCGGAGCTCATGGAAGAGGTTGGCTTGCCTGGGGTAGAGGAATACACCGGGAGGAAGTGCAATAAAACTCCGGGAAGATTCGCCGGAAAAGTTTCCCTCTCGGAGGGGCTGATCGAAGGGAATGGGCAAAATGGTCATTTTCACAGTGTGAAAACATTATGAAAATGATGCCATCAGAACGGGCTCATCGATCTGAAGACGTGGGCGTTGGTTTTACCTCAATCGGAGTTACGGTCGCAAAGTTAGGGCTGTTCGTTCGTTAGGCGGTAAAACGGACAAAATAGTGTCCATTTTAGTGCTTAACGGACGGATGTTCATCATTTCATAGATTCGGCCGCCGGCTAAAAAAATGAAAGCGTACTCCGGAGTTTACGCTTTCACTCAACAGAAAGCGTATTGAACAGAGTACGCCTCCACTAAATGGCGGGGCCCGGCCGCTGGCTCACTTACAGGCGGGCCCAGCGTTGACTTCCCTCTTCTCTCTCTCTGGTCTCCATCTTCTTCTTTCCCCCGACCGCAGCAGGGACAGAGGAGGCCGGCCATTGGCGGAACCATCGCCTCGCCGCTCCAGAGGGCCGGCCAGCGGGCTCGGGAGATCGGCCGATCCTCGCCGCACCCGTGGGTGGCCGCTGGGTCGGTTGGGGTTACCCACAGCGCTAGTGCCGCTGCTCGGGCGCCATGGCCGAAGTGCAGCAGGTGAAGGGCAGCGCTGGCGGGGTTCCCCGGAGAAATGGAGGGAGGCGGCATTTCGCAGGAGCTTAGGGGAGACTAGGGCGAGGTTGGAGAGGAGGGAAAAGGCCAGGGCGCCGGATTTGCCGGAGGGCAACGGCGGCAGAGCCGCGGCCATGGCGGAGGGAGGAGCTCAGGGAGCTCAACTAGGAGGATTGGGAGGGGCTGGGCTTGCTGGTGATGCAGAGGGGGCTCGAAGACGCGCTATTTATAGTCGAGGGAGGGGGGTCTCGCAATGGTGGCCGAAGCACCGAGAAGCACGGCGAAGCGGCGATGCTCTGGCGAACACTCGAAGGCGGCAGAGGCAACTACAAGCTTCGGGACGAAGCGGAGAGGATTCCAGATGATGCACGAATGCGGTGGGCAGCTCGTGGACAAGATGGAGCTCACTGGAAGCGGCCTCCCGAAGTCTCCCGAGCAGAGTGCACGCTGTTGGCTTGTTCTGCCGACGGTCACCGTGTGGCCAAGGCGATGCCACGCTGCACTTCGTGCCAAACCATGTCCAGCGTATTCTCCACTCTTCCGTGAGTTGACCTGACCCTACGAGCATGAACAGAGAACTCTGGTGTGACCACTGCCTGGGTCAAACAGTTATGGCAGCAAAGTGTTTGTCATGTGGTGTGGCCACCACAGTGCACCCATTGGCATGATCTTGGGCAGGGGTGAGTCATCCACTAAGGTAGTCATGCTGGCAAAATTTGGGCACAAATGGACAATGCTAGCTGGTACTTCCTTTGTAACCTTGCCCACTGACCAGAAATGCAAATGATGATGCTGGGGTCAAATGGCTAGATGGATTTGAATTATTCTTGGTGTAGAGTGATGATATGGTCATAGGAACTATCTGGAAAAGTTTCAGCTCAAATTGATCATCTATGAGGGTACTTCCTTCACAGAGATGCAATCTGGATAGAAACTTAGATAATTTACTGAGGAAGATTGACTTGATGGAATGAGCTCATTTTTGGTATATAGGGGTAATATATCATAATGAATCACCCTGCAAAATTTCAGCCCAAGGAGATCAAGGAATCAAGCACTTCCTTTGAAAACTGAAAATCTGAACAGAATTTGCAAAGTGGTGTTGTGCTCAAAATTTAATGGGTGGAATTTGAGATCTTGATGGAAATGGTGAATATAGGGGTAGGACAAGCTCCACAAATTATTTGGGATTTTTCCCAACTACCAAAATGGTAGTTCCTTTGGAAAGGCCCCAAATTGATATATTGGCTTTAAATAGGAAAATGCAATTTCCCCTATTTAATTATGGCCAATATTTTTATGAGAGCTCAATATGATCACAAAGAATATCTCCACAAGTTTTCTTGAACTTTGGAGATGGATAGATATTATTCTGGATTTAATTCCTCGGAAAGGAAGAAAAAGGAATTAATTCTAGATGAGAAATATTGCATATGACTTGGCAATATTTTAGCACATCTAGGGTTTATGAGTGAAGGATGATCTCCGGAAATTTTGGGAGGATCAACTGAGCAAGAAAAATGATAGTTCCTTTGTAAACGCAAAGGCGGGATTTCCAGTTCCGATATTTTGGAACTAGGGTTTGAATGAGGTACGGGGTTTACTGACGGAAACTTGACTGGCACAAGAGCATGGAAAATTCATGGAGAGGCTGAGGATTGTCTGGATTCACCTGGTCATTCACCAGATTCCAGAGGAAAAAATTCAGGAAAGAAAAGCTAGGAAGGAATAACAGCACAAAAATCGATAACCCGATTTTTGGGGTGTTACAAACCTTCCCCCCTTAAGAGAATCTCGTCCTCGAGATTCCTAGGGTTAGCTCAGAACAAAAATTACGCCTCCTGAAAAAAATCTCTGGGTTGAATTTTAACCCTGTTGTTGAAAACAACCAAGTTAAAAGTACCGAAAATTGGTACACCCAGTTCGAGGTACGGATATCGCGGGATTTACTCCATGGTTAGGGGCCGCTGGGTAGCCCTGACATTTTTAGAAAAAGCAGAATTTCCTTCTTACAAAAATGCTCGGGACACCACAGTGAACTGTGGCCTCTCTCGCTGGCAGGATGGCCTAGGGCCCACTGGCAGCTTCTTCTTCCTCCGGCCCACGGCTCTCTCTCTCTCGCTCCTGCGTTGTCCAGAGTGCGGCTAGGCACTGTGCACGCCTAGCTCCTAGGGTACTCAGCACCCTATGGCGATAGTGCGCGGCGTGCACGGAACCAACGCAGAGAGCACTCCCATCGCGGGCCAGCGCCGGTCGGCACTGCTCGCGGATTCGCCTCCTGGACGCCGGTGATCGGGCGACGCGCGGTTCTCCTGGACCTCGCTCACCGTACACCGGGCTTGGGCTATAAAAACGACGGCAGTTTCTTCTTCCTCCACCTCGCATCTTACCTCACTTCTTCTTCCTCTTCTCCTTTTCCTTCGGGTTGCAGGGGCGTGATGTAACACCCTGGATTTTGCCCATTTTCTTTTTCTTTTGATTTTGGTCCGGATTCGCTTTTTGTGGCTTAGTAGTCTTGCAACCTGGAGGGATCACCCTTCATTCTTCTTCCCGAGTGGCTTGCCAACCTCAAAACCATCCCAGGATCATGTCATTTCCATCTTGGACCAGTCCCAATATTCTTTTTCTTGGGAATATTCCTTTTTCTATTAAAGGAATAACCCCGTTTGCTCTGAGTTGTGAAGCAACTCACATTTCCATCATTCCCAAAATTCTCAAATAATTCCCATAAATCCTTTGGGACATATCTTATGCAGATATGTCAAAATATTCCTTTCCATACCCAAAAATATTTCACAAATATTCCTTTTCCGATTCTGCCCTATCTGTCAGATTGAGAAGCAAGTACCCTTTATATTTGCTTGCTTGCTCTCAAACTTTTTGTGAACTCTTTCCAACCCATATCATTGCCACATGCCAAAATTCAACTTTATTTGGCTAATAAATCTCCTTTGGCTAATTTCCAAAATTTCTGGTCAACTAGAACCTTTGTGAAGCAAGTGTTAGCTAGGAGTATCCAAATGAGTTGAAATTTAGCAAGCATCTTCATATTTCAAAATCATGAATCTCCACCAAATTTCAACCCTATCCAAGCATCAATGAGAGAACAGCATCAAATCTTGGTTTCTGGTCATATTTTCCTGTTGTGAAGCAACTATATTTTATATTGCTTCATAATTGCTGAAAATTTACCAGAGCCTTCTCCTACCCATATTATCACCTCTCCACCAAATTTGGGCTCATTTCATTTCACCAGTAATTTCCTAGAATTTTTCAAAGATTCTGTCCAGTGGGGTGCTGTGTGAAGGAAGTACCACTTTGGTTTATCCAAATGGTATGAAATTTATACAGTATCCTCATATGATCAAATTATTCATCTCCTTTAAAATTCAGCTCAATCCAAGCCAGTGTGTGAGTGCCACTTCGAGATTGGCATTTCTGGCCAGTAAGCTCATTTGAACAGCAAGTGTTATCTACCCTCCTTCAATTGAGCTGAAACTTGGCCACAATACTCACCTTAGCATGTTATCACTCTGAGCCAAAGCCCTGGTTCTAGCTTCTGTTGGATTTCTCTCAACTCCCATCAAACACTTTGCTGTTCTGGACAAAACCTGCAAGCTGTGGTCAACTCATGTGCCACTATGCTTGTTTCTTTCCTCCTTGACCTTATATGTTGAATGACCCATTGAGTAGACATGGTTAGGTTGACCAGAGCACGTGGCATCGCCGCGTTCACGCGGTGACCACGGGGCTGGCAGGTCAAACAGCGCGCCCTGGAAACTACGGACACTGTTTTCGTCAGTTTTCTCTGCCTCTCGCGTCTCGCTCATGTCCAGTAGCTAGCTCGTGCCCGAGCGGTCAATTGCCATCTGCTGCCCCACCTTATCTCGCCATGGTTCTGTCGCCATCGCCATGCCCGTGATCTGTCACCACGGTCGCTGCCATGTCCGAATGCCCCGAGCTCTCCTCGATCCTTCCTGACCTCACCTGAGCATTCTCAGCCCTCCGAGACCCCTCTGGATGCTGCTCTGCTCCTCCAGGAGAGCTCCCGAAGCTCCGGGACGCCGGCGTATGTGTCACCGCGTCCGCGCCCGAGCCCCGCGCCGCCCCGCCTATATATAGGCCACCCCGAGCCTCCCCTACCTCACCAAGCTCCTCATCGAGCTCCTCTAGCCCTCCCCGTCCACTCAAATGAGCTCGAGGAGCCCTCTCCGGCTGCCATTGCCGCCACGGCCGCCGGCGGCTTCCTCCTAAATTGGAGCTGCCCCGAGCTCCTCCGCTCTTCCCTCCACCACCATCACCCTCTCCACCTCCCGGCGAACCTCTCCACCCCCTCTCCCTCGCCGGAATCCTCCTGTGGCCGTGCGCCCCCGCCAATGGCCGCCGCCTCCCGTCTCTGCCTCCGGACGTCGCCGTCGTCCAAGCCTTCTCCGGCGCCGGGAGATGGGCCAGCTGGGTGCGGCACCTCGCGGCGAGCTCGCCGGTGGCCTCGCCTCGGCCGGAGACGGCCGGAGCCGACTGGGCCGGCGCCGATGGCGCCCTGTTCTGCCCCTCCTCTGGCCCGTTCTGGAGCGGGCGAAGTAGAAGACGGCCGGGGGACAGGCGGGCCCCGCATCGCCTGACCCCACCTGGCAGTGACAAGAAGAGTCAACGCCCGGGCCCGCGGGATTTAAGTGGAGGCACCCTTCCGAAACTACGTTTTCGTCCTCAGAAGGCGTATTTCCTTTGCACTTCAGCCCAGATTACGTTTCTCAGTTCTGAAAGCATAATCTTATAAAGGACGCTTTCTTTTTTTTTAGCCAGGGACCCGTTTGTAGAGTTATTTTTGCAGATTGGTCCCTGAACTTCGTCGGGCTACAACTTTTTAACCGAGACTCCGATCGAGGTGAATCCAATGCCCACGTCTTCATCTCGTCGAGCCCGTCGTGTTGGTATCATCTTCACTATGTGGTCCCATAGAGGAAATGACCATTTTGCCCTTGTCCGTAAACAGCCTCCTCCGAGAGAGAACTGTTTCCGGCGATCGTTTCCGCGGACTCTTCGCACTCCTTCCCGATGGTTCCTTCATCTCCAGGCAAGCCACAACTCTCATCTGCATCATCGCATTGCAATGTCATAGTTTGACTATTTGCTTTATCAGCAAGTATGAGTATGTGTGAAATGAATTGGATTATGCAATGTTTGAGTTAATTCTCGGATAGGTGACTACCATGTTGAGTACCGGATTATTAGTGACTAGTAGCTTACCCACTTGTTGATATTGTGATGTTGAGATCACTGTCTATGATTATTTCGGAGTTCATCCGGCAGTTCGTAGAGATGAATTAGTAGCAGTGGCTTAAGCATACTGGTTATCGGAGTGTCAGCCATGACGGAAATATTATTCGGGGATTAGATATTTCATGGTTGACCTTGAGTCACCTGTCCGGACTTATCCGTGCAACCACATTTGCCGGTATGGGACGGCCTTGACTTGGTCTGATCGCGTGCTCTTTCACCGGTACCGCCCGACAGGGAAGGTTATGCGTGCGCGCTACCCTGGCCCGGTAGGCGGCGATAACCTTGTGAGCCCAGTTGAGTTATTTGCCGGCGTCCCCGTTTGGGACAGTTCAGTTTGGCCACGACGGTGGCAGGTGTCACGAGGTGACACAGGGGCCACCCAGGGCTTTACTCCGGGGGAGGATGATTGCCGGTGGTACGATGGGAGAGTCACGGGTCAGGCAGGTTTCGTTGGAGCAACACTGGTCCACCCGAATGGGATCACGAGGTCAGTGCTCCATAGTGTGGGTAAAGTGCGCAACCTCTGCAGAGTGTAAAATCTATTCGAATAGCCGTGTCCACGGTATTGGACAGTCCGTCCAGACCTCACTAGGTGGTCAACCATGGTAGTGATGATAATGATGGAAGAACTCGTCGTATGATCAGAAGTACTCGGTGGTTCATGAGTATTCTGAGGGTTGTGAGACAACCCGGAGGAGAGTAAGTTTTTCAGACTTGTCATGCAGATGGAATCAGGTATTTGATATGTTAGCCATGGGATGGCTGTGAGTTGAGTGGTCGGATGACCACATGCTTGGGGATTGGACTTGGTATAGGTTCGGATTGCAGCCTGAGATTATTTGAAGTATGGATTTAATACGCTTTACCTTACTGCAGTCATTTCAGTAGCTACCTTGCTAGATAACCATGCTGGTTAATTTTGGATTGCTATGATGTTGTCTTGCTTTAATGCTGATGTTTGCTGTGAGCTTGCGAGTACATTCAAAGTACTCACCTGGCATGTCATGCCAGTTTGCAGGTCATGCCGTGATTGCTTGCTTGCCGAGGATCCTGTGCTTGCGATCTAGGATACGCGTTCTAGCCAGAGTCCCTGCGGAGTGGAGTCCATCACCGTCGTCATTGTTCCGCTGCCGAGAGAGTTACTCCGCTGTTAGCATAGAGCTACCCCGGGCAGGCATAGTGTTGTCGTGCCGATGTAATCCTTCTATCGTTGTAACCATATCTATTGCAATAAAGAGCTGATTTGTTCTATGCCAACAGTGCCGTATTCCAGAAGACTCGTTCTTGGGCTGAAATACGGGGCGTTCCGGTTTACTCTGAGCCGGGTGCCACAGGAGTTGGTATCAGAGCAGGTTTGGCTGTAGGACGCCCTAGACCATGCGAGCGTTAGTAACCGGTAGTATAGGATCCAGTTGGTTTGCTGCACTTGTTTGTTGCATTTGTTTGAGCATAGCATGCATATAGACTAGATATCTTATCACTAACGATGATCTGGTGAGTGTAGGTGGCATCGTTTTCGATTCCCTACCTGCGCTCTCCAGTTTGCATATTTGTTCTTTGGTGTGGTGTCATCTTCGTCCCAGCGGAGTGATGCCAAGGTGCTTAGGGGTGGCGATCACTAGCAAGATTGATGCACCGGTACCACACCAATATATTCTCTTCAGTCACCCTATCGTTTCGGTGATAGACAAGTTCTATCCCGGATCGTGCCATTCCACTAGCCGCTTCGGCAACCCTTACTGACCCTTGCTATCAGAAAAGGGCAATGCCTGCAAGCCTTTCTCTCCACCACTATCTTATTCCGCCACCTATTCTTTGGACGTGTACGGTTTTCTTCCGTACGCTTGATGACGATGTGGTCGGAACTTTTGTGTTCCGACCCCCGACCACCAAGTTCGTCCTCGCCACCGGTTCCATCCGTGTTAAGCTCGTATTTGGTGTAGCCTTGTTTACACCAATTTTCTTCCACACATTGATTCACTTTCGTGCACATCGCCACAGCATGTTAGACCGTAATACCGGAGTTCTTGCGAGATTTGTGTGCTTAAGTAGGAATGCATATTATTGCTGTGAATAGCTGTAGAATGTGATATTGCTTGTGTGTGTGTGATCTTGCTTGTTTTGTGTGCTTTTGTTTAGTCGTTTCTTTTGTTTCTTTATTTGGGCCCTTGGTGTTACCTTATTTTCCCCTTAAGGAAGTTGCTCACCGACCCTGAACCCAAAGAAATCAGTGAAGAGACAGCCATTTGGAAGCACAGCTCAGCAATATGGAATCTTCAGCAGACTGTGTTATATCAGGAATATCGTGCCTGAATATAAATGATATCCTAGCCGGATTAATTATCAGCATCAAGTATACATCCGCGCAACTTTCACAACAGTCATGATCGCATCAGCAAGAAGGCAAATTGTGTATATGATCCACAGTGCATTCCGTGCCAAAGGTATGATTTATATACAAGGTTTGAGTCTGCTATGAGTACAGTTTGAACCCTGCTATGTCTTGGAAGCAAGCCATAATGTGCTATGAATTCAGCAAGAAGGATAGCCGAATACCCTGTTGCATACAACAAGTAACCGACAGCAGAAACGGTAAGGTATATACATAATAGTGAGCTGTATGGGACACGGATGAACCCTTGCCTATTTTTCTTTGGTGACGGCACCACGCCTGTGTTCTGAGCTGTTTTCGGCCGTCCGGGGTGGATGCCGATTTTTATTTCTCTTGTCAGCAACTAGCCCGTGTTCTGAGCTGCTTTTCGGCCGTCTCGGGCAGCTGTTGAATTTCTCTCCGTAGCAATGACCCTATGCTCTAAGCTGTTTTTCGGCCGTCTTAGGGAGTTGCTACTTTCTTCTTATCGAAACCGTCTCATGCTCTGAGCTGCTTTTCAGCCATCTTGAGTTGGGGTTGAGTTACTCCAGTAAATGTCCCAGATCTGAGTTGTAAAGACCGTTCTGGTGGCTACTGGTTTATTTGCCGGTTTTATCCAAGGGTTCAGACGATCGTTACCCTACAGCTACAACTTGTAAAGTAATATGCCTGCCGGAATATTGCATCTGACAACACCCATGGTCACACGGAGAATCAAAGAACACATAAGGCAAGCTCTTTGATAAAGGATCCAGGCAAAGAGAACCATAATGAAGGAGCAAAGATTTGGCCATGAAGGTATGATAATGGTTGCAAGATCAACATGGTACAGATACTCAGAGTAATCGGGTTTGATACCGACCACCATGGGTACACACCCATGGGGTTTATTCCGTTTGCAAGGACCCCATATCAAGACAACTCGCCCCGCCAACCAGATATGCTCAGAATTGTCAGAAGAGGGCAACCAAGCTGGTCAGGTCAGCCGAAAGATTAACTCAGCAGTTCAAATTCAGCAACCATGTTAAAGCATTACACGGCCTACCAACCATATGGAGATACCGACAGATTGAATAATCAAAAGGATGAACAACAGTCTCGAAGTATGTGTCCTCATGGATGGGAATCAGTTAAAGACTAACCTGCCGTGAACAAGATTTTGCTGCCAGGACCATTGTCAGTTAAGTCTATGGATAATATCACCGTACACCTTTATGCTGGTCACGACAGGTGACAATCAAACATTTGGCAGGAGCTTTATACCCAAGACAGTGAAGATACCCAAGATGACCCGGCAATCCGTGTGAGAAGTCAGATTCCGCCAGGAGAATGGTACGATTTACAATACTATTTTTGAGCCTGGAGGACACACATCCATTTGATGTCACCCACTGAAATGAGTAAAAGATTTCATGTCCACCAAGAGAACCTGTTCACAACTCAGTGAACAATCGTTCATATTGGACCTCGTCACGACACATCCATGAGGAACCACCCTCGGACTTACGAGCATGGCACATTGTTTGGTCAGGATAATTTATTGCCCCAGATAGGTCAGTAGACACAAAAGGATTGGAGTCAGAATAGCATATGAGGTTAGATTTGCCAGAAAAAGGATCCAGTGAAGCAACCCACCCCGAAGCAAGGCAGTCAGACATATGAAATTCAGTGGGAACATTATACAAAGATAAAAAGGAAACCCGAGTTGGAAACGGTTTCCTTAAGTGGAAATATTCAAGTTTGATCCCTGAGCAACCAAATCTCGAGGACGAGATTTCTTTAAGGGGGGTAGGTTTGTAACACCCTTGATTTTGCCCATTTTCTTTTTCTTTTGATTTTGGTCCGGATTCGCTTTTCGTGGCTTAGTAGTCTTGCAACCTGGAGGGATCACCCTTCATTCTTCTTCCCGAGTGGCTTGCCAACCTCAAAACCATCCCAGGATCATGTCATTTCCATCTTGGACCAATCCCAATATTCTTTTTCTTGGGAATATTCCTTTTTCTATTAAAGGAATAACCCCGTTTGCTCTGAGTTGTGAAGCAACTCACATTTCCATCATTCCCAAAATTCACAAATAATTCCCATAAATCCTCTGGGACATATCTTATGCAGATATGTCAAAATATTCCTTTCCATACCCAAAAATATTTCACAAATATTCCTTTTCCGATTCTGCCCTATCTGTCAGATTGAGAAGCAAGTACCCTTTATATTTGCTTGCTTCCTCTCAAACTTTTTGTGAACTCTTTCCAACCCATATCATTGCCACATGCCAAAATTCAACTTTATTTGGGTAATAAATCTCCTTTGGCTAATTTCCAAAGTTTCTGGTCAACTAGAACCTTTGTGAAGCAAGTGTTAGCTAGGAGTATCCAAATGAGTTGAAATTTTGCAAGCATCTTCATATTCCAAAATCATGAATCTCCACCAAATTTCAACCCTATCCAAGCATCTATGAGAGAACAGCATCAAATCTTGGTTTCTGGTCATATTTTCCTGTTGTGAAGCAACTATATTTTATATTGCTTCATAATTGCTGAAAATTTACCAGAGCCTTCTCCTACCCATATTATCACCTCTCCACCAAATTTGGGCTCATTTCATTTCACCAGTAATTTCCTAGAATTTTTCAAAGATTCTGTCCAGTGGGGTGCTGTGTGAAGGAAGTACCACTTTGGTTTATCCAAATGGTATGAAATTTATACAGTATCCTCATATGATCAAATTATTCATCTCCTTTAAAATTCAGCTCAATCCAAGCCAGTGTGTGAGTGCCACTTCGAGATTGGCATTTCTGGCTAGTAAGCTCATTTGAACAGCAAGTGTTATCTACCCTCCTTCAATTGAGCTGAAACTTGGCCACAATACTCACCTTAGCATGTTATCACTCTGAGCCAAAGCCCTGGTTCTGGCTTCTGTTGGATTTCTCTCAACTCCCATCAAACACTTTGCTGTTCTGGACAAAACCTGCAAGCTGTGGTCAACACATGTGCCACTATGCTTGTTTCTTTCCTCCTTGACCTTATATGTTGAATGACCCATTGAGTAGACATGGTTAGGTTGACCAGAGCACGTGGCATCGCCGCGTTCACGCGGTGACCACGGGGCTGGCAGGTCAAACAGCGCGCCCTGGAAACTACGGCCATTGTTTTCATCAGTTTTCTCTGCCTCTCGCGTCTCGCTCATGTCCAGTAGCTAGCTCGTGCCCGAGCGGTCAATTGCCATCTGCTGCCCCACCTTATCTCGCCATGGTTCTGTCGCCATCGCCATGCGCATGATCTGTCACCACGGTCGCTGCCATGTCCGAATGCCCCGAGCTCTCCTCGATCCTTCCCGACCTCACCTGAGCATTCTCAGCCCGCCGAGACCCCTCTGGATGCTGCTCCGCTCCTCCAGGAGAGCTCCCGAAGCTCCGGGACGCCGGCGTACGTGTCACCGCGTCCGCGCCCGAGCCCCGCGCCGCCCCGCCTATATATAGGCCACCTCGAGCCTCCCCTACCTCACCAAGCTCCTCAACGAGCTCCTCTAGCCCTCCCCGTCCACTCAAATGAGCTCGAGGAGCCCTCTCCGGCCGCCACGGCCGCCGGCGGCTTCCTCCTAAATTGGAGCTGCCCCGAGCTCCTCCGCTCTTCCCTCCACCACCATCACCCTCTCCACCTCCCGGCGAACCTCTCCACCCCCTCTCCCTCGCCGGAATCCTCCTGTGGCCGTGCGCCCCCACCAATGGCCGCCGCCTCCCGTCTCTGCCTCTGGACGTCGCCGTCGTCCAAGCCTTCTTCGGCGCCGGGAGATGGGCCAGCTGGGTGCGGCACCTCGCGGCGAGCTCGCCGGTGGCCTCGCCTCGGCCGGAGACGGCCGGAGCCGACCGGGCCGGCGCCGGTGGCGCCCTATTCTGCCCCTCCTCTGGCCCATGCGGGAGCGGGCGAAGTAGAAGACGGCCGGGGGACAGGCGGGCCCCGCATCGCCTGACCCCACCTGGCAGTGACAAGAAGAGTCAACGCCCGGGCCCGCGGGATTTAAGTGGAGGCACCCTTCCGAAACTACGTTTTCGTCCTCAGAAGGCGTATTTCCTTTGCACTTCAGCCCAGATTACGTTTCTCAGTTCTGAAAGCATAATCTTATAAAGGGCGCTTTCTTTTTTTTTTAGCCAGGGACCCGTTTGTAGAGTTATTTTTGCAAATTGGTCCCTGAACTTCGTCGGGCTACAACTTTTTAACCGAGACTCCGATCGAGGTGAATCCAACGCCCACGTCTTCATCTCGTCGAGCCCGTCGTGTTGGTATCATCTTCACTATGTGGTCCCACAGTGGAAATGACCATTTTGCCCTTGTCCGTAAACAGCCTCCTCCGAGAGAGAACTGTTTCCGGCGATCGTTTCCGCGGACTCTTCGCACTCCTTCCCGATGGTTCCTTCATCTCCAGGCAAGCCACAACTCTCATCTGCATCATCGCATTGCAATGTCATAGTTTGACTATTTGCTTTATCGGCAAGTATGAGTATGTGTGAAATGAATTGGATTATGCAATGTTTGAGTAAATTCTCGGTTAGGTGACTACCATGTTGAGTACCGGATTATTAGTGACTAGTAGCTTACCCACTTGTTGATATTGTGATGTTGAGATCACTGTCTATGATTATTTTGGAGTTCATCCGGTAGTTCGTAGAGATGAATTAGTAGCAGTGGCTTAAGCATACTGGTTATCGGATGTCAGCCATGACGGAAATATTATTCGGGGATTAGATATTTCATGGTTGACCTTGAGTCCCCTGTCCGGACTTATCCGTGCAACCACATTTGCCGGTATGGGACGGCCTTGACTTGGTCTGATCGCGTGCTCTTTCACCGGTACCGCCCGACAGGGAAGGTTATGCGTGCGCGCTACCCTGGCCCGGTAGGCGGCGATAACCTTGTGAGCCCAGTTGAGTTATTTGCCGGCGTCCCCGTTTGGGACAGTTCAGTTTGGCCACGACGGTGGCAGGTGTCACGAGGTGACACAGGGGCCACCCAGGGCTTGACTCCGGGGGAGGATGATTGCCGGTGGTACGATGGGAGAGTCACGGGTCAGGCAGGTTTCGTTGGAGCAACACTGGTCCACCCGAATGGGATCATGAGGTCAGTGCTCCATAGTGTGGGTAAAGTGCGCAACCTCTGCAGAGTGTAAAATCTATTCGAATAGCCGTGTCCACGGTATTGGACAGTCCGTCCAGACCTCACTAGGTGGTCAACCATGGTAGTGATGATAATGATGGAAGAACTCATCGTATGATCAGAAGTACTCGGTGGTTCATGAGTATTCTGAGGGTTGTGAGACAACCCGGAGGAGAGTAAGTTTGTCAGACTTGTCGTGCAGATGGAATCAGGTATTTGATATGTTAGCCATGGGATGGCTGTGAGTTGAGTGGTCGGATGACCACATGCTTGGGGATTGGACTTGGTATAGGTTCGGATTGGAGCCTGAGATTATTTGAAGTATGGATTTAATACGCTTTACCTTACTGCAGTCATTTAAGTAGCTACCTTGCTAGATAACCATGCTGGTTAATTTTGGATTGCTATGATGTTGTCTTGCTTTAATGCTGATGTTTGCTGTGAGCTTGCGAGTACATTCAAAGTACTCACCTGGCGTGTCATGCCAGTTTGCAGGTCATGCCGTGATTGCTTGCTTGTCGAGGATCCTGTGCTTGCGATCTAGGATACGCGTTCTAGCCAGAGTCCCTGCGGAGTGGAGTCCATCACCGTCGTCGTTGTTCCGCTGCCGAGAGAGTTACTCCGCTGTTAGCATAGAGCTACCCCGGGCAGGCATAGTGTTGCCGTGCCGATGTAATCCGTGTACCGTTGTAACCATATCTATTGCAATAAAGAGCTGATTTGTTCTATGCCAACAGTGCCGTATTCCAGAAGACTCGTTCTTGGGCTGGAATATGGGGTGTTCCGGTTTACTCTGAGCCGGGGTGCCACACGCGAGGTGAGGCTTTAATGGCGGACATGGGTTCGGAGCTGATCTTCATCCTCCTAGTGGGTCTGCTGGCGGCATTGGTTGGCTCCTCGCTGCTGCTGTGTGCGATGATCCTCGATGATCATCGAGATGCTACTAACCGAGCGGTAGCTGGTGATCATCCACGCCGTCTTAGGCCGGCGGAATGAGCGCGGGCTGCGGTGGGGCGAAGGGGGTGGCTGGTCAGCATCACACAGGACGGTGCCAGAATTGTCGCTGAGTCTAGGGTTAGTGCAGTGTGGTTAGCGGAGCTGTACCAGTGTGGAAGCCACACTGCGGGTTGCTCCTCGCTGATCGACATCCACAACGAGTGAGGGTTGAGGTAGAATCAGGGTTTAGATCTTGGACTAGAGGGGATGTAATGGTTTGTGCTGCAATAAAATTTCTCCGAATTTCTCCGAGATTGTAGCTGGGTTCGGGGAAAAGATTTTGGGACCGGGGAAAAAAATATTGGATAGAGCTGGTTTTTCCAGAACACTGAGTTCAGGAAAACTGACAAATGGAGTATGCATAGATGGGTATGGATAGGTGGCTTTGCATTCTACCCGAGTACTGCGGTGACTGTACTCAGGAGAAAGAACTTGGCGTGCAGACATTGCTCACATGATATACATGCAATCAATTCAGACTAATATGCAAGCAAATGTAGAATGCATACAGTAGCAGAATACAGACAGATGAAAGAAACATGTCGAGCATATTACACTAAGGTGTTTTAATGCTAGTGGGTGTATGCACTCCTGGTATACATGCACCTAAACCAGCCCACATTTTATTAGGGACTCTGGGCGAGTCCAATGTTATTAGGTGTAAGTGCTCTACTGACTAAAATCTTGTTAAAATCCATTGCCAGCTCTATTAAACATTTTTGCTTAACAGAGAGACAGATGAACTAAACACACAGAGCAAACAAGCATACATAATATTACAACAGCACACAGGCACAAGCAATACAAGCATTACAAGCAAAGCACAACCTTACTAAGCAGCTAATAGCAACAACTCACTCCGAACTACAGGATCCTAATCCTAGACAAGGACGAAGAAACAGTCTTCGCAACACACATACTTGCGGCCTCAACTGGCTACACTCACTGCCAGAGCCACAAATGGGCCTACTCTTGCTGGGGCTCTCCTGGGGGACGAAGGCTGAGCCAACTCCCATCTTCATCGTCGGACACCACTATAGGTTGGGGCACAACTGCTTGGGTTACGGCTGGAACTTGGCGGAACACATCTTGACGACGAAGACAACGAATAGCTCTGGCAACATAACTTGGGTGGATGATGCCAGGTTGCCATGGGTTCACGGGCTGCGAGGGTAGCACTGGCTGAGAGGGTGGCACTAGTTGAGAAGGTGGCACTGGGTTTGGCAGCAGGGGAAGGGTGGTTTGGGATGCAGCTTGACGGGCATCACGGTATGCTTCCGTAACAACCCGGGTGGTGTCATGGTCAATGGATTGGAACTCTCGAATAATGCCGGCAATTAGTAGTCCCTGGGCATCAATGAACTGAGCCAGGTGAGCTACTGCCGGGTCGGCTTCACCAACTGTGCTGAAGAACTCGCAACCTGTATTGGACGAAGCGGGAAAATAGCGGAACTCCCTCATCTCCGCTACTTGCGGAAACTGGAAGCGAAGACGGGTGATGGCTTCCGCAGCAGCTATCTGGACGGCCAAAGCAGTGGTGGGCATGGGTTTGCCCTTAAAAACCAAGGGCTTCCCATCCTTTGCTGGACTTGGGCGGAGAAGCACCTTTGCCTCATATCGGCAAAGATGAGGGACGGGTTCCGATTGGAACACCAAATACACTGGGATAGTATTACAGCCAAGGGCTTGGGTGAGCATATTGGAAAGGATAGGTGGAAATCCGTCATACCCTTTGGCCACGGTCTGGCTATGGAACTTGTGCATTTTGGAGGAACTAGCCATGGCTGTTGGTTTGCGGATAATGGCCTGGGTTCTCCTACGGGGATCTGGCTTGCTGAATGGAGAGAGTTGCGACTCACAGGTGGGGGTTTAATAGGCTTTCGGCTGGAACACACCAGCATGGCCTGGATCTTTCTCGTGCCGAGCAGAAGATATGCCGGCACGGCCGACAACTGGGTAGGGTCGCGGTCTAATCCAGGGACGACTGGGTGGATGGACAGCTGAGCAGGGACACGTCCATTCCGACTGCGCCGCCTGTTGATCAACAGTGGCCATGTCGGATGCCAGGGATGGGTCAAATCTATGGGGCTCACTACCGGGTAAAAGATAGGGATGGTTTGGTGCTAGGGTAACCTATAGCCAACCTGGCTCTGATACCAAGTCTTGTGGCACCCCGATAGAGGGCCGACGCACGCCAGTCCCAGGATAAGACCTGACGCACGTCAAAGACATGATACAGCAATTCCAGGCACAAAATGGCTTTATTATATTAAATGGAGTATTACAATACTGTTGCTTACAACAATATTACATAGCTCCAAGGCTAACTAAGATGGCAGCGAAGGTCTTGGCTCAGCGGTGACATCGTCTCTGGCTGGGCTCCATAACTCACAGGACTGGCTGGGTTACGATCTAGCACGACGAATCTTCTCCTGCAACTGGCCACGTGCAAGGCCAGGTGAGTACTTTGAATGTACTCGCAAGACAACCAAATACATAGCATCCAAACAAGCAGATGACAAAGCCAACCCTATGCTATGCAAGAATTTATTCTAAACATGGCATGGAATTAACAGGAAAACACAAATCAAGCATAGCATAGCATACCTATCTAGCATTATTAATCATCATGTCATAGCAAAATTATCTGGCATGTTTACACATCCAGCAGCATTAATCATCACGATATAACGGGGTTATCTAGCAAAATTGCTACTGAAGTAAAGTATGGTAAAGTAAAGCATGCATTAAGTAAATAATCCATATTCCGAATAATCTCATGATCCAATCTGAACCTGATCCAAATCCAAGTCTTTCGGTCATCTGACCATCTCCTCCATAGCCATCTCATGGCTAACATACCATACTCCTGACAACATCTACTGTCCATGCAGGACAGGTTGTTCCACCATCATTATCATCATTACGGTTGATCGCCTAACGAGGTCTGGACGGGCTGTCCAATACCGTGGACGTGGCTATTCGAATAGATTTTACACTCTGCAGAGGTTGCGCACTTTACCCACACTATGGAGCACTGACCTCGTGATCCCATTTGGGTGGACCAGCGTTGCTCCAACGAAACCTGTCTGACCCGTGACTCTCCCATCGTACCACCGGCAATCATCCTCCCCCGGAGTCAAGCCCTGGGTGGCCCCTGTGTCACCCCGTGACACCTGCCACCGTCGTGGCAAAACAAAATTGTCCCAAACGGGGACGGGTACCCAAACAACTCAACTGGGCTCACAGGGTTATCGCCGCCTACCGGGCCAGGGCAGCGCGCGCGCATAACCCTCCCTCTTTGGAGGTACCGGTGAAAGAGCACGCGATCAGACCAAGTCAAGGCCGTCCCATACCGGCAAATGTGGTTGCACGGATAAGCCCGGACAGGTGACTCTGATCAACCGACTAGGTTTATCAATATATCTCCCTCATCCCACCATTACCTTAACAATTATAAGTGTGAACAACCACTTAACATCAGCATAGCAGAATCATTACAACATTGACAAACATGGCAAGATATCAGATCATGGTACTCACATGATAACGGTATTCAAAATATTGTTACTAGCATGGCAGGGCATGGCATGGAAACAAGGCATGATATTAGATGAAACGTAATGCTAACATGTAAAACAGATGGCATAACAGGTGTATGCAAGTGTAGGCTAGCAGGTGATACAGATGTACTACAATGAACGCACAGGGTGCAAGCAAAGTCATCACTCATGTCCGGAGCTCATGGAAGAGGTTGGCTTGCCTGGGGTAGAGGAATACACCGGGAGGAAGTGCAATAAAACTCTGGGAAGATTCGCCGGAAAAGTTTCCCTCTCGGAGGGGCTGATCGAAGGGAATGGGCAAAATGGTCATTTTCACAGTGTGAAAACATTATGAAAATGACGCCATCAGAACGGGCTCGTCGATCTGAAGACGTGGGCGTTGGTTTTACCTCAATCGGAGTTACGGTCGCAAAGTTAGGGCCGTTCGTTCGTTAGGCGGTAAAACAGACAAAATAGTGTCCATTTCAGTGCTTAACGGACGGATGTTCATCATTTAATAGATCCGGCCGCCGGCTAAAAAAATGAAAGCGTACTCCGGAGTTTACGCTTTCACTCAACAGAAAGCGTATTGAACAGAGTACGCCTCCACTAACTGGCGGGGCCCGGCCGCTGGCTCACTTACAGGCGGGCCCGGCGTTGACTTCCCTCTTCTCTCTCTCTGGTCGCCATCTTCTTCTTTCCCCCGACCGCAGTAGGGATAGAGGAGGCCGGCCATTGGTGGAACCATCGCCTCGCCGCTCCAGAGGTCCGGCCAGCGGGCTCGGGAGATCGGCCGCTCCTCGCCGCACCCGTGGGTGGCCGCTGGGTCGGTTGGGGTTACCCACAACGCTAGTGCCGCTGCTCGGGCGCCATGGCCGAAGTGCAGCAGGTGAAGGGCGGCGCTGGCGGGGTTCCCCGAAGAAATGGAGGGAGGCGGCATTTCGCAGGAGCTTAGGGGAGGCTGGGGCGAGGTTGGAGAGGAGGGAAAAGGCCAGGGCGCCGGATTGGCCGGAGGGCAACGGCGGCAGAGCCGCGGCCATGGCGGAGGGAGGAGCTCAGGGAGCTCAACTAGGAGGATTGGGAGGGGCTGGGCTTGCTGGTGATGCAGAGGGGGCTCAAAGACGCGCTATTTATAGTCGAGGGAGGGGGGTCTCGCAATGGTGGCCGAAGCACCGAGAAGCACGGCGAAGCGGCGATGCTCCGGCGAAGACTCGAAGGTGGCAGAGGCAACTACGAGCTTTGGGACGAAGCGGAGAGGATTCCAGACGATGCACGAATGCGGTGGGCAGCTCGTGGACAAGATGGAGGTCACTGGAAGCGGCCTCCCGAAGTCTCCCGAGCACAGTGCACGCTGTTGGCATGTTCTGCCAACGGTCACCGTGTGGCCAAGGCGATGCCACGCTGCACTTCGTGCCAAACCATGTCCAGCGTATTCTCCACTCTTCCGTGAGTTGACCTGACCCTACGAGCATGAACAGAGAACTCTGGTGTGACCACTGCCTGGGTCAAACAGTTATGGCAGCAAAGTGTTTGTCATGTGGTGTGGCCACCACAGTGCACCCATTGGCATGATCTTGGGCAGGGGTGAGTCATCCACTAAGGTAGTCATGCTGGCAAAATTTGGGCACAAATGGACAATGCTAGCTGGTACTTCCTTTGTAACCTTGCCCACTGACCAAAAATGCAAATGATGATGCTGGGGTCAAATGGCTAGTTGGATTTGAATGATTCTTGGTGTAGAGTGATGATATGGTCATAGGAACTGTCTGGAAAAGTTTCAGCTCAAATTGATCATCTATGAGGGTACTTCCTTCACAGAGATGCAATCTGGAGAGAAACTTAGATAATTTACTGAGGAAGATTGACATGATGGAATGAGCTCATTTTTGGTATACAGGGGTAATATATCATAATGAATCACCCTGCAAAATTTCAGCCCAAGGAGATCAAGGAATCAAGCACTTCCTTTGCAAACTGAAAATCTGAACAGAATTTGCAAAGTTGTGTTGTGCTCAAAATTTAATGGGTGGAATTTGAGATCTTGATGGAAATGGTGAATATAGGGGTAGGACAAGCTCCACAAATTATTTGGGATTTTTACCAACTACCAAAATGGTAGTTCCTTTGGAAAGGCCCCAAATTGATATATTGGCTTTAAATAGGAAAATGCAATTTCCCCTATTTAATTATGGCCAATATTTTTATGAGAGCTCAATATGATCACAAAGAATATCTCCACAAGTTTTCATGAACTTTGGAGATGGATAGATATTATTCTGGATTTAATTCCTCGGAAAGGAAGAAAAAGGAATTAATTCTAGATGAGAAATATTGCATATGACTTGGCAATATTTTAGCACATCTAGGGTTTATGAGTGAAGGATGATCTCCGGAAATTTTGGGAGGATCAACTGAGCAAGAAAAATGATAGTTCCTTTGTAAACGCAAAGGCAGGATTTCCAGTTCCGATATTTTGGAACTAGGGTTTGAATGAGGTTCGGGGTTTACTGACGGAAACTTGACAGGCACAAGAGCATGGAAAATTCATGGAGAGGCTGAGGATTGTCTGGATTCACCTGGTCATTCACCAGATTCCAGAGGAAAAATTCGGGAAAGAAAAGCTAGGAAGGAATAACAGCACAAAAATCGATAACCCGATTTTTGGGGTGTTACAGTCTGGCCCTTCGAGCTTGAGCATGCAGGACCGGCCCAACGTGGGCTCCAGCCCCGCCTGGGGCACCGCCGCCGTCGAGGCCCTGCCCCTCTTCCTCTTGGGGGCCATGGCGGCGAGGCGGATTGGAGCGGGCACAAGATCCAGCAAGGGAGGCGCAAGCTTGTAGAGGAAGGAAGGAGCAGAAGGCGGGTGCGCGACGGGACAATGATGGTTCCGCAGCGTGCGCCAGGCTTTCTGTCAGTAAGAGCGGTTGCCGAGGCAACATGGGGAACTGGAGGTGTCTGCGTCCCGTCGTGCACCACGCGTCAAGCCTGGCCCGCAGGAGATTGGGGCCCGCGGCGTTTCACCCTTTGTTCCTCGCCTTCACTTCGATACTAGGCCTAGCATGCTTTGGGCCTGGGGGCTACTGTCGGCGTTCTGGGAACAGGGGTACCCAGACTTGCCTGCCTGTGGCCCAACACATGGCTGAAAGTGCAACTAATCCCCGGGTGGTTTTGGTAATTCATAACAACATATAGCTCATTGAACTAATATCCTTTCAAGTTAAATATTTCAGAAAGTTCAATGATTGGCATGGCACATGGACTAGATATGTGGACCCCTCACAATGCTAAGGACAAGATTGGCAAAAGCTCAAGACTCTACATTTCTATTTTAGTGATCCAAGATCACATTGAGTCCATAGGAAAAGCCAATACTATTAAAAGGGGATGAGGTGTTTCTTAATGGTCTACTTGCTCAAAATGCTTAGTGATATGCTCCAAAGCCCTCAACCACTTTCTCAATTCCATATATGTCCTAAACCTAAAGTCAAACTCGGCCCCACCAATTTGATTTATCCGGTGCCAATGAGTTCCTTTGACATAGCCACTGCCAGAAACCCTAATCAGTTCGGTCTCGTCGATAAGGATTTTGGTCTCACCGATAGGGATTTCGGTCTCACCGAGATGGGATTGCAAACTCTCTGTTTCCCTTCGTAATGTTTCGGTCTCACCGAAATGAGCGATCGGTCCCACCGAGTTCGCAATGCAAACTCTCTGTTTCCCTTTCATAACATTTTGGTCTTATCGAAAGGAGCGATCGGTCCCACCGAGTTTGCCTGACCAATTCTCTGTTTGCTCATTGCTGAAATCGGTCTCACTGAGTTCATGCAATCGGTCACACCGAGAAGAAGTTTTGCCCTAACCCTAGCACATCGGTCCCACCGAGTTGAGTATATCGGTCCCACCGAGATTCCTAACATTCACATTTTGCATTGAATTGGTCTCACCGAGTTCTTCTATTCGGTCTGACCGAGTTGAGTCAAATGTGTGTAACGGTTGGATTTTGTGTGGAGGCTATATATACCCCTCCACCACCTTCTCTATTCAAGAGAGAGAGCCACCAGAACGAGCCTACACTTCCACTACTCATTTTCTGAGAGAGAACCACCTACTCATGTGTTGAGATCAAGACATTCCATTCCTACCACAAGAATCTTGATCTCTAGCCTTCCCCAAGTTGCTTTCCACTCAAATCATCTTTCCACCATATCCAAATCTGTGAGAGAGAGTTGAGTGTTGGGGAGACTATCATTTGAAGCACAAGAGCAAGGAGTTCATCATCAACACACCATTTATTACCTTTTGGGGAGTGGTGTCTCCTAGATTGGTTAGGTGTCACTTGGGAGCCTCCGACAAGATTGTGGAGTTGAACCAAGGAGTTTGTAAGGGCAAGGAGATCGCCTACTTCGTGAAGATCTACCCGAGTGAGGCAAGTCCTTCATGGGCGATGGCCATGGTGGGATAGACAAGGTTGCTTCTTCATGGACCCTTCCTGGGTGGAGCCCTCCGTGGACTCGCGCAACCGTTACCCTTCGTGGATTGAAGTCTCCATCAACGTGGATGTACGATAGCACCACCTATCGGAACCACGCCAAAAATCTTCGTGTCTACATTGCGTTCGCCTTCTCCAAACCCTTCCCTTTACCTTCATATGCAATGTTTTACTTTCCGCTGCTACACTCTTAGAATTGCATATGTAGGTTGATTGCTTGACTTGTGCTAAGTTGCTAAAATCTGCCAAGACTTAAAATTGGGAAAAGGCTAGATTTTTATTTGGTCAAGTAGTCTAATCACTCCCCCTCTAGACCTACTTTCGATCCTACAAATGGTATCAGAGCTTTGGTCTCCATATGCCTTGATTTCTATAGCTTTGGTGATCATAGCCTTGGTTTCACAACCTAGGAGAGTATGGCGTCTAGCGAGGGAAATTACCACCGTAGAGGTCCTTACTTTGATGGTACTAATTTTGCTAGTTGGAAGCATAAGATGAAAATGCATATTCTTGGACATAACCCCTCCGTTTGGGCTATTGTGTGTGTTGGTTTGCAAGGTGAATTCTTTGAAGATGGAAGAGAACCAAATCGTGAAGCAACCGCGGAAGAATTGAAGATATTGCAATACAACGCTCAAGCTTGCGATATCCTCTTCAATGGATTGTGCCCCAAAGAATTCAACAAAATCAGCCGCCTTGAGAATGCAAAGGAAATTTGGGATACTTTGGTTGATATGCATGAAGGTACCGAGTCCGTCAAGGAATCCAAAATGGATGTGCTTCAAAGTCAACTTGACAAGTTCAAAATGAAGGATGGTGAAGGAGTCGCTGAAATGTATTCTAGGCTTGCTCTCATCACAAATGAGATTGCCGGCTTAGGAAGTGAAGAGATGACTGACAGATTCATCATCAAGAAGATCCTAAGAGCCTTGGATGGAAAATATGATACCGTGTGCACTTTGATCCAAATGATACCCAATTACAAAGATCTCCTGCCAACAGAAGTCATTGGTAGAATTGTTGCTCATGAGATGTCACTTAAGGATGAGGAAGAGCTTCACAACAAGTCTAGTGGTGCTTACAAAGCTTCATGTGATGCTCCCACAACATCAAGTGAGAAACAAGCCTTCAATGAAGAATTGAGCCTAATGGTGAAGAACTTCAACAAGTGCTACAAGAGTAGAAGCAAAGAGAGAAGTTCCAAGTCGAGGTCCTACTATGACAAGAGATCTTCTAGTCGTGAACGAAATTGCTACAATTGTGGAAGACCCAGACACTACTCCAATGAGTGTACGGCTCCCTACAAAAGAAGAGAAGACTCACCTAAAAGGAGAAGTAAAAGAGAGGAACCACCTCCAAGAGAGAGAAGGAGTAGAGATGATCGTTATGAATGAAGACCCTCTCGCAGAAGCAAGGATTCGGAAAGGAAGGACAAGTCATCAAAGAGCTACACAAGACAAAGACACCAAGCTCATGTTGGTGAATGGGTATCCGGTTCCGACTCCGAACACTACTCCGAGAGAAGTTATCACTCCGACTCCGAACATACTCAAGATGAAGGTGTTGCCGGTCTTGCACTTGTGTCATCCAACTCCTACGACATATTTGACTCACCAAATGAAGGAATTGGAAGATGCTTCATGGCTAAAGGCCCCAAGGTATCACACCCCGAGTATGTTGATTTAAATTGTGATGAGGATGATTTGCTAGGTGATGATGATCTACTTGTTGACAACTCTAGTGATGAAAACTATGATGAAATTGCTATTAATCATGCTAATCAAGATGAAACGAATGACAATGGTAAGAAGGAGATTGAGCGTCTAACTAAAGAATTAAACACTCTTAAGTTAGCTCATGAGACTACCTTAGAAGATCATCGAGAGCTTTTAAAGACTCATGAGAAGCTACGCTTTGAAAAGCTCAATCAAGAGCAAGAGCATGGGTTCTTAAAAGCAATCAATTATGATCTTCATAAGAAAAGTTCTTCTTACATTGCCAAGCGTTTACTCTTGTCTACTTACATGCCACAAGTAAAATCTAGCAACAAGAACAAGAAAGATTCTTCTTCTAGTAGTAACAATAATCATGTTAAATCCAATGTTGTTGCTTCTAGTAGTTCCCTTGATTCCACTAATGATTCTCTTAGCCAAATTACACTTGAGCAAGAAAATAGCTTATTGAAGGGAATTATAGAGAAAGGTGTTTACAAGAGCCTTGCCGGAAGTAAGCAATTTGAGGAGATTGTACGCAAGCAAGGAAGGCACCGGAAGAATCAAGGTGTTGGTTTTGAACGTAAGTTCAATGCCAATGGAGTTGAGTGGGAAGAAGATCAATACCCCAAGATGAAGTTTGTTCCTCAATAAGAGAAGTATGACCCCACTTCTTTTGAAGGAACACAAGCTCAAGATGATCTTCCACCACAAGACCACAAGCTAAAAGGCAAGGACAAGCTTCAAGAGGAGATTGATTCATTTGAAGAAGCTCCAAAGGCCTTGGTCAAGTGGGTTCCCAAGACTACATCAAGTTCCACTTCATCAGGTATGACTACAACTCCAAGGATCCCTATCAAGTTAATGTGGGTCCCAAAGAAGAAGAACTATAGAGTTCTTGAGGGTGATGACGATGACATGTACCTGGGGTAGGGTAATAGGCCTGACCTAGACACCCTTCCCAAGGACATTACCTTAAAGTCAGGGATATTCAAGGACAATACCATTCACTCGACCATAAGAATTCCACTCGGAAAACCCAATTCCATTCGACCGGAGTGTACTCACTCGACCACATCAGAAATCACTCGGAAGACAGAAGATCTAAAGTCACTCAGAACGGCAACGGTCAGGCGCTCACTCTGAAGTCTTAATGATCATTTATATGCCTTTATTGCTGGCGTTACCAGTAACGTCCCCTCTTTATGTACATTGAATCCTGTGTAACTGAGGGCTGGAGGGGTCTGGCAAACTCTATATAAGCCACCCCCTCCTCAGGCACAAGGGTTCGCACCCCCTGTAACTTCACGCTTAATCCAATTGACCGAGCTCCCGGGCACCGAGACATAGGGCTGTTACTTCCTTCGAGAAGGGCCTGAACTCGTAAATCTTGCGTGCACAACCTCACCGTAGCTAGGATCTTGCCTCCTCATACCTACCCCCTATTCTACTGTCAGACTTAGAACCACGACAGTTGGCGCCCACCTTGGGGCACGGTGTCTTAGCGACTTTCCGGTGAGGTTGCAATTTTTTCCGATTCCCATCATCATGGTTTCTGGTGGAGGTTCGGCTGAGGGCCGCAAGATCTGTCTTGGCGCGCTCGTCTTCATCGCCGACGACTCCGCCT
The DNA here is from genome assembly GCA_011799875.1 of Thinopyrum elongatum. Classification (NCBI taxonomy): domain Eukaryota; kingdom Viridiplantae; phylum Streptophyta; class Magnoliopsida; order Poales; family Poaceae; genus Thinopyrum; species Thinopyrum elongatum. The sequence continues at coordinate 459,442,775 of CM022302.1, read as the reverse complement.
GGCTCCAGGAAGCCCCCTCGACGTCGAGACACTCCCTGTCCGCAGGGCGACGCACTTTTGCGCGTGTGTCCGCAGCGTCCTTCTGCGGCAGCCGTCGACCCAGTATCGGTCGGCTCCCGCAGTAACTTCGTTCCCCGTCGTTCGCCGTCGCAAGCGATCCGGTCGATCGCGGCTTCAGCGGTGGGTGAAGCATGCGGTGGCACGTTAGTCGGCCACCCCTCAAGTCGCGGCAATCGAGCCCGATGAATCTCTCTACGGCCTGTTCGATCTGTCGACTGCCTCCGTCGAGACCCTGTCCAAGTGCGACAGCAGCGACCCTGTAGAAGAGGTCCTGATGGTCGACACACCGCGCAGCCCACCTGGCATGCGTCGCAACGATGGTGACGACGGCGGTGGCGATCTGTCGCATGTTCACGAGGAATATCACCCCGAAACCCTCTCTTCGCAGCGGAGGGAGGAACTACACCGCCGCACCGAGGAGGCACTCCACACACCCATCGTCGGAGAGACCTCTGAGGCTCGGGCCTTGGAGGCGGCGCGCTTGGCCACTTTGGCTGAACGCTCTCGACTGGAGAACCTTCAGCATGCACTCGACGAACATGCTCGGCAGCAGATTCCTGAGTCCAGTTGACGGCGGCAATTGTTCCCGCCTCAACCTCAGGTATACCGCACTCCTATTCAGAATCTTACGGCCACAGCTCGTATAGCAGAGTCCATCCAACCATCCCAGTCGGAGGCTGGACGAGGTTTGATGCAGATCCGGGCTCTGCTCCGGGCAGCAGGAGAGCAAAACACGGCAGTATCTCAGTCGCGTAACAGAATCCATAGCAGATCTGTGGTGGCCGACACAGTCCAATCGGCTCACAGCCCAAGATCGCCTCCGCGGCGTGAGGGACGTGGGCATCGCCAAGAGCAGAACTTGGGTCGGAACCATGAGCGGTACGATCATTGGCTCGGCCGTGGTGACCACCGTCGAGTGCCTACGCCCCCTCTGAGAGGCGGATCATATGTGCCCCGGCGTTATGATGACAGGCGCCCGTACAGCGAAGAGCGTAGGGTGCCAGTAGACCCAAGAGAGCCAGGGTTTGATGCGAGGTCAATTTTGGTGCAAGGTTTGGTCGACAGGAACCGAGCACACAAAGAAGGGCAAGACAGAGATCGCCCGAGTGGAAGCAGAGTACATGTTTCAGGCCCCGAGTGTTTTAGCAGAGCCATCAGAGCTGCTGAGATCCCCCCAACTTCAGGTTGGCGACTGGGGTTAGTAAGTTCATCGGTGAGTCGAAGCCTGACACTTGGCTGGAAGATTACCGGGTAGCTGTTCAGATCGGTGGTGGAAATGATGAGGTAGCTATGAAACATCTTCCTCTCATGTTGGAAGGATCGGCCAGAGCATGGCTGAATCAGTTGGCTCCAAGCAGTATATTCAGCTGGGAAGAGTTAGCTCGAGTGTTTGTCAGGACATTCGAGGGCACATGCAAATGACCTGCAGGGTTGACAGAATTGCAAAATTGTGTACAGAAGCCGAATGAAACTCTGAGGGATTATATCCAAAGATGGACCACTTTACATCACACAGTAGAAAATGTGTCCCAACACCAAGCAGTTTGCGCCTTCAAGGAGGGCGTTCGGTATCGAGAGCTTAACCTGAAATTCGGTCGGACAGGAGATATGTCTCTGACCCGAATGATGGAAATAGCCACTCGGTATGCTAATGGTGAAGAAGAGGATCGACTCCGCAGTGGAAAGGGCAAGCCAGTCGCCCAAGACACCGGAGGAGGTCGGAAGCAGAAACGCAAAGCCGAGCCAGCAGGTCCTGGTGAAGCTGCAGTTGTAACTCAAGGAAAATTCAAGGGGAAGCCCAAAGGGCCCTGGATCCCCAAGAAGGTGAAAGATCAAGCAGGGAATGATGTGTTGGATTTGCCATGTCACATTCACACCAAGAAGGATGAAGAGGGTAATCTGATTTATCCCAAACATACCACTCGACAATGTCGGCTCCTAATCCAGCAGTTCCGAGAGAAACAACCAAATGAGAAGGAAAAAGAGTCTGACAAGGATGAGGACAAGGAAGAAGATGATGACGGTTTTCCTAACGTCAATTCCACTTTGGTGATTTTTGCTGACATTGAAAGCAAAAGTCGACTGAAAGTCATCAACAGAGAAGTAAACATGGTTGCTCCGGCAACGATGACATATTTGAAATGGTCAAAGACTCCCATTACATTCGACCAATCTGACCACCCACCGCACGTTGCCACCCCCGGGAGGCAAGCGTTGGTGGTCGACCCAGTCATTGGGGGCACCCGACTAACCAAAGTCCTGATGGATGGTGGCAGCGGCTTGAACATTTTGTATGCTGAGACCCTCCGTGGGATGGGCATTCTGATGTCCAAGCTCAGTGAGAGCAACATGCGATTCCACGGTGTCATTCCAGGAAAGAAGGCTGATTCACTCGGCCAGATCGCTCTTGACGTGGTTTTCGGTGATTCAAAGAATTACCGTAAGGAGAAGTTGACATTTGAAGTTGTGGATTTTCACAGTGCCTATCATGCTATTTTGGGCAGAACTGCATATGCCCGTTTCATGGCTCGACCGTGTTACGTGTACCTCAAGCTGAAGATGCCTGGCCCCAGGGGCATGATCACAGTCACTGGTAATCGGCAACGAGCAGAAGAGTGCCTCCAGAAGGGCTCTAAGATAGCCGATGAACAGATGGCAGCAGTAGAAATGGAAGAATATAAGAAGACTGCAGATCCGAGTGATTTGTTGCGTACTAAGAAGCCTGCTTTAGAGTCTGCATTTCAGTCGTCCGGTGAAACAAAGCCTATTCACATTCACCCGACCGATCCCAGTGCTGCTCCGACTCATATCTCAACAACACTCGATAGCAAATAGGAAGAAGTGCTCATCCAGTTCCTCCGTGAGAACTGGGACATCTTCGCATGGAAGCCGTCTGACATGCCGGGTGTACCCAGGGGACTGGTTGAGCACCGTTTGCGAGTCAATCCAAGGGCAAAACCCGTGAAAGAGCATCTCCGTTGGTCCGCTGTGGAGAAGCGAAAGGCAATCGGTGAAGAGGTGGCTCGGCTTCTGGCGGCTGAGTTCATCCATGAAATTTACCACTCCGAGTGGCTCGCCAATGTTGTCATGGTTCCCAAGAAGGACGATTCATTTTGTATGTGCATTGATTTCAAGCATATCAATCGGGCCTGCCCGAAAGATCATTTTCCTCTCCCCCGCATCGATCAGATAGTCGACTCGACTGCGGGATGTGAGCGATTGTCCTTACTGGATGCATATTCCGGGTACCATCAGATCCGACTATATGCACCTGATGAAATAAAAACAGCTTTTATCACCCCATTCGGGTGCTTTTGCTACGTCACCATGCCCTTTGGTCTCAAGAATGCTGGTGCCACATTCATGCGCATGATACAGAAGTGCCTGCTAACTCAAATCAGTCGGAATGTGGAAGCATACATGGATGACATCGTGGTTAAGTCGCGTAAAGATTTTGACCTGTTGACTGACCTTGCTGAAACCTTTGCCAATTTGAGAAGATATGATATCAAGCTTAATCTGTCGAAGTGTACATTTGGAGTTCCAGGTGGAAAGTTACTTGGTTTCATCATTTCCGAACATGGGATCGATGCAAACCCAGAGAAAGTTGGTGCAATCCTCCGAATGAAACGCCCTGTGCGTGTACACAACGTTCAGAAGCTTACTGGTTGTTTGGCCGCTTTGAGTCGATTCATCTCTCGTCTCGGTGAAAAGGCATTGCCTCTTTACTGACTGATGAAGAAATCTGATAAGTTCGAGTGGACTCCTGAAGCTGACGCAGCGTTTGCAGAGCTCAAAGCCCTGCTTTCCACCCAGCCGGTGCTTGCTGCTCCAATCAGCAAAGAGCCTTTACTGCTTTATATAGCAGCCACAGGACAGGTTGCCAGTACAGTACTCACGGTCGAGCGGGAAGAAGAAGGTAAAACCTACAAGGTTCAACGCCCAGTGTACTATATTTCTGAAGTCTTAACCCCATCCAAGCAGAGATATCCACATTATCAGAAGCTTGTCTATGGAATTTACTTGACCACAAAGAAGGTTGCACATTACTTCTCAGATCATTCGATTATAGTCGTCAGCGACGCTCCGTTGTCAGAAATTTTGAACAACATAGATGCAACTGGTCGAGTGGCAAAGTGGGAGATTGAACTCCTTTCGCTGGATATCAAGTTTGAGGCAAAGAAAGCGATCAAATCTCAAGCAATAGCAGATTTCCTCGTCGAGTGGATTGAACAGCAGCTACCAACCCAGATACAGTCAGAACATTGGACTATGTTCTTCGACGGGTCCAAGATGTTGAATGGTTCAGGCGCTGGAATAGTCCTGGTATCTCCACGAGGCGACAACCTCAGATATGTTCTCCAGATTCACTTTGATTCCTCCAACAATGAAGCTAAATATGAGGCACTCATGTACGGGTTGCGTATGGCCATTTCACTCGGCGTCCGTCACCTAATGGTTTACGGCGACTCAGATTTAGTGGTTAATCAAGTGATGAAGGAGTGGGACGTCAGGAGCCCAGCTATGACTAGTTATTGCAATGCGGTGAGAAAGTTAGAAAAGAAGTTTGAAGGGCTAGAGCTCCACCATATACCCCGACTGAAGAATCAAGCAGCTGATGACTTGGCGAAAATAGGTTCCAAGCGGGAGCCTATTCCCAGCAATGTGTTTTTGGAGCATATTCACGCACCATCAGTTCAAGAAGATACCTTCACTGAAGAGCCCCCACAGCCTAAGAGCTCCACTGATCCGACTGAAGTTGAAGTCCCAGCTGTGGTCGACTTGATCATGGAGGTTTTGGTCGTCATTCCCGATTGGACAGTGCCATATATTGCATATATTCTCAGGAAAGATCTTCTAGAGGATGAAGAAGAGGCTCGTCAGATTGTCCGTCGATCCAAAGCCTTCACGGTAATGGGTGGACAGCTCTACAGAGAGAGTGTTACTGGGGTCGTTCAGAAATGCATCACTCCAGAAGAAGGCCGAGTGATCCTCAATGATATCCACTCAGGGACCTGTGGTCACCATGCGTCCTCTCAGACCATCGTGGCCAAAGTATACCGAGCAGGGTTTAACTGGCCACGGGCAAATGAGATGGCAAAGGAAATAGTTGACAAGTGCGAGGGCTGTCAGTTCTACTCCAACATGTCCCACAAACCTGCTTCAGCCTTGAAGACTATTCCACTCGCCTGGCCATTTGCTGTTTGGGGATTAGATATGGTCGGACCTCTGAGGACTGGCAGGAGTGGCTTCACCCATGTGCTTGTAGTAGTCGACAAGTTCACTAAATGGATTGAAGCTAAACCTATCAAAAACCTGGAAGCAAGTACTGCAGTCAGCTTCATCAGAGGGTTAACATTTAGATATGGAGTTCCGCACAGCATCATCATGGATAATGGGTCAAACTTTGATTCAGATGAGTTCCGAGCTTTCTGCGCTTCCCAAGGTACTCGGGTCGACTATGCTTCAGTCGCCCACCCTTAGTCGAATGGACAAGCAGAAAGAGCGAACGGTTTGATTCTCAAAGGGCTGAAACCTCGATTGATGCGCGACCTCAAGCATGCAGCCGACGCTTGGGTAGATGAGCTACCGTCAGTCCTTTGGGGATTAAGAACAACACCAAATCGGTCGACCGGTCGAACCCCCTTCTTCATGGTCTATGGGGCTGAGGCTGTGCTGCCGAGTGACCTGCTTCACAATGCACCCCGAGTAGAACTTTTTTCAGAAGCCGAAGCAGAACGGGCTCGAGAAGACGCTGTTGATCTTCTGGAAGAAGAAAGAGAGATGGCCTTGATCCGATCGACCATTTATCAGCAAGACCTTCATCGATTATATGCCAAAAATGTGAAGGGTCGAGCATTTCAGGAAGGGGACCTTGTGCTTCGAGTGGACTAGCAACGGCCTCACAAACTTGCCCCCGCTTGGGAAGGTCCCTTCATCGTCACCAAGGTGCTCCACAACGGAATGTATCACCTCTACAATATGGAGCAGAATAAAGACGAGCCACGCGCTTGGAATGCGGAGCTACTCCGCCGTTTTTATACTTAAGTGTTCAGACTGATGAGATGTAATAAGGAGTACCTTTCAGTTCGTTTATCAAAGACATGGTTTTACAGTCTCCTAAATGATTGTTGTTACTAATACATGTGTCCAAAATCCCCCAGTGGGTGGCTTAGCCGCGAATCCGATTCGCCTAAGTTTAAAAAAAATCCTACCGAGTGATGAGCAACCCTCTCACTCGGAGGCTTAGCTGCAGTCCTGTACTCGCCTAAGTTTAAAAAATCCTACCGAGTGATGAGCAACCCTCTCACTCGGGGGCTTAGCTGCAGTCCTGTACTTGCCTAAGTTTAAAAAATCCTACCGAGTGATGAGCAACCCTCTCACTCGGAGGCTTAGCTGCAGTCCTATACTCGCCTAAGTTAAAAAATCCTACCGAGTGGTGAGCAACCCTCTCACTCGGGAGCTTAGCTACAGTCCTGTACTCGCCTAAGTTTAAAAAATCCTACCGAGTGATGAGCAACCCTCTCACTCGGAGGCTTAGCTGCAGTCCTGTACTCGCCCAGTTTAAAAAATCCTACCGAGTGGTGAGCAACCCTCTCACTCGGGGGCTTAGCTACAGTCCTGTACTCGCCTAAGTTGAAAAATCCCACCGAGTGAAGAGCAACCCTCTCACTCGAGGGCTAGCTGCATCCTTGTAAATCGGCCCTCCTAAGTTTAAAAAATCCTACCGAGTGATGAGCAACCCTCTCACTCGGAGGCTTAGCTGCAGTCCTGTACTCGCCTATGTTTAAAAAATCCTACCGAGTGATGAGCAACCCTCTCACTTGGGGGCTTAGCTGCAGTCCTGTACTCGCCTAAGTTTAAAAAATCCTACCGAGTGATGAGCAACCCTCTCACTCGGTGGCTTAGCTGCAGTCCTTTACTCGCCTAAGCTTGTAAAATCCTACCGAGTGATGAGCAACCCTCTCACTCGGAGGCTTAGCTGCAGTCCTGTACTCACCTAAGTTTGTAAAATCCTACCGAGTGATGAGCAACCCTCTCACTCGGAGGCTTAGCTGCAGTCCTGTACTCACCTAAGTTTGTAAAATCCTACCGAGTGATGAGCAACCCTCTCACTCAGAGGCTTAGCTGCAGTCCTGTACTCGCCTAAGTTTGTAAAATCCTACCAAGTGATGAGCAACCCTCTCACTCGGGGCCTTAGCTGCAGTCCTGTACTCGCCTAACTTAAAACACGCTCCATCCCGATCCATCAGAACAATGAAGTGCAGGTCGACTGCGACCTTCTCTTCAGAGCTACGCCACAAGTACAATGTGTGCTCCATCCTGATCTGCAAGAATGACGAGGTGCAGGTCGTCCGCGATCCTCTCCTCAGAATTGCACCACAAGAACAAAAGTCTGTTCCGAGTGAAGATACAAGTTCCACTCGGAAATAAAAACAAGCATATTTAAGGGAAAACTAAGTTCGGACAAATCCCCATGAGGTTCCGGACCGCAGATTAAAGTACTCGGGCATCAGGCCCGAAGGAGTTTAACGGTTACAAAACCACTCGGCATACCGAGGCAAACTTAATCAAATCATAAAAAATTTGTTCACTCCGCAAGATGGCTGGCAGGCTCGATGAACTCATCCAGGTCGATTCCATCTGCAATTCGAGTAGCAGCACCAATAAAAGTCTCCATGAAGGACTGGAAGTCAAGTTTCTTGGTATTGGTAACCTTGATTGCTGCTAGCTTCTCTTCTTTGGCTTCCTTGCAATGAACACGAACCAGGGACAGAGCTACGTCGGCACCGCATCGAGCAAAGGACTTCTTCCATTCCTGCACTCGACCAGGAATCTCATTGAGTCGAGTCATCAAAGGCTCGAGATCATTTTGGAGCGTTTCCCTTGGCCAGAGCACCATGTCGATCCGCGACACCGCAACCTTCAGTCGAGCAAGGAAATTCATGGCGCTGGCAAGGCGAGACTCCAGTCGAAGCACGTTCATGGCAGCTTCATCTTTAACAGGGGAGTTGATGGGGTCCAAGCTTGTCTCGACTCGTCCAGTCTCTTCCTCGAAGTTTTGACAGAATTCTGCACTCACAGAGAAATAATGAGTCGACAGTTATATGATGAGTCAACGAAAGCAAATCAATCGGACAGGGAAAAGTACCTTCAAGCATGAGGAATAACTTCTTGGCGAGTCCTCCCAGATAATTCTCTAGCTCGTTCCTCTTGCGGGTGATGTCTTCCACTTTGTCAGTCAGGGTCCCTTTATCCTTCTTCAGTCGAGTTACCTCTTTGTTGGCATCATCGAGAGCAGTCTTCAGCTTGGTATTCTCTTCCTCCAACTTTCCGACTGAGGCCAACTTTTGGTCAGCGAGTGCCGTTTTTTCTACTGCTGTTTTCTTCGCAGCCGCAAGGTCAAGGTCCTTCTTCTCCAAAGCCCGTCTCATTGTTTCTAGAAAGAATAACATTCGAATCAGAAAGAAGAGGAGAAAAGATGGCAGGAGAACCAGTCGACAAGCTTTCCTTACCAGCAGCGTCATCCTTAGCCTTCTGCAAGTTATTCTGAGCCAACTCCAGATCAAGATTGAGCTGGATCTGCTTCTGCTCTAAGTCAGCGAACCGGGCTCCAAGATCACAAGATTTCTGTGTTTAGAAGATAGTGAGTCGGCAGACACAAAGATTGGTTGCTTCCGACCAATAAAGTAACAAGTTCAAAGAGTTCTAAGACTACTGCCAAATCAAACATTCAACAATAGTCTCGGGGACTACACCCAGTGGGTGCACTCAGCGTGCCTCCACTAGTTTGACTTTTCAATTGACTTGGTCCGTCCAGTCAGAGAAAAAACCCTCAGACCATAGGCGACTGCCCGCAGTCGACTACGGTCTCGGGGACTACACCCAGTGGGTGCACTCAGCGTGCCCCCACTGGTCCAGGTTCCACTCGACATGATCTGCTCAGACCGAGTGGAAAAGTTCTGTTCAAAGACCCCCGCCGAATCAAACATTCAACGGCGGTCTCGGGGACTACACCCAGTGGGTGCACTCAGCGTGCCCCCACTGGTTCAGAGATTCAATCGACACAACCTAGTCGACTCGAATGGAAAAACTACTCAACAGAAATTAAAACACCCAGTGGGTGTACAGACTGACAATGGGTGTGCAATTAAGGTTCCAAAACGCTCATCCACGGACGACTTACAGATAATAAAGCAGCAGTTTCTAAATATCATATCCTAACAGAACAAGCGTCAAGATGGAGTTTAGTTGGAAGTAAGTTAACCTGGACATTGGCCTGGAGTGCTGAGCCGGCATCATAGGCAGCTTGACTGGCCTCGCGCACCACTTTCATCTGCTCCATCATAATGCATGCCTGGTGTATGGCTTCCTTGGCAGCACTCACTTGGTCCTCTGGGACGTGATGAGCGGTGAAAAGTGGAGACGGTGGATCAGCTGCAGCAGCTTGAGAGCTTGAGGTATGAAGTTGCACAGATGAAGCAGGGGCCTGTGCAGTCGACGCTGAAGGACGACCACTCGACAAGGGAATCGCAAAAGTAACAGAAGCACGGTTGAGGTCCCCAGGCTGCTGGATAGCTGGTTCTGCTGCCGGCGTCGACTGAGGCGTCTTCTGGTGCCTTTTTGCCCAAGGTCCTGCTCCTCTTTCCCACGAGCTTCTGTGGCACATCTTCATCGTCATCTGGAAGTTCAATAACATTTTGCGGAGTTGCAAAAGAATCGACCACAAGAGTTCAGTCAACTGTAGAAGTGGTTAGCAAAGAAAAGACAAGATAACAGGAGTCATACCCGCATTGGATGTTACCGCGTCCTCCATCTCCTCGTCATCATCATCTTTGTAAGCAGAAGTCCCAGAGGTAGCAGCACTGCAAATTTCAAGGTTCACTTGGTCAAGCAAGAGAATGGGTCGACAACTGATATAAGATTCTTGGAGCAAAGGGTGAAAATGAAACACTTACGCAGAGGTGACGGGAACATCAACCTTGATCTTGGGCAAGGCCTTCCGTGGCTTTGATGGCGCAGTCTTGAGCTGCTTCGAAGCTTTCTCAGTCGGCACCGGAGAAGATGTCCGAGTATGCTTTGAAGTTTGTCCAGTCGGTGCTGCCACTTTACCCCGGATACTTGCTGGGTCGTGCTTCTGCTTGGAACGCTTTTCCACGCGAGGTGGAGAATCGACCTCCTCACCACTGCTTGATTCTTCGCGCTCTTCATCACTCTCATCATCAGAGTTCCAATCGCCGCTGTCGCCCCTGCTCTCCTCTCCTTCCTGGATCTGCTCCCCGTTGGGCATCGAGTACATCTCAGTATATATCTGCAAAGCAAAGAATCATACAAATATCAATCGGATTGAAGCCTAAATAGGAAATCAGAGCAAAGGACATTCGGCACTAAAGATTGTACCTTATCCGGTTTGTTGGTCTTGTCGAATGGTGGGACCCTCTTGGACCCCCTGGGGTTATCTTTGTTACCAGTGATGCCTTGCAGCCACCGCTCCACTACCTCCCCGGTGACCTCCTCCGGGTGGATCCGAGTGGTGTCATCAATACCCGAGTACATCCACATGGGATGATCACGAGCCTGGAGTGGCTGGATGCGTCGACTGAGAAATATTTCAAGCAAGTCCATACCAGTCACCCCATCGCGGACTAACTGGACTACTCGGTCAACTAGCATATTCACTTCTACTTTCTCCTCTGGGTTCACTTTCAAAGTAGAGGGTGGCTGGACTCGATCCATGGAAAAGGGAGGAAGCCCAGTCGATTGACCAGGAGTCGGCTGGTCTTTGCAATAGAACCAGGTCGACTGCCACCCTCTAACTGAATCGGGGAGCGTCATAGCCGGAAAAGTGCTCCTACCCCTCATCTGAATTCCCAGACCCCCGCACATCTGGATCACATGTGTTCTCTCATCACTTAGATTGGACTTTTTTATGGCTTGAGAGCGGCATGTGAATATATGTTTGAAAAGACCCCAGTGCGGTCAACAGCCCAAGAAATTCTCACACAGGGAAATATATGCAGCAAGATAGGTAATGGTGTTGGGGGAAAAGTGATGAAGTTGAGCTCCAAAGAAATTCATGAGGCAAAAGCCCGGAAAAAGGGATGTGGAGGCAAAGATAGGTAATGGTGTTGGGGCAAAAGCCCGGAAAAAGGGATGTGGAGGCAAGGAGAAACCGCGGTCGACATGAGTCGCGAGGAGGACGCACTCATCCTCTTGCGGCTGCGGCTCGGTCTCGTTCCTCGGCAATCACCAGGACTGGTAAGCAATCAAGCCCCCTTCGACCAGATCCTCCATGTCTTCCTTCCGGATCATGGATCTGATCTAGTCGCCCTAGATCCAGCCAGGCGGCTGGCCGGACCTAGATGACGACCCGCCCCGACTCGTCTTCTTGCCCTTCGCTGCCGCCGTCACCTTCTTCGCTCGCACCAGGGCCGCCGTTTTCTCCTTTCCCATCGCAGCAGGCTGCACTTGGACGGGGCGGCGTCGTCGAAGGTGGTGGCGAATGTGGTGGAGAAACAGAGGAAGAAGAAGGGGATAAAGAGCACAGTGCCAAACGCACCGGCCCGGACGCCTTATATGGACTTGTTACCGAGTGACTGACTTGTGGGCCTAAGCAGTCCCATCGAATCCCATAGCAGTCGCGCACTCGGTACGTGGCGAGAAAGGTGGCACGAGGATCGAGGCGTCCCTGCCAAATCTGTTCCGTTTACTGCGGGTCTCTCCGTCCCGCGCGCTTCTCCAAATTTCGAATCCCGTGAGATCCGGGAACGACAGTGCAGTCAATCGCGCCAAAGATCTCATACCATGTCCACAATTGAAGCTTATCAACAAAATTCACTCGACAATTTAGGAATGGATCAAGGCGACTGAAAATGAAGTCGAAGTCGTTACGTGGTTCATTAATCTAAGCAAAACACTCCCGAAGCGTGAAAACTGCGTCGGAACCATCTTCAACTCCTTTTGTCACTCGAACCCTGAACCATTCGAGGGCTAATGACGATGACATGTACCTGGGGTAGGGTAATAGGCCGGACCTAGACACCCTTCCCAAGGACATTACCATAAAGTCAGGGATATTCAAGAACAATACCATTCACTCGACCATAAGCATTCCACTCGGAAAACCCAATTCCATTCGACCGGAGTGTACTCACTCGACCACATCAGAAATCACTCGGAAGACAGAAGATCTAAAGTCACTCAGAACGGCAATGGTCAGGCGTTCACTCCGAAGTATTAATGATCATTTATATGCCTTTATTGCTGGCGTTACCAGTAACGTCCCCTCTTTATGTACATTGAATCCTGTGTAACTGAGGGCTGGAGGGGTCTGGCGAACTCTATATAAGCCACCCCCCTCCTCAGGCACAAGGGTTCGCACCCCCTGTAACTTCACGCATAATCCAATCGACCGAGCCCCCGGGCACCAAGACGTAGGGCTGTTACTTCCTCCGAGAAGGGCCTGAACTCGTAAATCTTGCGTGCACAACCTCACCGTAGCTAGGATCTTGCCTCCTCATTCCTACCCCCTATTCTACTGTCAGACTTAGAACCACGACAGGTGACTCCGCCAACATACTTCACTCATATTCATTTTGGCAAGGACAAGTGCAATCAACTTCCATATCTTGCACTAGTTCAAGGAGTCACAAACCCTCTTGTTGGTAAGACAAGGGACAAGGTAACCTAATGCTTTCATGGTCAACATCATATGTGTATTCCACTCTATGTCTATGGATATCCTTGTGTGTTCCTTGTGGGACTAACCCATGTAGGTATTGAAAGTGCAACTCACTCCAATGGATTGCTCCAAATGATCTACATCAACATTGAGCATCCACATCTTCAACATCTACATGTAGTCATCATCAACAAAACCCAAGGTTAGTTCATCCCTCTTAGGGGGGATATCACATCTAGGGGGAGCTTTACTCTAAGAATTGAGCCAAAGCAACTCTAATGGTGTGAGCACAACAATGCTTTATGTAAAAGTGGTAACCCCACTTGTGCTTAAACGATGAGTATGACCTATGATCAAATGTTCTCATTTGACTCCTAAGTCAATATACTCATATATAGATGACCTAGTCATCGCCGATTGCTTGATAGATGCTAGAGTGTTTGTGCATGCTTTGCCACATATTTCATTTGCTATCTTATTGTGTGAGCATGTTGGTTGCATAATTTTCTCCATTCGAGGACATCCATTTGTTGTTTTGATTGATTGGTTTTTCTTTTTGCCAAATGGATGGACAAGAATGCCTAAGTACTTCCTCTAGCTATCTATGCTTTTCTCGTGTCAAACTCTATTCATGCTACATCACAAAGTTTGATCAAGTCGAATTCGGACCCTCCGGGTGAGGAGCACTCGGAGCTACCGATCCGTTAAGGGCTTAAACTTCCAAAACCTCTTAATGGCTTTCGGTTCAACCGATTCATCCATCTCGGTCTCACCGAAATTATTGAGTTGATCTAGGTTTTCACCTCGGTGCAACCGATTAGAACTGTTCGGTCACACCGAGTTGCAGTAATCGCTTGCGATTCTGCATCTCGATGCCACTGAGTCGTTCCACTCGGTCACACCGACAGTGACTGGGTATATATATCCGCGTGTTGAAATTTGGAAATTTCTTCAAACTCACAACCGTGCCAGCCCAGCTCTGCCGCCCCCTTGGTCTCCGGATCATCGCCGTCGTCGCAAGCGTCCTCCTGCTGCTGGTCTCCGCCACCGTCAACTGGATTCTTCGCCGCCGTTGTCGCCGTAGCGAGTCCGCCACCAAGTTAGGGTACGGACTCGATCCCTTTGTGTATTCCTTAACTCCGATTCTTGCACAAAGGTTAATGCCATGCTTCTAGCCACGATTGAGATCATCCTATCCAACCAAAACTTCCTCTAGATTAGTTTTGATGCAAAAACTTAGGGTTAGGTTTCCGCCGAACTCGTTGCGGACAGACCGATTTGAAGTATTCGGTCTCACCGATTTGGCCCAGGCCATTGCACATGTACTACTCGGTGTGACCGAAGTGTACGAGTTGGTGTGACTGAGTTTACTTTCTCAGTGAAACCCATCTTGGAGTCACCGAACTGCGTCTCGGTCTGACCGAAATTGCCTATTTAGACTCCAAAGTTGCTTCGGTGTCACCGAGTTAGTCATATCGGTAGCTCCGAAATGCTTTCTGCAGAAAACTAAAATTAAGTTTTTGAGTCAATCTTTTTGACAAAATAGCTATACTTTGTGATGCTCATCTACTTTGCCTATACCTATCTATTCACAGGGTCAGTGTCAGTCATGTTAGACAACAGTGACAGCCAGAATAGGTCAGAGGAGCAAGAAAATCTCAGTGAGGGCACTAGTCCCTCCAATAGCAGTTATGATGAGGGTAGCAGAAGCACCCCAAGCAACTTGCCTAAGGCTGCAACTAGGCGAAGGAAGAAGAGAACCTCAAATTCTGAAGATGAGGACTTTGTGGTTGATGAGGAGGTCACCTCAAAGAATAAGGTAGTCAAGAAGGAGAATGCTGCTGCTGCTACTGCCATCAAGCCTGGCATGAAGAAGAAAGTTCCTGCCAAGAGAGTGCCTATGTCAAAAGCCAGAGCCTCCACTCAGGAAACTATGGAGTTCTCTGCTAAACTAAGAGAAGAAGAGGCTGCTGGAAGCAAGAAAAGGAAGGAAAGGGTCAAGAAGACCATGGCCAGAGTCATTGGCAGATCATCAATGATGAAAGATCCAGATGAAGATGATGAGGAAGAAGCTGTTGAGCCAGCACCGAAGTCTCAGAAGCTTATGGGAGATGCAATCAAGTCTGGGGCTGATACATCTAAACCCAAGAGATCCACCAGGAACATCCCAGCTACTGAAAAGAACAAGGCCCCCATGCCTGAAGTTCAAGAGGATGAGGAGCAGCAAGTGCTCAGGAAGCTCAAACCAAAAATTCCAGATCATGATGACAATCATCCCATAGCTGAAAATATGAAGTTGAGAATGGATGCAGGTCTCAGACTATGGAGACAGACAGACCCATATGCTGTGAGGAGAAGGACAGGTGTGGACTACAGATTTCACACCAAGGAGCAGCAAGACTTCTATGAGACAGTTCTTTTGGACAAGAAGCCCATAGTCAGTGACATGAGATGGGTTGACTGGAAATTCATTGATGACAATGAAGATTACTTCCCTAGAGTTCATGAGAGTTTCAGGATGAATGAGGTTGACAAGTTTGTTGGTCAGAAGCTGACTAAATGGAATGATGAGATGGTCATGCAATTTTATTCAACTGCACACTTCTATCCGGATGGCAAGATAGTCTGGATGACTGAAGGCACAAGATACCAATCATCTATAGCTGAATGGGCCAAGTTGATCAATGCCCCTGAAGAAGGTGAAGATGACACAGATGTGTATGCCAAGCCCAGGAAAGATCATAACTCCATGGCTCACATGTACAAGGAAATTCCAGATGCTGCATTGGCAACTCACAGATTTGGATCCATCTACTATCTGCTGTCAGGGCTGCCCACTATCAACACCATACTGAGGTACACTTTGTTGCGCAAGTCAGGAGATGATAGGATGATTAGAGGTCACTCAATAAACCTGCTGCATATGTTTGATGTGCCAGAGAAGTTCAAAGTGATGACTTTGATTGTTGAAACCATCAAGAGAACTGCTGCTGATCAGAAGAGGTCATGTGGATATGCCCCACACATTCAGATGCTCATCAATTCCAAGATGGGAACATGCACATATCTACTGGACAGAGAACACCTTCCCCTGAGGCCAGACTTTGAGGACAATGTTGTTGTCATGGATGCATCACATCCTAGATCTGTAGAGGCTCAGGAGAAGCGAGAGCAAGCTAAGGCCGCAAAGACTTCCAAGATGCCAGATGTATCACCTGTGAATCTCAAGACAAAGCAAGATCAGCTCACTTATCTACTTGAGTCTACAATGAGGATTGAGAAAGGACTAGCCACCCTGATTCAAAACCAAGAAAGTCCTGAGAGGATCATTGAAACAAAATTTTATGATCTAGACTTGAAGGTCACAGAGATCCAAACCACAGTTGAACAACTTCAAGAAGAGGCAGAGGACAGGAGAGGAAGATTCACCACAGATGCATTTCATAGAGTTCCAAGAGCACAGAGGTCTACAGCAGAGCCAGTTGTCACAGATTCCAGAGCTACAGCTTCAGCACCTGCAGCAACTGCCACTGTTGCACCTTCAGTTGCAACTCCTCCAGCCCCTCAGACTTCAGCAGAAGCCTTTGCAGACAGACTCCTCTCAACGCCATCTACGCACACCGGAGCCACCAGCCCAAAGACCACTTCAGGAGCTCCCGGAGATCATGCCTAGAGTGTTGCATAGCACTATGCATTTTTGAGCTTTTTGGTAAATTGTTGCCAAAGGGGGAGAAAGTGTATAGATCTTAGGCTTCGAGAGAGAGAGAGAGTGTTTTTCTTTTGTATGCCTCTCTTGCTTCTTGATATTTGTTCGTTTGGTTGCTACATTATTTGTGCTTGTGTGTGAGATACACTTATGATCATGTGGTTGATCATTATGCTTTAATGTGTGCTTGAATGATGCTATCTATAATACTTGTGTATGATCAATCATGTTTCCCTTGGTGATGAGTGCATGTGCTTTACATTCTATCATTTTGAGCGCTCCACCAAGATGTTTGTGACATGGAAGAGTAACTGATGATCCTAATCGATTGTGCATTTGCATTCAAAAGCAAATTTTAAATAATGCACAAATTTAGGGGGAGCTCTTGCTTATCACATACTTCTCAAAGCGACAATATATTTTCTTCATATTATCATTTGTCGAAGCTTTGATCTATATGTTGTCATCAATTACCAAAAAGGGGGAGATTTAAAGTGCAACTAATCCCCGAGTGGTTTTCGTAATTCATAACAACATATAGCTCATTGAACTAATATCCTTTCAAGTTAAATATTTCAGAAAGTTCAATGATTGGCATGGCACATGGACTAGAGATGTGCACCCCTCAAAATGCTAAGGACAAGATTGGCAAAAGCTCAAGAATCTACATTTCTATTTTAGTGATCCAAGATCACATTGAGTCCATAGGAAAAGCCAATACTATTCAAAGGGGATGAGGTGTTGCTTAATGGTCTACTTGCTCAAAATGCTTAGTGATATGCTCCAAAGCCCTCAACCACTTTCTCAATTCCATATATGTCCTAAACCTAAAGTCAAACTCGGCCCCACCGATTTGATCTATCCGGCGCCACCGAGTTCCTTTGACATAGCCACTGCCAGAAACCCTAATCAGTTCGGTCTCACCGATAGGGATTTCGGTTTCATCGAGATGGGATTGCAAACTCTTTGTTTCCCTTCGTAACGTTTCGGTCTCACCGAAATGAGCGATCGGTCCCACCGAGTTCACAATGCAAACTCTCTGTTTCCCTTTCATAACGTTTCGGTCTTACCGAAAGGAGCGATCGGTCCCACCAAGTTTGCCTGACCAATTCTCTGTTTGCTCATTACTGAAATCGGTCTCACTGAGTTCATGCAATCGGTCACACCGAGAAGAGGTTTTCCCTAACCCTAGCACATCGGTCCCATTGAGTTGAGTATATCGGTCCCACCGAGATTCCTAACGTTCACATTTTGAATTGAATCGGTCTCACTGAGTTCTTCTATTCGGTCTGACCGAGTTGAGTCAAATGTGTGTAACGGTTGGATTTTGTGTGGAGGCTATATATACCCCTCCACCCCTTCTCTATTCAAGAGAGAGCCATCAAAACGAGCCTACACTTCCACTACTCATTTTCTGAGAGAGAACCACCTACTCATGTGTTGAGATCAAGACATTCCATTCCTACCACAAGAATCTTGATCTCTAGCCTTCCCCAAGTTGCTTTCCACTCAAATCATCTTTCCACCATATCCAAATCTGTGAGAGAGAGTTGAGTGTTGGGGAGACTATCATTTGAAGCACAAGAGCAAGGAGTTCATCATCAACACACCATTTATTACCTTTTGGAGAGTGGTGTCTCCTAGATTGGTTAGGTGTCACTTGGGAGCCTCCGACAAGATTGTGGAGTTGAACCAAGGAGTTTGTAAGGGCAAGGAGATCGCCTACTTCGTGAAGATCTACCCGAGTGAGGCAAGTCCTTCGTGGGCGATGGCCATGGTGGGATAGACAAGGTTGCTTCTTCATGGACCCTTCGTGGGTGGAGCCCTCCATGGACTCGCGCAACCGTTACCCTTCGTGGGTTGAAGTCTCCATCAACGTGGATGTACGATAGCACCACCTATCGGAACCATGCCAAAAATCTTCGTGTCTACATTGCGTTTGCCTTCTCCAAACCCTTCCCTTTACCTTCATATGCAATGTTTTACTTTCCGCTGCTACACTCTTAGAATTGCATGTGTAGGTTGATTGCTTGACTTGTGCTAAGTTGCTAAAATCTGCCAAGACTTAAAATTGGGAAAAGGCTAGATTTTTATTTGGTCAAGTAGTCTAATCACCCCCCTCTAGACCTACTTTCGATCCTACAATGGCCCCATCGATGGCTCGGTGTGGCACACCTACAAGACTACGCGAAGAAGACCCTCGTGAGGACCCCTCGGGCCTCGCGAGACAGGCGACGCCAAGACCTCCAGAGGAGCAGCTCCCCAAGCCTTCCTCCCGAGGAGCAGAGATCTCTATGAAGGTACCCCGCCTCATGAGGCCGTGATGACGTGAGCCATGACGACCAAGGCCAGGCGGGTGCCAGCGGGCGCAGAAGGGACAATTTCCTCTTTGGTGCTAAGGAGGCAGGGCAGGCGCAGGTTCCCGAGGGAGGCCCCAAAGGTTTCCATTCCGGTGCAACGAGACCATGACCACGAGCTTGGCGGGACAGATGTCATCGCCGAGCCCACCGCTGTGTCATGGCCAGAAGCTTTGTAGGCGAAGACCACCTTTCATCAGGATAAGATGTACTTCATGTCCCCTTTCAAAATTGGCGGTTGTGGGATTCCTTCCCGCTTGTGCAATGAGGGAAGAGGACCAAGGCCACTATAAAGATAGACTAGCCTCCACCGTAGAGGGAGATCGATCCATCCTGACCACCCGAGCCCTCGCGAGGCTGCTCAACCATTGTACTAGTTCATCCTCAACCTCCTCATGAGGCCAATCCACCAAAAGCAGGAGTAGGGTTTTACACCGCAAGGTGGCCCGAACCTCGGTAAATCTTTGTGTTCTTCCTTCCTCTTCGATTGTGAGCACTCAGTGAGATCGAGCCTTGGGTGTAGCGAGCAGAGTGTCCTGGTGAAGCGAGATCCTTCGTACACGACCCAGAGTTCAAACCTTGTTTGGGTTCGCGGAGCCCCGATTCCGATAATGGGCCAAAGGTAGACGGGCCTGGGTACCCCCGGTCCCAGAACCCCGACAAATTAGCGAATAGGTTGTAAATTATAAAAATAATAGCAAATGGGTTGTACACGCCACAGATTTCGAGGCTGACTTGTTTACGCAAGGCTTTGTGAGTTATAATCGACACATGATTCTAATATCAGTGACTGTTGGATGTCCATCCAATGGAAGTCATGCTTCTTCAATCTCTGATCTTCTTGCTCCAGCTGCCTAAACCAGTGCCGGCAGGACTACCTGCTCCCTCCTCTCGTGGCCGGCTGTGATGCTGCGCAGGCTTCTCCGGCCCACCCTACTCCCTCCTCTGGCCTGGCCATCCCTCTACCCACCCGCACCTCCTGTTATTCTCTGGCGACGGTAGCCTGACGCCGCATCCTAATCAGTCAACCGTCATACTCCCCTCAGAGTGAGCATCCACTACTGTGTCTTTGCTGGCTCCGGGTCGTTCCATTCCTAGGCCTCGCTGTCGTCCACCGTGTTTGTGCTCTAGGTGCAGCGTGCTCAACGTGGTCAACAAATGACAGCCATGGGAATAGGGATGTACGTGGAGAGGCTGACAGTAGGGACCCCATGGTCCATGGCCGCACGCAAGCAGCTACCTCCTTATTACGCGAAAACAAAATGATTCCTCCCCCTGACATCTGGGTCCACCAGCTATATCTTCGCACAGAAGGAATTGCCTCCTTATTACGCGAAAAAAAAGATTCCTCCCCATGAAAACTAGGACTCACCAGATTCAGAGGCTGACCTGTGGGCCTACTAAGTTGACATGTACGCAGGGCTTTATCAACTTAGTCAACAAACGATTCTAGCAGCAGTGACCGTTAGATGTTAATCAAACGGTCGTGCGCTTCTTCAATCTCTGATCTTCTTGCACCAACCGCCCAAACCAGCACCGGTAGAACCACCTGCTCCTACCTCCCTTGGCCGGCTGTGTTACCGCGCAGGCCTCACCACCCCACCCTTCCCCCACCGCTAGTCAGGCCTTCCCTCTACTCACCCACACCCCCTGTTATTCTCCGTTGACGGCAGCCTCAAACCGAAGCTGAACGAGTCAACCCTCATACTCCCCTTTGCATGGGCATCCACGGCCGCGTCTTCCCTGGCTCCGGTTCATTCCCTTCCTAGGTCGCGCCGTTGTCCACCACCTTGGTGCTCTCGGTACGGCGTCGTCAACGCGGTCAACAAACAACAGCCATTAGAAGAGGACTGTACGTGGAGAGGCTGACAGTTGGGTCCACGGTCGCACGCAAGGAAGTGCCTCCTTATTACGCGGAAAAAAAATTGATGACCCCTGATAGCTGGGACCCCCCAGGTCAAAGCGTATGTAGCATTATCTGTCTGGTCGCGAACGTGTACATACATAGCGGTCGATCGGTCTCTCTGCAGCGATGAGCCGTGGTCGAGTAAGGAGCGGCACGTGTCGTAGCAGAGCCACCGATGTAGCATGTCACGCAGTCCCATCTATATCGTCTACACGTACGTACACACACGCTACAAGAAAGTAACTATGATTACGTACGTACATACGGGCGGGGTCTCAAACGCGTACAGTGACGGCATCCTATTCATCGGTAGCCAACCGGCTGCATCAGAACAGAGGAAACAACATCGTGTTCACCGAGAGCCAAGCAACTGGATCGGAACGCGTCCTGTTCATCGGGAGCCAAGCGACTGGGTTGGAATGCGTCGAATTCATCGGGAGCCAACCGGCTTTGACGGAACAACCAAAATGGGATCTGGCGTATCACAAAACGGAGGAAACGGACTTGTCGCCAACCGCCTACGATCGAAACATGGTCCTGTTCATCGGGAGGGGTCTGGCATACTGCAAAACGGAGGAAACAGACTTCTGTTCGAGCGCCTACGGTCGAAATGGGGTCCTGTTCATCGGGAGGGTGTGGCGTACCACAAAACGGGACACCATGGGGGTATTATTCATCCACCTTCTACTGCCTCACTCCAGCCTCCACAGGCTACTATTCATCCACAGTTGACTTCCTCTAGCCTCCACCGGCTACTGTTCATCCACCGGCGACTTCCTCTAGCCCCCACCTGCTATTGTTCATCCACCGCGACTTTCTCTAGCCTCCAACAGCTACTGTTCATCCAGCCTTCACCTGCTGCTGTTCATCCAGCCTCCACACAGGGTCCTGTTCATCAACTCTCAACCGGCTGCTGGGGTGTGTGGTGGCCTCCTCGGGGTCATGTTCATCCAGCGGCAACCACGGTGGTCCTGTTCATCCAACCCCCACCGTGAACTGTTCATCCACAGCCAACCAACATAATCGACTCACCACGTCTCGACTCGTTCTACGTATCGCACGCGTGGTAGCAATAGTCACTATTCATCGAGAGGCAACCCAACACCAGCTGGCTAGCTATGTCTCGCACGGGGGCTCGATCGGCTTCAGTAAGCAGCAGTGATCGATCGCTCGGGTTCAGTTAGCAGTAGCAGCGAAGGAATCGCTCGATCGGGTTCAGCCAGCAGCGAAGGAATCGCTCGAGTTCAGTCAGCAGCGAAGGGATCGATCGCTCGGGTTCAGTAACATTGCTAGTGCAATCGCTCGGGTTTAGTAAGCGAACGCCTCCCTCGGGTTCAGTTAGAGCCAATGCCTCGCACACACATGCGCCTATGTACGTACGAGAGGAACGCACAAATCACAGTGCATCGCTCGGCCCCGACCACCCACCGTAACCGGGAACTCCCCGAATTTTTACTCTCCCTCGCTTCTACCATGATTTTTTCCGTCATGGACGGCCCAAAGAATGTCATGCAGGTTCGTCTCCGGCCCGCTCAGGACGAAAAGCCCAAATTCTGTCATGATTTTTTTGTCATAGAAGTAGGAGCCCACCACATCTGTGATGATACGTGTTTTTGTCGCAATTATCGTCATAGAAGTGTCATAACCATGATAGAAAAAGTTTTTGTTCAGGCAATAATGTCACGAATGTGTCTTTTTTTTGTAGTGAAAGGTCGTGCCATAAGACAAATAACTACATTGTATGCTCCAGAGAAGGGAAGCGCAAGGAGACTGTTGCAGAATATGAGCGGAAACATGGGAAGACATAAAAAAGGACTGGTTGCCAAGCAAGAATTAGAGTGAAAGAGTGGAAGAATGGGAGCTTTGCGATAGAGAAGGTTGATCTCAAGCACAATCACAAGATGATAGATAACCTTGGTATGCTTTTGCACCTGCACTCACACAAAAGAGATGATCCTTTGATTGACCGGTTGGTGAAGGACATGCAGATGGACAATCACACATGCGCACAGATGATTTCAACACTATCGCGTATGTCCAGTGGTCGGCACTTCATGGGACATACTAGCGGCGACATGCTGAACAAGTAAGAACATCACAAAACATCTCGCTTAAGCATTTTTTGGGTAATTATTTCCTATTTGATAAGATAAGTTTGCATTGTGTTTGAAATGCAGGAAACCGCAGTTTGCAAGAGAAGAGTCTGAAGATGACGTCAAGATACTTCTAGATTTCTTCGAGAAGATTGTCGGGACCCCGATCCTAAGTCACACCGATCTAGCATGTAACACATCATATCACTTTGCGGCCTCACGCACGGTATTCCCATGACTGCAGCCTTACCTTGGCCGGGACCGTTTACGCCTTTTGGCTCATGTATATGATTGTGTCGCTAGCATCCATATGACAGAGAACCCGGGCCGACATGACTAGTCGTAAACCCAAGGTGGCACAAACTTACAGGAACAGGCATACATGACCCAGCAATGCACGTGTCGGTCAGCAGCGAGTGTAACCGGGCTGTAGCAAGCTATCAGGACTCCGGTAAACAACGCGTGAAATTTCCCCATAGGGACAGACACAGGAGCAAAGAAGAACACATGCCGATCAATCCATGTGTTCCAGTGGAAGAACTAGGAGACATTTCCCCATAAGGAAGGCTACCAAGAATAAACAACTAGGTGTCGGACCCCACACATACCAAAGCATTTCAATAACATACACACAATATGCTCGATATGTGCAGATACAACATGGCATCACAACATAACTCTATGACTCAAAGTATTTATTTAAAAGGCTCCGAGGAGCCATACATAACATGATATTAAAAACAAGGGTCACATGACCCATCATACAAAACATAGAAAGCATACAAGCAACGGAAAAATAACATGTCTGAGTATAGACAACTATAAATGAAAAAGGCTGAGAAGCCTAACTATCTACAAGACCCTCCCAAGGGTACAAGATCGTAGCTGAGGTAACAAGCTACTCATCGAAGTCCACGTAGAACTACTAATGAGGCTGAAGTCTCTCTGCAAAAACATAAATTAAGCAAACATGAGTACAAATGTACCCAACAAGACTTACATCAGAACTAACTACTTATGCATCAGGTGTCAACAAAGGGGTAGTGGAGTTTGACTGCAGCAAGCCAGCTTTGACTCAGTGGCTATCCTATACTACGACTACTAGTATTTTCTTTGGGGTGAGAAAGCGCACACTGAAGGAAATATGCCCTAGAGGCAATAATAAAGTTGTTATTTTATATTTCCTTATTCATGATAAAGGTTTATTATTCATGCTAGAATTGTATTGATCAGAAACTTAAATGTGTGAATACATAAACAAATACCGTGTCCCTAGTAAGCCTGTACTAGACTAGCTCGTTGATCAAAGATGGTTAAGGTTTCCTAACCATAGACATGTGTTGTCATTTGATAACGGGATCACATCATTAGGAGAATGAAGTGATGGACAAGACCCATCTGTTCGCTTAGCATATGATCGTTCAAGTTTATTGCTATTGCTTTCTTAATGTCAAATACATATTCCTTCGACTGTGAGATCATGCAACTCCCGGATACCGGAGGTATGCCTTGTGTGCTATCAAACATCACAACATAATTGGGTGATTATAAAGATGCTCTACAGGTATCACCAAAGGTGTCTGTTGAGTTGGCATGGACCGAGATTGGGATTTGTCACTCCGTGTATCGGAGAGGTATCTCTGGGCCCTCTCGGTAATACACATCATAAGAAGCATGCAAGCAAAGTGACTAAGGAGTTAGTTACGAGATGATGTATTACGGAACGAGTAAAGAGACTTGCCAGTAACAAGATTGAACTAGGTATGGAGATACCGACGATCGAATCTCGGGCAAGTAACATACCGATGGACAAAGGGAATTACATATGTTGTCATAAAGGTTCGACGGATAAAGATCTTCATAGAATATGTAGGAACCAACATGGGCATCTAAGTCCCGCTGTTCGTTATTGACTGGAGAGGTGTCTCGGTCATGTCTACATCAGTCTTGAACCCGTAGGGTCCGCACGCTTAACGTTCTTTGATGATATAGTATTATATGAGTTATGTGAATTGGCGACCAAATGTTGTTCGGAGTCCCGGATGAGATCACAGACATGACGAGGAGCTCCGGAGGTAAAGATTGATATATAGGACGATGCCATTTGGACACCGGAAAGGTTTCGGAATGTATCGGAAATGCATCGGAGTGCCGGAAGGGGTTCCGGGAGGCCACCGGTAAGTGGTGGGCCTTATGGGCCAAAGGGGGGAAGCACACCAGCCCACAAGGGGGCTGGTGCGCCCCTCCACCCTTGCGCACGCACCAAAGGAGGGAGGAAAGGAAGGGGGAGGCACCCCAAAAGCAGGCAGCCCCCCTTTCCTTTCCCCCCTACACAAATATGGAAGGGGGGAGTTCGGCCAGGGCAGGCGCCCTAGGGCAGCCGCCGGCCACTTGGGGCGCCCTAGGGGCTGCCTCCCCTCCCCCCTCCACCTATATATATGAGAGGACGGAGAGGGGCAACACACACCATGATTCCCTAGCCGTGTGTGGTGCCCCTCTCCCTCTAGTTCCTCCTCGGTCATATTTTCGTAGTGCTTGGCGAAGCCCTGCGGAGATAGCTGCATCACCACCGTCACCACGCCGTTGTGCTGCCGAAACTCATCTACTACTTCGCCCGTCTTGCTGGATCAAGAAGGCGAGGACGTCATCGTGCTAAACGTGTGCTGAACGCGGAGGTGCGGTACGTTCGGTACTTGATCGGTCGGATCATGAAGGTGTACGACTACATCAACCGCATTGATAAACGCTTCCGCTATATGGTCTACGAGGGTATGTAGACACACTCTCCCCTCTCGTTGCTATGCATGTCCATGGATAGATCTTGCGTGTGCGTAGAGTTTTTTTGTTTTCCATGCAACATTTCCCGACAGTGGCATCCGAGCCAGGTCTATGCGTAGATGATATGCACGAGTAGAACACAAAGAGTTGTGGGTGGTGATAGTCATACTGCTTACCACCAACGTCTTTTTTGATTTGGCGGTATTGTGGGATGAAGCAAGCCGGACCAACCTTACATGTCCACGCACATGAGACCGGTTCCACCGACTGACATGCAACTAGTTTTGCATAAAGGTGGCTGGCGGGTGTCTGTTTCTCCTACTTTAGTTGACTCGGATTTGACTATGGCTGGTCCTTGAAGAAGGTTAAAACAGCAAACTTGATAAATCACCATTGTGGTTTTTGCGTAGGTAAGAACGGTTCTTGCTAGAATCCCGTAGCAGCCACGTAAAACTTGCAACAACAAAGTAGAGGACGTCTAACTTGTTTTTGCAGGGCATGTTCTGATGTGATATGGTCAAGACGTGATATGATATAGTTTGATGTATGAGATGATCATGTTTTGTAATATCGACAACTGGCAGGAGCCTTAGGGTTGTCTCTTTATTGAATGAAATGCAAGTGCCATGTAATTGCTTTACTTTATCGCTATGCATTAGCAATAGTTTAGAAGCAATAGTTGGCAAGACGACCCCGACGCAACGATGGAGATCAATGTATTGAGCCGGTGACGATGGAGATCATGACGATGCTTTGGAGATGGAGATCAAAAGCACAAGATGATGATGGCCATATCATGTCACATATTTTGATTGCATGTGATGTTTATCCTTTATGCATCTTATTTTGCTTAGAACGGCAGTAGCATTATAAGATGATCCCTTCACTAAATTTCAAGAAAAAGTGTTCTCCTCGTGTATGCACCATTGCCAAAGATCGTCGTTTCGAACCACCATGTGATGATCGGGTGTGATAGACTCTACGTTCACATACAACGGGTGTAAGACAGTTTTGCACATGCAGAATACTTGGGTTAAACTTGACGAGCCTAGCATGTACAGACATGGTCTCAAAACACTAGAGACCGAAAGGTCAAACGTGAGTCATATAGTAGATATGGTCAACATAGAGATGTTCACCATTGAAGACTACCCCATCTCACGTGATGATCGGACATGGGTTAGTTGATTTGGATCACGTATCACTTAGATAACTTGAGGGATGTTTATTTAAGTGGGAGTTCATTAGTAATTTGATTAATTGAACTTAATTTATCATGAACTTAGTCTTAATAGTTTTTGCATATCTATGTTGTAGATCAATAGCTCGCAATATAGCTCCCCTAATTTTTATATGTTCCTAGAGAAAACTAAGTTGAAAGATGATAGTAGCAAGGTCCGTGATCTGAGGATTATTCTCATTGCTACACAGAAGAATTATGTCCTTGATGCACCGCTAGGTGACAGACCTATTGCAAGAGCAGATGCAAACATTACGAATGTTTGGCAAGCTCCATATGATGACTACTTAATAGTTTAGTGCGCCATGCTTTACGGCTTAGAACCGGGACTTCAAAAAAGTTTTGAACGCCACGGAACATATGAGATGATCCAAGAACTAAAATTGGTATTTCAGACTCATGCTTGTGTCGAGAGGTATGAGAACTCTACTTTGCCTACAAGATGGAGGAGAATAGCGCAGCCAGTGAGCAGGTGCTCAGAATGTCTGGTTACTACAATCGCTTGAATCAAGTGGGGGTTAATCTTCCAGATAAGATAGTGATTGACAGAGTTCTCTAGTCACTATCACCAAGCTACTAGAACTTCATGATGAACTATAATATGCAAGGGATGACGAAAATGATTCCCGAGCTCTTCGCGATGCTGAAGTCGGCGAAGGTAGAAATCAAGAAAGAGCATCAAGTGTTGATGATTAAACAAGACCACTAGTTTCAAGAAAAAGGGCAAGGGAAAGAAAGGGAACTTCAAGAAGAATGGCAAGCAAGTTGCTACTCCCGTGAAGAAGCCCAAAGCTAGACCCAAGCCTGAAACTGAGTGCTTCTACTTCAAAGGAAATGGTCACTAGAAGTGGAATTGCCCCGAATACTTGGCGGATAAGAAGGATGGCAAAGTGAACAAAGATATATTTGATATACATGTTATTGATGTATACCTTACTAGTGTTCTTAGTAGCCCTTGGGTATTTGATACCGGTTCAGTTGCTAAGATTAGTAATTCGAAACAAGAGTTGTAGAATAAACAGAGACTAGTTAAGGGCGAGGTGACGATGTGTGTTGGAAGTGTTTCCAAGATTGATATGATCACCATCGCACACTCCCTCTTCCTTCGGGATTAGTGTTAAGCCTGAATAAATGTTATTTGGTGTTTGCATTGAGCATGAACATGATTAGATCGTGTTTATTGCAATACAGTTATTCATTTAATTTAGAGAATAATTGTTGTTCTGTTTACATGAATAAAACCTTCTATGGTCATACACCCAATGTGAATGGTTTATTGAATCTCGATCGTAGTGATACACATATTCATAATATTGATGCCAAAAGATGCAAAGTTGATAATGATAGTGCAACATACTTGTGGCACTGCCGTTTAGGTCATATTGGTGTAAAGCGCATGAAGAAACTACATGTGGATGGACTTTTGGAATCACTTGATTATGAATCATTTGATACTTGTGAACCATGCCTCATGGGCAAGATGACTAAAACTCCGTTCTTCGAAACAATGGAGCGAGCTAATGACTTATTGGAAATAATACATACAGATGTATACGATCCAATGAGTGTTGAGGCACGCGGCGGTTATCATTATTTTCTAACCTTTACAGATGATTTGAGTAGGTATGGGTATATCTACTTGAAGAAACACAAGTCTGAAACATTTGAAAAAGTTCAAAGAATTTCAGAGTGAAGTAGAGAATCATCGTCACAAGAAAATAAAGTTTCTATGATCTAATCATGGAGGCAAATATTTGATTTACGAGTTTGGCCTTCATTTAAGAAAATGTGGAATTGTTTCACAACTCACGCCACCTGGAACACCACAGCGTAATGGTGTGTCCGAACGTCGTAACCGTACTTTATTAGATATGGTGCGTTCTATGATGTTTCTTACCAATTTGCCTTTATCATTTTGGGGTTATGCATTAGAGACAGCCGCATTCACGTTAGATAGGGCACCGTCTAAATCCATTGAGATGACACCGTATGAACTGTGGTTTGGCAAGAAACCTAAGCTGTCGTTTCTTAAAAGTTTGGGGATGCGACGCTTATGTCAAAAAGGCTTCAACCTGATAAGCTCGAACCCAAAGCGGAGAAGTGCGTCTTCATAGGATACTCGAAAGAAACTATTGGGTATACCTTCTACCATAGATCCGAAGGCAAAACCTTTGTTGCTAAGAATGGGTCCTTTCTAGAGAAGGAGTTTCTCTCAAAAGAAGTGAGTGGGAGGAAAGTAGAACTTGATGAGGTAATTGTGCCTTCTCTCAAATTGGAAAGTAGTACATCAGAGAAAGCCGTTCTCGTGATGCCTACACCAACCAGAGAGGAAGAAAATGATGATGATCATGAAACTTCGGATCAAGTTACTACTGAACCTCGTAGGTCGACCAGAGCACGATCCGCACTAGAGTGGTACGGTAATCCTATTCTGGAAGTTATGTTATTAGACCATGGCGAACCTACAAACTATGAAGAAGCTATGATGAGCCCAGATTCTGATAAATGGCTTGAGGCCACGAAATCTGAGATAGGATCCATGTATGAGAATAAAGTGTGGACTTTGGTGGACTTGCCCGATGATCGGCAAGCCATTGAGAATAAATGGATCTTCAAGAAGACTGACGCTGATGGTAATGTTACTGTCTACAAAGCTCGACTTGTCGCGAAAGGTTTTCGACAAGTTCAAGGAGTTGACTACGATGAGACTTTCTCACCAGTAGCGATGCTTAAGTCTGTCCTAATCATGTTAGCAATTGCCGCATTTTATAATTATGAAATCTGGCAAATGGACATCAAAACTGTATTCCTTAATGGATTTCTTAAAGAAGAGTTGTATATGATGCAACCAGAAGGTTTTGTCGATCCTAAAGGTGCTAACAAAGTGTGCAAGCTCCAGCGATCCATCTATGGACTGGTGCAAGCATCTCGGAGTTGGAATATACGCTTTGATGAGGTGATAAAAGCAAATGGTTTTATACAGACTTACGGTGAAGCCTGTATTTACAAGAAAGTGAGTGGGAGCTCTGTAGCATTTCTAATATTATATGTGGACGACATATTGTTGATTGGTAATGATATAGAATTTCTGGATAGCATAAAAGGATACTTGAATAAGAATTTTTCAATGAAAAACCTCGGTGAAGCTACTTACATATTGGGCATCAAGATCTATAGGGATAGATCGAGACGCCTAATAGGACTTTCACAAAGCACATACCTTGACAATGTTTTTGAAGAAGTTCAAAATGGATAAGTCAAAGAAAGGGTTCTTGCTTATGTTGCAAGGTGTGAAGTTGAGTAAGACTCAAAGCCCGACCCGGGCAGAAGATAGAGAGAGAATGAAAGTCATTCCCTATGCCTCAGTCATAGGTTCTATATAGTATGCCATCCTGCGTACCAGACCTTTTGTGTGCCTTGCCATGAGTTTGGCAAGGGGGTACAATAGTGATCCAGGTGTAGATCACTGGACAGTGGTCAAAATTATCCTTAGTTACCTAAGAGGACTAAGGAAATATTTCTTGGTTATGGAGGTGATAAAGAGTTTGTCGTAAAGGGTTACGTCGATGCAAGCTTTGACACCAATTCGGATGACTCTGAGTCTCAATCTGGATACGTATTGAAAGTGGGAGCAATTAGCTAGAGTAGCTCCATATAGAGCATTGTAGACATAGAAATTGGCAAAATACATACGGATCTGAATGTGACAGACCCGTTGACTAAACTTCTCTCACAACCAAAACATGATCACACCTTAGTACTATTTGGGTGTTAATCACATGGCAATGCGAACTAGATCATTGACTCTAGTAAACTCTTTGGGTGTTGGTCACATGGCGATGTGAACTATGGGTGTTAATCAGATGGCGATGTGAACTAGATTATTGACTCTAGTGCAAGTGGGAGACTGAAGAAAATATGCCCTAGAGGCAATAATAAAGTTGTTATTTTATATTTCCTTATTCATGATAAAGGTTTATTATTCATGCTAGAATTGTATTGATCGGAAACTTAAATACATGTGTGAATACATAAACAAATACCGTGTCCCTAGTAAGCCTCTACTAGTCTAGCTCGTTGATCAAAGATGGTTAAGGTTCCCTAACCATAGACATGTGTTGTGATGTCTACTACGAAACTTTATTCTTGTAGACTCGTGTTGGGCCTCCAAGCGCAGAGTTTTGTAGGACAGTAGCAATTTTCCCTCAAGTGGATGACCTAAGGTTTATCAATCCATGGGAGGCGTAGGATGAAGATGGTCTCTCTCAAACAACCCTGCAACCAAATAACAAAAAGTCTCTTGTGTCGCCAACACACCCAATACAATGGCAAATTGTATAGGTGCACTAGTTCGGTGAAGAGATGGTGATAAAAGTGTAATATGGATGGTAGAAATATATTTTTATAATCTGAATAAATAAAAACAGCAAGGTAGCAAGTGATAAAACGAAGCACAAACGGTGTTGCAATTCTTGAAAACAAGGCCTAGGGTCCGTACTTTTGCTAGTGCAATCTCTCAACAATGCTAATCTAATTGGATCATATAACCTTCCCTTAACGTGTGATGAAGAATCACTCCAAAGTTCTTATCTAGCGGAGAACATAAGAAGAAATTGTTTGCAGGGTAGGAAACCACCTTAAAGTTATTCTTTCCGTTTGATCTCTTCAAGAGTTTGTACTAAAATAACACAAAGTTATTCTTTCCGTTCGATCTATCCAAGAGTTCGTACTAAAATAACACCATATGATACGCATCAACCAACTCTAATGTCACCTAGATACTCCAATGTCACCACAAGTATCCATGAGTTAATTATACGATACGCATCAAACAATTTCAGATTCATAATACTCGATCCAACACAAAGAACCTCAAAGAGTGCCCCAAGATTTCTACCGGAGAAACAAGTACGAAAACGTGCATCAACCCCTATGCATAGATTACCCCAATGTCACCTCGGGAATCCGCGAGTTGACTGCCAAGACATAGATCAAGTGCTCTCAAATCCAAAAAAGTATTCAATCCGATAAAACGAAATCTCAAAGGGAAAACTCAATTCATCACAACAAGATAGAGAGGGGAAAACACCATATGATCCAACTATATTAACAAAGCCCGCGATACATCAAGATCATGACATCTCAAGAACATGAGAGAGAGAGATTAAACACATAGCTACTGGTACAAACCCTCAGCCCCAAGGGTGGACTACTCCCTCCTCATCATGGTGACCGCCGGGATGATGAAGATGGCCACCGGTGATGGTTTTCCCCTCTGGCAGGGAGCCGGAATGGGGTCTAGATTGGTTTTTCATGGCTATAGAGGCCTGCGGCAGTGGAACTTCTGATCTAGGGTTACCCCGAGGGTTTTTGGAATATTTGATAATTTATAGGGCGAAGAGGCGGTGCGGGAGGCCACCGAGGTGGGCACAACTCACCAGGGCGTGCCTGGGGCCCCAGGCGCGCCCATGTGGGTTGTGCCCCCCCCCTCGAGGCACCCCTCTAGTACTTCTCTGGCCTACTGGATGTCTTCTGGTCCAAAAAAAAATTCTCCAAAAAGTTTCGCTGCGTTTGGACTCCGTTTGGTATTGATTTTCTGCGATGTAAAAAACAAGCAAAAAAAACAGCAACTGGCACTGGGCACTATGTCAATAGGTTAGTCCCAAAAAATGATATAAAGTTGCTATAAAATGATTGTAAAACATCTAAGAATTATAATATAACAGCAAGAATACTTCATAAATTATAGATACGTTGGAGACGTATCAGCATCCCCAAGCTTAATTCCTACTCGTCCTCAAGTAGGTAAATGATAAAAGAAATAATTTATGAAGTGTGAATGCTAGCAAAGTGCACAAGTTTGATCAGTGATAATTTCAAACACTTTTCCTAGCATCATAACAACAATTCTTTCTCATAAAACTTCTCATGTTATAGTAGCAACCAATTCACATGTTAAGGTTCAAACAATGAATTCTCTTAAAACTCAACAACCTATGTTCTTAGTCACCAAACAATTGCAATTCAACTTATTCAACAAAATCGAAGTAAGAGCTCCACATACTCAATCATCATATAGTCTTCCATGATTGCTAGTACTCAAAGCATATACTTAGAACAAATGGCATCCATCGAACACAGACAAAGATAGGAGCTTAATATTTCGCCTCCCAACTCATTTATCATAGAGATAATTGTCAACAATAATAAATCATGATCAAATATATTTGACTGGTCATATGTGCCTAGATCTTTCCCCACCACATGATGCTTGCCAACTAGAGAATAGTTGAGGTTAAAATGAGATTTCATACTATTGACTCTTTGCATAAAAGTAAATACTGAAGAGTAAAAGATAGCAACCTTATGATGCCCAAGCTCTTGATGCAAAGGAACGTCACATTATATTGCCCCTTATGATAGCAACCTTTATTATGCAGTCCGTCGCTTTTATTACTTTTCCATCACAAGTTCGTACAACACTCAATTTTCCCTTACAATAAAAGATCAAACGTATTTAGGGGCAATTTTTATTGCTTTATGCACCGATGACAACTTACTTGATGGATCTTATTCAATCCATAGGTAGGTATGGTGGACACTCATGGCAAGAAACTGGGTTTAAGGGTTTTTGGATGCACAAGTAGTATCTCTACTTAGTACGAATTTTTGGCTAGCAAAAGATCCTAGGCAAACACCACATGTTGGAGGATCCATAACAATATAACTTCCATGCAAATATACACAACCATAACTCATTACGTTTTTTTCCTTGTACAACTTCAACTAATTTTCTCAAGTTTGAAAATAATTAATGGGTATTCACAATCATAGAAGATGTCCAAGATAATATATTTGTATGTGAAATTTCTCTTCCTTATACTAATCATTCATGAATTGCTTGTGTGACCAATATTGTGATTGTCAAGCTTCAAAAGATTTCACTTTCTAAACCCAATGTGAAGCTACCACTAGGCATGATATAATTTCAACTTCATGATATTCAATTCATTCAACAATTTACTCATAGGATATAAGTGAAGCACGAGAGTAAATGACAAACTATTCCAAAAAGATATAAGTGAAGATCATGCGAGTAGTTAAGTAAATAGGTAGCTAATTGAGGACTCTCTCTTATTTAAAACTTTCAGATCTAAGTATTTTATTAAAACAGCAAGCAAAACAAAATAAAATGACATTCCAAGAATAGCACAACTCATGTGAAGAAGCAAAAACTTAGGCTCAACCGAGGCTGACCGATAATTGTTGATGAAGAAAGGTGGGATGCCTACCGGGGCATCCCCAAGCTTAGATGCTTGAGACTTGTTGAAATATTACCTTGGGATGCCTTGGGCATCCCCAAGCTTGAGCTTTTGTGTCTCCTTAATTCCTTTTATATCATGGTTTCCCTAAATCCTAAAAACTTCATCCACACAAAACTCAACAAAACTCGTGAGATAAGTTAGTATAAATCAATGCAATAACCTTATCATTCTCTACTGTAGGAAATCACTAAAATTATTATTCAACATTGCATACTAAATTCCTCTGCATATTTAATACTCCTATCCTCAAATAGAATCATTAAACAAGCAAACATATGCAAACAATGCAAACATAACAGCAATCTGTCTAAACAGGATAGTCTGTAAAGAATGTAATATTCCTCATACTTATCTAATTCCAATAATTCTGAAAAATTTCAGCACTGTAGAAAATTTATCATAGCTTATTTTGCAAAAAAAATTCAACATTTTATCACATTCTAAATTTTCTGGAGAATTATTGCAACAGCGATAAACTTTCTGTTTTTGAAACAGCAACTCATATATTTGCAAAATAAGCATGGTGAAGGCTAACCTTGCCACTTTTATTGAAGTAAGAGATGCAAAACATTATTCTAAATAACATCAAGCAAATCCTAATAAAATAAAATGACTCTCCAAGAAAAACTCATATCATGTGACGAATGAAAATATAGCTCCAAGTGAGGTTACCGATAATGTTGAAGACGAAAGAGGGGATGCCTTCCGGGGCATCCCCAATCTTAGTTGCTTGGATCTTCCTTGAATATTGCCTTGGGGGTGCCTTGGGCATCCCCAAGCTTAGGGTCTTGTCACTCCTTATTCTCCTCATATCGATATCTCACCCAAAAACTGTGGCACCCCGGCTCAGAGAACCGGTTTACCAGTGTTTCCAATCCAGAGATCATGTCTTCTGGAAACACACAACCACTTGGAACAGAACATAGCTGAACTTTTATTGATGATAGTCGAGTACAAGCTCATATATTACATAATCATCGAGGCCAAAGGCACATCTAGTGCTATGACAGTATCTACATTATTTATCTAACATATCGGGGCCTCGGTATTACTGTGGAATACTACAGCGGAAGACTACTACGTAGCGGAACATGATAGTAACTCCATCCACAGGGACACTGCTGAGGACACATCCTAAGCATCGCAACATGGACATTGAGACCTCCGTCTCAGTCTTCTCCTGCATCTGGCATGATACGCCAGGTGAGTACTTTGAATGTACTCGCAAGCACATGACAACCAAATATGCAGCAAATAATAGCATGGCAATGAACAGGTTAAGCTCTAAGTGATTCACTTACTGGCACCAACTTACTCATATTCGGGTTATCTCACAATCCCCAGAATACTCGATCTCAATGAGTACTTTTGCTCATAAGACAAGTTCTTCCATCATTACTACGGTTATTACAGTTCATCACCTAGAGAGGTCTGGACGGGCTGTCCAATACCGTGGACGCGGCTATTCGAATAGATTTTACACTCTGCAGAGGTTGCGCACTTTACCCACACTATGGAGCACTGACCTCGTGATCCCATTCGGGTGGACTAGAATTGCTCCAACGAAACTTGCCTGACCCGTGACTCTTCCATCGTACCACCAGCAATCACACTCCCCCGGAGTCAAGCCTTGGGTGGCCCCGTGTCACCTCGTGACACCTGCCACTGTCGTGGCCTAACTAAACTGTCCCAAACGGGGACGCCGGCAAACAACTCAACTGGGCTCAGAGGGTTATCGCCATCTACCTGATCAGGGCAGCACGCACGCATAACCCTCCCTCTTTGGAGGTACCGGTGAAAGAGCACCAAGCCAAACCAAGTCAAGGCCGTCCCATACCGGCAAATGTGGCTGCACGGGTAAGCCCGGACAGGTGACTCTTGATCAACCAACTAAGTTTCACTTAGCAAGCAAGGTTAATCATCATAAGGCATTTGAATAATTTACTTTGAATTATCAATGATAATTTAAATGCAAGAAATGAATATGAATTATGCAATGCTATGAAATGCTTCATAATATGGATGTCCTGGCTTGCCTTGATCAGTTGGGTTGTTCAGAAACTCCTGGTCTTCAAATCCACAAGTATCTCCTTCTGGAAATATTTTTAAATGGCAAAAGAAAATGTCACATAAAGCCTTTTTACTCACCAACAATTATGTGAGTATTGGAAAAATACCAAACTTGGTGGAAAAATAAAGGGCTTCATTATGAACACAATGCAAAAAGAATCAGGTCAAATGGACCTTCCTATAAAAAGTTATAAGTAGTCAAACCTACTGGTCAACTCAGTTAAATAAATCAAAAATGAAAAAAAAACCAGAACGGGCCACGTCGAAGGCGTATTTGCCCCGGGCGCCTCCACTTACCGCTTCGGTAAGTCGCTGATAGGTGGGGCCCTTCGTGTAAAACAGAGGAGAGAGAGCAGAGAAGAGGGGCGGCTCACCGGCGGTGATTGCCGGCGATAGCGACGGCGGTTGGGCTCGTGGATTGTGGGGATGGATCGGGCGTTCGACGGCGGTTCACCCTGTACCCATAGCTCCTCCGGAGATGGCCGGACGGCGTCGCACCCTTCTTCTCCAGCGGATGGGTGCTATGGTGATCGTCGGCGATGGGGATTCCGGTGGCGGTTTGATTCGGGGTGGGGTCTGGAAGCACCAGTGGAACACCACGAACTCAGCGGTGGGCTCGGGCGGAGTTGGGATGGCTTGGAGAGGGCTGGTGATGGAGCTCAGCTGGTGGCGGAGCTCCGGCGAAGCTCGAGGCCAGAGGGCCTCTCGGCCTTGGCTCTTGCTCTGTGGGGGCGATTGAGGAGGAGGGAGAGGGGTGAGGAGCTCAGCGAGGCTGGACGGGGCTATTTATAGCCGAGAAGAGGCGCTCGGCGAGCTCTCTGGATGCGGCGAGATGTGGGCCATGGCGCCGGCGAGACGTACGCCGCGCTGGCTGGATGCTTGCTACGAAGGGACGTGAGAGAGCAGCCGCATTCAATGCAGGAGGCGACGGCTCGGGAGGAAACGACGGGCAGCGTCGCAACTATGACCGCACGGGTCTCACAGTGCGGCGATGGCGTGGCGGCCGGCGAGGGCGAGGGTTCTGGAGGGGCTGCGTGTCGACCAGAGGCGATGTCGGCATGCCCAGACAAGCTGCTGCGGCGCCGTGGTCTCGCTCGGATGAGACCCGAGCCTGGCGCAGCACAGAGCGCGGCGACAAGCATGCCAGCGCCGTGCTCACCACGGTGCTTGGCACCAGGAGGCCACGCAAGCCTGGCAAAACATGTCCAGCATGTCGACCTTCGATCCTTCAGATCACCTACAGCCTTGGTTTGGCTTGGTTCACGCAGAGATGAGAGGTAAGATCATCAACAGTCTCTGACAGCAAACTTGGGGAGATTCCAGAGAAGAAATGAGGTGGAGATTGAGCCAAAGATGGTGTCTGGAGTGATCCTCGTTGGAAAGACTCCAAACTGGCCAAGTTTGAGGTGGTTTGGATAAGTTTTAAGGGTAGTTCATGTGTAACCTGCAAAACTGGTCCAGAATCAAAATGTTGAAGTACTGCTCACTTGGAAGATCTTCAGATGCTGAAACTTGGTGTAGGGAAGTCATTTGTAGGTGTCCTCATGCCACAAAAATTTGAGAGCATTTGGATAAACCTAGCATGTACTTCCTTCACAAAGGTCCAATCTGACCAGAAGCAAAACTGAATTATTTTGCAAAATAATTGCACTAGGTCATGGAATATTTTTGGATATTGGGGCAAGATATGATCCAAAGTATTTTAGGGAATTATTTGGGAATTTTCTGAGCATCATAGCTATAGGTTGCTTCACAACCCATAGTAATGCACTAAATTCTCAAATAAAAGAAAAGAGTTATAGAAAATGATTTAAGTTGGGATTTGGGTTCTTGAAGTACTTGGCAGGGTTCTGGTAAGGTGATGAGGCTTTGGATTACTTGGAAAGGGTTCAGAAATGTCCAAGATCAATGAATAGGTACAAAAACCATTCAAATTTCAAATAAAGCCAAGAAAAGTTTGAAAAGAAAAAGTTGCAAAAATCAGGGTGTCACAAACCTACCCCCTTAGGATGAATCTCATCCTCGAGATTCGGTTGCTCAGGGAACAAATATGGGTAAGCGGATCTCAGAAAATCTTCTCTTTCCCAAGTGGCCTCTTCCTCAGTGTGGTGCTCCCACAGCACCTTGTAAAATCTTATCACCTTACTCCTTGTGGTTCTTTTCATCTCGTCCAGGATCCTTACAGGTTTTTCTTCATAGGCCAGGTCCTTAGCCAATTCTAATTCAATCATATCTGCTTGCTTGGCTGGGGGTGCAATGCATTTCCTTAATTGTGAGATGTGAAAGACATCATGAATGTCAGACAGTGCTGGTGGTAATTCCAACTGATATGCGACTTTGCCCTTCCTGGCAATCACTGGAAAGGGACCGATGTATCTTGGGGCTAGTTTTCCTCGGGTGCCAAACCTCTTTACTCCCTTCATAGGAGTTACCCGTAGATAAGCATAGTCTCCGGGCTCGAAAGTTACTTCCCGGTGCTTTGGGTCGTAATAGCTCTTCTGTCGGGACTTGGCTGCTTGCAGATGCTCTTGAATATCCTTGACTTGCCTTTCAGCTTCGAGCATCAAGTCTGTACCAAAAATGCGACTATCTCCTGTCTGGGACCAGTTCAGTGGTGTGCGGCACTTCCGTCCGTACAATGCCTCAAAAGGCGACATTTTGAGACTTGCCTGATAGCTGTTGTTGTAGGAGAATTTAGTGTACGACAAACTATCCTCCCATTTGGGTCCATGGGAGAGAGCACATGACCGAAGCATATCCTCTAATATTTGGTTCACTCGCTCGGTCTGTCCATCTGTCTGCGGATGGTATGCTATGCTGTGTTTCAGCATGGTTCCCTAGGCTTGATGTAGCCATAGCCAGAATGCTGAGGTAAATAGGGAACCCCTATCTGAAGTGATAGACTTGGGTACTCCGTGCAGACCGACTATCCGAGACATGTAGAGTTGTGCCAGCTGATTTGCGTTGAAAGTAGTCTTTACTGGGATAAAGTGAGCCACCTTTGTGAGTATGTCTACAATGACCCAAATAGCATCATTGCCTCTCGTGGACTTGGGCAGTCCCACAATAAAATCCATACATATGTCGTCCCACTTCCTCTGGGGCATTGGTAAAGGTTGTAGTAGCCCAGCGGGTTTCTGATGCTCTGCTTTGACCTTGTTGCAAATGTCACAACAGGCGACATAGTATGCTATATCTTTCCACATTCCAGACCACCAAAAAGTTCCTCTCAAGTCCTGATACATCTTGGTACCTCCTGGGTGGACCTAATATGCGGACTCATGTGCTTCCTTGAGTATTTGTTGCCTCAAGTTGTTCTGATTCGGCACACAAATTCGTTTCTCAAACCACACGGTACCTTGTTCATCTACACGGAAGGACTTGGCCTTCCCTTGCTGAATTAACTCTTTGATCTTCCGAATTTCTTCATCTGACTTTTGTGCTTCCTTGATTTCCTCCATGAGGGTTGAAGTAATTTCCAACGTATCTGGGGTCATAGGGCCACATAGCACCATATTGAGCTTGACAAACTCTTCTTGTAAGCTCGGATGCATGCCCTCAATGAAGCGACGGTAGTAGCCTGCCAAGCCCAGGAAACTACGGACTTCAGTCACCGTGACTGGTGTCTTCCAGTTCAAGACCGCAGTAACCTTACTGGGATCAACAGCTACTCCCTTCTCTGACAGAATATGTCCAAGGAATCCCACCTCTTTTAGCCAAAATTCGCACTTACTGAACTTGGCATATAAGCGATGGGTTCTCAACCTTTCCAAGACAGCTCTGAGATGTTGCTTATGTGCTTCTTCATCCTTAGAATATATCAGGATGTCGTCAATGAACACCACTACGAACTTGTCCAGAAAGTCCATGAATACTTTGTTCATCATACTCATGAAGTAGGCTAGAGCGTTGGTCAATCCAAATGCCATAACTGTAAATTCATATAGTCCATAACGAGTGGTGAACGCTGTCTTGGGGATATCCTCCTTTCAGATTTTCAGTTGAT
Organism: Thinopyrum elongatum; assembly: GCA_011799875.1. Classification (NCBI taxonomy): domain Eukaryota; kingdom Viridiplantae; phylum Streptophyta; class Magnoliopsida; order Poales; family Poaceae; genus Thinopyrum; species Thinopyrum elongatum. The sequence continues at coordinate 459,402,552 of CM022302.1, read as the reverse complement.
GATATCCCGTTCTGAGGTCGATCTTAGAGAATACCCGTGCTCCATTCAACTGGTCGAATAAGTCATCAATTCGAGGGAGTGGGTACTTGTTCTTGATAGTGACCTCATTAAGCTGGCGATAGTCTACGCACATTCGTAGACTTCCATCCTTTTTCTTGACAAATAATACTGGTGACCCCCATGGCGAGATGCTTGGATGAATGTATCCTTTTTGTAGCAACTCGTCCAACTGCTTCTTTAGCTCTGCCAGCTCTGGGCCTGGCATACGATAATATTTCTTGTATATTGGAGCTGTACCAGGAATTACTTCAATGGCGAACTCCAATTCTCGGCCGGGCGGCATTCCTGGTAATTCCTCAGGGAACACATCTGGAAACTCGCAGACAACTGGGATCAGGTTCATATCTGTAACAGTGGTCTGGCATGTCGTGCCCTTTCTTGTTATCATTTTGCTGGCCAGAAATTGGACGGTCTGTCCGGCGGGGTTCACCAATGTCACCGTTCTGGTGGCGCAGTTGATACACACTTGGTGTGGTGCCAACCAGTCCATTCCCAGTATTATATCCAGTCCTGGGGAGTCAATAGCAACAAGGGTGGCCGGGAATTTGACTCCATGAATTGAAATTTCTAGATCCTTATATATTATATTTGTTCTGAGCATAGAGCCAGGGGATTGTTCCACCATGATTTTGTCCAAAAGTGAAGGATAAAACTTGTCCAATGTGGCAAAACTTCGCGAAATAAACTAATGGGAAGCCCCAGAATCAAATAAAATTACGGCAGGTATGTTATTGATAGAAAACATACCAAGGACAATGTCTGGAGCTTCGCAGACTTCTTCGGCAGAGATGTGGTGGACGCATCCGTGGCTGAAGTTGTGGTTGGGACGACGTCCAAGGTGATTGACTTGTGGCTTGTGGTCAGCTGATTGCTTTCCGTTATTGGTAGGGCACTGCTTGGCGTAGTGTCCACTCTGGTCACAAGTGAAATAGGTGTTGTTGCGGCGGTAGTCCTCTATGACTGGCTGCTTGCCGAAGGTCTTGTTTTGGTTACCTGGCTTGCTGTTGTTGCCACCATTGTTCCACACTGGTTTGTTCTCAGATGACCCTGGCTGCCAACTGCGCAGCTTTTGCGTGTATGGCTCCTTGTTGTCCTTCTTGGGCTCGAACTTCCTCTTACAATCATCATTCCTAGACTTTTGTTCTCATTCGGCGATGAAGGCCTTATCCACCAATGTCTGGAAATCGGGGAAGTCCAACATGCATAACTGACATCGGAGGGCGTGATTAAGTCCTCCGAGGAACCGGTCTATTTTCCTTTCTTCGGTAGCCACATCATGAGGAGAGTACTGGGCCAAATTGTTGAACTTGTTTAAGTATTCTCCCATAGACATGTTTCCTTGTGTGAGGGCCAGGAATTCCCTCTGCTTCACTTTCATGATACCCGTGGGAATATGATACTTGCGGAACAGTTCTTTGAATTTCTCCCAAGAAATCTCTTCAGTGGGCCACATTAACTTGGTGTTGTCCCACCATACGGCTGCCGTGCCTTCAAGATAATGGGTAACAAATGGGACTTTATCTGCTTCCTCACAATGAGCGATATCCAATTTCTTTTCCATGGTTCTTAACCAATCATCAGCCTCAATAGGATCCGTAGCCTGATTAAAGCTGGGTGGTTTTGTACGCTGGAAGTCAGACAGTTTGGAATGCACCCCATTGCCATTGTTTTGACCTACTATTGTCTGCATACTCTTGAGAAATTCCATGAGGTCTTGGTTTCTCTTTTCCTCAAACATTCTCATTATCTGATCTGTGGTTGGTGCTTGAGGTGGTGGTGGTGGTAAGTCTTCGGGCGGTTGCCCTGCCTGCCTGGTGGATCGACGGACGGGGTTTCCATCGCCGCCTTGACTGCTACTTCCTCTCTTCATCCTAATTTTGTTCCCATGGTAAACACCTAATCGATGAGCAACATCCATAAGGAGAATACGGTAATATGACACCAACATAATTCATGAAAAAAAGGCAAATAAAGAAAACAAGATAACCCAACATCATACATGGCAAGCTAGTAGGGGAATAACATGACTAGACTGTTCATACGACAGTCCACATATGCAAAGATGCATGCATTACTACTCAAACTCCAGTCTAGTAGCATCGGTGACACGAACACTGCCCATCTGAAGAATCCTCGTTGCCAGATCCTGAGTCGGAATCAGAACTGATGGTGTGAGTCACCGGATCAAAGGATACACGACGTCGCTGCTGAGACGGCTCTCCATCCGTGGGAGAAAGATCACGTCGCCTCAGCATCGGCAGAGCAGGAGTGGCTAGGAGTGAGGCCCACTCAGCTGGGGTCTCGAGTCGACTACTAGACGATAAGCCTGATGGTCCAGAAGAACCAGAAGGTGTATCAAACACACGCGAAGGTGGAACTGGTGGTGAATAACTGGGTGGAACTACAGGAGGAGGAGGTGTTGGAGTCACTGCTGCAAGTGCCCCCTGAATATGACACAGCTCCTCAGCCAAGGAAATGATCATACGATAACTGGCGTTCAGGTAGCGAGACAAAACACCAGTCGCATGATCACACGCCGGGTCAATAGGTGAGAAAAGGACTCGCCCTGTCGTGGGCGATAGAGTGGGATAGTGGAAGAAACCTGGATGGGTCTGCATCTCGACCTCGTGGAAGTGCAAGTCAGTAATAGCCTCCATGGCAACAAACTGGATTGCCAGCTCTGGAGTAGAAGCCACTCCGCCCTTGGAAGAGCGAGAAGAGCTTCCAATATCCGAAGTCACGGTCATGTAAGCCACAGCATGGTACTCATATACTGACTCGCCCAACTGCTCCCAAAACACCTGGTACACCGGGTCATCACTGTTGGGATACAGCCGAAGCCAGACGCTACGAAGCAGAGCTAGAAAAGTGTGGTGTTCTGGCTCATGATGGAAATGATATGGAACTGGTGCCATCTACACTCACAATGCCAAGGATTAGTAACACAACGAATTATGATGCATGAGGCATGGCATGCAACAATCAATTGCAACAAACAGGATGCACACTCAAAGTCCTATACTAATCGCAGTCCTAGCGCGGGTTACCTAGGGTGTCCTACAGTCAGCACGGCTCTGATACCAAGCGTTGTGGCACCCCAGCTCAGAGAACCAATTTACCAGTGTTTCCAACCCAGAGATCATGTCTTCTGGAAACACACAACCACTTGGAACAGAACATAGCTGAACTTTTATTGATGATAGTCGAGTACAAGCTCATATATTACATAATCATCGAGGCCAAAGGCACATCTAGTGCTATGACAGTATCTACATTATTTATCTAACATATCGGGGCCTCGGTATTACTGCGGAATACTACAGCGGAAGACTACTACGTAGCGGAACATGATAGTAACTCCATCCACAGGGACAATGCTGAGGACACATCCTAGGCATCGCAACACGGACATCGAGACCTCTGTCTCAGTCTTCTCCTGCATCTGGCATGATACGCCAGGTGAGTACTTTGAATGAACTCGCAAGCACATGACAACCAAATATGTAGCAAATAATAGCATGGCAATGAACAGGTTAAGCTCTAAGTGATTCACTTACTGGCAGTAACTTACTCATATCCGGGTTGTCTCACAATCCCCAGAATACTCGATCTCAATGAGTACTTTTGCTCATAAGACAAGTTCTTCCATCATTACTATGGTTATTACGGTTGATCACCTAGAGAGGTCTGGACGGGCTGTCCAATACCGTGGACGCGGCTATTCGAATAGATTTTACACTCTGCAGAGGTTGCGCACTTTACCCACACTATGGAGCACTAACCTCGTGATCCCATTCGGGTGGACCAGCATTGCTCCAACGAAACTTGCCTGACCCGTGACTCTTCCATTGTACCACCGGCAATCACACTCCCCCGGAGTCAAGCCTTGGGTGGCCTCGTGTCACCTCGTGACACCTGCCACCGTCGTGGCCTAACTAAACTGTCCCAAACGGGAACGCCAGGAAACAGCTCAACTGGGCTCACAGGGTTATCACCGTCTACCTGATCAGGGCAGCACGCACGCATAACCCTCCCTCTTTGGAGGTACCGGTGAAAGAGCATCGAGCCAGACCAAGTCAAGGCCGTCCCATACCGGCAAATGTGGCTGCACGGGTAAGCCCGGACAGGTGACTCTTGATCAACCAACTAAGTTTCACTTAGCAAGCAAGGTTAATCATCATATCAATTTGAGTTATCATCATAAGGCATTTGAATAATTTACTTTGAATTATCAACGATAATTTAAATGCAAGAAATGAATATGAATTATGCAATGCTATGAAATGCTTCATAATATGTCCTGGCTTGCCTTGATCAGTTGGGTTGTTCAGAAACTCCTGGTCTTCAAATCCACAAGTATCTCCTTCTAAAAATATTTTTAAATGGCAAAAGAAAATGTCACATAAAGCCTTTTTACTCACCAACAATTCTGTGAGTATTGGAAAAATTCCAAACTTGGTGGAAAAATAAAGGGCTTCATTATGAACATAATGCAAAAAGAATAAGTTCAAATGGACCTTCCTGTAAAAAGATATAAGCAGTCAAACCTACTAGTCAACTCTGTTAAATAAATCAAAAATGAAAAAAAAACCAGAACGGGCGACGTCGAAGGCGTATTTGCCCCGGGCGCCTCCACTTTTGTGGCACCCCGGCTCAGAGTAAACCGGAACGCCCCGTATTCCAGCCCAAGAACGAGTCTTCTGGAATACGGCACTGTTGGCATGGAACAAATCAGCTCCTTATTGCAATAGATATGGTTACAACGGTACAAGGATTACATCGGCACGGCAACACTATGCCTGCCCGGGGTAGCTCTATGCTAACAGCGGAGCAACTCTCTCTCGGCAGCGGAACAGCGATGACGATGATGGACTCCACTCCGCAGGGACTCTGGCTAGAACGCGTCTCCTAGGTCGCAAACTCAGGATCCTCGACAAGCAAGCAATCATGGCATGACCTACAAACTAGCATGACATGCCAGGTGAGTACTTTGAATGTACTCGCAAGCTCACAACAAACATCAGCATTAAAGCAAAACAACATCATAGCAGTCAATATTAACAAGCCTGGTTATCTAGCAATATAACTTCTGAAGTAAAATGCAGTAAGGTAAAGCATATTTAATTCATACTCCGAATAATCTCGGGATCCACTCCGAACCTGTTCCCAAGTCCAATCCCATCATGTGGTCATCCGACCACTCATCTCACAGCCATCCCGTGGCTGACATATCAAATACTTGATACTATCTGTACCATAAGTCTGACAAACTTACTCTCCTCCGGGTTGTCTCACAACCCTCAGAATACTCATGAACCACCGAGTACTTCTGATCATACGACGAGTTCTTCCATCATTATCATCACTACCATGGTTGACCACCTAGTGAGGTCAGGTCGGACTGTCCAATACCATGGACACGGCTATTCGAATAGATTTTACACTCTGCAGAGGTTGCGCACTTTACCCACACTATGGAGCACTGACCTCGCGATCCCATTCGGGTGGATCAGCGTTGCTCCAACGAAACCTGTCTGACCCGTGACTCTTCCATCGTACCACCGGCAATCACACTCCCCCGGAGTCAAGCCTTGGGTGGCCCCGTGTCACCTCGTGACACCTGCCACCGTCGTGGCCAAACTAAACTGTCCCAAACGGGGACCTGGTACCATATACTCAACTGGGCTCACAAGGTTATCGCCGCCTACCGGGCCAGGGTAGCGCGCACGCATAACCTTCCCTGTCGGGCGGTACCGGTGAAAGAGCACACGATCAGACCAAGTCAAGGCCGTCCCATACCGGCAAATGTGGTTGCACGGATAAGTCCGGACAGGTGACTCAAGGTCAACCGACTAAATATCGCATCTCTGAATAATATTTCTGTCATAGTAACGATAACCAGTATGCTTAAGCCACTGCTATTACTCATCTCCATGAACTACTGAATGAACTCCAGAGTAATCATAGACAGTGATCTCAACATCATGGCATCAACGAGAGGGTAAACTACTAGTCATTAGTAATTTGGTACTCAACCTGGCTGTCACCTATCCGAGAATTAATTCCAACATTGCATAGTCCAATTCATTTCACAAATAACTCATACTTGCTATTAAAGTAATTAGTTAAACCATGATATTGCAATGCAATGATGCAGATGAGAGTTGTGGCTTGCCTGGGGGTGAAGGAATCATCGGAAAGGAGTGCGGAATGGTCGCGGAGTTGACTGTCGGAAACAGTTCTCTCTCGAAGGGGCTGTTTATGAACAAGGGCAAAAGGGTCATTTCCACTTTGTGTAAACATTATGAAAATGACTCCATCAGAACGGGCTCGACGAGACAAAGACGTGGGCGTTGGATTCGCCTCGATCGGAGTCTCGGTTAAAAAGTTGTGATAGTTTTTCTGCCAGGGACCTGTCTGTAAATAAAATCTTCACAAACGGGTCCTCAGCCGAAAAACAGATCGCGCATTTCTGAAAGATACACGTTCCAGAAGAGAAAACGCATTTGGGCCCGAAGAAGCACCAAAGTACGCTTTCAGAAAGTGAAAACGTAAACCCGAGTTTACGCCTCCACTTATCCACGCGGGCCCGGGCGTTGACTCCGCCTTGTGGCTGACGGGTGGGGTCCGCTGGGTGGTGGGGCCCGCCTGGCCTAGTCGTCTCCTTCGTCCTCGCGCTGGCCCGACCGAAGCAGAGGAGGGGCAGGGGAGGGGCGGCGCCGGCGGTGGTCTGGGCAGCTCAGGCCGTCTTCGGTCGAGCGGAAGGCACCGGCGGACTCGGGCGGCTGCGCCGAGCTCATCCAGAGGAAGGGTCGGCGCCGGGGAAGAGAGGAGGGACCGCGGCAACAGGCAACAGAGGCTCGGCAGCAGCGGCCGGACCTAGGCAGCGGCGGCCACAGGGGCTCCGGCGGCGTGATGCGGTGGTGGGGAGGATCGCCGGTGAGTGGGGGAGAGGTCAGGGAGGAGAGGAGGGGTCGGTCTAGCTCAAATTTGAGCCGGAGGAGGGCGGCGTCCATGGCGGTCAATAGAGGCAAGGAGGGCGGCTTGAGCTCCGGGGAGAGGACGGGGAGGCGTAGGGGAACGAGGTGGAGCTGGTGGTTAGCTCGGGAAGGCTCGGGGCAGCCTATATATAGGCGAGCGGCGAGGAGGGCCGGCCATTGCCACGGTGGCGCGTACTCCGGCTTCCCGGAGCTTCGGGAGCTCGCCCAGAGGAGAGGAGGGGGGTTCTAGGCAGGTCGGGGAAGGGCGGAGAAGACTCGGGTGTGGTCAGGAGAGCTCGGGAAAACTCGCGAGTTCGCAGGCGATGGGACATGGCGGCGGCAGAGAAGACAAGGTGCGGGCGCGGCGGTTCTGCTCGATGGAGGGGACGTGAGAGGGGGAGAGGGGTTCAGGGAGAAGAGGACGGCGAGAGGGCTCTGTTGGACATGATTGTTCGCGCGGGAACGACAAGGAGGAGAGGGGCCCCGACAAGAAACGACGCAGCTCATGACCACTGCTCGCCAGGGCGGCGGTCTCCACGTGAACTTGGCCTTGCCACGCGTCCAAGTCAACTCCAACATGTCAACTCGGTTGGTCACTCGTAGGAAGAGGTCAAGGAGGAAAGAGACAGGCACAGAGAGGCTTGAGGTGACCACAGATAGCAGGTCTATCCAGAACAGCAAGGTGTTTGGAGTGGGCTGGGGGAGATCGAGCAGGATCTAGACTCTGATATTTGGCATGGGGTGATAAAATGCTAAGAGGATCATGTCTGCAAATTTGCAACCCATTTGGATGAAGATACATAGCACTTGCAGTTCAAAGGGCCTCACTGACTAGATTTGCCAATCTTGAAGTAGCACTCACATTTCACATGGGATTGGGATGACATTTGGAGGAGATGATTGATATGGTCATATGAAGATTCTTGCAAAATTTCAACTTATTTGGATACTCCTGGCTAGCACTTGCTTCACAAAGATTTCGGTTGCCCAGAAACTTTGGAAATTAGCCAGGAGAGATTTATTATCCAAATAAAGTTGAACTTTGGCATGTGGCAATGATATGGGTTGGAAAGAGTGCACAAAAAGTTTGAGAGCAAGCAATCAAATATAAAGGGTACTTGCTTCTCAATCTGACAGATAAGGCAAAATCAGAAAAGGAATATTTGTGAAATATTTTTGAACATGGCAAGGAATATTTTGACATATCTGTATAAGATATGTCCCAAAGGATTTATGGGAATTATTTGAGAATTTTGGGAATGATAGAAATATGAGTTGCTTCACAACTCAGGGCAAACAGAGTTATTCCTTTAATAGAAAAAGGAATATTCCCAAGAAAAGAATATTGGGATTGGTCCAAAATGGAAATGACAAGGTCTTGGGATAGTTTTGAAGTTGGCAAGCCACTTGTGAAGAAAAATGAATAGTGATCCATCCAGGTTTCAAGACCACTAAGTCACAGAAAAGCAAATCCGGACCAAAATTAAAAGAAAAAGAAAATGGGCAAAATCCAGGGTGTTACAAACCTACCCCCCTTAAAGAAATCTCGTCCTCGAGATTTGGTTGCTCAGGGATCAGACATGCATATTTCCACTTGAGGAAACTGTTTCCAACTCGGGTTTCCTTTCTCTTTTGTATAATGTTCCCACTGAATTTTATATGACTGACTGCCTTGCTTCGGGGTGGTTTGCTTTACTGGAACCTTTTTCTGGGAAATCTTTCCTCATATATTACTCTGACTTCACTCCTTTTTTTTCTGCTACCATGTCTGGGGCAATAAATCATCCTGACCAAACAATGTGCCTTGCTCCTAAGTCCGAGGGTGATTCCTCATGGACATGTCGTGAGGAGGTCCAATATGAACGATTGTTCACTGAGTTGTGAACAGGTTCTCTTGGTGGACACGAAAACTTTTACTCATTTTAGTGGGTGACTTCAAATGGATGTGTGTCCTCCAGGCTCAAAAATAGTATTACAAATCGTACCATTCTCCTGGCGGAATCTGACTTCTCACACGGATTGCTGGGTCATCTTGGGTATCTTCAGTGTCTTGGGTATAAGGCTCCTACCAAATATTTGACTGTCACCTGTCATGACCAGCATAGAGGTGTACGGTCTTATTGTGATATTATCCATGGACTTGACTGACAGGAGTCCTAGCAGCAGAATCTTGTTCACGGCAGGTTAGTCTTTAACTGATTCCTATCTGTGAGGACACATGCTTAAGAACTGTTGTTCATCTTCTGATTACTCAGTCTGTCGGTATCTCCATATGGATGGTAGGCCATGTAATGCTTTAATATGGTTGCTGAATTTGAACTGCTGAGTTATTCTTTCGGCTGACCTGACCAGCTTGATTGCCCTCTTCTGAGAATTCTGAGCATATCTGGTTGACTGGGCGGGTTGTCTCGGCATGGGGTCCTTGCAGATGGAATAGACCCCGTGGGTGTGTACCCATGGTGATCAATATCAAGCCTGACTGTTCTGAATATCTGTACCATATTGATCTTACAACCATTATCATACCTGTTTGAACAACCTTGCTCCTTAATTATGGTTCTCTCGCCTGAATCCTTAGCTGAAAGAACTTGGCCTGATGTGTCCTTGATTCTTCGGATGACCATGGGTGTTGTCAGGTGCAATATTCCGGTAGGCATATTACTTTACAAGTTATAGCTGTAGGGTAACGATCGTCTGAACCCTTGAATAAAACCGGCAAATAAACCAGTAGCCACCAGAACGGTCTTTACAACTCAGATCTGGGACATTTACTGGAGTAACTCAACCCCGACTCAAGACGGCTGAAAAGCAGCTCAGAGCATGAGACGGTGTCGATAAGAAGAAAGTAGCAACTCCCTAAGATGGCCGAAAACAGCTTAGAGCATAGGGTCATTGCTACGGAGAGAAATTCAACAGCTGCCCGAGACGGCCGAAAAGCAGCTCAGAACACAGGCTAGTTGCTGACAAGAGAAATAAAAATCGTCATCCACCCCGGACGGCCGAAAACAGCTCAGAACACAGGCGTGGTGCCGTCACCAAAGAAAAATAGGCAAGGGTTCATCCGTGTCCCATACAGCTCACTATTATGTATATACCTTACCGTTTCTGCTGTCGGTTACTTGTTGTATGCAACAGGGTATTCGGCTATCCTTCTTGCTGAACTCTAAGTTCATAGCACATTATGGCTTGCTTCCAAGACATAGCAGGGTTCAAACTGTACTCATAGCAGACTCAAACCTTGTATATAAATCATACCTTTGGCACGGAATGCACTGTGGATCATGTACACAATTTGCCTTCTTGCTGATGTGATCATTGCTGTTGTGAAAGTTGCACTGATGTATACTGGATGCTGATAATTAATCCGGCTAGGATATCATTTATATTCAGGCTCGATATTCCTGATATAGCACAGTCGGCTGAAAATTTCATATTGCTGAGCTGAGCTTCCACATGACTGTCTCTTCACTGATTTCCTTGGGTTCAGGGTCGGTGAGCAACTTCCATAAGGGGAAAATAAGGTAACACCAAGGGCCCAAAAACAACAAAATAAACGACTAAACAAAAGCACGCAAAGCAGCAAGATCACACACACAAGCAATATCACATTCTAAAGCTATTCACGGCAATAATATGCATTCCTACTTAAGCACACAAATCTCGCAAGAACTCCGGTATTACGGTCTAACATGCTGTGGCGATGTGCACGAAAGTGAATCAATGTGTGGAAGAAAATTGGTGTAAACACGGCTACACCAAACACGGACTTAACACGGATGGAACCGGTGGCGAGGACGAACTTGGTGATCGAGGGTCGGAACACAGAAGTTACGACCACATCATCATCAAGTGTATAGAATAAAACCGTACACGTCCAAAGAATAGGTGGCGGAATAAGATAGTGGTGGAGAGAAAGGCTTGCAGGCATTGCCCTTTTCTGATAGCAAGGATCAGTAAGGGTTGCCAAAGCGGCTAGTGGAATGGCACGATCCGGGATAGAACTTGCATTGTCTATCACCGAAACGATAGGGTGACTGAAGAGAATATATTGGTGTGGTACCGGTGCATCAATCTTGCTAGTGATCGCCACCACCAAGCACCTTGGCATCACTCCGCTGGGACGAAGATGACACCACACCAAGGAACAAATATGCAAACTGGAGAGCGCAGGTAGTGAATCAAAACCAATGCCGCCCACACTCGCCAGATCCATCGTTAGTGACAAGATATCTAGTCTATATGCATGCTATGCACAAACAAATGCAACAAACAAGTGCAGCAAACCAACCGGGTCCTAAACTACCGGGTACTAACGCTCGCACCTAGACCGCGCGTCCTATAGCCAGACCTGCTCTGATACCAACTTTTGTGGCACCCCGGCTCAGAGTAAACCGGAACGCCCCGTATTCCAGCCCAAGAACGAGTCTTCTGGAATACGGCACTGTTGGCATAGAACAAATCAGCTCCTTATTGCAATAGATATGGTTACAATGGTACAAGGATTACATCGGCACGGCAACACTATGCCTGCCCGGGGTAGCTCTATGCTAACAGCGGAGTAACTCTCTCTCGGCAGCGGAACAGCAATGATGATGATGGACTCCACTCCGCAGGGACTCTGGCTAGAACGCGTCTCCTAGGTCGCAAACTCAGGATCCTCGACAAGCAAGCAATCATGGCATGACCTGCAAACTGGCATGACACGCCAGGTGAGTACTTTGAATGTACTCGCAAGCTCACAACAAACATCAGCATTAAAGCAAAACAACATCATAGCAGTCAATATTAACAAGCCTGGTTATCTAGCAATATAACTTCTGAAGTAAAATGCAGTAAAGTAAAGCATATTTAATTCGTACTCCGAATAATCTCGGGATCCACTCCGAACCTGTTCCCAAGTCCAATCCCATCATGCGGTCATCCGACCACTCATCTCACAGCCATCCCGTGGCTGACATATCAAATACTTGATACTATCTGTACCATAAGTCTAACAAACTTACTCTCCTCCGGGTTGTCTCACAACCCTCAGAATACTCATGAACCACCGAGTACTTCTGATCATACGACAAGTTCTTCCATCATTATCATCACTACCATGGTTGACCATCTAGTGAGGTCTGGACGGACTGTCCAATACCGTGGACACGGCTATTCGAATAGATTTTACACTCTGCAGAGGTTGCGCACTTTACCCACACTATGGAGCACTGACCTCGCGATCCCATTCGGGTGGATCAGCGTTGCTCCAACGAAACCTGTCTGACCCGTGACTCTTCCATCGTACCACCGGCAATCACACTCCCCCGGAGTCAAGCCTTGGGTGGCCCCGTGTCACCTCGTGACACCTGCCACTCTCGTGGCCAAACTAAACTGTCCCAAACGGGGACCTGGTACCATATACTCAACTGGGCTCACAAGGTTATCGCCGCCTACCGGGCCAGGGTAGCGCGCACGCATAACCTTCCCTGTCGGGCGGTACCGGTGAAAGAGCACACGATCAGACCAAGTCAAGGCCGTCCCATACCGGCAAATGTGGTTGCACGGATAAGTCCGGACAGGTGACTCAAGGTCAACCGACTAAATATCGCATCTCCGAATAATATTTCTGTCATAGTTCCGATAACCAGTATGCTTAAGCCACTGCTATTACTCATCTCCACGAACTACTGAATGAACTCCAGAGTAATCATAGACAGTGATCTCAACATCATGGCATCAACGAGAGGGTAAACTACTAGTCATTAGTAATTTGGTACTCAACCTGGCAGTCACCTATCCGAGAATTAATTCCAACATTGCATAGTCCAATTCATTTCACAAATAACTCATACTTGCTATTAAAGTAATTAGTTAAACCATGATATTGCAATGCAATGATGCAGATGAGAGTTGTGGCTTGCCTGGGGGTGAAGGAATCATCGGAAAGGAGTGCGGAATGGTCGCGAAGTTGACTGCAGAAACAGTTCTCTCCCGAAGGAGCTGTTTACGAACAAGGGCAAAAGGGTCATTTCCACTGTGTGTAAACATTATGAAAATGACTCCATCAGAACGGGCTCGACGAGACGAAGACGTGGGCGTTGGATTCGCCTCGATCGGAGTCTCGGTTAAAAAGTTGTGATAGTTTTTCTGCCAGGGACCTGTCTGTAAATAAAATCTTCACAAACGGGTCCTCAGCAGAAAAACAGATCGCGCATTTCTGAAAGGTACACGTTCCAGAAGAGAAAACGCATTTGGGCCCAAAGAAGCACCAAAGTACGCTTTCAGAAAGTGAAAACGTAAACCCGAGTTTACGCCTCCACTTATCCACGCGGGCCCGGGCGTTGACTCCGCCTTGTGGCTGACGGGTGGGGTCCGCTGGTTGGTGGGGCCCGCCTGGCCTAGTCGTCTCCTTCCTCCTTGCACTGGCCCGACCGAAGCAGAGGAGGGGCAGGGGAGGGGCGGCGCCGGCGGTGGTCTGGGCAGCTCAGGCCGTCTTCGGTCGAGCGGAAGGCACCGGCGGACTCGGGCGGCTGCGCCGAGCTCATCCAGAGGAAGGGTCGGCGTCGGGGAAGAGAGGAGGGACCGCGGCAACAGGCAACAGAGGCTCGGCAGCAGCGGCCGGACCTAGGCAGCGGCGGCCACAGGGGCTCCGGCGGCGTGATGCGGTGGTGGGGACGATCGCCGGTGAGTGGGGGAGAGGTCAGGGAGGAGAGGAGGGGTCGGTCTAGCTCAAATTTGAGCCGGAGGAGGGCGGCGTCCATGGCGGTCAATAGAGGCAAGGAGGGCGGCTTGAGCTCCGGGGAGAGGATGGGGAGGCGTAGGGGAACGAGGTGGAGCTGGTGGTGTGCTCGGGAAGGCTCGGGGCAGCCTATATATAGGCGAGCGGCGAGGAGGGCCGGTCATTGCCACGGTGGCACGTACTCCGGCTTCCCGGCGCTTCGGGAGCTCGCCCAGAGGAGAGGAGGGGGTTCTAGGGAGGTCGGGGAAGGGCGGAGAAGACTCGGGTGTGGTCAGGAGAGCTCGGGAAAACTCGCGAGCTCGCAGGCGATGGGACATGGCGGCGGCAGAGAAGACAAGGTGCGGGCGCGGCGGTTCTGCTCGATGGAGGGGACGTGAGAGGGGGAGAGGGGTTCAGGGAGAAGAGGACGGTGAGAGGGCTCTGTTGGACATGATCGTTCGCGCGGGAACGACAAGGAGGAGAGGGACCCCGACAAGAAACGACGCAGCTCATGACCACTGCTCGCCAGGGCGGCGGTCACCACGTGAACTTGGCCTTGCCACGCGTCCAAGTCAACTCCAACATGTCAACTCGGTCGGTCACTCATAGGAAGAGGTCAAGGAGGAAAGAGACAGGCACAGAGAGGCTTGAGGTGACCACAGATAGCAGGTCTATCCAGAACAGCAAGGTGTTTGGAATGGGCTGGGGGAGATCGAGCAGGATCTAGACTCTGATATTTGGCATGGGGTGATAAAATGCTAAGAGGATCATGTCTGCAAATTTGCAGCCCATTTGGATGAAGATACATAGCACTTGCAGTTCAAAGGGCCTCACTGACCAGATTTGCCAATCTTGAAGTAGCACTCACATATCACATGGGATTGGGATGACATTTGGAGGAGATGATTGATGTGGTCATATGAAGATTCTTGCAAAATTTCAACTTATTTGGATACTCCTGGCTAGCACTTGCTTCACAAAGATTTCGGTTGCCCAGAAACTTTGGAAATTAGCCAGGAGAGATTTATTATCCAAATAAAGTTGAACTTTGGCATGTGGCAATGATATGGGTTGGAAAGAGTGCACAAAAAGTTTGAGAGCAAGCAATAAAATATAAAGGGTACTTGCTTCTCAATCTGACAGATAAAGCAAAATCAGAAAAGGAATATTTGTGAAATATTTTTGAACATGGCAAGGAATATTTTGACATATCTGTATAAGATATGTCCCAAAGGATTTATGGGAATTATTTGAGAATTTTGGGAATGATAGAAATATGAGTTGCTTCACAACTCAGGGCAAACCGAGTTATTCCTTTAATAGAAAAAGGAATATTCCCAAGAAAAGAATATTGGGATTGGTCCAAAATGGAAATGACAAGGTCTTGGGATAGTTTTGAAGTTGGCAAGCCACTTGTGAAGAAAAATGAATAGTGATCCATCTAGGTTTCAAGACCACTAAGTCACAGAAAAGCAAATCCAGACCAAAATTAAAAGAAAAAGAAAATGGGCAAAATCCAGGGTGTTACAACTTACCGCTTCGGTAAGTCACTGACGGGTGGGGCCCTTCGTTTAAAACAAAGGAGAGAGAGCAGAGAAGAGGGGCGGCTCACCGGCGGTGATTGCCGGCGATAGCGACGGCGGTTGGGCTCGTGGATGGTGGGGATGGATCGGGCGTTCGACGGCGGTTCACCCTGTACCCGTAGCTCCTCCGGAGTTGGCCGGACGGTGTCGCACCCTTCTTCTCCAGCGGACGGGTGCTACGGTGATCGTCGGCGATGGGGATTCCGGCGGCGGTTTGATTCTGGGAGGGGTCTGGAAGCACTAGTGGAACACCACGAACTCAGCGGTGGGCTCGGGCGGAGTTGGGATGGCTTGGATAGGGCTGGTGATGGAGCTCAGCTGGCGGCGGAGCTCCAGCGAAGCTCGAGGCCAGAGGGCCTCTTGGCCTTGGCTCTTGCTCTGTGGGGGCGATTGAGGAGGAGGGAGAGGGGTGAGGAGCTCAGCGAGGCTGGATGGGGCTATTTATGGCCGAGAAGAGGCGCTCGACGAGCTCTCTGGATGCGGTGAGATGCGAGCCATGGCGCCGGCGAGACGTACGCCGCTGGCTGGATGCTTGCGGCGAAGGGACGTGAGAGAGCAGGCGCATTCAATGCGGGAGGCGACGGCTCGGGAGGAAACGACGAGCAGCGCCGCAACTATGACCGCACGGGTCTCACAGTGCGGCGATGGCGTGGAGGCCGGCGAGGGCATCTCCGATGAGGGCTAGGGTTCTGGAGGGGCTGCGTGTCGACCAGAGGCGATGTCGGCATGCCCAGACAAGCTGCTGCGGCGCCGTGGTCTCGCTCGGATGAGACCCGAGCCTGGCGCAGCACAAAGCGCGGCGACAAGCATGCCAGCGCCATGCTCACCATGGTGCTTGGCACTAGGAGGCCACGCAAGCCTGGCAAAACATGTCCAGCATGTCGACCTTCGATCCCTCAGATCACCTACAGCCTTGGTTTGGCTTGGTTCACACAGAGATGAGAGGTAAGATCATCAACAGTCTCTGACAGCAAACTTGGGGAGATTCCAGAGAAGAAATGAGGTGGAGATTGAGCCAAAGATGGTGTCTGGAGTGATCCTCATTGGAAAGACTCCAAACTGGCAAAGTTTGAGGTGGTTTGGATAAGTTTTAAGGGTAGTTCATGTGTAACCTGCAAAACTGGTCCAGAATCAAAATGTTGAAGTACTGCTCACTTGGAAGATCTTCAGATGCTGAAACTTGGTGTAGGGAAGTCATTTGTAGGTGTCCTCATGCCACAGAAATTTGAGAGCATTTGGATAAACCTAGCATGTACTTCCTTCACAAAGGTCCAGTCTGACCAGAAGCAAAACTGAATTATTTTGCAAAATAATTGAACTAGGTCATGGAATATTTTTGGATATTGGGGCAACATATGATCCAAAGTATTTTAGGGAATTATTTGGGAATTTTATGAGCATCATAGCTATAGGTTGCTTCACAACCCATAGTAATGCCCTAAATTCTCAAATAAAAGAAAAGAGTTATAGAAAATGATTTAAATTGGGATTTGGGTTCTTGAAGTACTTGGCAGGGTTTTGGTAAGGTGATGAGGCTTTGGATTACTTGGAAAGGGTTTAGAAATGTCCAAGATCAATGAATAGGTTCAAAAATCATTCAAATTTCAAATAAAGCCAAGAAAAGTTTGAAAAGAAAAAGTTGCAAAAATCAGGATGTCACAGAAACTTGAAAACTTTAATCACACAAAACTTAACGGAACTTCGTGAGATGGGTTAGTATGATAAAGACAAATCATTCACTTTGGTACTGTCAAAGACAAGATTCATAATTGTTCTCAAACAATACCTACTGTACTCTGCAATTTCCACAATTTATTAAGCAACATAAGCCATAGAAACCATAAAACAAGCAAACTATGCATTGAAAACAGAATCTTTCAAAAACAGAATAGTACGTAAAGATCTGAATTAAGGTCATACTTCTGTAGCTCCAAAAATTCTGAAAATTTGGACAACGTAGGAAATTTGTATACCCATCAACTGTAAAAAATTCAGAGTTTTTCGACGCTCCAGTGAATTTATACAATTCTGTTACTGGGCGCAAAAGTTTCTGTTTTTGCATAGAATCAAGTCAACTATCATCCACACTATCCCAAAGGCTTTACTTGGTACTTTATTTAAATAAAAGCAATAAAACATGATTACTACAGTAGCATAACCTTGTGAACACACAAAAATAGTAGGTAAAAATGTTGGGTTGTCTCCCAACAAGCGCTTTTCTTTAATGCCTTTTAGCAAGGCATGATGAGTTCAATGATGCTCGCATAAAAGATAAGGATTGAAACATAAAGAGAGCATCATGAATCTTAAGTTCCTCTCTCATAATAATTTTCAGTAGCATAATGAATAGATCCATCAATAAAACTATCACATAAAGCATTCTTTTCATGATCCACAAGCATAGAAATTTTATTACTCTCCACATAAGAAAATTTCTTCTCATTCACAATGGTGGGAGTATCATATGAAACTCGAATACTATAAATTGTTTCCACATTAAAAGAGCAATGTTCGGAGAAAGGGTAATCATAACTATGACAAGTTTTATAAATATAATCATTACCACTTTTTATAACATAAGTATCATCACAATAATCATCATAAGTAGCAACTTTGTTCTCATCATAGATAGGAGGAATGCAATCATCATAGCAAATTTGATCATTCAAAGTAGGGGGACTAAAAAGATCATTTTCATTAAGCATATCACCCCCAAGCTTGGGAAAAGCATTAATTGCAGCAAATAAATTCTCAAACATGTCATTCTCATCGAACATAGCATCCCCAAGCTTGAGGCTTGGCATATCATTAGCATCATGGATATCCAAAGAGTTCATACCAACAACATTGCAATCATGCTCATCATTCAAAGATTTTTTGTCAAACATTTTATAGAATTCTTCTTCTATCAATTGAGCACAATTTTCCCTTCCATCATTTTCACGAAATATATTATAAAGACGAATAATATGATGCGACCTCATTCCATTTTTTTGTAGTTTTCTTTTTATAAACCAAACTAGTGATAAAACAAGAAACTAAAAGAT
Organism: Thinopyrum elongatum; assembly: GCA_011799875.1. Lineage (NCBI taxonomy): Eukaryota > Viridiplantae > Streptophyta > Magnoliopsida > Poales > Poaceae > Thinopyrum > Thinopyrum elongatum. The sequence continues at coordinate 459,384,182 of CM022302.1, read as the reverse complement.
TCAATTGCAAGATCTAAAGATATACCTTCAAGCACTCACCTCCCCGGCAACGGCGCCAGAATAGAGCTTGATGTCTACTACGCAACTTTATTCTTGTAGACTCGTGTTGGGCCTCCAAGCGCAGAGTTTTGTAGGACAGTAGCAATTTTCCCTCAAGTGGATGACCTAAGGTTTATCAATCCGTGGGAGGCGTAGGATGAAGATGGTCTCTCTCAAACAACCCTGCAACCAAATAACAAAAAGTATCTTGTGTCCCCAACACACCCAATACAATGGCAAATTGTATAGGTGCACTAGTTCGGCGAAGAGATGGTGATAAAAGTGTAATATGGATGGTAGAAATATATTTTCATAATCTGAATAAATAAAAACAGCAAGGTAGCAAGTGATAAAACGGAGCAAAAACAGTATTGCAATGCTTGAAAACAAGGCCTAGGGTCCATACTTTCGCTAGTGTAATCTCTCAACAATGCTAATCTAATTTGATCATATAACCTTCCCTCAACGTGCGATGAAGAATCACTCCAAAGTTCTTATCTAGCGGAGAACAAAAGAAGAAATTGTTTGTAGGGTACAAAACCACCTTAAAGTTATTCTTTCTGTTCGATTTATTCAAGAGTTCGTACTAAAATAACACAAAGTTATTCTTTCCGTTCGATCTATCCAAGAGTTCATACTAAAATAACACCATATGATACGCATCAACCAACTCTAATGTCACCTAGATACTCCAATGTCACCACAAGTATCCATGAGTTAATTATACGATACGCATCAAACAATTTCAGATTCATAATACTCGATCCAACACAGAGAACCTCAAAGAGTGCCCCAAGATTTCTACCGAAGAAACAAGGACGAAAACGTGCATCAACCCCTATGCATAGATTACCCCAATGTCACCTCGGGAATCCACGAGTTGAGTGCCAAGACATAGATCAAGTGCTCTCAAATCCATAAAAGTATTCAATCCGATAAAACGAAATCTCAAAGGGAAAACTCAATTCATCACAACAAGATAGAGAGGGGAAAACACCATATGATCCAACTATATTAACAATGCCCGCGATACATCAAGATCGTAACATCTCAAGAACACGAGAGAGAGAGATTAAACACATAGCTACTGGTACAAACCCTTAGCCCCGAGGGTGGACTACTCCCTCCTCATCATGGTGGCCGCCGGGATGATGAAGATGGCCACCGGTGAAGATTTCCGCCTCCGGCAGGGTGCCGAAACGGGGTCTAGATTGGTTTTTCGTGCCTATAGAGGCCTGCGGCGGCGGAACTTCTGATCTAGGGTTACCCCGCGGGTTTTTGGAATATTTGGGAATTTATAGGGTGAAGAGGCGGTGCGGGAGGCCACCGAGGTGGGCACAACCCACCAGGGCGCGCCTGGGCCCCCAGGCGCGCCCAGGTGGATTGTGCCCCCCTCGAGGTACCCCTCCGGTACTTCTCTGGCCCACTGGATGTCTTCTGGTACAAAAAAATTCTCCAAAAAGTTTCGCTGTGTTTGGACTCTGTTTGGTATTGATTTTCTGCAATGTAAAAAACAAGCAAAAAAAAAACAGCAACTGGCACTGGGCACTATGTCAATAGGTTAGTCCCAAAAAATGATATAAAGTTGCTATAAAATGATTGTAAAACATCTATGAATAATAATATAATATCATGAATACTTCATAAATTATAGATACATTGGAGACGTATCATGTTGTCATTTGATAACGGGATCACATCATTAGGAGAATGATGTGATGGACAAGACCCATCCATTAGCTTAGCATATGATCGTTCAAGTTTATTGCTATTGCTTTCTTAATGTCAAATACATATTCCTTCGACTATGAGATCATGCAACTCCCGGATACTGGAAGTATGCCTTGTGTGCTATCAAACGTCAACACGTAACTGGGTGATTATAAAGATGCTCTACAGGTATCACCAAAGGTGTCTGTTGAGTTGGCATGGACTGAGATTGGGATTTGTCACTCCGTGTATCGGAGAGGTATCTCTGGGCCCTCTCGGTAATACACATCATAAGAAGCTTGCAAGCAAAGTGACTAAGGAGTTAGTTACGAGATGATGTATTACGGAACGAGTAAAGAGACTTGCCAGTAACGAGATTGAACTAGGTATAGAGATACCGAAGATCAAATCTTGGGCAAGTAACATACCGACGAACAAAGGGAATTACGTATGTTGTCATAATGGTTTGACCGATAAAGATCTTCGTAGAATATGTAGGAACCAACATGGGCATCCAGGTCCCGCTGTTGGTTATTGACCGGAGAGGTGTCTCGGTCATGTCTACATCATTCTCGAACCCCTAGGGTCCGCATGCTTAATGTTCGTTGATGATATAGTATTATATGAGTTATGTAAATTGGTGACCGAATATTGTTCGGAGTACCGGATGAGATTACGGACATGACTAGGAGCTCCAGAGGTAAAGATTGATATATAGGACGATGCCATTTGGACACCGGAAAGGTTTCAGAATGTATCGGGTATGCATCGGAGTGCCGGAAGGGGTTCCGGGAGGCCACCGGTAAGTGGTGGGCCTTATGGGCCAATGGGGGGAAGCACACCAACCCACAAGCGGGCTGGTGCGCCCCTCCACCCTTGCCCACGCACCAAAGGAGGGAGGAAAGGAAAGGGGAGGCGCCCCAAAGGCAGCCAGCCCCCCTTTCCTTTCCCCCCTACACAAATATGGAAGGGGGGAGTTCGGCAAGGGCAGGCGTCCTAGGGCAGCCGCCGGCCACTTGGGGTGCCCTAGGGGCTGCCTCCCCTCCCCCCTCCACCTATATATATGATAGGAGGGAGAGGGGCAACACACACCACGATTCCCTAGCCGTGTGCGGTGCCCCTATCCATCTAGTTTGTCCTCGGTCATATTTTCGTAGTGCTTGGCGAAGCCCTGCGGAGATAGTTGCATCACCACCGTCACCACGCCATCGTGCTACCAGAACTCATCTACTACTTCGCCCGTCTTGCTAGATCAAGAAGGTGAGGACGTCATCGAGCTGAATGTGTGCTGAATGCGGAGGTGTCATATGTTCGGTACTTGATCGGGCGGACCGTGAAGGTGTACGACTACATCAACCGCATTGATAAACGCTTCCGCTATACGGTCTACGAGGGTACGTAGATAGACTCTCCCCTCTCGTTGCTATGCATCTCCATGGATAGATCTTGCGTGTGCGTAGAAATTTTTTGTTTTCCATGCAACATTTGCCAACACACACGAGTCCACATATTCACCATATCAATACACCACTATGGATCCGCTCCCGTCTCCCTACGAGAAGGCCATCCATAGCACTCACGCTTATCTTGCGCATTTTAGAGTATTCACTTCCAGTTATCTATGAACAATGTAAGCTTTCCAAGTGGTCCATATCCGCGGACGCGGCTATTCGAATAGATCATTTATAACCCTACAGGGGTGTACTTCTTCACACACGCTCTCACCACTTATCGTTGTTTACATGCATGTACTCGGCAACCTTCAAGCGAAAGCCCAGTGATAACCCACAATTATAGGGGATCGCAACAGTTTTTGAGGGTAGAGTATTCAACCCAAATTTATTGATTCGACACAAGGGGAGCCAAAGAATATTCTCAAGTATTAGCAGCTGAGTTGTCAATTCAACCACACCTGAAAGACTTAATATCTGCAGCAAAGTATTTAGTAGCAAAGTAGTATGGAAGTAACGGTAACAGTGGCAAAAGTAACAGTAGCAGTTTTGTAACAATTGTAACAGTGGCAACGGCAAAGTAATGTAGCGAAGATCAATGTGTGAAAAGCTCGTAGGCAATGGATCAATGATGGATAATTATGTTGGATGGCATTCATCATGCAACAGTTATAACCTAGGGTGACACAGAACTAGCTCCAATTCATCAATATAATGTAGGCATGTATTCCGAATATAGTCATACATGCTTATGGAAAAGAACTTGCATGACATCTTTTGTCCTACCCTCCCGTGGCAGCGGGGTCCTAACGGAAACTAAGGGATATTAAGGCCTCCTTTTAATAGAGAACCAGACCAAAGCATTAGCACTTAGTGAATACATGAACTCCTCAAACTACGGTAATCACCGGAAAGAATCCCAATTATAGCCACCTTGGGGTATGCGGATCATAACACGTAATAGGTGTCTACAACTTGCAAGATAGGATCAAGAACACATATATATTCATGAAAACATAATAGGTTCAGATCTGAAATCATGGCACTCGGGCCCTAGTGACAAGCATTAAGCATAGCAAAGTCATAGCAACATCAATCTCAGAACATAGTGGATACTAGGGATCAAACCCTAACAAAACTAACTCGATTACATGATAAATCTCATCCAACCCATCACCGTCCAGCAAGCCTACGATGGAATTACTCACGCACGGCGGTGAGCATCATGAAATTGGTGATGGAGGATGGTTGATGATGATGATGGCGATGATTTCCCCTCTCCGGAGCTCCGAACGGACTCCAGATCTGCCCTCCCGATGAAGAATAGGAGGTGGCGGCGGCTCCGTATCGTAAAACATGATGAATCCTTCTCTCTTATTTTTTCTCTCCCCGAAAGTGAATATATAGAGTTGGAGTTGAGGTCGGTGGAGGTCCAGGGGACTCACAAGGAAGGGGGCACGCCCTCCACCCTTCTGGACAGCTGGTGGGTCCCCTCTGGTTGATTCTTTCGCCAATATTTTTTATTTATTCCAAAAATATTCTCCGTGAAGTTTTAGGTCATTCCGAGAAGTTTTATTTCTGCACAAAAATAACACCAAGGCAATTCTGCTGAAAACAGCGTCAGTCCTGGTTAGTTCCATTCAAATCATGCAAATTAGAGTCCAAAACAAGGGCAAAATAGTTTGGAAAAGTAGATACGACGGAGACGTATCAACTCCCCCAAGCTTAACCCATTGCCTGTCCTCAAGCAATTCAGTTGTCAAATTGAAAGTGATAAAGAAAAACCTTTACAAACTCTATTTGATCTTGTTGTTGCAAATATGTAAAGCCAGCATTCAGGTTTTCAGCAAAGATTATGAACTAACCATATTCACAATAACATTTAGGTCTCACATTTACTCATATCAATGGCATAATCAACTAGCGAGCAATAATAATAAATCTCGGATGAAAACACCTTTTCAAAACAATCGTGATATGATATAACAAAATGGTATATCGCTAGCCCTTTTTGAGACCGCAAAACATAAATGCAGAGCACCCCTAAAGATCAAGGACTGACTAGACATTGTAATTCATGGTAAAAGAGATCCAGTCACAGTCATACTCAATATCAATTAATAACAACGCATACAAATGATAGTGGTGCTCTCTAACTGGTGCTTTTTATAAGAGGATGATGACTCAGCATAAAAGTAAATAGATAGGCCCTTCGTAGAGGGAAGCAGGGATTTGCAGAGGTACCAGAGCTCGAGCTTTTTGAAACAGAGATGAATATAATTTTGAGCGGTATGCTTTCATTGTCAACATAACAACCAAGAGATCTCGGTATCTTCCATGCTACATACATTATAGGTGGTTCCCAAACAAAATGGTAAAGTTTTTACTCCCCCTCAACCAACAAGCACACTCCACGGCTGGTCCGAAACAACGGGTACCGTCCATACAAACAACTGTCCTGGGGGAGTTTTGTTTGAAATTATATTTTGATTTGATTTGAGCATGGGACTGGGCATCCCGAATACCAGCCACTTTCTCGTGAATGACAAGTGAATCAACACTCATCTTGAGAATAACCCACCTAGCATGGAAGATATTGACAGCCCCCAGTTGCTACATGAGTGATTCGGCCATACAAAACAGATTATCATTTGAAGGTTTAGAGTTTGGCACATGCAAATTTACTTGGAATGGCAGGTAAATACCGCATATAGGTAGGTATGGTGGACTCATATGGAACAACTTTGGGTTTATGGAAGTGGATGCACAAGCAGTATTCCCGCTTAGTACAAGTGAAGGCTAGCTCAAGATTGAGGAGCGACCAACTAGAGAGCGACAACAGTCAAAAACATGCGTTAAGATTAACCAACATTGAGTGCAAACATGAGTAGGATATAAATCACCATGAACATAAATATTGTGGAGGCTATGTTGATTTTGTTTCAACTACATGCGTGAACATGTGCCAAGTCAAGCCACTCGAATCATTCAAAGGAGGATACCATCCTATCATACTACATCACAACCATTTTAAAATCATGTTGCCACGCAAGGTAAACCATTATAAAATCCTAGCTAATTAAGCATGGCATGAGTAACTATAATCTCTAATTGTCATTGCAAACATGTTTCATTCATAATGGGCTGAATCAAGAATGATGAACTAATCATATTTACAAAAACAAGATAGGTCGAGTTCATACTAGCTTTTCCTCATCTCAATCATTTCATCAAATATCGTCATTATTGCCTTTCACTTGCACGACCGAACGGTGTGGATAATAATAATAGTGCACGTGCATTGGACTAAGCTGGAATCTGCAAATATTTATTCAAAGGAGGAGACAAGGTAATATGGGCTCTTTGTTAGATCAACAATAATGCATATGAGAGCCACTCAACATTTTCATCATGGTCTTCTCCTTACGACCCAAAGAAAGGAAAAGAATTTCAAAGAAACACGCTGAAATGTTTTTGGAGTTTTTGTTTTTCTGAAGAAAGTAGAACAAGAACGAGAAAAACTATTTACACGGGAAAGCTCCCAACAAGCAAAAGAAGAACGAGAAATCTTTTTGGGTTTTCTTTTAATATTACAACTAATTCTTTTTTGGATTTTCTCAAAGTTTTTCAAACACAAAAGAAGAAAGCGAGAAAAATAAATAAACTAACAGGAATAATACAATGAAAAAGTATGAACACCGACAACTGGAATAAGTGTGTGAACATGAATGTAATGTCGGTGAGAAATACGTACTCCCCCAAGCTTAGGCTTTTGGCCTAAGTTGGTCTACACCCATGGATCAAAGTAGTCCTCTCCTTGGTACTGAGGAGGATCTTGAGGGTTCCACTGGTTAGCGAGCTCCTGTGGCTCCCACTGATAAATAGACTCCTCATACGGATCAGGTGATGGTTCTGGCTCAGGAACTGGGGATCGCGTCCTCTCCCAGTATGCATAAATGTCCTTGGGCAGAATGAGGTACGTGCCTAAATGAATATTGAACAAAGAAGGTGCAGGCAAAGTAATAATCTGACAAGTTTTCTGGCTGAATACCAGGTTATAGATGAGTCTCTTTTCCTTATCAGCGCTAATAAAATCATGTGCTACCATACTGTTATAGTCTAAATATAAAGTGGGTAGTAGCATCTCCTCTTTCTCATCATGCCTAATGGGTATCTCGAAGCGCTTAGCAAGGCGGGAGGCATAGATACCTCCAAATATAGGACCCCTCGAATGGTTTAATCTCAACCGTCGAGCAACCATAGCGCCCAAACTAAAAGTTCTATCACGAAGTAAAGCATGGCGCAAAATAGCAAGGTCAGGAGCAGTAAGGCCTCCACTCTCCCCGCGACCAATTAAACATCTCCCAGCAAATAATGAATAGTAGCGCAAAACAGGAAAAATGTAAACTAGCCACTCTCGCTTCCGACACCTTTCTCCCTTCCCCTACGGTAACTTCATCAATAAAATCTTCCACATCTCTAGGACGTGGTTCATCGTCGCTGCCCTCAAAAGGTAATTTGCAAACCTCACAAAAATAATAAAGCGTAATCTCCTTATACTCATCATATAAATAAAATTCTACCGTGGGTGGTGATTTCCTAGCATGAAAGTGAAAATTTTGCACGAAAGTATAGTGAGTAGTAGGTATTGATCACACTTATCGTGGAGGAAGTCGGTGATGCCTGCATTCTTCGCCAAATAATAGAAATGATCATAAATTCCGGCAGCCCCCAAGAATGCATCACATGGCTATTCACACGACCGAACCTCCACGGTGCGGGGAAGGTTGTACTTGGGCTTCTTCTTCTCCTCATTCTCATTTTATTTAGAACCCCGACTCGAAGAGCCTCTCAACCATCTCTTCGTCGTTTCTTTTCTGAAAATTTCTGAAATTTTTAGTGACTTACAATAAAAGTGAACCAAACTCAACAAAACTAATAGCAACTACTCCTACAAGTGCCTAGAGGCTCTATCATGCATCAAAACTACTTTGGACCATATAAATTTGACATGCAAGCTTAAGAACAAGGTCACCGCAGCAGCAAAAATTTGCAATACATAAAGCACTAGAACAAAAACTAATTGGATCATTGGAGGAGTCACATACCGAAGAACAATCCCCCAAAACAGTTTTGCAAATGGAGCTTTACACAAGGAGATCAAAAATGGCAGCAAGATGAGCTAGAACACGGGTTTGAGCTACGGGATGATTTTTTTGGAGGAAGACGGAGTGGATGGGTGCTGGAATAAGTGAGGGGGGGGGTCTACGTGGGACCCACAAGGCAGGGGGCACGCCCTCCACCCTTGCGGTCCACTAGTGAAGCCCCCTGGTGCAATCTCAGTGCCAGAAATTCTAAAATATTCGATAAAAAATCATACTAAATTTTCAAGGCATTTGGAGAACTTTTATTTTCGGGACACATTTTTTTATTGCACGGATAATTCAGAAAACAGACAGATAATACTATTTTTTCTTTATTTATTCTAAATAACAGAAAGTAAAAGGTGGGTACAGAAAGTTGTGCTTTCTAAATTCATCCATCTCATGCTCATCAAAAGGAATCCATTAACAAGGTTGATCAAGTCTTATTAACAAACTTCTTTTGAATAACACTAGGTTACCTCAACGGGGATATGCATGTCCCCAACAATGAGAATATCATATTTCTTTCTGATAGTAGGAAGAGGGAATTCAAAACCTCCAATAGTAATAGTTGAAATTTTTCCAATAGAATTGATACTATGAACTTGCGGTTGTTTCTTCGGAAAGTGTACCGTGTGCTCATTACCATTAACATGAAAAGTGTCATTGCCCTTGTTGCAATCAATAACAGCCCCTGTAGTATTCAAAAAGGGTCTACCAAGGATGATCGACATACTGTCGTCCTTGGGAATATCAAGAATAACAAAGTCCATTAAGATAGTAACATTTGCAACCACAATGCACATCCTCACAAATACCGATGGGTATAGCAGTTGATTTATCAGCCATTTGCAAAGAGATTTCAGTAGGTGTCAACTTATTCAAATCGAGTCTACGATATAAAGAGAAAGGCATAACACTAACACCGGCTCCCAAATCACATAAAGCAGTTTTAACATAGTTTCTTTTAATGGAGCATGGTATAGTTGGTACTCCTGGATCTCCTAGTTTCTTTGGTATTCCACCCTTAAAAGTGTAATTAGCAAGCATGGTGGAAATTTCAGCTTCCGGTATCTTTCTTTTATTTGTAACAATATCTTTCATATACTTGGCATAAGGAGACATTTTCAGAATATCAGTCAAACGCATACGTAAAAAGACAGGTCTAAGCATTTCAACAAAGCGCTCAAAATCCTCATCATCCTTTTTCTTGGATGGTTTAGGAGGAAAGGGCATGGGTTTCTGTACCCATGGCTCTCTTTCTTTACCGTGCTTCCTAGCAACAAAGTCTCTCTTATCATAACGTTTATTCTTAGATTGTGGGTTATCAAGATCAACAGCAGGTTCAATCTCCACATCATTATCATTACTAGGTTGAGCATCAACATGAACATCATCATTAACATTATCACTAGGTTCGTGTTCATCACCAGATTGTGTATCAACATTAGAAATGGAAATATCATTTGGGTTCTCAGGGGTATCTATAACAGGTTCACTAGAAGCATGCAAAGTCCTATCAGTTTTCCTTTTATTCTTATTACTAGGACTAGGTGCATCAGTATTAATTCTCTGAGAATCTTGCTCAACTCTCTTAGGATGGCCCTGAGGATACAAAGGTTCCTGAGTCATTTTACCACCTCTAGTCATAACCCTAACAGCGTTATCATTGTTCTTACTATTCAACTCATTGAGCAAATCATCCTGTGCCTTAAGTACTTGTTCTACTTGAGTCTTAACCATGGAAGCATGTTTACTAATAATTTTTAGATCACTAACAGTTCTACTCATATAATCACCCAAGCAATCAAGCATGTAAGCATTACATTTTAATTGTCTACTAACATAAGCATTGAAGTTCTCTTGTTTAACAATAAAATTATCAAACTCATCCAAGCATTGACTAGCAGACTTATTATAAGGGATATGACCTTCATCAAATCTATAGAGAGAATTTACCTCTACTACCTGTGTCAGGTTATCAAGACCATGTATTTCTTCAATGGGTGGTAAATTCTTAACATCTTCAGCTTTAATACCTTTTTCTTTCATAGATTTTTTTGCCTCTTGCATATCTTCAGGACTGAAGAATAGAATACCTCTTTTCTTCGGAGTTGGCTTAGGAGTTGGTTCAGGAAGTGTCCAATCATTATCATTACTCAATATATTATTCAATAGCAATTCAGCTTGCTCAACAGTTCGTTCCCTGAAAACACAACCAGCACAACTATCTAGGTGGTCCTTAGAAGCATCGGTTAGTCCATTATAAAAGATATCAAGTATTTCATTTTTCTTGAGAGGATGATCAGGCAAAGCATTAAGTAATTGGAGAAGCCTCCACCAAGCTTGTGGGAGACTCTCTTCTTCAGATTGCACAAAGTTAAATATTTCCTTTAAAGCAGCTTGTTTCTTATGAGCAGGGAAATATTTTTCAGAGAAGTAGTAAATCACATCCTGGGGACTACGCACACAACCAGGAGCAAGAGAATTAAACCATAACTTAGCATCACCCCTTAATGAGAAAGGAAATAACTTAAGAATATAGTAATAATGATTTTTTTCCTCATGAGCAAATAGGGTGGCTATATCATTCAACTTAGTAAGATGTGCCACAAAAGTTTCAGATTCATAACCATGAAAAGGATTAGATTCAACCAAAGTAATTAACTCAGGATCAACAGAGAATTCATAATCCTTATCAGTAACAAAGATAGGTGAAGTAGCAAACTTAGGATCATATTGCATTCTAGCATTCAAAGATTTTTCTTTCCACTTGCATAATAATTTCTTAAGATCATCTCTATCCTTACAAGCAAGAATGTCCCTAGCTACCTCTCCATCCATAACATAACCCTTAGGTAAAACAGGTAATTCATATCTAGGAGAGCTAGTTCTAGCAGGTGTCTCAAAGTGTTCAGTTTCAATAATTTCATCAGTTTCAGAAATATCATCATCTTCAGCATAATCAATAGTTCTAGCTCTAGCAAGATGTTCATTAAGTAATTCACCCAGTGGCACAGTTTTATCAAGCAAAGTAGTAGCATCATAAGCATCATTCATAGCAGAAGTAGCATCATCAATAACATGTGACATATCAGAATCAATAGCAGGTGTAGGTGTCACAAGCTTACTCAAAACAGAAGGTGAATCAAGTGCAGAGCTAGATGGCAGTTCCTTACCTCCCCTCGTAGTAGAGGGATAGATCTTAGTTTTGGTATCTTTCAAATTCTTCATAGTGATCAATAGTTATAAATCCCAAGTGACTCAGAGAATAGAGCTATGCTCCCCGGCAATGGCGCCAGAAAAAGGTCTTGATAACCCATAAGTATAGGGGATCGCAACAGTTTTCGAGGGAAGAGTATTCAACCCAAATTTATTGATTCGACACAAGGGGAGACAAAGAATATTCTCAAGTATTAGCAGCTGAGTTGTCAATTCAACCACACCTGAAAGACTTAATATCTATAGCAAAGTAGTATGGAAGTAACGGTAACAGTGGCAAAAGTAACAGTAGCAGTTTTGTAACAATTGTAACAGTGGCAACGGCAAAGTAACGTAGCAAAGATCAATGTGTGAAAAGCTCGTAGGCAATGGATCAATGATGGATAATTATGTTGGATGGCATTCATCATGCAACAGTTATAACCTAGGGTGACACAGAACTAGCTTCAATTCATCAATATAATGTAGGCATGTATTCCGAATATAGTCATACGTGCTTATGGAAAAGAACTTGCATGACATCTTTTGTCCTACCCTCCCGTGGCAGCGGGGTCCTAATGGAAACTAAGGGATATTAAGGCCTCCTTTTAGTAGAGAACCAGACCAAAGCATTAGCACTTAGTGAATACATGAACTCCTCAAACTACGGTAATCACCGGAAAGAATCCCAATTATTGTCACCTTGGGGTATTCGGATCATAACACGTAATAGGTGTCTACAACTTGGAAGATAGGATCAAGAACACATATATATTCATGAAAACATAATAGGTTCAGATCTGAAATCATGGCACTCGGGCCCTAGTGACAAGCATTAAGCATAGCAAAGTCATAGCAACATCAATCTCAGAACATAGTGGATACTAGGGATCAAACCCTAACAAAACTAACTCGATTACATGATAAATCTCATCCAACCCATCACCGTCCAGCAAGCCTACGATGGAATTACTCACGCACGGTGGTGAGCATCATGAAATTGCTGATGGAGGATGGTTGATGATGACGACGGCGATGATTTCCCCTCTCCAGAGCCCCGAACGGACTCCAGATCTGCCCTCCCGATGAAGAACAGGAGGTGGCGGTGGCTCCGTATCGTAAAACGCAATGAATCCTTCTCTATGATTTTTCCTCCCTGAAAGTGAATATATAGAGTTGGAGTTAAGGTCGGTGGAGGTCCAGGGGACCCACAAGGCAGGGGGGCGCGCCCTCCACCCTTGTGGACAGCTGGTGGGTCCCCTCTGGTTGATTCTTTCACCAATATTTTTTATTTATTCCAAAAATATTCTCCGTGAAGTTTCAGGTCATTTCGAGAACTTTTATTTCTGCACAAAAATAACGCCAAGGCAATTCTGCTGAAAACAGCGTCAGTCCGGGTTAGTTCCATTCAAATCATGCAAATTAGAGTCCAAAACAAGGGCAAAAGAGTTTGGAAAAGTAGATACGATGGAGACGTATCACCCAGCGAGGGTGTTGGCCACGACCTGACTAACCACACAAGTCTCTAGTCCAGGTTTATTGCCTATTTGAGTTCCATCCGCAAGGAATTCCGGCCGAGGTTTCCACTACGGCCCCAAATGATGTGTGCAGGGTTCCCAAGTCCACCATCCGGGTGACACTTGGTACACCGGGCCACGGTGCCTAGTCTGTCCCAAACCCACCTGTACCGAGTGCCACTTGGTAGACAAATAGCACTACCTACAAACACCAGAAACTAGTTGCAACTCCTAGACAGAGATTGAGGCGATTAATAAGTCGAGAGGGGCACTTAAGCATTCCAATGTGTGGTAGTAACTGTCTTGGATCACATACACATAACTCAGTTCCTGAGGACGGTTTCAATGAGACAACCCGCCATGTACTCCTACATGGCCTCTCATCGCTACCTTTACCAAATCATGTTCACACACTTAGCTCTCACACAGTAGGACATGTTCACACCATCCCAATCCATCCTAGATGAATCAAACCTGACACAACTCTAAGCATAGAAGGCATAACAAGCAAGCATGAATGAGTAGGCACATCATGGCTCAAACAACACCTACTCATGCTAGTGGGTTTCTTCTATTTACTGTGGCAAAGACAGGTCATACAGAGGAATGGGTTCAACTACTGCAACATGTAACAGTTGAATCGTTGTTGTCCTAATGCAGTAAAAGAGAGCAGGAGCGAGAGAGTAGGATTGTACCGAAATGCTCAAAGGGGGTTTGCTTGCCTGGCACTTCTGAAGATAGTAAAGCTCTTCATCGATGTCAACAATCACATCGTCGAAACGTCTGCTACCGAGTGGGAACAACACCGACAAATAGAGAAGGAGCACAATCAATGCAATGCAACAATATGATGCATGATCATGACATGTTTTAAGGTACTAAATTGATCTAATGCAATAGTTAGCCAAGTTAATTGGAGTGGAGTTCAAACATATAGCAATTTCCAATGCAAAAACTAATTACATATATTCCATAACCATGGATTGTCCTAGTTGGTGCTGTTAACTTGCTCAAACATGCATGAACATGGCATAAACAGATTCTTTGGATTTTTCTGATAATTTTCATATATAAATTATTTCATTCTGAGCTACGGTTAATTTACTATGAATTTTCGAAGTTTATCTAATTTTCTGGAATTTCCAGGATTATATTTAATCCAAAAAATCATTAATGACATCAGCGCTGTGTCACCACTGTGTCAGTAGGTCAACTGGGTTGACCAGGGTCAAACCTGACCAATGGGGTCCACCGGTCAGTGACCCAGGGTTAATCCCGGTCAAACCCGACGCTGACTGGGGTTTGACCCTGCGATGAGGCCCGCTGTCAGTGGCTGTGGGGGCTTAATTAGCTGTGATTAGTCCCTAATGGCCTCACCACGTCGGCACTCGCCAGAGCTCGACCGACGGTGACCAAAACAATGGCGGGGGTTCGTCGGACCTACGCTACAGGCGGCGGTTGGGCGCGCGGAGACCACCTGGAGGTAGCCCACGCACGTGCGGATCCAGGGGAGCAGGCGACTGGGAAAGAAGTGGCCGGAGCTCACCGGAACTGAGCTCGCGGCGGCTGCCGGAGCTCGGGCTCGAGCGGGCACAACACTGCGGTGCGCTAGGAAAGAAACTGGCGGTGGCTTTAGCTTTCTGCGAAGCTTCTGAGCACGATGACACCCGCGTACACGAGCGGCAGCAGCTGTGGCCGCGGCGGCGCCATGACCGATGGTAGGAGCTCGCGGGTGCAATGGGGAGACCAACTAGGGCTCGAGGGCGAGGAGGTAAACAGGGGGGAAACTAAGATGGGCTCACAGTGATTCATACGAGCAGGCTAGTGAGGTCGGGGGAGCACGGACGGCGGCGAATCAACAATGAGGTTGTCGACGGCCGGAGGTTGAAGATGAGCTCGAGGATGACGTTGCAGGGCTCCCGCGGTCGAACGGATTGGTGTAGACGATGCAGGAGACGATGGCGGTTCTTCTGGACGCGTCGGCAAGGTGAGGAATGGACGGTGGCTGTGGCTACGGCAAGCGGCGGTGATAGGCGTGCTCGGGCGAGGTCGAGATCGAGCGGGGAGAATGGGGAGAGTGACCAGAGGAGGAGGGGATCAGAGCAGGGCTTCGTCCAGGTCTCCTCGGCGTCGCGAGAAGGGTTGGGGGAAGGAGGAATCAGGTAGGGAGCTGACCAGGGCGATCGTGTGTGCGCTTACTGGCAGAGGTTGAAGACAGCCGCTTCGCCTGTGGGCTGGGCCGCCAGCTTGGCCAGGTAAGTGGGCTACCTGGTAGGTTTTCTCTCCTGTTTCTTTTATTCTGTTTTCTGTTTTGTGATTGTTTTGAATTTGGTTTGCTAACCAAAATATTTTTGTTGCTTCTGGAAAATATTGTGGGAGCTAAACGAATTAAACCAAAGCCCCACAAAATGTTTTAGAATTACTGGAGCTATAAAAATATTTATAGGGTTTTAAAAGCTCCAATTCAAATACAATATGATTTAGTTCAATGCCCCAAATATGTTCTTAAAAATGTGCACCATTTTTGTTAGATGTTTGCATCTTAAAATAGAAATGATGAACATTTTTAGAGGACATTTTGTAATCTTTGAAAATATTTGGTTAACCCTATTTGATTTTGTTTGGTGCTAGGGTTTGATCATCCCCATTTCAAGTTTCATTTGAATTCAAACATGATGCATGGATGCATATGCAACTATTGCAAGCAAATATTCTAGGGTTGTGACAACTCACCCCCACTAAACAAGAATCTCGTTCCGAGATTCAGGCGTGAGGTAAGAGGAAAAGGGGGTCATGAAACTAACACAATCTTCGCGATCCAACTACCCTTCTTGAAGATGTTGATTCATTACTTCATATTTATCTTGACGTCTTTGTGTTCGAGATGTTCATCCAACACGATGATGACAGAAAGAAACTCTACAGGAATCGATCTTCTCGAAGATCAAGCAATTTAAGATCAACTCATGGAATGAGACATAATAATATGTCTCGGGCTGAGACACAAAACACACATCAGGGTGATGGAAAGGAACAGACGAGGGAGGTTCAATTTTTTAGGCAACAATTCCATGTTTAAGAAGATGGTGCATTGGTTTCAAAGTAGCGAAGAGATAATTGCCATGATTCCATAACGGGACACCCTGGGGGAGGTGACTCGTAGAATTATTCCCTTTAGTGGCAAAAAGAATTACTTTTGATACATAGGTCATTGAAACTCTTCATACCATCCTAAGGCAATTGACAATTGACCGTTTGAAGGAATTTGAAGAAATGGCATATGATACGTCTCCAACGTATCTATAATTTTTTATTGTTCCATGCTATTATATTATCTATCTTGAATGTTTTATATGCATTTATATGCTATTTTATATTATTTTTGGGACTAACCTATTAACCTAGAGCCCAGTGCCAGTTTCTGTTTTTCCTTGCTTTTGAGTTTGACAGAAAAGGAATATCAAACGGAGTCCAAACGGAATAAAACTTCCGCGATGATTTTTCTTGGACCAGAAGACACCCAGAAGACTTGGGGAGAGGGCTAGAAGAGTCCTGAAGATTCCACATGCCCTCAGGGCGCCCCCCCTGGCATGTGGGCCCCTCGGGAGTCCACCGACATCCATCTCAGGTCTATAAATCCTAAAATATTCCCAAACCACCAGAAGCGTCCACCAAAATACTTTTTCGCCACCGCAAGCTTCTGTTCTCGTGAGATCCCATCTTGCGGCCTTTTTCGGCGATCTGCCGGAGGGGGATTCGATCACAGAGGGCTTCTACATCAACCCTATTGCCCTACCGATGATGTGTGAGTAGTTTACCATAGACCTACGGGTCCATAGCAAGTATCTAGATGGCTTCTTCTCTCCCTTTGATCTTCAATACAATGTTCTCCTCGATGTTCTTGGAGATCTATTCGATGTAATACTTTTTGCGGTGTGTTTGTTGAGATCCAATGAATTGTGAGTTTATGATCAGATTATCTATGAATATTATTTGAGTCTTCTCTGAACTCTTTTATGCATGATTAAATATCTTTGTATTTCTCTTCGAATTATCGTTTGGTTTGGCCAACTAGATTGGTTTTTCTTGCAATGGGAGAGGTGCTTAGTTTTGGGTTCAATCTTGCGGTGTCCTCATCCAGTGACAAAGTAGGGGTAGCGAGGCACGTATTGTATTGTTGCCATCAAGGGTAAAAATATGGGGTTTATATCATATTGCTTGAGTTTATCCCTCTAGATGAAGTCATATTGCTTAAGGCGTTACTCCGTTCTTATGAACTTAATACTCTAGATGCATGCTGGATAGCGATCGATGTGTGGAGAAATAGTAGTAGTTGCAGGCAGGAGTCGGTCTACTTGTCACGGACATGATGCCTATATTCATGATCATTGCCTTGGATATCATCATAATTATTCGCTTTTCTATCAATTGCTCAACAGTAATTTGTTCACCCACCGTATGCTTCTTCAAGAGAGAAGCCTCTAGTGAAGCCTATGGCCCCCGGTCTATTTTCCATCATATATTTTCAGATCTATGCTACTTCTTGAGCTTGCGTTGTTTTTTCCCTTGAAGAGGAAAGGGTGATGCAACAAAGTAGAGATACGTATTTCCCTCAGTTAAGAACCAAGGTCTCAATCCAGTAGGAGATACACGCAAGTCTCCAATCTATGCACCTGCACAAACAATCAAACACTTGCACCCAATGTGATGAAGGGGTTGTCAATCCCTTCACGGTCGCTTGCAAAGATGAGATCTAATAGAGATAGATATTAAAGCTTACTAAAACATAAAACAAAATAAAAGTAAATAAATTGCATTAAGGTATTTTTGGGTTTTTGGTTTATAGATCTAAAAATATATGATGGAAAATAGACCCGGGGGCCATAGGTTTCACTAGAGGCTTCTCTCTTGAAGGTAAATAATACGGTGGGTGAACAAATTACTGTCGAGCAATTGATAGAAAAGCGCAAAGTTATGACGATATCCAAGGCAATGATTATGCATATAGGCATCACGTCCGTGTCACGTAGACCGAAACGATTATGCATCTACTACTATTACTCCACACATCGAACGCTATCCAGCATGCATCTAGAGTATTAAGTTCATAAAGAACTGAGTAATGCCGTAAGTAAGATGACATGATATAGAGGGATAAACTCAAGCAATATGATGAAAACCCCATCTTTTTACCCTTGATGGCAACAATACAATACGTGCATCGCTACCCCTACTTTGTCACTGGGTGAGGACACCGCAAGATTGAACCCAAAACTAAGCACCTCTCCCATTGCAAGAAGAACCAATCTAGTTGGCCAAACCAAACCGATACTTCGAAGAGAAATACAAAGATATCAAATCATGTATATAAGAATTCAGAGAAGATTCAAATAATATTCATAGATAAACTAATCATAAATCCACAATTCATCGGATCTCGACAAACACACCGCAAAAGAATATTACATTGGATAGATCTCCAAGAACATCAAGGAGAACATGGTATTGAGAATCAAAGAGAAAGAAGAAGCCATCTAGCTACTAGCTATGGACCTGTAGGTCTGAGGTAAACTACTCACGCTTCATCGGAAGGGCAATAGAGTTGATGTAGAAGCCCTCCGTGATCGAATCCCCCTCGGCAGGGTGCCGAAAATGGCCCCAAGATGGGATCTCACGGGTACAGAAGGTTACAGTGGCGGAAAAGTATTTTTGTGGACGCTTCTGGTCGTTTGGGAATAGTTGGGAATATATAGAGGAAGAATTAGGGTTAGGGGATCTCCGAGGGGACCACAAGCCCTTAGGCCCCCCCTAGGGCGCGCCCCCTGGCTTTTGGCCTCCTCGGGACTCCTCTGACTTCATCTCCAAGTCTGCTGGTTGTCTTCTGGTCCAAGAAAAATCATCGCGAAAGTTTTATTCCGTTTGGACTCCGTTTGATATTCCTTTTCTGTAAAACTCAAAAACAAGGGAAAAAACAGAAACTGGCACTGGGCTCTAGGTTAATAGGTTAGTCCCAAAAATAATACAAAATAGCATAATAATACATATAAAACATCCAAAACAGATAATATAATAGCATGGAACAATCAAAAATTATAGATACGTTGGAGTCGTATCAAGCATCCCCAAGCTTAATTCCTGATCGTCCTCGAGTAGGTAAATGATAAAAACAGAATTTTTGATGTGGAATGCCACCTAACATATTAATCCATGTAATTTTCTTTATTGTGGCATGAATATTCATATCCATAAGATTCAAAACAAAAGTTTAATACTGACATAAAAACAATAATACTTCAAGCATACTAATAAAGTAATCATGTCTTCTCAAAATAACATGGCCAAAGAAAGTTATCCCTACAAAATAATATAGTCTGGCTATGCTCCATCTTCATCACACAAAGTATTAAATCATGCACAACCCTGATGACAAGCCAAGCAATTGTTTCATACTTTTGATGTTCTCAAACTTTTTCAACTTTCACGCAATACATGAGCATGAGCCATGGATATAGCACTATAGGTGGAATAGAATATGGTCATTGTGGAGAAGACAAAAAGAAGGAGATAGTCTCACATCAACTAGGTGTATCAACGGGCTATGCCCATCAATAGATATCAATGTGTGTGAGTAGCGATTGCCATGCAACGGATGCACTAGAGCTATAAGTTTATGAAAGCTCAAAAAGAAACTAAGTGGGTGTGCATCCAACTCGCTTGCTCACGAAGACCTAAGGAAATTTGTGGAAGCCCATCATTGGAATATACAAGCCAAGTTCTATAATGAAAAATTCCCATTAGTGTATGAAAGTGACAAAATAGGAGAGACTCTATCATGAAGATCATGGTGCTACTTTGAAGCACAAGTGTGGTAAAAGGATAGTAGCATTGCCCCTTCTCTCTTTTTTTGGGTTTCTTTGGCCTCTTTTTTCTTGTGGGCTCCTTTGGCCTCTTTTATTTTTTTATAAAGTCTGGAGAGTCATCCCAACTTGTGAGGGAATCATAGCTTCCATCATCCTTTCCTCACATGAGACAATGCTCTAATAATGATGATCATCACACTTTTATTTACTTACAACTCAAGAATTACAACTCGATACTTAGAACAAAAATATGAATCTATATGAATGCCTCCGGCGGTGTACCGGGATGTGCAACGATCTAGCATAGCAATGACATCAAAAAACGGACAAGCCATGAAAACATCATGCTAGCTATCTTACGATCATGCAAAGCAATATGACAATGATGGTGCGTGTCATAATAAACGGAATGGTGGAAGTTAGATGGAAATATATCTCAGAATGGCTATGGAAATGACATAATAGGTAGGTATGGTGGCTGTTTTGAGGAATGGTATATGGTGGGTGTAGTGCACCGGCGAAAGTTGCGCGGTACTAGAGAGGCTAGCAATGGTGGAAGGGTGAGAGTGCGTATAATCCATGGACTCAACATTAGTCATAAAGAACTCACATACTTATTGCAAAAGTCTATTAGTTATCAAAACAAAGTACTACACGCATGCTCCTAGGGGGATAGATTGGTAGGAAAAGACCATCGCTCGTCCCCGACCGCCACTCATAAGGAAGACAATCAATAAATAAATCATGCTCCGACTTCATCACATAACGGTTCACCATACGTGCATGCTACGGGAACCACAAACTTTAACACAAGTATTTCTACCAATCCACAATTACTCACTAGCATGACTCTAATATCACCATCTTTATATCTCAAAACAATCATAAGGAATCAAACTTCTCATAGTATTCAATGCTCTTTATATGAAAGTTTTTATTATATCCCTCTTGGATGCCCATCATATTAGGACTAAATTCATAACCTATGAAAATTACCATGATGTTTAGAGAGACTCTCAAAATAATATAAGTGAATCATGAGATTTCAATAATTTCTATAAAATAAAGCCACCGTCGTGCTCTAAAAAGAAATAAGTGAATCACTAGAGCAAAATTGCCTAGCTCAAAGATATAAGTGAAGCACATAGAGTATTCTAATAAATTCACGATTCATGTGTGTCCCTCTCAAAAGGTGTGTACAGCAAGGATGATTGCGGCAAACTAAAAAGCAAAGACTCATATCAAACAAGACGCTTCAAGCAAAAAACATATCATGTGGTGAATAAAAATATAGCCTCAAGTAAATTTACCGATAGATGAAGACGAAAGAGGGGATGCCATCCGGGGCATCCCCAAGCTTAGATGCTTGGTTATCCTTGAATATTACCTTGGGGTTCCTTGGGCATCCCCAAGCTTAGGCTCTTGCCACTCCTTATTCCATAGTCCATCAAATCTTTACCCAAAACTTGAAAACTTCACAACAAAAAACTCAACAGAAAACTCATGAGATCCGTTAGTATAAGAAAATAAATCACCACTTTTTGGTACTGTTGTGAACTCATTATTTATTTATATTGGTGTAATATCTACTGTATTCCAACTTCTCCATGGTTCATACCCCCCAATACTACCCATAGATTCATCAAAATAAGCAAACAACCCATAGAAAATAGAATCTGTCAAAAACAGAACAATCTACGAAGATCTGAATTGTTCTAATACTTATATAACTCCAAAAATTCTGAAATATTAGGACAATATAGGAAATTTGTATATAAATCTTGTGTAAAATTTCAGGGTTTTTCCATGCTCCAGTGAATTTAAACAATTCTGTTACTGGACGCAAAAGTTTCTGTTTTTCAGCAAGATCAAATCAACTATCATCGTAAGCCATCCCAAAGGTCTTACTTGGCTCAAACACTAATTAAAACACTAAAACACAATTACTACATAGGTAATAATGTGTATTTATTGAAAAACAGAACCAAAAACAAAAAACATAAAAATAAAATTGTGTTGCCTCCCAACAAGCGCTATTGTTTAACGCCCCTAGCTAGGCATAAAACATAGATCTAGGTATTGTCATCTTTGGTATGCAACCCATAAGTAGTTCTCATAATAGATTCATATGGCAACTTAATTTTATTTCTTGGAAAGTGTTCCATGCCCTTCCTTAATGGAAATTGAAATCTAATGTTTCCTTCTTTCATATCAATAATTGCACCAATCGTTCTAAAGAAAGGTCTACCAAGAATAATAGGACATGTAGGATTGCAATCTATATCAAGCACAATGAAATCTACGGGCACATAATTCCTATTTGCAACAATAAGAACATCATTAATTCTTGCCATAGGTTTCTTAATAGTGGAATCCGCGAGATGCAAATTTAAAGAACAATCATCAAATTCATGGAAACCTAGCACATCACATAAAGTTTTTGGAATCGTGGAAACGCTAGCGCCCAAATCACACAAAGCATGGCATTCATAATATTTAATTGTAATCTTAATTGTAGGTTCCCACTCATCATAAAGCTTTCTAGGGATAGAAACTTTCAACTCTAGTTTTTCTTCAAAAGATTGCACCATAGCATCAACGATATATTTGGTAAAAGCTTTATTTTGATTATAAGCATGAGGAGAATTCAACATGGATTGCAACA
The DNA here is from genome assembly GCA_011799875.1 of Thinopyrum elongatum. Lineage (NCBI taxonomy): Eukaryota > Viridiplantae > Streptophyta > Magnoliopsida > Poales > Poaceae > Thinopyrum > Thinopyrum elongatum. The sequence continues at coordinate 459,361,595 of CM022302.1, read as the reverse complement.
TGGAAATACAATCTATCAAAGAACAATTATCATAATTAAAATCCTTGAAATCCAAAAGAGTGGGTTCATCGCTACTTAAAGTTTTGACCTCTCCAATCCCACTTTTATCAATTTTTGCATTAAGATCTAAAAACTCCGAATCATTGGGACGCCTTCTAGCTAAAGTTGACTCATCTCCAGTCCCATCTTTATCAAGATTTATATTAGATAACAAAGATTAAATAGGAGTCACACCAATCACTTTAAGATCTTCATCATTATTATCACGAGAAAGCAAAGAACACGCTTTAACAAACCAATCTCGCTTAGTACGCATCCTAGCGATTCTTTCTTTGCACTCATCAATAGAAATTTTAATAGATATAAACCCCATATTTTTACCCTTGATGGCAACAATACAATACGTGCCTCGCTACCCCTACTTTGTCACTGGGTGAGGACACCGCAAGATTGAACCCAAAATTAAGCACCTCTCCCATTGCAAGAAGAACCAATCTAGTTGGCCAAACCAAACTGATAATTCGAAGAGAAACACAAAGATATCAAATCATGCATATAAGAATTCAGAGAAGATTCAAATAATATTCATAGATAAACTGATCATAAATCCACAATTCATCGGATCTCGACAAACACACCGCAAAAGAATATTACAACGGATAGATCTCCAAGAACATCAAAGAGAACATGGTATTGAGAATCAAAGAGAGAGAAGAAGCCATCTAGCTACTAGCTATGGACCCGTAGGTCCAAGGTAAACTACTCACGCTTCATCGGAAGGGAAACAGAGTTGATGTAGAAGCCCTCCATGATCGAATCCCCCTCCGGCAGGGTGCCAGAAAAGGCCCCAAGATGGGATCTCATGGGTACAGAAGGTTACGTCAGCGGAAAAGTATTTTTGTGGACGCTTCTGGTCGTTTGGGAATATATAGAGGAAGAATTAGGGTTAGGGGAGCTCCGAGGGGCCCACAAGCCCTCAACCCCCCCCCCCCTAGGGTGCGCTCGCTGGCTTGTGGCCTCCTCGGGACTCCTCTGACTTTATCTCCAAGTCTGCTGGGTTTTTACTGGTCCAGGAAAAATCATCGCGAAAGTTTTATACCGTTTGGACTCCGTTTGATATTCCTTTTCTGTAAAACTCAAAAACAAGGAAAAAACAGAAACTAGCACTGGGCTCTAGGTTAATAGGTTAGTCCCAAAAATAATATAAAATAGCATAATAATGCATATAAAACATCCAAAACAGATAATATAATAGCATGGAACAATAAAAAATTATAGATACCACTACAAAAAAAATACACTTCCGTGATGATAAATGTTTGTCACAGTAGGTCACATTTTCTGTCATGCATGTACATCAATGACAAATTTATGACAAAATCAAGATAGTCATACCTATGCTGTCGTAGAAGTGTTCCATGACGTTACCAAAATTATTATCACAGAAGTGTCCACTTCCAAGACGATAAATGCCGCATCATGGAAGTGCTTTCGTCAAGGGTAACCGACACGTGGCATCCACCGTAACGGGTCGCCGTTAAGCTATCGGATTCCGGTTTGGATCCGATAACCCGTTAACAGCCTATGAGAATTTTGGCCCATGCGAGCCCATTGAGGGCAGTGGGCCGCTTCCTTCATATAGGGCCCACGACTGTTCATGCTAACTAATAATTTCACTGCTTTTTTGCCTTCCTAGCGACCAGTTAGCTGGAATGTGAGGCGTGCTAAGCAAACGTACAGCATACAAGGAAAAATGTTGCACATCCAGCATATATTACAGGAAATTACATCCACTGGGCAATCAAAGATTGATGCGAGTGCAAATAAATGAGCAGAACTTGACGATCTACAACCTCACAATCTGCAACCTCAGCGCGGATGACGCCCATAAGCATGTGAGCAAGTTCTTCCTTCTTTGCTACACTGTCTCTGAAAACATTGATCAGTTGTTGTTGCGCAAGAATGTGCACCTCTGATTCCTCCACGATTTCCAAGATTGCTTCAGCCAGTAATTCATTCACAAACATACCTTTTTCCGTTGGATTCGAGACAGAGGAAACTCAACAGATTCAGATGGCGATTTTGGCAGGCTTGTATTGTTGATAGTGGAGAGTGTCTCGACCACTGCATCATAACATAAATTAGGAGGGGAACCGAATAGATTAATCAAGAGTTATTGCCATATTACCTGGCCTAGATTTATTGGAAAGAAACAATGGGGTTGCCTTGCTGTTTTCAGAGTTTGTCCTCTTATCTTCAGCAGCCTACACCAAATTAACACAATAGCATTGCTATCATTGGCCAGGTCAGATAATAGGAAAGCAACATTGACACAACGAACGTTTGGGCAACCAGACCACACCAGCCTACACCAAATTAACACAATATGGCACAGCTATCATCAACCAGGTAAGGTAATAGGAAAGTAACATTGACACAATGAATGATTGGGCAACCAGAACAGCACTACAATTTAGTAATGTGCATGATATGAGATAGTACACTCATGTAGCTCAGTATGCAAAACTACCAGGCAATTTTCCTTTCAAAAATCAACATTGTCGCCTTTAATTATACATTTTGCTACAAGTAAATTTAGATCAGATAAAGGTTGGATTCACACTGATTAACAAAATACATGTTGATGTCAAAATTTGGTGATATACAAAAGGTACTTACATCAGCATTGGAGCACAGAGAATTCCCGCAAGATACTTTCCTTGAACATGATCCCAGTTTAGAAAGTCTTCTATCCTTTAAGCTTATTTTCTAAAAGAGAGATGGGTAAGAAACATGTAGAAAATATGATCTGAATGCTATAAAATTTCATGATGTGAGGATACGCACACACTTTTTAGAATGGAGTTGACATATTTTTGCTGGACTGGAGTGGACTAGTTCTTTGGCCACTTGAATCTGCTTATTATCAGTAGGAGTTGGGTTTCTCTGTGCTGGAGAAGTATCTATGAACACTGGAGTTGGTTTACTATCTCCTGGTATTTTGATCTTTTGCAAAGACCTTGTTTGTAACCCTTCAGATTCTAACATAGCCGTCTTCCCCTTGCATGCCTTATATAGAAGAATGGTGCTTCAGTTATAAAACATGCTACGGCAGAGAGATGGAATAGGTACTGAAGAATAGAAAGGCATGACATATTGACATGTATTACCTCCATCCGGAAATAAATGGATGTGTCTAGGCGTATTTCAGTTCTAGATACATCCATTTTTATCCATTTCTGCGACAGGTAATCCGGACGGAGGGAGTATGATGTAAGAGCTAGGGATACGATAGGACAACAGAGTAAAAAAACACTAGTTGAATGTAAAACTGTATGATAGCGGAATACATACAGAAAAACACTAAGGCAACATATGCGTGTATGATTGGGAAACTAAGATGGCATTGCAACAGACCACTAGAACAACACTTCAATGTAAAAAAAATGGTATGGTAGACAGATGAAGTACATACTGATGAATAACAATGCATAAGATATTCAGAAGCATGATGTCCAAACTAAGCAGATGGCATTGCGACAGAGTAGAATGACAATACTTGAATTTGAAAACATGTTATCATGAATGGAATAGGTACTGAAAAACTGGAAGGCATGACATATTTTCATGCATGATCAGCAGGCTAAGCACATGGCATTGCAACATAGTAGATGCACTCCAGGATATTATATGCATGTTGTACGCATATCACGGGCCAAGTTAGAGCAAGGACCTTGTGGGGTGAATAGGATTCGGCATCTTTCTGCAAGTCTTCTGAAGAACTGCCTTTACATGTTCCATCATATTGGGTATCATTGACGTCAAGTTTGTTGGCCGTTACATTGCTCCGTGAGGTTCTTGTGGATATATCAGTGTGTGCAATTATATCTGACATGCATGGAAGACAACTAGTAGTTAGATTTATGTAATGAGTGCCTGTAGGAGACGACATAAATAATAGGACTGAGCTTAACTAGCAGCAACAGGTCTCAAAAACTAAAGGGAGAACACAGATGAAAGCTACAGAATATGTATCGTTTGTACTCGAGATTAACTAGATGGCACACAAAAGTATTAAAGAACAACATAGGTAATACTAGAAGTGGTATAATCACCAGCCTATGGGATAACATTGGCTGATGGATGATAACTATGGAACAGCGTTACCTAAAGAACACGTCTCTTATCTGAACTATGGAACAGCCTTAACTCCTGAACAAGACTCTTAAGAGATCAGCATGAATATACAGTGAAATGTGATAATCTATTTTCCATGCTTAGATGAATAACAAAGCCATAAATGTTGCACACAAGTAAGATGAGGGTACAACCTATCTGGCCGCCATCCATAGGAGTGAGCATCATGTGCTGACTTGTCGATGGCCCTGCAATTGTTGTGGATGTCCATGTCGGGCATGCACATTCGATGCAGGGAACTGTTGAGTGGGGACTATAGCTCCCTTCTGGTGTATGCTTCCCTTATTGGAGCAGCTGCGGTGAGAAGGAAGACGGTGTGGCTGAAGATGCAGAAAACGCAAAATGTTAAGAACGACACATATCTCTGATCTGAAGAAATACCCTAAGAGATCACTAGTAAGGTACGAGAGTGGTCACACGTTTGTTGACTGAAAACTAAATTGGGGTCACATGATTTTATTTTATTTCGGTACTGTCCGATCTACACCGAATGGCTTGATGGCCGTCTTCTGCCTCCCGGCTGACACTGTTCAGAATCTTCCCAGAAGAGCCAGCGACCACCGGCAGAGCAGCCTACCTCCGCCGTCCCTGGCAACGAGAGCTCCGACCAAAACCCCGCTCCCTGCCCCACCACACTGCCGTGGTTGCGCCGCCCCCGGCTAATCCACAAAGACTCGCTGTCATCCAGATCCGGCGGCGGCAGTACCTTCAACCCACGCAACTCTAAGATAGCCACCTAAGCGCTGCTTCCACGGTGAACTTGCGCCCCCGCACCCTTACGTTAGACACCAGCCAACCGGCAGCCTAGGAGCTCCGCCGCCTCGAGGGGTGCTGCTTCCCATTGGGAATCGATTGGCCTAGATAAAAATTCAGACAACTGACGCCTAAATAAAGTGATTTAAGATGAGTGTACGGCCTATCTTGCGGCCCGGTGAAGTAGGAAGCTCCAGCTGCCGAGTCGGTGAGGCCGGCGCGATTGCGGTGGCTACCGGCGGCAGGAAAGTAGAGATGTCGCGATGGTTGACGGCTACAGGGAAGCAGCGCCGGGGCCCTGGACGTATCTGAAGTTGGAGCCGCTCCGGCGCCGTGCACAACAGCGGGGGTGAATCGGCTCCGGTACGGTTCACGCGGCCGTTGTCGAGGCAGCTCCAGCAGCACGGAGTAAGAGGCACATGGCCCACTGCACGACGGCAAACGGACAGCGTCTGCGGCATTGGGGAGGAGGGCGGCCGTGAATTTGGTGCGGTGGGGGAGCCATGGAGGAGGGGCTGAGGTTTCGCAGCTGGGATGAAGGGAGCTTCCGGGGAGAAGGTGATTTGGCACCCACGATGTATGAATGGGGAATTGGGAGGGGGAACCATGTATTATGGATGCATTTGTCTGAAATGTGTGTGTGTGGGGGGGGGGGTTACAGTTCTACCCCTGCCTTTAGGCTTCTGGGCTTGGGTCTGTGTACTGAGGGTCGGGGATAGTAGAGTAACTTTGCTTCTCCCAAATAATGGGCACGAGCGATTTCGGGCGAGGAGGGCGTCTTTTGAAATAGTCGGCGCGAGCGATTTCGGGCGAGGAGAGGGTTTTTTGCCGCCCATGGTTTATGAATTATTCGGCACCTGTCATTTTGGCCGAGGAGCAGGCGTGCTTGGATGAAGTTACGAACCTACCCTCGATGTACAACGGGCCAATTGATGCGTGTCCCACATAGGCCGGTAATTTCATGTGTCCCATTTATTTGCTCGGGCGAATTCCACCGAGCAGAGGGTGTTTAGCGGTTCGTTCAAATTTTGGGAGAACGAGCATCCACGTCTACCTTACCAAGTCGATTCGAATCAAATTTTGAAATATTAGCTTGCCACTTCTTTTTTAGATGGTGAGATGATGCTCGGGACTAATGTGTTTTTACATGCTCGTTGCTAACGATTTACTATATGACAAATAGTTGACCCACTCAAAAACAGGAATCAAACCCAAAATGAAATATCTCGATACAATGAAATAGCTCGTTCACCAGGTCAAAATAGTGAACAAAATCCAAAATTGAACACCTCAATTGAGTAGGATGTTGTACTGTATTATAGTACTCCATGAACCTATTGAAAGTCAAATTAATGAACTTGTTTGATACGCATATCTCCGTTCATGTGTGGATTGCAGACAACATGTTCTCCAATTCAAATATTTGAATGCAATTTTATATTGAAACATGGTTTATATCGGTCTTTGATGCATAAACGCGACCTCCCCCTCTCCCAGACTCATGTTCTCTCTCTCGCCGACAATCTTCAATTCTATCGCACACATCCAAACACAAACCTTGTCGGTCCCTCTCCCTCTCTCTCTCTCTATCTCTGTGTGGGGGGGAGGGGGGTCTTTCTAGTTCGCATGCACACTCCATGTATAGGTCTCTCTGGCACACTATGTATGATTCTCTAGTCCAAGCTAAATATCTTGGGTTCACTCATCGTACGCACACAAATTCCCTAGCTCATTGCCCATAACTCTCTCATGCACCACTCTGCCGTCTCGGAGCTCTTCCCTCTCTCTCGCAAACTCTTCATCTCCCTGGGTCACACATACACATGCATATCTCACTCGCACTCTATAGACCCATCTAAAACTCTCTCTCTCTCCCTCGTTCTCTCTCCATCTCACACGAACACACACAATCTCACGCCTAGCTAAGTATGATTGTCTCTCACTCAATTGTAGGCACACGCAGTCCCCCTTATGTATATGACTAATACTTAGTCTCCATCACAAACATGTGCATTGTCTCTTTTCCTCACGTGGTCTATCTTGATTTCTCTTGGGGCATCTTTCTATCGCACACACACCTCGTCCCTCAATCTCCCACCCATATAGTCCCCTCATGATCTCGAGGGGATCTCTCTATCACAAACACACCCTCTCTCCCTCCCCATGCGTCCATCTTCTCCATGCGTCCCTCTCGACCTTTGTCCCTTGTTGGCCAGACCTCTATTGGACATGTGCTATAGGGGTGCCTCTCTCCGTTGCAAAAAATCACGCACTAGCTATCTTCGTGTATCTCCTCACCTCACTTTTCTATCTCGGAGATGCATGCATGATATGTTTGCATAAGAAATGAAAACACACACACTCTCTCTCTATTTTATCGTTTGTTGTCCCTCTCTCTTTCACACACACACTCTTTTTGCACACTCACTCATTCTCCTTCACACGCACTTGATCTCTCTCGACTTAGGCACTCTCTTCGGTCCATAGCATATAGATTTATTAAAAAGTCAAACATCACAAAGTTTGACAATGTATGTGGAGAAAAACATTTACATCTAGAACGGCAAACATATATCATTAGATTCATCATGAGATGTAGTTTCGTATGATTTATCTTTGGTATTGTAGATATAAATAATATTTGCGTAAACCTGGTCAAAGTTTCCAAAGTTTGACTTCTAAAAAACTTATATGGACTGCATTATCGAACGGATGGAGTATCTCTTTCCCCCTCTTAGCTATCTGACGCACCACTCAGCCATATCGGGGCTCCTCTATCTCTCTCAAACTTTATATCTCCCTGGTTCACACATACACATATCTCGCTCGCGCTACATAGACCCATCTAACACTATCCGCCCTTGTTCTCTCTCTATGTGACACGCACCTCCCCTAAATACCATAATCTCCCTCACTCCATCATAGGCACACGCACTCCCCCCGTAAGTATGACTATCTCTCACTAGCCATCAGGAACACACGTATTGTCTCCTTCCATCCATATGTCTATCTCGATATCTTTCGGGGTATCTTCTATCGCACACACACCTTGTCACTCAATCTCCCACCCATGTAGTCCCATCACGATCTCCAGGGGATCTCTCTGTCACAAACATACACTCTCTCCTCCCCATGTCTGCATTTTCCCCATACATCTCTCTCGACCTCTCTCCCTTGTTTGTCACACCTCTCTTGGCCACGCGCTAGGGGTCTTTCTCTCTCGGTTGCAAACAACCACACACTATCTCCTCACCTCGCTTCCGCTGTCGAAGATGCATGTGTGATATGTTTGCATAAGACACACACGCTTTTTCTCTACTTTATCGTGTGTTGTCCATGTCTCTTTCACACACGCACACACACTTTTTTCACTCACTCTTTCTATTTCAGACACACACTCTCTCTCTCTCGTTAGGTACTCTCTCACGTCCATAAACATATGGATGTTTTGAAAAGTCAAACCTCAGAAAAGTTTGACCAGGTATATGTGGAGAAAAACATTTACATCTGGCACGATCATTAGATTCATCACAACATGTACTTACTTCATAATATCATTTATCTTTGGTATTGTAGATATAAGTAATTTATTTATAAACTTGGTCAAAGTTTAAAAAGTTTGACTTTAACAAAAATATAGGCACTACATTATCGAACGGAGGGAGTAGCTCTTTCTCTATCTCTACTATCTCTCACAGGCCTCCCCTCTCACTCGATCTCTCTATACCGAGGGATTATACGGTCACTGTGTCAGCGTATAGCTTCGTATATTGTTTAGTTGACCGGTCAACCAGTCCACATGCTGCCTTGTCAGCTCGTGTTCTCTATCTTCGTGTGCTGGCCCATGTGGCAGTTGGTGAAAATAAGTAAACTAGAGGCCCATCTGACACGCGGTGAAGTAACAGTAATGCTACACCCACGTAAACTAACGTATGGTTTTTACGTAAAAGAGGACGCGGAAACAAAGGATTGGTTCGGTGGGGATGGAAGGGCCCACCCCCTTGAAAATCAGGGGGAAGATGAAAAGTAGTTAGGAAGATTACGTAGGTTTAAGTAGCTTTTACGTAGATGTAGGATTATTGGTGAAGTAAACAAAGTTGAAACCACTCGCGGTAGCACCCCGCACGCTAGTAAATTGAGGGCACACTTCTTCGGCGTGAAGGACGCACTCGCGCACACTTCAACACTGCGCGGCGGCATGCACACAAGGACGCACTCGCGCACACCCAGCACACAATACACACCAAGCACACGTGTACACCGGCGTCGCCGCCGGCTGAGATGGACGGCGAGGCAGCCAACAAGCGGAGGTGGCTCGAGCCAAAACTGCATCCGGCGAGCTTGGATTTCATCAGCAGCCTCCCCGACGACATGCTTCTCGTCATCATCGACCTCCTCCCCACCAAATCTGCCGTGCGGACCACCTTTCTCTCCCGACGGCGGCGCCCCCTCTGGTGCCGCGTCCCCCTCAACCTCACCGTCGACAGCTGCCTCTGCGACGGGGATTGCAAACACATGGCCGCAGTCTCCAAGATCCTTTCATCGCACCCTGGGCCAGCCAGACGCCTTGACATCCGCATGTTCAGTACCAACTGCAAGGTCCAAGCCAAGTTCGATGAGTGGTTCTTATCCCCCGCCCTAGATCAGCTCAAGGAGCTCAGGTTTGAAGCTGGACGATGTCGCTCTCTGCCGTCGTCCGCGCTCCGCCTCATGCCAACGCTGCGCCGTGCCAGCTTCAGCTATTGCTATTTTCCCCAGATTAATGCCGTGCACGCCCTTCTTCCCCTCAACTCAAGCAGCTCGACCTCTTTGACGTTGGCATCTCGAAGAAGGCTATAGAGCAACTGCTCCGCAGCTGTACTGCGCTCGAGTACCTTCATCTTCGGCAGATCCACGGGTTCATTAGCCTCCATATTGTACTAGTAATTATCTTACCCTTCGCATCAACTTCATAATTTTCGTACGTACTCCATGCATGAACCGCGCCAGAACCAAACTTCTCATTACACTAGGGAAAATCGTTATTTCTATCTATCAGTCGTGCCATGGAGCAGAACCAAATTTTACAATTTACAAGTTCAAAAGGAAAATCCTGCCGTGTTCGCGTCGCACCCCCACACGGTTGGTCCGGCACGCTGCTCAAGCGGGAATGCGTGCTGTGTTGCATTTTCACTTACAAGTGGGACCGCAGTTGAGCAAACCGACTATCGGCAAACCCCCACCCCGCCCACCGCGCGATTGTTGAGTTAGAGAAAACAGGAGGGAGAAGAGATAGTTTTAGCATGGACTCCAAGAAAATTGGTGCCAGATGGGACTCGTGTGGGTGGCGTGTGCCGTACTGCTAGACGTGAATGCTAGTTATGGCCCATGCCACCCCACTATATCGAGGTGCTGGTTACGTAGAGCGAACACATTATCTCTCCAGGAGTACGGTACACCACTAGTACTATTCACATTGTCACGAAATTTCCTGGAGTCTGTGCTCAGCCCTCCTCTCTCTCTCTTCTCAGCCAGCCAGCAGACGCGCGGAGTGTGCCCATCGTCTGTTTGCTCACATGTGGTCCCACATGTCACTTATATCTTTTTAGAGCATGGCGGTGGCTTTATTTTATAGAAATTGTTGAACTCTCATGCTTCACTTATATTATTTTGAGAGTCTTAAACAGCATGGTAATTTGCTTAGGTTATGAACTAGCACATATGCCCGTGCGTTGCAACGGGAGATAAAATAGTATGCATTTAAAGTAAGTGAGAATTATATGTGCAAGCATAACCTTGTGTGCACACGAAAAAGGAACATTTAGCTTCTCGGTTCGCCGCGTGTGAAGGAATCAATCCGTTATTTTTTATTCATTGATCGAGGGCGTTTAAGAGTTTTGTTTCGTCATTGTACGCCAGAGAAGGCCCATGAGTTATTCAATCTACTCTTCCTTTCAATCGAAGGAATTTTAAGGTATGAAGTTTCTGAATATTCTAGGAAACATGAACAATTTTTTAAATCCTGAACAGTTTTTTGAAAATTATATACACTTTAAAAAAATGCGAACAAAATACGAAAGGGAATATCTTTTAAAATTCATAAACATTTTCTGAAAACACCAACTTTTTTATACAAAATGAACATTTTTTAAAATCGGGAACATGTGCTTAAAATTCATAAGATTTTTAGAAAATGTGTATCTTTTATACACAAACATTACTTTTAATTTTGAAAATTTCACTAAAACATGAATATTTTCAAATTTTGAGCATTTTTGGAAATGCCATTTTCGTTTTAGATATCCCAAAAAAAATTGAAAAACAAAAAAGAATTTAAAAAATGGGCAACTTTTTGCAAGTTCCGATTTTTTTCAAAATAGCAACAAAATTTTGGAATTCTGAACATTTGCCAATTTTTTTTTATTCTGAACTTTTTTTAGAATTTTTAGTTTACAAAATAAATGCTAAAAGAAAAATAAACTTGGAAGGGCAAAAAGAGATAGGGAAAGGAGAATAAAAATAGAAGTAAAACACAGAAAAAAGAAAAATGGGCCGGTTCATTATTGGTTGTCCTGTGCGAATCCGACTATTTGTCTCCCAGTGCGGAAAATAGAATTTTCCCAGCTGCGTGGGCAGAAAAATAAGTGGGCTGGCTTCGCTGGGCCACAACGCGCGGCCCACGTATGAAAATTCTTTTTCTAGCAGACAAACGCATAAGAATTTAGTACCACCTCGGGTAGAGAAAAATTATTTTCGACGGTGAACGGATGAAAAAATTGGCGAAACGCACCTTGCTTTATTAGTAGGTATATATTTAGTCCTAATATGATGGGCATCCAAGAGGGATATAATAAAAACTTTCATATAAAGAACGTTGAATACTATGAGAAGTTTGATTCCTTGCATTTGTTTGAGATATAAAAATGGTGATATTAGAGTCATGCTAGTGAGTAATTGTGGATTGGTAGAAATACTTGTGTTAAAGCTTGTGATTCCGTAGCATGCACGTATGGTGAACCGTTATGTGATGAAGTCGGGGCATGCTTTATTTATTGATTGTCTTCCTTATGAGTGGCGGTCGGGAACGAGCGATGGTCTTTTCCTACCAATCTATCCCCCTAGGAGCATACGTGTAGTACTTTGTTTCGATAGCTAATAAATTTTTGCAATAAGTATGTGAGTTATTTATGACTAATGTTGAGTCCATGGATTATACGCACTCTCACCCTTCCACCATTGCTAGCCTCTCTAGTACTGTGCAAGTTTTGCCGGTGCATTAAACCCACCATATATCCTTCCTCAAAACAGCCACCACACCTACCTATTATGGCATTTCCATAGCCATTCCGAGATATATTGCCATGCAACTTCCACCGTTCCGTTTATTATGACATGCTTCATCATTGTCATATTGCTTTGCATGATCATGTAGTTGGCATAGTATTTGTGGCAAGGCCACCGTTCATATTTATTTTATACATGTCACTCTTGATCATTGCATATCCCGGTACACCGCCGGAGGCATTCATATAGAGTCATATCTTGTTCTAGTATCGAGTTGTAATTCTTGAGTTGTAAGTAAATAAAAGTGTGATGATCCTCATTATTAGAGCATTGTCCCAAGTGAGGAAAGGATGATGGAAGCTATGATTCCCTCACTAGTTGGGATGAGTCTCCGGACTTTACAAAAAATAAAAGAGGCCAAAGAAGCCCACCAAAAAAAAGAGAAAAAAATGAGAGAAAAGAGAGAAGGGACAATGTTACTATCCTTTTTCCACACTTGTGCTTCAAAGTAGCACCATGATCTTCATGATAGAGAGTCTCCTATTTTTCCACTTTCATATACTAGTGGGAATTTTTCATTATAGAACTTGGCTTGTATATTCCAATGATGGGCTTCCTCAAATTGCCCTAGTTCTTCGTGAGCAGGCAAGTTGGATGCACACCCACTTAATTTCTTTTTGAGCTTTCATACACTTATAGCTCTAGTGCATCCGTTGCATGGCAATCCCTACTCACTCACATTGATATCTATTGACGGGCATCTCCATAGCCCGTTAATATGCCTAGTTGATGTGAGACTTTCTCCTTCTTTTTATCATCTCCACAACCACCATATTATATTCCACCTATAGTGCTATATCCATGGCTCACGCTCATGTATTGCGTGAAAGTTGAAAAAGTTTGAGAACACCAAAAGTGTGAAACAATTGCTTGGCTTGTCATCGGGGTTGTGCATGATTAAATACTTTGTGTGATGAAGATGGAGCATAGCCAGACTATATGATTTTGTAGGGATAACTTTCTTTTGCCATGTTATTTTGAGAAGACACAGTTGCTTTATTAGTATGCTTGAAGTATTATTGTTTTTATGTCAATATTAAACTTTTGTTTTGAATCTTATGGATCTGAACATTCATGCCACAATAAAGAAGATTACATTGAAAAAATATGTTAGGTAGCATTTCACATCAAAAATTCTGTTTTTATCATTTACCTACTCGAGGACGAGCAGGAATTAAGCTTGGGGATGCTTGATACGCCTCCAACGTATCTACAATTTTTGATTGTTCCATGCTATTATATTATCTAGCTTGGATGTTTTATATGCACTTATATGCTATTTTATATTATTTTTGGGACTAACCTATTAACCTAGAGCCCAGTGCCAGTTTCTGTTTTTTCCTTGCTTTTGAGTTTGACAGAAAAGGAATATCAAACGGATACCAAACGGAATAAAACTTCCGCGATGATTTTTTTGGACCAGAAGACACCCAGAAGACTTAGGGAGAGGGCTAGAAGAGTCCCGAGGACTCCACAAGCCCTCAGGTCGCGCCCCCTGGCATGTGGCCCCCTCGGGAGTCCACCGACCTCCATCTCAGGTCTATAAATCCTAAAATATTCCCAAACCACCAGAAGTGTCCACCAAAATACTTTTTCGCCGCTGCAAGCTTCTGTTCTCGTGAGGTCAGATCTTGCGGCCTTTTTCAGCGATCTGCCAGAGGGGGATTCGATCACGGAGGGCTTCTACATCAACCCTATTGCCCTACCGATGATGTGTGAGTAGTTTACCATAGACCTACGGGTCCATAGCAAGTATCTAGATGGCTTCTTCTCTCCCTTTGATCTTCAATACAATGTTCTCCTCGATGTTCTTGGAGATCTATTCAATGTAATACTTTTTGCGGTGTGTTTGTTGAGATCTGATGAATTGTGAGTTTATGATCATATTATCTATGAATATTATTTGAGTCTTCTCTGAACTCTTGTATGCATGATTAAATATCTTTGTATTTCTCTTCGAATTATCATTTGGTTTGGCCAACTAATATGTCTCCAACGTATCTATAATTTATGAAGTATTCATGCCATGTTTACAACAATTTTATATGGTTTTGGTATGATTTGCATGGAACTAACCCGGACTAATGCTGTTTTCAGCAGAACTACCGTGGTGTTGTTTTTTGTGCAGAAATGAAAGTTCTCCAAATGAGCTGAAACTTTTTGACGATTTTTTTGGAACAAAAGAGACCCCCGAAGCTTCGTGGAAGGACCAAAAGGTGAAGGAGTAGGGCACAAGACACCGGGGCGCGCCAGGGGGCCCAGGCGCGCCCTGGTGGGTTGTGCTCACCTCGAGGCCCATCTTCGCATGAAACCGACACCAAAAAATCCTATAAATAGAGAAACCATCAGAAATAACCCTAGATCAGAAGTTCTGCTGCTTCAAGCCTCTGTAGCCATGAAAAACCAATCTAGACCCCATTTCGGCACTCCGCCGGAGGGGGAGATCATCACCGGTGGCCATCTTCATCATCTCGGCGGCCACCATGATGAGGAGGGAGTAGTCCACCCTCGGGGCTGAGGGTTTGTAGCAGTAGCTATGTGTTTAATCTCTCTCTCTCTCTCTCTCTCTCTCGTGTTCTTGAGATGTCACGATCTTGATGTATCGCGGGCTTTGTTAATATAGTTGGATCATATGGTGTTTTCCCCTCTCTATCTTGTTGTGATGAATTGAGTTTTCCCTTTGAGATTTCATTTTATCGGATTAAATACTTTTATGGATTTGAGAACACTTGATGTATGTCTTGCTATGAATACCCGTTGTGACAATGGGGTATCATATTGATTCACTTGATATGTGTTTTGGCACTCAACTCGCGGATTCCCGAGGTGACATTGGGGTAATCTATGCATAGGGGTTGATGCATGTTCTTGTCTTTGTTTCTCCGGTAGAAATCTTGGGGCACTCTTTGAGGTTCTTTGTGTTGGATTGAGTATTATGAATCTAAATTTGTTTCGGTGTTACTTTAGTAAGAACTCTTGGATAGATTGATCGGAAAGAATAGCTACAAACAATTTCTTCTTATGTTCTCCGCTAGATAAGAACTTTGGAGTGATTCTTCATCACACGTTGAGGGATGGTTATATGATCCAATTAGATTAGCATTGTTCAGAGATTGCACTAGCGAACGTACGGACCCTAGGCCTTGTTTCTAAGCATTGCAATACCGTTTGTGCTCACTTTTGTTACTTTCTACCTTGCTGTTTTTTATTGTTCCTATTACAAAAATCAATATCTACTATTGTTACTACACTTTTATCACCATCTCTTCGCCGAACTAGTGCACCTATACAATTTACCATTGTATTTGGTGTGTTGGGGACACAAGAGACTTTTTATTATTTGGTTGCAGGGTTGTTTGAGAGAGACCATCTTCATCCTACACCTCCCACAGATTGATAAACCTTAGGTCATCCACTTGAGGGAAATTTGCTACTGTCCCACAAAACTTTGCGCTTGGAGGCCCAATACGTGTCTACAAGAACAAGTTGTGTAGTAGACATCAAGCTCTTTTCTGGCGCCGTTGCCGGGGAGGTGAGTGCTTGAAGGTATATCTTTAGATCTTGCAATCGAATCTTTTAGTTTCTTGTTTTATCACTAGTTTGGTTAATAAAAGAAAACTACCAAAAAAATGGAATTGAGGTGGTCTCATGTTGTTCATCTTTATAATGTCTTTCTTGAAAATGATGGAAAGGAAAATTGTGCTCAATTGATAGAAGAAGAATTCAATAAAATGTTTGGCATGAATGATGAGCATGATTGCAATATTGTTAGTATGAATTCTATAAATATCCAAAATGCTAATGATGATTGCACTAGTCATGAAAAAAATGTTTCTTATAAGCATGTCAATTTTTTGTGGAGTGGAAAGACTTTGTGAAGACATGCCTTATAGGGATGATAGATTTTGCAAGAAGCATAAACATGATAGAACCAATTTTTTGCTCAAGGTGATAGATAAATTTGCTACAAAATTATGCTCTCTTTATCCTATTACTTGTGAACTTTGCAATAAAGTTGGTCACCTTAATTTCCAATGCATGCTTTTTCATGATCGAATCGTGTCCAAATATTGCAATAACTTGATCACCCTTGAACTTTATAATTAACTTTATTTATTTTTAGGGTGTGAAGAATTGTCACATAAAAATGGTTGGTTTGAAGCATTCATATTCACAGACCACGCTGAAACTAATTTGAAAGAAATCCATATGTTTTGCATGGTAAATTGCAATGAAAATGCTTATATTGCCAACTATAGGAAGACGGGAAAACCAATAGAATATAAAAGGAGTACTAATGAAAGGGTAAAGATCTCTACTTTCCCTCCTATTGTCTCTCATGATGAAATAGGTGACGAGAAGGAGCTCCCTATTCAACCAATCTCATCAATAAGAAGCCAGAAAAATTAATTAAACCCACACATGATGTGGTGAAGAAGAAGAAAAGAAGAAAGGGTAGAGGTAAAAAGGTATCTCTCCCAAATAATGTTGCTCCTATTATAGTTGTGCCTCATGAAAATGAATCAAAAATAATTATGAAATATGATGCACTTGATGATGATATTGCTTCTTTTATGGCACAATGTCCGAAAGAACTATTGATGATGATTTTGTTATGCTTATTGCTTGTTCTGATGATTATGATTGGGAAGATAATGATACTTCTTATAATCTTGAAAATATTTTTGGCGCCAACTTGGGAAATTATGATGATAATAATTGTTATTCTATTGGTGCTATTCATACTATTAATGATGAGAGTGATTATGCTTATGATATGCCAAGCCACAAGCTTGGGGATGCTATGTTTGATGAGAATGACATGTTTGAGAATTTATTTGCTGCAATTAATGTTTGTCCCAAGCTTGGGGATGATATGCTCAATGAAGATGATCTTTTTAGTCCCCCTACTTTGAATGATCAAATTTGCTATGATGATTGCATGCCTCCTATCTATGATGAGAACAAAGTTGCTACTTATGTTGATTATTGTGATGATACTTATGTTATAAAAAGTAGTGATAATTATTGTCATAATTTTGAATATACTTTTACTGAACATTACTCTTTTAATGTGAAGCAATTTTTAGTATTCGAGTTTCATATGATACTCCCACTATTGTGAATGAGAATAAAATTGCTTATGTGGAGAGTAATAAATTTTCTATTATTTTGGATCATGAAAAGAATGCCTTATGTGATGGTTATATTGATGAATCTATTCATGATGCTACTGAAAATTATTATGAGAGAGGAACTTATGATTCATGATGCTCTTGTTATGTTTCAATTCGTATCTTTTATGTGAGCATCATTGAAATCATCATGCCTAGCTAAAAGGCATTAAAGAAAATCGCTTGTTGGGAGACAACCCAACACTTTTACCTACTATTTTCTGTGTTCACATGGTTAGGCTACTGTAGTGACCTTGTTTTATAGCTTTTGTTTCAATAAAGTGCCAAGTAAAGCCTTTGGGATAGTGTGGATGATAGTTGACTTGATTCTGTGCAAAAACAGAAACTTCTGCGTCCAGTGCCGAAATTCCTGTCTTTTACTGGACATGGAATTTTTTTTCAATTTTTTACATTTGATGGGTATACAAATTTTATACGTTGTCCTAATTTTTCAGAATTTCTGGTGTTACATAAGTATTACCTTAATTCAGATCTTTACGTACTGTTCTGTTTTTGACAGATTCTGTTTTTAATGCATAATTTGCTTGTTTTCTAGGTTCTATGGTTTATATTGCTTAATATAAATTGTGTAAATTGTAGATTACAGTAGTAATTGTGTGAGAACAATAATGAATCTTGTCTTTGACAGTACCAAAGTGAATGATTTGTCTTTATCATACTAACCCATATCACGAAGTTCCGTTAAGTTTTGTGTGATTGAAGTTTTCAAGTTTTGGGTGAGATATCGATATGAGGAGAATAAGGAATGACAATAACCTAAGCTTGGGGATTCCCAAGGCACCCCCAAGGCAATATTCAAGGAATATACAAGCAACTAAGCTTGGGGATGCCCCGGAAGGCATCCCCTCTTTCGTCTTCAATATTATCGGTAACCTCACTTGGAGCTATATTTTCATTCATCACATGCTATGAGTTTTGCTTGGAGAGTCATTTTATTTTATTAGGATTTTCTTTCTGTTATTTATAATAATGTTTTGCATCTCTTACTTCAATAAAAGTGGCAAGGATAGCCTTCACCATGCTTATTTTGCAAATATATGAGTTGCTGTTTCAAAACAGAAAGTTTATCGCTGTTGCAATAATTATCCAGAAAAGTAAGAATTTGATAAAATGTTGAAACCTTTTGAAAATTAAGATCTGATAAATTTTCTACATTGTGGTAAATTTTCAGAATTTTTGGAGTTTGGGAAGTATGAGTACAATTGCACTCTTACAGACTGTCCTTTTTAGACAGATTGCTGTTATGTTCGCATTGTTTGCATATGTTTGCTTGTTTAATGATTCTATTTGAGGATAGGAGTATTAAATATGCAGAGGAATTTAGTATGCAATGTTGAATAATAATTTTAGTGATTTGCTACAGTAGAAATTGATAAGGTTTTTGCATTGATTTATACTAACTTATCTCACGAGTTCTTGTTGAGTTTTGTGTGGATGAAGTTTTTAAGATTTAGGGAAACCGTGATATAAAAGGAATTAAGAAGACACAAAAGCTCAAGCTTGGGAATGACCAAGGCACCCCAAGATAATATTCCAAGAAGTTTCAAGCATCTAAGCTTGGGGATGCCCCGGTAGGCATCCCACCTTTCTTCTTCAACAATTATCGGTTAGTATCGGTTAATCCTAAATTTTTGCTTATTCACATGAGTTGTGCCATTCTTGGAATGTGATTTTAGTTTGTTTTTCTTGATGTTTTAATAAAATACTTAGATCTGAAACTTTTTTTAAATAAGAGAGAGTCCTCAAATGGCAACCCATTTACTTAACTACTCGCTTGATCTTCACTTATATCTTTTTGGAGTAGCTTGTCATTTACTCTTGTGCTTCACTTATATCCTATGAGTAAATTGTTGAATGAATTGAATATCATGAAGTTGAAATTATATCATGCCTAGTAGTAGCTTCACATTGGGTTTAGAAAGTGAAATCTTTTGAAGCTTGACAATCACAATATTGGTCATACAAGCAATTCATGAATGATTAGTATAAGGAAGAGAGTTTTGACATATAAATATATTATCTTGGACATCTTCTATGATTGTGAATACCCATTAATTATTTTCAAACTTGAGCAAATTAGTTGAAGTTGAACAAGCAAGACAATGTAATGAGTTATGGTTGTGTATATTTGCAAAGAAGTTATATTGTTATGGATTCTCCAACATGTGGTGTTTGCCCAGGATCTTTTGCTAGCCAAAAATTCGTACTAAGTAGAGATACTACTTGTGCATCCAAAAATCCTTAAACCCAGTTTCTTGCCATGAGTGTCCACCATACCTACCTATGGATTGAATAAGATCCTTCAAGTAAGTTGTCATCGGTGCATAAAGAAATAAAAATTGCTCCTAAATATGTTTGATCTTTTATTGTAAGGGAAAATTGAGCGTTGTACGAACTTGTGATGGCAAAGTAATAAAAGCGACGGACTGCATAATAAAGGTTGATATCATAAGGGGCAATATAACGTGACGTTCCTTTGCATTAAGAGCTTGGGCATCCAAATAGAAAGCGCATGACAACCTCTGCTTCCCTCTGTGAAGGGCCTATCTTTTACTTTTCAGTATTTACTTTTATGCAAAGAGTCAATAGTATGAATTCTCATTTCAACCTCAATTATTATCTAGTTGGCAAGCATCATGTGGTGGGGAAAGATCTAGGCACATATGACCAGTCAAATATATTTGATCATGATTTATTATTGTTGACAATTATCTCTATGATAAATGAGTTGGGAGGCAGAACATTAAGCCCCTATCTTTCTCTGTGTTCGATGGATGCCATTTGTTCTAAGAATATGCTTTGAGTAGTAGCAATCATGGAAGACTATATGATGATCGAGTATGTGGAGCTCTTACTTAGACTCTATTGAAGAAGTTGAATTGCAATTGTTTGGTGACTAAGAATATATGTTGTTGAGTTTCAAGAGAATTCATTGTTTGAACCTTAACATGTGAATTGATTGCTACTTTGTCATGATGAGTTTTATGAGAAAGAGTTATTGTTATGATGCTAGGAAAAGTGATTGAAATTATCATTGATCAAACTTATGCACTATGCTAGCATTCACACTTCATAAATTATTTCTTTTATCATTTACCTACCCGAGGACGAGTAGGAATTAAGCTTGGGGATGCTGATACGTCTCCAATGTATCTTTAATTTATGAAGTATTCATGCCATTTTTACAACAATTTTATATGGTTTTGGTATGATTTGCATGGAACTAACCCGGACTGACGCTGTTTTCAGCAGAAATACCGTGGTGTTGTTTTTTGTGCAGAAATAAAAGTTCTCCAAATGAGCTGAAACTTTTTGATGATTTTTTTTGGAACAAAAGAGACCAGCGAATCTTCATGGAAGGACCAGAAGGTGAAGGACTAGGGCACAAGACACCGGGCGCGCCCTGGTGGGTTGTGCTCACCTCGAGGCCCATCTTCGCGTGAAACCAATGCCAAAAAATCCTATAAATAGAGAAACCATTAGAAATAACCCTAGATCAGAAGTTCCACCGCTGCAAGCCTCTGTAGCCATGAAAAACCAATCTAGACCCATTCCGGCACTCCGCCGGAGGGGTAGATCATCACCGGTGGCCATCTTCATCATCCCGGCGGCCACTATGATGAGGAGGGAGTAGTCCCCCCTCGGGGCTGAGGGTTTGTACAAGTAGCTATGTGTTTAATCTCTCTCTCTCTCTCTCTCTCTCTCGTGTTCTTGAGATGTCACGATCTTGATGTATCGCTGTGACGCCCCGGCTTAATCGTGCACTAATCATACACGCAATTGCACACGATCAAGCCTAAGGACTCACTTGAAGATATCA
Organism: Thinopyrum elongatum; assembly: GCA_011799875.1. Lineage (NCBI taxonomy): Eukaryota > Viridiplantae > Streptophyta > Magnoliopsida > Poales > Poaceae > Thinopyrum > Thinopyrum elongatum. Next base: position 459,340,307 of record CM022302.1, on the reverse strand, counting down.
CAACACAACTCTAAAACATAAATAAAGTCATACAAGCTTTATATTACAAGCCAGGGGCCTCGAGGGCTCGAATACATAAGCTTGCATACAAGCATCAGCGGAAGCATCAGATATCTAAGTACAGATATAAAAGATAAAACAGCTAAACCTTTAAGAAGGCGGGGCAAAAGAAAACACTACCATCGAAAAGGTGCAGGCCTCCTGCCTGGGGCCCACCGAACCTACTCCTGGTCATTAGCCAACTCGTAGTAGTAACCACCCTCGGGGTGGTACATGTAGTCGTCAGCGGGAGCAGCTGGCTCCAGGGCTCCGTCATCTGGTTGCATCAAACGGATATGGGGAAAAAGAGGAAGCAAAGCAACCGTGCGTACTCATCCGAAGTACTCAGCAAGCAAGGATCTACACTCCATATGCAACATTATCAAAGAAAGGCTGTATATGTGGACTGGGCTGCAGAAATGCCAGAAAAGAGAGAAGGCCTAGTCCTATCGAAGACTAGCATCTTCAGCGGTCTTGCAGCATTAGAAGAGTGTAGATCAGCATAGTATAAAGTAGTAGCAGTATTAAGAATCAACCTCGGCCAGGGATCCTTTCTCGACTCCCTGCGAGAAAGCAATCCCAGAGCCCTACTATCCATTTCTCATCATTATGTTCTAGTTGTATCGATCAGGATACAACTCCGAGCGTCCGTTACCGAGGATCCGGCTATGCATAGATTAGTTCTTCTCTGCAGGGGTGCACCAACTTACCCACCACGCTCGATTAACTCCAGTCGGACACACTTTTTCTGGGTCATGCCCGACCTCGGCCAAACGACACACCGTAGCCCTACTTAAAGCTCAGCAGAGAGGTCCCCGTCGGTCTACATCCTAAGCGCTCAGGGGTCTTGGGCCATCGCCCTGTGCACTCCGGGTCGTTGTGCGTAGGGCGTGTCCAGGCTCCACCACTACAGGATGGTGCCGGCCCAGCCGTGCCGCCATGCTGAACTGGACGTCTGACAGAGCTTTCGGCTGATGCATACGATACAGAGTGCCCATAACTTTTCCCGCGTGATGGTTAGTGCTATCGGGCCAAAGGCCCACTCAGATCAAATATCGAAATCATTAGTGTGTTGGTAGCGCGGTAACGAGCAGAGACTCATGATCAATGTGACCCCGTCGCCCCGTCTCGAGGACTTGCGGCAAGGGCTAAGAATGCCCGGCCACGCCTCGTAATTATATTTCGGGCACCCTCCAGGTCAACCCGTCTCCACAACACTCGCGGGTACCCCTTAAGGCCTACCCGATGTCAACATGGTTCTGTGTTAAGTCAAAGTAACCGTGTTTCCAAACACCAGGGGGAAACCTGAGGAATCGCCCTCGATGGATTCCACCTAATGTAGTCGACAAGGTGAACTTAGGAGGAATCACACTCGAGGTTCACACTTGAGGTGTTGTACGACGGCGTCGTTATCGGGAGTGGTGAAGGAGGAATCACCCTCGAGGACCACGACCGAATAGCTACTCTATAGAGTTAACATCAGAAGTGCTAAACGAGGTATCACCCTCGGCACTCGATAGTAACGCTGCAGTGTCGTACAACTAAGGGGGTGATGTGCGGTGCCAGGGCCTGGTTGTCGATCACGTTGATCGAGTCATCTAATAATCCAGCGGGGGCAACTGGGTCAAAGTGGGGTCTCTGGTGGATCTCTAACCAGCCTATACTAAGCAGTTTAGGATAAGCAGGTAAGGTATCAATAGCAGGTTACAATAAACAGGCTATGCATCAGAATAGGATAACTCAAAGTAGTAGGAAATTCTAATGCAAGTAGGAGGGAGAAAGAATAGGCGATATAGGCATGTTCAAAGGGGGGTGCTTGCCTGGTTGCTCTGCGGCAAAGGCCTGGTCCTCAACGGTGTAGTCAACCTCCGGAGCTGCGTCGGCCTCGAGGACGATGTCGGTGTCGGGGTCTACCGAGAGAGAAGAGGGGGAGGAAACAAATAAATACATGGCAAACATATGCAACACAGAGCATGCTATGCTAACATGCAGTGCAGGGTTGCCTAAAAGCATTTCTAAGTCATTTTAGTTAATTTAGGATTTAATTTGGAATTATTAACCGGTGTATATGCACTATTCATCTATCGGAAACAGGCTAAAAGTTACGGGTTCACCTCCGTAGAGGGTCCCGACACGGAAACAGATACCACGGCTGGATTCGTCCCGTCATTCTGAGCAACTTTCATGTACAAAGCTTTTCGATCTGAGCTACGATTTAATTTATATGATTTTTCAAAGATTTTAGACATTTTCTAGAATTTATTTTATTTACTAAAATCAACATTATCCAGAACAGTGTCTGGTGACGTCAGCAGTGATGTCAGCATGAGGTCAGCAAGTCAACTGCCACTGTCCAGGTCAAACCTGACGGTGGGTCCCACCTGTCATAGGCAGAGGACTAGACAGGGTCTTGTTTAATTTAAATAGAGATAATTAGCAGCTAGGCCCCACCTGTCAGTGAGTTATTTGACTAACTAATTAACTAATTAATTAACAGGTTTAATTAGCAATTTTAGTTATTTAGAAAAAAACATTTTACGCGGTGGGGCCCGTGGGTCAGTGGCACACTGTGCCACGTCAGCGGTGGACCCAGGTCAACGGGGCCCGTAGTAAGTGGCACTAGCGGTGGGGCCCGGCTAGCCAGGTCAGCGTCGGCACTGGAGCACGCCGGCGAGCTCGCGCGACGACGACGAACTCCGGTGAGCCCTGGTTTTGCGCACGGTCCACCAAATCGGGCATTTTCGGGCTCATTCGAACGAGCACATCACGGCACATCTGGTGGTAGCGATGGTTGGAGCTGGGGAGGCCAGAGCTCAAGGCGGCGAGCACGTCGGCGGCGGAGATCTCGAGCGGCGATCGATTTCTGAGCAACGGCACGCGTGCGAGGAAGCAAAAGGGCTGGGCGAGGTCTGCGGGTTGCGACGAGCAAAACGGGCAGCGGCACGTGGCCATATGGTCGCCGGAACGGCGCCGGCGACAAGCTATGTGGCGGCGCGATCGGGCATCTCCAACGCAACGGCTACGGTGACCAAATCGAGTAGGAAAGAGAAGGGGGAGGTGCAGAGGAGCTCACCGAGCGGCTACGTAAAGCCCTTGAAAGCTTTGGAGCAGCAGGGGAGCTCAGGGACGGTGGAGATCGCCGGCGACCGAGAAGATGAAGCCGGCTCGATCCCGTCCATGTGGTCCTTCACGAGCTCAAGGGCGAGGTGGAGATGACGTAGTCGAGGTCGGCGACAAGCCTAGAGTTGCCACGGCGACGAAACGAGCTTGGTGGCCGCGGTGTTGACGACGGCACGTCGGCGGTGGCGCTCGGGAGAGAGGGGAAGGAGGGAGCCGAGCGAGAGAGGGCGATGGAGGGGGGGGGAAGTGGATGAGGACGACAGGGAGGCCGAGGAGCTCCCTCTTATTCGTTCGGTGGCGCTTTAGCGACACTGGGCAGCTAGCGGGTGCGGTGGTGACAGCGAACGGCGTCGGGCGAGCACGCGCAAGGTGACACGGGGTGGAGGGAGACGATGGCGGCTATTTGGCTGGGCCTGCACACTATGCACTAAGGCCCAACCAATATTGGGCTTTTTCTTTTTCTTTATTTCTTTTCTGTTTTCATTTAACAGTAGCCTTTTGCATTTTCTTTTGCACTAATTATCTTTTGCAAAAATGTGCCACTGGTGAAAACAAATACTAGGGTGAGTAGTGCACTGCCACCATAAGCTTGGATTTTATTTGAATTCATATGGAATTTTCATAATTGGAATAGCATTTAAAAATGCTGTTTTGCACTGTAATAGTTGCTTCTGTCCATCTTAGCATTGTGGTGATGTTGTTTTCCTTAACAATAAATTCTTTTGGAATATTTGCTAGAAGGTGAACATTTTTCCAGCAAATTTTGGGCAACTTTATTTTGCACTTGAATTTGGATTGATTTTCAGAGAGAATTTGAATTGAAGTGTTTAAGCATTATGGTCAAGTATTGCAAATGAAGGTGACTTGGCATAATTAACAGATGATCACAGTGATTATTACAACAGAGGTGTTACAATTATCCTCCTCTGAAAGAAATCCTCGTCCCGAGAATTCAGGAGGTAGAAGGAAAGAGGTCGGGGTATTCCTCCCGAAGATGATCCTCGCGTTCCCAAGTGGCTTCATCTTCTGTATGATTTGACCACTGCACTTTGAGGAACTTGGTCGTCTTCTGACGGGTTCGACGTTCAGATTCATCGAGGATGCGGATCGGATGCTCCTTATAAGAAAGATCATCATGCAATTAGAGCATCTCGTGATCCACTGCTCGGTGCGGAGACTCCTTGAAGCAACGACGAAGTTGCGACACATGGAAGATGCCGTGGATATGAGAGAATTGCGGTGGCAACTCCAATTTATATGGCACCTGACCACGTCTAGCAACAATGCGGAAAGGACCAATGTAGCGTGGAGCTAGCTTGCCCTTAATTCCGAAGCAGTGAGTGCCCTTCATAGGAGTGACACGAAGATAAGCTTGATCACCAGGTTGATAAGTCAAACCCCATCGTTTGCGACCATAGTTGCTCTTCTGACGGTCCTGAGCCGCCTTGAGATTTTCTCGAACAATATGGACTTGTTCTTCGGCATGTTGGATAATATCCGGTCCGACGAGTGAGCGTTCCCCAGTTTCCGACCAATTCAGAGGGGTTCGACACTTACGTCCATAGAGTACTTCGAAGGGGGCCATTTTCAAGCTGGCTTGATAGCTGTTGTTATAAGAGAACTTGGCATACGGGAGAGATTCTTCCCATTTCTTGCCGAAAGATATAACACAAGCTCGAAGCATGTCTTCAAGCACTTGATTGACTCGCTCGACTTGGCCTTGGGATTGGGGATGATAAGCTGAACTCCAGGTAATATGAGTTCCCATAGCTTCTTGGAAACTTTCCCAGAACTTTGAGGTGAAAAGGCCGCCACGGTCCGAGCTGATCTCCTTCGGAATACCGTGGAGCGAAACAATTCTGGAGATATACAGCTCTACTAACTGACTAGCAATGATAGTCTCCTTAACTGGCAGAAAGTGAGCAACCTTTGAGAATCGGTCAATGACGACAAAGATAGCATCATGACCCTTCTGAGATCTAGGAAAACTAGTAATGAAATCCATTTGGACCTTGTCACATTTCCATAGAGGAATAGGAAGGGGTTGCAGAATTCCAGCAGGCTTCTGATGTTCTGCTTTAACGCGACAACAAACATCACATTTAGCAACATATCGAGCAATGTCCTGCTTCATTTTAGACCACCAGTAACTTTGTCGGAGATCACGATACATCTTGGTGCTACTCGGATGAATAGACAGCGGTGTATCATGTGCCTCCTTCATGACCTTATCAGTCATAAGCTCGAAGCGAGGTACAACAATGTGGTCTCTGAAATACAAGGTTCCATCTTCAGACAGCGAGAAATCCCTGTACTTTTCAAGGTGAAGATCTTTCTTCATCAGATCAACTTCAGCATCTTTAGCTTGCGCACTCTTAATAGCCTTCTCAAGGTCTGGTTCAACAACCATGGTATTTAGGTATCCTTGAGGAACTATCTCGAGATTTAGCTTTCGAAGCTCTTCATACAGGAGTGGTTGCTGTAGCTGAACCTCAAGTTCACAGCAGTAGGATTTACGGCTCAATGCATCAGCCATTACATTAGCCTTGCCAGGTGTATAAGAAATACCCAAATCATAGTCCATAATGGTCTCCATCCATCTTTGCTGGCGGAGGTTCAGAGATGGCTGAGTGAACAAGTACTTCAGACTTTTATGATCCGTGTAGATCTCGCAACGATTACCGAGGAGGTAATGCCGCCACAACTTCAATGCATAGATGACAACAGCTAGTTCTAGATCATGGACAGGGTAGTTCTCTTCACGAGAATGCAACTATCGAGAGCCATAAGCAATCACCTTACGCTCTTGCATTAGGACACAGCCTAATCCTTCACGGGATGTGTCACAATAAATCACGAAGTCTTTGCGAGAATCTGGAGGAGCAAGTACTGGGGCAGATGTTAGCTTGTCTTTGAGGGTTTGAAAACTTTCTTGACATTTTTCTGTCCACTCAAACTTAACGCCCTTGTGAAGCAGATCAGTCAAAGGCTTAGCAATCTTTGAGAAATTCTCGACAAAGCGACGGCAATAGCTTGCAAGGCCGAGAAAACTTCTGACTTGCTTGACATTCTTCGGTGGAGTCCATTCAAGAATAGCCTGAACTCGTTCTGGGTTAATAGCAATGCCATCTTTGGAGATCATGTGGCCAAGATATGTCACTTCAGACAACCAGAATTCACACTTAGAATACTTGGCATATAGTTGATGTTCACGCAGCTTCTCCAGTACAAGCCGAAGATGTTCGGCATGTTCTTCTTCATTCTTCGAATATACCAGAATATCATCTAGATAAACCACGACAAATTTGTCGAGATAATCCATGAAGATGTAGTTTATTAACCAGGAGAAGGTAGCTGGAGCATTGGTTAAGCCGAAGGACATGACAGTGTACTCATAAGAGCCATAACGGGTAACAAATGCAGTCTTCGGAATATCCTCTTTGCGAACACGGATCTGATTATAACCCAACCTCAAGTCAAGTTTAGAAAACACCGATGATCCAGCAAGTTGATCATACAGATCATTGATCCGAGGAAGCGGATATTTATTCTGATGGTTGCCTGGTTGATAGGACGGTAATCTTGAACCAACCGATTCGTACCATCCTTCTTCTTGACAAAGAGGGAAGGTGCTCCCCAAGTAGATGAACTGGGGTGGATGAAACCCTTTCTAAGTGACTTGTCGATTTCCTCCTTAAGTTCAAGGAGTTCATGCGACGGCATCTTATAAGGACGCTTCGCAATAGGAGTAGTGCCCGGCTTCAAGTCTATGATGAATTCAACAGCTCTAGCAGGGGGTATTCCTGGAAGTTCTTCTGGAAAGACATCTTGAAAATCACGTACAACTGGAACGTTCTCGATGCCTTCAAGAGGTGAAGCATTCAATGCATTTAGAACATATATCTGATTCTCGGCATTCTGAACTGTTCGAGCTGAGTATTTAACTCTCTGGCCAGAAGGGTGAGTGAGCTGGACTGTCTTAGTAGCATAGTCAATCAAAGCATTATGGGTTGTCAACCATTCCATACCAAGAATGATGTCTATGTTGGAAGGTCCGAGTACAAAGAGAGAAGCCGAAAAACGTAGACCTCCAATCTCGATTTGGTTGCGAGGGCAAAACATTGTGGTTTGCCATTTGGATCCCGAAGATTGAATCGCTAAAGGAGTGGGAAGATTCTCCATATCTAACCCATGCAGTCGAGCAAACTGTCGGGACACGAAAGCTTGTGATGATCCTGAATAAAAAAGAACAGAAGCTGGCACTGAATTAACGCGAAGGGTACCCATCACAATTTTTGGGGACTCACGAGCTTCTTCAATCTTGACATGAGTGACTTGACCACCAGTCACCGTAGGCGACCTGACACTACAACTTCTGGTATGATGGTTTCAACGGCCCTTCTTACGGTCAACAGGACGACGTGATGAATTCTACAGTTGACCCTGATGACAGTTGAAAGCACGGTGCCCTGGCTGTCCACACTTGCGGCATAAACCATCATTATGGGGATGAGCCACAGTGTTGGACTGTCCACCCTGAATCATTAGCTGTCTCGGCGGTGGAGGCAGACGAGGTGCAACATAAAACAGCCTTGGCGTTGGAGCAGGTCGATGATGAACATTGTGTGGGATCCATACTTGACGTTTCCAAGCAGGCTGACCCGAAGACGAGCCGACATCTCGAGTACGCTTGAGCGACTCCTGGTATTTAGTTAGAGCAGTTTTGACTCGGAAAGATTGGCTGACAAGCGTTGCGAAGTCTCTGCAATCATGGACAGCAAGTGCGAGGTTTATATCAGTACGCAGTCCTTCACGGAATTTCTCCTGCTTGCGTGCGTCAGTGCTGACGTCATCTTCTGCATAGCAGGATAATTCAAGGAATTTCCTCTAGTATTCATCCATAGTCATTTTTCCCTAAGAGAGTTTGCGGAACTCCTGCTTCTTCTGGTCCATCAGACCTTGAGGAATGTACCGTGCGCGAAAGGCTGACTGAAATTCCTGCCAAGTGGTTTCAGTTCCAGCAGGTAGCATATGCCTATGACTTTCCCACCATTAAGCAGCTGAACCCCTCAGGTGATACGTCGCATAGGTGACATAACTGTCAGGGATAACATTAGCCGACTTCATCTGGAAGGAAATGTCACGGAGCCAATCATCAGCATCCATTGGATCAGTCGATCTGCGAAAAGTGGACGGATTGAGGCGCACGAATTCTGGCAGAGTTATTGGAGCAGACTATTGCTGAGCATTCTGAGTTGGGAACTGAGCCATTACTCCGGTCATAAACTGACAGTTCAGTTCAAACTGCTGCAACATTGCGGCAATATAGGGTGGAGGTGGAGGATCGTCAGCCATCCTACTAAAAACAATAGGGGCAGTTTAGTAATAATAACTGCATGTGTATGGAGTTATTCATGATGTAACACGGGAAATGAATAAGATGGGCATTAGATATATAATAGTAGTCATCAAAGACATACCAATCCATAAACAGAGTTAGATTCAAATGGATAGTACAAGCTCGGGAACGCTCGCAGCTAGACAAACTAGGCGGCGCGCAGGCAGACGGTAAGGAAGTACACAACGAGACATAGCAAAGGCTACATCAACGTCGGAGAAAACTGCTGGAGCGAGGAATCTGCAAGTGACAACACAGGGTGCCCACGATAAAAGGATCCTGCAAGCAGAACCTGGCCCACAATCTTGAAGAAAGGGGGGCAATTTCAGAACTCCGGGTGGATGTGATCATGAGAACCTAATGTTGTAGTTAGTAAAATTTTAACCCGAATAGAAGAGAGATCAGAGTCCCAGAGTATAGACAAGGAATAAAAGATCCTAATACCACCCAATGGCGACGTGGGCCCGTAAGCCACACAGCCAAGTTAGTAAAACAGTTTTTCGGATACTAGACTCAACTTCGGCCAAGGAGTTGGAAGGGGGGTTGCTACAGGCAGTCAGCTCTCATACCAACCTGTGACGCCCCCGGCTTAATCGTGCACTAATCATACACGCAAATGCACATGATCAAGCCTAAGGACTCACTTGAAGATATCATAACACAACTCTAAAACATAAATAAAGTCATACAAGCTTTATATTACAAGCCAGAGGCCTCGAGGGCTCGAATACATAAGCTCGCATACAAGCGTCAGCGGAAGCATCAGATATCTTAGTACAGATATAAAAGATAAAACATATAAGCCTTTAAGAAGGCGGGGCAAAAGAAAACACTATGATCGAAAAGGCGTAGGCCTCCTGCCTGGGACCCTTCGAACCTACTCCTGGTCGTCAGCCAATTCGTAGTAGTAACCACCCTCGGGGTGGTACATGTAGTCGTCGGCCGGGGCAGCTGGCTCCAGGGCTCGGTCATCTGGTTGCATCAAATGGATATGGGGGAAAAGAGGAAGCAAAGCAACCATGAGTACTCATCCGAAGTACTCAGCAAGCAAGGATCTACACTACATATGCAACATTATCAAAGAAAGGCTGTATATGTGGACTGGGCTGCAGAAATGCCAGAAAGGAGAGAAGGCCTAGTCCTATCGAAGACTAGCATCTTCAGCGGTCTTGCAGCATTAGAAGAGTGTAGATCACCATAGTATAAAGTAGTAGCAGTATTAAGAATCAACCTCGGCCAGAGATCCTTTCTCGACTCCCTACGAGAAAGCAATCCCAGAGCCCTACTATCCATTTCTCATCATTGTGTTCTAGTTGTATCGATCGGGATACAACTCCGAGCGTCTGTTACCGAGGATCCGGCTATGCATAGATTAGTTCTTCCCTGCAGGGGTGCACCAACTTACCCACCACGCTCGATTAACTCCGGCCGAACACACTTTTCTGGGTCATGCCCAGCCTCGGCCAAACGACACACCGCAGCCCTACCTAAAGCTCAGCAGAGAGGTCCCCATCGGTCTACATCCTAAGCGCTCAGGGTCCTTAGGCCATCGCCCTGTGCACTCCGGGTCGTTGCGCGCAGGGCGGGTCCAGGCTCCACCACTATAGGATGGTGCCGGCCCAGCCGTGCCGCCATGCTGAACTGGATGTCTGACAGAGATTTAGGCTGATGCATACGATGCAGAGTGCCCATCACTTTTCCCGCGTGATGGTTAGTGCTATCGGGCCAAAGGCCCACTCGGATCAAATATCCAAATCGTTAGTGTGTTGGTAGTGCGGTAACGAGCAGAGACTCATGATCGATGTGACCCCATTGCCCCGTCTCGAGGACTAGCGGCAAGGGCTAAGAATGCCATCCACGCCTCGTAATTATATCTCGGGCACCCTCCAGGTCAACCCGTCTCCACAACACTCGCGGGTACCCCTCAGGGCCGACCCGATGTCATCATGATTCTGTGTTAAGTTAAAGTAACCGTGTGTCCAAACACCAGGGGGAAACCTGAGGAATCACCCTCGATAGATTCCACCTAATGTAGTCGTCAAGGTGAACTTAGGAGGAATCACCCTTGAGGTTCACACTTGAGGTGTTGTACGACGGCGTCGTTATCAGGAGTGGTGAAGGAGGAATCACCCTCAAGGACCACTACCGAATAGCTACTCTACAGAGTTAACATCAGAAGTGCTAAACGAGGTATCACCCTCGGCACTCGATAGTAACACTGCAGTGTTGTACAACTAAGGGGGTGATGTGCGGTGCCGGGGCCTGGTTGTCGATCACGTTGATCGAGTCATCTGATAATCCAGCGGGGGCAACTGGGTCAAAGTGGGGTCTCTGGTGGATCTCTAACCAGCCTATACTAAGCAGTTTAGGATAAGCAGGTAAGGTATCAATAGCAGGTTACAATAAATAGGCTATGCATCAGAATACGATAACTCAAAGTAGTAGGTAATTCTAATGCAAGCAAGAGGGAGAAAGAATAGGCGATATATGCATGTTCAAAGGGGGGGTGCTTGCCTGATTGCTCTGCGGCAAAGGCCTGGTCTTCAATGGTGTAGTCAACCTCCAGAGCTGCGTCGGCCTCGGGAACGACGTCGGTGTCGGGGTCTACCGAGAGAGAAGAGGGGGAGGAAACAAATAAATACAGGACAAACATATGCAACACAGAGCATGCTATGCTAACGTGCAGTGCAGGGTTGCCTAAAAGCATTTCTAAGTCATTTTAGTTATTTTAGGATTTAATTTGGAATTATTAACCGGTGTATATGCACTATTCATCTACTGGAAACAGGCTAAAAGTTGCGGGTTCACCTCTGTAGAGGGTCCCGACATGGAAATAGATGGCACGGCTGGATTCATCTCATCGTTCTGAGCAACTTTCATGTACAAAGCTTTTCGATCTGAGCTACGGTTTAATTTATATGATTTTTCAAAGATTTTAGACATTTTTTGGAATTTATTTTATTTACTAAAATCAACATTATCCAGAACAGTGTCTGGTGACGTCAGCAGTGATGTCAGCATGAGGTCAGCAAGTCAACTGCCACTGTCCACGGGCCCCACCTGTTAGTGAGTTATTTGACTAACTAATTAAATAATTAATTAACAGGTTTAATTAGCAATTTTAGTTATTTAGAAAAAAACATTTTACGTGGTGGGGCCCGCGGGTCACTGGCACACTGTGCCACGTCAGCAGTTGACCCAGGTCAACGGGGCCCGCGGTGCCCGCAGTCAGTGGCACTAGCGGTGGGGCCCGGCTGGCCAGGTCAGCGCCGGCACCGGAGCACACCGGCGAGCTCGCGTGCCGCCGACAAACTTCGGCGAGCCTGGGTTTCACGCACGGTGCACCAAATCGGGCGTTTTCGGACTCGTTCAAACGAGCACATCACGGCGCATCTGGTGGTGGCGGCGGTTGGAGGTGGGGAGGCCGGAGCTGACGGCGGCGAGTACGTCGGCGGCGGAGCTCTCGGGCAGCGATCGATTTCGAAGCAACGACGCGCGTGCGAGGAAGCAAAAGGGCTGGGCGAGGTCTGCGGGTTGCGGCGAGCAAAACGGGCAGCGGCACGGGGCCCAAATGTCGCCGGAACGACGCTGGCGACGAGCTATGCGGCAGCGCGATCGGGCATCTCCAATGTAGCGGCTACGGTGACCAAATCGAGCAGGAAAGAGAAGGGGAAGGTGCAGAGGAGCTCACCGAGCGGCTACATAAAGCCCTCGAAAGCTTTGGAGCTGTAGGGGAGCTCGGGGACGGTGGAGATCGCCGGCGACTGAGAAGATGAAGCCGGCTCGATCCCGCCCGTGTGGTCCTTCACGAGCTCAAGGGCGAGGTAGAGATGACATAGTCGAGGTTGGCGACGAGCCTGGACTTGCCGCGGCGACGAAACAAGCTCGGTGGCCGCGGTGTTGACGACGACGCATCGGCCATGGCGCTCGGGAGAGAGGGGAAGGAGGGAGCCGAGCGAGAGAGGGCGATGGAGGGGGGAAGTGGATGAGGACGACAGGGAGGCCGAGGAGCTCCCTCTTATCCGCTCGGCGGCGCTATAGCGACGCGGGGCGGCTAGCGGGTGCGGTGGCGATAGCGAACGGCGTCAGGCGAGCACGCGCAAGGTGACACGGGGTGGAGGGAGATGATGGCGGCTGTTGGGCTGGGCCTGCACACTGTGCACTAAGGCCCAGCCAACAGTGGGCTTTTTCTTTTTCTTTATTTCTTTTTTGTTTTCATTTGACAGTAGCCTTTTGCATTTTCTTTTGCACTAATTATCTTTTGCAAAAATGTGCCACTCGTGAAAACAAATACTAGGGCCAGTGGTGCACTGCCACCATAAGCTTGGATTTTATTTGAATCCATATGGAATTTTCATAATTGGAATAGCATTTTAAAATGCTGTTTTGCACTGTAATAATTGCTTCTGTCCATCTTAGCATTGTGGTGATGTTGTTTTCCTTAACAATAAATTGTTTTGGAATATTTGCTAGAAGGTGAACATTTTTCCAGCAACTTTTGGTCAACTTTATTTTGCACTTGAATTTGAATTGATTTTCAGAGAGAATTTGAATTGAAGTGTTTAAGCATTATGGTCAAGCATTGCAAATGAAGGTGACTTGGCATAATTAACAGATGATCACAGTGATTATTACAACAGGGGTGTTACAATCGCAGGCTTTGTTAATATAGTTGGATCATATGGTGTTTTCCCCTCTCTATCTTGTTGTGATGAATTGAGTTTTCCCTTTGAGATTTTGTTTTATCGGATTGAATACTTTTATGGATTTGAGAACACTTGATGTATGTCTTGCTATGAATACTCATGGTGACAATGGGGTATCATATTGATTCACTTGATATGTGTTTTGGCACTCAACTCGCGGATTCCTGAGGTGACATTGGGGTAATCTATGCATAGGGGTTGATGCACGTTCTTGCCTTTGTTTCTCCGGTAGAAATCTTGGGGCACTCTTTGAGGTTCTTTGTGTTGGATTGAGTATTATGAATCTGAATTTGTTTCGGTGTTATTTTAGTACGAACTCTTGGATAGATCGATCGGAAAGAATAGCTACAAACAATTTCTTCTTATGTTGTCCGCTAGATAAGAACTTTGGAGTGATTCTTCATCGCACGTTGAGGGATGGTTATATGATCCAATTAGATTAGCATTGTTGAGATATTGCACTAGCGAACGTACAGACCCTAGGCGTTATTTCTAAGCATTGCAATATCGTTTGTGCTCACTTTTGTTACTTGCTACCTTGCTGTTTTTTATTGTTCCTATTACAAAAATCAATATCTACTATTGTTACTACACTTTTATCACCATCTCTTCGCCGAACTAGTGCACCTATACAATTTACCATTGTATTTGGCGTGTTCGGGACACAAGAGACTTTTTATTATTTGGTTGCAGGGTTGTTTGAGAGAGACCATCTTCATCCTACACCTCCCACGGATTGATAAACCTTAGGTCATCCACTTGAGGGAAATTTGCTACTGTCCTACAAAACTCTACGCTTGGAGGCCCAACACGAGTCTACAAGAACAAGTTGTGTAGTAGACATCACCAACTAGATTTATTTTTCTTGCAATGGGAGAGGTGCTTAGTTTTGGGTTCAATCTTGCGGTGTTCTCACCCAGTGACAAAGTAGGGGTAGCGAGGCACGTATTGTATTGTTGCCATCAAGGGTAAAAATATGGGGTTTATATCATATTGCTTGAGTTTATCCCTCTACATCATGTCTTATTGCTTAAGGCGTTACTCTGTTCTTATGAACATAATACTCTAGATGCATGCTGGATAGCGGTCGATGTGTGGAGTAATAGTAGTAGATGCAGGCAGGAGTCGGTCTACTTGTCACGGACGTGATGCCTATATTCATGATCATTGCCTTGGATATCATCATAATTATTCGCTTTTCTATCAATTTCTCAACAATAATTTGTTCTGGATGCCCATCATATTAGGACTAAATTCATAACCTATGAAAATTACCATGATGTTTAGAGAGACTCTCAAAATAATATAAGTGAAGCATGAGTAATTTCTATAAAATAAAGCCACCGCCGTGCTCTAAAAAGATATAAGTGAAGCACTAGAGCAAAATTGCCTAGCTCAAAAGATATAAGTGAAGCACATAGAGTATTCTAATAAATTCACGATTCATGCGTGTCCCTCTCAAAAGGTGTGTACAGCAAGGATGATTGTGGCAAACTAAAAAGCAAAGACTCATATCATACAAGACGCTCCAAGCAAAACACATATCATGTGGTGAATAAAAATATAGCCTCAAGTAAATTTACCGATAGACGAAGACGAAAGTGGGGATGCCATCCGGGGCATCCCCAAGCTTAGATGCTTGGTTGTCCTTGAATATTACCTTGGGGTTCCTTGGGCATCCCCAAGCTTAGGCTCTTGCCATTCCTTATTCCATAGTCCATCAAATCTTTACCCAAAACTTGAAAACTTCACAACACAAAACTCAAGAGAAAACTCATGAGATCCGTTAGTATAAGAAAATAAATCACCACTTTTTCGTACTGTTGTGAACTCATTATTTATTTATATTGGTGTAATATCTACTGTATTCCAACTTCTCCATGGTTCATACCCCCCGATACAACCCATGGATTCATCAAAATAAGCAAACAACACATAGAAAACAGAATCTATCAAAAACAGAACAGTCTGCGAAGATGTGAATTGTTCTAATACTTTTGTAACTCCAAAAATTCTGAAATATTAGGACAATAGAGGAAATTTCTATATCAATCTTTTGTAAAATTTCAGGGTTTTTCCAAGCTCCAGTGAATTTAAACAATTCTGTTACTGGACGCAAAAGTTTCTGTTTTTGAGCAAGATCAAATCAACTATCACCGTAAGCCATCCCAAAGGTCTTACTTGGCTCAAACACTAACTAAAACACCAAAACACAATTACTACATAGGTAATAGTGTGTATTTATTGAAAAACAAAACAAAAAACAAAAAAATAAAATTGGGTTGCCTCCCAACAAGCGCTATTGTTTAACGCCCCTAGCTAGTCGTAAAACATAGATCTAGGTATTGTCATCTTTGGTATGCAATCCATAAGTAGCTCTCATAATAGACTCATATGTCAACTTAATTTTCTTTCTTGGAAAGTGTTCCATGCCCTTCCTTAATGTAAATTGAAATCTAATGTTTCCTTCTTTCATATCAATAATTGCACCAATCGTTCTAAGGAAAGGTCTACCAAGAATAATAGGACATGTAGGATTGCAATCTATATCAAGCACAATGAAATCTATGGGCACATAATTCCTATTTTCAACAATAAGAACATCATTAATTCTTCCCATAGGTTTCTTAATAGTGGAATCCGCGAGATGCAAATTTAAAGAACAATCATCAAATTCACGGAAACCTAGCACATCACATAAAGTTTTTGGAATCGTGGAAATGCTAGCGCCCAAATCTCACAAAGCATGGCACTCATAATCTTTAATTTTAATCTTAATAGTAGGTTCCACTCATCATAAAGCTTTCTAGGGATAGAAATTCCAACTCAAGTTTTTCTTCAAAAGATTTCATCATAGCATCAATGATATGTTTGGTAAAAGCTTTATTTTGATTAACAGCATGAGGAGAATTCAACATGGATTGCAACAAGGAAATACAATCTATCAAAGAACAATTATCATAATTAAAATCCTTGAAATTTAAAAGAGTGGGTTCATCGCTACTTAAAGTTTTGACCTCTCCAATCCCACTTTTATCAGTTTTTGCATTAAGATCTAAAAACTCCGAATCATTGGGACGCCTTCTAGCTAAAGTTGACTCATCTCCAGTCCCATATTTATCAAGATTTATATTAGAAAACAAATATTCAATAGGAGTCACACCAATCACTTTAAGATCTTCATCATTATTATCACGAGAAATCAAAGAACACGCTTTAACAAACCAATCTCGCTTAGCACGCATCCTAGCGGTTCTTTCTTTGCACTTATCAATAGAAATTTTAATAGCTTTTAGAGATTCATTAATATCATGCTTGGGTGGCATAGATCTAATTTTCAAAGAATCAATCTCAAGAGAAATTCTATCAACGTTCCTAGCCAAACATTAATCTTGAGCAAATTTTCTTCAACTATAACATCGAAAACCTTTTGCGAATTAATAAATTCTTTAATATTGTTCTAAAGATCATAGGGCATATTATTATAATTTCCATAAGAATTGTTGTAGGAATTACCATAATTATTAAAGGAATTACTAGGAAACGGCCTAGGGTTGAAATTACCTCTATACGCGTTATTACCAAAATTGTTCCTACCAACAAAATTCACATCCATAGATTCATTATTGTTCTCAATCAAAGTAGACAAAGGCATATCACTAGGATCAATAGGAGCACTCTTAGTAGCAAAAAATTTCATAAGTTCATCCATCTTTCCACTCAAAGTATTAATTTCTTCAATCGCATGCACTTTTTACTAGTAGAAGATCTTTCGGTATGCCATTGAGAGTAATTAGCCATAATATTATCTAGGAGTTTAGTAGCTTCTCCTAATGTGATTTCCATAAAAGTACCTCCGGTGGCCGAATCTAAAAGATTTCTAGATGCAAAATTCAATCCGGCATAAAAAATTTGTATGATCATCCATAAACTTAAACCATGAGTAGGACAATTTAATTTCATCAATTTCATCCTCTCCCAAGATTGTGCAACATGTTCATGATCGAGTTGCTTAAAATTCATTATATCATTCCTAAGGGAGATGATCTTAGCGGGAGGAAAGTACTTGGAAATAAAAGCATCTTTACACTTATTCCATGAATCAATACTATTTTTAGGCAAAGATGAAAACCAAGTTTTAGCACGATTTCGTAGTGAGAATGGAAATAGCTTCAATTTAACAATATCACTATCCACATCATTCTTATTTTGCATATCAGAAAATTCAACGAAAGTATTTAGATGGGATGCGGCATCTTCACTAGGAAGGCCAGAAAATTGATCTTTCATAGCAAGATTCAGCAAAGCGGCATTAATTTCATAAGATTCCGCACTAGTGGCGGGAGCAATTGGAGTACTAATAATATCATTATTATTAGTATTGGAAAAGTTACACAACTTGGTATTTTCTCAAGACATCGTAACAAAGCAAGCAATCTAACAAACGAGCAACCAAAAATCAAATGAAAAGACGAACGGAAGAAGGGTGAATAAAAAGGCAAATCTTTTTGTGTTTCTCTGAAAATCAATTTAGAAGTGGGGAAGAGGAAAATGAGAGGCAAATGGAAAATAATGTAATGCAAGAGATGAGAGATTATGGTGGGTACTTGGTAGGCTTGATGTAGATCTCCCCGGCAACGGCACCAGAAATTCTTCCTGCTACTTCTTGAGCTTGCGTTGGTTTTTCCCTTGAAGAGGAAAGGGTGATGCAGCAAAGTAGAGATAAGTATTTCCCTCAGTTAAGAACCAAGGTATCAATCTAGTAGGAGATACACGCAAGTCTCCAATCTATGCACCTGCACAAACAATCAAACACTTGCACGCAACGCGATAAAGGGGTTGTCAATCCCTTCACGGTCACTTGCAAAGATGAGATCTGATAGAGATAGATATAAAAGATTACTAAAACATAAAACAAAATAAAAGTAAATAAATTGCAGCAAGGTATTTTTGGGTTTTTTGGTTTATAGATCTGAAAATATATGATGGAAAATAGACCCGGGGGCCATATGTTTCACTAGAGGCTTCTCTCTTGAAGGCAAATAATATGGTGGGTGAACAAATTACTGTCGAGCAATTGATAGAAAAGTGCAAAGTTATGACGATATGCAAGGCAATGATTATGCATATATGCATCACGTCCATTTCAAGTAGACCGAAATGATTCTGCATGTACTACTATTACTCCACACATCGACCGCTATCCAGCATGCATCTAGAGTATTAAGTTCATAAAGAACGGAGTAACACCTTAAGTAAGATGACATGATGTACAGGGATAAACTCAAGCAATATGATGAAAACCCCATCTTTTTACCCTTGATGGCAACAATACAATACGTGCCTCACTACCCCTACTTTGCCACTGGGTGAGGACACCGCAAGATTGAACCCAAAACTAAGCACCTCTCCCATTACAAGAAGAACCAATCTAGTTGGCCAAACCAAACCGATAATTCAAAGAGAAATACAAAGATATCAAATCATGCATATAAGAATTCAGAGAAGATTCAAATAATATTAATAGATGAACTGATCATAAATCCATAATTCATCGGATCTCGACAAACACACCGCAAAAGAATATTACATCGGATAGATCTCCAAGAACATCAAGGAGAACATGGTATTGAGAATCAAAGAGAGATAAGAAGCCATCTAGCTACTAGCTATGGACCCGTAGGTCCAAGGTAAACTACTCACGCTTCATCGGAAGGGCAATAGAGTTGATGTAGGAGCCCTCTGTGATCGAATCCCCCTCTGGCAGGGTGCCGGAAAAGGCCCCAAGATGGGATCTCATGGGTACAGAAGGTTACGATGGCAGAAAAGTATTTTTGTGGACGCTTCTGACCGTTTGGGAATATTTGGGAATATATAGAGGAAGAATTAGGGTTAGGGGAGCTCCGAGGGGCCCACAAGCCCTCAGGGCACCCCCTAGGGCGCGCCCCCTGGCTTGTGGCCTCCTCGGGACTCCTCTGACTTCATCTCCAAGTCTGCTAGGTGTCTTCTGGTCCAAGAAAAATCATCGTGAAAGTTTTATTCCGTTTGGACTCCATTTGATATTCCTTTTCTGTAAAACTCAAAAACGAGGAAAAAACAGAAACTGGCACTGGGCTCTAGGTTAATAGGTTAGCCCCAAAAATAATATAAAATAGCATAATAATGCATATAAAACATCCAAAACTGATAATACAATAGCATGGAACAATCAAAAATTATAGATACGTTGGAGACGTATCAATCTATAAAACCAAAAACCCAAAATACCTTGCTGTAATTTATTTGTTTTTACTTTGTTTTATGTTTTAATAATATTTTATATCCATCTCTATTAGATCTCATCCTTGCAAGTGACCGTGAAGGGATTGACAACCCCTTTATCGCGTTGGGTGCAAGTGTTTGATTGTTTGTACAGGTGCATAGATTGGAGACTTGATCGTACCACCTACTGGATTGATACCTTGGTTCTCAAACTGAGGGAAATACTTATCTCTACTTTGCTGCATCACCCTTTCCTCTTCAAGGGAAAAACCAACGCAAGCTCAAGAAGTAGCATCATACTCAGTTTGGGGAGGGGAACTAGAGTTATGGAACAACCCGGCAAATGGAAGACACATTCCGATAGATACCGAGGATATAACCTAGTGACTGAGCATGCTTTCAAGAACTTGAGCATTTCCATAATCATCATGTTTCTGCCAACATCTGTGCCAATGATCTTGGCAACACCTCGTACTACCACGATGCATAACGATGGATGATGCAGATGCAAAGGACAATAACACTTTATCAGATTTCACCTTAGCGAGGCCAAGGAAACAAAATCTGGATGATCGACCGAGAGACATTTGGCACTTCGCTTCTAATGTTCTCCTTGATGTCCTAGCGTAACCCAATTATAGGTAGTTTGATACCTAGAGCATCAAGTAAAAGGTCGGACTTCGGGAGCACAAAGAACCCATAAGGAACAACTTGTAGACTAAGTCATACCAACTCCTCATGGAAGAATGGCCAAATTGCTGACTCAAGATACTACAATAATAGATCTCCCGGGCAAGTGTGTTAGCCATGACATCCACTTATCAGTTCAAAAGACCAATATTATAATTCTTGGGAATGTCCCAACCATCATATCAACCTGAGATTCAGATCTGGTTGGTGTGAGGATATTTCAGACAGTATGTCTGGAAAGGAAAGTTTGCAACACAAATCGACGAGACGATGTTGCGAGATTCTCGGGAAATGAATTATGATAGCAAGCTCCAAAACATGAGCTGGATTGTAAGATACATGTGAACAGAATGTCCAGGACAATCGTGCCCACATGGAAGTCTTACAACAAAACACTACCGAGTTCTAGTTGGGAACCATCATTGTGGACAACGAAGTCCTTGATTAAGCCCGGGTTAGCTCTTAAGAAGGAACTTCTTCTCCTTGACCAAATCAATCAGTGGCTTGGTGTGCTAGGGAATACATATGGAATGAAGATGATCAATCTATCAGACCATAGAATACTTCGCACATACATGACTGACTTGGGATGACTCCAGAGGAAGCAAAAACAAGCTTTCTCGAATTCACAGCGGCAACTTACATTAAATACACGTGAATTAGAGAAAGTCACTTCTTTCATCCAAACATATGATTCATGAATGGGACACGAAGAAAATGCTTACACAAGTTTCCAACAATAACTTAGATGTTCAACATGAATCATGGACAAGATGAAAATGTTGTCAATGGGCCCAACAACAATCCATCCAGGCTTCCATATAGATGGAATTCCACAATTAAGTGAACAAGGTGATAGCATTGGTCAGACCAAAAGATGTAATGGTGTTTGCTAGAGGGATCAACCACGAGTAAGACAACATTACGAACATCATTGGTTCTGATTTGATTTGAGGATAGCCCACACTCAAACCAAAGATTGGATAAGACAATAGGTCCAACAACTGATCACGAGGAACAATTGATGAAAATATCATCTTTCTTCAACACACACAAACAGAAATATCCCTTTGGGATGAAATAAGGCAGGCAAGCTTTTACCTTCCAACTCTCCAAGTTGTTGTTTAGCTTAACCAACTAGCTCAGGGATATCCAACATAGATTCTTAGAGAAGGGGTGGTTTATAAGAGAACTAACCTGATCACGAGCTCAGCATGCATAACGGTCAGGCGACAACCTGGTAATACTAATGAGAAGATATTCTGAAAATCACGAACCACCGATATGTTAGTAAGATCGGGAGCAATCTTGCTTTTGAGGCAAGACGATATGATCAAATAAGCAAGGGATTGACACAATCCTAACTCATTGATCGAAGAGTGCACCAGGAAATATGGGCTAGGTAGCACGACCAATCTTAGGATGATGATTCAATAACCAGCACGCTAAGAATGAGAGTATTGTCCATGAACTACCAAGCAACGGAGTTACTAGGAGTATTGATTTCACACATCACAATTCACTTGTCAGCATTCCGGTTACAATAACACGGGAACCGAGGAATGAACAATGATGGCGAGAAGTATCACTGCAACAAGAATTCATAAGAGGTGGTGCAATTCTCATGACCTTCCTGACATAAAGAGGGTAACACTCCAGGGTAGAACAGAACAAAAGCTGGATTGGCATTTTGATCTGCAGAATACAACTGCTTTGACCCAATCCTAGAAATTGACAATGTACTGGAGTTTGTTTCTAAAGGAAATATGCCCTAGAGGCAATAATAAAGTTGTTATTCTATATTTCCTTATTCATGATAAAGGTTTATTATTCATGCTAGAATTGTATTGATCGAAAACCATAATACATGTGTGAATACATAGACAAAACACCGTGTCCCTAGTAAGCCTCTACTAGACTAGCTCGCTGATCAAAGATGGTTAAGGTTTCCTAACCATGGACATGAGTTGTCATTTGATAACGGGATCACATCATTACGAGAATGATGTGATGGACAAGAACCATCCGTTAGCTTAGCATAATGATCGTTCAGTTTTATTGCTATTGCTTTCTTCATGTCAAATACATATTCCTTCGACTATGAGATTATGCAACTCCCGGATACCGGAGGAGTGCCTTGTGTGCTATCAAACATCACAACGTAACTGGGTGATTATAAAGATGCTCTACAGGTATCTCCGAAGGTATTTGTTGAGTTGGCATAGATCGAGATTAGGATTAGTCACTCCGAGTTTCGGAGAGGCATCTCTGGGCCCTCTCGGTAATACACATCATAAGCTTGCAAGCAAACGACTAAGGAGTTGGTCATGAGGTGATGTATTATGGAACGAGTAAAGAGACTTGCCGGTAACGAGATTGAACTAGGTATGAAGATACCAACGATCGAATCTCAAGCAAGTAACATACCGATGGACAAAGGGAATTACGTATGTTGTCGTAACGGTTCGACCGATAAAGATCTTCGTAGAATATGTAGGAGCCAATATGAGCATCCAGTTTCCGCATGTGCGTAGAATTTTTTTTGTTTTCCATGCAACGATTCCCAACAGTGGCATCAGAGCCAGGTCTATGCGTAGATGATATGCATGAGTAGAACACAAAGAGTTGTGGGTGGTGATAGTCATACTGCTTACCACCAACGTGTAACACCCCCGGTGATTAGCAACAGTAATCACTTTTGATAATGACATGTTAGCATGATCAACAGTGCATAATCATCATTAGCATCACATTGCATTTCAACTCCTAAGTCAAATTCAAGTTTAAATGAAAGTGGAATATAAAAGTTGTCCAACATAGGAGCTAAAATGTCAGATATATAACAAATATTCCAGAGGCTATTCTAAAATTGAAACCAACATCATTGGAATTGGATAAGTGACTCGAACAACCTCAAACAGTGGATAAAGATAATATTTAATAACCATTTATCAAATCTGAAATAAATATGGAATTATGTTTTGCCCAAACTAATTTTAGGTGTTAGGGAATAATGCACTGGTATTTATGAAATAGGTCTGACTTTTTACAAAAACCATTTGGGGCCTAAACATTTAACAGTGGAGAAAAGAGAATAAAGAAAAGGAAAAAGAAACAGAAAAGAAAAAAAAAAGAGCAACACCCCCCCCCCCCCGGCCCCAACGGGCCGAAGCCCAGCCGGCCGGCCCCACCTGCGCCCCCCTGCTATGGCCCCCCCCGGCCAAACCCTAGCCTCAACCGACACCCCCTCCTCACTCGTTCCTCCCCCCCATCCAGAAACTGGATCGGCCTCGCCGCGTCCGCGCCCTCTCCCCGCCATCGCCACTCCCCTCCGCCTCCGCCAGCCGACCCTCCGCCTTCCTCCGTCCTCTTCCGACCGGCCCCTAGCGCTCGGCGCCCCCCCCCATCTGGATCGGGATCCCCCGATCCCCCGCCCCGCTTCCGTCGCCTGGTCGCCGGCGCTCCCCGTCCACCCCGCCGTCGTCCCCGACCTCCGCCTCGCCGCCCGCGCTCGGACGCCGTCGCCGGACCCTCTCCTCCCCGTCTCCTCCCCGAATCGCCTCATCGATTGCTCGCACCCGTCGCCGCTGCCCGACGCCGTCGCCGACTCGGCCGCATCGTCGCCGTCGCTTCCTCGCCTCGCCATCATCCCCGTCCGGCCCCCTGTGAGCCGCGCCCCTCTCCTCTCCTCTCTCCCTGACGCCGCGCCCGCACGTCGCCGCCAGTCTCGCTCGCGCACGGCCTCACCCTTCCCCGTCGCCTCGTCCCCTGCTCCGCCCCGAGCCGCCCACCGTTCGCCGCGCGCGCGCACGCGCGAGCCCGCGCCCACGCACCGCGCTGCCGCTCGGCGGCCCGTCGCCGCGCCCCGCCGCGCGCCCTCGCGCACGCACCGCGCGCCCGTCACCCGCGCCCGTGGCCACGTGCCACTGACCGGTGGGCCCTGCCCCCCTGTGCCGCTGACAGACGGGGCCCAGCCCCAAAAACGTTTTAGGAAAAATAATGAAAATAAAAAAATAAATAATTAAAATAATTAATTAATTAATTAGTTAATTAATCCTGATTAGGTTAATTTAATTAAGTAGTTAGTGTTACTTAAACAGTAATTTAATTAGTTAATCACTAATTAACCAAACAGCCTATGACAGGTGGGACCCACTGGTCCTGACGTCATGCTGACGTCAGCAGGACACTGTTTCGGATAATGTTGAATTAAATAATTAAGTAAATTTCAGAAATTAATAAAAACTTTAGAAAATCATATTAAATAAACCGTAACTCCGATGAAAATATTTTATACATGAAACTTGCTCAGAACGACGATACGAACCCGGATACGCCCTCTGTATTCCCGTCAGATGCCCGCAACTATAAGAACGTTGAACAATTAGACCGATTCGATAGATGAATAGTGTCCAACTTTAATTAAATAAATCCGAATAAAATCCTAAATTAACTAAATCATTTAGTTAGGCAGTAGAACACCCCGGCATATCATTTAGGCATGTCATACATGTTGTTTGCATTATTGCCGTGAAATTTATTGTTTCTCTCCCCCTCCTTCTCTCTCGATAGACGCCGAGACCGACGACGCTGCACCAGGTTACGACTACTCTACCGACGAGCAGCCCGTTGACGACCTCCCTCTCTTGCCAGAGCAACCAGGCAAGCCCCCCCTTGAGCATTCCAGATATCGCCCATTCTATTCTTCTGCTTGCATTAGATTTCGCTACTGTTAATGTATGCTCCTATTCTGATGCATAGCCTGCTGTTGTAACATGTTCATTGCTACCTTACCTGCCTATGATAAACTGTTTAGTATAGGTTGGTATGAACCATCTGTGACCCCACCACCTTACTTTGTCGCCCCTGCTTGTTCATCGACGACTCGATCAACGTGATCGTCGATCAGAGACAGACGCCTCACTTCACACCCCCTTAGTTGTACGACTATGCGTAGTAACTATCGAGTGCCGAGGGTGATACCTCGTAACGCACTCCTGATGAATACTCTGCAGCATAGCTGTACGGTCGTGGTCATCGAGGGTGATTCCTCCTTCTCCATGTCCGATACGACTCTGTCGTGCAACCCCTCAGTGTGAACCTCGAGGGTGATACCTCTTACGTTCACCCTGATGATTATGACCACACGGTTACTTGACCTTTTTCACAGGCGGGTCCACCCTGGTGGGTACCCGCTGGGGATCTATGATTTCGGGTGTGCCGGAAGGGCACTCGAGTGTGACATTGTGGCGGAGCATCAGAGACTCTGATTGTCTCCGCTTGATACTAATTGAGCCTATTGGATTTGGGTGTGTGATCTGAGTGGGTCGACGTGCCCTATACGCACTACCACCACGCGGGATAATGGTTATGGGGCCCTCTGCGATGTACGTTTCGCCGAAAGCTTATCAGACGTCACGATTCACCGTGCGGGTTGATCGTCGGGATTGGGCTGGATACTTCACTGGCGAGTTCAGTGTCGCGCCTGCACCCCGGCCAGCCACGCAACGCGCAGGGTGCCCAGGGCGATGGCCCGAGACCCCTGGGTGCATAGGTTAGTCCGGCGTGCTGACCTCTCTGCTGAGCCTAGGTAGAGCGCTGCTTCGTGTTGATCTTCCGAGGACGGGCATTACCCAGCAAGTATGTCCGGCCAGAGTTGATCGAGCGTGTTGGGTAACAGTAGTGCACCCCTGCAGGGATGAATCTTCTATCGATAGCCGGTCCTACGGTAAAGGACGCTCAGTTTGTGTATCCCGATCTACTACTTAAACTGGATACTTGTTACTTAATGGAAGCTTCGGGATTACTTTCTCGCTGGGAGTCGAGGAAGGATCTTTGAGCTGTACTTCAACATGTTTGCTAAATAAAATGCTATTCTACTCTCTTCTACTGCTGCAAGATGATGGCTTTGAGAAGATGTTTGAAGATGCTAGTCTTCGATAGGACTAGGCCTTTCTCTCTATTCTGGCATTTCTGCAGCCCAGTCCACATATACAGTCTTTTCTCCATTGATAATGTTGCATATGTAGTATAGATCCTTGCTTGCTGAGTACTTCGGATGAGTACTCACGGTTGCTTTATTTTCTCTTTTCCCCCATATACACCAGACGATGGAGTCCAGGAGCCAGACGCCACCACCGGAGCCTACTACCAGGCGGGTCCAGAGGGCACGTACTACTGGATCGAGCCAGCTGACCAGGAGTAGGATCGGAGGCTCCCAGGCAGGAGGCCAACGCCTTTCGATCTAGTGTCGCTGTTTGTGCTATCCTTCTTAAGGCAGAACTTGTCTAACTATGTCTGTACTCAGATATTATTTGTATGACTGACTTATGTATTCGGATCTTCGGATCCCTGGTCTGTAATATTGTGGACCTCCGTTTATTTGTGTTTAGAGTTGTGTTGTGATATCTTCCCGTGAGTCCCTGGGCTTGATCGTACACGTTTGCGTGTATGATTAGTGTACGATTGAACCGGGGACGTCACAAGTTGGTATCAGAGCCGACTGCCTGTAGGAAGCCCCCCTCCAAATTCCTTGGCCGAAGTTGAGTCTAGAAACCGAGAAACTAAATTACTAACTTGGCTGTGTGGCTTACGGGCCCACGTCGCCAACTGGGTGGTATTAGGATCTTTTATTCCTCGTCTATACTCTGGGACTCTAATATCTCTTCTATTCGGGTTAAATAAAGTTTACTAACGCCGACACTTAGGATCTCGTAAATCCCGTCTACCCGGAGAGCTGGATATCTGTGCGATTTCCCTGTCGTTGATCTGATTAGTCTGATAATCATTTTCCTTTCCATTGTTTTGTCTAACCTTTCTCTCCGAGTTGTGTTAAACTTCTCATTGTCATTTGCCAACTCTGAATTTCCTCTGTTTCAGATGGACCGTTTGTTTCCACCGCGTCCTACGACACAGCTTGTGCTTCGCACTTGGGCTCGTAATACCCCTGGGTTTCCAGCTGTCCTGATCGCTCTCATGACCAGACTTGGCTACCGTTGGTACCCTGAGTACATGGTTTACGAGGATTACCGCGAGTTTAATCAGGAGCAGTACCATGCTGATGTTCGTATCTATGATCGGCAGAATGACTCAGACACCGAGCTGCACCTTTTCCACGGTATCGGCGTGACGATTGAGATGGCAGTACATGATGCCGCCTACTCTGCTGTCGCACGTCTTCGAGGACAGTTCAGTGATATCTTGGATGACTCTGAGTTCCGATACATTCCGTATGCCCCTGCTGGAGATGCTACCGGATACTACACAGCTATCTGTGCCCCGTACGAGCCTCGCCGATATGACCACCGCGTTCTGATTCAGTGCACTCAGGCTCTGGATCGCACTGTTCGGGCTCTCGCCGTCGAGTTGGTTGCCACTCGAGCACGTCTTTACGATGCTATGACGCAGTTGATGCCCGCTGTTCGTGCAGGGATACATCCGGAGCACATCCTTTACCCGCGCAGGACTCAGATGTATGCTGGTATTGACTGGCCTGCTGTTGGAGGTCACACACCTACACGTGGACCTCTTCTTACAGTTCGAGACCGGGTTCTGCATCAGAGTGCACATGGAGCACAGGATCCTTCCGCGACGAATATTCGTCGTCCGCACTCGCAGTTACCCCGTTACAGTGGTTTTCTCCGACGTTGATGTAGCCTTTGCTATGTCTCGTTGTGTACTTCCTTACCGCGTGCCTGCGCGCCGCCTAGTATGTCTAGCTTTTAATTTGCGCTGTTATGTTGTCCGCATGTACCCGACTTTGTGTATGGATCTGTATGTCTTAATCGACTACTGTTATGTATCTATTACATTGCTTAAAGTATTGTCGTGTTACATCATACTTGTCGCTAAACACTCGCAATTGCTTTTACTAAACTACCCCCTGTTGATACTTAGCAGGATGGTTAGACCAGGTGGTCGTGGTCGTGCCCCTGAACGTCCACCACCGCCAGACTATATGGCAGCTATGATGCAACAGTTCGAGCTTAACCGCCAGTTCATGGTTGGAATCATGGCTCAGTTTCCGCATCAGAACAACCAGAACCAGAACCCAGCTTCAACAACTTTGACAGAGTTTACGCGACTCAACCCAACGCAGTTTCGCAACTCTGACAAGCCACTGGATGCTGATGACTGGCTCCGCGACATCACTCACGAGATGGAGTCAGCTAATGTCGCCCCGCCAACTTTGTCACCTTCGCGGCCTTTTTCTTAAAGGGCCCCACTGCTCAATGGTGGGACACACACAAGCGTACTCTGCCTGTTGGAACAGCCATCACCTGGTATGAGTTCCAGGCTGCTTTCCGTACACGTTACATCCCTCAAGCAATTATGGAACGCATGAAGACCCAGTTCCGCAACCTCACCCAGGGCAATAAAACTGTCGAAGCTTATCAGCGGGAATTTCTTGATCTCTCCCGCTATGCTGAAGAAGACATCGCCACAGATGCTCGCAGACAGGAGAAGTTCCGTAATGGACTACACCCTGACCTCAAGCTTGCACTAGCTGCTCAAGACATCAATGACTTCTCAACTCTAGTGAACAAGGCTATTCTCGTTGAGACCGCTCAGATGGAACACAAGGACTCGCAGAAGCGCTATCGTGATGCTGGCTCATCTTCGGGCTCAGCACCGAAGCGTAGAGTTTGGATTCCCAACAACGCGTTCCGTCCCAATACCTCTGCGCCAAAGAACAATGCTGCACTACGTTTGCCTCCTCCACCACCGAGGCCGTCAAAGGCTCAAGCTATTCAGAACAATGCCCCTCTTCGTCCTGAAGATGGTTTGTGTTTCAAGTGCCGCAAACCAGGCCACCAGGCTAAAGACTGCTGCCAGACTCAGAATCAGTTAGATTTTCCTCGTGCTGGCCGTGGATATGGCCGTGGCAACAATCAGACCCGCAACTATAATACTGGGTCTGCTTCACGTGGTCGTGGTCAAGCTTACAACATTGACATTGAAGAAGTCCAGGATCAACCTGCTACTGTGATGGGTACCCTTCTTGTTGACTCAGTACCTGCTTCTGTATTATTTGATTCAGGAGCATCGCATTCATTCATGTCTGAAGCATTTGCATTATCTCATGACATTGCATTCGAAAAGATGAACCTGCCAATAGTTGTCCGAACCCCTGGAGGCCAATGTCAAACCACTATGATGGCACATAATGTCCCTGTTGAAATCGAGGAATTTGAATTCCTAGCTTCCCCTATTATCCTAAAGTCTTCCACCATAGACCTCATACTCGGAATGGATTGGTTGAAAGCTCACATTGCTTCGATCAATTGTGCCACTAAAGTCGTCCAACTTCTTCACCCCACCGATGAGATAGTGAACTATACCGCCCGCATTACTCGAGACGCTGAAGCTCAGATATATGCTCTGAATGCTTTGAACGCCTCACCTCTGGAAGGGATCGAGAACGTACCTGTCGTTCGAGATTTTCCAGACATCTTTCCAGAAGAACTTCCAGGAATACCCCCGGCTAGAGCTGTCGAGTTTGTCATTGACTTGAAGCCTGGCACCGTTCCTATTGCCAAGCGACCTTATAAGATGCCTCCGCATCACCTTCTTGAGCTTAAGGAAGAAATCGACAAGTCACTTAAGAGTGGTTTCATCCGCCCCAGTTCCTCTGCTTGGGGAGCACCTTCACTCTTCGTTAAGAAGAAGGATGGAACTAACCGATTGGTTCAGGATTACCGGCCCATTAACCAAGCCACAATCCAGAATAAATACCCACTGCCCCGTATCAATGATCTTTATGATCAACTTGCCGGATCATCGGTGTTCTCTAAACTCGACTTGAGGTTGGGTTATCACCAGATCCGTGTCCGTGAAGAGGACATTCCCAAGACTGCATTCGTCACTCGTTATGGCTCCTATGAATACACCGTCATGTCATTTGGCCTAACGAATGCCCCAGCTACATTCTCCCGTCTGATGAATTATATATTCATGGATTACCTCGACAAATTCGTCGTGGTATATCTAGATGATATTCTGGTCTATTCTAAGAATAAAGAGGAACATGCTGAACATCTCTGCCTTGTTCTAGAAAGGCTCCAAGAACACCAGTTGTATGCCAAGTATTCCAAATGTGAATTTTGGCTTCCTAAAGTAACTTACCTTGGACATGTGATTTCCAAGGATGGGATTGCTGTTAACCCCGAACGAGTTCAGGCTATTCTCGACTGGACTCCCCCAAAGAATGTTAAGCAAGTCAGAAGTTTTCTCAGACTTGCTAGTTATTGCCGTCGATTCGTTGAGAACTTTTCCAAGATTGCAAAACCATTGACATATCTGCTTCACAAAGGTGTTAAATTTGAGTGGACAGAAAAATGTCAAGAAAGCTTTCAGACACTAAAAGATAAATTGACATCTGCCCCAGTATTAGCACCCCCGGATTCCCAAAAGGATTTCGTGATATACTGTGATGCATCTCGTCAAGGATTAGGCTGTGTCCTAATGCAAGAGCGCAAAGTGATTGCTTATGCCTCCCGACAATTGCGTCCTCATGAAGAAAATTATCCCGTGCATGATCTTGAACTTTCTGTGGTTATCTATGCCTTGAAGCTATGGCGACATTACCTTCTCGGTAACCGTTGCGAGATATACACGGATCACCAAAGCTTGAAGTATTTATATACTCAACCAGATCTGAACCTTCGTCAACAAAGATGGCTCGAAACAATTGCCGATTATGATACGAATATTTCATATACCCCCGGCAAGGCTAATGTAATGGCCGATGCTTTGAGTCGCAAGTCCTATAGCAACAATCTTATGGTTCAAGAAACACAACCTCTTCTCCATGAAGAGCTTTGCAAATTGAACCTCCATATTGTTCCACAGGGTTATCTCAATACTCTGGTTGTCGAACCAGATTTAGAACACGGCATTAAGGTTATGCAAAGGTATGACACTGAAGTTGAAAAGATCAAGCGATACCTCGAGAAAGGAAAGCCGTCGGAATTCCATCTTGATGCAGATGGGATCCTATTTTTCCAACACCGTCTCTTCGTACCCAAGTTCAAGAATGAGAGGGAAAACGTTATGAAGGAAGCTCATGACACTCCCTTGTCCATTCACCCTGGTAGCACAAAGATGTACCGTGACATTTGTCAAAGATTCTGGTGGCCTAATATGAAGCGAGACATTGCTCGTTATGTTTCTGAGTGTGACATTTGCCGTCGCATTAAAGTAGAACATCAAAGGCCCGCAGGAACTCTGCAACCCCTTACAATTCCTGAATGGAAATGGGACAAGGTCCAAATGGATTTCATTACTGGTTTTCCCAAATCCCAGAAGGGTAATGATGCTATATTTGTTGTCATTGACCGATTCTCTAAGGTTGCCCACTTTCTGCCTGTTAAGGAGACAATCACCGCTAGCCAGTTAGCAGACTTGTATGTTTCCCGAATTGTGTCACTCCACGGTGTTCCATTGGAGATCAGTTCTGATCGTGGCAGCCTCTTCACCTCCAGATTCTGGAATAGTTTCCAAGAAGCTATGGGAACTCACCTGTCTTTTAGCACCGCTTTTCACCCTCAGTCACAGGGTCAAGTTGAACGAGTTAATCAAGTGCTCGAAGATATGCTTCGAGCTTGCGTCATCTCCTTCGGTAAGAAATGGGAGGAATCTCTCCCGTATGCCGAATTCTCTTACAACAATAGCTATCAAGCTAGTCTGAAGATGGCACCGTTTGAAGTTCTATACGGTCGTAAGTGTCGAACCCCTCTGAATTGGTCAGAAACTGGGGAACGCTCACTCGTCGGACCGGACATTATTCGGCAAGCTGAAGAACAAGTCCGCATTGTTCGTGAACATTTGAAATCTGCTCAGTCTCGTCAGAAGAGCAACTATGACCGAAAGCACCAGGAAATAGTCTATCAACCTGGCGAGCAAGCTTACCTCCGCGTCACTCCGTTGAAAGGCACTCATCGGTTCGGAATCAAAGGCAAGTTAGCTCCACGCTACATTGGCCTGTTCCGTATTCTTGCCCGTCGAGGAGAAGTGGCATATCAGTTGCAATTGCCGCCAAACCTTTCTCAAGTACATGACGTCTTTCATGTATCCCAACTCCGCCGCTGCTTCAAGGATCCTATTCGAGCTGTGGATCATGAAGTGCTTGAATTACGGGAAGATCTGTCATATCCAGAATATCCCATCCGTATTCTTGATCAAGCTGAGCGTCGAACACGTCAAAAGTCAATCAAGTTCCTCAAGGTTCAGTGGTCAAATCATTCTGAAGATGAAGCCACTTGGGAACGCGAGGATCGTCTTCGCGAAGAATACCCCTCTTTCTTTCAGTCTTCCTCTTAATTCTCGGGACGAGAATTCTTAATAGATGAGGAGAGTTGTAACACCCCCGGTGATTAGCAACAGTAATCACTTTTGATAATGACATGTTAGCATGATCGACAGTGCATAATCATCATTAGCATCATATTGCATTTCAACTCCTAAGTCAAATTCAAATTTAAATGAAAGTGGAATATAAAAGTTGTCCAACATAGGAGCTAAAATGTCAGATAAATAACAAATATTCCAGAGGCTATTCTAAAATTGAAACCAACATCATTGGAATTGGATAAGTGACTCGAACAACCTCAAACAGTGGATAAAGATAATATTTAGTAACCATTTATTAAATCTGAAATAAATATGGAATTATGTTTTGCCCACTCCAGCCGCCGCTGCCGCTCGTCCTCTCGCCTCTGCCTCCGCTCGCCGCGGCCACCCGCACGCGCGCGCGCCCCCACACCTCGCCCGCGCGCTCGTCCGCATCGCGCGCCGTGGCCCCGCGCTCACCACCGACCCGTCCAGCCGCGCCTCGCCGGCGCCCGTGGCCAGCGCCCGGGCGCACCCTGGACGCGCCCGCTCGGGCTGCGCCCACGCCCGCCCCGTGTGGCCGTATGGGCCACTGCCCGGTGGGCCCTGCCCCCCCTGTGCCGCTGACAGATGGGGCCCACCCCCCTAAAAACGATTTAAAAGAAATAGAAAATAAAAATAGAAATAAATAAAATGATTAATTAAATAATTAATTAGTTAATTAATTAGTTAATTAATCCTGATTAGGTTAATCTAATTAACTAATTAGTGTTAATTAATCAGTAATTAAATTAATTAAACCTAATTAACCTAACAGCCTATGACAGGTGGGACCCACCCTGTCAGGTGGCTGCTGACGTCAGCATGATGTCATGCTGACGTCATCAATCACTGTTTCGGATAATGTTGAATTAAATAATTAATTAAATTTCAGAAATTAATAAAAACTTTAGAAAATCATATCTTTTAAACTGTAACTCCGATGAAAATACTTTGTACATGAAACTTGCTCAGAACGACGATACGAACCCGGATACGCCCTCGGTATCTCCGTCAGATGCCCGCAACTATAAGAACGTTGAACAATTAGACCGATTTCGATAAATGAATAGTGTCCAACTTTAATTAAATAAATCCGAATAAATTCCTAAATTAACTAAATCATTTAGTTAGGCAGTAGAACACCCCGGCATATCATTTAGACATGTCATACATATTGTTTGCATATTTGCCGTGGAATTTATTGTTTCTCTCCCCCTCCTTCTCTCTCGATAGACGCCGAGACCGACGGCGCTGCACCAGGATACGACTACTCTACCGACGAGCAGCCCGTTGACGACCTCCCTCTCTTGCCAGAGCAACCAGGCAAGCCCCCCCCTTGAGCATTCCAGATATCGCCCATTCTATTCTCCTGCTTGCATTAGATTTCGCTACTGTTAATGTATGCTCCTATTCTGATGCATAGCCTGCTGTTGTAACCTGTTCATTGCTACCTTACCTGCCTATGATAAACTGTTTAGTATAGGTTGGTATGAACCATCTGTGACCCCACCACCTTACTTTGTCGCCCCTGCTTGTTCATCGACGACTCGATCAACGTGATCGTCGATCAGAGACAGACGCCTCACTTCACACCCCCCTTAGTTGTACGACTCTGCGTAGTAACTATCGAGTGCCGAGGGTGATACCTCGTAACGCACTCCTGATGAATACTCTGCAGCATAGCTGTACGGTCGTGGTCATCGAGGGTGATTCCTCCTTCTCCATGTCCGATACGACTCTGTCGTGCAACCCCTCAGTGTGAACCTCGAGGGTGATACCTCTTACGTTCACCTTGATGATTGTGACCACACGGTTACTTGACCTTTTTCACAGGCGGGTCCACCCTGGTGGGTACCCGCTGGGGATCTATGATTTCGGGTGTGCCGGAAGGGCACTCGAGTGTGACATTGTGGCGGAGCATCAGAGACTCTGATTGTCTCCGCTTGATACTAATTGAGCCTATTGGATTTGGGTGTGTGATCTGAGTGGGTCGACGTGCCCTATACGCACTACCACCACGCGGGATTATGGTTATGGGGCCCTCTGCGATGTACGTTTCTCCGAAAGCTTATCAGACGTCACGATTCACCGTGCGGGCTGATCGTCGGGATTGGGCTGGATACTTCACTGGCGAGTTCAGTGTCGCGCCTGCACCCCGGCCAGCCACGCAACGCGCAGGGTGCCCAGGGCGATGGCCCGAGACCCCTGGGTGCATAGGTTAGTCCGGCATGCTGACCTCTCTGCTGAGCCTAGGTAGAGCGCTGCTTCGTGTTGATCTTCCGAGGACGGGCATTACCCATCAAGTATGTCCGGCCAGAGTTGATCGAGCGTGTTGGGTAACAGTAGTGCACCCCTGCAGGGATGAATCTTCTATCGATAGCCGGTCCTACGGTAAAGGACGCTCAGTTTGTGTATCCCGATCTACTACTTAAACTGGATACTTGTTACTTAATGGAAGCTTCGGGATTACTTTCTCGCTGGGAGTCGAGGAAGGATCTTTGAGCTGTACTTCAACATGTTTGCTAAATAAAATGCTATTCTACTCTCTTCTACTGCTGCAAGATGATGGCTTTGAGAAGATGTTTGAAGATGCTAGTCTTCGATAGGACTAGGCCTTTCTCTCTATTCTGGCATTTCTGCAGCCCAGTCCACATATACAGCCTTTTCTCCATTGATAATGTTGCATATGTAGTATAGATCCTTGCTTGCTGAGTACTTCGGATGAGTACTCACAGTTGCTTTATTTTCTCTTTTCCCCCATATACCCCACCTTGATGATACACCAGACGATGGAGTCCAGGAGCCAGACGCCACCACCGGAGCCTACTACCAGGCGGGTCCAGAGGGCACGTACTACTGGATCGAGCCAGCTGACCAGGAGTAGGATCGGAGGCTCCCAGGCAGGAGGCCAACGCCTTTCGATCTAGTGTCGCTGTTTGTGCTATCCTTCTTAAGGCAGAACTTGTCTAACTATGTCTGTACTCAGATATTATTTGTATGACTGACTTATGTATTCGGATCTTCGGATCCCTGGTCTGTAATATTGTGGACCTCCGTTTATTTGTGTTTAGAGTTGTGTTGTGATATCTTCCCGTGAGTCCCTGGGCTTGATCGTACACGTTTGCGTGTATGATTAGTGTACGATTGAACCGGGGGCGTCACACAACGTCTTATTTTGATTCGGCGGTATTGTGGGATGAAGTGGCCCGGACCAACCTTACATGTCCACGTACATGAGACCGGTTCCACCGACAGACATGCAACTAGTTTTGCATAAAGGTGGCTGGCGGGTG
Source organism: Thinopyrum elongatum (assembly GCA_011799875.1). Taxonomy (NCBI): domain Eukaryota; kingdom Viridiplantae; phylum Streptophyta; class Magnoliopsida; order Poales; family Poaceae; genus Thinopyrum; species Thinopyrum elongatum. Next base: position 459,304,428 of record CM022302.1, on the reverse strand, counting down.
TCTGTTTCTCCTACTTTAGTTGAATCAAATTTGAATGCGACCGGTCCTTGAAGAAGGTTAAAACAGCAAACTTGACGAATCACCGTTGTGGTTTTGCCGTAGGTAAGAACGGTTCTTGCTAGAAGCCCGTAGCAGCCACATAAAACTTGCAACAACAAAGTAGAGGATGTCTAACTTGTTTTTGCAGGGCATGTTGTGATGTGATATGGTCAAGACATGATGTGATATACGTTGTTGTATGAGATGATCATGTTTTGTAAGTTATCGGCAACTGGCAGGAGCCTTATGGTTGTCGCTTTATTGTATGAAATGCAAACGCCATGTAATTGCTTTACTTTGTCACTATGCGTTAGCGATAGTTGTAGAAGCAATAGTTGGCGAGACGACCACGACGCAACAATGGAGATCAAGGTGTCGAGCCAGTGACAATGGAGATCATGATGATGCTTTGGAGATGGAGATCAAAAGCACAAGATGATGGACATATCATGTCACATATTTTGATTGCATGTGATGTTTATCCTTTATGCATCTTATTTTGCTTAGAACGGCGGTAGCATTATAAGATGATCCCTTCACTTAATTTCAAGATAAAAGTGTTCTCCTTGAGTATGCATCATTGCTACAGTTCATCGTGTTGAGACACCACATGATGATCGGGTGTGATAGACTCTACGTTCACATACAACGGGTGCAAGACAGTTTTGCACATGCGGAATAATTGGGTTAAACTTGACGAGCCTAGCATGTACAGACATGGCCTCGGAACACTGGAGACCGAAAGGTCGAACGTGAATCATATAGTAGATATGATCAACATAGAGATGTTCACCATTGATGACTACCCCATCTCAAGTGATGATCGGACATGGGTTAGTTGATTTGGATCATGTATCACTTAGATGACTTGAGGGATGTCTATTTAAGTGGGAGTTCTTAAGTAATTTGATTAATTGAACTTAATTTATCTTGAACTTAGTCCTGATAGTATTTGCATATCTATGTTGTAGATCAATGGCCCGTGCTACCGTTCCCCTGAATTTTAATGCGTTCCTAGAGAAAGCTAAGTTGAAAGATGATGCTAGCAACTACACGGACTGGGTTTGTAACTTGAGGATTATCCTCATTGCTGCACAGAAGAATAATGTCCTTGATGCACCGCTAGGTGACAAGCCCCCTCCCGCTAATGTAGACGCTTTAACGTCTGGCAGACGCGGTCTGATGACTACTCTATAGTTCAGTGTGCCATGCTCTACGGCTTAGAACTGGGACTTCAAAAACCTTTTGAACGTCATGGAGCATATGAGATGTTCCAAGAGTTGAAGTTAATATTTCAAGCAAATGCCCGGGTTGAGAGATATGAAGTCTCCAACAACTTCTATAGCTGCAAGATGGAGGAAAACAGTTCTGTCAGTGAACACATACTCAAAATGTCTGGGTATTATAATCACTTGACTCAGTTGGGAGTTGATCTTCCAGTTGATTGTGTCATTGACAGGGTTCTTCAATCACTGCCACCAAGCTACAAAGGCTTTGTGATGAACTATAATATGCAAGGGATGAACAAAACAATTCCCGAGCTCTTCGCAATGCTTAAGGCTGCGGAGGTAGAAATCAAGAAGGAGCATCAAGTGTTGATGGTTAACAAGACCACTAGTTTCAAGAAAAAGGGCAAGGGAAAGAAAGGGAACTTCAAGAAGAATGGCAAGCAAGTTTCCACTCCTGGGAAGAAACCCAAAGCTGGACCCAAGCCTGAAACTGAGTGCTTCTACTGCAAAGGGACTGGTCACTGGAAGCGGAATTGCCCCAAGTATTTAGCGGATAAGAAGGATGGAAAAGTGAACAAAGGTATATTTGATGTACATGTCATTGATGTGTACCTTACTAATGCTCGTAGTAGTGCCTGGGTATTTGATACTGGTTCAGTTGCTCATATTTGTAACTCGAAACAGGAGCTACAGATTAAACGAAGATTGGCTAAGGACGAGATGACGATGCGCGTCGAGAATGGTTCCAAGGTCGATGTGATCGCCGTCGGCACGCTACCTCTACATCTACCTTCGGGATTAGTTTTAGACCTGAATAATTGTTATTTGGTGCCAGCGTTGAGCATGAACATTATATCTGGATCTTGTTTAGTGCGAGATGATTATTCATTTAAATCAGAGAATAATGGTTGTTCTATTTATATGAGTAATATCTTTTATAGTCATGCACCCTTGAAGAGTGGTCTATTTTTGTTGAATCTCGATTGTAGTGATACACATATTCATAATATTGATGCCAAAAGATGCAAAGTTGATAATGATAATGCAACATATTTGTGGCACTGCCGTTTAGGTCATATTGGTGTAAAGCGCATGAAGAAACTCCATGCAGATGGGCTTTTGGAATCGCTTGATTATGAATCATTTGATACTTGCGAACCATGCCTCATGGTCAAGATGACTAAAACTCCGTTCTCCGGAACAATGGAGCGAGCTAATGACTTATTGGAAATAATACATACCAATGTATGCGGTCCGATGAGTGTTGAGGCACGCGACGGGTATCGTTATTTTCTGACCTTCACAGATGATTTGAGCAAATATGGGTATATCTACTTAATGAAACACAAGTATGAAACATTTGAAAAGTTCAAAGAATTTCAAAGTGAAGTGGAGAATCATCGTAACAAGAAAATAAAGTTTCTGCGATCTAATCGCGGAGGCGAATATTTGAGTTACGAGTTTGGCCTTCATTTAAAACAATGTGGAATAGTTTCACAACTCACGCCACCTGGAACACCACAGCGTAATGGTGTGTCCGAACATCGTAACCGTACTTTATTAGATATGGTGCGATCTATGATGTCTCTTACCGATTTACCACTATCGTTTTGGGGTTATGCATTATAGACAGCTGCATTCACGTTAAATAGGGCACCGTCTAAATCCGTTGAGACGACACCGTATGAACTATGGTTTGGCAAGAAACCTAAGCTGTCGTTTCTTAAAGTTTGGGGTTGCGACACTTATGTCAAAAGGCTTCAGCCTGATAAGTTCGAACCCAAATCAGAGAAGTGCGTCTTCATAGGATACCCTAAGGAAACAATTGGGTACACCTTCTACCACAGATCCGAATGCTAGATCTTTGTTACCAAGAGTGGGTCCTTTCTAGAGAAGGAGTTTCTCTCAAAAGAAGTGAGTGGGAGGAAAGTAGAACTTGATGAGGTAATCGTACCTTCTCTCGAATTGGAAAGTAGTTCATCAGAGAAAACCGTTCCCGTGATGCCTACACCAACTAGAGAGGAAGCTAATGATGATGATCATGAAACTTTGGATCAAGTTACTACAGAACCTCGTAGGTCAACCAGAACACGATCCGCACCATAGTGGTACGGGAATCCTATACTGGAAGTCATGTTACTAGACCAAGGCGAACCTATGAACTATGAAGAAGCTATGATGAGCCCAGATTCCGACAGATGGCTTGAGGCCAAGAAATCTGAGATAGGATCCATGTATGAGAACAAAGTGTGGACTTTGGTGGATTTGCCCGATGATCGGCAAGCCATAGAAAATAAATGGATCTTTAAGAAGAAGACTGACGCTGATGGTAATGTTAATGTCTATAAAGCTCGACTTGTCACAAAAGGTTTTCGACAAGTTCAAGGGGTTGACTACGATGAGACTTTCTCACCCGTAGCATTGCTTAAGTCCGTCCAAATCATGTTAGCAATTGCCGCATTTTATGATTATGAAATCTTGCAAATGGACATCAAAATTGCATTCCTTAATGGATTTCTTAAGGAAGAATTGTATATGATACAACCAGAAGGTTTTGTCGATCCTAAAGGTGCTAACAAAGTGTGCAAGCTCCAGTGATCCATCTATGGACTAGTGCAAGCATCTCGGAGTTGGAATATACGCTTTGATGAAGTGACCAAAGCATATGGATTTATACAGACTTTCGGTGAAGCCTGTATTTACAAGAAAGTGAGTGGGAGCTCTATAGCATTTCTGATATTATATGTGGATGACATATTGTTGATTGGAAATGATATAGAAGTTCTGGATAGCATAAAAGGATACTTGAATAAGAATTTTTCAATGAAAGACCTTGGTGAAGCTGCTATATATTGGGCATCAAGATCTATAGGGATAGATCGAGACGCTTAATAGGACTTTCACAAAGCACATACCTTGATAAAGTTTTAAAGAACTTCAAAATGGATTAGTCAAAGAAAGGGTTCTTGCCTGTGTTGCATGGTGTGAAGTTGAGTAAGACTCAATGCCCGACCACTGCAGAAGATAGAGAGAAAATGAAAGTCATTCCCTATGCTTCAGCCATAGGTTCTATCATGTATGCTATGCTGTGTACCAGACCTGATGTGTGCCTTGCCATAAGCCTGGCAGGGAGGTACCAAAGTAATCCAGGAGTGGATCACTAGACAGCGGTCTAGAACATCCTGAAGTACCTGAAAAGGACCAAGGATATGTTTCTTGTTTATGGAGGTGATAAAGAGCTCGTCATAAATGGTTACGTTGATGCTAGCTTTGACACTGATCCGGATGACTCCAACTCACAAACCGGATACGTATTTATATTGAATGGTGGAGCTGTCAGTTGGTGCAGTTCCAAGCAGAGCGTCATGGCAGGATCTACGTGTGAAGTGGAGTACATAGCTGCTTCGGAAGCAACAAATGAAGGAGTCCGGATGAAGGAGTTCATATCCAATCTAGGTGTAATACCTAGTGCATCGAATCCAATGAAAATATTTTGTGACAACACTGGGGCAATAGCCTTGGCGAAGGAATCCAGGTTTCACAAGAGAACCAAACACATCAAGAGAGGCTTCAACTCCATTCTTGAACAAGTCAAGGATAGAGACATAGAAATTTGCAAGATACATACGGATCTGAATGAAGCAGACCCCTTGACTAAGCCTCTTCCATGAGCAAAACATGATCAGCACCAAGACTCCATGGGTGTTAGAATCATTACAATGTAATCTAGATTATTGACTCTAGTGCAAGTGGGAGACTGAAGGAAATATGCCCTAGAGGCAGTAATAAAGTTGTTATTTTATATTTCCTTATTCATGATAAAGGTTTATTATTCATGCTAGAATTGTATTGATCGGAAACCATAATACATGTGTGAATACATAGACAAAACACCGTGTCCCTAGTAAGCCTCTACTAGACTAGCTCGTTGATCAAAGATGGTTAAGGTTTCCTGACCATGGACATGAGTTGTCATTTGATAAAGGGATCACATCATTAGGAGAATGATGTGATGAACAAGACCCATCCGTTAGCTTAGCATAATGATCGTTCAATTTTATTGCTATTGCTTTCGTCATGTCAAATACATATTCCTTCGACTATGAGATTATGCAACTCTCGGATACCAGAGGAGTGCCTTGTGTGCTATCAAATGTCACAACGTAACAGGGTGATTATAAAGATGCTCTATTGGTATCTCCGAAGGTATTTGTTGAGTTGACATAGATCGAGATTAGGATCTGTCACTCCGAGTTTCGGAGAGGTATCTCTGGGCCCTCTCGGTAATACACATCATAAACTTGCAAGCAAACGACTAAGGAGTTGGTCATGAGGTGATGTATTTCGGAACGAGTAAAGAGACTTGCCAGTAACGAGATTGAACTAGGTATGAAGATACCGACGATCGAATCTCGGGCAAGTAACATACCGATGGACAAAGGGAATTACGTATGTTGCCATAACAGTTCGACCGATAAAGATATTCGTAGAATATGTAGGAGCCAATATGAGCATCCAGGTTCCGCTATTGGTTATAGACCGGAGAGGTGTCTCGGTCATGTCTACATAGTTCTTGAACCCGTAGGGTCCGCACGCTTAACGTTCGATGACGATATAGTATTATATGAGTTATGTGATTTGGTAACCGAATGTTGTTCGGAGTCCCGGATGAGATCACGGACATGGCGAGGAGTCTCGAAATGGTCGAGAGGTAAATATTGATATTTAGGATGATGGTATGCAGACACCGGAAGTGTTCCGGAGGGTACCGGGTACTTATCGGGTCACCAGAAAGTAGTTTCGGGCACCCCCGACAAAGATATGGGCCTTATGGGCCAGGAGAGGGAACACACCAGCCCACAAGGGGCTGGTGCGCCCCCTATGGAGGCCGGCCTATGAGGAGGATAAGGAAAGAGGGGAGGGACAGGAAAGTGTTGAGTAGGACTCCCCTTCCTTCCCTCTCCCCCTCTCTTTCCTTCCCCCTTCTTCATATAAGGAAAGGGGGGCGCAGGGCAAGGCAGCAGCCCTAGGGCTACCGCCAAGTCTCTTGGGGCGCCCTAGGGGCTGCCTCCTCCCCTCCACCTATATATATGTGGGGAGGGGGCACCACACAAGGACACAACATTGTCTTAGCCGTGTGCGGTGCCCCCGTCCACCGTTTACTCCCTCGGTCATATTTTCGCGGTGCTTAGGCGAAGCCCTGCAAAGATCACTTCACCATCACCGTCACCACGCCGTCGTGCTGACGGAACTCATCTACTACTTCGCCCGTCTTGCTGGATCAAGAAGGCGAGGACGTCACCGAGCTGAACATGTGCAGAATGCGGAGGTGCCGTGCGTTTGGTACTAGATCGGTTGGAGCGCGAAGAAAGTTCGACTACATCAATCGCATTGTGAAACGCTTCCGCTTACGGTCTACGAGGGTACGTAGACACACTCTCCCCCTCATTTCTATGCATCTCCATGGATAGATCATTGTGTGTGCGTAGAATTTTTTTTGTTTTCCATGCAACGATTCCCAACAGTTTCTCCTAGTCATTCCGAAATGGAACAACTTGATGGACCACAAGAATAAAAGGCATCGATGAACATGAATACACTACTACTCCCAACTATCAACTTATAGTCTAAGGTCAGAATACCACGGAATAGGGACAAATCGAAGGAACACATGATTTTCTGAGTTGTGGATGCATAGATTGGCATGTCGAACAAGGATCAACATATTTCTTCCGGATAATCCATGCAGAAAGGTAGGATTGGCAGAGTCAAAATCATAGAATGGAGAACTCTTCAAGAGCACTCTTGTTGTGATCTTTTGGTTTGGGAGAACTTCTGCCATAATGGTTCATGGTATTGGAAGAACGATATACCCCGGACCTCAAAGACTATCACAAAGGTTACTATATCCTAAAGGAACGAGCAAACACTATCAACACGAGGTAAGTAGATTAAGTCTTGGGTTCAAGAACACAGGAATAGAATACCTACTAACTAAATGGCATCACGAGATGCTTTTGAAAATGGTGGCCAGAATCATCACACTGGGACTACAAAGCATTGCTAGATTACTGGGTGGTCATCTAAGATACTCTAGTGTCATAATAATAGCTTCAACATATATGTCGAGGCAATGGAGTACCTCAACACACCGATTAGTGTGCTTAATCTGACACAAAAGGACATCAGAAGCATGGAGGAAAGATTTGCAAATGCATCAGATTGTTTAGAAACCTGGGACAACTCGGACAGCATAACGGCTGTAAATGCTCAAAAGATTTGAGACATCCTGCAAAATGGTGGCATAACCACTCAACATCACAATATCAAGGTTCCGAGATCAACTGTTAACATAGGGAAGTACTAGAAACTGAAACGAGACTTGAATCCATCATTCCTATAAGTCTACGGATTAGTAACACGTGATCCTGATAGAAAAGAAGCCAGTTCTTAATCCCCGTAGGAAAGAAGAGGGTGACTCAGATCAGAAGGACATAAGGTAAAGGAGTAAAAAGAGCCTTACGTCCCCTTCCACAATCAATTCCCTTATATAACTAAAGCATTTCTAGACTCGACTTCGACCAGTTTGGCTTGGTAATCCTACAGGCAGTCAGGCTCTGATACCAAAGCTGTCGGGACCCCGATCCTAAGTCACACCGATCTAGCATGTAACACATCATATCACTTTGCGGCCTCACGCATGGTATTCCCACGGCTGCAGCCTTACCTTGGCCGGGACCGTTTGCGCCTTTTGGCTCATGTATATGATTGTGTTGCTAGCATCCATATGACAGAGAACCTGGGCCGACATGACTAGTTGTAAACCCAAGGTGGCACAAACTTACAGGGACAGGCATACATGACCCAACAATGCATGTGTCGGTCAGCAGCGAGTGTAACCGGGCTGTAGCAAGCTATCAGGGCTCCGGTAAACACCGCGTGACATTTGCCCGTAGGGACAGACACAGGAGCAAAGAAGGACACATGCCGATCAATCCATGTGTTCCGGTGGAAGCACTAGGAGACATTTCCCCATAAGGAAGGCCACCAAGAATAAACAACTAGGTGTCGGACCCCACACATACCAAAGCATTTCAATAACATACACACAATATGCTCGATATGTGCAGATACAACATGGCATCACAACAGAACTCTACGACTCAAAGTATTTATTTAAAAGGCTCCGAGGAGCCATACATAACATGATATTACAAACAGGGGTCACATGACCCATCATACAAAACATACAAAGCATACAAGCAACGGAAGCATAACATGTCCGAGTACAGACAACTATAAATGAAAAAGGCTGAGAAGCCTGACTATCTACAAGACCCTCCCAAGGGTACAAGATCTTAGCTGAGGTAACAAGCTACTCGTCGAAGTCCACGTAGAACTACTAATGAGACTGAAGTCTCTCTGCAAAAACATAAATTGAGCAAACATGAGTACAAATGTACCTAGCAAGACTTACATCAGAACTAACTACTTATGCATAGGTGTCAACAAAGGGGTAGTGGAGTTTGACTGCAGCAAGCCAGCTTTGACCCAGTGGCTATCCTATACTACGACTACCAGTATTTTCTTTGGGGTGAGAAAGCGCACACAAGTCCACATATTCACCATATCAATACACCACTATGGATCTGCTCCCGTCTCCTACGAGAAGGCCATCCATAGCACTCATGCTTATCTTGCGCATTTTAGAGTATCCACTTCTAGTTATCTATGAACAATGTAAGCTTTCCAAGTGGTCCATATCCGCGGACGCGGCTATTCGAATAGATCATTTATAACCCTGCAGGGGTGTACTTCTTCACACACGTTCTCACCACTTATCGCCGTTTACACGACATGTACTCGGCAAGCTTCAAGCGGAAGCCCAGCGAGGATGTCGGCCATGACCTGACTAACCACACAAGTCTCTGGTCCAGGTTTATCGTCTATTTGAGTTCCATCCGCAAGGAAGTCCGGCCGAGGTTTCCACTACGGCCCCGAACGATGTGTGCAGGGTTCCCAAGTCCACCATCTGGGTGACACTTGGAACATCGGGCCACGGTGCCTAGTCTGTCCCAAACCCACCTGTACTGGTGCCACTTGGTAGACAAATAGCACTAACTACAAACACCAGAAACTAGTTGCAACTCCTGGACAGAGATCGAGGCGATTAATAAGACGAGAGGGGCACTTAAGCATTCCAATGTGTGGTAGTAACTGTCTTGGATCATAAACACATAACTCAGTTCCTGAGGACGGTTTCAATGAGACAACCCACCATGTACTCCTACATGGCCTCTCATCGCTACCTTTACCAAATCGTGTTCACACACTTAGCTCTCACACAGTAGGACATGTTCACACCATCCCAATCCATCCTAGATGAATCAGACCTGACACAACTCTAAGCATAGCAGGCATAACAAGCAAGCATGAATGAGTAGGCACATCATGGCTCAAACAACTCCTACTCATGCTAATGGGTTTCATCTATTTACTGTGGCAAAGACAGGTCATGCAGAGGAATGGGTTCAACTACCGCAACATGTAACAGTTGAATCGTTTTTGTCCTAATGCAGTAAAAGAGAGCAGGAGCGAGAGAGTGGGATTGTATCGGAATGCTCAAAGGGGGTTTGCTTGCCTGGCACTTCTGAAGATAGTAAAGCTCTTCATCGATGTCAACGATCACATCGTCGGAACGTGTGCTACCGAGAGGGAACAACACCGACAAACAGAGAAGGAGCACAATCAATGCAATGCAACAATACAATGCATGATCATTACATGTTTTAAGGTACTGAATTGATCTAATGCAATAGCTAGCCAAGTTAATTGGAGTGGAGTTCAAACATATAGCAAATTCCAACTCCAAAACTAATTACCATATATTCCATAACCATGGATTGTCCTAGTTGGTGATGTTAACTTGCTCAAACATGCATGAACATGGCGTAAACAGATTCTTTGGATTTTTCTGATAATTTTTCATATATAAATTATTTCATTCTGAGCTACGGTGAATTTACTATGAATTTTCGAAGTTTAACTAATTTTCTGGAATTTCCAGGATTATATTTAATCCAGAAAATCATTAATGACATCAGCGTTGTGTCACCACAGCATCACCAAGTCAACTAGGTTGACCAGGGTCAAACCTGACCAATGGGGTCCACCGGTCAGTGACCCAGGGTTAATCCCGGTCAAACCCGATGCTGACTGGGATTTGACCCAGCGATGGGGCCCGCTATCAACGGTTGTGGGGGCTTAATTAGCTGTGATTAGTCCCTAATGACCTTGCCACATCGTTACTCGCTGGAGCTCGGTCGGCGGCGACCAAAACAATGGTGGGGTTTCGTCGGACCTGCGCTACAGGCGGCGGCTGGGCTCGTGGAGACCACCTGGAGGTAGCCCACGCGCGTGCGGATCCAGGGGAGCAGGTGGCTGGGCAAGAAGTGGCCGGAGCTCGCCGGAACAGAGCTCGCGGTGGCTGCCGGAGCTCGGGCTCGAGCGGGCGCAACGCTGTGGTGCGCTAGGAAAGAAACTGGCGGTGGCGTTAGGTTTCTGCGGAGCTTCTGAGCACGGTGACACACGCTTACACGAGCAGTAGCAGTTGTGGCCACTGCGGCGCCATGACCAGCGACAGGAGCTCGCAGGTGCGACGGGGAGATCAGCTAGGGCTCAAGGGCGAGGAGGTAAACAGGGGGGAAACTGAGAGGGGCTCATGGCGATTCAGACGAGCAAGCCAGCGAGGTCGGGGGAGCACGGACGGCGGCGAATCGACGGTGAGGTTGCCGGCGGCCGGAGGTTGAAGATGAGCTCGAGGATGACGTTGTAGGGCTCCCGCGGTCGAACGGATTGGTGTAGACGATGCAGGAGAAGATGACGGTTCTTCTGGACTCGTCGGCAAGGCGAGGAGTGGACGGTGGCCGTGGTTACGGCGAGCGGCAGTGACAGGCGCGTTCGGGTGAGGTCGAGATCGAGCGCGGAGAACGGGGAGAGTGACCAGAGGAGGAGGGGATCGGTGCAGGGCTTCGTCCATGTCTCCTGGGCATCACGAGATGCGTTGGGGGAAGGAGGAAGCAGGCAGGGAGCTGGCCACGGCAATCACGCGTGCGTCGACACGCCTCTGCCTACTGGCAGAGGGTGAAGATAGCCGCTTCGCCTGTGGGCTGGGCCGTGTGATGCCCTGGCTTAATCATGCACTAATCATACACGCAAATGCACACGATCAAGCCTAAGGACTCACTTGAAGATATCACAACACAACTCTAGACACAAATTAAAATAATACAAGCTTTATTTTACAAGCCAGGGGCCTCGAGGGCTCGAATACATAAGCTCGCTTACAAGCGTCAGCGGAAGCATCATATATCTGAGTACAGATATAAAAGATAAAACAGCTAGGCCTTGAGAAGGCAGAGCAAAACAAGACACTACGATCGAAAAGGCGCAGGCCTCCTGCCTGGGACCCTTCGAACCTACTCCTCGTTGTCAGCCAAGTCGTAATAGTAACCACCCTCGGGGTAGTAGTAGTGATCTTCGACAGGGGCAGCTGGCTCCTGGGATCCGTCATCTGGTCGCATCAAATGGATATGGGAAAAAAAAGGAAGCAAAGCAACCGTGAGTACTCATCCGAAGTACTCAGCAAGCAAGGATCTACACTACATATGCAACATTATCAAAGAAAGGCTGTATATGTGGACTAGGCTACAGAAATACCAGAATAAAGAGAAGCCCACCCAGCCACGTCGATGGCCAGCGCCGGAGCGACGCCGGCGAGGCAAATCATGTACAGGGCACCGTTCGTCGAGTTTTCGGGCGCGTTCAAAAACTACGGCTGCGCCACGTCCAGCGGTGGTGGTTGTGGCGGTGGGGGTGATCGGAGTCGAGCGCGGCGAGCTCATCGCGGATGGCCAAAGTCGGGCGTGAGAGGAAACGGCAATGCAGCGCATTAGCGAGCGAACTGAGAGGCCAGGTGAGACGTACGCGAGGCGGCGAGTGCAACGGGCGTTGGCCTGTGACCATTTGGTCACCGGAGGCACGTAGGCGACGAGCGCAGGCGGCGGCGATGTTCGGGTGAGCATGGAAACAGCGACTCCGGGCACGGCAAGCAGCGGCAAGTGGCGCGTTCGAATCCTACGGCTACGGCGAGCAAGACTGCGAGCTCAGTCGAGCTCGACAGCGGCTGTGGCAATAGCAGCAGCAACAGTGGCGGAGCTCCGTTGAGGCAAACATGGCACGGTGGCTACGGGCGGCGACAGGCAGCGCAGAGAGGAGGGGAAGCAAGGTGTGGAGCTAACCGAGCGGTCACGAAAGACCCTTGGTGGTTTAGGAGCAGCAGAGCTCGCCGGGAAGGAAGGGGATCGCCGGCGGCCCAAGGTTGAAGACAAGGTCATGGTGCTTGGTGCAGGGGTCCTTGGTCCGCCGGGTGGCACTGGTCGACGCAGCAGTCGACGACGGAGACGATGGGCATGATGGCGAGGCGAGCGGGGCTCGGTGGTCGCGAGGACGGGCGAGGCACGGCGGCGACCGCGTTAGCCTCCTCTCCAAAATGGAGGAGAGGGAGAGGGAGAAGGGGAGAGTGGGTGAGGAAGAGCCAGGGGGAATGGACGAGGGGGTCCTTATCCCCTCCTTGCGTCGGTGGCCGTCGGTGGCGTCGTCGTGTCGCCGTTTGGCCGGAACGCGCCGGCGCGGCCACGGGCGTGGCGACACGCACATGTGAGAGAGAGGGAGGAGGGAGAAAGAGGCCTGGTGAGCTGGGCCTCAGGCACTGTGCACTTAGGCCCAGTGCACAGTGGCCTTTCTCTTTTTCTATTTTGTTTTTCTATTTTCTTTATTCTTTTCTTTTGCATTTTCTTTTTACTCCATTTGACTTTTGTAAAATATGTGACTTAGCCACATAAATTCAATGCAATATTATGCACTGCCATGAAAAGTTTGGAGACCAGAAGAATTCATTTGTATTTTTCATATATGAATTGGCAATAAAAATAGCTGGGATAGCATTGTTTTAAATGCTACTGCCCATTTTTGCAAAGGAGTGATGTTGTTTTCCTTAACAAATAAATGTTATGGAGTTTTTGGCAGATGGTGAACATTTTTGCAGCAACTTTTGTGCAACTTTAAATTCTACTTGTGATTTGAATTTGAATTCAGTGAAGGAATTTGGAATGAGATATTAACCATTGTGATCAAGCAATGCAAAGGAGGATGACTTGGCACTGATCATAAGGGATTACTGTAGTGTGATGCTGGGGATGTTACAAATCTCGTCCACTACAAGAAATCTCGTCCCGAGATTTAGGTGGGGAAGTAAAGGGTAACTTCGAAAGAACTGTCCCTTGTAGGGTCGATTATCTGGGGAGCAATTCAAGGAATGTGGTAGGAGTATCTCTCGAGTTGGAACTTAAGAAAACATCAAGAGCAAAGTATGAAGGTACCATAAGAAGTTTCAAGTGAATGGACAAACAATCGATACCTGAATAGAGTGTGAGAAGGGGTTCAGAGCATCGGGAATAGATCATCTCTTGGAGGGTGGCTCGTGACAACACACAAAGCCAAAAGCAAAGGATACTTCGGAATCAATGATGTACATGAGAGTTAGGTTCCGATCCTGTGGAACTGTGATGAGGGTCGATCGAGAATAGGGAGAACGGTGTCATCTTAACGGTCATGACATCAAGGTATGTCAGAGGATAGTCTGTCAGTTATGTCGGTAACAACGTCGGTACCAAGGGCGAGGGATGAAGAGAACCATTTTCCTGCTCGTAAGAACGAGGCGGACCAATAGGCAAAGTTCTCGTCCATCGGGGGTTACCGGAATGTCATCAACAATTTTAACAGGGTCTCACTGAGGTTGTACACGGGATGTTTTATAAGCAGGGAATTATTTCTGCTTATATCATATAGATCACAAGAAAAGTTAAACATACCAATGGAAAGGAAAATGTGTTTATACACAAGAATTAGGAGTGTATCTTTTCCCAAGGAAAAGTAGAGCATGATATACATGTCAGAACAACAAGTACATCACTATTTAGATAAAGGGGCAAGGGAATTCATGATGTTATCCATACAACGGTGTTTGGATAATAGAGCAAGAAACATTTGGCAATGCACTTCCAATGTTCTTGTTGATATTCGGAATACCACAGCCATGCTTCGAGGTAGCATTGGTATGGTGTTTCAATTAAAAGGTTGGATCTGAAGAGCACAAGAGTTGCAAAGGAACAATTCACAGATACAAGATGAACTTATACCAAGGGAATAATTGATTTTAAGAGAAGCTTCCATGATAAGATCTACATCGTGTCTATGGGCATGAACACAAAGTTCAAGGTCGACTCCCACTTCTCCAATGCATGATCTTTCATTCACTGCTCTGTTAAAATTTATATGATCGTGAAGAACTACCTGGTGAAATACCAGAGGAGTATGACCCGCGAAAATTATTCGGTTCACACAGATTAAGAAGGCATAGGTTCAACCCATCGGGGCATCTTAGGAACATATACCATGAACTTCAGGAGTAATCACTCAAGCTCGATAGTAGAGCATGGTTGACAAAAAGAGAGGATACAATTTACCAAAGGCATTATGTATCCGAGGGAAAACTCACAAGGTTATTAGATATGATGGGCGATGTTGGATAATAATCCAGCAAAGGATCTGGTAGCCCACAAGGGAGCTGAGGTGAGCATCGGTACTCAATCAGAGGAAGAAAGAATGCAAAGGTATCGGATTACAGAAATATCTGAATAGTCTGACACTTAAACTCAAAGGAATTATGATTTCCAAAGCAAAGGATCAGAAGCAAAGGCTCTGATCAACAGATGAGTAAGTAGAATAGAACTAGATGGACAATCAGTTGCAATATTGACCGGCCGAGAACCAACTCATGTCCAAAATGACGTCTGAGCCGGAAAAACGAATTCTAGGAATCGACGGATGATAGGGATTATTCCCATTCATATTGAATCAATAGACTCGGAATGACAATGACAAAGAATGCTAATGAATATTGTGAGACATATGGATTTAACCATAATGCAGGCAGACAAGACTTTCGGGAGCAATAGACTGCAGAGGACCTTCGGGAGATCGAATAGCATTTCGAAGAATTTTGGAAAGCACATGAACAACTGGGGATGAAGGTACAAGCAGAAAGGATGTTATTCACGAGGATTATCGGTGGTCAGGAACTGCAAAGCAGTGGGCACAGGGTCTCGGGAAACAACAAGGAGTATCTGCAGAATCTTCTGGCGAAGCAAGCGATCATCTGGAATGACGGGGCTCTCCGGGAGGAAGTGGTTACGAGATCCTAGAGTCAGAGTTAGTAAAATCTTTAACCCGAATAGAAGAGAGATCAGAGTCCCAGAGTATAGACGAGGAATAAAAGATCCTAATACCACCCAATTTGCGACGTGGGCCCGTAAGCCACACATCAATGTTAGTAAAACAGTTTTTGAAAGACTAGACTCAACTTCGGGCAAGAAGTTGGAAAGGGGGTTCCCACAGGCAGTTGGCTCTGATACCAACCAGTGACACCCCCGCTTAATCGTGCACTAATCATACACGCAAATGCACACGATCAAGCCTAAGGACTCACTTGAAGATATCACAACACAACTCTAGACACAAATTAAAATAATACAAGCTTTATTTTACAAGCCAGGGGCCTCGAGGGCTTGAATACATAAGCTCGCTTACAAGCGTGAGCGGAAGCATCAGATATCTGAGTATAGATATAAAAGATAAAACAGCTAGGCCTTGAGAAGGCAGAGCAAAACAAAACACTACGATCGAAAAGGCGCAGGCCTCCTGCCTGGGACCCTCCGAACCTACTCCTGGTCGTCAGCCTCGTAGTAGTAACCACCCTCGGGGTAGTAGTAGTGATTGTCGACAGGGGCAGCTGGCTCCTGGGATCCATCATCTGGTCGCATCAAATGGATATGGGGAAAAAAGGAAGCAAAGCAACCGTGAGTACTCATCCGAAGTACTCAGCAAGCAAGGATCTACACTACATATGCAACATTATCAAAGAAAGGCTGTATATGTGGATTGGGCTGCAGAAATGCCAGAATAAAGAGAAGGCCTAGTCCTATCGAAGACTAGCATCTTCAGCGGTCTTGCAGCATTCGAAGAGTGTAGCTTAGCACAGTATAAAGTAATAGTAGCATTAAGTATCAACCTCGGCCAGAGATCCTTTCTCGACTCCCTGCGAGAAAGCAATCCCAGAGCCCTAATATCCAAGTATCAACCTCGGCCAGAGATCCTTTCTTGACTCCATGTGAGAAAGCAATACCAGAGCCATACTATCCATTTCTCATCACAAGTATCCAGTTCTAGTTGTATCGATCGGGATACAACTCCGAGCGTCCGTTACCGAGGATCCGGTTATGCATAGATTAGTTCTTCCCTGCAGGGGTGCACCAACTTACCCACCACGCTCGATTAACTCCGGCCAGACACACTTTTCTGGGTCATGCCCGACCTCGGCCAAACGACATGCCACAGCCCTACCTAAAGCTCAGCAGAGAGGTCCCCGTCGGTCTATATCCTAAGCGCTCAGGGCTCTTGGGCCATCGCCCTGTGCACTCCGGGTCGTTGCGTGCAGGGTGGATACCAACGCCATCGGCATGATCCGACCCGGCCGCCATGCTGAACTGGACGTCTGACAGAGCTTTCGGCTGATGCATACGACGCAGAGTACCCATATTTATTCCCGCGTGATGGTTAGTGCTATCGGGCCAAAGGCCCACTCAGATCAAATATCCAAATCGTTAGTGCATTGGTAGCATGCAGTAACGAGCAGAGACTCACGATCGATGTGACCCCGTCGCCCCATCTCGAGGACTTGCTGCAAGGGATAAGAATGCCCGGCCGCGCCTCGTAATTATCTCTCGGGTACCCTCCAGGTCAACCCGACTTCCCAACACTCGCGGGTACTCCTTAGGGCCGACCCGATGTCATCATGGTTATTTGTTAATTCAAAGTAACCGTGTGTCCAAACACCAGGGGAAACCCAAGGAATCACCCTTGATGGATTCCACCTGATGTAGTCGTCAAGGTGAACTTAGGAGGAATCACCCTCGAGGTTCACACTTGAGGTGTTGCACGACGGCGTCGTTATCGGGAGTGGTGAAGGAGGAATCACCCTCGATGACCATGACCGAATAGCTACTCTACAGAGTTAACATTAGAAGTGCTAAACGAGGTATCACCCTCGGCACTCGATAGTAATGCTGCAGTGTCGTACAACTAAGGGGGTGATGTGCGGTGCCGGGGCCTGGTTGTTGATCACGTTGATCGAGTCATCTGATAATCCAGCGGGGCAACTGAGACAAGTGGGGGTCACTGGGGTTCACTAACCAACCTATTCTAAGCAGTTTAGGATAAGCAGGTAATTATCAAAAGTAGGTTACAAAATCAGGTCATGCATCAGAATAGGTAAAGCAGTAACAACAGCAATTCTAATGCAAGCACAAGAGAGAAGAGAATAGGCGATATAGGCATGCTCAAGGGGGGGTTGCTTGCCTGGAAGCTCTGCTACAAAGGGGGTCGTTGGTGTAGCAGTCCTCGGGGCTTCGTCGGTACCGGGATCTACCAAGAGAGAAGAGGGGGAGGAAACAAATAAATACATGGCAACAAAAGCAATCACAAAGCAAGACATGGCACTAAGCGGTGTTAGGGGTGACCTAACGCAGTGCTACACGTTACAGACGGAGCGGGAAACCATCCAGAGGTATTTTACCAGCTCCAGGTAATTATCGGTCAGATGAACTGGAGGGGAAAGTTCCATGTTCATCATGTTAGAGGGGTGTGGCAAGTATGAGGAGGGCATATTCGGATTCGTCTCGTTTTTCTGATCAACTTTCATATATAAAGTTTTTCAATCTGAGCTACA
The DNA here is from genome assembly GCA_011799875.1 of Thinopyrum elongatum. NCBI lineage: Eukaryota > Viridiplantae > Streptophyta > Magnoliopsida > Poales > Poaceae > Thinopyrum > Thinopyrum elongatum. The sequence continues at coordinate 459,286,254 of CM022302.1, read as the reverse complement.
GTTTAATTTCTACTGATTTTAAAAGATTAAACATTTTGGAATTATTCAAATTAACAGAAAAAGGTTTATTGTGTCAGCATGATGTCGTAGTGACATCAGCAGTCAACAGGGCGGCTGACCAGGTCAAACCTGACCAGTGGGTCCCACCAGTCAGCCTCTGTTACTTAACAGAGTTTATTTAAAACTAAACAGAGTTTAATTAAAGGGGTGGGCCCCAGATGTCAGTGGCTAATTAACTACTAATTAATTTAACAGATTTTAATTAACAGGTTTATTTATTTATAAAAACGTTTTTAACTAGTGGGGCCCGCATGTCAGTGGGCCAGAGTACCCAGTCAGCAGGGTTGACCTAGTCAACCCTGACTGGTGGACCTGCTGGGCCCACGGGTAGCGACCCAGGGGCGGGGCCCACCCAGCCACGTCGGCGGCCGGTGCCGGAGCGATGCCGGCGAGGCAAAATGCGGCGGCATGGCTCGGGAGGTGGTCGGAAATCACGTACAAGGCACCGTTCGTCGAGTTTTCGGGCGCGTTCAAAAACTACGGATGCGCCACGTCCAACGGTGGTGGTTGTGGCGGTGGGGGTGACCGGAATCGAACGTGGCGAGCTCATCGGCGGACGGCCGGAGTCGGGTGCAAGAGGAAATGGTGATGCAGCGCATTAGCAAGCGAACTGAGAGGCGAGGCGAGATGTACGCGAGGCGGCGAGTGCAACGGGCGCTGGCCCGTGACCATTTGGTCACCGGAGGCACGCAGGCGACGAGCGTAGGCGGCGGCGACATTCGGGTGAGCATGGAAACAGCGACTCCGGGCACGGCGAGCAGCGGCAAGTGGCGCGTTCGAATACTACGGCTACAGTGAGCACGACTATGAGCTCAGTCGAGCTCGACAATGGCTGTGGCGATGGCAGCAGCAACGGCGGCGGAGCTCCGTTTGGGCAAACATGGCACTGCGGCTACGGGCGGCGACAGGCAGCGCAAAGAGGAGGGGAAGGAAGGTGTGGAGCTCACCGAGCGGTCACGAAAGACCCTTGGTGGTTTAGGAGTAGCAGAGCTCACCGGGGAGGAAGGTGATCGCCGGCGGCCCAAGGTTGAAGACAAGCTCGTGGTGCTCGGTGCAGGGGTCCTCGCTTCGCCGGGTGGCACTGGTCGACGCAGCAGTTGACGGCGGAGACGATGGGCACGATGGCAAGGCGAACGGGGCTCGGTGGTCGCGAGGACAGGCGAGGCACGGCGGCGACCGCGTCGGCCTCCTCTCCAAAATGGAGGAGAGGGAGAGGGAGAAGGGGAGAGTGGGTGAGGGAGAGCCAGGGGGAATGGACGAGGGGGTCCTTATCCCCTCCTCGCGTCGGTGGGCGTCGGTGGCGTCGTCATGTCGCCGTTTGGCCGGAACGCGCCGGCGCGGCCACGGGCGTGGCGACACGCATAGGTGAGAGAGAGGGAGGAGGGAGAAAGAGGCCTGGTGAGCTGGGCCACAGGCACTGTGCACTTAGGCCCAGGGCACAGTGGCCTTTCTCTTTTTCTATTTTGTTTTTCTGTTTTCTTTATTCTTTTCTGTTGCATTTTCTTTTTACTCCATTTGACTTTTGTAAAATATGTGACTTAGCCACATAAATTCAATGCAATATTATGCACTGCCATGAAAAGTTTGGAGACCAGAAGAATTCATTTGTATTTTTCATAAATGAATTGGCAATAAAAATTGCTAGGATAGCATTGTTTTAAATGCTACTGCCCATTTTTGCAAAGGAGTGATGTTGTTTTCCTTAACAAATAAATGTTATGGAATTTTTGGCAGATGGTGAACATTTTTGCAGCAACTTTTGTGCAACTTTAAATTGCACTTGTGATTTCAATTTGAATTCAGTGAAGGAATTTGGAATGAGATATTAACCATTGTGATCAAGCAATGCAAAGGAGGATGACTTGGCACTGATCATAAGGGATTACTGTAGTGTGATGCTGGGGATGTTACATGCCGCCAGCTGGGCCAGGTAAGTGGGCTACCTGGTAGGTTTTCTCTCCTGTTTCTTTTATTCTGTTTTCTGTTTTGTGATTGTTTTGAATTTGGTTTGCTAACCAAATTATTTTTGTTGTTCTGGAAAATATTGTGGGAGCTAAATGAATTAAACCAAAGCCCCACACAATGTTTCAGAATTACTGGAGCTATAAAAATATTTATAGGGTTTAAAAAGCTCCAATTCAAATACAATATGATTTAATTCAATGCCCCAAATACGATCTTAAAAATATGCACCATTTTTGTTAGATGTTTGCATCTTAAAAGAGAAATGATGAACATTTTTAGAGGATATTTTGTAATCATTAAAATATTTTGGTTGACCCTATTTGATTTTGTTTGGTGCTAGGGTTTGATCATCCCCATTTCAAGTTTCATTTGAATTCAAACATGATGTATGGATGCATATGCAACTATTGCAGCCAAATATTCTAGGGCTGTGACAAAGATGAAGAAGATCAACCCAGAGTTCTTCTATGATTAAAGTGTGGATGCACATAATCGTGTAAGAAATGTCTTCTGGGGCAATGTAAGTTGCGGAGGATTGTGTGAAGATTTTGGAAACTGCGTCACATTCGACACGACATGTAAAACAAACAAGTTCCACATGCCGCCATGAGTATTTGTGGGAGAGAACCATCATCTGTAGAGCACGATCTTTGTTGTCGCCCTTGTGCGAGATGAAACGATCCCGTCGTTTGAATGGGTTTACAAAACATTCTTGAGGTGCATGAACAGCAAGCCACTAATCTGCATGCTCACAGGTATAATATAACACCTATATATTTACATTTGTTCGGCCCACTTCTATTTCTTCTATCTTTCTTGCACATAGCCAACTTCATAAAAATACACTACTTGTGCCTCCCAGACCAATGTTCCTCGATGAAGGCAGCAATAAAGACTAGCCTCCCAAATACATTGCATAAGTTGTGCCGGTGGCACATCATGAAGAAGTACAAAGACAACCTCGCCTTGGTGTATAAGGTGTACGACACATCTAAGGCTAATCTCACTTTGGTGTTGGACCATCCACTAATGCCATCTGAATTTGAACTAGCATGGAAGGATCTTATGCAGAAGTATAACTTGCAAAACAACAAAGTGATGAATTCGCTATGGGATGACCGACATGAGTGGATCTCAGCTTGCTACAAGGAAATATTCTGTGCGCGGAAGACTTCCACGCAGAGAAACGAGAGTATGAACCATATATTGAAGAAAAAATTTGTCAAAGAGAAGCATGATCTCCATCTGTTTGCTCAACGGTGGACAAGTGCATTCAGATTAGGAGGGCCATTGAGCACACAGAGACAGCCGCGAATGAGGTAAATAAAATGTTCATCAAACTAGTAATAATTACAAAAACAAACAATATTTTTAGTTTGTGATGTGTTACACTATTTTTTGATCACGCGGTCAGAGGTAAAGACAATCAACAAATTTGGGTCTGAAGTCCAGCTGTCAAAAATATACACAAGGGCATTTTTTGCAGATTTCAAAGAGACACATTACCGCAGCACATCATTCAGAGCAGAACAATACCCTGGCAACCCGACAAAGTACCTCGTACACCACTACAATCGATCATATGCATTTGATTGGGCAAGTCATGAATTCCAAGTGGTCGCCCATGTCAAGAACGGTGTCTACAAATACGAGTGCAAACTGTGGACACACATAGGTGCGGTTCGCTTGCACAAAAGCTTAATTTCAGGAAGTTCTGCATGAAGCTCACATATTAAAATTTAAGAAGTCCACTTGCACAAAAAGCTCCTAAACCGAGTGAAGTTCACTTACTTAAAATGAACAAATAACAAAGAAGTATGGTCTATTAATTTCATGCAGTTCACTTACAAAACAAGATTCCTGTAGTGTACATCTTGAAAACCTACACCAGGAACGCAAGATAAAATATGACATTTGACCGTAGAGACTACAAACAAATTGCACGAGATGGAACTTCACTCTTCTGCCATCGAAAAATGCTGGCAGAAACAACAATGGGCCTTGAAAACAGAGGGACAAAGTCCATGGCAGGGTACCACAGGGGGATGTTTGGTGTGAGGGGACTGGTATAGGAGATTGGTGTGTTGAACAAAGAAGAACAAGTAGCAGAAATTCAACAAGCAGAGAATTCCCTGCTTGACAACAATACTGAGCAAACGAAAATTGCCAAACGCACTGCTACTGGTCAAAAAAATGGAAATAATTCTTCTGCCTCTTGTTTCAAACATAAAAGTGAGGAAGAAAGGGGTGATGCAGCTCAGAAAAAGGCTGCAGCCAAGGAGAAAAATGCCGAAACAAATAGTAAGCCACAGCCTGAGCTAGACAGTGATGGTCGGCGGCTGTGAATAAGAAGCTGCAAGACATGTGATGCCATCAACGGCCACAATTCCAGAACATGTAAGAAAACATGAACAAGAAAACCCTGGCCTTGGCAATGCGCAACAAAATAATAGCCAGACCAGTTCTGCTACCAACACTGAAAAATTGCCGAAACTGAGACTTTGTTGCATCTGCAAAAAGAGGGAGAGACACAATTCAAGAACTTGCCCTAAAAGAACAAGATCACAAAATGAAGAAGAGGATGAACATGAAAATGTAGAAGAAGATTGTGATGGATTTGAAGAAGATGTGGCTTATGAAGAAGAAGCAGATGAAGAAGAGGAGGAGGAAGAAGAAGAAGAGAGTGAAGAGGATGAAGAACCTGAAGAAACAATGCCTACAAGAACACCAAACAAAAGACAGAAAATAGAGGGGAAAGTTGTACAAAAGATAAGCAACGATGACGCCACATGCAAAAAACAGGATAGGAGCATGAAAGGATGCAATTCAGAGTGTTGCAAAACCAACATCGCCATGAACCAGCATGTGAGGATTGACAAAGATTGTTGTTCACAGCGGTGGAAAACAAAAACCGTCATCAACCACCAAGCGAGGGGCTACAAATACTACAGTGCGAAGAGAATAAACTCCAACACTGCCATGAACAACACGACAAACTGCAACAAAAGACACACTCCAGTCGCCAAGAAGAAGTAGCAGGTTAACGACAAAATAGATATGGTTCACTATACTAATCATATAGCAGTTTGCATATGTATTAGACTTATATAACAGTTTGCATTTCTGTAAGACTTATATAAACACAAATTTCCCGCTGACTTTGAGCTTCAACTACACCATGTGAGTAAAATGATGTATACAAGGAAATGATGTATGGAGTAAACATTGACACACTTTGATCGTCAAACAAAACACACAATGGAGTTCGCCCGTAGACAGCTGGAAGTTCTGTCCTACAAGCCAGGCGGTTCGAGTTAGATAAATAAACTACAAACTGATTTAGAAAGCAAACACGCATGTCTCATAGATAAAAAACAATACGAGTTATTATTACAAACCACAAAGGAGAAAAAGTTGAAGCATTCGATACGCAAAAGACCTTATTCCATCCCACCTCAAAATCTTAACCAATCACATCAAACGTGATTTCAAACATACGATCCCCAACTTCAAAAAACTTGAGGACAAAAACTTGTTGAGACTTCAGGCTATTCTCAATGATGAATTCCTTCTAGCGTTTCTACAGATACAGTCGCCCAGCAACGCCAACACGGTACATAGCTAGTTTAGGGTTACCTTTGCTGAGAATAACTTGGAGAATACCCATCTTCCTAAGGTAGAGATACCTAATAGCTCGATGGGGGATTTTCTGCAAAAATAATAATAAAATTATTAGAGGACAATAATACCATTACACTTCTCATACCGTGGACACAGCCGAACGAACATGTATGCAGTGCTGACTGATAACCCACAAGTATAGGGGATCGCAACAGTTTTCGAGGGTAGAGTATTCAACCCAAATTTATTGATTCGACACAAGGGGAGCCAAAGAATATTTGCAAGTATTAGCAACTGAGTTGTCAATTCAACCACGCCTGGAGATTAATTAACTGCAGCAAAGTGACCAGTAGCAAAGTAGTATGATAGTTTTGATAGTAGTAGCAACAGTAATAGTAATGGTAACAGTGATAGCAATGATTTTGTAGCAAGTGCAACAGTAACAGTAGCAGTAGTAACTTAGCAGGAACAATATAAGAAAAAATCGTAGGCATTGGATCGGTGAATTCGTTGGATGATATTCATCATATAACAGTCATGACCTAGGGCGATACGGCACTAGCTCTAGTTCATAAATATAATGTAGGCATGTATTCCGTAAATAGTCATACGTGCTTATGGAAAGAACTTGCATGACATCTTTTGTCCTACCCTCCCATGGCAGCGGGGTCCATAAGGAAACTAAGGGATATTAAGGTCTCCTTTTAATAGAGAACCAGAACAAAGCATTAACACATAGTGAATACATGAACTCCTCAAACTACGGTCATCATCGGAAAGTATCCCGACTATTGTCACTCCGGGGTTTGCGGATCATAACATGTAGTAGGTGACTATAACTTGCAAGATCGGATCTAGAACATAGATATAATGGTGATAACATAAACGGTTCAGATCTGAAATCATGGCACCCGGGCCCAAAGTGACAAGCAGTAAGCATGGCAAAGTCATAGCAACATCAATCTCAGAACATAATGGATACTAGGGATCAAGCCCTAACAAAACTAACTCGATTACATGATGAATGTCATCGAACTCCTCACTGACCAGCGAGACTATGAAGGAATTACTCACTCCCTGTGGGGAGCATCATGGAATTGGTGACGGAGAAGGGTTGGTGATGATGAAGATCGAAGATCCCCCTCTCCGGAGCCCCAAACGGACTCCAGATCTGGCCTCCTGATGAAGAACAGGAGGTGGCGGCGGCTCCGTCTCGTGAAACACGATAATTCTTCATCCCCTATTTTTCTTCTCCGAAAATGTGAATTTATGGCATCGGAGATAGGGTCAGCGAGGCCACCAGGTGGGGACAACCCACCTGGGCGCGCCAGGAGGGGGGCGCGCCCTGGTGGGTTGTGCCCACCCAAGGGCCCCCCTCCGGTGGTTCTTGGCTCCAGTAATTCTATTTTATTATATAAAAAATCCTCGCAAAGTTTTGTTCCAATCCGAGAACTTCTATTTCTGCACAAAAAACAACACCATGGTAGTTCTGCTGAAAACAACGTCAGTCCGGGTTAGTTTCATCAAAATCATGCAAATAGGTTGAGAAGCAGCTAGCTAGAGAGCGAAAACGGTCATGAACATGCATTATGCATAAGTAGCATTGGGTAATAGCATGAGTAGGATATAAACACCATGAACATAAATATCATAGAGGGTATGTTGGTTTTGATTCAACTACATGCATGAACATGTGCCAAGTCAAGCCACTCGAACATTCGGAGGAGGATACCATATCATCATACCACATCACAATCATTTTAATGCATGTTGACATCCAAGATAAATCATTATCCACTCCTAGCTACTTAAGCATGGTATGAGAAACTATAATCTCTAATTGTCATTGAAAACATGTTTAATCATAATAGGCTGAATCATGGATACTAGGTAAAACATATTTACAAAAATAGAACAAGTTGAGTTCATACCCATTTCTCTCTGCCACAGCCAGTTCATCAAGTATCGTCATTATTGCCTTTCACTTGCATGACCGAATGATATGAAACATAATAATAGTGCAAGAGTGTCGTGGACAAAACTGGAATCTACAAACATTTTATTTAAAGGAGAAGACAAGGTAATTTGGGCTCTACGTTACAACATTTTCATAATGGTCTTCTCCTTGGTATGACTCAATAAAAAGAAAAGAAATTCACAGAAACACAATGAAATATTTTTGGAGTTTTTAGTTTTTTTCTAAAAGAAAACAAATTAAAGAGGGAAAAACAAAAACAAGAAAAAACTATTTACACGGGAAAGCTCCCAACAAGCAAAAAGAAGAATCAAGAAATCTTTTTGGGTTTTCTTTTAATAATACAACTAATTTAAACTAGAAAGAAAAACCGAAAAGAAGCAGGAAATATTTTTGGATTTTCTCAAAGTTTTTCAAACACACAAGAAGAAGGCGAGAAAATAAATCTAGCATGGATAATATAATGAAAAAGTGTGAACACCGACAACTGGAATGAAATGTGTGAACATGAATGTAATGTCGGTGGAAATACGTACTCCCCCAAGCTTAGGATTTTAGCCTGACTTGGTAATCACCACTCGTAGTAACCCTCGGGTCCCACGTTGAAGTGTTGTGGAGCGGGAACCTGGGCGTCCCACTCCTGAGGCTCCTCCTCAGCCGCAGCCTGGTTGTTCCGGTAGGCGACGATGTCCTCTGGCATGATCCTATACGGAAATGGAGCTTCGAGCAAAGAGATCGAAATCCGCGGGTTTGAGAGCAATAACATGAGAGAGAGAGCAATCGTGAAATTTTTCTGAAGGTAGGTGATGGTGTGGACTAAAGACATAAGTGAGAGGGCCCACGTGGGGACCACAACCCACCAGGGCGCGCCTGGGGCTGCTGGAGTGCCCAAGTGGGTTGTGCCCACCTAGTGCACCCCCCCCCCCCCTCTGATGTTATTTCCATAAAAAAATCATAAATATTCAGAAAAAAATCATATTAAAATTTCAGGGCATTCTAAGAACTTTTATTTTTGGGTCATTTTTATTGCACTGGAAAATCAGAAAACAACAAAACAAGGCAATTTATTTTATTAACTAAGAAAAACAGAGAATAAAAGTTGGGAGTAGAAGGTAGTGCCTACTAAATTCATCAACTTCATACCTCTAAAAAATGATCCATTAATAAGGTTGATCAAGTCTCATTAACAACCACTTTCGATTAGCATGGAACCGAAGAACTTTCGTAAAACACTAAGTTACCTCAACGGGGATATGCATGTCGCCTACAATACGCATTTCATATTTCTTTTTGACGGTAGGTAGAGGTTGTTGAAAACTTCCAATAGTGATTGTCAGAGATTTTTTAATAACATTAATACCATTCACTTGGAATTGTTTATTCGGAAAGTGCACCGTATGCTCATTACCATTGATATGAAAAGTGACCTTGATTTTATTGCAATCAATAACAGCCCCTGCAGTATTCAAGAAGGGTCTACCAAGGATAATCGACATGTTGTCGTCCTCGGGCATCTCAAGTATAACAAAGTCAGTCAAGATAGTAACATTAGCAACAACAACGGGCACATCCGCACAAATACCGATAGGTATGGCAGTTGATTTATCAGCCATTTGCAAAGATATTTCAGTAGGTGTGAGTTTATTCAAATCAAGTATTTTATATAAAAAGAAAGGCATAACACTAACACCAGCTCCTAAATCACATAAAGCAGTTTTCACAAAATTTCTTTTTATGGAGCAAGGTATAGTTGGTATTCTGGGATCTCCATGTTTTTTTGGGTACTTCATCCTTAAAAGAATAATTAGCAAGCATGGTGGAGATTTCAGCTTCCGGTATTTTTCTTTTATTAGAGATGATGTCTTTCATGTACTTTGCATAAGAGGCCATCTTTAATATATCAGTCAAACGAGTGCGCAAAAAGACTGGCCTAAGCATTTCAGCAAAGCGTTCAAATTCTTCATCATCTTTCTTCTTAGTTGATTTAGGTGGAAAGGGCATGGGTTTTTGAACCCATGGTTCTCTTTCTTTACCATGTTTTCTAGCCACAAAGTCTCTTTTAACATATCTATTATTTTTGGGTTGTGGGTTATCAAGATCAACAGCTGGTTCTATCTCAACATCATTATCTGGTTGTTTATCATTGTCTGGTTGAGTATCTTCATGAACATCATCATTATCTTTTTCATTATCACTAAGTGAATGTTCATTACCAGATTGAGTTTCAGCATCAGAGATAGAAACATCATCATCATTATCAGGAGGTTTTTCTATTTCAGGTTCACTAGAGGAATGCAAAGTCCTATCATTTTTCCTTTTCTTCTTCTTTTTGGAAGGACTAGGTGCATCAGTGTTAATTCGTTGAGAGTCTTGTTCAATTATTTTTTGGTGCCCAACAGGATAAAGTGGTTCCTAAGTCATTTTACCTCCTCTAGTTGCTATTCTAACAACAAAGTCATTTATATTATTATTCATTTCATCTAGCAACTCTCTTTGAGATTTAGCAACTTGTTCTAGTTGAGTTTGAACCATAGAGGCATGTTTTCCTACACCTCTAACATCATTGGTGATTCTAAATAACAAGTCACTCAAGCGAGCAATCATATCAGAATTATATTTCAATTGTTTCATAACGTTTTCATTGAAGTTATCTTGCTTTCTAATGTAATTATCAAATTCATAAAGGCATTGACTAGGATGCATATTATAAGGATTGTCATTTTCATTGAATTTCATTAAAGAATTTACCTCTACCACCTTGGGTGGTGGTGTGTCAAGTCCATGTATCTCTTCAATAGGAGGTAAATTTTTAACATCCTCTGCCTTAATACCTTTTTCTTTCATGGATTTCTTTGCCTCTTGCAGATCTTCAGGACTGAGATATAAAATATCCATCATCTTTGGAGTGGGTTTATGTGGTGGTTCAGGAAGAGTCCAATCATCATAATTTTTCAATATATTATTCAGTAGTTCCTCAGCTTGTTCAACAGTTCGTTCCCTGAAAATACAACCAGAACAACTATCTAGGAAGTCCCTAGAAGCATCGGTCAGTCCATTATAGAAGATATCAAGTATTTCATTTTTCTTAAGAGGATGATCAGGCAAAGCATTTAGCAATTAGAGAAGCCTCCCCAAAGCTTGTGGGAGACTCCCTTCTTCAATTTGCACAAAGTTAAATATTTCCTATAAGGCAGCTTGTTTCTTATGAGCAGGAAAATATTTTTCAGAGAAGTAATAAATCATATCCTGGTGACTACGCACGCAACCAGGAGCAAGAGTATTGTACCAAGTCTTAGCATCACCCTTTAATGAGAACGGGAATAACTTGAGAATATAGTAGTAGTGAATTTTATCCTCATGAGCAAAAAGGGTAGCTATATCATTCAATTTAGTGAGATGTGCCACAATAGTTTCAGTTTCATAACCATGGGAAGGATCAGATTCAACCAGAGTAATTAACTCTGGGTCGACAGAGAATTCATAATCCTTATCATCCACAAAGATAGGTGAAGTAGCAAACTTAGGATCACATTTCATTCCAGCATTCAAAAATTTCTCTTTCAGTTTGCATAATAATTTCTTAAGATCATCTCTATCATTGCAAGCAAGAAAAACTCTAGCTGTCTCCTCATCCATAACATAACCTTCAGGTACCTTAGGCAATTCATATCTAGGAGAGCTAGGTCTAATAGGTGTTTCAAGATTTTCAGTTTCAGGTGCTTCATCAGTTTCATCAATTTCAGCATTCTCTATATCTTTAGCTCTAGCAATTTGTTCATCAAGAAAATCACCTAGTGGCACATCATCATCAAGCAAGGTACTAGCATCATCATGAGTAGCATTCAAAGAAGTAGCATCATCAATAACTTGCGACATATCAGGATTAATAGCACATGGTGGTGTTGCAAGTCTACTCAAAATAGAGAGTGAATCAAGAACAGAGCTAGATGGCAGTTCCTTACCTCCCCTCGTCTTAGGGGGAAAAATCTTAGTCTTTGTGTCCTTCAGATTCTTCATAGTGATAAAATAATAATAATCCCAAGTAACTCAATAAATATAGCTATGCTCCCCGGCAATGGCGCCAGAAAAAGGTCTTGATAACCCACAAGTATAGGGGATCGCAACTGTTTTCGAGGGTAGAGTATTCAACCAAAATTTATTGATTCGACACAAGGGGAGCCAAAGAATATTTGCAAGTATTAGCAGCTGAGTTGTCAATTCAACCACACCTGCAGATTAATTATCTATAGCAAAGTGATCAATGGCAAAGTAGTATGATAGTTTTGATAGTAGTAGCAACAGTAATAGTAACGGTAACAGTGATAGCAATGATTTTGTAGCAAGTGCAATAGTAACAGTAGCAGTAGTAACTTAGCAGGAACAATATAAGAGAAAATCGTAGGCATTGGATCGGTGAATTCGTTGGATGATATTCATCATATAACAGTCATAACCTAGGGCGATATGGCACTAGCTCCAGTTCATAAATATAATGTAGGCATGTATTCCGTAAAGAGTCATACGTGCTTATGGAAAGAACTTGCACGACATCTTTTGTCCTACCCTCCCGTGGCAGCGGGGTCCATAAGGAAACCAAGGGATATTAAGGCCTCCTTTTAATAGATAACTGGAACAAAGCATTAACACATAGTGAATACATGAACTCGTCAAACTACGGTCATCACCGAAAAGTATCCCGACTATTGTCACTCCGGGGTTTGCGGATCATAACACGTAGTAGGTGACTATAACTTGCAAGATTGGATCTAGAACATAGATATAATGGTGATAACATAAATGGTTCAGATCTGAAATCATGGCACCCGGGCCCAAAGTGACAAACATTAAGCATGGCAAAGTCATAGCAACAACAATCTCGAAACATAATGGATACTAGGGATCAAGCCCTAACAAAACTAACTCGATTACATGATGAATCTCATCCAACTCCTCACCGACCAGCGAGCCTACGAAGGAATTACTCACTCCCGGTGGGGAGCATCATGGAATTGGCGATGGAGAAGGGTTGGTGATGATGAAGATCGAAGATCCCCCTCTCCGGAGCCCCAAACGGACTCCAGATCTGGCCTCCCGATGAAGAACAGGAGGTGGCGGCGGCTCTGTCTCGTGAAACGCGATAATTCTTCCTTCCCTATTTTTTTCTCTCCGAAAATGTGAATTTATAGCGTCGGAGATAGGGTCAGCGGGGCCACCAGGTGGCGACAACCCACCTGGGTGCGCCAGGAGGGGGGCGCGCCCTGGTGGGTTGTGCCCACCCAGGGGCCCCCCTCCGGTGGTTCTTGGCTCCAGTAATTCTCTTTTATTATATAAAAAATCCTCGCAAAGTTTCGTTCCAATCCGAGAACTTTTATTTCTGCACAAAAAATAACGCCATGGCAGTTCTGCTGAAAACAGCATCAGTCCGGGTTAGTTTCATCCAAATCATGCAAATTAGAGTCCAAAACAAGAGGAAAAGCATTGGGAAAAGTACATACGACGGAGACGTATCACTGACGCCAGCTAGATGAAGTGCATAATGGAGCCATAAACAGTACAGAGCAAACACACATGGAGTTCATGACCCTCTTATACGAATTGCACATAAGGAGGTATATGCACTGCGGAACATGCTACTATGCAGTACACGTCTCACTTACAAGTAGTTCACAAAAAGATGCATGTAGTGCATAGCGGATATGATTTTTTTTTGCAAACAAGTAGTGCACTCACATATCTACGCAGTGCTTATCTTGTAACCATGTAGTACGAACCCTATATTCATGGAGCATTGTAGTACATCCAAAAATACGAGCTCTATCCATGCAAGGAAAAACTAAAAACAAGATATAAGAACATTGTGCAATACACTTCAATAAACGAAAGAGGTCCTCTTCTAAAGTAATAGCAGTTCAGACTAGTGTGGGAATTATACATAATAATAAAAGACACAAAAAATAATCAGATCAAACGAAAATTACCATCTTATAATGAGTCTCCACGTCGGTTGGCGTAAGGTGGTGGACAAATGGATTTGTGTGGCCATGGCCACAGTGAAGCGGAGTGGAACAGAACACAACGACAATGATCTGGTCCAGATCCAATCCCTCCATGAAAATGGTGTGATATGCAAGATGCTTTGCTCGCCCAGATTGGCACAAGACCTTGGCCATCTGGCAAGCACGACGGGTCTCTATGCCAGCTAAGCAGTCGCAGTGTGTTGGCACACCACAACCATAGCCGTAACAGGAGAGTTTCGCGCAGGGGCCTGGCGCCAATGCAGAAAACCCTAGAAACTGAAAAGAAAGGAAGGGCGACTTGAAAGGAGATTAGATGCGGCTATAGGGGAAATGAACTGCAAATGAGGGTTAGAAGTTGCCAAATATATAGAAGAGGAATGCAAAAGGTCTAGGCACTACGAAAAAAGAGAAAAATTAATGAAAGTTACGTTACCAAAAAAGGGAAGACGAATAAATGATGTACTTGCACTGCTGAATGGACTACTACTCCTCAAAATTTAGTACTCATAATGCACTTTTGTCCCCCACCCCAAAAGCATAGCTCATTATTATTTGTATTTTTTGAAAATTATAATTCCAAAAAGATTAGACACCTCTATAGAAAGGTGCATTCAGTTCAGAAGAGTAAATTAACGTCGTGCACAAGGTGGGTACATGCAGTGCAGTACATGCTTAAATGAAGTGCACAAAAGTATTCTACATGCAGTGCAGTGCGCAACATTGGTACAAGAAGTACAGAAAGATATTTGAGGCAATTAAAAAACATACGAAGAGTATGAAAAAAATAGTTGCATACGAAATAAATAAAAAAAGACTGCCCAGGTGCAACATGGCCCCAGCCAGTCTCGTACTAAGTCTGCACCCATAGAGATCCATAGGCGAGTCCATTCTGAGCCACGATGCATGGGGACATGAACACAAGGGCCCACAAGTTAGTGGGTTGGGGCAGCGAGCGCCGTGTGTAAGCGCCCAACCAGTTTCAAGAGGAGTTCGGAAGCGTTGCCTCGCGAGCGCTTATAAACAGGTCATGGGCGTTGTCGGCAAGCGAGGTGGGACTAAACTGTAGCGCATACCCACAATGCACCGCGAAGTAGCCGGGCCGAATCTAACTTACTCCCCAACAGTCCCAACACGCAACGTCATGGATATTGCCTCTAATATAAATATCATTCTCACATTCCATGACCCACTAAAGAAAACAAAGACTCGAAAAATAAAAAATGAGGGTCATTACAATGCGTTTATCAACAAGAACAACATAAAAAAGATTTTTTTAATGAATAACCACAACAACAAAAATGTGTGGGGGGTCCACCCCCAACCCCCCTGCCAGCAACTGCAGTTCGTTCACATAAAAAATGCAGGAAACTGGAAGTCACAATAGAAATGCAAACTGCAACCTCCAACAATGCAGTGCAGTATGTTCAAGGAAGACGTGGTGTTACTTCTGAAATGCAGTGCGGCTTCTACTAAAATACAGTGTGGTTCCCTTCAAGAATGCAGCCTGATCAATTTAGCAAAGCATTGCAGTACCCCCCAACCCTCCACCCCCAAAAATTTAGATCACTATTATTTATAAAAATTACAAATAATATGCAGTCCATGGAAAAAGCAGTGCACTTACATTTGTATGAAATTTGGTCTCTAATCTAATACAGTCTACTCAGAAAAAACTCAGTTACATGTAGTACAACTTGTGGACATCGACAGTCCTTTTATGTTGTCCAAGCGATGCACTTAGTATGAAAAATCACCAAACACAAACATGTTAGTTCTGCTAGTTGCGTGCGAAAAAAGAGGCAAGGCCGTTTCGGATTTCAAAGGCACTAATAGAGCCTCCACGACGAAGAGCCTCTCTGCAGTTACCATGAAATAACTGCCACCGTGACCCCACCACATTTCCCAACCCCTCCCCCACCTCCACATCCTATAGCAAAATGCCATAGAAAATACCACTCAGAAATGCTTCATTCGTCCCCAAAATCACCATTGCCGCTTCTTCTGTCCATCTTTTTCATCAAACCTCTACCCAAATCCAACGCGAGAAACCAGAGCCATGGTCGATGCACCTCTGTACAAGCGGCGCTGTAGGTACACCAAGGAGCTCCACGACATCCAGCTCCGCGGCAACTACAAGCTCCACGTCGTCTGCACAAGCAAGGCTTGCGACGTGGACAAGATATTGTCCACGCTCAGGAGGAAGATCGGAGGCATGCTCATCAAAACAGTCGGCGTTGATGTCAAGTACATGCACTACAAGGAGCCACAAAAGGCAGTCGTCCTCCAGCTATGCATAGAACACGAGTGCCTTGTCTACCACATCTCTGTGGCTAAAGACAGGTGAGAATGATTGTCAATCTGTAGTCTTGGTTGTCAATCTGGATTTTTAATTTTCTTCATCACAAATGCCCTTATAGATAGATGCAGATATAATTTATACAATGATAAAGAAACTTGGATTTTCATTTTTTTAAAGCATGGCATAGGAACTCATAGACAATTTGGGGCTGGCTCCATGTAAATCATGTGTTCAATTCTTAAATTAACTGCTTTAGGGCTCAAAACAATTTCATTTATTTTACCAAGTACAAATTATCTACATGAACAAGAGAAATCTGTACTATTAGTGCCTACTTAAAAAAATTAGTATGCAGATAAAACAAATAAAATCTGAACTTGAAACTAAAAAATTAAATAATGTCTAATCCACTTCATTCAGCATGAAAAATGAGGGAAAAAGAGTAGAATATATCTCCCCTGCTGTATGAATTTCAATTCAAAACAACTTACATGCACTTGTTTCTAGAATCTATTATGACATTTATCAGTCATATTGTACTAAGTATTAGCAACTACTTTGTAAAACAGATTCATGGTTTCATAGTGCAGTTCAGTTTAGAAAGTCTAAAACACATTTGGTGGTACTCAATAACTTGTACAGTCTCACTATGAACAACACTCATATTCAGTCTCTACCAACAACGTGTAGGCCCCTGCAACTGTAGGAATTCCTTATGAATAAAGAATACACCTTTGCCGGATTCGCCATTCAAGGAGACAAAAGGAAGCTGAAGCAATCTGGCTTGGAGATCAACTCTGACAACTACATTGATATTCAGGTGGAATGGAGAGACCCATACAGCAAAAAGAAATTTGACTCTTTGGCTGATGTTGCCGGCAGGGTGATCGACAATCACTACAAATACATGAAAAACAAAATCAACCGTCGGGAAGATCATACTTTGTGGGGGTTCTGCCCACTACCAGAGAATCTTATAAAGTACGCAGGAGCAGATGCATACGCCAGCTACGACTCATGGAAACACATCGATGATATCGCCATGGGGCTACAGAGGGCAAAAGAAGAAAAAGAAGAGAAGAAGAACAAGGATGTAATCCCATACAACAACTAGAAATGAACAAAGAAGTCTGACAGGTGCTAGGTTTTGTTTCATTTTGCTTTAATTGTGTTGCCCCTTGTATCCTGTTACTAGGTTTTGTTTATGTCAGCTCGAACAAGCTTGCTAGTTTGCGAATAAAACAATGTCGCTGCACTACAACACTAGTTAGGGAGTTTGTATTCAGCAAGTATGTTCAATTCACGGTGCTTAAAACACGTTCCTAAAAATGATGTGTGACACCCAAACATACTACATACATCCCAACAGATTCAAATATATCATTCCACAAAAGATTAAACACCTACATTGAAGCAGCCTTGGGCAGACAGTGCAAAGCGAAGGTACATGTAGTACACGAGCAAAGTACAAGTAGTTCGCATTGTGGACATATGTAGTGTGCAAAAAGAAGTACATGCAGTTCACCAAAGAAGTCCACATGTGAAATGCACAAAGGAGCCACATGTAGAGCAGAACGATGATAAATGCAGTGCATAACTTTTTGCACAAAAATGTGCAGAAACGAAATGGGAGACAATACAAAACATATATGAGGAGCATAAAAAAAGGTTTGTTGGTAAATGAAATAAAGATCGCAGATAGTGGGGCAAGTCATGTGACGGACTCGCATCCGCTCACCGCGGGGACCACCCCTCCCCCTCGGCGAGGCCTCACACTAACGCGGCAGTGCGCTTAGTTGACAGGCACAGTGCAGTTATTCTCCCCCATGCACCCACACCCCGAATGTAGATAGTAGGGTCACGGATGTGATGGACTCGCCTCTGCATGCGACACCGCGGCACGCCGTGTTTGCACCTCCTCTGGCTCATTCCTGACTCGACCTCACAGGGGGGACGGGGGGGTCCCTCCCCCTCCCCATCCCCCGGCTCGGCCTCGCGCTAACGGGGCAGTGCACTTGCTTGACAGGCGTAGTGCAGTTATTCTGCCCCCGCCCCACGCACCCACACCCCTAAGATAGACAGTGGTGTACGCATGTGACGGACTAGCCCCCGCATGTGATGCTGAGACACGCCGCGTCGTCGCCTCCTCCGACTCGTTCCTGGCTCGGCCTCGCTAGGGGAGGGGCGGTCGGGCGACCCCCCTCCTCCCGGCTCGGCCTCGCGCTAACGCGGCAGTGCGCATGGTTGACAAGCACAATGTGGTTATTCTATTCCCCCACGCACCCACACCCCTACGATAGATAGTGGGGTCACGGATGTGATAGACTCGCCTTCGCATGCAACACTGTGGCACATCGCGTCCTCGCCTGCTCTGGCTTGTTCCATGCTCGATCCCCGCCGGGGGGGAGGGGGTCCCCCCAGCTCTGCCTCACACTAACGCGGCAGTGTGATTGGTTGGCAGGCGCAGTGCGGTTATTATGCCCCCCACGCACCCACACCCCAAAGATAGATAGTTGGGTCACGGATGTGACGGACTCGCCTCTGCATGCGACGCCATGGCACACCGAGTTGTCGCCTGCTCCGGCTCGTTCCTAGCACGGCCTAGCCGGGGGGCAGGATGGTTGCGACCCCCCTTCCCCGACTCGTGCTCGCACTAACACTGCAGTACGCTTGGTTGACACGCGCAGTGCGGTTATTCAGTTCCCCCTTCCCACGCATCCACACCCCTAAGATAGATAGTTGGGTCACGAATGTGATGAACTCACCTCCGCATGTGACGCCACGGCATGCTGCGTCGTCGCGTGCTCTGGCTCATTCCTGGCTTGGCCTCGCCGGGAGGGGGGGTCTCCCGACCCCCCATCCTCCCGGCTCGACCTCGCGCTACCGCGGTAGTGCGCTTGGTTGACTGGCACAGTGTGGTTATTCTGTTCCCCCCTAAACACCTGCACCACCACCCCCAGACCCCTAAAGATAGGTAGTCGGCAAAAGTCATGTGTGTCACGCACAGTGCCGTTCATTTCTATTCCACCCTTGCTTCATAAAAAAATGTTTTTCAAAAAATGATATTCCCCCAACCCCCCCTACCCACCCATCACGCAATGCTCGATAAAAAAGGAAAACAAAAAAGTTATGGCGAAAAGAAGTCAAACAAGAGGGGGAATGCAGTTTGGTTATACACAGAAGTGCAGTGCGGTTCAAAAAACACTGCAGAATGTAGTGAGGTTCTATAAGTTTTTGCGCAGAAAATAAGATGAAAAAGAGACGGCTACAATAGCACGGTTGCATGCAGAACACACGTTGACGAACCAGATTTCACATAAAAAACAATGTATATAATAAAGCACACCCAGCTTCATTAAAGTACTGTTGCAAACAGACACTACACATGCTAGAAAAGTAGCCTTCATACACATTATTTGCAAACATGATCTACCTTAGACAACACACAATACACACTCTAAAACTAGCTTTCGTCCAAGTCATTGACCTGACTCCACCTAAGACTGTTACTGCGAACGCAACTGCGACTAGGAAGAAAGCCCAAGGCTATTAATGAGATCGCAGAGCTCAAGCGGCATGTCTCCAACATATAACATGTTGGAAGGATGGAACAACAGCTGGTAAAAGTACTCCGCCTTACAATCTTCGACAGCAACTTGAAAAAATTGAAAATGCAGATAAATTATTAAAGGACATGATGATAAACAAATAATAAAACTTAAGAAAAACACTAACAAAAAGGAGAAACAGAAAAATACTACGTCGCATTTCACCATTTTTTTGACCATACACAGACCGTCAAACTGCTGCGACATCCTCAGAACATAGAATCCACACTCATTTGGCCCTTGTTCTGGCAAGATGGGAAAGAGAGCTTCTCTGACAATTTATCCCAGTTAGGGTGCTTCTTGAAGTTATACAACTTTTCACTATAAACCCTCTTCAACAGTAGAGTCGTCCTGGTCATCTCGCAAAGGGAAAAGGCAGCCACAGAGCCAAAAAAACACGTTACACAATAAACAAATGTATAACAAAAGCAGAGAAGTTATATTAATAAGTTATTTCTATCAGACGATGCAACTATATGTTCTTCACATGGTCTGAGTGGTCCCTCTTTTGATGCATGTGAGCTCATCTTCATGGTTTTATCACTCTTTTAGCCAGGTTGGTGGTGGAAGAAATGCAGTTTTATCTCACAGATATTGCAGTGCACTGTATTAACAAGTGTAGTGCTATAAGTATTAACAACATAGTCAGGATTGTTTTATCACCCTTTTAGACAATTTGGTGGTGGGAGAAATGCAGTTCTATATCACGGATATTGCAGTCCACTTATTAACAAGTGCAGTGCTATAAGTCGTAACAATGTAGTTCCCCTATGCAGTTTAAAAATATGACATCTATGCAGTCCTGTTCTATGGAAAAATGCAATAAGAGAATACAAGCTTTGCAGTTTGCTAAAGGTATGGCCAAAACAGAAAAGGCTTGAAGCACAACAAGTAAGAACAGATTTTTGGTAAACCGGAAAGAGAAAAACATGACATACCATTTTAGTGCAGTCTGAGTGGTAGTAGGACCTGTGTCACCTTGTCGTTTGATCAGCATCGCTAGTGTACCTCCTCGTGTCATGGATATGAATGGTCTCGCAATGGCGGTTCATCGTGTATAGGGAGTAATTTTAGTCCTTCAAGCGCGGCATCAAAATCTGTCGGGGGGGGGGGATACATACGGGAAGAAACAACAAAAAATATCAATGAAGTTCATTCCACACATAGCACTAGGACCACTTCTAAAAATAACTATAAAGAAAATGCAACAAAGAAGAAGAAGAAATGATGGAAACAATGGCCTTACTAGTTTTGCATCAAGCAGGCTATCATCGCCAACAAAAAAACTGAACTGCTTAGCTGCATCATCTAAAGCAAATGGGTTATGCACAACCGGTAACACAGGGTTTCCTTCATAATCTCTCTTCACAGCGGTTTCCATTTGAAGAACATACTGCACAGAAAAGGTAAAAATGGGGTACGAAAAAGATGCATGCACACACAGACATAAAAAATTCAGTACGAAAGAAAAAATGCACAAAAGCAAAAATATAGATGATAGCAGACACATTTACCGTGATGAAAGGTGAAAGTAGCACATGGTCACCAGAACGATAAACTAAACTCATATCAGGATCTTGCTTCCAGTACTTAATGACACGATCCATGAGATACGAGTCCATGACAGCTCCTTTGCCAAACGTGTGAAATATATAGTCTATAGTGGTTGTTTCGATATCATCAAAAGGACCTTTCGCCATGAATAGCGCGCTACTGCGGTAAAACTTTCACAAGACACATACACAGATGGGATCAAAATAAAGTTCAAAACATAAACTAAACACGCAAAAGGATGGACAGGCACATAGAACTTACTCTTTGTATTTGGTCCTGAAATCCCGGCTGAGAACAAGATCCTTTATTTTCCTCGCCTCATCAAGATATCTGAACCTGCAAGGCTTCAACTTCTCAATAGCATTTAAGCTTAACAGGCCTCTCTATTGCCCTCTTGTTTGAAAATACAATAGCCTCACCAATGGTGGGAGGATTGATCGCTGCACTTCTGCACTTCTAGTCCTCCTACTGATGGGTGGCAGCGGCATCACAAAATCATCATCGACATCACATACCACATGTAAAGAGCCGGGTGGAGCTTCCTTTCCACCATCAGGTCCAGATGCCACATCCGTGTTCGCACCAACTCCAGCCACAGAACCAGATTTATTAGTAGAGATTTCAACAACACAATCGTCCATAGCTGCTTCAGAAACTTGGGTCTCAAATAGTGATGTACAGTCTCCATCAAGGCCTCCATCAAAACCAGAAAAACAAGGGGAAACAACAGGGTAACACTTAGCTCACTTATCCAGCGCCGACAAAATACCCAAGTACATAACCAAAAACATTAAATATAGCTCACTCATGTAAAAAACTATAGTTCACTAAAGAACAGAATGCAGCTCACTCATGTAAAAGGAGTGCAGCTCACTTATCCAAAACAATGCAGCCCACTTACCCAAAACAACTCAGCTTACTTATCCAAAAATTGAACCTCATTAACACAACAATACGTAGCTCGTTATTGTCAAAAACACAGTTCACTAGCACACTAAAACTAATACCTAAGAAGGTTAAGCAAGTAGTACACAAAATAAATAAGGGGAAGCAAGCAGTTCACTAACACAACCTTTATCTTCAAAAATGAAAAGTGACGATAGCTCCAAGGAACACTTCGATGACGTGAGCCAACTGTAGAGCATGGCCTTCCTGATGTAGCTAATGTGCTCCCCCACCCCCAAACTGGGCAACTCAAATCCCATCAAATGTCTGCAAGAATTGGAACATATAGAATCAACAATCACGCCTGCAAAAGAACAAAAACATTAGTTTCACATACATATAAAAATAGTTGGGGAATAGGGGAGGGGGCTCCAACAAACATACCCATTTGGCTGAATTGGGATACGCACATGTTTCATCGTAAAGCCATCAAGTGTCGGGGGATTTAGCGACTCATCAGAACTTGTGCTACCTTCTTTCCATGCACGCCTGATATATTTAACCATCCTCATAAAAACCCTGTTTGCTTCACGGGTGCGAGGTTTATTGAGTGAGTCGAGAAATTCAAACCGCCTTTCCTTCAGATTCAAGGCAACAACTACACAATAATGGCCAACAGTTTCGCCTTCCTTCGTGTTTGGCGAATCAAATGTTGCAAACACGATCTGTTGGAAGTAATATATGTTATGCTCTTAACCATTTATGCATTCTGAAAACAAAAAACAGAACACTATAAAACCAACACACACAAATGATTTTGGCCACATAAAACATTACTCACCATTTTTTTACCGACACGTTCCTCAATTCTTGAAGAGAACATGAATTTCACCATCTTGCCTACACTACCGCCATTCCAAATATTTTTCTGCCAAACAAAACAAAACAAAGAAAGGTGGAAAAGCAAACATGTCATCACACAAAAACATAAAAGAGAATTAAACAACAAACAAAAGTTCTGTATGCTTACACAAATATGGTACGGAACAACCATCGTTGTAGATCCCTTAAACTTATCTACCACCAAAGAAACCCAGAAATTTACAAGGTGGGTAGTGAGCATCCCTTTCGCCCAAAAAGATTCACCAACTTCACCAATGGGAATATCGCCCCACTCAATTTCAAAAGCAATCGTGTCCCTGATTATTCTTTGTATCACTTTCAAACCACAATAGCTTCTTGTGTGTCTTCGATTCATAAGCATGAAGCTATGATGGGACCATCCACTCCTGCGTAACTTGCTCTGTATTGTCAATAGATTGTGACTGTGTTTCAGACAACATGGTGCGCCTAAAGCTCTGGTTAGATCTAAAACCAATGACATCCTCTTCAAACTAATGGTCCATCAAGTGAGTAACCTCTTCAAACCCAGGCGCCCCAGCGAAAAAATCAGTCGCTGCGTTGAAATGAAGTTTGACTATGGTCAATAAGAAGTGCGCAAAGGAACAAATGCAGTTCACCTATCCATATAATGCAGTGATGCATAAAAAATAAAGGATACAATTTTCTTGAAAAATACACTAAGTCCATGTTTATTTCCAAGAAACAGCTAACTAACTTCAGCAAGGCAACAATAGTTTGTACAACATGAAATAAGCAACATATACAATAAAAAAAGCATGCACATCAAAAATAGCAAGCATATATATATATATATATATATATATATATATATATGAATAATGCAGTTCAGAACTCACACACACGAATGTAATTTACAAGAAACACAGTGATACAAACAAGTTGGCAATAAATAAGAAAAAGAACAAGAACATATCAGAAGGAGGGGCCACACTAATAGGGGAGGTTCAATTGGTGAATTCATTTTAGGGCTTGCTTGACCACGATGATCCTTACCACCATAACAACGCGAGCCAATCGGTGAATCATAAACAACATCTTTAGGGCTGGTGCCAACAAAATTACCTAGTGGATTCAAAAAACCAGAAACAAAATTAATAAAATCAAATGACAAAAATGTCAAGAATGTTGAGAACTAACACGGCAAAAATTAATCTACAGCATAAACAAGACAACTAGATAAACAAGACATAAAATAAAGAAGGGGAAGCAAGCAGTCCACACACCTTGATCTCGTCCATCTGCTTTGCTTGGCGAAGACATGGCGTTTGCATGGAGCTCAAGGATGGTGTGATGAATATCAACAACAAAAACGAGGAAATCCGATGAAACCCTAGACACACCTTGCTCTGCCCACAGAGCCCACGCGAGTACCGCCTTCAAATCGAGAAGAAATCGCCTGGTTATCAAAACCAACTACATCATGAAAAACACAGCCGCTACGAGAATCGAACAACTAGATGGAGGAAGATCACGATCGATGTCATGAGCGGTGGCGGTGGGGGACGGGGGGAGCAGAAGGGGGCATGAAATGGAGGAATCTAGAGCAACATACCGATAAAAGGGATCCCGGGCGCCGACGGAAGCTGTGGAGGATGGCGGTTTACCACAGACAACACTGGTTGCTGCGCACAATGGTGGTTTCCATGGGGGTCGGGAGTTGCTCCGGGCAGTACTGGAAGAGAGGGGAGAAGGTTTTTTTTCGCTCTCTCCCTATGAGCGGAGCAGCGGAAGCGCGTGGCAGGGGCATGTGGGAAGAGATGCACAAATGGGCCGGCCTGAAATGGCCCGGCTTAATTAGATGGAGTTGTACCCAGTCCATCTAAATAAGCCAAGTAACGGCATACAAGCAGGACGGAATGACCGGCCGGGCCAAAGTAATTGAAGCTCACTTGTAGGGAAGTAGAAGTCTGCGTGTATACAAAGGGAACACTTGTAGTTCACCTTTATAAACTCACGCAGTGTTGTGCAAAAAACCAAAATGCGATTTCCTTGGAAAATCCACTCAGAGCTCACATAAAAAATTTAAGTAAAAAAAACTAAAAACTGCAAAAAAACGGTAATATTACAAAAAAATGGATGAAACTAGAAGCAGTTCGCTGTACACGTCAATGACGTTCGGACGAACATACAATGAAGTACACATAGTTCTTAAAATCAGTTGCCATAAAAAAACAACGCGCATGTGAAGATAGCGCGTCCAGAAAAAAAGAATTTCTTTAATTGAATATCCATAAAAAAATCTAGGGGGACATTCCCCCACCCCCGGCTAGGAACTGTAGTTCTTCACATAACAAATGCAGTCCATAGCCTTCAAAAATGCAGTGCGATGTATTTAACAAAGAAGTGCAATTACATCTAAAATGCAGTTCGGCAACTGAATCTGGTTCCTTCTACTGCCTACCACATACTAAAACAATGAGTGTCTGGAGATAGCGCGGTGGTTAACAATATTTTTGATGAAATAAAAACCCATGATCACAGATGACCTCCCACTCTGAGCGGTTGCATCGCTAAAAAGCCACGATCATAGACGCAACCCAACCAACGATCTGCATAACCGCATCGTCAGGGAGGTCGTGTGGTTCATCCGTTGCCCCCATCCTGTCCTTAAATTCAGACCTCCGCCAAGGCTTTCTCATCCACAACAACCGAAATCGTCATTGCCCTGCCACCACTTCTCTCCAACTCTTCGATCTCCAGAGAATACAACAAACCATTCTCCAGGCGATGGGGTTCATCAATGAGTTCAAGGAGGTGCAGTCCCATGGCAACACCAAGTTGCATGTGATCCACACCAACGACTTGCAAAAGGTGGCGACCATCATCGAGTAGTACGAGCGCCACCTCAAGATCCAGCGCCACAAGACCATCGGAGTCGATGTGGAGTACACCAATGAGGATGACAAGAAGCAGAGAGCCGCCCTTGTCCAGCTCTCCATTGGCAAGACTTAGCTGGTGCTGCTCTTCCAACTGAGAGTCCCTGACGATAGGTGCACACTATTCGACAACTTCCCGCTCGACCCCAGGCACACGTTTGCTGGCTACTCCATCGACGGTGACATAGAAAAGCTCAAGCACATTGGGCTGGAGATCGCCAACTTCATCGACATCTAGAAGGAATTGAGGGTGCCTGATGAGACCAAGCTATTGGACTCGCTTGCAGACATCTCTGGCATCCTCATCGACGACTACTACAACGACATGAAGAAGAAGCTGACCGGCGCAAAACACAGGTGCTGGGAGTGCATTCCCCTATCCATGAGGCACATCGAGTACGCAGAAAAGGACGCTTACACCGTGTATGAGATATGGAGCCGCATCACCATCACCCAGGACATGATTCGTCACGCAAAGATGGAGAAGCCCAAGAAGCGCGTCAGGACTTGGGAGACTACATCTAGTGAAGAAGGAGATGGTTCCATCCAAGAAAGTATCTTGAAGATTGCTTGATTCATTTTAGATTTCTCATTAGATTTGCTTGGTATCACGTTTATTGTTTTCTTATGCTAAACTTAGGTTTGCTTGTGATACAGTTTACCTTGTAATCATGCAGTTTGCTTATGTTATGAACAAGTATATTTCCAGTACAATATTGTACTTCTCCGTTACAATGTAGCGCAGTGCACTAAAATGTAAACGTTGCACGGATAGTATGTAATTCAGGCACTGCACAAAGGAGGTGCACATGGCAGTGCACAAACAGACTAACATGCAGTGCAAAAATGAAGATGCATGTCGTGCACAACGGTCATGTACAAGCAGTGCGGAAATGTAGGGACATCCAGTACAGAATGTTGACAAATACAGTGCACAACATTCTAACAAAGCAGTGCACACCCTACATTAAAAAACATATGAAGTGTATGAAAAAAATAGTTGCATATGAAATAAAAAAAGATGACTGCCAAGGTGCAACCTGGCTCCAGCCAATCTCGTACAAAGTCTGCGCCCACAGAGATCCTAAGTTGAGTCTGTTCTGAGCCACGATGAATGGGGCCAGGAACACATGGGTCGACAGGTCAGGTGGTGGGGCAATGAGCCCCGTGTGTAAGCACCCAATTAGTGTCAAGAGGAGTTTGCAAGCGTTGCCTCGCCAGCGCTTATAAACCGGTTGTGGGCGCTCTCGATAGGCAAGGTGGGACCAAACTTTAGCGCATACCCACAATGCACCGCGGCGCAGCCATGCCGGCAGGCCTACTTGGGTCGAATGTGACTTACTCCCCAACAGGCCCAACATGTGAGCGACATGGATATCTGCCTCACATTCCATGGCCCAATAAAGAAAACAAAGACTCAAAAATATTAAAAAAAAAGAGGGGCATTACAATGCGTTTATCAACAACAAATAAATAAAAGTTTTTTTAAAATTAATAACCACAAAAAATAGGGGGGTCCCTGTCGGTGTCAAAACGGGCAGACCTCGGGGTAGGGGGTTCCGAGCTGTGGGTCTAGGGTCGATGGGTAACAAGGGACGACGAACACAGTGTTTACCCAGGTTCGGGCCCTCTCGAAGAGGTAATACCCTACGTCCTGCTTGATTATATTGGATGTATGATGTGGTTTACAGAGTATTTCTACCTCGAGATCAGCATGAGCTAACCCTAAGGCTATGAGGTAATGAATGTAGCTCTAACCCTAATGACTACCACCCTCGGTTTATATAGACACCGATAGGGTTAGGGTTATCGAAGATAGATTACAACAAGGGTTTAAAGAGATACTGCGTCTTCTTGACTTGGAGGGCACACCACGGCTTCATAGATCTCCTGTCAATGTATGGCTTCACCAGTCCGGCCCACGTACGATGGGCCGTCGCCTCGAGGACCCCTTAGTCCATGACTCCCTCAGTAGCCCCCGAACTTGCCTCCAACGCCAAGACTTGTATCCAGCATCCACTCATCCGACCTGTATTCGGATTGCGAGGCAAGTTCTTCCATGTTCGGAACCAGGTGGTGTCCGGAATCTGAAACGGTAGTCTTACTTAACACAGAGGGCAATAAAAACATCGCTCGAGCATAAATAGTGCCTTTATCTGACAACTTTTTCCCTCTCAACGAACAGTCGCTTCCAGCCATCACACCAAGTAGTTACTATTTCTCAAAGCGCGACTCGAGGTGACGCCATGTTTGACATGTCCCCTCAAGGTGAAGATCGTGTCCTATTTTTCAGGGGATATGGTTAATGATTTTGATTCCCCTCCCCGCTCATAACGTTGCGGAGATATCGGGAAGTGGAGGAGCCAACGGCGTGGAAAAAGGAATCCCTGGCCTGCCCACAGCCTATAAAGGGGGGCTGCTAAAGTCTGCATCCCACACCCTCTTCCACCTTCCGCTTTCGCAGACCTTCAGAGCTCCAGCGCCCTTTCTCCCTGCTTCCATAGTGAATCCCACTTCACCTCCTTCGACCATGGCCGGATCTGGCGCCAATGGGAAGTGGGAGGCCTTCTCTGTCACCAACGGGGACATTTTGAAGCTGAAGGAGGCCGGCTACTTGCCGGCCAATGTTGCCCATCGGGCCCCTGAAGAGGGCCAGATCATCCCTATGCCTGGGCCGGGCGAAAGGGTAGTTTTTCTTCCCCATTTCCTTAGGGGGCTCAGATTTCCCATGCATCCCTTTGTGTGGGGGCTGATGTTCTTCTATGGGTTGGATTTTCATGATCTAGCCCCCAACTCCCTCCTCCACATCTCAACCTTCATCGTCGTCTGTGAAGCACTCCTCCGGGTCCGGCCGCACTTTGGTTTATGGCTGAAGGTGTTCAATGTCAAGCCCAAGGTGGTCGGCGGCGAGCATGCGAACTACGGAGGGGCCATGATTAGTAAGCTGACACGGGTCCAGTGGCCGGACGGCCACTTCATCGATAACGTCCGGATGTGGCAGAAGGAGTGGTTTTATATCACCGAGCCGAGGGAGGCCACATGGAGAGCGGCCCCCGCATTCAGGTCGGGACCCCCTACCCGATTGGCCTCCTGGACCACCAAGAGCCCAGACTGGGGGTGTGTCGCTGCACGAAAACGCTGTAGAAGCATGTCGACGGCATAATAGATACCGGCATGAAGCTGGTCAATGTGGTCCAGATCAAGCTCGACCGCCGGCTCCTCCCCTGCTAGGAGAGGGCCAAGCCTATGTGGGAGCATGAGCCTGAGGATCTAGCCACTGTGCGACACTTCTACGATATGACTCCTGACAAGATATGGGGCCAATTATTCCAGCCCCAGAAGGAGTGGCCGGTCGAGGGGAAGGACATCAGCCTTGACACCGCGAACCCCCCAAGGGAGGTGAGCGGCATTCTTTTTCGAGATGTGTTCGGATATTCACACCATGTTTGATTCGGTCTAACCCTGGTATGTGGATTTTGCAGGGCTGGCTCGCCAAGGCCAACAAGTTCCGCTGCCCGGCGCCTCTGCCAGAAGGGCCCCGATCAGAGCAGCTGGAAAAGCTGCTGGTCGTGGTGCCTTATGAGGCGCCCGCCAAGAAGGGAAAGAAGAAAGAAGGGTCGGAGGCCAAGGAGGGCCTCCATCATAGGGTTCGTCCGGGAAATCGGTCCGGGGACGCTGCAGCCTCATCCGTGCAGGATGGGGGTGAGGATGAGGATGAGGAGGAGAGTGCCTCCTTGCACTCCAAGAAGAGGGCGGCATCCGAGGACGTCGAGGAGGTCCAACATTCCCAGCCCCGAAGAGACAATGCCGGCCCAAGCTGGTTCTGTTCGACAGTTCAGACTCCGACAAGGAGTCCGAAGTGTCCGAGAAGGTTCCGGAGATGGAACTCAGGGTCAAGCCCCCGGCCATCAGGTTGGCATTTTTAGCAATCTTGTTTTTAGTAATTTGCTTTAGTTGAAGGTTAACCCCTCCGAGTTGCAGTCCCCCACGTGAACGCCCCACGGAGCAGATTTCGGAGGGGACGTCTCTGCCCGCCGAACTGGCGGATCGTGGGTCTATGGCACACTCTGCGCCTTCTCTGATCCCCGGAGAGGTTGAGGAGGTGCGGTCCCAAAGGACTCCTCCTCCCTCGAACACAGAGGAGGAGGTGGACGCCGTAATGGCCGAGGTTAACACCTTGGTCACCAAAGACCAGGAGGGAGCATCCCTCCTGGCTGACGAAGGAAAGGAGTCTGGACCATCCGGTCCCCATCCATCGACCACTCCCGAGCCCCCGAGGCCTTCGACGGCACAGGCTCCTCCCAGTAGGGAAGGGGCCGGGGAGCCAACGCCAGCGGCGAACACCTCTACACGGGTGGCGGCTGGCTGGCCGGACGTGCTGGAGGAGCTGGTGGACAATTCCGCCATCATTGACGGGCACCGCTCTCTTATGATTGCGGTGATGCAGGGTGTTCGGTCCGTCCAATTCGGACTGAACGACGCTGTCCAAGGCCTTCTAACAAGCTTTGAGGTAAGTCAAGTAATACTCTTTCCTCAAAATGCGGATGTAATTGATAGTTCGGGTAGGCCGTGTACGTACCAGCCCCCGAGACTCTGCAAGGACTTCGAAGAAAACTGCAGAGTATCAAATTCGGTGGGCCGACTAATGATGTCGATATTTCTGTGGCTAATGTAGGCATCTTCCGTGGCCGCGGCTGCTAATGCCGCGGCACTAGAGGAGATGGATCGGAAGCTCAAGCTTTTCGACAAAGAGCTTGACCTTGTCAACAAACGGCTTGACGAGGCGCAAGGTAAGCCCTGTGAGAAGATGTGTAATTTTCTTGACTTTGGATATTGACGATCCAGACTATATGCTAATCCTTTATCTTGATGATCCTGCAGCTGCTGCCGCCGAGGTCGAGGGCTTGAAGGAGGCCCTGAGGAAAGTAGAGGCCGAGGCGGCCGCGAAGAAGACGGCCGCTGAGAAGGCGGTGGCCGAGCTTGAGAAGGCCAAGCTTGCTGCTGATCAGCACGAGGCTCGGGTGACCAAAGTCCAAGTGGAGCTCCGGGATGCAGCCAAGAAGCTGGAGACCCTTGAGAAGGGGCTGGAGGAGCAATCCTCTCGGCTATCCAAGGCAGAGAAGGAGCTTTAGGAGGCGAGGAGTGATATGCGAGGTGTCCGGGAGGAGCTCCGCCGAGCCGTGCAAATTGCAAATGGTAAGAAATACTTGCTGCAGAGTGTGTTCAGAGGCAACAGGTTTGCCCAGCTGACGCGGGTCTGGTACTCCACAGGCGTCTTCGCCGAACTTTCGAAGAATGCGGCGGCCGCGGCGAGGCTCTATGACACCCTCGAGGAGAACTCCACACAACGGCTTTTCTAGTCACAGTTTCCGGACTCCGAGCGCCCCCCCCCCCCATTCTAAGCGATCAAATGAAGCAACTGATGGAGATGCATCGGATGTCGGAGCTGGCCGTGAAGGACCTCTGTGTCAGCCTGTGGCCGGCCAAGCCCATTCCGGACACCTACTTCGACCTTGTGCAGAAGCTGCGGGAGGCGCCGCTCTGGATTGATGCCGTAAAGCGGTCAGTGTGCCTTGAGGGGGCAAGGCTTGCATTTGCGAAGACCATGGTGCATTGGCTGAGGATTAATCCAATGGAGATGGCCACTAGTCATCCGCCCAAGGGGAAGGAGCATCGCCGCCCCGAGCAGTACTTCGCGCAGGTGTGACACCCCGAGACCGATGCTCCAGATGCCTTCCATTTAGTTGTTGTCGTGTGTTTATTATGTTTGTTGCATTATCATAATTGTTTTGCATATTTCATTCATATATGTTTATGCCATGATCATGTTGAGTGCCATTGCCATATTTTTCTTCTTGCATCATGTTCATCATTGGTTATATTGCATTGCCATGCCTATCTGTTGTCATAATGCTTTTGGTCATTCATGTTGTTACCATGAGCATCATGTGCATTGCACTCATCCTCATGCTATG
Organism: Thinopyrum elongatum; assembly: GCA_011799875.1. NCBI lineage: Eukaryota > Viridiplantae > Streptophyta > Magnoliopsida > Poales > Poaceae > Thinopyrum > Thinopyrum elongatum. Next base: position 459,254,495 of record CM022302.1, on the reverse strand, counting down.
TGTGGCCTTTATGTTGTGTGTGCATCAGTCCTTGCTATCTCTCTCTCAAGCCATGCCCATGTATCATAACCTCTCCCTTCCATCTTCTTTCATGTTTTGCAAGTGGCATTATTTCCCTCCTCCATTAATGTTCATCTTTTCCCTAGAAATCTTAGACCATGCCAGTTACCTCTCTGTCAAATTTCATTCCATTTGGAGTTGATTTGGTTGGGTTCCAAAATGCCTCAAGTTTGAATTAAATTCAAACTTGAATTATTTTTCTACCTCTAAAAATGTTCAAACCAATTTTATCAAATAGAGCACTTTTCCAGGAGCATGAGGGTATTATCACCTCTCTCAAATTCCTCTCCTAGCCCCCTGGCCTTTTCCTTTCTTTCAGCTGTTTATTTAAATAAACAGAAATTTAAAAGGAATGGAAAGGGCCCTTACCTGGGTCGGCCTCCCAGTGCAGCAGCAGCCGCGGCCCACCAGCGCGCCAGCCAGCCCGCGCGGCCTCGCCTCCCTACCTTTTCTCACCCAGGCGCGCTCACACCCCCGCTAGCCCCTCGATGTGTGGCACAGCCGGGCCCGCACGTCAGCGTCTGTCCCGCACCCGCACCCACCTTTCTTCCACCTCGGTCCCCCTCGCAGCGCACGCACATGGCCATGGTCGCGATGATGGCGTGCTCCACCCGTCGCCCTAGCCCTCTATTTAACCCCTCTCCATGTCCACCGAACCTCTAGGGTTCCCCTCTCCCCCTCGCCACCGCCGCCAGAAGCATAGCCCCCAGATCCGTCGTTCTCCGTCATACCCGAGCGCATCCGAGCGCGCGAGCTCAACGCCGGTGTGCTCCCCGTCGCCCTCCGCCTCGCCAACCTTGTCGGTCTTCTTCCCCGTCATCGACTACTTCCCCGTCATCGACTACGTGGAGCCGAGGCCCTCTGCAGCAACACCGTCTTCTTCTTCATCTCCGGCCACCACAAGTGCTCGATCACCGTCACCGCCGTCTCCGACCTCCTCCCGAGCAGCCGAGCGCACCCACGTGCTTGTGGTGAGCTCATAATCCTCCCCATCTCTCTTTCCCCCTCATTTGCATGCTCTAAGCATGGCCACCATGTGCGCCCGTACCCGCCGCCGTCGGACCTCATCGCCGACGTGTGATCCATCCTCCATAGCTCCTCCGAGTGTGTCCGTAGTGGTCGCCTTGACGCGTAGCGTCGATTTCCACTTCTTGCCATCGTGTTTGACCTCCGTAGTGCCCAGTTCAAGCTCGCTGCAGCCGCCACTATTTCCTCGTCGCCGACGACGCTCCCGTCGTCGTCCGGTGGCGTGCGTGCCTCGCGTGTGTGCGGGATCCGCTTGCGGTCCCGATGCGCCCCTCCGCTGCTCCGTATGGTCGCTGGAGACAACTCCGGCGAGCCTCACCGCCGTGCCCGTCGCCGTCCGGCAGCTCCCCTGCCTTGCTCTGCTTTGCCCTGCCGCAGCCACTGCCAGGTGGGCCCCACGGGACCCACTGGTCAGCTAGACAGGGGACCAGGACCCACATGTCATCCCCCCAAAACCCCTCTTTTCTTTTTCCATTTATTTTAACCCAGTGAACTTCCATTTCTGGAAAGGGCCCGCTTTCCATTTCGGGCAAGCCCATTTCTGGACATTCCAAATCAAGCATTTTCCTTTTCTGTCTATTTTCCATTTCTGGCAATATTCCACTTAATGCATTTGTGAGCATTTTTCTACAGTAACCCCTACGTATTATATATCATTTTGGGCTAGAAAAATCCACCTAATCCAATGGTGGCATCCATTTCATCATTTTAGCAAGTTTTGGAACATGTTATTTTTACAGTATATGCCATTTTGTCATTTTTATATGATTTGGTGTGATTTTCATATGAGCAATTTCATGATATGAATAGGAGCACAAACATGCCATCTTACTGCTAGTTTTTATCCCATGCCACGATATGCATTGTAGTGAGTGAAACAAGCTTGCAAACATGCCTACTGAAATCTGTTCCTGCCATGACATGTTTATTTTGGTCTGAATCTGTCAACATAACTTGCCATTTTGCATTGATGCTATCATCATATCAGTAGATCTTTGGAGCATGATCAGTAAGGGAGTTTTGTTAAGTGCATTTAGTACATGAATGCCATGTTATTGTTTGTCATGATAAGATCCTGTAGCATGTAGTTTACTAGCTCTAAACATTGCTATCTGAATCTGTTTTCTGCCATGTCCAGTATTTATCTGTAAAACTGTTATCATTTGCCTTTTTGCCATGCTGTTTTGATGATGATCTAGTGAGTTTTAGAAATAGATCAGTAAGCATGTTTTGTAGTAGATGCTATGCACTATCAAGCCATGTCCTTTGATCCCTTGTTTGAGTTCTGCATCATATTTAAATGTTGCATCGAAATTGCCATGTTGCTGTTATGGTCAGTTTTGCATTGCATATTGTTTTGCTCACCGTTTGGGCTCCGTGGATCCGTTTCTGACAATCTTTATATCGATTTCAACCGAAATCCTCCAATATTTCCAGTGGCATGCTTGGTTTACAAAGATTCTTCCCATATCCATTTTTTCTTCACCGTTTCCTTCCCGTTGATGTATCCCTCGTTCCGGTAGAACCGTAGCTCCGTGCATAACGATCTTCATATGCATTCATGATAGAATTGTATGTAGAACATGTTCTTTGCCATGACATGATTCATTAAAATGGACATACATCATACTTGGTTGTGCATCATGCCTTGTTCATGTGTTGTTTGTTTACCATGTTGTTTGCTTCTTTCCGGTTGTGCTTCTTCTCGATAGTTCCCAGTACCATTGCGATTGTGAGGATTCGTTCGTCTACTCTTGGTTCGTCTACTTCATGGACTCAATCTTCTTCCGAGCGGGATTTCAGGCAAGATGATCATTACCCTGGATACCACTACTATCTTTGCTTTGCTAGTTGTCTCGATACTATCGCTATGTCGCGCTACCTACCACTTGTTTATCAAGCCTCCTAAATTGCCATGTTAAGCCTCTAAACCACCTTCCTAGCAAACCGTTGTTTGGCTATGTCACCGCCTGCTCAGCCCCTCTTATAGCGTTGCTAGTTGCAGGTGCAGTTGCAGGTTGTTCCATGTTGGGACATGGATATCATGGGATATCACAATATCTCTTATATAATTAATGCATCTATATACTTGGTAAAGGGTGGAAGGCTTGGCCTTTTGCTTGGTATTTTGTTCCACTCTTGCCGCCTTAGTTTCCTTCATACCGGTGTTATGTTCCTTGAATTTTGCGTTCCTAACGCGGTCAGGGTTTATGGGCCCCCTTGACAGTTCGCTTTGAATAAAACTCTTCCAGCAAGGCCCAACATTGGTTTTACCATTTGCCTAATAACAACTAAAACTTGCATAGGGAGTTTCCGGACCCCGAGGATAATTAATCAACAACCCGGGCCAGTGCTCCTCATGAGTGTTGGTCCAAAACAGAGTCGTGTGCGGCTTCCCCCGGGGCAACTCGGGTCTCAATTGCTGTACGCTGTGCTCATCCGATCGTGGCCTGAGACGAGATACACGTGGCTACTATCAGGGTGTCGGCACATCGAGAGGTCTTGCTAGTTTTGTTTTACCATTGTAGAAATGTCTTGTGCACCGAGATCTCGAGCTTGATCGGGGTGTTCCGAGATGGAGGGTTGTCTCCGTGGATCGTGAGAGCTTATCATGGGCTAAGTTGGGACACCCCTGCAGGGTTTAATCTTTCGAAAGCCGTGCCCGCGGTTATGTGGCAGATGGGAATTTTTAATATCTGGTTGTAGAGAACTTGACACCAGATCCGAATTAAAATACACCAACCGCGTGTGTAACCGTGATCGTCTCTTTTTGAGTGAGTTCGAGAAGAGAACACGGTGGGGTTATGTTTGACTCATAAGTAGTTCAGGATCACTTCATGATCATTACTAGTTTGTGACCGTTATGCGTAGTTTCTCTTCTTACTCTTGTACTCGTAAGTTAGCCAGGATACAACGCTTAGTGCTGCTGCAACCTCACCACTTATCCATTCCATACCCATTAAGCTTTGCTAGTCTTGATAGCCATGGTAATGGGATTGCTGAGTCCTCATGGCTCACACTTTACTACAACAACAGTTGCAGGTACAGGTAGTGCGATGATCTTGATGTGAGAGCGATGTTTACTTGTTTTGGAGTTCTTCTTCTATTTCTTCTTCGATCATGGGATAGGTTCCTGGTCGGCAGCTTGGGCTAGCAGGGTGGATGTTATTTGTGTTTTCCGTTTGATTTCATCCGTAGTCGGATACCTCTCTTCTTTATGATGTTTGATGTATTCGTGTGGCATTTGTATGCCTTTGTATGTATCCCCATATATTATGTAATGGTACGATGTAATGATATCCACCTTGCAAAGCATCTTCAATATGCGCGTCTATCCTTGGTGGGACCTTCGAGTTCCTCTCAGATAGGGTTCCATATTGGGTGTGACAGCAGGTGATAGCCGGAGCACGGGCGATAGAAGGCCAGTGTTTGAAAGATGTAATTTTTTAGTGATTGTGTTTAAGTTTGTACCAAGTGGACCTTATGCTTTATTATGCATCTGCCTAACTTGTTTTATATTGGCGTGATTTAATTTTGACTCCTGTGTGGCCGTAAGTTTATTCTGAAAGCTACTAGTCGTCGGCTTCAGCCCCCAAGTGAATATCACGAGGGGTGTTTCGTCTCCGCACTGTTACCCTTAGCCAACGTCTTGGTGCCCGGAGGCGGTAGTGCGGGAGCGAAACCAGGCAATCGGGCTATTCGATTTTATTGCTTTCACTTAGCCATAGGATCTTGACGGTGGGGACTAGGGACTAGCCCCCGGTGTATTGTGATGTACTTGGGGATCGAAACTTGCCCTTTCCGATCACATGGTTTGTGTTAAGACGAACCCTTCGTGTGACACGGCGAAATCGCCAACAATTTTTAGAGTCAAGCCTCGTCATCAGATCGCAGACTAGTTCGCGCTTACTATGATGGTCAGTTTTCGGCTTTTTCCTCCTGAGGTACTTGACCGGGCAAACCAGAAGTACAATCGCAGGGGTTCACCCTTTGCCCTCTTAGCCGAACGTGCGGAACATAAGAGGTAAACACATGAGCCGGGCAACCCAACTATTGACCCAAGACATAGTTTGGAACAGATGCATATAGTGCAATATCCGAGACGCCGAACACCTAGCAGAAAGCGGTGCCGGACTTTAAGATATTGAGCTGATATATAAATCTAACTCTTGACTAGTTAATATATTTTCATGCCGGGCTGTTCGAAGAGCGAGGGAGAATCGGAAAGGGAATAGACAAATCGCAGGATGCGGATATCCGAACACCATACAGGGTATTTTTATTATTTCTTGTAAGCTCGGGATGTCTATCCGTACAATTCAAACTGCGAAGGCAATACTTGTAAAAGAAAAAGAAAGTTTACAGATTAAAGGTTGACACAGGGCCTTGATGCGTGAGTTGAAACCTTCATTGTGCCCTGCTGCATGTCTGCGCCTTTGCTTCTGATAGGTGGGGGTTGGGACCTTCGATGAGACCTTGATGGGCGAGGACCCTGCCAATGAAGCTTTATGCTTGGGGGTATCCGGAATTGGTCCCCAGGCCATCCGAAGACCAAGTAATTCCGAAGTTCGGTTTAACCAAACATGCACTTCGGATTTATTGATATATGCCTCACGGCTGCCCATGGTATTTTGAGTGCGAAGTTGTGCTGACAAGGCACGTAGAGCGTGAAGAATGTGGGCGTGCCATGGGGCGCGTATCTCTATTTGCGGCAAACGCATGCGGGTTCCCATAAAGGGGAACAGGTTAGAACCCGTTTGCTATTGTCGTCGGCCTTTACGGCAGGTCGGCATCCGGGCCTATATGGGCCGGTGTGGTCTTCGGCCGCTAGGGACGCAGTGTGCTCTTCGGTTCAAAGTGAGTGTTCCATGTTGCCGTTGATAGTTATGACGCCCGAGGGGTCACGCATATTCAACTTGAGGTAGGCGTAATGTGGAACGACATTGAATTTGGCGAACGCTGTTCGGCCGAGGAGGGCGTGCTAGCCACTGCGAAAAGGTGCAATATCGAAGATCAAGTCCTTGCTTCAAGCGTCACGGTGCCCGTGCAGCAGGCCTCCACTCCCAGAATGACCCCCTTAAAGGTGGTGTTACTGGGTTTAATCCTTGATGGATCGATCCCCATTTTCCTCATTGTATCTTCGTATATCAGATTAAGGCTACTTCCTCCGTCCATTAGGACTCTAGTGAGGTGGAATCCATCGATGATGGGGTCTAGCACTAGGGCTGCGGACCCTCCATGGCGTATGCTGGAGGGATAATCCCTGCCATCGAATGTGATCAGGCAAGCTGACCTTGGATTGAACTTCGGCGCTACTGGCTCGACTGAGTATACATCCCGTAACGCTCGCTTCCTCTCCTTCTTCGGTATGTGGGTTTCGTAGATCATGTTTACCGTCTTGACCTCGGAAGGGAAGGGTTTCTGGCCTCCACTATTCGGCCTGCGGGGCTCATCATCGTCCTTGCTTCGTGGGCTTTTGCCCGATTCTTCGGCTGTGAGTTTGCCGGCCTGTTTGATCAGCTAATAATTTCGGTTGGAGAGGTTGGCAGGCTTCTCTGATGTGCTGTGAATCTGACAAGGCCTGTCCAAAATTGTGTCTAGTCTGGATCGGCCATCATTGTTGCCTTTAGGGGCTTTGTTTCGGGGTCCGGACTTCTGATTTCGGAATCTGGCATTTACTACCGTATCCTCGCCCTCGCCGGCATTGTGGTGATGTTTGTTCTTGCTGTGTCGGGGCTTTCCATTTCCGTCTCAGACCTCAGAGGTACCGGGTGTGTCTAGGTTGGTGTTCTTGCGAGCAAGCCAACTGTCTTCGCCTGCGCAAAAGCGGGGTCATGAGGGAAGTAAGGGCTTCCATAGTTCTTGGTTTGTCCTGGCCGAGCTGCCGTACGAGCCATTTGTCTTTGACACTATGCTTGAAGGCAGCCAAGGCTTCAGCATCCGGACAGTTGACGATCTGGTTTTTCTTGGTCAGGAATCGGTTCCAAAATTGTTGGGCAGATTCTGCGGGTTGTTGTGTGATGTGATTTAGGTTGTCAGCATCCGGAGGCCGGACATAGGTGCCCTGAAAGTTTGCTCGAAAAGCATCCTCAAGCTCTTCCCAGCAGCCTATAGAGTCTTCGGGAAGGCTGTTCAACCAGTGTCGAGCTGGACCTTTGAGCTTTAGCGGCAGATATTTAATGGCGTGGAGGTCATCTCCTCGCGCCATGTGGATGTGGAGGAGGAAATCCTCTATCCATACGGCTGGATCTGTGGTTCCGTCATATGATTCGATGTTCACGGGCTTGAAGCCTTCCGGGAATTGGTGTTGCATCACCCTTTCTGTAAAACACAGGGGGTGTGCGGCGCCCCGAATTCGGGCTACATCGCGTCTGAGGTGCTCGGCCCTCCGGGCCTGCTGTTGCTCCCGGATTCTATCGTTTCGGTTTAGCCGATCCTAGTATCCTTCCCGGTAAGCGGGCAGGTCCTCTCTGGGTCCGTAGATGGACCTGGTAGGACCTCCACGAGCGTCTAGGTCGTGGCGGAGGTCGTACTCATAAGTAGGCCACATTTGATCCTTGTCGTGACGGCGAGGTAGGGCGGCTCGGTGTTCGGCCTTGTCAGCTTCCTTGTCCCGCCCTCTAGGGATGTGGTCCGGCTGTTCGGTGTTTGTGTACGCCGGGCGTGTTGGCTCTATGTCCTCGTCATCGAACTGGGCAATAGCCTTCGCTTGGGGTAACTCCTGGTTGGCAGTTCACGGCCATACCCTTCTTCGGCAGCTAGGACTTTGGTCCATCAGTCGTTGAGGATGTCCTGTTCGGCTTTGATTTTGCGTTTTTATTTCTTTAGGCTGCGGGCGGTGGCTAGAAGCTCCGCTTGAACCATTCATGCTCCAGAGGGTCTTCGGGGACGATAAAATCATCCTCCCCAAGACTAGCGTCCTCTTCAGAGAGTGGGAGGTAGTTGCTATCCTCGGAGTCGTCGGGGTTTTCTGAATTGAGCGGGTCCTCCTGCCCCGCGGGGTCATCCTGATGATGTTCGAAGGCTTTGTCTCTGGCGAGGTCATCCGTATTATTTACGGTGCCATTCTCCGCTGAGTCCATGTCGCTCTCATGGCTTCGACGTGGCTTTGATCGACGGTGCTGTTTTCGGCGTTTGGGCGGCTCATCTCTGGGCTTGCCTCTATCCTGATTGGGAGTGCCATCGCCGTCTTTAGGGGTGTCCACCATGTAAATGTCATAGGTGGAAGTGGCCGACCAGCGGCCGGTGACGAGGGGGGGGGGCAACATCGGCATTAGCCATGGCTCCGTCCCCCTCGTCCATGTATTCGGTATTCTCCGAATTATAGTCTAGCATATCGGTTAAATCATCGATAGTGGCTACCAAGTGGGTGGTGGGTGGGACGCAAAATTCCCTATAGTACGCCTCGACGGGTTGATGATCATGAGCGGGGGAGAGGTCCTCCTGGATCATCATTTTTTGGATTTGGTCCAACGCCTCATTTATCATAGCGAGGGTCGCTGAACTCGAGGGCTCTGAGCCAGATCCCGTTGTAACAGGGGTAGTCAATGCCCTAGCCAGTCCTTTTTTTCTACAGGTCGAGATAAGCTCGGGGTGCAGAACCGGATCCTCGATTGGGTCCGCACAGTCATCGAAAGTCAAGGACGGATTTTGATCGCTGCATGTAGGTTCCACGCCGGGGTTTGAGATTGAGTTGCTTCGGGCCGGGGGTAATTCCTGGCCATTGGCCGCCACTTCGTCATGGGAGCTCACGGCTGGGTGGGCATTGTGGAGGAACAGTTCGGCCGAGATTCACTCTTGGCTTCTGCCTCCAGATCCTGCCTCGAAGGTCGGGGATAAGTCCTCCGCCAACATGACGGGTTCAAGCGAAGGTGGAGTCTGGCCACCGTTCGAGGCGGAGCTTTCCTGGCTCGAAGCTGCTGTAGCCGATCCGTAGATCGGATTGAAGGGAGACTCCGGGGCGGGCACAACGAGGCCTGCGTGAGTGCGGGAAGGGGTAGTGAGTCCGGTGAAGAACAGATCGCCCCATGAGTCCGCCACATATTCCAGGTTGCCGAATCGAATTCGGTGTTCGGGGGCAAAGTTGTCGATCTGATCCAAATGACCTGTCGGGTCGGCGTGCAGTACGATGCTGCCGAATGCAAAGAGTTGACCGGGGACGAAGAAGTCCCCAGATCTGATGCCTTCTCCTATGATCAGGCGAGCCATCGATCCTTTGGGCGACCCTACAGCGGAACTCTCAATGAAAGCACCAATGTCGGTGTCAAAACCGGCAGACCTCGGGGTAGGGGGTCCCGAAGTGTGGATCTAGGGTCGATGGGTAACAAGGGACGACGAACATAGTGTTTACCTAGGTTCGGGCCCTCTCGAAGAGGTAATACCCTACGTCTTGCTTCATTATATTGGATGTATGATGTGGTCTACAGAGTAGATCTACCTCGAGATCACCATGAGCTAACCCTAAGGCTATGAGGTAATGAATGTAGCTCTAACCCTAATGACTACCACCCTCAATTTATATAGACACCGATAGGGTTAGGGTTACCGAAGATAGATTACAACAAGGGTTTAAAGAGATACTGTGTCTGCTTGACTTGGAGGGCACACCATGGCTTCATAGATCTCCTGTCAATGTACGGCTTCACCATTCTAGCCCACGTACGATGGGCCATCACCCCGAGGACCCCTTAGTCTATGACTCCCTCAGTCCCCACAACCCCCTGAGCCAGCAACTATAGGTTGTTCACATAAAAAATACAGGAAGCTAGAAGTCACAACAGAAATGTAGTCTGCAGGCTCCAACAATGCAATGTGGTATGTTCAAGGAAGAAGTGATGTTACTTCTGAAATGCAGTTCGGCAAATAGACTCGGATTCCTTCTACCGCCTACCACCAACCACAACATTTATTACTTTTATTGTAAAACTGGCAGTAATCCAGGCTGCATAAAATCTATTCATTCGTGCTCCGGACTCACAGAACTCCTCCCTCTTCTTATTTTCTCAAAGTCTAGATCTAGGATTCTGCCCACCCCCCCTATTCTCTGCCTTTCCTCTGATCCTGCCATGGACTGTTCGTGCGACTGCTTGGCAAGATGGTGCCGATTGTGGAGGTATGTGTGTACTCTGATGGTCTGGAGCTCACCGAGACTCAGTGGTGCAGTTAGCTCTCCTGCCTCCTGACCATGAACCATGGTTTTCGGGCACCATTTCTTTATCGCCTCACAACTGCAGACCTAGAGGGATCATGGGTATGTCTTTTCCCTCTTAGTTTTTGACCATTTTATGTTGCAAATCCCCATCTGAATGTGTATTTCCATCACTTTCTTCAGTCTTATCATCAATGTCAAGATCTGTGTTTTTGTTCAGATTTGTCAGTAATTAACACTAGGTGGTTCTATCTATTTTTCTTCAGTCCCATGTCAGGTGTTAAAACTAGTTAGATTCGAACCTGAACAGACGATCGACAACACACGAACAAAGCAGTTCCATCGCCCAATGTTGCAGTTCTCTTTCTATTCGAATGCAGTAGACTATACCTAAGCTTGTAGTGCCAAAGTGTTAACAGAATAGTATATATATTGTACTAAAGTTAGTAGTCGAGTCCGTATATATTTTGGTTCATATACTGCAACTGCATTCTTAATAGTAGTCATATATCTATACATATTTAAGTTAATATAAACAGATCCAATTAAGATATAGCAAACCGTGTGGTGTTTACTTATACATATTCTTTTTCTATGCATGCCCAATTACAGAAACGGCCATCCACAATAATGTTTGCTGCTCCAAGTTCAGGGAAGCTTAACTTGGAAACCGTTCAGAAGAATAGGTAAGAATATATGGAAGCTGCCTACCACATTGACTCTGATGGTTGCTTCAACATGACTGCTCGCTCGAAGGAGTTTGTCTCCCAGAATGGGTTTGAGGCCGGAGAAGTGGTGATGGTGATGTTCTATAGGAAAAAAGACACCCTGTTATTTAGAATATTTTCACTATAGGTTGTCTAAGATAAAGCAAGCCCTTTGTTACATATTTCCAATCTTTGCTTATGATGTATGCTTTTAAAATTATGTCCATCAGACGGCGCAACTCTATGTTCTTCAGACGGTTTGAACGGTCCTTTTTTAATGTATGTTAGCTCATCTGTATCATTTTATCATTCTTTTGCGTAGTTGGTGGAAGAAATACTGTTCTCTAATACAGATAGTGCGGTGTGCTATATTAAAAAATACAGTGCTCTAAGTAGTAGCAATGTAGTTCGAATGGTCGAAAGTTTGTAGTTCACCTCTGTATTTTAAAAACTTGTCGTAGTATCCAATTCTTTTTTGTATAACAATGCAGTATGAGAGTGCAAACTTTGCAGATCGCTCAACCACAGAATGCATTTTTTTAAATGAGAAATCTCAGAAGCTATCATGTACACTATAATGTAGTTCTAGTGTAGTCCACTACTTACAAACATGCAATACACTGCAACATATGAAAGAACAGCAACAATATAAACAAAGCAATAGGGGGCGACTAACAAAGGTTAGCAAATACAGTCATAGTTTGATAGCTTGCCTAATCGATGTGCAATCACTCAATTTTGAAGAACAGGCCGCAAATAATTCAATCGAGCTTATGGGCCAAAAAAAGTAACGAATGAACAACAGGCGTTGTTCTCAAAATTAACACTAAAATATACTGATTACAGATGCAATAGAGTCGATTAAAACAAAAGAAAGATACTAATTACAAGATTCAAAACACATCAACGCGCAAAATCCAAAAATCAAAAAACAGATAGGAGTGGACGAAGCTCATCACGCCCGCACAATCGATTTCACCAAAATTGATACCTGATTACCAACAAATATGCAGATTATAGCAGAACGGGAGCAATTAAACGAACTCAAGCTAAGAATTCCTATTTACAAACCACATCCGAGCACAAAAAAATCGCATCACACACGAACACAAATGAACAGACGAGAGCTCGTCCACCAAATCGGTCAATTTGTGCAGATTTTAGTCGAGATTCCCATAAATTACAAAGAATAAAGGACAACGGGCATCCAAAAACAACTAAAATCATCCCGCAACACCCGATTGCATCCAGACACAACAAAAAATACACTTCCGTGATGATACGTGTTTATCAGAGTAGGTCACATTTTCTGTCATGCATGTACATCCATGACGATTTTATGACAGAATCAAGATAGTCATACATGTGCTGTCGTAGAAATGTTCCATGACAATACCAAAATTATCATCACGGAAGTGTCCACTTCCATGACGATAAATGGCGCGTCATGGAAGTGCTTTCATCAAGGGTAACCGACACGTGTCATCCACCATAACGGGTCACCGTTAAGCTATCGGGTTCTAGTTTGGATCTGAAAACTCGTTAACAGCCCAGACCAATGGGGATTTTCCACGTGTAAAATTCTCAATGGCCAGAGGAACCACGTGTCGGCTCAACGTTGGGACATATGTCCTCCACTCATTGGACGGGAGGCGCTTATGATAGGTCAACACGTGGCACGGCCCAACAGAGGCCCATTCAGGTGAAAAGGCCGGCCCATTTGACTTGGTCAAAAGGTAGCGAGCTGGCCCATAGATAGCCTATTAACGGCCTGTTCGCATATAGCCCATTTACAGCCCGCTAACTCACGGCCCGTTATGGCCTATCCGAATTGGGCCCAGTAGAGTCATCTGGGCCATCCAATATGATTCCAGACCGTTGTAACTTCCGGCCCATGTATGGCCCATGACGTCTTTCGGCCCATATGAGGCCCTTTGTAACTCTCGGCCCATTAAAGGCCCGTGGTGAAACTGGCCCATGATGAACAGTGTATCGCTTTACACCCATTAATGGCCCATTATTCCATTGGGCCGTTTCCAGCCCGTGTTACCTTTCGGCCTTCTAAGGGCCCATTTATTCTTGGGCTCATTTCCAGCATTCGGTTACTTATGGTCCGTTACTGGCCTGTTCCGCTTGTGGGCCAAATTCAGCCCGTGGTTACAGTCGGCCCGTTTGTGGTCCGTTAACCCATTGGGCTGTTTTCATAGCGGTATCAAATACAGCCCATTAACGACCCGTGATGCCTGTCAATAGAATTAAGCATGTTATACATTTCGGCCTATTAACGGCCCGTTATGGTCGGGCCATAAACACACGATTTCCACTCTAGCCCGTTTACAGCCCATTTTGCGGACCATTATTGATTATACAGCCCGTCGAGGGCCCATGGATCCTACAGCCCGTAGGAGGCCCATGGTCACTACAGCAGGTAGCTGGACCATGGTTACAACGGTCCGTATGTTGCCCATGGTTATTGTTGCCTAGTTATAAAAAATAGGTTATTGTGGCCACTAGAAAAACGCGGAAAAAGAACTGCAGTGACTACAAGCAAACAACTAAACAAGACAATAAGGAAATAAATAAGAAAGCAACTAACGCTAGGCTATTATGGCTATTACACATATTACATCCACTGGGCCTCAAATTTCGCCCCCAGTGCAATATAGGGAACAAACCAGCATATCACATACACTGGTTGTCAAAGTTGGCGACCAGTGCAAATAAACACCGCAGCAAAACAAGTCCAGAACTAAAACCATTTAAGAAGAGCTCAAGAAACAATATCCTGGGTACCCAGCATGCTGGCAAGATGCTTAGCAAGCTTATTAACTTTCTCTTGTTTGGCGCTTAAATCCTCCAGCGCTTGCTGTTGCACCAGAAAGTATGCATCTGAATTCTGCAGGGACTTCCTCAGTCCTTCGGCTTCGTGTCGCAGCACATCTGATTGATGTCTTTCAACTTGAAGTTGATACTCAAGAAGACGAACTAATTCAGCCAGCGAGTTCAAAGAGCTTGTGCCAGCAGTAGTGGCCAGTAACTCGAACACTACATCAAGACAAGACTTTGGGGTTGTCTCACTGTCGTCAAGATAGTTTTTATCAGCTTTCTTCGAGACCAACAGGGATGTCTCACTATCTTGAACCTTATCTGCATTACTTCCTTTACCATTGCATAACAGGGTACTCTTCTCCAATATTTTGTCCGCATTCTAAAAGAGAAACAAGCAGACACATCACAGGTTTACCATGTAGTATATGAAACTCATTTTGGTAAATCAGTTCAGTAGTAAAGTGGACAGGATAACAGCATGAAACAAACATATATCTATGTACCATGGTCACTATATGGTCTATATCATTCTAGTTTTTGTTGCCAAATCAAGATAGAGACACAGTTCAAATAATATCTGTTTAAGACAAAGCAGCATAGACAGAATATAAGTGTGGGAAACTACACAGCAATAACAACACTTGTAATGTGCATGACATGAGAACATAACTGTTTATTCAATTGAAATTGAAATCAACATAGAGCAAGTTACAACAGCAAACCAGTTAAAGAAACAGGTTCAAAACATACCTATTGCACCATTGGAGTTTCAATTCCATCCTTCAAATTTGAAAATAGTTGGTATGAGTAAATACAGTGATGCAAGAGCAAAGGAGTATGAACCATAGCTATAGAACCTGACCTGAGAACAATTCTTCTTCTGCTTTAAGCATTGAGTTGGGGTTCGTGTGACACCCTGGTTTTGACAACTTTTTCTTTTCAAAATCTTTTTGGCTTTATTTGAATTTTGGATGGTTTTTGAATCCTTTCAAGTGACTTTGGACTTATAAATCCTTGAACCTCTTGATCCAAAACCATCACCACCTTGCCAAAACCCTGTCACATCCCTCTTGGACCAAATTTCAATATTTAATCTTTTCCAAGTAATTATTTTCTTCCTTGGGAAAACTATGACATCACTATGGGTTGTGAAGCAACCTATAGTTCTGATGATCAGAAAGGTCCCAAATTTGTGCCACACCTTCTCATCATCATATAGCCTCATAATCTCCAAAAATGTTCCATTGCCCAATATTAAATAATGGCCAGAATAATTATTTTCTCTCTGGCCAGAATTGTCCATTTGTGAAGCAGCCCTTATTTTCCTAACTCAGAAACTCCCCAAATAAATTCTCTGAGGTACTAGAGAACCTATCTAGCCACAATACCCAAAAATATCATCTTGGCCAATACAACTTTTTAGCAGCAAAATTCTGCCAAGTTTCTGCTCATTTTGAACCTCTGTGAAGGAAGTGCCATCTAGAGATTTCCCCTTGAGCTGAAATTTTTATGGCATCTCCTACTCACCAAATGAATCCCACACACCAAAAATCAGCTTCACCAGATCAACCATATGAGTGAACCAAGCTGATCAAGTTTCTGGACCAGTACGGCAGGTTGCACATGAACCCCTGTGACGCCCCCGGCCCGATCGTGCACTAATCATACACGCAAATGCACACGATCAAGCCTAAGGACTCACGGGAAGATATCACAACACAACTCTAAAACATAAATAAAGTCATACAAGCTTTATATTACAAGCCAGGGCCTCGAGGGCTCGAATACATAGCTCGATGGCATACAAGCGTCAGCGGAAGCATCAGATATCTGAGTACAGATATAAAAGAGAAACAGAAAGGCCTTTAGAAAGGCGGGGCAAAAATAAAACACTACGATCGAAAGGCGCAGGCCTCCTGCCTGGGACCCTCCGATCCTACTCCTGGTCGTCAGTCAACTCGTAGTAGTATCCATCCTCTGGGTAGTAGTAGTAGCGATCGTCGGGGCATCTGTCCCAGGGGGCTCCGTCCTCTGGTCACGACAAACTGATACGGGGAGGAAAAGGAAAACAAAGCAACCGTGAGTACTCAGAAGTACTCAGCAAGCAAGGATCTACACTACATATGCAGCAATATCAAGGGGAGGCTGTATATGTGGACTGGGCTGCAGAAATGCCAGAATAGAGAGAAGGCCTAGTCCTATCGAAGACTAGCATCTTCAGCGGTCTTGCAGCAGTAGAAGAGAGTAGAACAATACCATATAATGTAGCAGTAATAATATCAACCTCACCCAGAGATCCTTTCTCGACTCCCTGCGAGAAAGCAATCCCAGAGCCATAAAGTCATCAAACCTCGTCCTGAGATCCCTTCTCGACTCCCTGCGAGAAGCAATCCCAGAGCCATATATACAGGTCTCATCACAGGTATCCAGTTCTAAATTGTATCAATCAGGATACAACTCCGAGTGTCCTTTACCGTAGGACCGGCTATCGATAGAAGTGTTCTTCCCTGCAGGGGTGCACCAACTTACCCAACACGCTCGATTAACTCCGGCCGGACACACTTTCCTGGGTCATGCCCGGCCTCGGCCAAACGACACATCGCAACCCTACCTACAGCTCAGCAGAGAGGTCCCCGCCGGTCTACATCCTAAGCGCAAGGGGGTCTTGGCCATTGCCCCTCGCCCTCCGGGTCGTTGCGTACATGGCCCAGATCCAAGCACCACCGAAATGGCGCCAATCACTCCATGCCGCACTGCTGAACTGGACGTCTGACAGAGCTTTCGGCTGATGCATACGATGCAGAACGCCCATACTATGCCCACGTGATGGTTAGTGCTATCAGACCAGAGGCCTGCTCGGATCAAATATCCAAATCGCTAGGACTAGGGGCTTGCGGAAACGAGCAGAGACTCACGAAAGATGTGACCCCGTCGCCCCGTCTCGAGGACTTGCGGCAAGGGTTAAGAATGCCCGACCGCGCCTCGTATTCACCACTCGGGCACCACACTGGCAACCCGCCTTCACATCACACGCGGGTACCCCTCAGGGTCGACCCGCCTTTCCAAGTAACATTGTAAAGTCCAAGTATCCGTGTGTCCATAACATCAGGGAATCCGAGATATCACCCTCATTGAATTCCCACTCGATGTATCCGTCAAGGTGAACTAGGAGGAATCACCCTCACTGGGTCCACACTTGAGGTGTTGTACGACAGCGTCGTTATCGGAAGCGGTGAAAGAGGAATCACCCTCGATGACCACGACCGAATAGCTACTCTACAGAGTTAACATCAGAAGTGCTACAAGAGGTTTCACCCTCGGCACTCGATAGTAACGCTGCAGTGTCGTTACAACTAAGGGGGGTGATGTGCGGTGTCGGGTCCTGGTCTTCAATCCCATTGATCGGGTCTTCTGACGATCCAGCGCGGCAGTCGGGATAAGTGGGGTCACTGATAGGTCTCTACCCAGCCTAGACTAAACAGTTTAGGATATGTAGGTAATTATCAACAGCAGGTTACAATGAACAGGCTATGCATCAGAATAGGTAAAGCAGCAGCAGCAGTAATTCTAATGCAAGCATGAGAAATTAGAATGGGCGATATCGGTATGCTCAAGGGAGGGGCTTGCCTGGTTGCTCTGGCAAGAGAGAGGGATCGTCAACGGTGGCGTCGGGCTCCTGAGTTGCGTCGGTCTCGGGGACGACGTCGGGGTCGGGGGCTATCGAGAGAGAAGAGGGGGAGGAAACAGTATAAATATATAGCAAACATGAGCATGACAAATACGATACACGGTGCTAGGGGTAGTCTAACGCAGCATCACACGTAACAGACGGAGCGGGAGAATATCTGACGATATTTCCCGGTCTTTGGAATTATCGGACAGAGGATAAGAGGGGAACGGTTGCAAGTTCGGATAGTTAGGGACGCGTGACGGACGAACGGACCGCGTATTCAGATTCGTCTCGTCGTTCTGAGCAACTTTCATGACAAAGTATTTTCATCTGAGCTACGGATTATTTATATGATTTTCTAAAGTTTTATTAATTTCTGGAATTTATTTAATTATTTAAATTAACATTATCCGAAACAGTGTCTTGCGACATCAGCATGACATATGCTGATGTCAGCGAGGTTAATTAAGTTAACTACTAATTACTGTTTAATTAACACTAATTAGTTAATTAGATTAACCTAATCAGGATTAATTAATTAATTAATTAATTAATTAATTAATTTAATTATTTTATTTTATTTTCATTTTTTTTTAATTCGTTCGGGCCGTGGGCCCTAGTCAGTGGGTGGGCGGACATGTCCGCGGCGTGCACGTATGGGCGCCGGAATGTCCGGAGCGTGCCCATTTGGGACCGGACATGTCCGGTGCCCAAATGGCACGCGCGAGCGCGGACGGGCGAGGCGCGGCAGCGGCGGCCAGGGGGGAGCGGGCGCCCAGGGGCGCGGTCGCCGCGGATGGCGCGCGGCGGCGCGGTCCGCGTGGGCGAGGCGCGGTGACCACCGGGGTGCTGGGCGAGGGGACCGGAGCGCGACGGAGAGGGGGGGGAAGAGGAGAGCGGGCGCGCGCGGGCGTGCTCACGTTGGGGGCCGAGTCGAGGCTGGCCGGCGACGGGGGCGAGGAGGTGGCGCAGGTGTGGGGAGGAGGAGGCGAGGTAGTCCGGCGGGGAGGCGGCGGCGAGGACGGTGGCGACGGCGAGGCAGATCGGCGTGGGGAGGCGCGCCGGGTCGGGGGGGGGGACGCGGGGCCCGGGGCGCGACGGGTCGCAGGCCGGCGCCGAGCGGCATGGCGAGGGGGCGGGGCAGCGAGGTCGGGGAGGAGCAGGCGGTGACGGAGCGGGGCGACGCCGGGGACGAAGGCGGCGGCGGGGCGGCGGTTAGCGACGGCGTCGGCGCGAGGGCGAGGCGGCGACGGGGCGCGTCGGGCGGACGCGGGCGGCGGTGCGGGAGCTCCCCCGATCCGGTTGGATCGGGCGGGGGGGGAATGAGCGAGGGGGTGGGGGGTAGCGGCTAGGGTTGGCCCGAGGGGGATAAGGGAGTGGGGGAGTGGCCGGTTGGGCCAGCTGGGCTACGACCCAGTTGGGCCACGGGGGGGGGTTTCTTTTTTTTCTTTTTCTTTTCTCTTTTTTATTTTTCCTTTACTGTTTTCTATTTATTTTACCTGCCAAATGATTTTTGTTAGCTATGAAACTTTGCAATAATTCCTAGTCATCACTATAAGGTTGCATAAAAAGTTTGAGGCCAATTGGAACTGTTCAAATTTATAGTTGAATTAAAATGCTTTTGTTTAATCTTGTTGTCTCACTAAATTAATTCCATGGGCAAATTGGGAAACCAAATGAGGTTGGTTCCAGCATGTTCATTACTTAGTGAATATTTGCCATTTATTGAACATTTTAGTTTTTATGTTGGACAACTTTTGTATTTCACTTTCATTTAAATTTGACTTTGACTTGGGAGTTGAAATGCAATATAATGCTAATGATGATCATGCACTGTTAATCATGCTGACTTGGCATTATCAAAATGGAATTACTGTGGCTAACCACTGGGGGTGTTACAACCCCATTCAAAACTTTTCCAAATGCTTTCAAATTTGGTCAGTTTGTAGTCCCTCCATCCTAGATCACCCTAGACATCGCCATTGGCTCCATGCCCAACTCATTGTTTCTCCAGATCCCTCTCAATATCTCTGTCAGAAACTTCAGTTGATGCTACCCTTCGAGTCATCTTGTATCTAGCCAAACCAAGAGTGTAGGTGGACTAAATGACCAAAGGAGAAGCCCCCAGACATGCTGCGCTGGCCTGGGTCGGCCTCCATGCGCCGGGCACCGTGGTGAGCGCGGCACTGGCAAGCCAGTTCGCGTGCTCTGTATCACACCAACCTTTGTCAAGGTCATTCTCAAGCCCTCGCATTGCCAGGCGGTGTCCTGGAGTGCCGACATCACTGATGCCGTCCACCTAACCCTCTCCCGTAGCTTCCCCTCACCGGAAACCGCCCCGACGGCCGCCACGCACTTAGGCACTGTGTCGCCCGTGGCGGCGCCGCAACCCTATGCTCGTCGTCTTCCCCGCTAGCTGCCACGGACCGCCATTACTGCCTCTGCCCTCCTCCATCACCTCACCCCGCAAGCGGCCAGCCAGCAAGGCGTTCTTGCGCCGGCGACATGGCCTGAGTCTCGCCACTTCGGGAGAGCTCGCCCGCGCTCGCACCTGCCTATATAAAGCCATGGCCGGCCTCTCCAAGCTCATCAACCCACTCCACCATTCCCCAATTACCTCCCCGAGCAGCGAGCCACGGCCGAGAGGCCCTCTGGCCTCGAGCCTCGCCGGAGATCCGCCGCCACCAGAGCTCAGCCGACCAATCGCTCCACTCCTCTCCGACCTCTTCTGACTCCACTACTGAGCTCAGTTCATCCTCCTGACCACGCCCGACCACTTGCCCGAGCAAATCGCAACCGGAACCACCGTCTCCGACGACCCCCGAGCGCCACCGCCACCGGAGAAGAAGGGGGCGACGCTGTTCAGCCATCCCTAGCTGATCTGCGGGTATGTACGTGTTCGCCGTCGTGCGCTCGTTCTATCCCCGCGGTCGCCCGACCTTGCCGCCGCCCACATCGCCGACGACGACCGTCGGAGCCCCCGCCTCCCTCTGTTTCCCTCTCCCCCTCCTGTTCAAACCAGCTGTGGGGCCTGCCCGTCAGGGGCTCGGCCGCGCGGGCGCGAAGCGGTAAGTGGAGGCGCCCCTCCACTTTACGCCTTCGACGTGGCCCCTGTCAGGTTTCTGGTTTTTATTTTAAATTTCAGTTTTGACCAGCAACTTTGACCAGTTATAACTTTTTATCTACAAGTCCAAATCACTTGATTCTTTTTGCATTTGGTTTGTCTTGAACCCCTCTAATTTCTGGTAAAATTTGGTATTTTTCTCACACTCACAGAATTTTTGGTGACTAAAACAGTGTTATGTGACATTTCCAATTGTTGTTTGAAAATATTTTCAGAGGGAAACTTTGGTGATTTTGAAGACCAGGAGTTCTTGGGCAACCCAACAGAACAAGGCAAGCCATGACATCCATTTCATGAGCATTTCAATAGCATTGCATATTTAAATTAATTATTTTCATTTACTTGATATATAACAATTCATGGTGAAATGACCTAAAATGTTTAGTGGATGCCAACTCAAGTTATTGTGATGAACCACTATGCCTGCTAAATGAACTTAGTCGGTTGATCTTGAGTCACCTGTCCGGGCTTATTTGTGCAACCACATTTGCCGGTATGGGACGGCCTTGACTTGGTCTGGCTTTGTGCTCTTTCACCGATACCTCCATCTAGGGAGGGTTATGCGTGCGTGCTGCCCTGATCAGGTAGACGGCGATAACCCTGTGAGCCCAGTTGAGTATTGTGCCGGCGTCCCCGTTTGGGACACATTAGTTTGGCCACCCAGGGCTTGACTCCGGAGGAGGATGATTGCCGGTGGTACGATGGGAGGGTCACGGGTTAGGCGGGTTTCATTGGAGCAACGCTGGTCCACCCGAATGGGATCACGAGGTTAGGTGCTCCATGGTGTGGGTAAAGTGTACAACCTCTGCAGAGTGTCAAATCTATTTGAATAGCCGCGTCCACAGTATTGGACAGCCCGTCCGGACCTCACTAGGTGGTCAACCATAACAGTGATAATAATGATGGAAGAACTCATCTTATGACCGGAAGTACTTGGTGACATATGAGTATTCCGAGGGTTGTGGGACAACCCGAAAGAGAGTAAGTTGATAACCGGAGACAGTAAGTGAATCACCTAAGAACTTAACATGTTACTTGGCATGCTATTGTTTGCTGCATTATTTGGTTGTCGTGAGCTTGCGAGTACATTCAAAGTACTCACCTGGCGTATCATGCCAGATGCAGGAGAAGCCGAGGACGGAGGTCCCGATGGCTCAGGCTACGCTAACTAGGCTGTGTCCACGGCAATGTCCCCGTGGTTGGAGTTCCGCTATGTTCCGCTACGCCATAGAAGTATCCAGTAGTACCGAGGCCCTGTTATGTTTCATAAATAATGTAGATACTGTCATAGCACCGAGTGTGCCTTCGGCCTCGCTTTCGATGTAAAATCTGAGCTTGTACCCCAAGATTATCAATAAAGTTCAGTTATGTTCTGTTCCAAGTTGTTGAGTGTTTCCAGAAGACATGATCTCTGGGTTGGAAACACTGGTAAACCAGTTCTTTGAGCCGGGGTGCCACAACTCTTGGTATCAGAGCCATGCTGACTATAGGAAACCCTAGTTAGCCTGCGCTAGAAACCGCGAGTAGTGTAGGGTTTGAGTGTGCATCTTGCTTGCTGTATTTGATTGTTGCATAGCATGCATCGTGATTCATTGTTTTACTAACCATTGGCATCGTGAGTGTAGATGGCACCAGTTCCATACCACTACCATCATGAGCCAGCACCATTCACCTTTCCTGTACTGCTCCGTAGCATCTGGCTTCGGCTGTATCCCAACGGCGAAGATCCAGTGTACCAGGTGTTACGAGAGCAGCTTGCCGAGTCAGTGTATGAGTATCACGCGGAGGTCTTTTTGACCGCGAGCTCGGACATTGGTAGCTATTCTTGCTCTTCCAAGGGCGGAATGGCTTCAACTCCGGAGCTGGCGATCCAGTTTGCCGCGATGGAGGCTCTCACTGACTTGCGCTTCCATGAGGTCGAGATGCAGACTCATCCAGGTTTCTTTCACTGCCCCACCCTGTCGCCTGCGACAGGGCGAGTCATTTTCGCACCTGTTGATCCGGCGAGTGATCGTGCCACTGGTGTTCTATCTCGTTATCTGAACGCCAGTTACCGTATGATCGTTTCCTTGGCTGAGGAGTTGTCTCGTGTCCAAGGGGCATTTGCAGCTGTGACTACCGCATCATCTCTGCCTCATCCTACATTTCCACCTGTGCATCCACCGCCCGTTCCACGTCCACGTACGTTTGATACTCCCTCTAGCTCCACCATTCCACCAGGCCTTTCATCTGGTAGCCGACGTGAGACCCCGGCAGAGTGGGCCTCGCTCCTAGCTACACCAGCCGCTCCAATGCTGAGACGTCGTGCTCCTACTTCCCCGGAAGGAGAACCATCTCAGCAGCATCGTCGTGTTTCCTTTAATTCGGAGGATGCGATCCACATCATCAGTTCTGATTCTAACTCAGGATCAGACGACGAGGAGTCTTCGGTTTGGCAGTGCTCGTGCCACCCGCGTCACTAGAGTGGAGGCTTGAGTTTTAGTGCATGCATCTTTGCATATGTCAACTGCCATATGAGCAGTCTAGCCATGATATTCCCCCTACTAGCTTGCCATGTATGATGTTGGGTTATCTTGTATATTTATGTTGTTTGCTTTATTTGCCTCTTTTTCGTGAATTCTCTTTTGGTGTCATATTACTGTGTTTCCCTTATGGATGTTGCTCATCGATTCGGTATTTTGCAATGGGAACAAATTTAGGATGAAGAGAGGTAGTAGCCAAGGCGGCGATGGAACCCCCATTCGTCGATCCGCCAGACAAACAGGACAACCACCAGAAGATTTACCACCACCACCGCCTCAGGCACCGACCCTTGAACAGATCATGAGGATGTTTGAAGAGAAAAGAAATCAGGATCTCATGGAATTCCTGAAGAGTATGCAGACTATGGTGGGCCAGAATAACAACAATGGGACACACTCCAAGTTGTCTGACTTTCAACGCACTAAGCCACCCAGTTTTGGTCAAGCTGTGGACCCGATGGAGGCTGATGATTGGCTGAGAACCATGGAAAAGAAGTTGGATATAACCCGCTGTGAAGAGGCAGACAAGGTTCCTTTTGTCACCCATTACCTAGAAGGGCCAGCTGCTATATGGTCACCCATTACCCAGGGCTTGACTCCGGGGGAGGATGATTGCCGGTGGTACGATGGGAGGGTCACGGGTCAGGCGGGTTTCGTTGGAGCAACGCTGGTCCACCCGAATGGGATCACGAGGTCAGGTGCTCCATGGTGTGGGTAAAGTGTACAACCTCAGCAGAGTGTCAAATCTATTCGAATAGCCGCGTCCATGGTATTGGACAGCCCGTCCAGACCTCACTAGGTGGTCAACCGTAACAGTGATAATAATGATGGAAGAACTCATCTTATGACCGGAAGTACTTGGTACCATATGAGTATTCCGAGGGTTGTGGGACAACCCGAAAGAGAGTAAGTTGATAACCGGAGACAGTTAGTGAATCACCTAAGAACTTAACATGTTACTTGCCATGCTATTGTTTGCTGCATTATTTGGTTGTCGTGAGCTTGCGAGTACAATCAAAGTACTCACCTGGCGTATCATGCCAGATGCAGGAGAAGCCGAGGACGGAGGTCCCGATGGCTCAGGCTACGCTAACTAGGCTGTGTCCACGGCAGTGTCCCCGTGGTTGGAGTTCCGCTATGTTCCACTACGCCATAGAAGTATCCAGTAGTATCGAGGCCCTGTTATGTTTCATAAATAATGTAGATACTGTCATAGCACCGAGTGTGCCTTCGGCCTCGCTTTCGATGTAAAATATGAGCTTCTACCCCAAGATTATCAATAAAGTTCAGTTATGTTCTGTTCTAAGTTGTTGAGTGTTTCCAGAAGACATGATCTCTGAGTTGGAAACACTGGTAAACTGGTTCTTTGAGCCGGGGTGCCACAATTCAGAGTGGTGGTCCTCGTGCTTTGGGCACTGCAGTTGCCTTACTAACTGCTCGTGTTTGGGTGCTCTGTGGTGGAGACAATGATGTGTCAACTGGAACTGAGTTACTATCTGCTGGGGTTGGGGTTAGAAGGGGTGTAGCTGGTTCTCTGTCCAACTGGGTAGGGGTACAATCTGTGAGAGTCTGGGTTATGTGTGGTGGGGCTGGTTCTTGGGCAAGTACAACCGTGGTTCTATCTGCATCGACTGGTAGCACTATTTTTTTCTGAAGACCGTGTTGTTACTCCCTTAGATACTGCCATCACCCCCTCCAATTCAAATGGCTAATAAACAAGAAAACTAATTAAATGTACAGACATTGTATGATAGACATGTGCAATGGATAGTGAGGAATAAAAGAGGGCATGAAATAATTCACATTTATGTTGTCTAACCAAACAGGATAGCATGACACATTTTCACATATATGATGGCTAACTAAACAGGATAGAAAGACATAATTCAAAATATGATGACTATGTAAACAGGATGACATGATATAACTATATGATGTGTTTATTAAATAGGTTGGCATGCCATAATTCACATACATGCCGCCTATGGAAACATGATAGCATGATATAATTCACGGATAGAATGACATAATTCAAAATATGATGACTGTAAATACTAAACATGATGAGATGATATAACTATATGATGTCTTTATTAAATGGGTTGGCATGCCATAATTCAGATAGATGCTGTCTACGTAAACATGATGGCATGATATAATTCAAATATATGATTTATATACTAAGCAACTAAGCAGATGGCAATCACATATATGATGTAAAAACTAAGCAATGCAAGACAACATATGCATGATATGAGTAATATAACCCTGCCAAGTTTGAGCATAGACCTCAGGGGGGAAATAGGACTGGTCATCTATCTCTGAATCCTCCTCTGAGGAGCTATCTGTAACCAGCAAGATGTCTGCTTCAGCAGGTAGCATTGTCTGCTCTGAAGACCTTGTTTTCACTCGAGATACTTCCATCACCGCTTCAAATGGCTGATGCACAAGAAGAGTAGTTGAATATACAAATGTTGTCGACAAATGGAATACGTAATACAAAAAAAGGATAGCATGATATAATTCACGTATATGATGATTGGCTAAACAGCATGGCATTGCATAATTCACATATATAATGCCTTGCAACAAGATAGCATTGCATAATTCACATATATAATGTCTTGTAACAAGATGGCATTGCATAATTCACATCTATGGTAATTAGACACTAAACAGGTGGCATTCACACAAAGCATGTCTAAACTAAGCAAATGACATAGCAATGCAAGACACCATACGCACGATAAGAGCAACATAAATAGGACTGGTCATCTATCTCTGAATCCTCCTCTGAGGAGCTATCCGTAACCAGCGAGATATGCGCTTCGTCAGATAGCATAGTCTGCTTTGAAGACCTTGTTTTCACTCCAGATTTTTCCATCACCGTGTCAAATGGCTGATGCACACGAAGAGTAGTTGAATGTACTAACATTGTTGACAAATGTAATACATAATGAAAAAAAAAGGATGGCGTGATATAATTCACATATAAGCATGGCAAAATTTACATATATGATGCCTGGCTAAACAAGTTGTTGTTGCATAATTCACATATACGATATAGAAACTAAACAGATGGCATTCACATAAAGCATGTCTAAACTAAGCAGATGACATATTTGATGTATAAACTAAGCAATGCAAGGCACCATATGCATGATATGACCGACATCAGCATGCCAAGTTAGAGCGAAGACCTCAGGGGTTAAATAGGAGTGGTCTGCTCCTTCTGAATCCCCCTCAGAACAGTTATCTTCCTCTTGATTACAATCTGAATGGGTGGAGGGGGCTGCCTTTGCGCCACCATGGAGCAACGTCTGCATGAAATTTTATTGCCACGCAAGGCTCGTCTCTTTTGCTCTACATGTTCAGTTCCATTGTGTACAAGAACTGACATGCATAGGAATAAAACATAGTGAGATTATGTAAGGAGTGCATGCAGAAATCCAGAGTGATGGTAGCAACCTGTGGATAGACCCAAAACCAATGATAGCAGGCAGATAATGGCTTCAGTTAAAAAATATAGATAATGGCTTCTTTACTGTTTGTTTCCCACCCAACATGAAACTCATAGTAGACACCAGAGATTAACCAGATAGTAGATAGATACTATTGATTGCGGCCCCGATATGTACCCCACAACCATTTTAAAACTCAAGTTTGAGCATTAGTTTGGAGCTGACTCAGAGTTTAATCGGTGAACAGGATGATAAAGTAGCATGTCATATTAAGTGATGCATAACGTAAGCAGACACGAAAAAGTGCGACCTCTCTTGCGGACCCATGTAGTCCTCAAGGTCATCTGCTCAGTTGATGATGGTAATGCAGTTGTCGTGGCTGCCGGTAGCGGGGAAGAAGATCTGAGGCAGCGAAAGACAGTCTGGAGGGCGGATCCCTGCTGTGGTGGACCCTTCTATCGTTGGAGCAGCTGAGCTGGGGTGGACAACGGCGCAGCAGGAGCGAGACAAACCGCACAAGGTTTACTTTTACAACTATCTATAAGAGAAGTAATTCTGTAAGGGCTCGTTTGAATTGGGGGATTCTAACAACGCAGGGATAGGAAATACACAGTAATAGGATAGGAATGCATGTGCAAAACAGAGAATTTAAAATCACAGGATTTCTGTCAATCTGGGTGTTTGGTTCACAGGAATTGGAAGGTCACAGGAATGCAAAGAAGCATGGTCAAATTAAGTCAAACCACAAGAAAATGTACAGTTATAATGCTATTATGCTACTATCACTTAGTCTTGTTCTTCATGAATAGGAATTTGAAAAGGAGGGCCAAGTGTATATTAAAATTCCTACGGTTTTACTTTGAAAGAGACACTAAAGGAACAAATCCTACAATTTTCCTTTGCTCCATTCCTTTGAACCAAATGCATTAAAAGTAGTACCATAGGAAACTTTTCAATTCCTATGTTTTTCCTTCACTTTTCCTTTCAACCACTGGCAATTCTAGTAGGCAGGCTTGAACAGGCAAAAGCCTACACTCCAAAAATGTTTTTGTGCTACTTGTACTACTTTGGTCCCAGGCCACTGCCCTACTAACTCAACTCCCAGGACCATCTACACATGCACAGCTCAAACACGCAGAAATAAATAATGATGGCTTTCGAGAGAGTCCATCACGGATAGCTAAGTTGCCTGGTACCTCACTGATTGTTATATAGGAGAAACTAATCGTATTTCATGTTACTACATGTGCTCAGTGGACAATATATATAACATGTCGAGTAAAAAAGCGATGCAGCAAGTGTACAACCTCTTTGGCGAAGCCATGTCGATCTCAGCATCATTGGGTTGGTCACTGAGGATGCTATGGCTGATGTGGCAGTCGGAGGAGGGGAAGAAGATCTTAGGCGCCTGGAGATGGAGCCAAGGGTACTGCTCCGCTGTGATGGAGGGTTTCGTCGTTGGAGCAGCTTCGGTGAGGTGTACGACGGCGAGGCTGAAGCAGGATAAGAGAGACAACGTTAACCTGAAGTGGTATTCTAAGGGCATGTACAATGGTTGATAAGATAGTCTTATCTTAAGTCTTGCATGTAATTTAGAGATGACAGAAAAAATGTCTACAATGGGTCATCTCTTAGCCTTATCTTCAATAACTAGCTATTCCTAAAAACGTGGTGAGACATATTGTGCTAAGAGATCAACTCTTGTCTTCTCTTAAATAAGAGAAGACAAGCCTTTTCTTATGAGTTCTCTCTCCTCCACCTCATCATTTATCCTACGTGGCACTCTTAAGATAGCACCATTGTACATGCCCTAATAGCATCTCAGATAGATGATGTAAAATACATAACCAAAAAAGTGCTAGATGTAAAATACATAACCAAAAAGTGCTAGATGTAAAATACATCAGCGGCTCATCTCTGAATTTAACTGTTGAAACTGAATTTTACTGTCGAAATTGAATTTTGTTGTCGAAACTGAATTTTACTGTCAAAACTGAACGCACTAGTAGCGGAATAGCAGTGCACTAATAGTTTTGGCCGCTCGAGCACTAGTGGCAGAGTAGCGGTGATCTAAATCGGTAGCCGCTCCAGCAGGGACTGTACTACCAGAGAGCAGCAGGGGCAGAGCAGCAGCAGTGCCCAGAGCAGCAGCGCGTGCGAGAGTCGGGGCAGCTGGTCGTGTAGCAGCATCTCGGGTAGCAGCAACAGGAGCTCGAGCGAGAGCCGGAGCTGTTGCTCATGCAGCAGCAGCGCGAGTAAGAGTAGACTAGCAGCGCAAGCAAGAGCAAGCGCAGCAGCGCGAGCAAGAGCCAGAGTAGACCAGGCAGGGGACCGAGACCAAGAGCAAGAGCAGTAGCGCGAGCAAGAGCCAGAGCAGACCAGGCAGGGAACCGAGAGCAAGAGCAGAGCAGCAGCGCGAGCGAGAGCCGAAGCAACAGCAGCAGGGCCAGCGGGAGCCAGAGCAGTTGCAGCAGCTCTGACTGATGTGGATGTCGCCGAGGGAGTGACGCCGTGGAGGAAGTGGCCGGCGACGCCGTCGTAGATGGAGACGCGCCATGGCGGCTCGGGACCGAGTGCTTGCAGCACCGTGAGATCGAATCAAGAAGAAAATGCAGCGATTAGTGTAGAACCTCTTTGGTGGCGCCGATTAGGCCTCAGCTTCATCCGAGGAATCGGTGATGGTACTGCTCTTCCGGTGGTGCAGGTGAAGACGACGTTGTGGGAATGGAGGTGGCGCGAAAGACGAGGCAAACATCGGGGCAGCTCCTTGGAGGTGGAGGACGGGGTGGCTGAACCGACGAGATCGACGATGGATCCTCATCTGGTGTGGTGGATGAGGGACGTCGAGCTGTTGCGGTAGACGATGTCATCGGGGAAGAGGCTCCGGCTGGGTGGCGGTGTGGGGATTCACGGGTTTTCGCGGCCTCGGTGTATGAATGGGGGCGGAGGGGATGGGAGGGGGCAACCATGGCTTAGGGACGAGCTTGTCCGAAATGTGGGGTGAGATACGAAAGTAGCCCCACCGATTTGAACTAGGTGGTTCTTTCAGTTCAGGGGTATCACGAGAATTTCGCGTGTCGGGATTTCGCAGGAGGTGGGAGTTTTCGCGCGCATTGTAATTTTGGGACAGCAAGGCGCGGGTTGAGATGGAGGGAATTTTCGGAGCACAACGAGACAAAGAGATATCTTAAAATTTCGGGATAACAAGGCGCGGGTTGAAATTTCCGGACAAGCCTAACGTGTATACTATATCAAATCAATTCGCACTTCCCACAACGAAAAAACCAAAAACAAATCAATTCGCACCACACAAGAGAGTCTAGTCCCGTGTATTGTACCAAATCAATTCGCACTACAAATGCCATTCAAAACATTGAATCCATGTTATGTTCAATTAAAATATTTCGCTACGTGTATAATGCATGCAACCTGCTAATCAAATGAACATTTTAGTGCATTCCAAACATATATACTACTACTTCAATATGAACTAAATTTGAATTTGTTTCTCTATTTGAATAAGATCTACAATCATGACTGTTGTCAAGTTAAACCATTTGAATTCGTTTCTCTATTTTAATAAGATCTACAATCATCATTATTGTCAAGTTAAACCATCGTTTGTATATTATCTTCACAGCACACCACATGATTACTCTCGAGTTAGATATGAACTATGTGTACTATATGAACTCGAACTCGATTTTTTGAATCCACTTTATGTTGATTTCAAATCACAGTACATTTGAAGCTCTAGCTAGATCTTCATAATCTAAACCATGTCTCATATGTATAATGTATTTATCACATAATGTATGGTGCCCCGCCCCCTACGCCTACACGTATTTAGCTGTGAGTTGCAAACGCCACACATTATCACAAATTCAAATAAAATGTGAGATTGTTCGAGTATGGTTTAGATTGTTCGATATTTAGTTGTGAGCTGCAAATGCCACACATTATCACATATTCAAATAAAATGTGAGATTGTTCGATAAATAGTATGGTTTAGATTGTTCAATATTTAGCTATGAGTTGCAAACGCCACACAATATCACATTATAGTATAACATGTCCAAAACCACACCACGCGTATCACCGCTATATTCATGCATGCATAGGTTTATAACACTATGATCTCTTCTTCAAATATATGAATCCACTTTCATATCGAATTATGATCTTTGTTAGTCTCTTACACCCACACAATCCTCTAACCTTTGTAGCTAGCACTAACTTTCTCTCATGCATGCACACGCCCTCCTCACCCCCCCCCCCTCCCTCAGCATTCTATCCATCACGCACATTTTTTTTTCTTTAGGTCATTCTCCCACGGTCTCCACAACTCCTTTCCGACACACACCGATCAATAAACCTCTCCAGCGATGTCTGCCTACCACATACACACACACTTTCCATCTCCACCTTTCTCTGTCCATGCCTCGTGTCTCTCATACGGTCACACACATGTGAAACTCCCGCCCCTCTTTTCATCGATCTCACAATCGCACACTCCTCCCCCTATCTAGCTAGTAGGCCTCTCACACCACCTTAGCTCCATCTCTCTCTCTATCCGTCTCTCTGGGCCTTATTTGCCTCTAACAAATGGATGTACACCGACCGATCTCCCACTATACATATAGCTAGCTAGGTCGTTTATAACTCGTTTTCCCCACGCCTCGATCGATCTACCTCATTAGTTATGTCTCTCCCTTCCTCCGACACACAACAATTGATCTACCGATCTAGTTAGGTCTGCTTACCAAACACATGGTCCCCCTTCATCATCCATGCATGCCTCCCGACACATCTATCACGCACACGCACACACAGAAACACATCCCCAGTCTTCTTGATATTGCAGTTGTACCCTCAGTTTGTCTAGTAGGCCTCTCCCACCATCTCCGAGAAGTAACTCCACCACCCCTCCAGCGCTCTACCTCTCTCTCTCCCCCTCTCTCTCTTCCCCTCTCTCTCTCTCTCTCTCTCTCTGTCCCAACCTATTTCCCGTCCTTCACTTATGTATGGATGTCGGCTGATCTCCCTCAAGACATAGCTAGGTCTCTCCTTCTCAACACATATACGAGTCGATCTACCTCTCTAGTTAGGTCTCTGCCTCCCCCCCCCCACACACCGATACATCGAGCACTCTAGTCATGTCTCCCTGCCACACACAAACTTGCCCTCTGCCCTCTGACGTTCGGGTAGGTCAGCCGCCCTATATCTTTGACGTGTGCACACACAATTTCTATGTCTCTCTTCATCGATCTCGCACCCACACACTTGATCCTCTCTTCGACTCTATCGATATCTATGACCCCTCCCTCTCTTCTCGTGGATCGCCCCCTCTATATATGATATAGATAGGCCTCTATTTCACATACATTGCATGTGTCAAAATTTTGTTTGAGATATCATCGACACATATTCCCACAAATACATTCATGAAATCACCCCCCATAACAAAAAACACTCACGAACACACACGCCATCTCTCTAGGTTTGTATCTCTCTCTCACACACCCACATAGGTGGGGGACATGCACGAAGAGAAGAGGTGCACGTGCGGCGCACGTACTCCCGTCTCTTGCCCAACCACACCCGCGCGGGTACACGGTGGAGCTCATTTCTGTACGAAAATGCAGCCCACGTGGTAATTTGACATGTGTACTGGTTGTCCACTTGATGGAGGATCGTGTACCATGAGTGAACAAACAAATTGCAACTTGACACGTTATTTAAAAAGAGGCAAACCATGTGGGGTCTACCTTAGAGGCAAGGCTCTATACACTGGAGATGCTCTGTATTACTTTTGATGTGTCCCGTCAACTCGCAAAATGAGGAGAAGCTTGCTTAGTACACCCTCTTCCCCGCCCACGGGCGCAGTGGCTCGCAGAGTCGCAGGACGAGAAGAAGCGTGCTTACTACGCCTACGCCCGCTCCCTCGCCCATGCGCGCGGTGGCTCGCAGGATGAGGAGAAAATTTTATTACTCCCTTTGTTAGACGTATATACTCATCGTCCCTACCTTGGTTAGAGAGATTATCATATTGTTTGAAATATACTCCCTCTGTCTCATAATATAAAAGCGTTTTTGACACTAGTGTAGTGTCAAAAACACTCTTATATTATGGGACAGAGGGAGTATGTCTTTTAGCAGATTTCGATATGAACTACTGGTACATACTCCAAACACTGATGTATATCGATGTATTTTAGAGTGTAGATTCACTCATTTTGCTCCGTATGTAGTCCATATTGAAACAGACGTAGTAGTACGCACTCTCCCTCGCCCCTCGTCCCTCGACCCTCGCCCACATGGTGGACGTGCAGCAATTCATTCGTGTCAGATTCAGGGCTCCGTAGACCCAAAGAAGGTTCGAACTCTGGGGCGTGTGCGAAAAACTCAACCTATCCAGCCAACCAAACGCGCGCCCTATAGCCTAGCTTGAATAACAGGGAAGAAGATGGACACGGCAGTTTACCCAGGTTCGGGCCACCTTGCGGTGTAATACCCTACTCCTGCTTTGTAGTGGATTAGCCTCACGAGGGGCTGAGGATGAACTAGTACAGAGGATGAACAAGCTCGCGAGGCTTGCTTTGGTGAGAGTGAGTTATTCCAGGTCCGATCCCCCTTCCTATGGTGGTGGCTAACCTATATATAGTGGCCTCGGTCCTCTTCCCCGAAAACAAAGGCGGGAAGGGATTCCACAACGGCCAATTTGAAAGGGGATAAATAGTACATCTTATCCTGACGAAAGGTGGTCTTCTCCTGCAAAGCTTCTGGCCGTGACGCTGCGGTGGGCTCGACGATGACATCCGTCCTGCCGTTCTGGCAGTCTTGGCCTCGTTGTACGGGAATGGAAACCTTTGGGTGATTCCTCGGGACCCTGCGCCTGCGCCTGCCTCCTTAGCACCAAAGAGGAAACCTGCTGCTCTGCGCCCGCTGGCGCCCGCCTGGCCTTGGTTGTCATGGCTTGCGTTACCTCAACCTCATGAGGTGGGTACCTTCATAGAAATCTCCGCTCCTCAGGAGCCAGCCTAAGGAGGCCGCTCCCTCCAAAGGTCTTGATGTCGCCCGCCTCGCGAGGCTTGGCCCCTCGCGAGGGTCTTGTCTTGAAGGTGTTGTAGATGGGCCGTACCAGGCCACCAATGGCGCCACGCCGTGGTCTGTAGGCAGGCAAGTCTGGGTACCCTGGTTCCCAGAACGCTGACCGTAGCCCCCGGGCCCAAGGTGCGGTCGGACTTGGCTTCGAGGCGAAGCCAAAGGGCAAGGATGAAGCGCCGCAGGCCCCAATCGCCTGCGGACCGGGCCGATGCGTGGCGCTTGATGGGACATGGGCGTCTCCACTTCCCCACGCAGCCTCGGCAAACGCATGACTTGACAACTGCCTGATGCATGCAGAAGAACCATCATTGCTCGGAACGTGAGAGGCCGGCGGTTGGCCTCCCTTTGCCTATAAATGGGGCGGGGGCGGAGCCCCTAGCTCATCTTCATCTTCTCGCCGCCTGCTCCTCCTTCTCCTTCTTCCCTTGCCATCTTGCCAAAGCTTCTGTGGCGCTAGTGAGGAGGTTCTTGGCTGCGGAGAAGGGAAAGGCTCCCAAGGAGGGACCGGACTCGCCGCCGCCCAAGAGAGGCTGCGGCCGCCCCCGCAAGCACGCCACGACGCCAGCGGTGGCTCCCCGAGGGCGTGCGCGCACTCCCTCGAGGGCTGGCGCTGTCGCCAGCAGTCGCGGGGGCGCTCCTTCCCATGGCAGAAGCTGCCGCGGCCGGGGCAGCCGCAGCGAAGGGGGAAGGCGCACGACAGCCATCCGGCCACCGCGCCCGTGACTCCACGCGGCCGACGCGTCCTCGGAGTTCGTGGTGTGGGCGGAGAGGCCCGCCGGCGCCTGTCTCCATCTCCCGCGCTTCTTTGCGGGTGCGCTGTCGGCCGGGGGACTTGGCGGCCTCTTTCTTCAGGCCGATGGTTTTCTGCAGCAAGGCCTCTTGGGTTGTGGTCGAGGTCACCTCTGCCGGCAATGTGTTCCTGAACCGCGGGTGGCAGACGTTCGCCCATGCACGCGTCCTGCAGGGGAGGTGTACCCTCCACTTCAGGTACGACGGCGCCGCGACCCTCTATGTCAGGGTCTTCGGGGAAGATGGTCAGCGCCTGGGGTGCTGCCCGGAGAGCGATAGCGACGACGATGCCGGTGGTGAGCTTGCCCTTGGCGACGGCCGCGACGCCTCCAGCAGCGGCGGCTCCTCCTCCGGGGAGAGCACGAGCGACGGCGACTACGATGAGCCACCATGTTGCTGAGCTCGGACCAGGGAGGGAGACGAGCCGCCTCGCCACCGCACCCCGATGAAGCAGGAGGAGGACTCTAACTGAGCACGGGCGTTGCTAGAGGCAGGTCCCGGGAGCTGCTGTAGTTGCGCGGCTGCTTTTGCCTCTCTTCTTCTTTTTTTTCTGCATCAAAAAGGTGGAAAGCCCTGTCGAGGCGTGTAATGGACCGCGGCGCTTGCGCCACTGCTTATTGTTTTTTTATTGCATCCTGGTATCCGTGTTGCCACTGACTATGATTGAAATGACTTAGCTTAGAGTGTCTGCGGTAGACTCTTGTGCCGTGAGGATGAGCTTCCCTGGAGTTTTGGACTTCCCGCACATCCTTCTTGTGGACTCGAAGGTCCTCATGCGCGGCTATGGGCCCAGGGGACCTCTAGAGGTGCCATTCCCCGCGCGAGCCCCCGAGCGTGGGTCGCTGGTACGCCGCGTCGCGATGCCCGGAGGCACGAACTCAGGAGGGCATGCGTGCCCGCTAGCTCATTTGAGGGCGCCACGCGAGGATTCAGACGCCAAAGGCCAAGGCTTTGGCAAGGTGCATTTGCGGGCGGGACCAAGCGTACACACCGTGCCCAGCCCCCACGCGTGGGAGGCGCGAGGAAGACTGACGGGCAACTTCCACTCTCCCTAAAACGAGGCCTGATTGAACGAGTGCGGCGAGAAAAATTCCCAACCCCTTCAAAAAAAAAGCGAGAACTTCAAATTTCATTCCAAGACAAGAAGTTGCAAACCAGCTACAGAAAGCAAGCAAAAGAACAGCCGTGTCCGGCACCTATACTAGTCTTTTGGTCTTCCCGCCAGCGCGGAGCATGGGGCTTCCACTAGGACGTGGGTGGGAGCCCCCATGAGGCCCAAGGGCGGTGCTCAGGAGACTCTGGGGCGTGTACAGCCCCACTCATTATTACGTGAGAGTGTCATTGGCGGAGATCTTGAGAGGCGCATGGCCTTGTTCATGGGTAGAACTTCCGGAGGTGCTGGATGTTCCAGGCATTCTAGATGGGGACCCCATCCTGTGTCTCCAGGCGCGCGGCGCCAGGCCTGGAGACACGGGCAATCCTGAACAGGCCCTCCCAGATGGGTGAGAGCTTGTGAAGCCCCTCCCTGGAGAGCACCCGCCTCAGGATGAGGTCACCCACCTCGAGGGTCCTGGAGCGGACGCTACGGCAGTGATACCACCGCAGCGCCTGTTGGTACCTCGCGGCACGAAGCGAGGCTTGGCGGCGGCCCTCCTCCCCCAGCATGAGGTCCATCCCCCGTGAGGCGTCCTGGCATGCCTCATCAAATGCCAAGACCCGCGGGGAGCAATGTTTGACCTAATAAGGGAGGACCGCCTCAGCCCCGTAGACGAGGAAGAACGGGGTCTCGCCCGTGGGTTTGGTCGCGGTGGTGCGGATGGACCACAGCACAGACTGGAGCTCATCGAGCCAGCCCCTACCATAGGCCTCAAGTTTCTTCTTGAAGATCCTTGCCTTGAGGCCCCTCAGGACCTCCGCGTAGGCACGCTCGGCTTGGCTGTTGCTCCGTGGGTGTGCCACCGAAGCCTAGCATATCTGCGTTCCAAGGTTAGCACAATAAGTTTTGAAAAGGTTACTCGTGAACTGAGAGCCATTGTCGGTGATGATACGGTTGGGGACCCCGAAGCGGCTCACGAGACCCTTGATGAACTTGACGGCCGAACCAGCTGGGATGGTGCGCACGTGCTCCACCTCGGCCCACTTGGTGAACTTGTCGATGGCGACGTAGAGGTAGCTGTAGCCCCCAGCTACTCGAGGGATTGGTCCCAGGATATCCAGCCCCGATACCGCAAACGGCCATGAGAGCGGGATGGTCTGGAGGCCCTGAGCAGGCCGGTGGATCTGTTTGGCGTGGAATTGGCACGCCTTGCAGGACCTCACCAGCTCAGTGGCGTCGTTGAGCGCCGTGGGCCAGTAGAACCCGCTGCGAAATGCCTTGCCCACGAGGGTGCGCGATGAAGAGTGATGCCCACAGTCCCCACTGTGGATGTCAGCCAGCAGTTCACACCCCTGCTTCTTGGAGATGCACCACAGAGAGACGTCGTTTGGGCGCCTTCGGTAGAGCTTGCCATCCTGCAAGCAATAGGCGGTGACTGATACGTCTCCAACATATCTATAATTTTTTATTGTTCCATGCTATTATATTATCCATCTTGGATGTTTTATATGCTATTTTATATGATTTTTGGGACTAACCAATTAACCTAGAGCCCAGTGCCAGTTTCTGTTTTTTCCTTGTTTTTGAGTTTTACAGAAAAGGAATACCAAACGGAGTCTAAACGAGCTGAAAATTTACGGTGATTTTTTATGGACTAGAAGAAGCCCCGAAGCAAAAGAGTTGGGCCAGAAGAGCCACGAGGCCTCCACAAGGGTGGAGGGCGCGCCCTACCCCCCTGGGGGCACCCTTCGGTCTTGTGGGCTCCTCGTGGACCCCCCTGACTTGTTCTCGACGCCAAAAATTCTTATAAATATAGAAACCCCCAGAAATAAACCTAGATCGGGAGTTCCGCCACCGCAAGCCTCTGTAGCCACCAAAAACCAATCGGGAACCCGTTCTGGCACCCTGCCGGAGGGGGAAATCATCACCGGTGGCCATCTTCATCATCCCGGCGCTCTCCATGACGAGGAGGGAGTAGTTCACCCTCGGGGCTGAGGGTATGTACCAGTAGCTATGTGCTTGATCTCTCTCTCTCTCTCTCTCTCTCGTGTTCTTGATTTGGCACGATCTTGATGTACCGCGAGCTTTGCTATTATAGTTGGATCTTATGATGTTTCTCCCCTCTACCTTCTTGTAATGGTTGAGTTTTCCCTTTGAAGTTATCTTATCGGATTGGGTCTTTAAGGATTTGAGAACACTTGATGTATGCTTGCATGTGCTTATCTGTGGTGACAATGGGATATTCACGTGATCCACTTGATGTATGTTTTGGTGATCAACTTGCGGGTTCTGTGACCTTGTGAACTTATGCATAGGGGTTGGCACACGTTTTCGTCTTGACTCTCCGGTAGAAACTTTGGGGCACTCTTTGAAGTTCTTTGTGTTGGTTTGAATAGATGAATCTGAGATTGTGTGATGCATATCATATAATCAAACCCGCGGATACTTGTGGTGACATTGGAGTATCTAGGTGACATTAGGGTTTTGGTTGATGTGTGTCTTAAGGTGTTATTTTAGTACGAACTCTAGGGCTGTTTGTGACACTTATAGGAATAGCCCAATAGATCGATCAGAAAGAATAACTTTGAGGTGGTTTCGAACCCTACCATAATCTCTTCATTTATTCTCCGCTATTAGTGACTTTGGAGTGACTCTTTGTTGCATGTTGAGGGATTGTTATATGATCTAATTATGTTATCATTGTTGAGAGAACTTGCACTAGTGAAAGTATGAACCCTAGTCCTTGTTTCTAAGCATTGCAATACCGTTTTTGCTCACTTTTGTTACTAGTTACCTTGCTGTTTTTATATTTTCAGATTACAAAAACCTATATCTACCATCCATATTGCACTTGTATCACCATCTCTTCGCCGAACTAATGCACCTATACAATTTATCATTGTATTGGGTGTGTTGGGGACACAAGAGACTCTTTGTTATTTGGTTGCAGGGTTGTTTGAGAGAGACCATCTTCATCCTACACCTCCCACAGATTGATAAACCTTAGGTCATCCACTTGAGGGAAATTTGCTACTGTCCTACAAAACTCTGCGCTTGGAGGCCCAACACGAGTCTACAAGAAGAAGGTTGCGTAGTAGGCATCAAGCTCTTTTCTGGCGCCGTTGCCGGGGAGGTGAGTGCTTGAAGGTATATCTTTAGATCTTGCAATTGAATCTTTTAGTTTCTTGTTTTATCACTAGTTTAGTCTATAAAACAAAACTACAAAAAAAATGGAATTGAGCTTGCCTCATATGCTTCATCTTTTTAATGTCTTTCGTGAAAATGATGGGAAGGATAATTGTGCTCAAGTGTTAGAAGAAGAAGAAGTCTATAAAATGTTTGGCACTAAATTTTTGAATGATGAGCATGATTGCAATGTTTTTAGTATGAATTCGTTGAATATCCATGATGCTAATGATATGCAAGGCCACAAGCTTGGGGATGCTATGCTTGATGAAGATGATATTTTTTGTCCCCCAAGTTTTGATGAGCAAATTTATGATGATGATAGTATGCCTCCTATCTATGATGATTATTGTGATGACTTGTATGCTATAAAGAATAATGATAACCATGGAACTTGTCATCATGGTTTTAATTTTCAATTGGATTATACCTCATATGATAGTTATGTTGTTGAGTTTGCTCCCACTACTATTCATGAAAATAAATTTGCTTATGTGGAGAGTAATAAAATTTCAATGCTTATGAATCAAGAAAAGAATGCTTTATGTGATGGTTATATTGTTGAATTCATTCATGATGCTACTGAAAATTATTATGAGGGAGGAATGTATGCTTGTAGGAATTGCAATAATATCAAGTTTCCTCTCTATGTGTTGAAAATCATGAAGTTATGCTTGTTTTGCCTTCCTATGCTAGTTGATTCTTGTTCCCATAAGTTATTTGCTCACAAAATCCCTATGCATAGGAAGTGGGTTAGACTTAAATGTGCTAGTTATATGCTTCATGATGCTCCCATTATGTTTCAATTCTTATCCTTTATGTGAGCATCATGGAAATCATCATGCCTAGCTTAAAATGCATTAAAGAAAAGCGCTTGTTGGGAGACAACCCAATATTTATACCTACTGTTTTGTGTGTTCACATGATTAATCTACTGTAGTAATCATGTTTTATAGCTTTTGTTTCAATAAGGTGCCACGTAAAGCCTTTGGGATAGTGTGGTTGATAGTTGATTTGATTCTGTGCAAAAACAGAAACTTTTTCCTCCAGTACAGAAATTCCTATATTTTACTGGAAAGTGGAAAACTTCTTAAATTTTTACAGTTTATTGGTACACAAATTTTCTACGTTTTCCTAATTTTTCAGAATTTTTGGAGTTATGTAAGTATGACCTTAATTCAGATCTTTACGTACTGTTCTGTTTTTGACAGATTCTGTTTTTGATGCATAGTTTGCTTGTTTTCTAGTTTCTATGGCTTATATTGTTTATTATAAATTGTATAAATGATAGGGTACAGTAGGCATCATGTGAGAAAAATTTTGAATCTTGTCTTGACAGTACCAAAGTGAATGATTTGTTTTATCATACTAACCCATCTCATGAAGTTCCATTAAGTTTGTGTGATTGAAGTTTTCAAGTTTTGGGTGAGATATTGATATGAGGATAATAAGGAGTGTAAAGACCCTAAGCTTGGGGATGCCCAAGGCACCCCAAGGTAATATTCAAGGAAGACCCAAGCAACTAAGCTTGGGGATGCCCCGGAAGGCATCCCTTCTTTCGTCTTCAACATTATCGGTAACCTTACTTGGGGCTATATTTTTATTCGTCACATGATATGTGTTTTGCTTGGAGCGTCATTTTCTTTTATTAGTATTTACTTGCTGTTATTTAGAGTAATGTTTTGCATCTTTTAGTTCAATAAAAGATCAAGTGTAGCCTTTACCATGCTTATTTTGCAAGTCTATATGTTGCTGTTTTGAAAACAGAAAGTTTTCTATCGTTGTCTGAATTCTTCTGGAAAGTCAGAACATGATAAAATCTTGAATTTTTACATAATTATTAAAAACAAATTTTCTACAGTGTGGTATTTTTTAAGAAATTTGTGAGTTAGGTAAGCATGAGTAAAATTGCACTCTTTACATACTGTCCTGTTTTGACAGATTGCTGTTATTTTTGCATTGTTTGCATATGTTTGCTTGTTTAATGATTCTATTGGAGGATAGGAGTATTAAATATGCAGAGACATTTAGTATGCAATGTTAAATAATAATTTTAGTGAATTGCTACAGTAGAGAATGATAAGGTTTTGCATTTGATTTATACTAACTTTTCTCACGAGTTCTTGTTAAGTTTTGTGTGGATGAAGTT
Organism: Thinopyrum elongatum; assembly: GCA_011799875.1. Lineage (NCBI taxonomy): Eukaryota > Viridiplantae > Streptophyta > Magnoliopsida > Poales > Poaceae > Thinopyrum > Thinopyrum elongatum. Next base: position 459,213,621 of record CM022302.1, on the reverse strand, counting down.
TTTAAGATTTAGGGAAACCGTGATAAAAAAGGAATTAAGGAGACACAAAAGCTCAAGCTTGGGGATGCCCAAGGCATCCCTAATTAATATTTCAAGAAGTCTCAAGCATCTAATCTTGGGGATGCCCCGGTTGGCATCCCACCATTCTTCTTCAACAATGATCGATCAGTTTCGGTTGAGCCTAAGTTTTTGCTTCTTCACTTGATATGTGCTATCCTTGGAATGTCATTTTATTTTGTTTTGCTTGTTGTTTGAATAAAATATTAAGATCTTAAATTCTTAAATGAGAGAGTCTTCACGTAGTTATTTAATTTTTGACTACTCATTGATCATCACTTATATCTTTTTGGAGTAGTTTGTCATTTGCTCTAGTGCTTCACTTATATCTTTTTAGAGCACGGCGGTGGTTTTATTTTGAAGAAATTGATGAACTCTCATGCTTCACTTATATTATTTTGAGAGTCTCTAAACAGCATGGTAATTTGCTTAGGTTATAAATTTAGTCCTAATATGATAGGCATCCAAGAGGGATATAATAAAAACTTTCATATAAAGTGCATTGAATACTATGAGAAGTTTGATTCCTTACGATTGTTTTGAGATATAAAGATGGTGATATTAGAGTCATGCTAGTGAGTAATTGTGGATTGTAGAAATACTTGTGTTAAAGTTTGTGATTCCCTTAGCATGCACGTATGGTGAACCGTTATGTGATTAAGTCAGAGCATGATTTATTTATTGATTCTCTTCCTTATGAGTGACGGTCGGGGATGAGCGATGGTCTTTTCCTACCAATCTATCCCCCTAGGAGCATGTGTGTAGTACTTTGTTTTGATAGCTAATAGACTTTTGCAATAAGTATGTGAGTTCTTTATGACCAATGTTGAGTCCATGGATTATACGCACTCTCACACTTCCACCATTGCTAGCCTCTCTATAGTATCGCGCAACTTTCGCCGGTACCATATACCTTCCTCAAAACAGCCACCATACCTACCTATTATGGCATTTCCATAGCCATTCCGAGATATATTGCTATGCAACTTTCCACCGTTCCGTTTTATTATGACACGCTTCATCAATGTCATATTGCTTTGCATGATCATGTAGTTGACATTGTATTTGTGGCAAAGCCACCGTTCATAATTCTTTCATACATGTCACTCTTGATTCATTGCAAATCCCGGTACACCGCCGGAGGCATTCATATAGAGTCATATTTTGTTCTAAGAATCGAATTGTAATTCTTGAGTTGTAAGTAAATAAAAGTGTGATGATCTTCATTATTAGAGCATTGTCCCATGTGAGGAAAGGATGATGGAGACTATGATTCCCCCACAAGTTAGGATGAGACTCCGGAAGAAAGAAAAGAGGCCAAAAAAATGAGAGACCGACCAAAAAAATAAAAAAATAAAAATTGAGAGAAAAGAGAGAAGGGGCAATGCTACTATCCTTTTACCACACTTGTGCTTCAAAGTAGCACCATGATCTTCATGATGGAGAGTCTTCTATTTTGTCACTTTCATATACTAGTGGGAATTTTTCATTATAGAACTTGGCTTGTATATTCCAATGATGGGATTCCTCAAATTGCCCTAGGTCTTCGTGAGCAAGCGAGTTGGATGCACACCCACTTAGTTTCTTTTTGAGCTTTCATACACTTATAGCTCTAGTGCATCCGTTGCATGGCAATCCCTACTCACTCACATTGATATCTATTGATGGGCATCTCCATAGCCCGTTGATATGCCTAGTTGATTTGAGACTATCTCCCTCTTTTAATCTTCTCCACAACCACCTTCCATTCCACCTATAGTGCTATGTCCATGGCTCACGCTCATGTATTACGTGAAAGTTGAAAAAGTATGAGAACATCAAAAGTATGAAACAATTGCTTGGCTCGTCATCGGGGTTGTGCATGATTTGAATATTTTGTGTGATGAAGATGGAGCATAGCCAGACTATATGATTTTGTAGGGATAAGCTTTCTTTGGCCATGTTATTTTGAGAAGACATAATTGCCTTGTTAGTATGCTTGAAGTATTATTGTTTTTATGTCAATATTAAACTTTTGTTTTGAATCTTACGGATCTGAACATTCATGCCACAATAAAGAAAATTACGTGGATAAATATGTTAGGTAGCATTCCACATCAAAAATTCTGTTTTTATCATTTACCTACTCGAGGACGAGCAGGATTTAAGGTTGGGGATGCTTGATACGTCTCCAACGTATCTATAATTTTTTATTGTTCCATGCTATTATATTATCCATCTTGGATGTTTTATATGCATTTATATGCTATTTTATATGATTTTTGGGACTAAACTATTATCCTAGAGCCCAGTGCCAGTTTCTGTTTTTCCCTTGTTTTTGAGTTTTACAGAAAAGGAATGCCAAACGGAGTCCAAACGAGCTAAAAGTTTACGGTGATTTTTTATGGACTAGAAGAAGCCCCCGAAGCAAAAGAGTTGGGTCAGAAGAGCCACGAGGCCTCCACAAGGGTGGAGGGCGCGCCCTACCCCCCTGGGGGCGCCCTCCGGTCTTGTGGGCTCCTCGTGGACCCCCTGACTTGTTCTCGATGCCAAAAATTCTTATAAATATAGAGACCCCCAGAAATAAACCTAGATCGGGAGTTCCGCCACCGCAAGCCTCTATAGCCACCAAAAACCAATTGGGAGCCCATTCCGGCACCCTGCCGGAGGGGGAAATCATCACCGGTGGCCATCTTCATCATCCCGACGCTCTCCATGACGAGGAGGGAGTAGTTCACCCTCGGGGCTGAGGGTATGTACCAGTAGCTATGTGCTTGATCTCTCTCTCTCTCTCGTGTTCTTGATTTGGCACGATCTTGATGTACCGCGAGCTTTGCTATTATACTTGGATCTTATGATGTTTCTCCCCTCTACCTTCTTGTAATGGTTGAGTTTTCCCTTTGAATTTATCTTATCGGATTGAGTCTTTAAGGATTTGAGAACACTTGATGTATGTCTTGCATGTGCTTATCTGTGGTGACAATGGGATATTCAAGTGCTCCACTTGATGTATGTTTTGGTGATCAACTTGCGGGTTCTGTGACCTTGTGAACTTATGCATAGGGGTTTGCACACGTTTTCGTCTTGACTCTTCGGTAGAAACTTTGGGGCACTCTTTGAAGTTCTTTGTGTTGGTTTGAATAGATGAATATGAGATTGTGTGATGCATATCGTATAATCAAACCCGCGGATACTTGTGGTGACATTGGAGTATCTAGGTGACATTAGGGTTTTGGTTGATGTGTGTCTTAAGGTGTTATTTTAGTACGAACTCTAGGGCTGTTTGTGACACTTATAGGAATAGCCCAATAGATCGATCGGAAAGAATAACTTTGAGGTGGTTTCATACCCTACAATATTCTCTTCGTTTATTCTCCGCTATTAGTGACTTTGGAGTGACTCTTTGTTGCATGTTGAGGGATTGCTATATGATCTAATTATGTTATCATTATTGAGAGAACTTGCACTAGTGAAAGTATGAACCCTAGGCCTTGTTTCTAAGCATTGCAATACCGTTTTTGCTCACTTTTGTTACTAGTTACCTTGCTGTTGTTATATTTTTAGATTACAAAAACCAATATCTACCATCCATATTGCACTTGTATCACCATCTCTTCGCCGAACTAGTGCACCTATACAATTTATCATTGTATTGGGTGTGTTGGGGACACAAGAGACTCTTTGTTATTTGGTTGCAGGGTTGTTTGAGAGAGACCATCTTAATCCTATGCCTCCCACGGATTGATAAACCTTAGGTCATCCACTTGAGGGAAATTTGCTACTGTCCTACAAAACTCTGCGCTTGGTGGCCCAACACGAGTCTACAAGAAGAAGGTTGCGTAGTAGACATCAGTGGCCTGACGGGCCACGCGTTCTGCTTCCCCCTGCTTCTCTGGAAAGGTGCCCTGGAGCAGGTACATCTTAAACTCCTCGGTCCAGCACCCCTCCTGAGGTTCGAGGGCCAGAAGCAGACAGGCTCTGGAGGTTGGACCGCAGGCTGGGGCGCCCGAGGTGGGGGCCAGGGGCAGTCCCTCCCGAAGCAGCGCCGGGCTCACGTCGGAGGGGGCCGCCGACGGCTTGAAGAGCCTCTCCTCGAAGACGCCAGGCTTCTGTGGGTCGCGCCGTGACGCCCTCTTGGCGATGTCGTCCGCCTCCTTGTTCATGCCACGAGGGATGTGCTGCAATTCCAAACCCAAGAACTGTTTTTCAATTTTGCGTACCTCTTCCAAGTATGCTTCCATGTGCTCGTCCTTGGGCGTGTACTCCTTGTTGGAGAAGTTGACGAGGAGCTAAGAATTGCCCTTGATGGTGAGGTGCTTGATCCCTAGGCCCACCGCTGCCCGGAGGCCTGCGATCAGGCCTTCGAATTCCGTGATGTTGTTGGAGACCTTCTCGCCATGCTGGAGGCAAAGCTGCATGGCGTAGTAGAGCTTGTCCTGAGTAGGCGAGACGAGCACGGCACCAGCCCCCGCGCCCCGGCATGCGAATGCGCCGTCAAAGTACATGACCCAGCCATCGGGCATCTCATCTCCGGGCATGAGGGAGTGTTTTTCGCTAACCCCTTGGTCGGGGGTGTCAGTCCATTCCGCCACAAAGTTAGCGTTGGCCGCGCCCTTGATGACCCTGGTGGTGCTGAACTCCAGCTGGAACGCCTGCAGCTCGATGTTCCATTCAGCAACCCTGCCTGCAGCGTTTGGGCTCTGAAGCACCCTCTCTAGGGGGAACACGGACACAACCTTGATGGGGTGGCCTTGGAAGTAGTGGCACAACTTCCTGGAGGCGACGAGGAGCACGAGTAGAAGCTTCTGCGGCATGGGGTAGCATGCGCGCACGTCGCACAACACCGTGCTGACGAAATACACAGGTTGCTCGAGAAGAGAGGGGGCGCTGATGGCGTCCGGCCCTGCCCGAGGCGTGGGGGCCTCAGGAGCCTCTCCCTCTGCCGGGGTGATCGATGCCTTAGGAGCGCCACCCTGATGTGGAGATTGCGTGGATGGGCACAGGGTACTATGCCGCGCACCTGCGCCCGCATGCTCTTCCCGGACCGCCACGAGTGCCACGCTCGCCGAGTGGGGTGTGGCGGCCAGGTAAAGCACCAGGGGCTCAAGAGGTCGAGGCGCCACCATCACCAGAGGGCTGGTGAGATACCTCTTGGGGTCTTGGAAGGCCTCCTCGGCCTCCGGAGTCCACTCGAATGGGCCCTTCTTCTTCATCAACTTGAAAAACGGGAGGGCACGCTCGCTGAGCTTGGAGATGAAACGCCCCAGCGAGGTCACGCAGCCCGCGAGCTTTTGAATTTCCTTGAGGGTCTGTGGCAGGCTCATCCTCTCTATTGCCTTGATCTTCTCTGGGTTAGCCTCGATCCCTCTATGTGACACCAAGAAACCCAACAGCTTGCCAGACGGAACGCCGAACACACACTTCTCCGGGTTGAGGCACAGGTTTACTGCGTGTAAGTTGGAAAATGTTTCTTCCAGGTCTTCGATAAGGGTTTTTGCTTCCCGCGACTTGACCACTATGTCGTCGACGTACGCCTCGGCGTTCCTCCTGAGCTGCTTGCCCAAGGCGATGTGCATCAATCGCTGGAAGATCGTGCCGGTGTTGCGCAACCCGAACGGCATGCAGGTGTAACAGTACACCCCGCACAGGGAGAGGAAGGATGTCTTCTCGACGTCTTGCACCGCCATCTTGACCTGATGGTAGCATCTATGGTGAAGGTGAGGCTTGAGCCGTCATCGTCGACCCGCACCTGCTTCGTCTCAGCCTGGTCCTGAGAGAACAGAGGCTTCTTCTTTGCGGGCGTGACCTGAGGGACCTCCGGTGCGCTCTCCGCCTCCGGTCGCGCGGCCGCCGCGGCTTTGAAAGCGAGCTTGAGGGCCAGGAGGGCATCCTTGGTGTCTCCCACCATAGTAAGAATGCCGCTGCTCCCCGGCATTTTGATGACGTTGTAGCCGGGGTGTGTCGCTGCCATGAACTTGGCGAGGGCCGGGTACCCAAGGATGGCATTGTAAGGGAGGCCGAAGCAGGTGACATCGAAGTCGATGAACTCGGTGAGGTAGTTGTGGCGCGTGCAGAAGGTGACGGGGAGACGGATCTATCCCAGAGGGGCGACGGAGCCATCGACCACCCCTGAAAAGGGCCTGGTGGGGAGGAGCCGGTCATACGGCACCCGAAGCAGGTCGAAGGCTTCCACGGAGAGGATGCTGAGGCCTGCGCCGCCGTCGATGAGGGTTCAGGTGGCCGCGACACCGCTGATGGTGGGCGTGTACAACAAGGGAAGCACGCCCGCGCCGACCGTGGTCTTGGGGTGGTCCCTAGAGTCGAAGTTGATGTCGGTCTCAGGTGCTAACCAGCACGCAGGAGCCCCCTGCCGTGGCTGGGCGGCCCCCATCTACCGGAAGAACTGCTTGACGTGGCAGCCTGAGGTCGGCGCTTGCGACCCACCGAGGATGGCCACAACGGCGTGGGGCGCCGGTGCCGCGAAGCGGACGATGAACTGAATGCGCAGATCTTCCCAGGAGGCCACTAACAACTCTGACAGACTAAACATCCAGGCACGCGGCACGCCCATGAGAGCCATGGGGAGCCAATTCGCCATGACCTTCTCTTCGCCGCCCGCCGCCTCAATGCTCAACTCGTACAGGCGAAGGAAATCCGCGGGGTTCCCGGCGCCGTCGTACCACGGAGGCAGCTCCGGCCTGAACTTCGGCGGCCACCGCAACTGTCGCAAGGCGGGGGAGAAAGCTCAAAGGCCCATGATGCCCCCGAACGCGCCTGGCGACCCGGTGGGTGGAGCAGCGCCTGCCATGGAAGCCGCGCAGCGCGGGTGGAGCGCGGCTGATGGAGAAGCGGATCTTTGACACACCCCTACCTGGCGCGCCAAATGTCGGATTCAGGGCTCCGCAGACCCAAAGAAGGTTTTAACTCTGGGGCGTGTGCGAAGAACTCAACCTATCCAGCCAACCAAACGCGCCGCCCTACAGCCTAGCTCGAAGAACAGGGAAGAAGATGGACACGGTAGTTTACCCAGGTTCGGGCCACCTTGCGGTGTAATACCCTACTCCTGCTTTGTGGTGGATTAGCCTCACGAGGGGTTGAGGATGAACTAGTACAGAGGATGAACAAGCTCGCGAGGCTTGCTCTAGTGAGAGTGAGTTGTTCCGGGTCCGATCCCCCTTCCTATGGTGGTGGCTAACCTATATATAGTGGCCTCAGTCCTCTTCCCCGAAAACGAAGGCGGGAAGGGATTCCACAACGGCCAATTTGAAAGGGGACAAATAGTACATCTTATCCTGACGAAAGGTGGTCTTCGCCTGCAAAGCTTCTGGCCGTGACGCTATGGTGGGCTCGACGATGACATCCACCCTGCCGTTCTGGCAGTCTTGGTCTCGTTGCACGGGAATGGAAACCTTTGGGTGATTCCTCGGGACCCCGCACCTGCGCTTGCCTCCTTAGCACCAAAGAGGAAACCTGCTGCTCTGTGCCCCCTGGCATCCGCCCGGCCTTGGTTGTCATGGCTTGCGTCACCTCAACCTCATGAGGTGGGCACCTACATAGAAACCTCCACTCCTCAGGAGCCAGCCTAAGGAGGCCGCTCCCTTCGGAGGTCTTGATGTCGCCCGCCTCGCGAGGCTTGGCCCCTCGCGAGGGTCTTGTCTTGAAGGTGTTGTAGATGGGCCGTACCAGGCCATCGATGGCGCCACGCCGTGGGCCGCAGGCAGGTAAGTCTGGGTATCCTGGTTCCCAGAATGCCGACAATTCGGTCTCAGATAGCCAGAACCATATACTGTAGTACCATCATTGCTCGACTTCCCGAAGAGGCGAAGAGGCAAGCGCAAGGTTAATATTTTTGAGATGCCAAGCGCAAGGTTTATAGGAGAATGAGTAGTACTACTACTACTAGTAGTAGTACGTACTGTATGAGGAAGAATGCAATAAGAATGTATGTTTTGCGTGACAGTCTCTTCTTATATGACGTGCTAGACCTAGTGGACCTCATTGTTGCAATGGGAGTACTATCATAGATGGCACGATTCAGAGCGGTGGGCAGCGGGAATAATTCGGAGCTGCTTAGTCTTATACCCCATGAAGAAGTCCCATCGAAAAGAATAGCCATCCTCTACACGTGCTCCTCTGTAAAATGAGTAAATGAGACAAAAAGAGAAAGAGACAAAGTAAAAAAAAATCACCAGCCTTAGAGCCAGCCCTATTGTATCAGTGAATGATATTTCTACGTCATGATTGACATGGCTATATTATTAACCATGCTGCGGAGGTAGCAGCGGATTTTTATTTATTTGCAGAGGTAGCAGCGGTTGGATATTCAACGAGGAGTGAAATGATGGTTGCTTCCTCGGTCAAACATAGAGAAAGGTGGGCGTCATGATTTTACGGCTTATTAGTCATTATTACTGCCTATACTCTTTGCCCATATAATAACCGCCTGGTAGAGTAGTGGGCTATACTTTTAATAACCATGCTCGAAGACTAGCCACAGTGGAGAGTAACATACACTAGTAACATACACATATCCCTAGACTATGTTACTACCTTCAATCATAGTGGGTAGTAACATAAGTGTAGTGTCATGCAAAGCTTCATTTATTAGGTTATAGACTCATATTGCATTGGGACATGTGATGTTACAGTAACTAGCTAAGTTACTCAAAATACATCTCTCCTCATTAACTCATTGCCACATAAGCAAATTTGCTGAGCTGGACTCGATGTTACTGCTGAAATTACTCCCACTATGGCTAGTCGAAGAGAAGAGGTGCACGCACCCACGCACGTAGTACTAGTAGCACTCTTTGTGTCTTCCCCAACCACACACGTGACACGGTGGAGCTCATTTCTATACGATGATGCAGCACACGTGATAATTTGACGCGTCTAGTAGTAGTTACTCACTTAATGGAGGGTCGGGAACCACGCATGAACGTACGCAATATAAATAGGTTCATATGGAGAGAAAAAGAAACCGCTCCACTATATACATAGCCAGGAGCCTACACGGTTGCTTGCTGGGGTTGCTCTCTTCACACTCTCTCGCAAAAAACGACTGTGGCCACATCTCTAACATCCAGGCAGATCACGTCTGCCGGGGGACGGGGTGGATGCTTTGTGTAGATGCGATTGCCGTCGCCGACGGGGAAAACTCACTGTCGGCGTGTCCCGTTCAGGGTCCCCGCCGTTCTCTCTCACAAAGCCGGTGCAGTTGCCTTCGTCCCTTGCTCACTGCCGCGACATGGGCAGTTGCCGCCTCCCGCCGCCCTCCTCTAAGCTAGCTACATCCCGACATCCCTCAGGTACAACTTCCTTTATAGCCGGCTTGCACCACTGCCCCAGCTGCCCACATCGCTCCATGTGGATATTTCTCTACTTCTTTGCCCCGCACGTACCTCTACTGGCTTCTACTATATTTGTGATGAGTTTATGTCTCATCAACTAGTCCCACTAGTCTTATTCTAATCACGCTTCTTCAATTTCTTTGCCACAGGGATGCTCAGCTCGATTTTAGTGAAACTGCACAAAATGATCCGATGGTCAAAGGGTTGCAAACTTCATTTCTTCGGAAGGTTCAACGTCGCGAGCAAATTAAAGCCCAGTTAGGGTTTAGGGTTCAAGGCCTAGGGACTGCATGGATCATTTTTTTTCTTTAGCTATCTCTGTTCCAAAATAAGTGTCAACTTTAGTAGTACAACTTTGTACTAAAGTTGGCATAAAGTTGAGACACTTATTTTGGAATGGAGGGAGTACATATTGGCTATGATCTGTGCATCATTGAGATGCAATAGCATGCATGTTAGTCTCCTTTGTATTTGATGGAATGTTGCAACGGGGCAACCTTGGATGCAAGATACATGAAACAGAAGCTGGAAGCTTCATAGCATTGTACAAATTTATCTCACTGAGAAATTACAGTACGTACTATGTACTACTACTAAAGAGTTAGGTGTCGCACGGTGTCCAGAAAATATGGTGATAGTGTGAGGTGGGCCAAGTAATCACTGAGCTGCCGTGTTTTCGCTACTTTCGCACTCCTCCACTGTAAGAGTGGAGAAAATTGTAAAGAGTGGAGACGCTCTACCTCCTTTCGCCGAAACGTGGGACATCCAGCATCCGGTGCACGTGTCATGCACCAAAGTAAAGTGTACAGTGCAACTGAGACTCAACACGCTCGTACCACCTCAGTAATAATGACCAATGAGCCATCAAATCACATAGACTCGGCAGTAAGTTGGACGAACTAAGCAACCATCACTCTTTGTTGAATCCGCTTCTCCCTTCAACGCTGGCGCCAGTGAGAGGTCGCATCCGCTCTGCACGGGCATGAATGCGGCACCGATTCTCTGGAATGGCGGTGACCGTTTCGGGCGGGAAGCGCACGCGGCCGATGAAGGGGGTCTGGGTGGGCCAGGGTGGTCAGGAGAGGGCATGGCTGCTGTCCCGACCGGACGCCCGGAAACGAGAGGATGCACTGACTCTCGCGGCTAAATCATAGTACTACACACAATCTCTCTGTAGGTCGATCTGTCACTCTCTCTAACACACACACATTGTTAAAAATAAACACACACATGCACACACAGGTTCATGCACCGGCGGTCAACCGCTATATCTGCAGCCGCAGGATTTGACGCATGCGGCTGCCGGATTTCGAGCATTCCAGCCGCCTGCGACTGCGCCTTGCCATGGATTGTCCGGGTACCGGGTCGCACAACAATGGCAATGCCTGCCGGATTTAGTTGTTGTTCACTTCGGAGGGTCATGTACCGCACGTGAACAATAGTAAGTGCGACCGGGAGGCGTGGAGCGTTAATTGCGAATTGACTCCTTCGAGCGTTAAATTTTCTTCGCGTATTAGCAATGCCCTCCGTCATAGTTTACAGGGAGCGGTTCAATTCTCATGCATTTCCACCACCGGAGGGATTTTAGGCGTGTTTGGTTTAATGCCCAATTAATTAGGGCATCGTAACCGCAACCAAGCCCAAAATTTTCTCTCCATGCAAGTGTGTACGCGGGGTGGAATAAATGCATGCATGTGTGTACGTGGACTGAAAGCACTCCATGCATGTGTGTACGCATTAATATCTCCAGTAATTGGGCGCCATGGTATAACTCCCGAAGCTATTTTTCAGTCCAATCACTAATCACCTTGGTCCGAAGTGCCCTGTAAACTGTGACGGAGGGAGAAATTAAATAAAGGGTTCCGTTTCATGCACAATTTAAAACATTTTTTATGGAGAGAAAAAGGTAACCACTCCAACTATATAGGAGTATATACTAGCAAGATGCCCGTGCGTTGCACGGAACATCAAGATGCATTTGTATGAGTAGTTTATCTTGTGGGAGAAAAGGATGAACGAGGGAAGGCCTTATTTGCAAATGTGGAGAGGGGTGTGGGTATCTTTTTGCAAAATTGCCATAGTTTCCTTCCTATCCGTCAGATATAAATCGATGGCCTATATTGCAGGATGGCAGGCACACCATAATCACCAACTCTGTTTTTTATAAGAGTAGAGATAATAAATATAGAGAGTAGAGATACATTGCAGCCTCAGCGCTTGTTTTCTAGGGTTTGCTCTCTTCACACTCTCTCCACTATATATACACTAGCAAAATGCTCGTGCGTTGCATGGAACATCAAGATGCATTTGAATGAGTAGTTTATCTTGTGAGAGAAAAGGATGAACGAGGGAAGTCCTTATCTGCAAGTGTGGAGAGAGGTGCGGGTATCTTTTTGCAAAATTGCCATAGTTTGCTTTCTATCCGTCAGATATAGATCGGACGGTCTATATTACATGATGCCAGGCACACCATCATCACCAACTTGGTCTTTTATAAGAGTAGAGAGTAGAGATACACGCTGGAGCCTCAACGCTTGCAGTTGCTCTCTTCACACTCTCACCCTCTCCAGATCTAAACAAGACTGTGTTGGCCTCTCTCCCCTCACTGCTGGGCAAAGAGCCGGCAGCATCCCGTCCCCCGGGGAAGGGAAGGAGGCTTAACGTTGTCGCCGTCGGCGAGGGAGAGAATCCACTACCGGCGCCGCTGTTCTCTTTCGCCCACCAGCGTTGTGGGAGGGACTCCGACCCCTTCTTCCGCGCTGTCGTACATAGTGTGGGCAGATCGGCCTCTGGCCGCCCACTGAGCCACACACCGAGAACCTTAAGGTATAATTTACTTAATCCACATGCATTGCTCTAGCTGCATGTGGATTTTTTTCGCTTCTGCACTCGAATCTAGGTGTTTGATCAAACAGGAAAGTAGTGGGGAAAGTTGTATAGCATGAATCTAGGACATGGTTCAAAGAGGAAAGGAAGGGGGGGAAGTAGTACAGACTGGCTATCCAACACCTACGTTGGTTGAAAAGGGAAAACAATGACAAATGCAGTACACACATCTGTAACAAACTGATCTTTCTATGGGTGGGGGACAAGGCTGTAGAGTTTGAGCAGGACTAGATTTGCTGCCCTCACATAGGGAAAGGTGTCTAAAGATAACAAAACTGGGACCAACACAAATATGCTCCTTGGTTGTTTGTTCTTTGTTGCAACAGACTGTGAATCACCCCTTTATACATCGGTAGATGCACATGGTGCTGGTGCATCCACTATCCCGTACAACTCTTTAGCTGTTGTTAATCTAATAATGCCGCTAGAAAATTGATGCAATGCCACAGTTAAAAGCAAATTACATGTTTAACGAATTTATGAATCAATGCCACTGTTTGAGAAATGCTACTGTCTTGCTTTCTTTCCCATTTAGATAAGTTAGACGCTTCTTTTTGTGGGCTTCTGTGTCATCCACCGTTATTGACCAATAATTGTTAACTTTGCACCCCTGTGTAAACAGGGTTATCTACCTCACCTCGTTGCTATTGCGACCTTTTGTTGCACTGCACAAAACACTTTTGTTTTAAGAGTGTTTTGTGCAGTTCAACCAGAATGTCACACCGACAACGTTGCTTGATTGCTTGATCTTAGTGGAACTGCACAAGAGGAGATCTGACTTCCTATTTGTGCTGGCAAATTTGTTTCAAATCTTCTTCTTGTGAGTTGTTTGAATTGTGCATCATGAGAGGTCAGTACTGGCCTTCTTCCACATGATTGTGCAGTGTGCTTTCATATGTTTTACTACTTATACTGTAATGTTGCTTGATTTTAGGGAACTGCACAAAAGGAGACCAGACTTCCAATCTGTATGTGCACCGTAATATCCCATTGAGGTAAGACAATGATATTTCGCAACTGTTGGCCTGTATATTGCTACTGTCATCAGAAAAGTAATGTTGTTGTTTAGTGCTATACTTGTGCTCCCTAATTGACATGTCAAATCTTACATTGAAGGCGAAGCTTGTCTATTATTGAACCAAGTGATGAAGGGGAAGAACAAGCGGAAGAAGAACAAAAATCAACTCCCGGTGCTGTAATGAAGCACTAGAACTGTGATTACACAAGTAATGATATAGTTTTGCATCTTAATTTATTGCTATGGCTGGAACGAGCAATTTTGCCACTGTGATTTGATGCCACTCTTAATGTAATATGTAATTATCTCTACTTGTGCAAACAGGGATCTTGTTTGAAGATGTTGGAAACATTAAACTAATCGAGGAGTTTAGAGTAAGCATGGCAACCACAGTAGATAATAACGGATGGTTCCGGAGAAGTGCTTCATCTGCATGCTCTACACAATAAGCCTCCTGACAAAGGTTGGTACCAGCCCACAGATTTCATCCATATGATCCAGCTTTGTCATCTCTATTGGTGTTGTGCTACTGTTTAGCTACTGTCATGAGAAAGTGGTATTGTTTCGCATGTTAATCTAAGGCTGCTAATAAATTGAGGCACCGGTTTGCCACCGTTATAGCCACTGATAAAATTAAGTAATAATACAGTTCAAGTTGAGCTATTGTGTTTGGTATCATATCATTTCCTATGAGGATAATGAGGATGCATCTCTTTGTGACTATACATTTCATTAGTTACTCCCATTGTTAATGTAATGGCTGTTTTAAATATTTCCTTTCCTTCTTTTCGAGCAAACAGGGATGCTAGCATTTAGTTGTTCTCTTGTCTTGCACAACAGGATCATCCTCCTCTGAAGAAAAATATGCCAGGATGAAGAAGCCAAGCCTTTCTCTTCTTATCAGAAGGAGCAGTTGAAGGATGGTTACATTATTGCCCACAAGAACAAACTATTGCTCTGATGGCCAATACAATGTTGTTTTAGGATTCTTTCTGGTGAGTTCTATTTTTTTAAATGTGTGCTCTGCATGGATCATGTAGGTTGCCTGTTTAAACTGTAAATTCATAATACAGTTTGCTTTGTACTAATCACTTTTTTGTATTTATGCAAACAGGGATGCTTAGCTTGATTTCAATGGGAACTGCACAAAATGTTCTGATGGTTCATGCCCTCCACTATACTTCATCATGCACAATACATCGAATGTTCTCGAATCATTCATTTCCACCTCCAGCCACAAAATTAGCTACAAGAAAGGAGGTGCCGATATGTTCAAGGCCTTGCAACATATAAAGGCGAAATAATACAAGCTACGCGCGAAGTTGGTTGATTTTAGTGGAACTGCACAAAAAGAACAGCTGGTTTATTTAGCACGAGGTGACATGTCAATGTCCGAACTGATGGCAAACCTGGACCATTCCACAATTGTAGGCATTTGATATTTTGGAATGGGAAAACCTTGTCAAAGTTTGCTTATTGATGTACGCAAAAAGCATTTGATATTTTGGAATGGGAAAACCTTGTCAAAGTTTGCTCGTTGATGTACGCAAAAATACACGCATTTGATATTTTGGAATGGACAACCTTCTCAAATTTTGCTCATTGATGTTAGCAAGAAGACATGCGTTTGATATTTTGGAATGGGACGCCCTTTGCCATCAGCAGCATCAATCGATTTTTCTTTATTCTTTAGTTGTGAAGTAAATATTGGCTCTGATGTGTGAATCATTGAGATGCATAATCATTGATTGTTTTGAATGTTTTCTATGAATTGCCAGGCATGTGAGTTTGATTGCAATGTACAGACACGCTAAAAAGCTGCTCAAACTTTTTGTACGTGTGAAAACTGCTGCAAACGAGGTGATCACCGTGCGTCCTGAGAATAATGCTAGTACGTATTGTTTTGCATGTTCATCCAATGCCAGTGATACAAGAATTCGAACTAATCGAACTAAATTCGTTCATACATGGCTAGATTTCATATAAACATGCCGGATTTCATTACATTTCATACATTCTTCAACTAAAAAGGGGTGCGCTGGAGGTATAATTAATTAACCTAATCTATGATCTCCGGCACCCATTTCCCATGTCCGGCTGAGCCAAACAGAAACTTCTTCTCCAGCTCAGCTCTCCGGCTCCACGTCGCCGCCAAGAAGCTAATCAACCATCAATGTTTAACCCTCTAAGCTTGGCTTCAACCGGAGGGTAGCAGCGGTGGCCTTACTGGGACCCGAGCGGCGGCGACCTACCGTGTTCTACTCTTCCTCGTTTTCTGTGTGGCGCGGCCTCGTTGGTAGCGGGGAGGGTCCTCGACAGAGCCGGCGATGTCCTCTATCTCATTGCCAGCGAGGCGGCGCCTTGGCGGAGCGGGGGAAATCCTCCCCCTCGTTGCTGGCAGGGCGGGGCCTCGGCGGAGCCGGCGATGTCCTCTGCGTCATTGTTGGCGGGGCGGGGCATCGGCGGAGCAGGGCCTCGCCGAAGCGGACGAATTCCTCCGCCTCGGTGCCGGCAGGGCGGAGCCTCGGCGGAGCCGGCATTGTTCTTCGCCTCGTCATCGGTCTCGCCAAACAGCGTCTCGCCCGCTTCATCACCCTCTTTGTAGGTGGCCGCAACCTCCGCCACCCACATGCGGTACCGCCAGCACGCGAGGCGGCTCTCGCGGGCGGAGCGGTACGACTCGAGCAGTGCCTCCTGCTCCGCCCACTCCGCGGCGATCTGCTCCTCCGCTTGCAGGTGCTCCTAGAGGACATGATGGTTGTAGGCGGCGTCGGCCTGCACCTCCCGAAACTGCTCCTCACACTTCTGCCTCACCATGTCCATGTATTGGGCACGGGCCTCACCAATGGTCATGGTGCAATGCACCGGCGAGGATGGCGCGGAGGAGGGGGTTGGCGCCGGATTGTCGACTACCACATTCTCCATTGGGACGTCGTCGTCCTCCGGCTGCCTGCCGGCCAGCCAGTCGGTAGCAATGGCTGCCATCTCCTTCTGGTCCGTCGTCCGCCCGTCCCAAAGAGCGCTGGAGCATGAGGAAGCCATGGTGGGAGTGGTGTGGACAGGAGAAAGGGAACGGAGGCGGATGACTGCGGCTATGGCCGGCGCAGCAGTTTATATAGCAATGGTGGGCGGCAGAGGGACGGACAGGTGGCGCCGGAGTAGCCGCCTCGGCAACCATGTATCATTAATGTGGGCGGTAGACGGATGGATGGATGGCACTTGTGTCATTTGAACGCGGAGCAATCGCTTGCACCGGGAAGCGACGCGGGCTTCGCTGACCGTTTCGGGCGGAAAGCGCGTGCGGGCGAGGGAAGGGGTCTGGGTAGGCCAGGGCGGTCAGACTTGTGCTTGGCAGCGGTCCGGTCCAACAGCCAGACATGCTGGCTCGCCAACGAGCTCGCCGAGCTCAGCGACGACAATCGGACGATGGACTGACCAGGAGCCGGCGCCACCGCCCAAGCCGGTTCATGTCGTATTCACCATAGAGCAGGTGCGGCCGCACTTCGACGCCCTAATGGCGAAAGAGCTACAAGCGCAGGAGGACCTGTGCTACAGCCTCCATCTCCTCAATGAGCACGGGCTCGCGGAAAGACGAATCGCCGGCAAACAAGCGAATGACAATACCGTCGCGGACATGTGGCCCTATGATCCTGGCTTCCTGAATGAGCAGCAGGTGCTGTATCAGACCATCCGTAGGGCCCGCAAGGCCCTCTCCGTTGTCCTTCGAGTTGTTGCGCTCGCCGTGGCACCGCCGTCTCGCGTTGTCAACATGGTCAACGAACATGAGGAATCAGGAGATAACTTAACTTGGAGAGGATGACAGTGGGGACCCACCAGGGCCATAGCCGCACGTCCGCAAGTGCCTCCTTATTATATATATACAACTATAATTATTTTTGCTTCCTCCTGGTTTCCTGACATCACGGTCCCACACCATTGTCAACCTATATAGTCAATAAACGAGAGAATTGCACAAGGAGCGGCCAACAGCTGGGACCCAGCAGCTCGAGCAGTATTTGTGTTTTTGAGGTGTGAGTAGAGTTTTTCTTGAGCGATGTTTTTGTTGTTGTTCAGAGGAGCAGGGTATCAACTGGGCGGGCTATGGCCCGTCTAGCCCAGGCTATTATTTTATGTCAACCAAATATCCAGCCCAGATATTAATTTTTTTCAAGGTGAAAATGGCTAGCCCAGCTATACTTTTTTATTGAGGAATACCCAGCCCAGGTCAACTTGTTATTCTCCGCCCCGCTGGGCTGCAAATCTTTCCTAGGAGACCGATAATGTTGGAGACGAAAGAGGGGATGCCTTCCGGGGCATCCCCAAGCTTAGTTGCTTGGATCTTCCTTGAATATTACCTTGGGGTGCCTTGGGCATCCCCAAGATTAGATTCTTGTCACTACTTAATCTCCTCATATCGTTATCTCACCTAAAACTTGAAAACTTCAATCACACAAAACTTAACGGAACTTCGTGAGATGGGTTAGTACGATAAAGACAAATCATTCACTTTGGTACTGTCAAGATAAGATTCATAATTTTTTTCACATAATTCCTACAGTACTCTACAATTTCCACAATTTATATTAAGCAATATAAGCCATAGAAACCATGAAACAAGCAAACTATGCATTGCAAACAGAATCTGTCAAAAACAGAACAGTACGTAAAGATCTGAATTAAGGTCATACTTCTGTAACGCCACAAGTTCTGAAACTTTAGGAAAATGTATAAAATTTGTATATAAATCATCTGTAAAAAATTCAGAGATTTTCTACGCTCCAGTGAATTTAAACAATTCTGTTACTGGGCGCAAAAGTTTCTGTTTTTGCACAGAATCAAGTCAACTATCATCCACACTATCCCAAAGGCTTTACTTGGCACTTTATTGAAATAAAAGCTATAAAACATGATTACTACAGTAGCCTAAACATGTAAACACACAAAAATAGTAGGGGTAAATGTTGGGTTGTCTCCCAACAAGCACTTTTCTTTAATGCCTTTTAGCTAGGCATGATGATTTCAATGATGCTCACATAAAAGATAAGAATTGAAAAACAAAGAGAGCATCATGAAGCATATTACTAGCACATTTAAGTCTAACCCACTTCCTATGCATAGGGATTTTGTGAGCAAACAAATTATGGGAACAATAATCAACTAGCATAGGAAGGCAAAACAAGTGCAACTTCAAAACTTTCAACATAAAGAGAGGAAATTTGATATTATTGAAATATGTAGAAGCATATATTCCTCTCTCATAATAATTTTCAGTAGCATCATGAATGAATTCAACAATATAACTATCACATAAAGCATTCTTTTCATGATCCACATACATAAAAGTTTTATTACTCTCCACATAAGCAAATTTATTCTCATGAATAGTAGTGGGAGGAAATTCAACAAAATAACTATCATGTGATTGCAAATTAAAATCATGATGACAAGTTTCATGGTTATCATTATTCTTTATAGCATACATGTCATCACCATAATCATCATAGATAGGAACTTTGTTATCATAGTCATTTGAAACCTCTTCCAAAATAGTGGATTCATCACCAAATAAAGTCATGACCTCTCCAAATCCACTTTCATAATTATAATCATCATAAATAGGAGGCATGCAATCATCATAAAAAAATTCTCATCAAAACTTGGGGGACTAAAGATATCATCTTCATCAAACATAGCATCCCCAAGCTTATGGCTTTGCATATCGTTAGCATCATGGATATTTAGAAAGTTCATACCAACAACATTGCAATCATGCTCATCATTCAAAGATTTTTTGTCAAACATTTTATAGAATTCTTCTTCTATCAATTGAGCACAATTTTCCTTTCCATCATTTTCACGAAATACATGATAAAGATGAACAATATGAGACCACCTCAATTTTCCTTTCCATCATTTTCACGAAAGACATGGTAATAAAAGCGTAGTAATGATAGTAGATATTGATTTTTGTGATAGGAACAATAAAAAAAAAGCAAGGTAGCAATTGATAAAACGGAGCACAAACGGTATTGCAATGCTTGAAAATGAGGCCTAGGGTCCGTACTTTCGCTAGTGCAATCTCTCAACAATGCTAATATAATTGGATCATATTACTATCCCTCAATGTGCGATGAAGAATCACTCCAAAGTTCTTATCTAGCGGAGAACATAAGAAGAAATTGTTTGTAGGGTACGAAACCACCTCAAAGCTATTCTTTCCGATCAATCTATCCTAGAGTTCGTACTAAAATAATACCAAGCTATTCTTTTCGATCGATCTAACCAGGAGTTCGTACTAAAATAACACCATATGATACACATCAACCAACTCTAATGTCACCTAGATACTCCAATGTCACCGCGAGTATCTGTGAGTTGATTATACGATATGCATCAAACAATTTCAGTTTCATCATACTCAATCCTACACAAAGAACCTCAAAGAGTGCCCCAAGATTTCTACCGGAGAAACAAAGACAAGAACGTGCATGAACCCTATGCATAGATTACCCCAATGTCACCTCAGGAATCCGCGAGTTAAATGCCAAAACATATATCAAGTGAATCAATATGATACCCCATTGTCACCACGGGTATTCATAGCAATACATACATAAAGTGTTCTCAAATCTATAAAAGTATTCAATCCGATAAAAATGAAATCTCAAAGGGAAAACTCAATTCACAACAAGATAGAGAGGGGAAAACACCATATGATCCAACTGTATTAACAAAGACCGCGATACATCAAGATCGTGCCATCTCAAAAACACGAGAGGGAGAGAGATATTAAACACATAGCTACTGGTACAAACCCTCAACCCCGAGGGTGGACTACTCCCTCCTCATCATGGTGTCCGCTGGGATGATGAAGATGGCCACCGGTGATGATTTCCCCCTCCGACAGGGTGCCGGCACGGGGTCTAGATTGGTTTTTCGTGGCTACAGAGGCTTGTGGAGCCGGAACTTCCGATCTAGGGTTACCCCAAGGGTTTTTGGAATATTTGGCAACTTATAGGGTGAAGAGGCGGTGCGGGAGGTCACCGAGGTGGGCACAACCCACCTGGGCATGCCTGGGCCCCCAGGCGCGGCCTGGTGGGTTGTGCTCCACTCGGAGCTCCCCTCTGGTACTTCTTTGGCCCACCGGGTGTCTTCTGGTCCAGAAAAAATCTCCAAAAAGTTTCGCTGCATTTGGATTCCGTTTGGTATTGATTTTCTGCGATGTAACAAACAAGCAAAAAACAGCAACTGGCACTGGGCACTATGTCAATACGTTAGTCCCAAAAAATGAGATAAATTTGCTATAAAATGATTGTAAAACATCTAAGAATGATAATATAACAACATGAATACTTCATAAATTATAGATACGTTGGGGACGTATCAGAATCCCCAAGCTTAATTCCTACTCGTCCTCGAGTAGGTAAATGATAAAAGAAATAATTTATGAAGTGTGAATGCTAGCAAAGTGCATAAGTTTGATCAATGATAATTTCAATCCCTTTTCCTAGCATCATAACAGCAATTCTTTCTCATAAAACTTCTCATGTTAAAGTAGCAACCAATTCACATGTTAAGGTTCAAACAATGAATTCTTTTGAAACTCAACAACCTATATTCTTAGTCACCAAACAATTGCGATTCAACTTATTCAACAGAGTCTAAGTAAGAGCTCCACATACTCAATCATCATATAGTCTTCCATGATTGCTAGTACTCAAAGCATATTCTTAGAACAAATGGCATCCATCAAACACAGAGAAAGATAGGGGCTTAATATTTCGCCTCCCAACTCATTTATCATAGAGATAATTGTCAACAATAATAAATCATGATCAAATATATTTGACTGGTCATATGTGCCTAGATCTTTCCCCACCACATGTTGCTTGCCAACTATATAATAGTTGCGGTTGAAATGAGATTTCATTCTATTGACTCTTTGCATAAAAGTAAATACTGAAAAGTAAAAGATAGGCCCTTCGCAGAGGGAAGCAGAGGTTGTCATGCGCTTTTTATTTGGATGCCCAAGCTCTTAATGCAAAGGAACATCACGTTATATTGCCCCTTATGATAGCAACCTTTATTATGCAGTCCGTTGCTTTTATTACTTTGCCATCACAAGTTTGTACAACGCTCAATTTTCCTTTACAATAAAAGATCAAACATATTTAGGAGCAATTTTTATTGCTTTATGCACCGATGACAACTTACTTGAAGGATCTTATTCAATCCATAGGTAGGTATGGTGGACACTCATGGCAAGAAACTGGGTTTAGGGGTTTTTGAATGCACAAGTAGTATCTCCACTTAGTACGAATTTTTGGCTAGCAAAAGCTCCTAAGCAAACACCACATGTTGGAGGATCCATAACAATATAACATCTATGCAAATATACCCAAACATAACTTATTATGTTATCTTCCTTGTCCAACTTCAACTAATTTGCTCAAGTTTGAAAATAATTAATGGGTATTCACAATCATAGAAGATTTCCAAGATAATATATTTGCATGTGAAAGTTCTCTTCCTTATACTAATCATTCATGAATTGCTTGTATGACCAATATTGTGATTGTCAAGCTTCAAAAGATTTCACTTTCTAAACCCAATGTGAAGCTACCACTAGGCATGATATGAACATATAATTTCAACTTCATGAAATTTGATTCATTCAACAATTTACTCATAGGATATAAGTGAAGCACAAGAGTAAATGACAAGCTACTCCAAAAAGATAAAAGTGAAGATCAAGCGAGTAGTTAAGTAAATGGGTAGCTATTTGAGGACTCTCTATTATTTAAAAACTTTCAGATATAAGTATTTTATTAAAACAGCAAGCAAAACAAAATAAAATGACATTCCAAGAATAGCACACATCATGTGAAGAAGCAAAAACCTAGGCTCAACCGAGACTAACCGATAATTGTTGATGAAGAAAAGTGGATGCCTACCGGGGCATCCCCAAGCTTAGATGCTTGATACTTCTTGAAATTTTATCTTGGGATGTCTTGGGCATCCCCATGCTTGAGATTTTGGGTCTCCTTAATTCCTTTTATATCACGGTTTCCCTAAATCTTAAAAACTTCATCCACACAAAACTCAACAAGAACTCGTGAGATAAGTTAGTATAAATCAATGCATAACCTTATCATTTGCTACTGTAGAAAATCACTAAAATTATTATTTAACATTGCATACTAAATGCCTCTGCATATTTAACACTCTTATCCTCAAATAGAATCATTAAACAAGCAAACATGTGCAAACAATGCAAACATAACAGCAATCTGTCTAAACAGAACAGTCTGTAAAGGGTGAAGAAGTACCCATACTTATTTAACTCAAAAAATTCTGAAAATGTACCACACTGTATAAAATTTATCATATCTTATTGTGAAAAAACATTCAACTTTTTATCACAGTCTGACTTTTCTGGAGAATTTTTTCAACAGCGATAAACTTTCTGTTTTGAAACAGCAACTCATATACTTGCAAAATAAGCATGGTAAAGGCTATCCTTGCCACTTTTATTGAAATAAAAGAGATAAAACATTATTATAAATAACATCAAGCAAATCCTAACAAAATAAAATGACACTTCAAGCAAAACACATATCATGTGACGAATGAAAATGTAGCTCCAAGTGAGGTTACCGATAATGTTGGAGACAAAAGAGGGGATGCCTTCCGGGGCATCCCCAAGCTTAGTTTCTTGGACCTTCCCTGAATATTACCTTAGGGGGTGCCTTGGGCATCCCCAATATTAGCTTCTTGTCACTACTTATTCTCCTCATATCGATATCTCACCCAAAATTTGAAAACTTCAATCACACAAAACTTAACGAAACTTCGTGAGATGAGTTAGTATGATAAAGACAAATCATTCACTTTGGTACTGTCAAGATAAGATTCATAGTTGTTTTCACATAATTCCTACAGTACTCTACAATTTCCACAATTTATATTAAGCAATATAAGCCATAGAAACCATAAAACAAGCAAACTATGCATTGCAAACAGAATCTGTCAAAAACAGAACAGTACGTAAAGATCTGAATTAAGGTCATACTTCTGTAACTCCACAAGTTCTGAAACTTTAGGAAATTGTATAAAATTTGTATATAAATCATCTGTAAAAAATTCAGAGATTTTCTACGCTCCAGTGAATTTAAACAATTCTGTTACTGGGTGCAAAAGTTTCTGTTTTTGCACAGAATCAAGTCAACTATCATCCACACTATCCCAAAGGCTTTACTTGGCACTTTATTGAAATAAAAGCTATAAAACATGATTACTACAGTAGACTAAACATGTAAACACACAAAAAAAGTAGGGGTAAATGTTGGGTTGTCTCCCAACAAGCACTTTTCTTTAATGCCTTTTAGCTAGGCATGATGATTTCAATGATGCTCACATAAAAGATAAGAATTGAAACACAAAGAGAGCATCATGAAGCATATTACTAGCACAATTAAGTCTAACCCACTTCCTATGTGTGATGCCCCTGGCTTAATCGTGCACTAACCATACACGCAAATGCACACGATCACGCCTAAGGACTCACTTGAAGATATCACAACACAACTCTAAAACACCAAATTAAAATAATACAAGCTTTATATTACAAGCCAGGGGCCTCGAGGACTCGAATACATAAGCTTGCGTACAAGCATCATCGGAAGCATCAGATATCTGAGTACAGATATAAAAGAAAACACAGATAGGCCCTTAGAAGGCGGGGCAAAAGAAAACACTACGATCGAAAGGCGCAGGCCTCCTGCCTGGGACCCTCCGATCCTACTCCTGGTCGTCGGCAAGCTCGAAGTAGTAGCCACCCTCGGGATAGTAGTAGCGATCATCGGCGGGGGTAGCTATATCCTGGGCTCCGTCATCTGGTTGCATCAAAAGGATATATGGGGAAAAATAAAGCAAAGCAACCGTGAGTACTCATCCGAAGTACTCAGCAAGCAAGGATCTACACTACATATGCAACATTATCAAAGAGAGGCTGTATATCTGGACTGGGCTGTAGAAATGCCAGAATAGAGGGAAGGCCTAGTCGTATCGAAGACTAGCATCTTCAGAGGTCTTGCAGCATTAGAAGAGTGTAGATTAGTACAACATAAAGTAGTAGTATCATTAAGTCTCAACCTCACCCAGAGATCCTTTCTCGACTCCCTGCGAGAAAGTAATCCCAGAGCCATAATATCCAAGTATCAACCTCAGCCAGAGATCCTTTCTCGACTCCCTGCGAGAAAGTAATCCCAGAGCCATAATATCCATATCTCATCTCATCAATATGTTCTAGTTGTATCGATCGGGATACAACTCCGAGCGTCCGTTACCAAGGATCCAGCTATGCATCGATTAGTTCTTCCCTGCAGGGGTGCACCAACTTACCCACCACGCTCGCTTAACTCCGGTCGGACAAACTTTTCCGGGTCATGCCTGGCCTCGGTCAAATGACACACCGCAGCCCTACCTAGAGCTCAGCAGAGAGGTCCCCGCTGATCTACATCCTAAGCGCTCAGGGGTCTTGGGTCGTCGCCCTGTGCACTCAGGGTCGTTGCGAGCAGGGTGGATACCAGCGCCAATGGCACGATCTGACCCAGCCACAATGCTGAACAGGACGTCTGACAGAGCTGTCGGCTGATACCACGATGCAGAGTACCCATATTTATTCCCGCATGATGTTTAGTGCTATCGGGCCAGAGGCCCACTCAGATCACATATCCAAATCGTTAGTGTAATGGTAGTGCGGTAACAAGCAGAGACTCATGATCGATGTGACCCCGTCGCCCCGTCTCGAGGACTCGCGGCAAGGGCTACGAATGCATGGCCACGCCTCGTATTCATATCTCAGGCACCCTCCAGGTCAACTCGTCTCCACAACACTCGCCACTTAGGCTCAAGCGGGTACCCCTCAGGGTCGACCCGTCTTTCCAAGTAACAGTTGTAAAGTCCAAGTATCCGTGTGTCCATATCATCAGGGGAATCCGAGGTATCACCCTCGTTGAATTCCTACTCGAAGTATCTGTCAAGGTGAACTCGGAGGAATCACCCTCGATGGGTTCACACTTGAGGGGTTGCACGACAGTGTCGTTACCCGAAGTAGTGAAGGAGGAATCACCCTCGATGACCACGGCCGAATAGCTACTCTACAGAGTTAACATCAGAAGTGCTAAACGAGATATCACCCTCGGCACTTGATAGTAACGCTGCAGTGTCGTACAGATAAAAGGGGTGTGATGTCCGGTGCTGGGGCCTGGTCATCGAGTCTTCTGATGATCCAGCGGGGCAACTGAGACAAGTGGGGTCACTGGGGTCTCTATCTAGCCTATACTAAGCAGTTTAGGATAAGCAGGTAGGTATCAACAGAAGTTACAAAAACAGGCTATGCATCAGAATAGGATAAACAGTAGCAGCAGCAATTCTAATGAAAGCATAAGAGAGAAAGAATAGGCGATATAGGCATGCTCAAGGGGGGGTGCTTGCCTGGTTGCTCGGCAACAAAGGCAAGGTCGTCAAAGGTGTAGTCGATCTCCGGAGCTGCGCCGGTCTCGGGGACGACGTCGGTGTCGGGGGCTACCGAGAGAGAAGAGGGGGAGGAAACAAATAAATACACGGCAAACATATGCAACACAGAGTAGGCTATACTAACGTGCAGTGCAGGGTTGCCTAAAGACATATCTAAATCATTTTAGTTATTTTAGGATTTAAGTTGGATTTAATAACTGGTGTATATGCATTATTCATCTACCGGAAACAGGCTAAAAGTTGCGGGTTCACCTCTGTAGAGGGTCCCGACATGAAAACAGATAGCACGGTTGGATTCGTCTTGTCGTTCTGAGCACCTTTCATGTAGAAAGTTTTTCGATCCGAGCTACGGTTATTTTTATATGATTTTCTAAAGTTTTAATCATTTTTTGGATTTATTTATATTAACAGAAATGAATTACTACGTCAGCATGATGTCACTATGAGGTCAGCAAGTCAAACCGCCCGGTACAGGTCAAACCTGACCTGCGGGCCCCACCAGTCATAGACAGTGGGTTAACTGAACTAATTTGCATAGTAAATTAGCTAAGTGGGACCCCACTGTCAGTGTAATTAGTAGTTGATTAGCACTAACTAAACTAACTGACACGCGGGACCCACCTGACAGAGTCAGCGGTGAACAGTAAAAGGGTTGACCTGGTCAATTGGTCAACGGGACCCACCGGGCCCACCCGTCAGCCTCACAAGGGGGCCATGTGGGCGACACGTCGGCCAGCCGGCGTTCAAACGCCGGTGGGCATGTTTTTGCGGCGTCGCGGCTCGGGAGGTGGTCGGGATCGCGCCTCCGGCCACCGTTTGGCGCGCGGAGTGGCGCGTTCGGACGCGGGTGAAGCCGCGCATCTAATGGGGGCGGTGGCTCGGCCGGAGGAGGACCGCAGCGTCGCCGGCGGCAAGCGGGGCGGACGTCGGGGCTCGGGCGAGCGCGAAGGCGGCGCTAGGGGGCAAGGCAAGGCGAGCCAGGGGGTGCTTTGGCTCGCTAGGAGACCCAGGAACACGAGACGAAGCTCGGGCGCGGGCTGCGACAGTGATGGCTACGGCGGCGACGGAGCGAGGCGGCGGCGAGCTACGGCTACGGCGGGGGTCTAGCTAGCAGGCGTACGCAAGGGCAGAGAGACGGGAGAAATGGAGGTGAGCTCACAGTGGTCACACAGGGAAGCTCAGGGAGCTCGGGGAAGCATTGTTGACAGCGAATCGAGCGCGGCGGTCATCATTATCCGGGGAGGAAGAAGGGGTTGTCACGGCCGATGCAGAGGCTGGGAGCTCCAATGGGTCGATGCAGGTGACGATGCGGTCAGCGGCGAGGCGGACGGGCACGGCAGCGAGGCACCAGGGACTCGGTAGACACGGCTATGGCGTCGATGGCCGCGTCGGCCGATGAAGAAGAAGAGGGGAGAGGCGCTGGAGAGGGGAGAAGAGAGGCTAGAGAGGTCAGGGGGAGTGCAGGGTGTGACCCTTAACCACCCACGGCGAGCGGTAGAGCCGCTGTCGAGCTCGCGAGGATGGGGGCCCCGGGCGAGCGCACGCGCGTGCGGCTGGAGACGACAGCGAGGGGGGGAGTGAGCAGGATGTAGGGGAAGAGCGCCAGACGGGCTGGGCCTCCCTGTTTGACTTAGGCCCAGGCACATGGGCCTTTTTCTTTTTCTGTTTTTCCTTTTTAGTTTCTATTTTGTATTTTCTTTTCGCACTTTTCCAATTTTGCAAAACATGAGTCTTGCCCCAATAAATTCAGTGCAATTTCTAGCACTGCTACAAAAGGTTTGGAGTCCAGATCTTTTCATTTGGATTTTTATTAAATGAATATGGATTAAATATCTCTATTTTGTTGCTGTTAGAGGCACATAATTAATTTAGTACATGTTGATTATAATTTTAGAATTGTCTCTGGATTATTTACAATACTATGAACATTTTAGTTCCTGGATTTGAACAACTTTTATTTTAACTTTTAGTTTGAATTTTCATTTGAAAAGAGATATGATCCAAATTATGTTTAAGCACTGTTGATCATGATGACATGGCATTATCAAAAGGGGGATTACTGTAGCTAACCACTGGGGGTGTTACACTATGCATAGGAATTTCGTGAGGAAACAAATTATGGGAACAATAATCAACTAGCATAGGAAGGCAAAACAAGTGCAACTTCAAAACTTTCAACATAAAGAGAGGAAACTTGATATTATTGAAATATGTAGAAGCATATATTCCTCTCTCATAATAATTTTTGGTAGCATCATGAATGAATTCAACAATATAACTATCACATAAAGCATTCTTTTCATGATCCACATACATAAAAGTTTTATTACTCTCCACATAAGCAAATTTATTCTCATGAATAGTAGTGGGAGGAAATTCAGCAAAATAACTATCATGTGATTGCAAATTAAAATCATGATGACAAGTTTCATGGTTATCATTATTCTTTATAGCATACATGTCATCACCATAATCATCATAGATAGGAAATTTGTTATCATAGTCATTTGAAACCTCTTCCAAAATAGTGGATTCATCACTAAATAAAGTCATGACCTATCCAAATCCACTTTCATAATTATAATCATCATAAATAGGAGGCATGCAATCATCATAATAAATTTTCTCATCAAAACTTGGGGGACTAAAGATATCATCTTCATCAAACATAGCATCCCCAAGCTTATGGCTTTGCATATCGTTAGTATCATGGATATTTAGAAAGTTCATACCAACAACATTGCAATCATGCTCATCATTCAAAGATTTTTTGTCAAACATTTTATAGAATTCTTCTTCTATCAATTGAGTACAATTTTCCTTTCCATCATTTTCACGAAAGACATGATAAAGATGAACAATATGAGACCACCTCAATTCCATTTTTTGTAGTTTTCTTTTACGAACCAAACTAGTGATAAAACAAGAAACTAAAAGATTCAATTGCAAGATCTAAAGATATACCTTCAAGCACTCACCTCCCCGGGAACGGCGCCAGAAAAGAGTTTGATGTCTACTACACAACTTGTTCTTGTAGACTCGTGTTGGGCCTCCAAGCGCAGAGTTTTGTAGGACAGTAGCGAATTTCCCTCAAGTGGATAACCAAAGGTTTATCAATCCGTGGGAGGTGTAGGATGAAGATGGCCTCTCTCAAACAACCCTGCAACCAAATAATAAAAAGTCTCATGTGTCCCCAACACACCAAATACAATGGTAATTTGTATAGGTGCACTAGTTCGGCGAAGAGATGGTAATAAAAGCGTAGTAATGATAGTACATGTTGATTTTTGTGATAGGAACAATAAAAAAACAGCAAGGTAGCAATTGATAAAACGAAGCACAAATGGTATTGCAATGCTTGAAAATGAGGCCTAGGGTCCGTACTTTCGCTAGTGCAATCTCTCAACATTGGTAATATAATTGGATCATATAACTATGCCTCAATGTGCGATGAAGAATCATTCCAAAGCTCTTATCTAGCGGAGAACATAAGAAGAAATTGTTTGTAGGGTACGAAACCACCTCAAAGCTATTCTTTCCAATCAATCTATCCTAGAGTTCGTACTAAAATAACACCAAGCTATTCTTTCTGATCGATCTAACCAAGAGTTCGTACTAAAATAACACCATATGATACACATCAACCAACTCTAATGTCACCTAGATACTCCAATGTCACCGCGAGTATGTGTGAGTTGATTATACGATATGCATCAAACAATTTCAGATTCATAATACTCAATCCAACACAAAGAACCTCAAAGAGTGTCCCAAGATTTCTACCGGAGAAACAAAGACAAGAACATGCATCAACCCCTATGCATAGATTACCCCAATGTCACCTCGGGAATCCTCGAGTTGAGTGCCAAAACATATATCAAGTGAATCAATATGATACCCCATTGTCACCATGGGTATTCATAGCAATACATACATAAAGTGTTCTCAAATCCATAAAAGTATTCAATCTGATAAAGACGAAATCTCAAAGGGAAAACTCAATTCACAACAAGATAGAGAGGGGAAAACACCATATGATCCAATTATATTAACAAAGACCGCGGTACATCAAGATCGTGCCATCTCAAGAACACGAGAGAGAGATATTAAACACATAGCTACTGGTACAAACCCTCAACCCCGAGGGTGGACTACTCCCTCCTCATTATGGTGGCTGCCGGGATGAAGATGGCCACCGGTGATGATTTCCCCCTCCTACAGGGTGCCGGAACGGGGTCTAGATTGTTTTTTCCTGGCTACAGAGGCTTGCGGAGGCGAACTTCTGATCTAGGGTGTCGTGGGAAACCACAGCCACCTATGGGGCCACGAGCCCCTTTTGGTTCGGCAGGGGGACTGAGCACGTTGCACAAAAAGCGGAGGAGCGCAGCGAAGCGCGATAGAGATCACACGGGCAGTTTTACCCTGGTTCGGGCCGCCGCGAGGCATAAAACCCTACTCCTGCTTTGGTGGATTGATGGTGGATGGTGGTGGAAACGCAGCGCTCTTACCCGACAGGGTTGCCTCGGGGCGAGAGCAGCTACGCGCGTACGAGTGTACAAGGGTCCGAATCCTTTCTATGGTTGCCATGGGCCTCCTTTTATAGATCAAGGGGTCACCACGGTGGCAAATCAGTCATTGTGTGCTGATTAGATAGCAAACAGTGCTATCATATCTACTCTGCAGACAGAGCAGAATGCATTAAATGTGCTGCTTAGCGTCACATCATGGCATGCCCGGCACGCCTTGCTGGGCTGTTTGGCCACCTTCTCTCTTGTTTGCATGACACGTTGCTAGACAGGTGTCATTTGGAGGCGATTCCTGTAGGAAATGGCTGCCATGTGGCAAAAGATAGCCACTTAGTCACCTTGGGGCTTGACACCGCATCGATCGATGACTTGCGTCGCTGCGAGGTGGGGCGGTGAAGCCTTGGCGGGGTGTTTTGCCTTCGTAGGACCTGACAGGCCTGCCGGGGCAATCTTGAGGCTTGCTTCTGGGGCAAACTTGACCTCGCCAGGCTCTCCTACCCGGCAAGGGAGGTTTTCCCTTAGCGGTGTCTTGCTCCTTGGCTTGACTTGGTCTTCTCAACCTGCCCTTTGATTCCTCAAAGAGCATATCTCTTCACCTTGGCCTTGTCTTGGATGCTGCAATCTTGATCTCGGGCCTGTGCACGGTCTGGGCAACAGACCCAGGGTTTGTTGCACCGACAGGAGCCCCCGGGCCTGGCCCGAATGAGCTGCCGGGTGTCGTCGCTATAGGCCCTAACTTGTGCACAGGCGAGGGGGAAATAGCTGCTTGTCCCTTGAGATCTTCTTTACTTCTTCATTAACCTGAGCCCAGGTCAGTTTCCGGTTCTTCCGCCTGTCGCGTAACGACAATTGTGGTGGGTCCATTCTTGTAATGGCCCATGAATGACTAGCGCACGGGCGAGTAACTGCCAATTCACTCTTCCCACCACGCCCTTATCCCCGGCCACGTATGCTGCATGCATTGAGCGGGGTAGGTAGCGGAGGCGCGTGGTGCGGGAGAGTGCCAGAGCGGGGGCCCAGTCTTCTTGAGATGGCGGAGAGGGACGATAGTTACCCATCGATGGATCAGCCCCCAGCCTGCCTATAAAAGGGGCCAGGGGGAAGCGGAAGTGCTCATCCGCGCTCCTCCTCTCGCCTTTTTCTTCTCTTTTCTTGCTATGTTGAGAGAAAGAGACCGGGGCCAAGCCCCGGGCTCGAGCTTGAGCTTGGCGACACCGGAAGCTTGTGAAGGAGCTTGGGGAGTGAGCCTGGTACGGAGTAAAAAGGGGCGCGACGGACATGCCATCTACAGCGCGGGAGGCACCAAGCCCTTCTCTCACGAGGGTGTGTTTGTCCCCTCCTCCCAGGTGTTGAAGCTCTTGGTGGCTCCGGCGTCCGTCAGGGGTGCAGCGCTCGGGTCCCTTGGTAATCCCGGTATCGCCCCCTTTGGTGAAGTCAGGGCAAATGTTGAAGACGCCGACATCTTCCTGCCCGCCAAGGTGGGGAGCGATGCCCCTCGCGCGCCTCGGCTGCCGCCACCGCCCGCAGCTTCTCCGGGGGAGGCAACGGCTCACGGAGCCAGCGTCCCCATGGAGCGGTGGTGATGGAGAAAAATCGAGGGAAGACGGAGAAGGCGGGTGGCAGGGCGTCAGGTCGGAGTATGATGGCACCGACGCCTTCGTCTCGTATTGCCGACCTGCTGCCTCGTCTTTCCGCTCTTCCGTTCCCTCCCCGGCACCATCATCACCGGCCTCTTGGTTGTCGGGGAGAGTGCCGCTCTCTTGGTGCCTTCGCCTCCTCCAGTAGTCTTCCAGCTGAGCCTCGGTGGTTCTCCCTGCTAGTGCTTTTTGCTGGAGCTTCTGGTTGGCCCTGGAGGTGGTGACCGAGGCACCGTCGAGCTGCTCCTTCCGTCCCTCTCCTTCGCAGCCTCGCCAATCTCGATCTTGTCAGGCTACGCCCGGCAGGTCCTGACGGGGTCGAGTGGGGCGTCTTGCTCAGGCACCCCTTTTGCCCTCCTTCTCTTCCACCGCAGTGCCTAGGAGGAGATCGACAAGAAAGGGATTACGGGGCACTTATCTTTTTTCAATCTAAAACATGTAGGCACTTGCCAAACTTTAGTTCAAATTATGTAATCTCTTTTATCCATGTTTGTGTTCTATAAGGTCTGTACTTGTTGATCAGCATATTAATGAAAAAGATAAACCTTGCCGGGCACTTGTGCGTGTAACATGTCCATGCAGAGGGAGAATGCCTCTATACGCTCAAGTAAACAAGTTTTTCCCCGGTAGGCTATCCTGCCGGTACCCTCAGTTTGCCACCGCGGGGCTGGGCCTGCCGGGCACAAATCATAAAGAGGGACCAGCCCCCCCCCCCCCGCCAACCTTCTCGTCAAAGGCCACTACAACCACCCCGACCGATGCAACGTTCGAGTCAAGGGACGGGAGCACCAAAGTTTTGAAAGCGGCGAGGTTTTTCTATGCACAAGTTTTTACTTACAGAACGCGCATGGATAAGAGAGAGAACTTATCTATTTGGGCTTGCCAGGGATCACAATGTAGGCTTGTCTTCTCTTCTCCTTCTTTGGGACCGAATCCACGGTAGGAGCCTGCAGTTTGATGCAGATGAAAATGATGCCTCATGCGATCTTATCTACATGAACATGCAATGCTCATGATATGCTTATGCATGCATGCAATTTGTTGGGGGCCCCCAGTGCTTCATTTATTTCTCTGTTGCTCAGGTCTACGCCTGGCTTTGTACAAAAGGTTACATGCAACAGAGGCAAGGCCTGTACAAAAGGGTGGCTGTCGGGCAGGGCCCGACAGCCGCGCCTCACGTGTAGAACTTGCGGAGATGCTCAATGTTCCATGAGTTTTGCAACTGAATGCCATCTCCGGTCTCCAGATGGACTGCGCCAGGTCTGGTGACTCGTACTACCCAGTAAGGGCCTTCCCACTTCGGCGTCAACTTGTTTGCACCCTTGGCGGACTGAACGCGCCTAAGGACAAGGTCGCCTTCCTCCAAACACCGAGCATGAACCCTGCGGCTGTGATAGCGACGCAGGGCTTGCTGATAGCGTGCGGCACGCGTAGTAGCCCAGAGACGGTTCTCCTCGAGTAGCACAGCGTCGTCACGCTGGTGCTGATCTTGCGCTACTTCATCGTAGGCAAGCACTCGAGGTGACCCGTAAATGAGTTCCGTGGGGATAACTACTTCTGCCCCATAGACTAGGGAGAAGGGAGTCTGCCCGGTAGCTCGATTTGGTGTCGTTCTGAGGGACCAAAGAACCACCGGTAGCTCATCGATCCACCGCCTGCCACACTTCTGCAGCCTATCAAATGTTCTCGTCTTGAGTCCTCACAACACTTCAATGTTCGCCCTCTCAGCTTGCCCGTTGCTCCTTGGATGGGCCACAGAGGCGAACGAGATTTTGCTCCCGAGGGCATGAATGTATTGCATGAAGGCGCGACTCGTGAACTGGGTGCCGTTGTCAGTGATGATTCGGGCAGGAACTCCAAAGCGGCACACCAATCCTTTCAAGAACTTGATAGCTGACTGAGCAGTCACCTTTCTTACGGGCTCTACTTCCGGCCACTTTGTAAACTTTTCGATTGCAACGAACAAGAATTCAAAGCCCCCTGCAACACAGGTGAAAGGGCCGAGGATATCGAGCCCCCAGACCGAAAACGACCATGAAAAAGGGATTGTCTGAAGAGCTTGGGCAGGCAGGTGGATATTCTTCGAATGGAACTGGCAGGCTTCACACTTGGTGACAAGCTCGACCGCATCTTGGAGGGCTGTGGGCCAGTAGAATCCTTGCCGGAAAGCTTTCCCAACCAACGCCCTTGATCCAAAGTGGGAGCCGCACATACCCTTGTGTATCTCCGCTAGCAGTTCCTTTCCTCCTTCCCGGCAAATGCACTTCAATTTCGCACCATTGGGCCTCCTTCTGTACAGCGTGTCGTCAACGAATAGATACATACTGGCCCTCCGGGCTACTCTTTCAGCTTCTTCTTGCCCTTCGGGAAGTTATCCAGTTTGGAGGAAATGGACTATGTGCCATGCCCAAGACGGAGCCTGTGGCTCGGCAACAAGGACTAACAGCACCTCCTCATTCGTGAGAGTGCAATCCTCGACCGCGGGGACCGGTGGCCTGGCGGGAGGATGCAGCTCAGCGACCGAAGGGGAGTTGCGCCCGACAAGCTTTCTGCCGGGATCCTCGGAAGGTTCTACCGGGAGAGGCTTACCGGAGTCCAGTTTCCTCCTCTTTCTAGCCATTGTTGCCGGGGATACGGAGGGCTGAGTCAGATGGAGAACAAAAGTTCCTAGTTCCGTAGGGAGCTTTTGCGCAGCGCACTTCGATAGATGATTAGCAATGATGTTTTCCGCACGGGGTACGTGCTCTGTTTGCAATCCGTCAAAGCTCTCCTCCAACTTTCTCACTTCCTCAATGTATGCCTCCATCAATGGACTTTGGTAATCCTTGCTGACTTGTCTCACCACAAGTTATGAGTATCCGTGGATGATCAGCTTCTTGATCCCCAGTTCTGTTGCAACTCTGAGCCCGGCAAGGAGCCCTTCATATTTTGTTGTATTGTTGGTAGCCTCCTCCTGGGGAAAATGCATCTGGACGACGTACTTCAGGTGCTCTCCAGTGGGAGCAACGAGAAGCACGCCAGCCCCTGCACCTTGTAGGGAGAAGGCATCATCGAAATACATGATCCATTCTTGGGGCGCTTCCTTGCCGGGAATAACTGTCTCCAATACCTCTTCGTCAGGAGTTGGCGTCCATTCTGCAATAAACTCTGCCAACGCTCTGCTATGAATAGTTGATGTGCTCTCAAACTTCAAACCAAAGCTGGATAACTCCAAAGCCCACTCCACTATCCTGCCGGTAGCCTCGGGGTTTCGGAGTGTCCGTTGCAAAGGGAAACGGGTGACAACCGTGATCTCATGGGCTTGGAAGTAGTGGCGCAGTTTCCTTGAGGCCATGACAAGGACAAAAATCAATTTTTGCACGCCAGAGTACCTGGATCTAGCCCCCTGCAACAGGGAGCTGACGAAGTATACTGGGCGCTGCACCACTTTCTTCTTTGCCGCGACCAGAGAACTGCTTTCGCTGCTTTGCTCTTCTCCATCTTGATCTGCATCTGACCTTGCCGGGGTGTGCTCACTTTCCTCCCCGGGAAGGACACCAGCTATGTCTGCTGCTTCATCCACTTCCCGCTGCACCACCAGTGCTACAGTAACCACTTGATTAGTTGCCGCCAAGTATAGCAGCAACGGCTCTTGAGGTTTTGGAGCGACCAAAGTGGGCACTGATACGTCTCCAACGTATCTATAATTTTTTATTGTTCTATGCTATTATATTATCTGTTTTAGATGTTTTATATGCATAAATATGCTATTTTATATTATTTTTGGGACTAACCTATTAACCTAGAGCCCAGTGCCAGTTTCTGTGTTTCCTTGTTTTTCAGCTTCGTGGAGAAGGAATACCAAACAGAGTCCAAACGGAATAAAATCTTCGTGATGATTTTTCTTGTACCAGAAGACACCCAGGAGACTTGGAGATGAAGTCGGAGGAGCCACGAGGCGGCCACAAGGGTGGAGGGCGCACCCAGGGGGGTAGGGCGCGCTCCCTGCCTTGTGGGCCCCCCGTGACCCTCCTGACCTAATTCTTTCGCCTATATATTCACATATGTTCCCAAACCACCAGAAGCATCCACGAAAACACTTTTCCACCGCCGCAACCTTCTGTACCCATGAGATCCCATCTAGGGACCTTTTCTGGCACCCTGCCGGAGGGGGATTCGATCACGGAGGGCTTCTACATCAATCCTATTGCCCTTCCGATGAAGCGTGAGTAGTTTATCTCAGACCTACGGGTCCATAGCTAGTAGCTAGATGGCTTCTTCTCTCTCTTTAATTCTCAATACCATGTTCTCCTCGATGTTCTTGGAGATCTATTCGATGTAATACTTTTTTGCGGTGTGTTTGCCGAGATCCGATGAATTGTGGATTTATGATCAGATTATCTATGAATATTATTTGAATCTTCTCTGAATTCTTTTATGCATGATTTGATATCTTTGTAATTCTCTTCGAACTATCGGTTTGGTTTGGCCAACTAGATTGGTTTTTCTTGCAATGGGAGAAGTGCTTAGTTTTGGGTTCAATCTTTCGGTGTCCTTTCCTAGTGACAGTACGGGCAGCAAGGCACGTATTGTATTTTTGCCATCGCGGATAAAAAGATGGGGTTTACATCATATTGCTTGAGTTTATTCCTCTACATCATGTCATCTTACTTAATGCGTTACTCTGTTCTTCATGAACTTAATACTCTAGATGCAGGCAGGAGTCGGTCGATGTGTGGAGTAATAGTAGTAGATGCAGAATCATTTTGGTCTACTTGACATGGACGTGATGCCTATATTCATGATCATTGCCTTAGATATCGTCATAACTTTGCGCTTTTCTATCAATTGCTCGGCAGTAATTTGTTCACCCACAGTATTATTTGCTATCTTGAGAGAAGCCTCTAGTGAAACCTATGGCCCCCGGGTCTATTTTCCATCATATAAGTTTCCGATCTACTATTTTCCATCATATAAGTTTCCGATCTACTATTTTGCAATCTTTTACTTTCCAATCTATAAACCAAAAATACCAAAAATATTTACTTTATCTTTTATTTAGTTTCATCTATATCTATCAGATCTCACTTTTGCAAGTAACCGTGAAGGGATTGACAACCCCTTTATCGTGTTGGGTGCAAGTTGTTTGATTGTTTGTGCAGGTATTCGGTGATTTGTGCGTTGTCTCCTATTGGATTGATACCTTGGTTCTCAAACTGAGGGAAATACTTATCTCTACTTTGCTGCATCACCCTTTCCTCTTCAAGGGAAAAACCAACGCAAGCTCAAGAAGTAGCAGGAAGAATTTCTGGCGCCGTTGCCGGGGAGATCTACGCCAAGTCAAGACATACCAACTACCCATCATAAACTCTCATCTCTTGCATTACATTATTCACCATTTGCATCTCGTTTTCCTCTCCCCCACTTCTAAAACGATTTTCGAAAAGATTTGCCTTTTTATTTGCCCTTCTTCTGTTCGATCTTTTGTTTGCTTGTGTTACCTTGTGCCTTCTTTTTGCTTGCATCTTTGCTTGCTAAAAGTTTATGGATCCTCATCCACTTGCTAATCTTTTTAAAAGATCCAATATTGATGAACCAATTGCTAGTGAGTTTTGTGCACTAGATTATCTTTATGAAGTTTTGCTTGAAATTCGTGAATCTGAAAATTGTGATGAAGAAATTTATGAAGTGATTCACGATAGCTCCTTGAATAAAATGCATGATTGCAATGGTTCTACTATAAATTCTATTAATGTCAGTTGTTCTAATGATATGCAAAACCCTAAGCTTGGGGATGCTAGTTTTTCTAGGTCCACTACTTGTTGCAATGATCATGATTGGGGTGGTTTTTCTTATGATCTTGAAAATTTATTTAAGCCCCATGATGAATATGAGATTGATAATAATGTTTGCAATAATACTGAAAGTGGGTTTGGAAGAGTGTCAACTTTAGATCCCACATATTTGGAGAATGTTCAATCTTATGCAATTTTTTATAAAAGTGGGTTTGGAGAGGTCATG
The DNA here is from genome assembly GCA_011799875.1 of Thinopyrum elongatum. NCBI lineage: Eukaryota > Viridiplantae > Streptophyta > Magnoliopsida > Poales > Poaceae > Thinopyrum > Thinopyrum elongatum. The sequence goes on along the minus strand of CM022302.1, from coordinate 459,175,628 downwards.
ACTTTAGTTAATTTTAATCCCACTATTTTGGAAGAGTGTCAACTTCGCATGCATGTGGATCATGTTGAGAATATGTTATGTGATAGCTATTTTGTTGAATTTGCTTATGATCCTACATGTAATTATTATGAGAGAGTAAAATATGGTTGTAGAAATTTTCATGTTACTAAATTACCTCTCTTCATGTTGAGATTGCTATCGTCTCTTTCTTCTTCCTTGCATATGCTAGTTTTTGCTTGCCTTGATAATTTGTTTGCTTATAAAATGCCTATGCATAGGAAGTATGTAAGACTTAGATGTGTTTTATGATGCTCTCTTTGTGCTTCAATTCTTCTCTTTTATGTGAGCATTATTGAAATTATCAATGCCTAGCTAAAAGGCTTTAAAGAAAAGCGCTTGTTGGGAGACAACCCAATATTTTTCGTTGCTGTTTTTCAATAAATTTTTCATATAGCCTCTGGTTAGATGTGGTTTTGTGTTTTAATTAGTGTTTGTGCCAAATAAGACCTTTGGGATGGCTTACGGTGATAGTTGATTTGATCTTGCTGAAAAACAGAAACTTTTGCGTCCAGTCACAGAATTTTAATAATTCACTGGAGTGTTGAAAAACCCTGAATTGTTTATACGAGATTGATATACAAATTTCCTATGTTGTCCTAATTTTTCATAATTTTTGGAGTTACATAAGTATTAGAACAATTCGGATCTTTGCAGACTGTTCTGTTTTTGACAGATTCTGTTTTCTTTGTGTTGTTTGCTTATTTTGATGAATCTATGGGTAGTATCGGGGGGTATGAACCATGGAAAAGTTGGAATACAATAGATATTACACCAATATAAATAAATAATGAGTTCACAACAGTACCAAAAGTGGTGATTTAATTTCTTATACTAAGGGAGCTTATGAGATTTTCTATTGAGTTTTGTGTTGTGAAGTTTTCAAGTTTTGGGTAAGGATTTGATGGACTATGGGATAAGGAGTGGCAAGAGCCTAAGCTTGGGATGCCCAAGGCACCCCAAGGTAATATTCAAGGACAACCAAGAGCCTAAGCTTGGGGTCTCCCCGGAAGGCATCCCCTCTTTTGTCTTTGTCTATCGGTAACTTTACTTGAGGCTATATTTTTATTCACCACATGATATGTGTTTTGCTTGGAGCGTCTTGTATGATTTGAGTCTTTGCCTTTTAGTTTGTCACAATCATCCTTGCTGTACACACCTTTTGATAAGGACACGCATGAATCATGATTTATTAGAATACTCTATGTGCTTCACTTATATCTTTTGAGCTAGGCAATTTTGCTCTAGTGCTTCACTTATATCTTTTTAGAGCACGGCGGTGGTTTTATTTTATAGAAATTGTTGAACTCTCATGCTTCACTTATATTATTTTGAGATTCTTTAAACAGCATGGTAATTTGCTTTGGTTATAAATTTAGTCCTAATATGATAGGCATCCAAGAGGGATATAATAAAAACTTTCATATAAAGTGCATTGAATACTATGAGAAGTTTGATTCCTTATGATTGTTTTGAGATATAGAGATGGTAATATTAGAGTCATGCTAGTGAGTAATTGTGAATTTGAGAAACTAGTAAGCTTGCACGTGCAACACACGTCAACACTAACACACATTATATTATTAAACATCCGTAGTTCTAAAATAATGCAATATGTGATATTCGTGCAAATGAATGAATGAAAACGTGATCTGTATAATGTGCAAGGATTGCATCTAAGATGGTAAGTACAATATTTTGCAAAATATTCCTGGAATAACAAGTTAATTATTTCAAGTGCATGATTTCACCATTTACACAAAACGAAGTGATGATTTGAATAGTTTACACAAAATGTACCAAAAAACATTCCTTTAGATCAGAAAGGTGTACCAAATAAAATCAACAACCATTTCTTTAAATCAGAAAGGTGCTTTGTCTCTGCACTTGGAAAACCTTCATAGCATATGAGATTTAGATAGATACACAAAATGTGTGTGCTCATGTCCTTGCATGTTGGAAACAACCATCGACAACATTTACACTCCTGTAGAGGAAAGAGTGTTTGGGCAATCAACAACCAGTCACATGATCTCCTCTACTTTGGATCCAAAAAGAAAAGGAAGATTGAATGGAACTGAAACTCACAAATAGGCAGGCATGCTTTCAATCTGTTGGCTAGAATTTGACAAATGCACTTGTCAGGAGTACTCTATCAATTATCTCTCATCTTCTCAAGATTAAGCACTTTAGCTGAGGCGAAGAAACGAAGCAAGACGATGCCATTTTTGAGCATGCTCTTGGTTGTCACCAATGAACCTACAACATCCATCACACCCATTAAAAAGATGATGACACACAAACACATGCACAAGTATTATTGTGAAACCTGACCATCTTTGAAAGCATGATCCTCCGTCCCCACTTTATACTGATTCTCACCTTTTCACCATTCTTTTAATACACAGTGAGACAAAACTTACATGTGTCTGAGAAAAAAAACACTTTGAAATGTGACCATCCACATTGTCATCTTTGTTTAGAACTTAAGGTCCTTTGAGTATCAGGTCCAGCTTGCCCACAGAAAAAGCTATCTTAAAAATCTCCAAAAGCTGTCCAAAAGCAAAAGGAATGATCTCACAAAACAAATGAAAAATTGGTGTTAATTTTTTAGAAGGATACATGCATCTATATGCATCTTATCAATGCCAATTTGAAAAACTGATTTACGGAAGTACCTTTCATGTGTACAAAACGCTGAAGAATTTGAACATGAACAGCCTGATACAGTACAGTAAGAAAAGCGAGCACTAACAATTCACAAAAGTATACTTTCCTATACACACACTGTTGCGGGTTAATACAAAACGGAATATACTTAGCTATGGGATCGATCTTCAAATTACCTTCAATTAGTTACAACCTAAAGAAGCTAGAACAACTAATCTAGTACTGCTATTGCGTAAACAATTTAACCATCACAAGCTAGAACAACCCATCTAGCTTAAGAAACCTCCACAACTCATAATTTCATACGCTCATAGTAATCATCCATAGCCTGTAATTCTTCCTTTGCGTACCTGCATTACCACTGAAGTAAATTGTAGCTAATAGTTAGAAAGTTAGACCAAATTAGGAATCACCATTACAAAGTACTCCCTCGGTCCAGAAATACTTGTCGGCGAAATGGATGTATCTAGATGTATTTTAATTCTAGATACATCCATTTTTATCCATTTCTCCGACAAGTATTTCCGGACGGAGGGAGTATAAACGATTATTGGCACTGGAACATTCTTCAGGCAGAACCTAAAGAAGCACCACCATAGAAATTTCTAATAGCAAGGAATATTTCCATTCTTGGTCAGTGAATCACATACGGATGGCATCAAACCAATTGAAAAGTGTAAATAGGTATACCTAAAGCATCCTTTTATTTGCCTGCACCAATGCTTCCTCAAAGCGCCTGCTGACTGCTGTCCCTCAAATATCAAATGATTGGTTTGCTGCCTGTTGGAGCAGCAATTTCTGCAAAATCGACAGCACCAGATGCAAACACTCCATTAGCCTTTAAATCCAAATTGAAAAAAATAGTGAATCAATCCAGCCAAGCAAGGTAGGACAAGCCAAGATGTACAAGGTTCACGGCAAGCTGTGCGCCCGGAATCTATCCAGCTGCCTGAGTGCTTGCTTTTGTAGCCGGCCAGAAGGTTCAGACGAATGTCTACGCGGTAAAATCAATCAGCAGCTTGCTTAGCTTGCAGTTGTGCGTACGTGTGCTGCTCTCGGGAAGATCCAAGCCAAGTGCCTCAAATCCAACATACCCAGGCATATGGAGGGCGCGAACTGGCAGGATGCAGACACCATGGTCTTGTGGCGCCCCCGACTCAATCGTACACTAATCATACACGCAAACTTGTACGATCAAGCACAGGGACTCACGGGAAGATATCACAACACAACTCTAAACACAAATAAACGGAGATCCACAATATTACAGACCAGGGATCCGAAGATCCGAATACATAAGTCAGTCATACAAATATTATCTGAGTACAGACATAGTTAGACAAGTTTTGCCTTAAGAAGGCTAGCACAAACAACGACTCTAGATCGAAAGGCGTTGGACTCCTGCCTGGGAGCCTCCGATCCTACTCCTGGTCGGCTGGCTCGATCCAGTAGTACGTGCCCTTTGGACCCTCCTGGTAGTAAGCTCCTGAGGTGGCATCTGGCTGCGGGACTCCATCGTCTGATGTATCATCAAGGTGGGGTATGCAGAAAAAGAAAGTAAAGCAACCGTGAATACTCATCCGAAGTACTCAGCAAGCAAGGATCTATACTACATATGCAACATTATCAATGGAGAAAGGCTGTATATGTGGACTGGGCTGCAGAAATGCCAGAATAGAGAGAAGGCCTAGTCCTATCGAAGACTAGCATCTTCACGAAGTCATCATCTTGCAGCAGTAGAAGAGAGTAGAATAGCATTTTATTTAGCAAACATGTTGAAGCAAGCCTAGAGATCCTTCCTCGACTCCCAGCGAGAAAGCGATCCCGAAGCTTCAATTAAGTAACAAGTATCCAGTTCAAGTAGTAGATCGGGATACACAAACTGAGCGTCCTTTACCATAGGACCGGCTATCGATAGATCATTCATCCCTGCAGGGGTGCACTACTGTTACCCAACACGCTCGATCAACTCTGGTCGGACACACTTGCTGGGTAATGCCCGGCCTCGGAAGATCAACACGAAGCAGCGCCCTACCTAGGCTCAGCAGAGAGGTCAGCACACCGGACTAACCTATGCACCCAGAGGTCTTGGGCCATCGCCCTGGGCACCCTGCCCGTTGCGTGGCTGGCCGGGGTGCAGGCGCGACACTGAACTCGTCAGTGAAGTATCCAGCCCAATCCCGGTGATCAGCCCGCACGGTGAATCGTGATGTCTGACGAGCTTTCGGGAGAAACGTACATCACAGAGGGCCCCATAACCATTATCCCGCGTGGTGGTAGTGCGTATAGGGCACGTCGACCCACTCAGATCACACACCCAAATCCAGTAGGCTCATTTAGTATCACGCGGAGACATCCAGAGTCTCTGATGCTCCGCCACAGTATCACACTCGAGTGCCCTTCCGGCACACTCGACATCATAGATCCCCAGCGGGTACCCACCAAGGTGGACCCGCCTGTAACAAAGGTCAAAGTAACCGTGTGGTCACAACATCAAGGGGGGAACCAGGAGGAATCACCCTCGGTGGATTCCACTCGATGAAATCATCAGGGTGAACGTATGAGGCATCACCCTCGAGGTTCACACTAAGGGGTCGCATGACAGAGTCATATCGGAAGTGGAGAAGGAGGAATCACCCTCGATGACCATGACCGAACAGCTACACTGCGGAGTTTTCATCAGGAGTGCGTTACGAGGTATCACCCTCGAAACTCGGTAGTTACTATGCAGAGTCGTACAACTAAGGGGGGTGTGAAGTGAGGTGTCGGTCTCTGGTCGACGATCACACTGATCGAGTCGTCGATGATCAAGCAGGGGCGACAAGGGTAAGGTGGTGGGGTCACTGATGGTTCACTACCAACCTATACTAAACAGTTTAACATAGGCAGGTAAGGTAACAGTGAACAGGTTACAAAGCAGGCTATGCATCAGAATAGGAACAAACATTAACAGTAGCAAAATCTAATGCAAGCAGGAGAAATGGAATGGGCGATATCTGGATGCTCAAAGGGGGGGGGCTTGCCTGGTTGCTCTGGCAAGAGAGAGAGATCATCAACGGGCTGCTCGTCGGTAGTGTAGTCGTACCCAAGTGCAGCGTCGTCGGTCTCGGTGTCTATCGAGAGAGAGAAGGAGGGGGAGAGAAACAATAAATTCAGGGCAATAATGTAAACAATATGTATGACATGCCTAAATGATATGCCGGGGTGTTCTACTGCCTAACTAAATCATTTAGTTAATTTAGGAATTTAACCGGATTTATTTAATCAACATTGGGCACTATTCTTTTATCGAAATCGGTCTAAAAGTTCTACGTTCATATAGCTAGGGGCATCTGACAGGAATACGGAGGACGTATTCGGGTTTGTATCGAAATTCTGAGCAAGTTTCTTATATAAATTATTTTCATCGGAGTTACGGATTATTTAATATGATTTTCTAAAGTTTTATTAATTTCTAGAATTTAATTAATTATTTAAATTCAACATTATCCGAAACAATGTATGCTGATGTCATCATGATGTCAGCATGACGTCAGCAGTCATCCTGACATGTGGGTCCCACCTGTCATTGACTGTTTAATCAAATTAGGGTTTAGCTAATTAATTACTATTTAATTAAACTAATTAACTAATTAGACTAATTTAATCAGAGTTAATTAACTTAATTAATTCACTAATTAATTAATTAACTAACTAATTATTATTTTTATTAATTCATTTTATTTTCATTTCTCTTTTTTTTAAAACGTTTCTGGGCCGTGGGCCCCTATGTCAGTGTCACAGGGCGTCGGGCCCCACCTGTCTGTGGCCCAATGGCCACAGCGAGCGAGGGCGCGTGCGTGCGGGGTGAGGCGAGCGGCGCTGGGGGCGGGCGCGGTCCGGTGCGGGAGCGAGGGAGAGAGAGGAGGCCGGAGCCTCACCGGCGTTGCAGGGGAGAGGGGGTGGCGAGGCTCGTTGGAGCCGTCGAGGGGGAGGCGGCGTGGTCCGGCGAGGTGGACGGGGCGGTGAACGGCGGCGACGGGCGTCAGGCGCGAGGCAGCGCGCGGCGGGCTCGGCCCGATCCAGAAATGGATCGGGGAGGGGGGAGCGAGGGGGGAATGGGTGTCGGTGGGGGTTAGGGTTTCGGCCAGGGGGCCATATAGGGGGAAGGGGTGGGCCGGCCAGCTGGGCTATGGCCCAGTTGGGCCAGGGAGGGGGTTTCTCTTTTTATTTTTTTTCTTGTTTTATTTTTGTCTCTTTCTTTTACTTATCCTTATTTCCTGTTTTTGTAATTAGTTAGGCCTCAAAATGATTTTTGTAAAACATGGCAATTGTTCCATTAATTACTAGGCATTACCTACCACTGCCAAAAATTAGTTTGGAGACAAACGGAGTTCACCCAAATTTTATAATAAATAAAATGCATTAAACCTTGCTATTTTGGTAATGTTAGAGCCACCTAAATAATTTCTTAATTGTTGGTTACAATTTTAGAATAGTCTCTGGAATATTTGTTATTTATTGAACATTTTAGTTTCTATGTTGAACAACTTTTATTTTCCACTCTCATTTAAATTTTGAATTTTGACTTAGGAGTTGAAATGCAATATGATGCTAATGATGATTATGCACTGTTAAACATGCTGACATGTCATTATCAAAAGTGATTACTGTGGCTAATGACATGGGGTGTTACAAGTCGCCCACGTGATGCCGTCCTTGATGGGAATTTTCCGTCGAACACCTCGCGTAGGAGAGCAGCGGCGGGTAGGCTAGCGGCGGGGGGAGACCAGGCGCAGCACCAGTGGCAACAATGTGGGTGTGCACGGTGGCGACCTAGACAGGGTCGGCGGAGTCCCTGAGGAGGGAGACGCAGATGTCCTCGTCGGCCGCAACGCCGAGCAAGTCCAGTAAGTAGCAGCTCTAGATCAAAAGTAGAATTTAGGATTTGTAATGGAGGCGCAATGCATCGGGTCTGCGACAGCATACCAAATTTTCCTCTCCTCTAATCCAGCGACTTGCGAGGTCTCATTCTGGGTAGGGATAGGGAAGATGATAAGAGGGGATGTGAGGTGCTACCGGTGCACTCGTCGGTTCTGCGGCGGCTTCGGTGGCGGAGGAGGATCAGGCGACGGCGTGGGTCGCGGCCTTGCAGTTAGCGAGCGAGGGGATCCGCTTGCGATCACTTTCCTTTCTTTTCTGCCCTTTGCGTGATTGTAGGGATTGCGTAGATGCGGGGCAGAGCTTCCTATTCCTCTGCGGTGAAGCATGTTCAGCCAACGTAAAATACTAAGTGCACATCAGAGAACAGATTAGATTAAGGCTAGCTGTTAGATTACATTTAGCGGGTCTAATCGTACGGTGACAATTAAGCTGTGTACATCTGCCGTGTGGCTTTAAGAAAGAATTAGTTTGATTGTTTATTAGTAGTAGAGATACTTGTGTTAAAGTTTGTGATTCTCGTAGCATGCACGTATGGTGAACCGTTATGTGATGAAGTTGGAGCATGATTTATTTATTGATTGTCTTCCTTATGAGTGGCGGTCGGGGATGAGCGATGGTCTTTTTCTACCAATCTACCCCCTAGGAGCATGCACATAGTACTTCATTTCGATAACTAATAGATTTTTGCAATAAGTATGTGAGTTCTTTATGACTAATGTTGAGTCCATGGATTATACGCACTCTCATCCTTCCACCATTGCTAGCCTCTCTAGTGCTGCGCAACTTTCGCCGGTACCATACACCCACCATATACCTTCCTCAAAACAGCCACCATACCTACCTATTATGGCATTTCCATATCCATTCCGAGATATATTGCCATGCAACTTTCCACCGTTCCGTTTATTATGACACGCTTCATCATTGTCATATTGCTTTGCATGATCATGAAGTTGACATCGTATTTGTGGCAAAGCCACCATTCACAATTCTTTCATACATGTCACTCTTGATTCATTGCACATCCCGGTACATCGCCGGAGGCATTCATATAGAGTCATATTTTGTCCTAAGTATCGAGTTGTAATTTTTGAGTTGTAAGTAAATAAAAGTGTGATGATCTTCATTAGAGCATTGTCCCATGTGAGGAAAGGATGATGGAGACTATGATTCCCCCACAAGTCGGGATGAGACTCCAGATGAAAAAAAAGAGGCCAAAAAAAATTAGAAGGCCCAAATAAAAAAATAAAAAAATGAGAGAAAAGAGAGAAGGGACAATGTTACTATCCTTTTACCACACTTGTGCTTCAAAGTAGCACCATGATCTTCATGATAGAGAGTCTCCTATATTGTCACTTTCATATACTAGTCGGAATTTTTCATTATAGAACTTGGCTTGTATATTCCAATGATGGGCTTCCTCAAATTGCCCTAGGTCTTCGTGAGCAAGCGAGTTGGATGCACACTCACTTAGTTTTCTTTTGAGCTTTCATAAACTTATAGCTCTAGTGCATCCGTTGCATGGCAATCCCTACTCACTCACATTGATATCTATTGATGGGCATCTCCATAGCCCGTTGATACGCCTAGTTGATGTGAAACTATCTCCTTCTTTTTGTCTTCTCCACAACCACCATATTCTATTCCCACCTATAGTGCTATGTCCATGGCTCACGCTCATGTATTGCGTGAAAGTTGAAAAAGTTTGAGAACATCAAAAGTATGAAACAATTGCTTGGCTTGTCATCGGGGTTGTGCATGATTTGAATATTTTGTGTGATGAAGATGGAGCATAGCCAGACTATATGATTTTGTAGGCATAAGCTTTCTTTGGCCATGTTATTTTGAGAAGACATAATTGCCTTGTTAGTATGCTTGAAGTATTATTGTTTTTATGTCAATATTAAACTTTTGTCTTGAATCTTATGGATCTGAACATTCATGCCACAATAAAGAAAATTACATGGATAAGTATGTTAGGTAGCATTCCACATCAAAAATTCCGTTTTTATCATTTATCTACTCGAGGACGAGCAGGAATTAAGCTTGGGGATGCTTGATACGTCTCCAATGTATCTATAATTTTTTATTGTTCCATGCTATTATATTATCTGTTTTGGATGTTTTATATGCATTAATATGCTATTTTATATTAGTTTTGGGACTAACCTATTAACCTAGAGCCTAGTGCCAGTTTCTGTTTTTCCCTTGTTTTTTAGCTTCATGGAGAAGGAATTCCAAGCGGAGTCCCAACGGAATAAAATCTTCGCGATGATTTTTCTTGGACCAGAAGACACCCAGGAGACTTCGAGATGAAGTCGGAGGAGCCACGAGGCGGCCACAAGGGTGGAGGGCGCGCCCAGGGGGTAGGGCGCACCCCCCTGCCTTGTGGGTCCCCCGTGACCCTCCTGATCTAATTCTTTTGCCTATATATTCACATATGTTCCCAAACCACCAGAAGCATCCACGAAAACACTTTTCCACCGCCGCAACCTTCTGTACCCATGATATCCCATCTAGGGACCTTTTCCGGCACCCTGCCGGAGGGGGATTCGATCACGGAGGGCTTCTATATCAACCCTATTGCCCTTCCAATGAAGCGTGAGTAGTTTATCTCAGACCTACGGGTCCATAGCTAGTAGCTAGATGGCTTCTTCTCTCTCTTTGATTCTCAATACCATGTTCTCCTCGATGTTCTTGGAGATCTATTCGATGTAATACTTTTTTGCGGTTTGTTTGCCGAGATCCGATGAATTGTGGATTTATGATCAGATTATCTATGAATATTATTTGAATCTTCTCTGAATTCTTTTATGCATGATTTGATATCTTTGTAATTCTCTTCGAACTATCGGTTTGGTTTGGCCAACTAGATTGGTTTTTGTTGCAATGGGAGAAGTGCTTAGCTTTGGGTTCAATCTTGCGGTGTCCTTTCCCAGTGACAGTAGGGGCAGCAAGGCACATATTGTATTGTTGCCATCGACGATAAAAAGATGGGGTTTACATCATATTGCTTCAGTTTATTTACTCTACATCATGTCATCTTACTTAATGCGTTACTCTGTTCTTCATGAACTTAATATTCTAGATGCAGGCAGGAGTCGGTCGATGTGTGGAGTAATAGTAGTAGATGCATAATCATTTCGGTCTACTTGACACGAACGTGATGCCAATATTCATGATCATTGCCTTAGATATCGTCATAACTTTGCGCTTTTCTATCAATTGATCGGCAGTAATTTGTTCACCCACCGTATTATTTGCTATCTTGAGAGAAGCCTCTAGTGAAACCTATGGCCCCCGGGTCTATTTTCCATCATATAAGCTTCCGATCTACTATTTTCCATCATATAAGTTTCCGATCTACTATTTTGCAATCTTTTACTTTCCGATCTATAAACCAAAAGTACCAAAAATATTTACTTTATCTTTTATTTAGTTTCATCTATATCTATCAGATCTCACTTTTGCAAGTAACCGTGAAGGGATTGACAACCCCTTTATCACGTTGGGTGCAAGTTGTTTGATTGTTTGTGCTGGTATTCGGTGATTTGTGTGTTGTCTCCTACTGGATTGATACCTTGGTTCTCAAACTGAGGGAAATACTTATCTCTACTTTGCTGCATCACCCTTTCCTCTTCAAGGAAAAAACCAACGCATGCTCAAGAAGTAGCAGGCACAGAGGAAAGGTAGGCCTTCAAATCTTGTAGTGCAGCGTCTGCCTCTGGGGTCCACTCCATGGGTCCTGCCTTTTTCAAAATCTTTAAGAATGGCAAGGCACGCTCGGCAGACTTGGAAATGAATCTACTAAGCGCGGCAACACACCCAGTCAAACGCCTCACGTCCTTGACTGTCTTGGGTGCTTGAATCTGCTTGATAGCCTTGATCTTGTCGGGGTTGGCCTCTATCCCCCGGTGGGACACAAAGAAGCCAAGTAGTTTGCCGGAAGGAGTGCCAAACACACACTTCTCCGGGTTTCGCTTCAAGTTGATCTTGCGCAGATTAGCAAACATCTCTTCTAAATCCTGAATGAGGGTTGATCTGTCCTTGGTCTTGACCACAATATCATCCATATAAGCCTCAACATTTCTGTGCAACTGTGACTCAAAACCAATCTGGACTGCTCTTGCGAAAATGGACTCGGCGCTCTTCAACCCGAAAGGCATCCGCACGAAGCAGTATGTGCCGCATGGGGTGATGAACGTGGTCTTCTCTTCGTCTTGCTTAGACATGAAGATCTGATGATATCCAGAGTAGGCATCCAGGAAGGAAAGGAGGTCACACCCGGAGGTGGAATCCACAATCTGGTCTATGCACAGCAAGGGAAATGGGTCCTTCGGGCATGCCTTGTTCAGATCCGTAAAATCTATGCACAGCCTCCACTTCCCATTAGCTTTGCGTACCACCACAGGATTTGCTAACCATGTTGGATGCAACACTCCTCTAACCAGACCAGCTGCCTCAAGTTTCTTGATCTCCTCGGCAATAAATTGTTGCCGCTCCAAAGCTTGCTTCTGGACCTTTTGCTTGACGGGCCGGGCATGTGGGCAGACAGCAAGGTGGTGCTCGATTACCTCCCTGGGAACATCAGGGATGTCAGATGGTTGCCAGGCAAACACATCGACATTCACCCGTAGGAAGGCAATGAGCACGCTTTCCTATTTGTCATCGAGGGTGGCGCTGATAGTGAAAGTACCATCGGCGCCAGCCAGCCCTGCCAGGACCTTTTTCACAGCGGGTGCAGAAGCCTTGGATCTCTTGCTATTGGAACTCTCCGGCAAGTCATCAACAGGCGCAGCATACCCCGAACAGGTACGCTTCCCGGATTCCTTGATGGCGTCCTGTTAGCTTTCTTATTTCCATTACTTTCCTTGGCGGGGATTGCAGCTTCAGTGGCCTCTGCCGCGACTGCTTCCCGGTACATCTTGTCCACGCAAATAATTGCATCCTTCTCATCTGATGGAATAGAAATGACGCCCACCGGCCCTGGCATATTCAAGGTGTTGTAGGCATAGTGGGATGTCGCCATGAACTTGGCCAGAGCTGAGCGACCAAGGATTCCATTGTATGGCAGGGGGAGTTCAACCACATCAAACACGATCTTCTCAGTCCGGTAATTCAACTCTCCCCCAAATGTCACCGACAACGTGATTTTCCCCTTAGGACGACTTCTGCCGGGGTTGATTCCTTGAAACATACCAGTAACCTTGAGCTCTTCTTCTGCTATCTGGAGTTTGCTGATGACCTTTGAAGAAATCAGATTCAACCCGGCCCCGCCGTCAACCAACATCTTTGTGACTTTGAGGTTGCGGATTGTTGGTGATACCAACAACGGCAAGCACCCTACCGCGGTGGTGCAGTCAGGGTGGTCCTCTTTGTCGGAGATGATGGGCGTGCGGGACCACTTGAGCGGCCTCTGAGAGTCTGCCGCTGGCTCCACGGCATTGACTTCACGCACCCACTGTTTAAGTTGGCGGTGGGAGGAGTGCAAAGATGCACCCCCGTCAATGCACAGGGCGTCAGTGGCTTTCTGGAATTCCTGCTCGCTAGTTTCCTCTTCATCTTCTCTATCACTCTCATTGTTGCAATCCTCCATCTCACGGCCTCTGGCGGGTTTCCCTTGATTCTGAGGAGCCTTGCTGGGGCAGCTTGCTTCGCCACCCCGGCCCTTTCCGCCAGCGCCATTCTGACCTTTCTCTTTATCTCGCTTCTCATATTCAGCCCTCTGCTTCTTGACAAGCTGCTCAACCTGATGACACTCCTGGAGATCGTGGCCCTAGGTCCGATGGATCTTGCAGTACAGGCCATCGCCTTTCCCAGCCTTCTCGGCAGCCGCGGCTTCCCGGCAATCAGTGCACGCGGCAACTTCCTTGCCGGGTATCTCAGCATTGGCTTTCTTGCTGGTACTAGGCATGCCCGATCCCTCAACGGTCATCACTGCATTATCCTTGCACCTTTTGTTGCGCTTCTTGTTCTTGTTCTTTTGACTGGTGGCCTCGTCATCGTCCTTTGAATCAATGTTGACGCCATCCTCTTCTCCAGGGAGCTTCCTCCCCTCCTCTATTCAAGCACACTTATCCACCAGAGTGTAAAGCTCCTTCAGTATCTTGGGCAATTGAAAGTTCAACTTGGAACGTATCCGACGATTGCGCATGTTGGACTAGAACGCAGGTATCACAGCTGCCGGGTGGATGTCTGGAATATTCCTGTGGACTCGTCTGAATCTCTGCATGTATTTCTGCAGGCTCTCGCCTTCCTTCTGCGGGAGAAGCTGCAAGTCGCTCGGCCGCCCTGGTTCTTGATGGCCGCCCGTGAAGGCGCCAACGAACTCATGGCACAGATCAGCCCAGGCGAAATGGAGTTCTCCGGCAGGTGCATCAGCCAAGACCCACATTTAGCTTGAGTGCCAAAGGGAAGTAGTTGGCGAATACCTTCTCATCTCTTCCCCCGGCAGCTTGAACATCGATGGTGTAGATGCTCAAGAACTCTACCGGGTTCAGTCTCCCAACATACTTCTCTGGTATCTCCGGCTTGAATGTGCGAGTGGATGGCCAACGGACTTGCCGCAGCTCGCGGGTGAAGGCAGGGCACCCAGCCTTGAAAGGTAGGTACCCTCCTTCAGCGAGTGCGGGCTCGTCGATGTCGGGGCCATCGTGCCTGTCAGACTGGCGGTGGGCGTCGCGGTGTCGCTCAGTGGTGGCACACGCGCCTTCCCTCTGCCTGTCTTCCAGGACTCGCCGTTGGCCTTGACGCGCTCGAGGGTCGGACGAAGCCATCGAGACATCGTCGGGTTCTTGGTTGCGCGGCTCCCACGCTGGCTATCATGGAGGGGACTGCATCGTAGGAGTGGCCCCATCCGCACGGCCAGCAGCGTGGGCCGTTGTCGTTGCCTGGGGAGGCCGTGGCGGGATAGCCCGCTATGATCCTCCCACCTCGGCGAAGCCAATCAGACTCTGAATGGTGGCTCTCCACTCATCCATCTGATCCAGGGTTTGTTGCACCGACATAGGGTTACCCGGAGGGTTTTTGGAATATTTGGCAATTTATAGGGCGAAGAGGCGGTGCGGGAGGTCACCGAGGTGGGCACAACCCACCTGGGCGCGCCTGGCCCCCAGGCGCGCCCTGGTGGGTTGTGCTCCCCTCGGAGCTCCCCTCTGGTACTTCTTTGGCCCACCGGGTGTCTTCTGGTCCAGAAAAAATCTCCAAAAAGATTCGCTGCGTTTGGACTCCGTTTGGTATTGATTTTTTGTGATGTAAAAAACAAGCAAAAAACAGCAACTGGCACTGGGCACTATGTCGATACGTTAGTCCCAAAAAATGAGATAAAGTTGGTATAAAATGATTTTAAAACATCTAAGAATGATAATATAACAGCATGAATACTTCATAAATTATAGATACGTTGGAGACTTATCAGCATCCCAAAGCTTAATTCTTACTCGTCTTCGAGTAGGTAAATGATAAAAGAAATAATTTATGAAGTGTGAATGCTAGCAAAGTGCATAAGTTTGACCAATGATAATTTCAATCCCTTTTCCTAGCATCATAACAGCAATTCTTTCTCATAAAACTTCTCATGTTAAAGTAGCAACCAATTCACATGTTAAGGTTCAAACAATGAATTCTCTTGAAACTTAACAACCAATATTCTTAGTCACCAAACAATTGCGATTCAACTTATTCAACAGAGTCTAAGTAAGAGCTCCACATACTCAATCATCATATAGTCTTCCATGATTGCTAGTACTCAAAGCATATTCTTAGAACAAATGGCATCCATCAAACACAGAGAAAGATAGGGGTTTAATATTTCACCTCCCAACTCATTTATCATAGAGATAATTGTCAACAATAATAAATCATGGTCAATTATATTTGACTGGTCATATGTGCCTAGATCTTTCCCCACCACATGATGCTTGCCAACTAGAGAATAGTTGAGGTTGAAATGAGATTTCATATTATTGATTCTTTGCATAAAAGTAAATACTGAAAAGTAAAAGATAGGCCCTTCGCAGAGGGAAGCAGAGGTTGTCATGCGCTTTTTATTTGGATGCCCAAGCTCTTAATGCAAAGGAACATCACGTTATATTGCCCCTTATGATAGCAACCTTTATTATGCAGTCCATCGCTTTTATTACTTTGCCATCATAAGTTCGTACAACTCTCAATTTTCCCTTACAATAAAAGATCAAACTTATTTAGGAGCAATTTTTATTGCTTTATGCACCGATGACAACTTACTTGAAGGATCTTATTCAATCCATAGGTAGGTATGGTGGACACTCATGGCAAGAAACTAGGTTTAGGGGTTTTTGAATGCACAAGTAGTATCTCTACTTAGTACGAATTTTTGGCTAGCAAAAGGTCCAAAGCAAACACCACATGTTGGAGGATCCATAACAATATAACTTCTATGCAAATATACCCAAACATAACTCATTATGTTGTCTTCCTTGTCCAACTTCAACTAATTTGCTCAAGTTTGAAAATAATTAATGGGTATTCACAATCATAGAAGATTTCCAAGATAATATATTTGCATGTGAAAGTTCTCTTCCTTACACTAATCATTCATGAATTGCTTGTATGACCAATATTGTGATTGTCAAGCTTCAAAAGATTTCACTTTCTAAACCCAATGTGAAGATACCACTAGGCATGATATGAACATATAATTTCAACTTCATGAAATTTGATTCATTCAACAATTTACTCATAGGATATAAGTGAAGCACAAGAGTAAATGACAAGCTACTACAAAAAGATAAAAGTGAAGATCAAGCGAGTAGTTAAGTAAATGGGTAGCTATTTGAGGACTCTCTTATTTAAAAACTTTCAGATATAAGTATTTTATTAAAACAGCAAGCAAAATAAAATAAAATGACATTCCAAGAATAGCACACATCATGTGAAGAAGCAAAAACCTAGGCTCAACCGAGACTAACCGATAATTGTTGCTGAAGAAAGGTGGGATGCCTACCGGGGCATCCCCAAGCTTAGATGCTTGAGACTTCTTGAAATATTATCTTGGGATGTCTTGGGCATCCCCAAGGTTGAGATTTTGTGTCTCCTTAATTCCTTTTATATCACGGTTTCCCTAAATCTTAAAAACTTCATCCACACAAAACTCAACAAGAACTCGTGAGATAAGTTAGTATAAATCAATGCATAACCTTATCATTCTCTACTGTAGAAAATCACTAAATTTATTATTTACATTGCATACTAAATGCCTCTGCATATTTAACACTCTTATCCTCAAATAGAATCATTAAACAGGAAAACATGTGCAAACAATGCAAACATAACAGCAATCTGTCTAAACAGAACAGTCTGTAAAGGGTGAAGAAGTACCCATACTTATTTAACTCAAAAAATTCTGAAAATTTACCAAACTGTAGAAAATTTATCATATCTTATTTTTCAAAAATATTCAACATTTTATCAAATTCTGACTTTATTGGAGAATTTTTTCAACAGCGATAAACTTTCTGTTTTGAAACAGCAACTCATATACTTGCAAAATAAGCATGGTAAAGGCTATCCTTGCCACTTTTATTGAAATAAAAGATATAAAACATTATTCTAAATAAAAGAAAGAAAATCCTAAAAAATAAAATGACACTCCAAGCAAAACACATATCATGTGACGAATGAAAATGTAGATCCAAGTGAGGTTACCGATAATGTTGGAGACGAAAGAGGGATGCCTTCCGGGGCATCCCCAAGCTTAGTTGCTTGGATATTCCTTGAATATTACCTAGGGGGGGTGCCTTGGGCATCTCCAAGATTAGCTTCTTGTCACTCCTTATTCTCCTCATATCGATATCTCACCCAAAACTTGAAAACTTCAATCACACAAAACTTAACGGAACTTCGTGAGATGGGTTAGTATGATAAAGACAAATCATTCACTTTGGTACTGTCAAGATAAGATTCATAATTGTTTTCACATAATGCCTACTGTACTATACAATTTCCACAATTTATATTAAGAAATATAAGCCATAGAATCCATAAAACAAGCAAACTATGCACTGCAAACAGAATTTGTCAAAAACAGAACAGTACGTAAAGATTTGCATTAAGGTCATACTTCTATAACTCCACAAATTATGAAACTTTAGGAAAAAGTAGAAAAATTTTATATAAATTATCTGTAAAAAATTCAGAGATTTTCTACGCTCCAGTGAATTTAAACTATTCTGTTACTGGGAGCAAAAGTTTCTGTTTTTCACAGAATCAAGTCAACTATCATCCACACTATCCCAAAGGCTTTACTTGGCACTTTATTGAAATAAAAGTTATAAAATATGATTACTACAGTAGCATTAACATGTAAACACACAAAAACAGTAGGGGTAAATGTTGGGTTGTCTCCCAACAAGCACTTTTCTTTAATGCCTTTTAGCTAGGCATGATGATTTCAATGATGCTCACATAAAAGATAAGAATTGAAACACAAAGAGAGCATCATGAAGCATATTACTAGCACATTTAAGTCTAACCCACTTCCTGTGCATAGGGATTTTGTGAGCAAACAAATTATGGGAACAAGAATCAACTAGCATAGGAAGGCAAAACAAGTGCAACTTCAAAACTTTCAACATAAAGAGAGGAAACTTGATATTATTGAAATATGTAGAAGCATATATTCCTATCTCATAATAATTTTCAGTAGCATCATGAATGAATTCAACAATATAACTATCACATAAAGTATTATTTTCATGATCCACATACATAAAAGTTTTATTACTCTCCACATAAGCAAATTTATTCTCATGAATAGTAGTGGGAGGAAATTCAACAAAATAACTATCATGTGATTGCAAATTAAAATCATGATGACAAGTTTCATGGTTATCATTATTCTTCATAGCATACATGTCATCACCATAATCATCATAGATAGGAACTTTGTTATCATAGTCATTTGAAACCTCTTCCAAAATAGTGGATTCATCACTAAATAAAGTCATGACCTCTCCAAATCCACTTTCATAATTATAATCATCATAAATAGGAGGCATGCAATCATCATAATAAATTTTCTCATCAAAAATTGGGGGACTAAATATATCATCTTCATCAAACATAGCATCCCCAAACTTATGGCTTTGCATATCGTTAGCATCATTGATATTCAGAGAGTTCATACAAACAACATTGCAATCATGCTCATCATTCAAAGATTTTTTGTCAAACATTTTATAGAATTCTTCTTCTATCAATTGACCACAATTTTCCTTTCCATCATTTTCACGAAAGACATGATAAAGATGAACAATATGAGACCACCTCAATTCCATTTTTTTTGTACTTTCCTTTTACGAACCAAACTAGTGATAAAACAAGAAACTAAAAGATTCAATTGCAAGATTTAAAGATATACCTTCAAGCACTCACCTCCCCGGCAACGGCGCCAGAAAAGGGCTTGATGTCTACTACACAACTTGTTCTTGTAGACTCGTGCTGGGCCTCCAAGCGCAGAGTTTTGTAGGATAGTAGCAAATTTCCCTCAAGTGGATGACCTAAGGTTTATCAATCCATGGGAGGCGTAGGATGAAGATGGTCTCTCTCAAACAACCCTGCAATCAAATAATAAAAAGTCTCCTGTGTCCCCAACACACCAAATACAATGGTAATTTGTATAGGTCCACTACTTCAGCGAAGAGATGGTAATAAAAACGTAGTATTGATAGTAGATATTGATTTTTGTGATAGGAACAATAAAAAAACAGCAAGGTAGCAATTGATAAAACGGAGCACAAACGGTATTGCAATGCTTGAAAATGAGGCCTAGGGTCCGTACTTTCGCTAGTGCAATCCCTCAACAATGCTAATATAATTGGATCATATAACTATCCCTCAATGTGCGATGAAGAATCACTCCAAATTTCTAATCTAGCGGAGAACATAGGAAAAATTGTTTGTAGGGTACGAAACCACCTCAAAGCTATTCTTTCCGATCAATCTATCCTAGACTTCGTACTAAAATAACACCAAGCTATTCTTTCTGATCGATCTAACCAAGAGTTCATACTAAAATAACACCATATTATACACATCAACCAACTCTAATGGCACCTCAGGAATCCGCGAGTTGATTATACGATATGCATCAAACAATTTCAGATTCATAATACTCAATCCAACACAAAGAACCTCAAAAGTGCCCCAAGATTTCTACCGGAGAAACAAAGACAAGAACGTGCATCAACCCCTATGCATAGATTACCCCAATGTCATCTCGGGAATCCGCGAGTTGAGTGCCAAAACATATATCAAGTAAATCAATATGATACCCCATTGTCACCATGGGTATTCATAGCAATACATACATAAAGTGTTCTCAAATCCATAAAAGTATTCAATCCGATAAAAACGAAATCTCAAAAGGAAAACTCAATTCACAACAAGATAGAGAGGGGAAAACACCATATGATCCAACTATATTAACAAAGATCGTGATACATCAAGATCATGCCATCTCAAGAACACGAGAGAGAGATATTAAACACATAGCTACTGGTACATACCCTCAACCCTGAGGGTGGACTACTCCCTCCTCATCATGGTGGCCGCCGGGATGATGAAGATGGCCACCGGTGATGATTTCCCCCTCCAACAGGGTGTCGGAACGGGGTCTAGATTGGTTTTTTGTGGCTACAGTGGCAGAACTTACGATCTAGGGTTACCCCGAGGGTTTTTGGAATATTTGGCAATTTATAGGGCGAAGAGGCGGTGCGGGAGGTCACCGAGGTGGGCACAACCCACCTGGGCGCGCCTGGACCCCCAAGCGTGCCCTGGTGGGTTGTGCTCCCCTCTGGTACTTCTTTGGCCCACCGGATGTATTCTGGTCCAAAAAAAATCTCCAAAAAGTTTCGCTGTGTTTGGACTCCATTTGGTATTGATTTTCTGCGATATAAAAAACAACAACTGGCACTGGGCACTATGTCAATACGTTAGTCCCAAAAAATGAGATAAAGTTGCTATAAAATGATTGTAAAACATCTAAGAATGATAATATAACAGCATGAATACTTCATAAATTATAGATATGTTGGAGACGTATCGGCATCCCCAAGCTTAATTCCTACTCGTCCTCGAGTAGGTAAATGATAAAAGAAATAATTTATGAAATGTGAATGCTAGCAAAGTGCATAAGTTTGATCAATGATAATTTCAATCCCTTTTCCTAGCATCATAACAAAAATTATTTCTCATAAAACTTCTCATGTTAAAGTAGCAACCAATTCACATGTTAAGGTTCAAACAATGAATTTTCTTGAAACTCAACAACCTATATTCCTAGTCACCAAACAATTGCGATTCAACTTATTCAACAGAGTCTAAGTAAGAGCTCCACATACTCAATCATCATATAGTCTTCCATGATTGCTAGTACTCGAAGCATATTCTTAGAACAAATGGCATCCATCGAACACAGAGAAAGATAGGGGCTTAATATTTCGCCTCCCAACTCATTTATCATAGAGATAATTGTCAATAATAATAAATCATGATCAAATATATTTGACTGGTCATATGTGCCTAGATCTTTCCCCACCACATGATGCTTGCCAACTAGAGAATAGTTGAGGTTGAAATGAGATTTCATACGATTGACTCTTTGCATAAAAGTAAATACTGAAAAGTAAAAGATAGGCCCTTCGCAGAGGGAAGCAGAGGTTGTCATGCGCTTTTTATTTGGATGCCCAAGCTCTTAATGCAAAGGAACACCACGTTATATTGCCCCTTATGATAGCAACCTTTATTATGCAGTCCGTCGCTTTATTACTTTGCCATCACAAGTTCGTACAACGCTCAATTTTCCCTTACAATAAAAGATCAAACATGTTTACATTGGTACACATCGGTGCTATACAAACGGTTTTAACCCCTTTCCGCGACGGCATTTGGAACTGTCGCCAAGTGAGTGTGGGCGATAGGGGGGGTCCTTCCCACATGACCCAGAAACCGTCGTGGATAGGGAGCCAAGATGCATATACAGTACTCCTACTCATTTGTGCTCGCATTGCCATCACAGTCGGTATTCTGTGGTGCTACGTTTATGATGCGCGGCCCATCACAAATGGTTCACTATTATAGAACGTGTATGATAAGCAGACAATCACACACATTCGCTTTTCCCAAACCGTATGCGATAACTAATTAAGAAGATTAGATAATCATCATACAAGTGTCGGATAGGATTATGAAATGTTGGACCGTCGTAACATCGTCGTACACGACAACTATCGCACACGCTATTCTGTGGTGCAACGTTTATGATGCATACTTCATCAGAACTGTTCATGGTTGCGAATCGTGTACGATAAGGCAACTATCACAAACGTTTAGTTTGCCCGCATCATTTGTGATATTGTCTGACATCGCACACGCTTTGCAAACGGCAACTGTGTGCATGCTTGCACACGTTTCCTCTCTGTGAACCGTGTCGGATAATGGTGTATATCGCAAACGTTTGTGTTTTACCAACCGTGTGTGCCATAACGATCTGGAGAGCGTAATTTCACCGTAATTTAATTGCTACTATTTCAAATTGTACCGGATTTGAATTTGAATTTGAATGTATGTTACAGCTTTATTCATATCCATCAGGTTCAAACAACCAATGCATTATTCGATTCATAGGTACATATGTTCAAGAATTACATAAGAACCAACTAAAGAATGATGAACCACAGTTATATACTTGTACTATTAAAGACGGTAAAGAAAGAGGCGAAATACATTCTGGTTGCTGAACAAGGTGAAGCGGAATGCCCATATTGTGCCCTCCTCCATGCAGAAGGCACGCACGACTCTAGTCCAACCCCTTATGATGGCCGACCGCCCATCCTTCATGGTCTTCATGAAAACATCTAGATAATCATCGTGTTCTGGTAGAAATACTTTAACCTTTGCATGCCCACCAATCATGTAGTTTGAGAGGTAATCTTGAGTAAACTGCTTTGGGAATAACTGCAAAGGAAAAAGATTCAGACATTGTCATCAAACACAACTCATTATGGGCAGTAAAAAGAAGGCTGCAGAGTTCTTACTTACCATCCTGCAGTTCGCTGTTGTCTTGGATAAAGTGTAAACAAATAGTTTAATTGCCATCTTTTGACCCATTTTACTAACAATCTTTATCAGCTTCCTCACTTAATGCTGGTTCATCGATATCTCATTTCCCCATAAGCAGAAAGGGTCGAAGCGCGGATCTTTACCAATGACATATGTACCTAAAAGCACCAAGTTAATATTAGAAGCTAAACAGCAATTGCACAATGATGTAGTACAACAATCTTTTATAATATCTTATAACATCCAATATACTCACATATTAGATGAATTAACATCTTATATTATGGGCCGGAAGGAGTTTATTGCATTCTTACAAATTATCGGTTGATTAACTGCTGTTGTATCCATGGGTTAGAGTTACTTTGAGCTAGTTCGGGCTCAAATAGCCCTAAAGTATATCCAAACATGAGGGCTAGTTTGAGCTAGTTGCATCTAACCCACCCAAAAAAACTATCCAACCCAAGAGGTGCTAATTGGAGCTAGTTCTCCTAGTGCATTTATTGTCAATCTAACCCTGTCATCCAAACACCTCTTTGGATGGAGTTAGTTCAGGGTTAGTCATGAGCTAGAAACTAACTCTAACCTCTAGCTAAGTTGAGTATCCAAACAGGGTTGTGTTGTTGTTGTTGCTGCTGCTGCTGCTCTTCTACGTATATCTAGACATCATCAGAACATTAAGGTAACACTCTTGTTGCTATGTAGCCTAGGATTGCATATTTAGACATTAAGTATAGTGCATGTTGCTATGTAGCCTCAGATATATTACATATGGCCCTAGTTAACCTAACGATAAATGGGTTACATATATATTCAGTTAAAAGTCCGATTCACCGATTAGTCCCTTATCAGCCCCCGACCTATATGGTACCAGCTACCGATATCCTGAACAGTGAGTATATATAAGCCATGGGATGAAACTAACCTCGATGGAAAACAGCAGTCGTTCCCAAAATTGTCCTGTGTAGGTACATCGAGAGGCATGTTAAGCACAACAGGCTAAACATCAACCAAAATTATCCATGGCAGACAAAATAATCTCCAAAAGATAGCTTCAGTGTGCAGGTTGAAGCACGCTAGTAAAGCAAAACAAGTGGAAAGGTGTGTTAACTGCAACAGGCCTAACATTTAACAACAAGCAAACATAGTCATTCAAACTAGTATTGTGCCGGTCTAAGTACACTAGTTATTGTTAAATAAAAATGGAAAGGCGTGTTAACTACAAGATGCAGCAACCAAATGTAGTCATTCATAGTGGTATTGTTGAAACTGGTATTAATGAAATTGAACTGCACAGTTCATACTTGCACATATAGAACATCACGTTCTGAATAACTAGAATAAACAAGGCATACTACGAACAACCAAAGATAGCATTTGAAACTGGACATATGCGAACTACAAACAACCGAACAATCAAAAAACTTTAAAAGAGGCATATGCTAGCTATAACAGGCTTAACAGCAAGCAAATATATGCATTCCTATCTGTCGGCGTTCTGGGAACCGGGGTACCCAAACTTGCCTGCCTGCGGCCCACAGCGTGGCTTCATCAGCGGCCTGGTACGGCTCTTCTCCAGCATCAACAACACAAGACCCTCGCGAGGGGCCAAGCCTCGCGAGGCGGACGACGCCAAGACCTCCGGAGGGAGCGGCTTCCCCAGGCCGACTCCTGAGGAGCGGAGATTTCCATGAAAGCCCCACCTCATGAGGTTCAGATGACGCAAGCCATGATGACCAAGGCCAGGCGGGCGCCAGCAGGCGCAGTACAGCAGGTTTCCTCTTCGATGCTAAGGAAGCAAGCGCAGACGCAGAGTCCCAAGGAATCAGCCAAAGGTTTCCATTCTCGTGCTACAAGACCAGGATGGCAGGACGGAGGTCATCGCCGAGCCCACCACGACGTCACGAGCAGAAGCTTTGCAGGCGAAGACCACCTTTCGTTAGGATAAGATGTACTACTTGTCTCCCTTCAAACTTGGCCGCTGTGGGATCCCTTCCCGCCTTCATTTTGGGGGAAGAGGATCGAGGCCACTATAAATATAGCTAGGCCACCACCATACACGGGGGAACGAGATCATCCTCACCAGCTCACACCAGCACAAGAACACTCCTCCTGAGGTTGTTCTCCCTCTGTACTAGTTCATCCTCAGCCCGCCTCGGGGCCAATCCACCACAAAGCAGGAGTAGGGTTTTACACCGCAAGGTGGCCCGAACCTGGGTAAATTGCTGAGTCCCTTTCCTTTCCTGTTCATCGAGCTAGGCGGTGAGATCGACGAGTCAGCTGGCTGGGGAGATTGAGTTCTTCGCACGCACCCCAGAGTTCGAACCTTTCTTGGGTCTGCGGAGCCCTGAATCCGACATTTGGCGTGCCAGGTAGGGGTGTGTCGGAGCCTCTCTTCCGCCGACCGATTCGCCGCCGTTCCACCGTTCCCATGGCCGACGCTCGTCGAGTTCACACTGAGCGCCGGGCTGCTCTCACCGCCCGTGTCGCCCAGACTGCACCTGCAGGCAACGGCGCCCCCCGCCGTTCCCCGTCGCCTGTGGCAAACGCTGCCACCGGCCCCGCGGCCCATGAACAGCAGGCTTCGTCGCTGCATCCCTCTGTACGGTGCGACGGGTGCACCGCCACCCCGTCGCTGACTCCAGCGGCTGCTTCGTCCTCCCACGCCCGTCGCGGCTCGGCGAACGCGCAGGCCGCATTACTCATTGCGCGCGAGCTTCTGCGCTATCGCCCGACCGACGACCTCTACGAAGACTGGCTGGACCGCATCGCCGAGCTCATGAGCGACGTCGGAGAGACCCCTGCTCCATCTCGCTCGCTGCCTCCCCAGCCACCTCTTGCGGGCGACGTGGCCCACGGTGCACCTCCTCCACCTCCCAGGCAAGAAGTCGCCCTCGAGCCAAGGCGTGAGGCTCCTCAGCGCGACCCGCCGCGCAGGGCGCCGGCGCACGACGAAGAAAGCTGCCAAGTGGTGCAGCGTCCCCAAGGAGAGGCGCGCGCGCTCCCAGTGCCTCCACGTCAAGACCGCATGCTGCCTGAGGCGGCGGTGCGCGAGCGCCAAGTCCAGGCTCCCCCTCTGCGGCGGGCTCCCGTGGGCGCGGCGGGCTGCCGTGCGTTCACCCCGGAGCTGCGTAGCGTCGTCTGGCCTGGGAAGTTCAAGCCAGACCTGCCTCCATGCTACGATGGCACCCCCGACCCTGCAGAGTTCCTCCAGCTGTACGAGCTAGGCATCGAGGCAGCCAACGGCGAGGAAAAGGTTATGGCGAACTGGTTTCCCATGGCCCTCAAGGACGGCATGCGCTCATGGCTCCTGAACCTCCCCGCTGGATCGATCTCATCATGGGATGAGATGCGGGAGCACTTCATCACCAACTTCCAGGGCACTCGAGACCGCGCTCTGGCTGTAGGCGACCTGCGGCGCGTCAAGCAACAGCCTGGGGAGACCTTGCACAAGTACATCCAGTGCTTCACCAATGTTCGCCTCAAGATTCCCATGGTGACGGACGAGGCCATCATTTCCGCGTTCACTGATGGCGTACGGGATGTCAAGATGAAGGAAGAGCTCGCCATGCACGAGGACCTGTGATCGGCTCTGGAAATGTTTAACATGGCAGCCAGATGCGCGAGGGCCAAGGAAGGTCGCCTCACCCTCTTCGAGCTCCAAGAAGACAAGAAGGCCAAGGCCAAGGACGTGAAGCGCAAGGGGCCAGCTGTGCTCGCGGCTGAACCTGAGATGAAGCGCGGCTGCGACTACCCGGAGTCCTCCAAGGGCAGCCGTCCATTCTGTGTCTTCCACAACATGCACAGCCACAACACCAACGACTGCCAAGAGCTCAGGGCCATCCGGGACGGGCGCCTTGGCCACCGCCCTGAGCGCAACGACCGCGGCTACGGCCGTGGAGGAGGCCGAGGTGGCGGACGCTGGGACAACCGTGACCCCGCCAGGACTGGCGCGACCAGCGCCGTGAGGATCGCTGGCAGGGCCAGCCTCACGAGGGCCCCTGGAGGGATCAGCCTCGTGAGGACCGCCCTCAGGGCAACGCTGGCCTTCCTCCGCTACAGCCGTCGCCAAGGAGGAATGATGACCACCACCAAGATGATGGGGCTGGGGGCTTCCAAGAGCCTTGTGCCGTGGCTTGCATCCTGGGCGGTGCTCAGGCTCCCGCCTCTCACCACATCTTCAAGCAGTTCGCTCATGAGGTGAATGCGGCCCTCCCCAAGCTCAAGGCGACACGTCCGCTCAGGTGGTCCAAGTACGCCATCACCTTCGATTCTACTGACCAACTCAAGTGCGCAGCCACTGCCGGCGCGCTCCCAATGCTCTGCTCGCCTACCATCAGCAATGTCCTCATCACCAAGACACTCATCGATGGTGGTGCGGGACTCAATGTCCTCTCCATTGAGATGTTCGACAGACTCCAGGTGCCGTACGACCAGCTTCAGCCTACCAAGCCCTTCTCAGGAGTGGCCGACGGCTCCACCACCCCAATAGGGCAGATCCGCCCCCCTGTCACCTTCGCTAAGCGCAACAACTACCGCACTGAGCTCATCGACTTCGACGTCGCCCACATTCGCCTCCCGTACAACGCCATCCTCGGGTATCCAGAACCTGGCCAAGTTCATGGCCGCCACTCACCACGGCTACAATGTCCTCAAGATGCCAGGGAGCGGCGGCATCATCACGGTCGCCTGCGACGAGAAGGATGTGGTGTGCTCCCTCGAGCGCGCCTACCAGGCTGCAGCGGTCGAGAACCCAGACGATGAGGGCGCTACCTACCCTCCCAAGGCCGTCCCCAAGAAGAAGAAGCAGCTGCTCCGCCCGGGACCCCAGGAGGATGGGGCACCCGACGACCGTGCCTCAGGACCTGCGCCCACTGACGGGGCGCCTTCCCCTCTCGCATAGGAAGGCGCGCCCGGTGCCCCTCTCAGGCTGGGCTCGGGGGCTCTCCTCTGGAGGGCCTCAGACCTGGCCAACATCACGAGGGAGGCGTTCGGGCACCATGTGGAGGCGTGCTTCAACGCGCGTTTCCGCGAGAAGAGCGCAGGGCGCGAGGCGCCAGGCACTCAGGAGTTCATCACTAAGGCGATCGAGGATCTTCAGGAGGCGAGGGCCATGCGAGGCGAGCGTCGCCCCGCACCACCAGGCGCAGCTCCCTCCCCTGACGAGGACAGCGGGCTGCGCGTCTGCATCAACATCCCAGGGCTCAACCAGGCCGCGTCTCAGGAGCTCTACGGGCCTTCCCACGTGGGCCGGTGCGAGGGCCCCCCTCACAGCTACGTTCGCATGCCTTTCGGTTTGCTGAACCAGGTTGCCACGCACCAGTGCCACATGTGAAGCGTCCTGGCGGCTCACGAGGCCAGGCACCAGGCGATCCTGTCGGAGGAGGCACCGGACCCTCGCGAGCCCCACGGGCCCCCGGGGCCTCACGAGGCTCAGGACCTGGACGGCTCGTGAGGAACAACTTCTGCGGCTCGCGTCTTCAGCTACTCCAACACTTCTTCAGCAACGGTGCCAGGTGACATTTTTCAGTTTGTTCAGTTGGGGGCACCCCGCGGGCTGCATTATCCCCAAGCCGTGTGGGTCCATCCCTATGGCATGTATCATTCTTTGCATCTATCAGAGCTGGCCTTACCTCTTCATAAGTTGCTTTATGATTATCACCTGTCTGTCCGGTGCTTTGTCGCCATGAACGTCGTGCGGCCTTCCGAACCCGCCCACGACCGCCTCATGATTAAGGAACGGCACAACGTCTGTACTCGGGTCCGTCCCTGCAGCATTGCTAAACCCAAGTGGCTGAGCTCTGGCTCACGGGCTAGCTCCCGTGCATGTCACCTCCCATGGTCCTTGGTGCCTTGTTCTCGCATGAGCTAATCGGGAGCGGATAAGTTAGGGCGCGCGACCCGGTGCCTCGCCGTCACGGGAGCCGTGCGCCGGTTGTCTTTCTTCAGGACCTTCGCATGAGAAGACTTGCCACGGCGTTTGTGCTCGGGTCCGTCCCTGCAGCGTCGACAAACCCAACAGCTGGGCTCTATCTAGCGGGTCGGCCCCGTACACGTCACCTCCTAGGGTCGTTGGTGTTTGGCCTTCTCATGCGATATCCTCAGGAGATTCACTCGGTGCAGGCTACCTAACCATCTCGCAGGACCCTTGCAAGTGTTCCGAACCAAATTCAGGCGCAACCCGCCTTGAGGTAGGGCCTCGTGAGTCCTGTGCTGGCTCACGAGTGCCCACATACACCTCCTCTAGTCCTGCCGTGCAATCCACGTGCCAGGACAGGGTTGTACACGCCCCAGAGTCTCCCCTCAGAGGGGGCTCCCACCCACAAACTAGTGGAAGCCCCATGCTCCGCGCTGGTGGACGACACGGTCGAGGAGCGGCTATGCTCGCGCAAGAGCGGAAGCACCATGCTCCGCGCTGGTGAATAAACAACTGAGGGCAACCTAGCGGCTGCAGTAACCTTAGGAGAGCCACCAGGCTCGCCGCTCAGCCTCACCACGCTGCTTTCCCTCGAGAAGGTAGCGCGAGGGGGCTGGGCAAGGGGGCTACGCTCAGGCCACGCCTGGCGTACGCCACCTCACCAGGTCCCTCGGACCTGGTCTTCTCGCATCCCTCCCGAGCGAAAGCCCGACGAGGAAAGGTATGGAGAGCTGTTCGTACGTCAAGGGGGACCCCTGAGCGTCACGACTCAGGGGCCTCACTGGTCACGTAGCCCCTCACCCCTTGGTCTCGTCCTGGTGATCCGGACGACCCAACGGCGGCTGAGGTATGCGCGCGGCCGGGCCCTGCCGACGCAGAACGCTAAATATTACACTCGCATCTCCTTCCTGAGGGCTGTTCGTACGTCAAGGGGGACCCCTGAGCATCGCGACTCAGGGGCCTCACTGGTCATGTAGCCCCTCACCCCTTGGTCTTGTCCTGGTGATCCGGACGACCCAACGGCGGCTGAGGTATGCGCGGGGTCGGGCCCTGCCGATGCAGAACACTAAGGCAAACGAAAAGGAAATCGCAAAATCCTAGCAAATTATTACAAAACATATTGTCTCTTAAAAACATAAAGAAGAAGTTCTCACGCCTCCACGAGGCACGGTGAATATTGCAGGGATAAAACAAGAGGAAGCGCCGCCTTCGAATGTCCTCTTCAGCCTTGGATGCCACTGTCGCTTGCCCGGGGAAGCCCGTCGTCGACAACGTCGCCGCCGACTTCACCATTGGCTCCGTCCATCACAGTCGCAGGGTCGACACAGAGGAACTTCTGGAGCAGGGCCTCCACCTGCTTCCCCACGGCTTCAGCAGCAGCATCTTGGAATTCAGGGGCCACGGGTTCAAGCAGCACACCAAGATCGAAGCTCGGGTCCCGGAGGTGGAGGTGGCTGAAGATGCGCGTCGCGGCCGAGGTGAAAAGTGCGCGAGCTTCCGCTTCCACCAGGGGGCCCACCCCGGCGATGATACCCTCAAGCGCCGTGGCAAGCTTGGGGAGCAGCCCGGCAGGGCCCTCCTCCGGACTAGCCAGCGGTCCCTCGTACCCTTCCCCGTAAAGGGACTGCAGGGCTGTGCGGGACCTTTGCTCAAGGGAGACGAAGGCGTCACACCCCGCCGCGGCCGCCTTCTCAGCCGTGGCAAGGAGTTTCTCCTTGGCCTCCAGCTGAGCCTTCTCCTCGGAGACGAACTTGGCGTGGGATGCCTGGGCCGCCTCCGTCTCCTCCTTCAGCTTCCCCAGGCAGCTGCGCTCCGTGGCTTGTTCCTGGGCTGCTTGCTCCAGCTTGGCGTCTCGGTTAGCGAGCGCAGCTTCCCGGGCCTTGAGATCCTCCTCCTGCTCTCCAAGTTGGTGGGCGCGGGTGGCCTGCTCATCGCAAAGGGCCTTCAACTCAGCCTCCACCGTGCGGCAGCGCTCCTCGACAGACGTGGCGTCGGTCAGCGCTGCGTCGCGAGCCACTATGGCCTCGCCGACCTCCTTCCTGCCCTCCACAACGACAGCCTCAGCCAGGCCCCAGGCCGCCCTGATGGAGGAGTCGGCCTGGAGCCACCCCGACATCAGCCCCAGAAGCCCCGTCACCGCACGCCGGTCGGCGCCCTGAAGATAGGTCCGGAGCTGCCCCAGCGTGGTGAAGGCCTTCTCCAAAGTGCTGGGTATGACAGAGGTGTCATGGTCCGCGAGCGTGAGGACTCGAGGAGGAGGCGGCACCGGCATGGGGACTGGCGCCACTATAGCAGCAAGGGTGACAGGGGGCTACGGAGCCCTCAAACCCCCAGCAGGCGCGCTGGAGGTAGGCACCTCCGGAGTTGGCTTGGCTACGAAGGCGGTCCCCTCCTAAGGCTCGGCCACCGAGCCTCGGGAGGCTCGCTCCATCACAGGCACATGCGGGGCGGCCTCTTCTGCACGCGCCTGGGTCGCCGCGGCCACGGCGGGTCGCACGGCCTCGGGGGCTTTGGCCTCTTCCTTCCTCTTCTTCACCACCGGCGTCAGCCTGGCCACCAGGAGGAGGGGATCGTGAGCACGACGTCGAGGATGGGAAGCAAAAAGCAAGGTAAAATACTTACTCATCGTCAGCAACATATGCCCTCCTCTTGGTCAAGAGCGCAGCACCTCCGAGCTCCTTGGGCGCGGGCTTCGCCGCGCTCTCAGGACCAGCCGGGCGCATGGCGGCTGGCTCCGGAATGGCGGCGACGGGCGACAAGGTGGGGGCGTCGCCCTGGGCGGCAGCATCGCCTCGCCCTCCTTCGGGGCCCCTCGCTTCGGCCTCCACAGGGGGGTGCCCCCGGACCTCGTGACGACCCCGGTGGGGCGAGGGGACCCCTCAACCAAGTGCTCACCGGCGTCATCGTCATCGGAGAGAATGCGGAGGAGCTCGCTCTGCCGCGGGGATGAGGTCTCCCCCACCCCCTCCAAGGTCGCCTCCGAGTCCTCCTCCCCTTCCTCCCCGAAGCTCTCACCAGAGGACATCGGCACCGGGAAGTTCGGGAGTTGGGGGAGCTTCGACGGCACGAGCCCCCGCTTGTTGAAGACAGGCATGGCGGCGGCCTCCTCCGCCCCCTCTTCGCGGCGGTACAGCGGGAGAAAGGCCTCCGGGAGGCCGCCCAGGTCCTTCTCAAGCAAGATGCGCAAGGCCTTGCTCAGCTCCTCGTCAATCAAGTCTTCCGGGCGCAACCGGAGGTCGTCTTCTGCGCCCTTGAGACTGCACAAGGGGCGCGAGTGCGCCTGGAGCGGGGCCAAGCGCTGCATGAAGAACTCCTTGACGAGCATGGCCCCTGTCAGCTTCTCCGCCTCCAGATCCGCCGTCATCTTCTCCAGCAATGGCTCTGCCTAGAGGTCAGTGAGCTTCTCATGAGCCCACCGATCCAGCTTCACCGGCAACGCGGTTGGCAGCTCCAGCCGAGCGCGAGAACGCTTGGCGTCCATGAAGATCCACTTGCGCCGGAAGTCATCCACCTTCTTCCTGGCCCTCGAG
The DNA here is from genome assembly GCA_011799875.1 of Thinopyrum elongatum. Taxonomy (NCBI): domain Eukaryota; kingdom Viridiplantae; phylum Streptophyta; class Magnoliopsida; order Poales; family Poaceae; genus Thinopyrum; species Thinopyrum elongatum. Next base: position 459,143,435 of record CM022302.1, on the reverse strand, counting down.
ATCGCATTGCTACCATGGGACGCAACGAAGCAGATGCACCCGCAGCACTGGTCCATGCTACGCATCTGGAGGTAGAAGAAGTGCTGGAGCAGCACAACGGAGGGCGCCACCCCCACGAACGCCTTGCAGTAGAAGGCGAAGATTGACGGGAGGAGGATGGAGTTGGGATGAAGATGAAGGGCGCGGACCTGGTAATGGTTGAGGACGGCAAAGAAGAAATTGGAGAAGGGGGGACGAGCCTAGCAAAGACGCTATGCAGGAAGAAGGGGTAGAAGGTTTCCCCCAAGGTTTCCTGCTTGGCGGAGCCGACCCGGAGCGCTGTCTCCCTCCCCTCATTGTCGTTGCTCGCCATCAGCGAGAGCACGGCGGCGAGGTGCTTCTCCTCAGTGATGGTGGACCCACTAAGGGCCGGCTCGAGCGAGGCTGGACGCGCAGGAGAAGCGGCGGGCTTCGCCTTCTTAGTCGCCATCGGTGGCAAGTTCGGGGAAAGGTCGGCAGATCTGGAGGCGCTCTAAGCAGGGAGAGAAGGAGATCTGAAGCAAGGCGAAGGGAAGGTAATGAAGGCTCAGCGGCAGGTGCTGGCCTTTTTGTCAGCCCAGGACGGTTGCCGAGGCAGCGTGGGGAAGTGGAGACGCCCACGTCCCATCAAGCGCCATGCGTCGACAGGGTCCGCAGGCGTTTAGGGCCCGCGGCGCTTTGCCCTTGCCCTTTGGCTTTGCCTCGAAGCCTAGTCCGAGCGCACCTTCGGCTCAGGGGCTACTGTCGGCGTTCTGGGAACTGGGGTACCCAGACTTGCCTGTCTGTGGCCCACAGCGTGGCTTCATCAGCGGCTTGGTACGACCCTTCTCCAGCATCAACAACACAAGACCCTCGCGAGGGGCCAAGCCTCACGAGGCGGACGACGCCAAGACCTCCGGAGGGAGCGGCTTCCCCAGGCCGGCTCCTGAGGAGCGGAGATTTCCATGCAAGCCCCACCTCGTGAGGTTCAGATGACGCAAGCCATGACGACCAAGGCCAGGCGGGCGCCAGCAAGCGCAGTACAGCAGGTTTCCTCTTCGGTGCTAAGGAAGCAAGCGCAGACGCAGAGTCCCAAGAATCAGCCAAAGGTTTCCATTCTCGTGCTACAAGACCAGGACGGCAGGACGGAGGTCATCGCCGAGCCCACCACGACGTCACGACCAGAAGCTTTGCAGGCAAAGACCACCTTTCGTCAGGATAAGATGTACTACTTGTCTCCCTTCAAACTTGGCCGCTGTGGGATCCCTTCCCGCCTTCATTTTGGGGGAAGAGGACCGAGGCCACTATAAATATAGCTAGGCCACCACCATAGACGGGGGAACGAGATCATCCTCACCAGCTCACACCAGCACAAGAACACTCCTCCTGAGGTTGTTATCCCTCTGTACTAGTTCATCCTCAGCCCGCCTCGAGGCCAATCCACAACAAAGCAGGAGTAGGGTTTTACACCGCAAGGTGGCCCGAACCTGGGTAAACTGCTGAGTCCCTTTCCTTTCATGTTCATCGAGCTAGGCGGTGAGATCGACGAGTAGGCAGGCTGGGGAGATTGAGTTCTTCGCACGCACCCCAGAGTTCGAACCTTTCTTGGGTCTGCAGAGCCCTGAATCCGACACTATCGGTATGTTTAAAACTGGATTGATGAAATGTACTGCACAGTAAATAATTGCACATATAGAGCATCACATTGTGAACAACTGAAATAAACAAGGCATACTGCAAACAACCAAATATAGCAATTAAAACTGGACATATTCTCACTACACTACAAAAGGGACTCGACAAAACAAATCATGGGTTTCCCCCTGTGAATAGGCATGGCAAAACAAATCATGGGTTTCCTCACTTGTCATAGATGGGCTCGTTCCCGTGGGAAGAGCACGGACCCTAGATGTGCTCCATGTTGTCGCCGATGGGCTCCTTCCCCTTGGAAGAGCACGGCTGTAGGGTGCCCTCCCTGATGTCGCAGACATGCTCTTTCCCCTTAGAAGAGCAGATGGGCTCTTTCCCCTTGGAAGAGCCGGAGAGGGTGCCCTCCTCGTGGTCGCCGTCGATGAGGTCTGACTTGGAAGCTGTGGATCCCAAGCCAGCGTCGCAGAACATGTCCTTTAGAAATGACAAAAGGGGCTCGATGGCGATGTAGGATGGCAAATTCTTGACAGCGAGCCAGAGGAGATCAGCGGCGGGGCCATGGATGAGATCGACGGCAGTTGAACCCGAGGGGTTGGGATGGGCCACTTAACTTGTGACATAGCCCGCCTAAGGCCGTCGCTGTCGACGACCTCGATGTCGTAGCCAGCCTCCGTGACATACCCGCATACTCTAGCCCGCTGATTGAGTGCCTGCGGCCAGTAATGGTCGTCAGCTTCCTCGATGACGTCGGGCGAAGAGACCGCGATACACCTCTTTTGGGCCAGTCGCTCCTCGAGCTCCACGGGAAGCATAGCCGGGCTTAGGCTGCGACGCTCTGGAGTGGGGGATGGGGATGGGGATTTGTGGGAAAGGGGGCATTTGGCAGGCGTCATCTAAGAAACTCAGGGCGGCCTGGGTATGGAGATCGGTGGGTAAGCTGCACGGGCAAACTGGCAGATGTTGACAATGGAGGCCTTGCGGCGGCGGCGGCGGGAACCTTGCTAGGGTTTCGAGCGAGGGAGGGTGTGTGTGTGTGTGTGTGCGCACGCGTGCTCGAGGAGGTTTTGGTGTGTGTGTGTGTGTGTGGAGGGGGGGGCGGGGGGTGTGTTTGAGGAAATGATGCGGGTACTAGAAAATTTACTACGCGGGAGTCAAACGCGGGAGTGAAATGCCGGGGCTATTGAAAATTTTGATGATGGTGCATCGCACACGGTCCGGAGATAACAACCGTGTGTTATGAAACAGAAAAACCCTCGAGGCGGGCAGATATTTTCGAGGGATGTAGGCGGGATTGGGAACAAGAAACATCACACACGGTCAAAACATAATAACTGTGTGTTATCAAACAGAAAAAAGTGCAGGCGGGTAGATATTTTTGAGAGGGGAAGCCTCGTGGAGCCCAACGTACTGTGCGGATGTGCGTGATAGGGGCACCGGCGTGGCACATGGTTAGTTTGAGTGAATCGTGTCTGTTGCATCTTCCGACTTGTCTAATGTTCATAAATTTGGCGAAAAATGACGCGGGAGAGGGTCAGAACACGAACACACTTGCATGTGGACCAAATTTATGTATGAAAAGGGTGGTTTTTTGTTCAAATACCAAATGCAACTTCGATGTGGCACCTATCTCGCAAAGCGCATGGTATTGCTTGCCCCCCCTCGTGTCGGCACTAAGGGAATCCTAAGCTATGAATGCATGCCCCCCCCCAACCGAGGTTCACCTAGCAAAGTGCGAAGTAGCAGCCCCCCCCCCACACACCCACTTTCACTCGGCGGGCCAGAGAGGCATCTCACCAAGATGGATCGTAAAACGGACCAAGAATAATCCACCTTGGTCGTACAACCTCTCTCTTGTTGTTGGTCAAAGTGATGGCCATCCATGCGACCCCGGAGATGGGCTAGCTCGCCAATAATCACGCAAGTAGCTAGTCCTCGAAGACAACCACTACATGCGTGTGGCCCAAACATATGTATATATGGAGAGGTGTGTTTTTGAATACACAATGGAACAACTTTGATGTGGCACCGTGCTTTCGAACTAGAAATCCCCACACTGAGTGAGGGTTAGGTTGACGATGCATATGTATGTCACACCACACTTCAAGCCGACGACAAGGATTCATGCATGCATGCGTGTATAGTATATGCGCTCAAACTTAATTAGGTCTGAATCTCACCATGACCTATACTACGATAACACGAACCAAAGGAAGAATCCACCATGGTAACCTATCTTGTTGTCGGTCAAGGTGATCATGGATGTCCACGCGGGCCCACGAATATATAGGCTTGTCGCCGATAACCACGCGAGGGAGTGTACCGTTCGAAGACAACCACTACATGCATATGTATGGAGGTGATGTGGGCATGCATGTTTGAATACCATTTCACAACATTGATGTGGCGCGTGCGTCGAAAATCGTACAGTCCCCACACAGAGCGAGATCGGTTCATGACGTGTCGTTGTACTAGCCACTTCGACTCGATGGGAGGGATTCATGCGTACACATGCATGTGTGTGTGCTCAAACTGTATCATGTCATCCCAGAGCATAACCTATATATATACCGTATTACAAACAAAAAAATAATCCCCTCCTAGGTAAAATTAACCTCTCTCATTGTCAGGCAAAAAGTAGTGATGGACCAAGCGGGCCCACAGATGGAAAGCATCGATATCGCTGATAACCGCTTAAGTGGGTGCGAGAGGACAACCACGATCGCTTTGCATGTGGGCCAAACATATGTTGAATACCCAAAATGCACAACTTTGATGTGCCACATGCCTCAAAAACCGTAAAGCCCCCACACAGAGCGAGGTTCATGAAGCGTACTACATATGATGGTCCCCTTCCCCCTCTTCGACGCATACTATATGCTCCTACCGTAATACAACCCAAAAAGAATCCTCCTCGATGGTGAAATTAATTAACCTCTCCTGATGTAGGTTAAAGTGATTCATGCATCGACGATGGCCTCGTGGGCCCACAGATGGAAGCGTCACACATGATTGTCCTAGCTAGGATAACCACCGCCTGCATGCATTGGGCCCAAAGAGGTGTTATGTGATGTTTGAATAGCCAATTTCACAACTTTGATGCGGCACGTGCCTCGGAAACCGAAAAGTCCCGACACTGAGTGAGGTGTACTTGTTCACGGATGCGTACGTATAGTATATATGCTAGTCCCCTCCCACCTCTTCGACGCGTACTATATATATACTCCCACAATAACACAAACAAAAAAGATTCTACCTTGCTGGTCAAATTAACCTCACTGCCGGTTGTTCGTCAAAGTGATGGACGACGACCTCGTGGGCCCACAGAAAGCGTCACACACGAGTATCAAGTGTCTTGTAGGACAACCATCGATTGCATGTGGCCAAAACATGTATGTATGAAAGGGTTGTGTAATGTTTTAAATAACGAATTCACGACTCTGATGTGGCACCTGCCTAACAAAACGGCCAACCCACATGGTGGCTCACAACTCGTAGTGTACGGCGAGCCACCCGCCACCCCCCAGACGCACACACCCACACACACACCGTGAATCCACCGCAACTACGATGCATGTTAAATTATCCCGCGGTGAACAAATGTTACCAAAGGAGGGACGTTTTAATTTCGGAAAAAACAAAGATCATTAAGATGTTTTAGTACATTGATTGATTTTCTACGGGTATAATGTGCAAAAATCAAATTTGAGCAACATGCACATGTGACAGTGCACCTAAATGGATTACAAAAACACATGTGTCTCACTGGGTGCATGTTTACTCCCCGTGCAAGAAATTTCAAACATTGAGAATCTTGATTTTTAAATTCAAGTACATCCAAAACTTATTTGAAGTTCATGAAACTTATCGTGTTGTCATATGGACACCAATACAAAGTGGCATTGTACTTTTTTTTGTCAAATTTGAGACCAGTTTTGATGTAATCTTTATCACAAACAGGAGATTATTAATAATTGGGAACCAATATCCCAAACGGATTATTTATTCGAACCATGAGCGTTAGACCAACAATGGATACGTGCAATGCTTCGGTTAAGAAATAAAGCGGCAACATTAATCATCCAAATAGAAAATCAATATACGTGCCGCCACGCGACCCGTGTGTCGTGCGGGCAGGCGTGAGTTGACGGGACGCATGCGAGCAGTCCGCCGCGCAGGCGGACTGGGAGGCGTGTGTGCAGGTGTGTGAATTGACGGAGGTGTGCTCGCTGTGCAGTGTCATCGGGAGGTGTGTGAGTAGCTATGTGAAACGACAGTAGGCATGCCAGCAGTCCGGTGCGCAGGCTCACCGGGAGGCGAGCCAGCGGTTTGACCGCCGCCCGCCTCTCTCCCACTACTCCCACTACTCCATATTAATGGTGCGCCCTGATGTCTACTACGCAACCTTCTTCTTGTAGACTCGTGTTGGGCCTCCAAGCGCAGAGTTTTGTAGGACAGTAGCAAATTTCCCTCAAGTGGATGACCTAAGGTTTATCAATCCGTGGGAGGTGTAGGATGAAGATGGTCTCTCTCAAACAACCCTGCAACCAAATAACAAAGAGTTTCTTGTGTCCCCAACACACCCAATACAATGGTAAATTGTATAGGTGCACTAGTTCGGCGAAGAGATGGTGATACAAGTGTAATATGGATGGTACATATAGGTTTTTGTAATCTAAAAATATAAAAACAGCAAGGTAGCAAGTAACAAAAGTGAGCGAAAACGGTATTGCAATGCTTGGAAACAAGGCCTAGGGTTCATACTTTCACTAGCGCATGTTCTCTCAACAATGATAACATAATTATATCATATAACAATCCCTCAGCATGCAACGAAGAGTCACTCCAATGTCACTAATAGCAGAGAACAAACGAAGAGATTATTGTAGGGTACGAAACCACCTCAAAGTTATTCTTTCTGATCGATCTATTGGGCTATTCCTATAAGTGTCACAAACAGCCCTAGAGTTCGTACTAAAATAACACCTTAAGACACACATGAACCAAAACCCTAATGTCACCTAGATACTCCAATGTCACCACAAGTATCCGTGGGTTTGATTATACGATATGCATCACACAATCTCAGATTCATCTATTCAAACCAACAAAAAGAACCTCAAAGAGTGCCCCAAAGTTTCTACCGGAGAGTCAAGACGAAAACGTGTGCCAACCCCTATGCATAAGTTCACAAGGTCACAGCACCCGCAAGTTGATCACCAAAACATACATCAAGTGGATCACGTGAATATCCCATTGTCACCACAGATAAGCACATGCAAGACATACATCAAGTGTTCTCAAATCCTTAAAGACTCAATCCGATAAGATAACTTCAAATGGAAAACTCAATCCATTACAAGAAGGTAGAGGGGAGAAACATCATAATATCCAACTATAATAGCAAAGCTCGCGGTACATCAAGATCGTGCCAAATCAAGAACACGAGAGAGAGATCAAACACATAGCTACTGGTACATACCCTCAGCCCCGAGGGTGAACTACTCCCTCCTTGTCATAAAGAGCACCGGGATGATGAAGATGGCCACCGATGATGATTTCCCCCTTCGGCAGGGTGCCGGAACAGGGTCTCGATTGGTTTTTGGTGGCTACAGAGGCTTGCGGCGGCGGAACTCCTGATCTAGGTTTCTTTTCAGGGGTTTCTATATTTATAGGGATTTTTGGCGTCGAGAACAAGTCAGGGGGGTCCATGAGGAGCCCACAAGACTGGAGGGCGCCCCAGGGTGGTAGGGCGCGCCCTCCACCCTTGTGGAGGCCTCGTGGCTCTTCTAGCCCAACTCTTTTGCTTCGGGGGCTTCTTCTGGTCCATAAAAAATCACCGTAAATTTTCAGCTCGTTTGGACTCCGTTTGGTATTCCTTTTCTATAAAACTCAAAAACAAGGAAAAAACAGAAACTGGCATTGGGCTCTAGGTTAATAGGTTAGTCCCAAAAATCATATAAAATAGCATATAAATGCATATAAAACATCCAAAACAGATAATATAATAGCATGGAACAATCAAAAATTATAGATACGTTGGAGACGTATCACGCCCGAGCGGCCGCAACCCCCATCCTCGCCACACACACAATCCTCTCTCTCCGCTTGCATCCTCGACGCCGCTCTCAGTCCTCAAAGCCGTCAGTGTATGAGGATGCCGCCGAAGTGCCCCATCGGAAGGAGTGGCGATGCCGGGGCCGCTGAAGCACTGGAGCACGAAGTGGAGATGGAGACAGAGGTTGCCGTCACCGCCGGCGAGTTATCGCTGCACCCTGACGTCGTCGACGGTGTCGAGCTTCCACAGCCGGAGGAGGAGTTCCACACCAACTCTGGTGACGACTCGGGCGATGACCCCGGCGACGACTCCGACGACCACTCCGGCGACCACTCCGACGACGACGGACAACTGGTTAGTCATCTATACCCATTTATGTGTCAAATAGATCCTAGGGATTCTCTGGTTACTCCTGCCTCCCCCTTTTTGGAATAGAAATCCTGTGGTTATGTTCTCCCAATCCATGAAATCTGAGTAAGTTTCGTTAGATCCGTGTAGTGTATTGATTGTTTGAATGGTACAAGTGATAAGTGATTAGTTGTTTCATCTGTACAAATGATTTCTGCTAGTAATCCGACTAGGGTTAGTGTTCGTGCTAATAATTCCTAGCCAGGACTTGACAATTGATTTTGAATGACCTACATATATGTTTGTGCCATTATTTTCTTCAAGATTAGTCTGTACATAGATGACTGTGCTTAAAAATCAAACCATAAGCTCTGGATATGTATTAAAAATAGCCATAAATTCCTAATCCTAATTCACGGCATGTAAACATTGATTTGATGCCAAATTTGTTTTACTATTTGTATAGGTGCTGTCTGACGATGTGGACAGCGAGGATGAAGATGTCCAGAGGAGGTACAAGAGGCAAATCCTAAATGAGCTTTATGCGGGAATGCATAACAGGCGTATTAGGACCTGGGACGGCGGCTATCGATGCCCATTTTGTAACCACAAGCTTCATGACGCGTATCAAAGTGTTCTGGCGCATGCAAGAGGACGGGCCGTTGGCTCCTTCAAGCAGAAGTATTCTCGCAGGGTGGCGCACGACGCGTACACCGAGTACCTGGAGAAGCTTCAGGATCGTGCCGGCATGTGAGATGAGATGTGCGATCGAACTATGTATGCTTGAGTATGCTTAATGACGGTTGAACTATGTACTTATGGTTGAACTATGCTTGTGTACGTGTACGCTTATTATCTATGTCTGAGTATGTTTAATCTATGTTTACTTATGTCTAACTGTGGGATATGGATGCAATCAGTTCGGTTGATGGAATCTACCTCCGTCCTGGTTTATTGGTCCCCTTTGTAATTTGTGTTAAATTTTGACCAAAGATTTAACTGACAAAATGTTAGTGCAGGTCAGCAAAAATTATATCGTTGGATGTGTATTTGAGCATAGTGTTCAATGATATAATTTTTGGTGACATGCATAAACATTTCTTAGTTAAATATTTGGTCAAAATTTGGTACAAATTACAAAGGAGACCAATAAACCAGGACAGAGGTAGTACGTCAATCACACGGTTCCCAAAATTGGAACCGTGTGCAATGACTTTCATTTTGCCTATTGCATCAATCACACACGGTTGGCTCTAGCAAACCGTTGGCTCCAAAATTCTTTGTGGGACAGAAAACCCTCACCACCCAATTCAAAACAGAAAAAAGAAAACCCTCACCATCCCCACGTCACAAAAACCCTCACCCCGCCGCCCCCTCCGATCCCCATTCACACCTGCACAAGCTCCTCCGCGTCTATGCATGGCACCGCCTATCATGGCGGCAACCACTTAGCTCGACGCCTGCCACCGCCGCCAGGATGCCGGCAAACCCCCACTGCATTTTGCCACTTCCGCTTGCCGCCGCCTATCACCATCGACTTTCTCGACGCTGCTCGCGGTCGACCCAGCTCCGCTCGGTTGGGGAATCCGCCGTACTGAGGTTTCTTTCTCATGGACAACAAGGTAACTAATTTAATGAGATATTATCTCATCTCTTATCCCAGTTCATCTGCCTCCTTTAATCACCCGGCCAAAATCGCCGTGAATTCATTTTTATTCGAGCCGATTTGAGGGTTTTCTTTCATTCATAGAGTGTACAGTGCGCGGACACATCAGGACTTTGCGGCCTCCGCCAGACATTCCATCTCACCGTACCAGATGACTTGAGGATGCGCGCGGTATGTTCAATCTCACCCTAAATCGGTTGGCATGGCCTACTTTCCTGAACATATACTAAATATTGCTACATTTGGATAAAAGGTGCCACATGCACCATATACGTCAAAGGGGATTTTTTCCCTCTTCTTTCTATATTAGGCAAATTAATGATGTATTGTTCTTTCGATTACTCTCATATTTCCATGACATCATGTTTACCCTATCTATTTAATTATAGATTTTTTGTCCTTCAATTTCAACTGCTGTATAGTTCTTTCAATTTGGGCCCATATTTGCATGTTACCATATTTTCTTTAACAATCCTACCATTTTCTGCAGCGCGTCCCTTGCTATGCAACAGAATCTGTAGTGCACAATCTTTCCCTTTACATAAATCAAGACTGCAGGGATGTCATACTGAACACAAACCATGGATTTACAATCGTTGCTACTGTAAGACTTGATGAACGCGGTGACTCCTATTTTGGCACTCGCCTTTGGAAAGAAATTTCTAAGTTCTATGTACTGAAAGCTGGCACTATAATTGCACTGCACATAAAAGAGCCTGGTCATGAGATATATGCTAACTTCCCCGACGATATCATCCGTCCAGACTTTTTTCAAAGTAAGTTTTCTTTTCAAGTATCTGCATGTTGGCTTACCCAATAATATCAAATGAATTGTGTAGTATTTAAGCAACCAATTGTTAGTCCATTTTCTTACTATATTCCTACCTAATAACTTCTAGTTACCAATACATATTTCTATTGCCCTGTTTTAACTAAATATTCCCTGTACTCCCACTTCTATCAGAAAGCGCCGCTGACAAGGAGACTCCGGAGGTGGAGAACGGGGCTGCCAACAAGCAGAGGCGGGGCGAGAAAGAACCGCAAGCGACTCCAGCAGGCCTAGACTTCATCAGCAGCCTCCCCGATGATATGTTGATAGTCATCATCTCCCTCCTCCCAATCAAATATGGGGCGCGGACAACCGTCCTTTCCCGGCGGTGGCGCCCCCTATGGAACTCCACCCCTCTCGACCTCATCGACACCCATGAGCTCTGCCATGGCTATCGCAAAAGCTTGGATGCATTCTCCAAGATCCTCGGTAGTCACCTTGGCCCAACCAGAGGCCTTAGAATTGGCAAGTTCAGTTCCAACGACAAGGACCGAACCAAGCTTGACGACTAGTTCCGATCCCCCGCCCTAGATCAGCTCGAGGAGCTCACTTTTGATGATGGGCATATGCGCTCGCTACCAACGTCCGCGCTCCGACTCGCGCCCATGCTGCGCGTCGCCAAGTTCAGGAACTGCCATCCCCCCTTAATGACGCGCCCGCTCTTATTCTACCACGACTGAAGCACCTCGAGCTCGTCGCCGTCTGCCTCCCAAACGGTGACATGGAGCGCCTGCTCCGTGGCTGTACTGCACTCGAGTACCTTCGTCTTCAGGCGATCAATGGGTTGAGTAGCTTCCACATCACCTCCATGACTCTCCGGATTATTTATGTGTGTTGCTGGTGCGGCAGGAAGACATCACAAGATGTGTACCACGGTATGGTCATTGAGGACACACCTGCACTTGAGAGATTACTTGTAGTTGATCAAGAAGGTCCAACAAGAATCAATGTCATTTCTGCACTAAAATTGACAGTTGTGGGCTACTCGTCTGACAAATACTCCGAACTTGTTATTGGATCCACACCCGTTTAGGTACAACAGCCGCCTTCTACCTCTCCTTCTACAAATTAACATTATTTCTAATTTTGAAGATGTATGTTCGTCTGTCATCCAGAAAATGATTCCGACAAGCTTGGCCCCGAAACTGCGCACAGTGAAGGTCTTGGCACTAGAATCTATCGGCCCCAACCTGGAGCAAGTTGTCAGTTTCCTGAGATGCTTTCCGTGCCTGGAGAAGCTATATATCGAGGTGATGTTCCTTTCTTGTTAAATGTTAACCATAAGGGAGTTCAATTTGTGACACCTTTTTCCAAGTTTACAATGACAATGTACTACGATTTCTGAAGGATTCTTTTGGAGGATTTCAGTACATACATGTTTCCCCCCCCATATTGGTTGCTTGATCCATATGGTTACAATCCATAAGCATTTGTCCTTTGGATTCATCTATACTAGTTTTCTTAGGGAACTTTTCATCCACTCCAACCTCTTGTGAAGAAGGCTACATTTTTCTAGATTGTAATCAAATGCCCATGTTAATCATGTCAGATCGAAGATGGCATGTTAGTGCATTTTACAAATCCTGCAAACCAAATAGGCATGCAGTAGTGTTCAAAACTGCATGTAGGCACTAACACGTTTTCTTCTTTTGCAGATAAGATTAGGCCCAGTGGTGGATAATGTGATACAATATAACAATCACGTCGACTGCCTAGATCTACATCTCTCAGAAATTACTTTGAACTCCTACCGAGGGACCTTACCGGAGATTATATTCGCCAGGTTCTTTATTGTCAGAGCAAGGGTGCTGAAGGTAATGAGGTTTGCACAACATTTATTTCGCAAAAATGAATGGTTTGTTGATCAGCGCCGGTGGCTACGGCAGAATGGAATAGGCTCCGAAAATGCTGAATTTCATTTTGGAACTTCAGATGACAGAGTAATCAGAAGTCATCATGTCAACCCCATACATGACTTCTCAGTGGCTGACCCCTTTGCAAAAATTATGAGGTTTTGAAACCAGACTTAGAAGTGGTAATATTAGTTTGAACCTCTCTGATATCCATGTTCAGCGGATCAGCATGAGCGTTTGTAGCTGATGAGCTGAATTTCATTTCTAATATTAGTTTGAACCTTGTAATCTGCGAATTTGAGCCATATAACTCTGGAATTTGAACCTTGTAATATTTCGAGCTTTTGTTGTACAATCGTTGAAATGGCATCGTATGAGACTCGTATATTGGTAGCACTATTTTGACCTTAATATGCAATGGTCTTAGATTTTATTAACCATTCTCGAATCTGTTTACCTTGTCGATCTCACACGATCTGTATAGCTAACTCGACTGCGATCTTCGACATTATTGCACACAGTTGGTTTCTTCAACCGTGTGCCCTGTAGAGCGCAGAATTAATTATCGCACTCGAGTGTCCATCATCACCCTTCTGTGTAACTTTGACCTCATCACCCACGGGTAAACTTATGACCGAAGTCATTCCACACACTTTGTTTTTACAAAGCTTTTTGCCAATAAATGCCCACGATTTGTCCCTCTTCTAGCCGACGCGTGGCCAAACTAGCCGGGCAGGAAGCTTGCGCGGTAGCACGGGAACAGGCTCACCGACGATACATTTGGTGCCTCTTCGAGCCCACGCATGGTCAAACGAAACGTGTGCGGTGTGGTGTTGTTAAGCGTGCACTGGAATCCTCCGCTATGAACGCCATGACAAGACGTGACGATTACAGGCCGGCCGGCCCTCATTTATTACAGCGGCGATTTAACCCTTGTGTCTCTTCAACCTTTCGATCGCGCCCCACCATTGCAAGAAGCACACCCACCACAACAAATTCTTAGAGGGTATCGTGCGTGGCTCCAATGGCGCTCCGAGCGGCTGCCGACGACGAGCAGCAGTTCACCATGCATGCCATGGTGGACACCCACAGAAGGTTCACGGACCTCTCGGTGGTGTACAACAACAACCCGGTCTGGGTGGAGCACTCCATCCACATCATGGAGCTGTTACTTGCCGAGGAGAAGTATAAGGTGGTCGGGTTCGACCTCGAGTACACCCGCGCTCGTGCCGGGTCTCGTCCCAAGGTCGCTGTCGCCCAGATGTGCGTGCGCAACCACGTCCTCGTCTACCACTACTGCTTGGGCACAAGGCCTTGTGAGCGTTTTGCCAGGTTTGTCAACAGCCCCCAATACATGTTCGCTACAGTGGACATCACGAACGATGTAAAGGCGCTCGAGAATTCGGGCATCGCCTGCTAGAATCTTGTCGACATCCAGGGCCAATACAAGATCTGGGGCAGCAAGGAGCATGAGAAGGACTCACTGGTTCACCTCGCCGAGGCCATCATCGACCCCTACTACAGAGACATGAAGGATTCCTACAACAAGGACAAGCGTGCCTGGCACTCGGCCTAGATGGAGAAACTCGACAAAGCTCACGTCGTGTACGCGGCCAAGGAGGCGTACACGAGCTACGACATGTACAGGCGGATCGTTGACATGAGGGATCCAGCCGGAAGCAGAGCAATGGCAAGCGTCGTCGCAATAATAAGTAGATGATTAGATCCTCGTTTCTCCTAGTTTAGTATGCATGTAATTGCTTACTTTGGTGTGTGGAAATGTTATGTGTGTAGTCACTTGTGTAATTGTATGCTTAATTTGGTTTTGCAATGCTGTATTTTTAAGTATATATGTTGATGCTCTGTAGACAGAGCAAATCACATCGCACACGAACTAAACAATGGAACCCATCGGTGATGATTTCATCAATCACTGACAATTGTATACTAGCAATCGTTTGCTCACAACACACACGGCTTGTTAACAGGAATCGTCTGTGTTGTTATCTGTCTTCCCACACGTTTCCAATTACACACCTGTTTGCCGCATATCACACACATCTTGTTAAGTTGAACCATTTATGTTCTCTTGGCTCAACGCAAACAGTTCATCCGAGTGAACTGTATGCCGTATATCGCACACACCTTGATCTGGCTGACCGTTTCTTTTGTGTTGCCTAATCACAAACAGTTCATCTGAGTGAACCGTATGCTGTATATCGCACACACCTTTATATGGCTGCCCATTTCTGTTCTTCTGCCACATCGCAAACAGTTCATTGAACTGAACCGTATACCCCTCATCGCACACGTAACTAAATTTTGAACCGTGTTTGATGCATCCGTCATCGCAAATGTTTTGCATCTTTTTTGATGGGTTTTTTACATCACCTTTTGCGATTATTGCATCGCACACAGTTTCGTCGAAGGGTCTCTGATCATAGTGTCGCGTTAGCAGCATCCTGCAGTAGTGTTAGGAGCAATTTTTTTTGCTTTATGCACCGATGACAACTTACTTGAAGGATCTTATTCAATCCATAGGTAGGTATGGTGGACACTCATGGCAAGAAACTAGGTTTAGGGGTTTTTGAATGCACAAGTAGTATCTCCACTTAGTACGAATTTTTGGCTAGCAAAAGGTCCTAAGCAAACACCACATGTTGGAGGATCCATAACAATATAACTTCTATGCAAATATACACAAACATAACTCATTATGTTGTCTTCCTTGTCCAACTTCAACTAATTTGCTTAAGTTTGAAAATAATTAATGGGTATTCACAATCATAGAAGATTTCCAAGATAATATATTTGCATGTGAAAGTTCTCTTCCTTATACTAATCATTCATGAATTGCTTGTATGACCAATATTGTGATTGTCAAGCTTCAAAAGATTTCACTTTCTAAACCCAATGTGAAGCTACCACTAGGCATGATATGAACATAAAATTTCAACTTCATGAAATTTGATTCATTCAACAATTTACTCATAGGATATAAGTGAAGCACAAGAGTAAATGACAAGCTAATCCAAAAAGATAAAAGTGAAGATCAAGCGAGTAGTTATGTAAATGGGTAGCTATTTGAGGACTCTCTATTATTTAAAAACTTTCAGATATAAGTATTTTATTAAAACAGCAAGCAAAACAAAATAAAATGACATTCCAAGAATAGAACACATCATGTGAAGAAGCAAAAACTTAGGCTCAACCGAGACTAACCGATAATTGTTGATGAAGAAAGGTGGGATGCCTACCGGGGCATCCCCAAGCTTAGATGCTTGAGACTTCTTGAAATACTAAATGCCTCTGCATAATCGTGAGATAAGTTAGTATAAATCAATGCATAACCTTATCATTCTCTACTGTATAAAATCACTAAAATTATTATTTAACATTGCATACTAAATGCCTCTTCATATCTAACACTCTTATCCACAAATAGAATCATTAAACAGGCAAACATATGCAAACAACGCAAACATAACAGCAATCTGTCTAAACAGAACAGTCTGTAAAGGGTGAAGAAGTACACTTACTTATTTAACTCAACAAAATCTGAAAATTTACCACACTGTAGAAAATTTATCGTATCTTATTGTGCAAAAAAATTCAACATTTTATCACATTCTGACTTTTCTGGAGCATTTTTTCAACAGCGATAAACTTTCTGTTTTGAAACAGCAACTCATATACTTGCAAAATAAGCATGGTAAAGGCTATCCTTGCCACTTTTATTGAAATAAAAGATATAAAACATTATTCTAAATAACATCAAGCAAATCCTAACAAAATAAAATGACACTCCAAGCAAAACACATATCATGTGACGAATGAAAATGTAGCTCCAAGTGAGGTTACCGATAATGTTGGAGACGAAAGAGGGGATGCCTTCCGGGGCATCCCCAAGCTTAGTTGCTTGGATATTCCTTGAATATTACCTTGGGGGTGCCTTGGGCATCCCCAATATTAGCTTCTTGTCACTCCTTATTCTCCTCATATCGATATCTCACTCAAAACTTGAAAACTTCAATCACACAAAACTTAACGGAACTTCGTGAGATGGGCTAGTATGATAAAGACAAATCATTTACTTTGGTACTGTCAAGATAAGATTAATAATTTTTTTCACATAATTCCTACTGTACTCTACAATTTCCACAATTTATATTAAGCAATATAAGCCATAGAAACCATAAAACAAGCAAACTATGCATTGCAAGCAGAATCTGTCAAAAACAGAACAGTACGTAAAGATCTGAATTAAGGTCATACTTCTGTAACTCCAAATACTCTGAAAATTTAGTAAAAAGTATAAAATTTGTACATAAATCATATGTAAAAAATTCAGATATTTTCTACGCTCCTGTGAATTTAAACAATTCTGTTACTGCAAGAAAAAGTTTCTATTTTTGCACGGAATCAAGTCAACTATCATCCACACTATCTCAAAGGCTTTACTTGGCACTTTATTGAAATAAAAGCTATAAAACATGATTACTAAAGTATCCTAAACATGTAAATACACAAAAATAGTATGGGTAAATGTTGGGTTGTCTCCCAACAAGCACTTTTCTTTAATGCCTTTTTGCTAGGCATGATGATTTCAATGATGCTCACATAAAAGATTAGAATTGAAACACAAAGAGAGCATCATGAAACATATTACTAGCACATTTAAGTCTAACCACTTCCTATGCAAAGGGATTTTGTGAGCAAACAAATTATGGGAACAAGAATCAACTAGCATAGGAAGGCAAAACAAGTGCAACTTCAAAACTTTCAACATAAAGAGAGGAAATTTGATATTATTGAAATATGTAGAAGCATATATTCCTCTCTCATAATAATTTTCAGTAGCATCATGAATGAATTCAACAATATAACTATCACATAAAGCATTCTTTTCATGATCCACATACATAAAAGTTTTATTACTCTCCACATAAGCAAATTTATTCTCATGAATAGTAGTGGGAGGAAATTCAACAAAATAACTATCATGTGATTGCAAATTAAAATCATGATGACAAGTTTCATGGTTATCATTATTCTTTATAGCATACATGTCATCACCATAATCATCATAGATAGGAACTTTGTTATCATAGTCATATGAAACCTCTTCCAAAATAGTGGATTCATCACTAAATAAAGTCATGACCTCTCCAAATCCACTTTCATAATTATAATCATCATAAATACGAGGCATGAAATCATCATAATAAATTTTCTCATGAAAACTTGGGGGACGAAAAATATCATCTTCATCAAACATAGCATCCCCAAGCTTATGGCTTTGCATATCGTTAGCATCATGGATATTCAGAGAGTTCATACCAACAACATTGCAATCATGCTCATCATTCAAAGATTTTTTGTCAAACATTTTATAGAATTCTTCTTCTATCAATTGAGCACAATTTTCCTTTCCATCATTTTCACGAAAGACAAGATAAAGATGAACAATATGAGACCACCTCAATTCCATTTTTTTTGTAGTTTTATTTTACGAACCAAACTAGTGATAAAACAAGAAACTAAAAGATTCAATTACAAGATCTAAAGATATACCTTCAAGCACTCACCTCCCCGGCAAAGGCGCCAGAAAAGAGCTTGATGTCTACTACACAACTTGTTCTTGTAGACTCGTATTGGGCCTCCAAGCACAGAGTTTTGTAGGACAGTAGCTAATTTCCCGTAAGTGGATGACCTAAGGTTTATCAATCCATGGGAGGCGTAGGATGAAGATGGTCTCTCTCAAACAACCCTGCAACCAAATAATAAAAAGTCTCCTGTGTCCCCAACACACCAAATACAATGGTAATTTGTATAGGTGCACTAGTTCGGTGAAGAGATGGTAATAAAAGCTTAGTATTGATTGTAGATATTGATTTTTGTGATAGGAACAATAAAAAAACAGCAAGGTAGCAATTGATAAAACGGAGCACAAACTGTATTGCAATGCTTGAAAATGAGGCCTAGGGTCTGTACTTTCGCTAGTGCAATCTCTCAACAATGCTAATATAATTGGATCATATAACTATCCCTCAATGTGCGATGAAGAATCACTCCAAAGTTCTTATCTTGCGGAGAACATAAGAAGAAATTGTTTGTAGGGTACGAAACCACGTCAAAGCTATTCTTTCCGATCAATCTATCCTAGAGTTCATACTAAAATAACACCAAGCTATTCTTTCCGATCGATCTAACCAAGAGTTCGTACTAAAATAACACCATATGATACACATCAACCAACTCTAATGTCACCTAGATACTCCAATGTCACCGCGAGTATCTGTGAGTTGATTATACGATATGCATCAAACAATTTCAGATTCATAATACTCAATCCAACACAAAGAACCTCAAAGAGTACCCCAAGATTTCTACCGGAGAAACAAAGACAAGAACGTGCATCAACCCCTATGCATAGATTACCCCAATGTCACCTCGGGAATCCGTGAGTTGAGTGCCAAAACATATATCAAGTGAATCAATATGATACCCCATTGTCACCACGGGTATTCATAGCAATACATACATAAAGTGTTCTTAAATCCATAAAAGTATTCAATGCGATAAAAATGAAATCTCAAAGGGAAAACTCAATTCACAACAAGATAGAGAGGGGAAAACACCATATGATCCAACTATATTAACAAAGACCGCGATACATCAAGATCATGCCAACTCAAGAACACGAGAGAGAGATATTAAACACATAGCTACTGGTACAAACCCTCAACCCCGAGGGTGGACTACTCCCTCCTCATCATGGTGGCCGCCGGAATGATGAAGTTGGCCACCGGTGATGATTTCCCCCATCGATAGGGTGCTGGAACGGGGTCTAGATTGGTTTTTCACTGCTACAGAGGCTTGCGGAGGCAGAACTTCCGATCTAGGGTTACCCCGAGGGTTTTTGGAATATTTGGCCATTTACAGAGCGAAGAGGCGGTGCGGGAGGTCACTGAGGTGGGCAGAACCCATCTGGGCACGCCTGGGCCCCCAGGCGCGCCCTGGTGGGTTGTGCTCCCCTCGGAGCTCCCCTCTGGTACTTCTTTGGCCCACCGAGTGTCTTCTGGTCCAGAAAAAATCTACAAAAAGTTTCGCTGTGTTTGGACTCCGTTTGGTATTGATTTTCTGCGATGTAAAAAACAAGCAAAAAACAGCAACTCGCACTGGGCACTATGTCAATACGTTAGACCCAAAAAATGAGATAAAGTTGCTATAAAATGATTGTAAAAGATCTAAGAATGATAATATAACAGCATGAATACTTCATAAATTATAGATACGTTGGAGACGTATCAGCATCCCCAAGCTTAATTCCTACTCGTCCTCGAGTAGGTAAATGATAAAAGAAATAATTTATGAAGTGTGAATGCTAGCAAAGTGCATAAGTTTGATCAATGATAATTTCAACCCCTTTTCCTAGCATCATAACAACAATTCTTTCTCATAAAACTTCTCATGTTAAAGTAGCAACCAATTCACATGTTAAGGTTCAAACAATGAATTCTCTTGAAACTCAACAACCTATATTCTTAGTCACCAAACAATTGTGATTCAACTTATTCAAAAGAGTCTAAGTAAGAGCTCCACATACTCAATCATCATATAGTTTTCCATGATTGCTAGTACTCAAAGCATATTCTTAGAATAAATGGCATCCATCGAACATAGAGAAAGATAGGGGCTTAATATTTCGCCTCCCAACTCATTTATCATAGAGATAATTGTCAACAATAATAAATCATGATCAAATCACTACAAAAAAAGATACATCCGTGACATTTTGGGCCGAACGAATTTTTTTTCTGTCATGCTTATGACACTTCTATGACGATAATTATGACAAAACCCGGTATCATCATAGATGTGGTGGGCTCGTACTTCTATGACAAAAAATCATGACATGAAATGGGCTTTTCATCCTGGGCGGGCCGGAGACGCAGCTGCATGACATTCTTTGGGCCGTCCATGACGGAAAAAATCATGGTAGAAGCGAGGGCGAGGAAAATTTTGGGGAGTTCCCAGTTACGGTGGGTGGTCGGGCCGAGCGATGCACAGAGGTTTACGCGTTTTCTCTCGTATACGTACGCGCGTGTGTGCGTGGTGTTGGGCTCTAACTGAACCCGAGCGAGCCGTTCGCTTATTGAACCCGAGCGATTGCACTAGCTACGTTACTGAACCCGAGCGATCGTTCGATCCTTGGCTGTTAACTGAACCCGATAGAGGGATTCCTTCGCTACTGCTACTAACTGAATCCGATCGAACCTGCTGCCTGTTGATGAACAGTGAATGTGGGGGTTGGTTGAACGAGTCGAGACGTACGTGGTTGGGGTTGGATGAACAGTTCCCAGTGGGGGTTGGATGAACAGGACCCCGTGGTAGTATTAGTAGGCCATTGCCGCTGGATGAACAGGACCCCGAGAGGAGGCCGCCATAGCCGAGCTGGTTGGGGGTGGATGAACAGGACCCCGTGGAGGGCTGGTTGAACAGTAGCCCATGGATGAATAGTAGCTGGTGGAGGCAGGAGGAAGACGCGGTGGATGAACAGTGCAGGTGGAGGCTGAAGGAAGTCGACGGTGGGTGAACAGTAGCCCGTGGAGTCCCGTTTTGCGGTACGCCACACCCCTCTGATGAACAGGACCCCCGTTTCGATCGTAGCGCTCCAACACAAGTCCGTTTCCTCTGTTTTGCGGTACGCCACACCCCTCCCGATGAACAGGACCCCTGTTTCGACCGTAGCGCTCCAACACAAGTCCATTTCCTCCGTTTTGCGGTACACCACACCCCTCCCGATGAACAGGACCCCCGTTTTAACCGTAGCCGGTCGAACAGAAGGTCGTTTCCTTCGTACTGTGGTACGCCAGACCCCGTTTCGGCTGTTCCGTCCAAGCCGGTTGGCTCCCGTTGAACATGACGCATTCCGACCTAGTTTGTTGCCTCCCGATGAACAGGACGTTGTTTCTCTGTTCCGACCCAGCCGGGTTGGCTGCCCGATGAACAGGACGCCGTTGCTTCCGTCCATTGCCTCTCCATGTACACGAGCCCTAGCCGTACGTATGCGCGAGTAGGCGTTCAAGACCCCGCCCGTATGTACATACGTGGCCGTATTTTTTGGCATGTGGTTGTACGTACGTGTACACGGTTTAGAAGGGACTGCCTGAACTGCTACGTCGGGGGCTCTACTACTACATGTGCCGCTGCTTGCTCGGCCACGATTCATCGTTGCAGAGAGACCGATTGACCAGTATGTACATACACGTTCGTGACAATGCTACGTACGCTTCGACTAGGTGGGTCCCGGCTGTCAGGGAGGATAGGGACGCACTTCCTTGCGTGCAAAGTCATTGATGGTGGGTCCGAGCTGTCAGGGGGAGGATTCATTTTTTTCATGCCTAATATGGAGGCACTTTCCTTGCGTCCGAAGATATAGTTGGTGGTCCCAGCTGTCAGGGGGGAAAAGTTTTTTTCGCAAAATACAGCTAAGCCAAAATACAAAGGCCCTTCCGGTAGGTCCCTGCTGTCAGGTGGAGGAATCATTATTTTGCGCGTAATAAGGAGGCACTTCCTTGCTGCGGCCGTGGACCCAGCTGTCAGCCTCTCCACATACAGTCCTTTTCCGATGTAAGTCGTTTCTTGACCACGTTGACCACACCGCGCCGAGAGCACCAAGGCGGTGGACGACGGCAAGGCCTAGGAAGGGAATGACCCGGAGCCGGGGAAGACTCGGCAGTTGTTTCCCATGCGGAGGGGCGTACAAGGGTTTACTGGTTGGGCTGCAGTGTGAGGCTGCCGTCGCTAGAGAATAACAGCAGGTCTGGGTGAGTACAGGGATGGCCAGGCCAGCGATGGGAGTAGGGTGGGGCGGTGAGGCCTGCGCGGCAGCAGAGCCGGCCACGGGAGGTAGGAGCAGGCGGCACGACCGGCGCTGGTTTGGGTGGCTGGAGCAAGAAGACCAGAGGTTGAAGAAGCACTATGGCCGTTGGATGGACATCGTACGGTCACTAGAGCTAGAATCGTTCATATTGACTAAGTTGACAAAGCCCTCCGTCTGTGTCAACTTAGTAGGCCTAGAAGCCAGCCTCCAACTATGGTGGGTCCCAGATAGCAAGGGGAGTATTCATTTTTTTGTGCGTAATAAGGAGGCACTTCCTTGCGTGCGAAGATATAGCTGGTGGGTCCGAGCTGTCAGCGGGAGGAACGTTTTTTTCATGAAATACAGAGGCCCTTCCGGTGGGTCCCTGCTGTCACATGGAGGAATCATTATTTTGCGCGTAATAAGGAGGCACTTCCTTGCATGCGGCCATGGACCCAGCTGCCAGCCTCTCCACAAACAGCCCTCTTCCGATGGATGCCGTTCGTTGACCACGTTGACCATGCTGCGCCGAGAGCACCAGGGCGGTGGACGACAGCGAGGCCTAGGAAGGGAACGACCCGGAGCCGGGAAAGACTCGGCAGTGGTTGCCCACGCGGTGGGGAGTATGAGGGTTTACTGGTTCACCTGCCGTCACTGGAAAATAACAGGAGGTGTGGGTGAGTAGAGGAATGGCCTGGCCAGCGATGGAGTAGGGTGGGGTGGTGCGGCCTGTGCGGCAGCATAGCCGGCCATGGGAGGCAGGAGCTGGCAGTCCCATCGGCGCAGGTTTGGGCGGCTGGAACAAGAAGATCAGATATTGAAGAAGCAGCACGGCCGTTGGATTAACATCCAACGGTCACTGCTGCTAGAATCGTTTGTGGACTAAGTTGACAAAGCCTTTCGTACACGTCAACCTAGTAGACCCACAAGTCAGCCTCCAAATCTGTCCCAAACAGCATACAACCCGAAATTTCTAGCCAGATTCAAATTAATTTAAAAACTAAACATACCTTAATTTAAATCCAATGAAATTTTACCCGCACAAAAACAATGAAATTTAAAATATGAAAATCCCAAAGAAAAAAGTATTTTGGAACTAATTACCTGTTTGCTGTATTTTTTCATTTTACAGCCCATTTCTTATTACTTATAGCCCATTTTCTGGGCAAGCCTGAATGCATCCCTCCTCGTCTTGAAAGATTTCCAGCCCAGCAGGGCATAGAAAAGCAAGTAGGCCTACATTGGTTATTCTGCAAAAAACAAAATAGCTGGGCTAGCCATTTTTAGAAAGGAAAAAAAACTGGGCTGGTCATGTGGTAAACATATGAAATAAAAGCCTGGGCTAGACGGGCCACAACTCCCGCACAACCCAGTTGATACCCTTCTCTGTCCCGAAAAAAAATTACTGTGCGCGCTGCTGGGTCCCGGGTGTCTGCCGCTCCTTGTGCAGTTATCTCGCCTATTGACTACGTTGACAGTGGCCTATGACCCAGATGTCAGGAAACCATCAGGAGGAACCCTTTTTTCTTGTAATAAAGGAGGCACTTGCTTGCCTACTGACATGATCCTGGTGGGTCCCTACTGTCATCCTCACCATGTACAGTCATCTCCTTATTCCTCTCGGTTGTTGACCATGTTGACAACACCGGAGAGCGGCGTTGTGGCGAGCGAACCAAGGCGGAGGACGATGGTGAGGCCTCGGACGGGAACGAACAGGAGCCGGGGAAGATGCGCAGAGTTTTAGGGTGTGATTTGGCCACGATGCATGCGCGGCAGCACAGCCAGCCGTGGGAGGAGGGAGCAGGCAGTCTCGCCGGCGCTAGTTTGGGTTTGGCGGCTGGAGGAAGAAGAGACTAAAGAAACACGACAGACCTTGAATGTCAATCCAACGGTCAAGGTTGGCACAATCGTTTGTTGACTAAGCCGACACCAAGTAGCATACTTTTTAATATATAGGAATAAAATAAAAACTGGGCTCGTTCGCCAGATAACATTCCCGAAACTGTGACCGTTTGATCTTGTGTCGCAACTAAAACTGCGAGGAAAATGCGTTCGTTTGCTGTCCTCCTCCCAGGGAACGTTCGCCACATAAGTGACTAGCACCCTTGGTTTTCAACCAAGAGGTCTTGGGTTCGAGTCCCAGGAACCCTCAATTTTCTCCTCCTTCCTCGCAAAAAAAAGAAAATAAAATAAAAGACATGAGAAGGCGTACAGAACAAGCTAGTGTACGAGTAAAGAGACATTGCTGAGTTTTAGAAAAAAAAGAGATGTGCTCCTGTAGCTGGTTCGAATCCAAACCTAGACTATGAATATATATGGTGCTATGCTACTCTGCAAGTAATGAAACTGACATATCCAACGTTCGCTTCTTCTCTTCTCTACTTACTCTGCCTAGCATCAGAAGCTCTAGCCGCAGCAACCATGTTCGCTGGTGGCTCATCCACCTGCTCTTCAGCAGGCAACAACCAGATATGAGCCAAGTCGCCACCCGTACCATCGCCTGTGGGTCTCATCACACCCCCGCCGGCACATGCACCGCAGCCGGTTGCTCATCGCAACCCGCTGCCATTGGTGTGGTGCCACTGCTGCAAATCACGCAGAGTCATCCATCGCGTCTCAACCACAATCCTCAACCCTGGCTGAGTCTTCTACAAATGCCCGAATCAAGGGGTAATAATATGTTTAAGTGTTGTTCCGCTGCTTTCAGTTGCTGATTTTTTTAAATAGTTTGGTTGATGATCTTCCAATTTGATTCGTGCAGAAAAGGGAAAATTCGTGTGATTTGTATTTCTGGGAAGTTGCTGATGTGGGGGAATACAACTACGCTGATTATTTGGTTAGCCGAGGAATCCCAATACCAGCAGGTTGGGCTGTTGGACAGGTAACTGAAGGAACGACAGAACAGGAAGATGCAGAGCAGAAGGTTAAAGATGCAGTTCCTCTGATCATGGCCAAGCAACAGCTGCTGAACGGCCTTGACAGCAATGAGGAGATGAAAGAGCTTGTGAAGATAATGGGCAAAATCGATGTGCTCTGTAGGATGATTGTCTCTTTATTTGAAGTGTATGTAGCACTCGTGATGTATTCAGTGGCTATGACATGAGCACTTTGCTGAAACTAGTAATGAATGAAACCTGTTTAGTAGGCTAGGCATAGTGTTGTGAACATCTAATGATTTCTATTAACGGAAATCAGGGGTATCCCCTTTTGCTCATAAATAAATAAATAGCAGAGGCCCTTTTGCTAATAAATAAATTAGCAGAGGCCCTATCGGGTCAGCTTTGTTCCCATTCGAAGACGTCGAGCAAATTGCAGTCCAACAACAAACTATGTCATCAAATACAAGTTTCACAGCCAAATATGAGTACAACTAAACAACAATGTCATCATGTTTTAGTCGTCATACAATCACCAAACACAAATCAACATACATAATAAGTGATGTTCTCACAGCAAAATACTAAACAACAACTTCATCAGGTTTCAGTTTTCATAGCAAACACAATTTCACATAGTAGATAAAAAAATATCTTCTAACAGGCAAATACGACAAAAGCAATCTAATCATCATCCGCAGCAGCAGCATCAACATCTTCGCCATGTATATCAGTTTGAATCGTAATTCCCCCCAGTGTCATCTTCTTCTTCATCCTCAATGTCCTCGAACTTTGGCGTCTTATTGATCAACTCTCGTACGTCCACAGCCCGACAGGCAATCTTTTCGCCAGTGTCATTGACGTGATGGTTCTCAAAGATATTAGGAACATCTGTGGAATCTTCTACATCAGGAGCAGTGTAAGCATCATCTTGTTGTGCAACTTCATTAAACGAATTCCTCTGCTCAAACCTTTGCAATACCCTCCAGTCATCGCTACGTGCAAATGTGTCTTCCAAGAAAAATATCTGTGTTGCTTGATTTGCCAACATAAAAGGCTTGTAGGTCTGGTACGCCGCCTTGACATTGATGGATTTGAAATAATCATCAGCTCTGGGTTTTGCGATCCTGGAAAACAGGTTATACCAACGACAACACAATAGAACCACACACCGATGAACCTCAAAACTGGAGATATACTGCAACTGAACAATGTCTATTATGTTAGCATACATTTCAGTTGTCTCTTCGCCGTACTTATTCGTGCTCATGATGGCACTATTTTGTGTCTTCCTGCCTTCGTCGTGTGCAAGGGTGTTGTAGCGCACATCTCCAACAATGCAAGATTCATAATGTCTTACCCGAGTATCAGGACCCATTGCTAGTGCGTAAAGGGCATCATTAACTGCCTGCCCATCCTCCCGCATCTTCTTAACCTATGGTTAGAAAATAGACAAGCTGATCATCTTATGTACTCAATATATTAAAAAAACTGACAGTGCAATTCAAAAGCTTACATGGCTCTTGAACCATTTCACAAATCATGCCATAACCAGTTTGTCAATGTTAACTTGGATTTTGCGGCAGTAACTCCTTTTTGTAGATGCTGCACAACATAGTGATCGCGTCAAACATCTAAATATATAAGAATGTGCTGCAAGTTTAGTAGATTATGATGTATAAGCTGCACTACTTAGCACTTACTCGATATAAGGTAGAATCTCAGGACAGTTATTCAACACATACCAAACCATTTTGTCCAAATATTTAGGTTTGTTGTCTTGTTGACTCTTCCCTGTAACTCGAACAGAACAATCGAAAACATTGAGCTCGAGATTGTCTTCACCCACCTCTTTGCTAAGCTCATCAGCTGTTTCAACGTATTTTGAGCAAAATGTCAACGCTTCTGTAGCAATGTAGGCCTCTGCAATGGAACCCTCAGGTCTAGCTCTGTTCCTAACATAGCCCTTGAAAGTGCCTAGCCGCCTTTCAATAGGGTACATCCAGCCATACTGTACTGGTCCTCTAAGTAGTGCCTCATCAGGTAGATGAACAGCCAAATGCACCATCAAATCAAAGAAGGCTGGAGGATATATCTTCTCAATGTCACATAGGATAGTTGGTATCTTGTCTCTAAGACGCTCCAAAGCATCTATCCTGATATTTCTACTACAGAGTTCCCTAAAGAATTGTCCCAACTCTGCAACTGCTCTGTATAAGTCAAGGCGGCCCAATCCTCTAAGGATAACAGGTAAAACCCTTTGAAGTAGGACGTGGCAGTCATGAGTTTTCAACCCTTGTACCTTGTTTCCATCTACACTGACTCTCCTTTCAGGGTTGGAAGCAAATCCATGTGCGAATCTCACACGTGACAGGACCTTGCAGAATTCTTTTCTTTTTACCTTGTCCAAGACGTACACAGCTGGTGCCATATCCCGTGGTTTACCTTCATCTTCCACCTGCAAATCCTTTCTGATACCCAGGTGTGTCAAATCAATCCTAGATTTTAAGGTATCTTTCGTCTTGCCTTCAATATTAAGAAGTATGCCGATAATGCTATCACATATATTTTTATCGATGTGCATCACATCAAGATTATGCCACATATCCAAATCTTTCCAATACTCCAAGTCCCACAAAGTGGACCTGCGGGTAAACAATAATCTCTCTTCTGCCCTTCCATGCTTCCTTTTCCCTCTACCATTATCAGGATGGTTTCCTGGTGTAATA
Organism: Thinopyrum elongatum; assembly: GCA_011799875.1. Lineage (NCBI taxonomy): Eukaryota > Viridiplantae > Streptophyta > Magnoliopsida > Poales > Poaceae > Thinopyrum > Thinopyrum elongatum. The sequence continues at coordinate 459,115,564 of CM022302.1, read as the reverse complement.
TGCCTGACCTTCTCTAATTCCACTTGCAACTCATCGCCGGTGAGCCTCTTTGGCGCATCACGGTTTTCATGCTTTGCATTGAACACATGTCTTCAGTATTTTGAGGACACGGCTTGTCCTTGGCAAGGAAACGGCGGTGTCCAATGTAACAGATCTTGCTAAGTATTGCATATGACAGCGGATTCTTGTCACAACGAACACATGCATTGTAACCATGTGTCGTTCGCCCTGACATAGTGCCCAAAGCCGGATAATCATGGATGCACAAAATTATAATAGCACGCAGAAAGAAATCAACTGGTGGGCTGCTATATAGGTCTCGAGTGAGAACACCCCTCCATAGCTGTTGAAGTTCCTCCACAAGAGGCTCCATGAATAAATCAAAATCCTTTCCAGGACTTTTTGGACCTGGGATGAGCAAGGCCATCATGTAGTTTGATTCTTTGGTGTAGACATTTGGTGGACATGTTGTAAGGGATAACAATCACTGGCCACATTCTATATGTGGTGCTCTGGTGGCCAAATGGGTTGAATCCATCTGAAGCTAAGCCAAGTCTAATGTTTCTCGGGTCAGCAGCAAACTTTTTGTGTTTCTGATTGAAGCTTTTCCAGTCACTACCATGAGATGGATGGCTCATTACATTCTGATATCTGTACTCCTAGTTTCTAGAATGCCACAGTACATCAACTCTTGTTTCAGCATCATGAAACAACCTCTGCAATCTTGGTATAATTGGAAAATGTCTCAGAACATTATGAGGAATCCTCTTCATAGCATCGCCATCTTTCCATCTTGATGATTTGCATTTTGGGCATTCACTTAAGTTGGCATAATCCTTCCGGAACATAACACAATTATTCTTACAAACATGGATCATATCATATCCAATTCCAACTGCATGAAGGAAATTCTTCATTTTACTGTAGGTGTGTGGCAGCTCAAACGCATCTGGGAAAGATTTGCGGAAAGCAGCCAACATCACATCCAATGATTTGTTGGTCATCCGCTTAGATGTCTTCACCTGAAGAAAGGTGACCATAGCTGAGAATACTGACAGCTTATTTCCCGGGGTGACAGCCATGTTGCATTGTTCCAACATGTGGGCCCACCGTTTTTCTTCTGTAGGTGAAAGTTCACGAAATGCGCAAGCATTTTGTAGCATTGTTTCAATGTTGGTCAAACTCACTGGCTCCGCCACCACCACCTCCTCCTCCTCTTCCACCTGAGCATCAAGCAGATCAAGATGGTGATCTGCTCCTTCCACATAGTCAGTAACATTGACGTTCACAGCTTCACCATGATGAGCCCACTTAGTATATGTGACCGACATCCCATACAAGTGTAGATGATTTTGCACAGTTGACCGGGGTCTTGTAACTGAATTCATACAACTGCTGCATGGGCAGAGCACATCTGATTTCGGACCACCATACTCAGCTCTGATAAAGTTCATGAAGTTTTCAACCCCCTCGACATATGTAGCGGAGAATCTTTGAGCAGAAGTTATCCAAGTCATGTCCATCTGTTAGACATACAAATTAGTTCTTCTCCTAGATATTACAGGAAAATCATATATGTTTTTTTATGAAGTCCAAAAAAAATACCTAGGTCGATGTCTAAAGCTATGGCAGGATATTTGGACAAGCAGATCTAAGTAACGAAATATATATGTAAAGCTAATTCAGCAAACAGATTTGAGTGCTAAATTATGGCAGGCTGTTTCAGCAGTCAATGAGGCCGAGCACACAGCCATCAAAGGCCATCTCAGCAACAAAGATCGAGTATAAAACGGTGTAGAGCTATTTCACCTAACAGATTGGCTACTAGACCATGGCAATCTACGTCACAATAAATATATGGCAGGATATTTTAGCAACTAATCGGGCGTGGCATGCCATCTTAGCTAAGCAGATTGAGTGCATAACAGGGCAAGGAAGCTTCTTAAGCAGAGCATATTAACTGTAAACTATTTCGGCAAACAGTAAGATTAGCAGCGTCTATCAACTAACATTCAGCGCTACTCCGACATGCACGGGGCCTCAGTCTAGAATGTGCTTACCGTGGGAGAAGCTGACCGCCGTGCGTCTCCACAAGAATATCGCCAGCGGTGGCGGCGCGGCTAGAGGACAGCAGTCTACGAGAGCATACTGTGGGAGCGAGAGGATTGCCGTGCGTCCCCTCGACGAACCACGGCGCCGACGTATCGGCGCGGCGGGGAGGGCGGCTTTGGCGGAGCGAATGGAGTGGAGGGGGCTAGGGTGAGGGGGTTTGGGGTTTGGGGAATATTATTGGCTAGTTGGCTGAAGGGCGGTTGAATTTGGGATTTGCGGGGAATTTTTTCGGGGAATTTTCGCGCGGTGGGCGGTGGAGTTTGGCGCATGGTCGGTTTCTCCAAGTGCGATCCCATGTGTCAGTGAAGAGGCAAGCTGAAGCGCGTTCCATTTGCGTGAGCCGTGTGCAGGACCGACCGTGTGAGGGGTGCAATGCGACCGCGACAGGCATGCTGTGAGTGTACCGCCTTTTTTCCTTTTAAACTTGGTGCTTCGCGCGATCCATCGATACTACTACTAGTAATCCGGTAATCCCGACTAAAATGGCGCGGCCGGGTCTTTTCCCGCGTGATATGTTGGGAGGTTGGCTTAGTTGTTTTTTTACGATGAGTAATGCTACACCTATGTAATCCCAGTTACGCAATTAACGTAATGTGAAACGTGTGGGCTGTTGATTGGAGATTGGGGGGAGGGAGGGGCCTACCACCATGAAAATCAAGGGGGGGAGAGAGGCAATTTACGTTAACCCTTTCGTAGGTTCCCGTAGATGTAGAAAGATGTGAAATGCGTGAATGTGTAGTGGACGTACTATTGGAGTGCCTAAGATAAATTGTGTATGTATACCCTATGTGTTTATTTACTTCGCATGTTAGCTTTGTCTCGGGTCAAACCTTCTAAGTTTATACACACAAAAATGAATCATCATTCCATATATTTTCATACTCCTACAATATATCTTACTATTATTGTGAAAGTTCATATACACCGGACAAGATTCATGCAAACACGGCAGATTTTCATTACATTTCGAACTATTATAGGACAGAAAAATAAAAGAAACCCGACCCTAAACCTTTTCTACGGCGGCGACCGACATCCTTCATCTGCCATCTCCATGTACGGGGGCGGGGTTCAAGACCCGTGAAGTGAAGGTGCGGTCTCCGGCGAGGAAGAGTAGAACACGGGAGACGGACCGGCCAGTTGGCACACCATGCCCTGCCGCCTCCCATGCCCTACTCATCCTCGGAGGAGTCCCCAACCTCGGCAATGCCGGTGGATGTGCGGTCGATGATGATGTATGTGGACGGTCCGTCGCTTCACCTGCCACATGCGCCACCGAACGTTGGACGGCGGCAAGTAGGACGCGTGGCTGATGGTGCTCCCATGGTCGGCCGCCAGCGTGGCCACCGCTTGTGCGGTTGCGTCCATGTCCGGCTATGCCGCTATTGCGTTGCGAGCGGCGACTTGAGCGAGGGCGGCGACCTCGAGCTTCATCCCCAAAGACAAGCTCTCCCGCAGAGCGTTCGCACTAGCGGTCATGGTGGATGTGGTGCCACCGTGCCAGGTAGCAGGAGGATGCACTATTGTGTGGAGTTTAGCTGGGGGTTGCCGCTTTAAGTAGCGCATTCCGGTGAGGCCAAGCGTCCGGGTGCGTCATTAAGTCGCCCGAGTTGGTTCCTCGGGCAACGAGCCTCTTAATGACGGCATACGGACGGACGACATGAATGCGGGCAGCTGCCGCCGGCTGGGAACGCACCGCGCGACGGCACGAGGGACGAGGGTTTTTGGTGTGCCAGGATAGTCAGCTGCGATCGTGGCAACGTTGGAGATGCCCTTTGCTCAAATGCAATCCCCACATGTCATTGAAAAAGCAAGATGACCCGGCATGGTCTCAGGTCCTGGGGATGTAGTTGGCCGCGCTAGAACACTCCACGGACGCGTCGCGGTGCACGCGCACTTCAGTGCCCCGTGCATCCTTGACGAGCCAGGTGTTGATCTGCTGGTCATGCCACAGCGCTAACACCACCCTCGGCACCCTGAAGCCGAGCGTGTCCAGCGACGATGAGCGTGTCGCTCACCACGGTCGCCGTGTCCAGAGGCGGTGCGGGAGCTGCGCCACGTTGCTGGCCCCCACGAACCACATGAACGGTTGCGAGTGGCGAGGAGGTCGTGGGCCAGCTCCTCCATTGGACTAGTCTGCGCCACGTCATCCCAACAGGTGTGCCCCACATGTCAGTTCCCCTGTTTTCCCGGCCAAATTCGAGCGTCAGTGCTCCGCATTACGCATTAGTCGTAGAACAGGTGGTTTTTGTGCCCTGGTTCAAATGTGGTACAGTACCAAGTTGTTACCCTAGCCCCAAGTGTGGTGGTTTTGGGTACGGTACCACCCTTTTCCTTTTCAACTAGTGAAGCGTAACACTTGATTGAGTAGCCGGATGGTGTGCTAATGTAGGTGTCCGACTGTTTGAAGGAATAATTGAGGTGTGCCCGGTCCGTGCTCGCATTTAGGGGTCCAACTTACCATGTTCCGGCAGTAGTAACTATATACTAGTCCCTGCGTACTCTCTCTGTTTTTATTTACTCCGCATTTTAGCTTTGCTCAAAGTAAAACTTTGTAAACTTTGACAAAGTTTATAGACATAAATAATAACAAATCAATACCATTAGATTCATTATTGAATATACTTTCACATCATATAGATTTGCCATTGTAAATGTTCATATTTTTTCTATAAATTTGGTCAAATTTTATGAAGTTTGACTTCAGTCAAACCTAATATGCAGAGTAAATAAAAAAGGAGGGAGTATCTTACTCCGTGACCAAGACGGAAGGGAAAACGAGACAACTTTATGTTTATTTGAGCCGTTCAAGTATAATCATGTGGCGTTGCTTATTTCTCATTCCTCTCCAACCCTCTTCTCCATCGATCATGCCACCCTCCGGTCGAGTCCATCCTTTTCATTATGAAAACTTTAGGCAAGCTTGGCAAAAATGTGTGGCGAAGTATGGCAATGCAAGGCCTAGACCCAAACAGGATACAAGTACGTACGTACTACTTGTGTTAAAAAAGAAAGGCGGGGTTTTCCTTCGCTGGATTGATCGATACAAATCCTCGTTTGAAGTGTCAATTAATGCATATTTTTTTCTCCAACACCCAAAGAGCTAACCATCTCACTCCTCATTGCTTGATTAATGCAGCGCCATGCAAACAACCTTCTCACTTCCGCATGCATGCAAGGGTATATTAATGTCCTTGGTTGCTAGTACGAGGCAAACCCCATCAATTTTGCCTCGATTAGTGTTAGTGGCCTTCTGCAAATTGTAATTTTGATACTGGCCTTCTATACAAAAAAATGGAGGTAGTAACTATTTGACTTCCTTCCCCATTGCGGTGACGTTGACGATATCTCGAACGTTGTGGTTTGGCGAAGTGCATTCAACGGAGCACACCATTGAGGGAGACCACGGTAAGTCATTCGCAAGTGCCGCCTGCAAGCCAAGACAACCGCCTTCTTTGCATCCAGGAAGTCCGTTGAACCAAAGGACGCGTAAATGTACTAGTACTACACAATAGCGTCGTCCGTCCAGCTTAGTGCGGTAAGGTGGTTTCTCGAAGAAGGAGATGGAGAAGCGGAGTAAGCGAAGAGTGAAATGATGGTTGCTTCATCCGTGCTTTGTGATTTGACGCGTCACTGCTTTGTGATTTGTGATAGAAGGGACAGGGGAGTAGACTCTATGCTCTATACTGTACATGCGTCCAAGCACGGGAGAAAGAGGAGAGAGGTTGCATGTTTCTATTCCTTCAATCAATCAATTAGGGAGCTTCGGTTCCATCTTTTTGGCTTTGGCAGCACCGTCCACAATGGTTCCCATCGATGCCAAAAGCTATTTTCACATTTGGCTACACATTGTGGATGCCCTTAACCGTACCACTTGGTTTTGCTCCTATGTGCTATCTATACAAATCTCGATTATATTGATCTAAAAAATTATAGTATCAAGATTAGTAAACAGGAGGTGATTTTGCCACGCGGAAGGCGAGGGAGGTTTCTTATTTTTAGAGGACATTGGCCTGGCGGTTTGCTAATATGCGGTCCCACGTGTCAGTGCTTTACCAAGCCGATCCGCGTCCCACATGAAGCAGAACAATGGTAGAAGCAATACGTGGTTAACTTGAAGAAGATGAGGGAGAAGCGGATTCAGCAACGAGTGAAACGATGGTTGCTTCGTCCCTCCAACTTCTTTTTTTTAGCATTACTTCGTCCCTCCAACTTAACTGTGGGAAAGGTGCAGCTTTGTGATTTGACGCCTCATTGCTCATTACTACGCCGGCGCCATGACTGGGGTGCTTCACCCTTGCTGCTCTGCACTGTTATTTCGGTATGGCACGTGGACCCGGTTGTTTGATGTCCCACATGTCGGCGAAAGGGACTAGAACATTTATGAAAGCGAGCGCTCCACTCTTACGATGGAGTAGTACACGACAAGGCTGCCCAGTGAACTGTTACTTGTACTGTAGTAGTACTATATTTTTGCTGTTTCGCACGATCCATCGATACAAACCCGATTAATTAGGCAAGGGCGGGATTTTTCCCGCGCGGTAGATGATACTAGCCATACATTTCAAAGGCAATTTTAATGTATGCAAACTGAATAATTAAGTAACAATATGAGATCTAGTAAAACTAAAAACACATACGGAGTATGATTTATTGTGTTAGAGTGTAGTAGTAGTGCTGTATTGCATAGTTGTTAGATGTAACATGCGAGAACGTGTAGAGATATACTTTTGGAGGGCCTACAGAGAGAAATTGGGCATAAAGTGGATTCAAATATTTGTATTCGTCTTCATAGCATTTGTAACTCATATCTACAGTTTGTACAGTAGACGTGAATGCTTGTTCGCTCTTACGAAACCAGTACATCAATAATGGGGTGGCGTGCGCCAATTTAGGCACTGGCACGTTGGCCTACTCGACTCCACAGAGAGAGCGAGAGAAGAGATAAATACACGGGCGGTCAGTGTATTTCAAGCAAAAAGCGTAATATGGTCACCGGACTTCAGAATACTCTCATTACGGTCACTATATACGTTTTGCGGTGATTATATGGTCACTTGCTCACCGTTCAGCATCGGATTGCACTTTGTTAACCGGCCAAATAGTCTGCGTGGCACTATGTTGACTGGTTAAATTGACCATGTTCCTTGTGGGTCCCACCTGTCAGTTCACCTAGGAAAAAGGTGACATAAACACAAATTTACGCAGGAGCGACAAGACTCCAACCTGTGCGCGGGAACCACCTAGTTGTATATGTGTCTGTCAGGGCCTGATGTGTGCGCATGCACGTGTAGGTTGAGCACTTGAGCGTGAGAGTGTGTGTTGGTCGTGTGGTTTGTGCATGCATGCGTGCGTGTGTGCGTGTGAGTGTTGCGTGCGTGCGTGGCTGTGTGTGTACGTGTGAGTGTTGCGTGCGTGCGTGGCTGCGTGTGTTCGTGTGAGTGTTGCATGCATGCAGTTTGTGTGCATGCGTGCGTGTGTGTATAATCACCACACCAGCTCCTGTGTGTTAAAACAGACGGCTCAGCATACCAATACAAGGCCACCTTGTCCGTTGTGCCCGCGGTCATGACTTCGAACCACCATCCAATATTTTGTTATCATTTGTTTTCATTCTTATACACGCCGATAGGTGGGCCCAATGGTAGTGAGATAATGTGATGCAACACTAGAGCTGCCACGTGGAGCATTTAACTGGTCAACTAGTCGTGTCTTGAGCAAATACAGAGCTGTACGGTGAGCCCCTGACTGTATAATAACCACAAAACAGAAATGGTGACCGTAATGAGTGGATTCTGAAGTCCAATGTACGTATCCTGCTTTCGCTTCAAATATAATGATTGTCACTGTATATATCATGAGAGAAAGATGAAACATGGGTGAATGTGCTGGGGGCGTACTTTTAGAGGACCTGGAGATAGTATGTGTGCGTACGTGAAAGGGGCGTAGAGGGGGTGTATGCGATGGAGAGAGAGATGCTCTTCGTTTCTCTTTATTATGACTAACTTTATATATAGTATAAAAATATAAAAATTCACAGTGCGGAATAAATATCATTGGGTGCACCATGCAATGCAAATTAACATTCATACTCCTCCATATAACTTTGTACTGTTGTATATATGTAGAAATTCTAAAATAATTTTTTGGCCACACTTTGTGTGGTTTTATTCAAAAGGAATGTTGTATGCGAAATAAACGTGAAGAGAAGGCTTTCTAGATCATTGGGGTACGTGATGTAACATGTGTGAATGTGTAGTTAACGTATTTTGCAGGGCCTAGAGAGGTATGTGTATGTATTACGTATTCGAGAGAGGCATGGATAGAGGGGCCGGCGGGGGGGGGGGGCGTGGGAGAGATAGCACGAGAAATGAGAGAGGTCTAGAGAGAGAGAGACAAATAGGATGTCACGGTGAGAGATGCCCTTGAGTGTGTATATACAAGGGGGGAGGGGATAGAGGCACGAGGAGAAAATATTTTGTGTGGTGTTTGTGTTGGTATGTGTGGGTGTGAGAAGATAATGAGACCTGGGGGCAGAGGGTGTGTCACCGCGTGAGGTCCGGTGGGCCGAGATGAGGCCCTTGGTTCGGTTCCATCCTGCGCCACATTGGTCGGCCCGTGACGCATTTAGGGAGACCCATGGAGGACTAGTCGTACAAGACAAAGATACCAGAGTCGTGAAGGACTCTGTGTCCACTGACAAAGCCGGCTAGGATTTGTAGCCCTAGGTCCTCGGACTAAGGTAACCCCTTATCTCTGATATTACCATTCATCCAACCTAACTTTAAGGGGCATCCTACAGAATGCTCTGCTAGAATCATAATCGTCAATTAGGAAGAGAGGTGGAGACAATGCGTGCAAGACAGGCCTAAAGATAATGTGCGTGCGGGAAACATGTAGGCAGGTCTATGTATATAGAAAGGGTCAATGGGGATTGTGCGTGTGTATGCTTGTGAGAGGAAGAGTGCTTGTGATAAAGGTTAGTGAAAATAGATGTAAATGGTTGCGAGAGGGAGGGAGGGTTATATCGAGAGCATGTCTGCGAGAAAGATACCTCGGGAGAGAGTGTGTGAGCATGTGTGAGAGACCACCGATGGATATACACCGTGTGTGCGTATGTGTGAGAGAGAAAGTCAGCGCGTGTGTGAGGAGGGTCCTATGGAGAGTGAAACTACACATAAAAGACTGATGTACACATTGATTAAAAATATAAATTGTATCCAAATATTAGGATGGGATCATGATATTTGCAATTCGCGTAAGGAACGGTCATTGATCCATCAGACATCTATATTCTATCGAATTTGAGCATGTCTATGTTATTATTCGACATAATTGATCCACAGAGTTAGTATTTTGAATTCCAGACAATGCATCGCTTTAGCAATCGAATATAAACATGAGTATAGTTCATGTTGTGTGTGTAAAGCACACTATACATACAAAAGTTACACAATGAACATTATAAAGTTATACAAATGTTGTGTGTGTTAAGGTGGTTTAAAAAATTCGAATTCAACATGAAGTCCATTCAATTATTTGAATTCGAGATCATGGCATTTGTAAATCATACCTAAATTATGGGGGCACCAATCTTTGCTCTGCTTTTGTACATAATAGCATATATAGTCATGTACAAAATAGATTCAAATTTACCTCCTCCATTCCAAAATAATCGTAGTTATAGGATTTTAAAGTGTCAAAATTTCAAAAAGAAGCGCATAATTTAATGAGGTTTTCAAACATACAAGGTCAAATTTAACGTTGTCTATTTAGGTCAATCCTCAAAGTTCAAGAGTACTCTAAACGTGAATGCTTCTATTTTAAAATTTCGAACGAAGCGCCAAAAGAGCCTCTACTCGACCGAAACCGCATGAGACCAATGTTTGGTAGAAGGAAATTACTTTTCTAACTCCGACCCGTGAAGCCTACCGGCCCGATGTCTATAGGTCTAAACCGGGGTAGGTTTGTAACTTCATCTTGACACCACGCAACCGCCTCCGAAAAACATTCATACACCGTGGCCGCCTAAACACACATTCGCTCGGCCAAAATTGCTCCCGCCCACTATTTGGGACACCTGGGATTACCGTCCTACCCCCGACCCGCAGTAGGTCCGAAATTTAAGAGGGGGCAAAGTTTGTACTTTCCCCAAATTTCAAATAAGCGTGTCCCATCTGTTAAAAAAACAAAAACAAGTGCATCCCAGACCGAAACATGGTTCCCCCTTAGCTCCCCCCACCACCCCCGCCCCCTGTCCGATTCCCCATTCGTACTCCGTGGGCGCCAAAACTACCTCTCCACCAGCCGCGAAACCCCGGCGTCCTTCGTCCGCCACCCCATCCCACCCATCAACTGCCACCCTCCTCCATCACGCCGGAGCTGATACCCCGACGTCGTCGTCCACCGCAACCGCAACCACAATGCCCTCCACGGCTAGTAGTTGAAGCCGAGGCCGAGCTGCCTCCAGGATGCCGACGTGCGCTGTACCCGAGCCAGTTCAACCATGCCGTCCTGCGCCTCACCACTGTCGTTCCAACGTCGCCACCGTCCACCACACCGAAGTTGTTCCTGCTACGCCATCCTTCGCCGCCTCGGATCTGCTTCCCCTCCGTCGACAGACGGCCACCGCAACACAGTCAACAATTTGGCCATGGGTTCGTCCAAGGTTCCACCCTCCTCCAAAACATCGGTTACCCCGGTAAAAAGAAGAACATCGCCACGATATCAGGAGGACACAACACTGGCAACCGGAAATGGTACTCCTCTTCCCTTATTCGTGCAAATCTTACGTGTCTGCTTGCACAGTATTCATCCCACAGAAGACACTAGTTGACCGCTTCTTCCTACACCTTCTTCCTGATACTAGATGTTCCTAGTAACTCGCGATGCACAAGGCTTCTCCTCATATACTATTTCACCTTAGCTAGAGGTCCGTCGCCCCCCTGGATTTCAATTCCTGGTCAGTTGATTCCCAATTAAAGGAAGCATTCCCCGGCGAAACAGGCGCTAGTCCACCTATTACACCGGGGAAGCAACGCCTCGGTGTTTATCTTAGGGGTGTGTGGGGCCTAGGAGCTGCTGGCGCCCGATCTGGAGGTCGGCCGGGCTTAAAGGGATGGCCAGGGGCGCTGCCAAGCATGGCGGTGGTGTGAGGTCGAGGGGAGGGTGGGGCGGCCGAGGCAGGGGTCTGGGCCGGTGGTCGCTGGCGGTTCGAGGAAGATCGTCAACAGTGACTGGCGGGAGGTAGACGAAGGCCATCTGCCCATTCCTTGTAGATTGGACGGTTCATAAAAAAATCAACTGACCTATTTATTTTCAGTCGACTGTTATTTTGATAGGACCACATGTGGTGGTGTGCTGGAGGAGTACCTGCATTTCCCAACCATCCCTGTGCTCATATATTACAAAATCATACGGAGTAGAATCTAATTTTGTTTGCCATGCAATGCTGTAGAGCTATCATATGTCTCCTGTCATTTATTTTTCAGCCACCTGCTATCTGCTACTTTTACAGTGCACTAGTTCTACACACACTTCACCCATACTCTCACTATTGTTTTTTTATGCATGGGTATTTCAGCCTTTGCCGACCGGTTGATAGAAGCACGAAATAAAAGAGATAAGTTGCTCCAGCTTTCTTCATGCTTAGGCAAGACACATTTGGGCGCTATAAAGGGTGTAGTGTCAGTAGATGGAGACGGTAAACGTAGCTCCGGAGTTGACGATCTCGATCACCATGAACCACCATCCCAGGTGCTTGCTTTAACTTCGTGGTGTCATATGTGGTTGCATGTTGCATATGGTGTCTAGCTTGTATTCGAAAGGCCGAAGTCGATCTTTATTCAGATAAGGAAAGATATTTTTTGAATGAACCACCATCCCGGGAGCACCAAAAGCCAAATAGCTAGTCAGGGCACTGGCCGAGCCAGTGACAAGCCCAGCACAGACAGGCATCACCTGCAAGCCAACTAAAAAGCCACGATGGTGGCGAAGCAGCCCGCCTCCCATCAGGCTCTCAGGTCCTCGATGATCATGCTCACCACTCCAACCGAGTGTCTAGCTTGTATTGCTTCCAATTTGGTTAAATTGCATCTGCTTAGCTTACACATTATACCTTTGAATATGACATGCCTTCCTGTTTTTGGTACATGCTACTACATCGGTCTATTAACCATGTTCTTACATCAAACTAATTTCTTGTGTATCCCTCATCAATCACTTATGATGAGACAGTCATGCTCGTTGACTGCTGTAAGAAAAGATCCTCTTTTAAAGAATGCAGTGTCAGCCTCCCCACATGATTATCAAGAAACAACAATGCTAGATGAAGATAGTCAACGTAGCTCTGTAGTTGATGACCGCATTTCCCCTACACCACCATCGCAGGTGCTTTCTCTAACTTGGCAGCGTGATATGTGGTTGCATGTTGCATATAGTGTCTAGATTGTAATTCTTCCAATCTGGTTAAATTGCATGTGCTATTCTGCTTAGTTTATACATTATGCCTGTTAATGTGACATGCCTTCCTGTTTTTGGTACATAGTACATCTGTCTATTAAGCATGTCCTTACATAAAGCTACTGTTTTTTTGTATCCCGCATCAATCAATATGATGAGACACCTTTAGTATATGCAGTGTGATATTGGTTGCATCTTTCATACGATTTATAGCATGGGCTGCTTCTAATTTGTTGAAACGCCATTTATGATGGGACGCTTTTAACTTGGCAGAGTCATATTGGTTGCATCTTTCATGTGGTGTCTAGCTTGCATTGCTTCTTATTTGTTGAAATGGCTTCTGCTTAGTTTACACAAATAGTTGTGAATATGCCATGCCGTCCTGTTTTTCGTACATATTCCATCCTGGTATCATGTGTTTGCCTTACATCAAAGTAGTGATTGTCAGTATCATGCATGAATGAGTTCTGAAGAGTGAATTTTATTGCTTTTTCTTGTTGTTTTTACTTGACAATTCAAAATCAATAAAGCGGAAGGAAATTAGCAAGGTAGTGGATAAAGGTGCTCCTTCCAAACGGAGGGCCTCTACAGATTCTACTCCGCCACCCCCCAAGAAGATTTGCAAGACAACACATGCATAGACACTCAACGTAGATGTGTTGATGATGAGCACGTCTCCCATAGTTCATCATCACAGGTGCTCCCTCTAACTTGGCACTGTTATATGTGGTTGCATGTTATGTATGATGTCTAGCTTGTATTGCTTCTAATTTTGTTGAATTCCATCTGCTTACTTTACACATTATACTTGTGAATAAGACACGTGTTCCTGTTTCTAGAACATACAATATATGTCTATCACACCAAGTTCTTACATCAAAGTACTACTGTTGTGTAACCTGCAACAATCACTTATCATAAGACACGTTTAACTAGGGAGTGTGATATAGGTTGCATCTCGCATTCTTTTCTAGCTTGTACTGCTTCTAATTTGTTGAAATGGCACTTATGACGAGACCGTTTTAACTTGGTAGAGTGATATTCGTTGCATCTTTCATATGGTGTCTAGCTTTCATTGCTTCTAATTTGTTGAAATGCCTTCTGCTTAGTTTACACATCATAGCTGTGAATATGCAATGTTGTCCTTTTTTCTTACACATTCAATCGTCCTATCATGCGGTCGCCTTACATTAAAGTAGTGCTCATCAGCATCCTGCATCAATGAGTTCTAAAAAGTGAATTTTTATTCATTTTTCTTGTGGGTTTGACTTGACAAGGCAATACAATTAAGAAAGAGGGAGGAAAAAAATAAGGCAGGGGCTGATGGCGGTCTTCCGGCGAAACCAGCATCCCAGGTGCTTTCTCTAGCTTGGTAGTGTGATATTATCTTGCATGTTGCATATGATTTGTTGAATTCCATCTGCTTACTTTACACATTATACTTGTGAATAAGACACATGTTCCTGTTTCTAGAACATACAATATCTGTCTATCACACCATGTTCTTACATCAAAGTACTACTATTGTGTAACCTGCAACAATCACTTTTCACAAGACACGTTTAACTTGGGAGTCTGATATAGTTTACATCTCGCATTATTTTCTAGCTTGTACTACTAATTTGTTGAAATGGCACTAATGACGAGACAGTTTTAACTTGGTAGAGTGATATTCGTTGCGTCTTACATATGGTGTCTAGCTTTCATTGCTTCTAATTTGTTGAAATGCCTTCTGCTTAGTTTACACATCATAAGCTGTGAATATGCAATGTTGTGAATATGCAATGGCACTAATGACGAGAGACCTTTAACTTGGTAGTGTGATGTTGTTTGCATCTTGCATATGATTTATTTCTTGTACTGCTTCACATTTGTTTAAATGCCAGTTATGACGAGACACTGTTAACTTGGCAGAGCGATATTTGTAGCATCTTTCATATGGTGTCTACCTTCCATTGCATTGCTTCTAATTTATTGAAATGCCTTCTGCTTAGTTTACACATCATAGTTCTGATTATCTCATGCCGTCCTATTTTTCGTACATATTACATCCTCCTATCATGCGGTTGTCTAACATCAAAGTTCAGTTCGTCTGTATCACGCATCAATTTGTTCTGAAGAACTAAATTTTTATTCCTTTTTCTTGTCGGCTTGACTTGACATGGCACAGAAAAAGAGGAAGGAACACAGAATGGCAGGGGATGGTGTTAGTACTCAGGACACACGTAAACAGAAGCGAAAGAATTATGCAGATTCTGCTGGTACTGATGGTGCAATAGAAGGTCAAAGTCCACTGAAAAATTGTACAAACATGGTATCCCATGCTACACGAGCTGCAAAACAAGCCAAATAGAAACTAATAGCTGCCACCAAACAAGCAGCGACAGCCCTAGTTGTTGCAACACCTTCCACAGTACCACCAGCTGCACGAGTTACTCGTTTGTCAACTCAGCTAGCAGCACGTTCCCAAGCTCCCTTGCCACCTGACACTACTTCCAAAGCACTCTTGACACAAGATGACTTGGCAAGTTCAGATGAACCTTGTGAGCTTCAATAGCAAGAAGGTAGTTGCTGGAGTCAAGTTACAGTCGCATGCTTCTTTATATGTAGTCTCACAGTTTGATGTACACTAACACTTCCAATGTTCGTTGTTGGACTAGCACCTAGGCGCAAGAGGAAACAGACATCAGGTATAATGCTCGATAGGTTAACTAAATCTAGAGGAGGAAGAATGGAGATCCGTTTTGAGGCAGGTTTAAAAAGGCCACGTGATGCTACAGAGTCAGCCAAGTTAGTATCAGAGGCAGCGGTTGCCGTTAGGTGTCATGCACGTATCCTCCCAACATGGATTCAGTACAGGAATGACAAAGACGAAACCCAGTTCAACACCTTCCTCGACCATTTATCTGTAAGTATGGTTATGCATGGAAACTAGTAATATCGTCTTGCTATGTCCCATACTTTCTAGGTTGCTGATAATGAGACTCCCATAATTTTCAACATATGAGGTTCAAGTTGGATAGCCAAGATGATGCAACCAGACAAGCTTGCACCCATGTTTTCAAGTCTGCTCTGCGACAGTATCAGTATAACTTGAGGAAAACTCACTTTGAAGGCAAGGCTAACACTGAACTTACCCAAACATCTCCAGTGGAAAATATATCGGATGAAGACTGGAGAGGCCTCGTTAAACACTGGTCTGATCCAAAGTATCAAGTACGTTATATATATATGTGATCAGATCACATGTTGAACTCCTATTTACGCATGTGCCTCACAAATCTATCTTCTTGTAGGTGAACTGTTCAAAGAACAAGGCCAACCGTACGAAAGTGAAATTCCAACAGACGACAGGATCTCTTAGCTATATTGCACATTGCAAGGCTCTTGTAATTAGGTGCTGTTTCACTTTTTTCGCTGTGCCATATTATCAGATCTATATTGACTTGTTCTAAATGCAGAGGAAAGCCCGCAAGGACCAAAAAGTACCTGAACCAAATGCTGTGGAAATCTTCAAGGACTGTCACACCAGCAAGACGAAGGGCATGACTACACCAGTCAAAGCCGCTGTTGTAAGTCCTTAATCCTCATGCCTTTTAACTACTACTTACTCTGACTTGTGCATTGAACTGCATGGTTTGCAGCTAATGTCTATTACTCTTTTCAATTTTGTACACAATTGTCTTAGCGTATCATTGCACCTTACAAGGTTTAAAAGAGAGGAGTGATGTTCCTTTGATCTTGATCTGTAATCTAGTTCCGTGCTGGACTTGCCCACACAACGTTACAATTGCATGTTTGTCTGTTCTCAGTTGTTTTGTGATATGAATGATGTCATACTATGCTTACCGTATTATAAACTTTGTCTCTTTATCCATAGCTGTCAATACAATGTGAAGAAATAGACAATACATTAGCCATGGTACATGGTCATATGTTTGGAACCTGGTTTTATTATGTACTTTGCAGTAAAATACAACTAATATTTTACACGGGTTCACCCGAATAAGTTCTGTATATAGACCAAAGCTATTTTGTTTGGTTTTGCTGCCTCCTTAATATCTTCTGTTCTGGTACTACTAATGTGAAAACTCAACTTTTCAGCAAGCTATGGAACAAATGGTGGAACCGCCACCTTCTGAAGGTGACGAGGCAACTATAACCGCAATGTCACCTCTTCCTGTAGTGGGCTAGTACATGTCCACTAACAGTGCCAAAAGAACGTTCCTGTGTAATACTGGGTTTGTTGTTAAGGCAATCTCGTCCAAACTGCCTCATGATCAAGATATGCAAGCTCAAAACAATGTTATATCTGCGCTCCAGACACAAGTCCATTCCCTAACAGAGACCCTTTGTGAAACAAGGACAACCATTGTTCGATGTCGTCAAGATATGCATGGTTTTGAAACCAGACTATCAGACATTTGCTATGTTGTTCAAGAGCCTAGGAGAAATGAAGGCGAAGGTTATGGTGCTCCATCGGACAGTACAACATGAAAACGTAACAGTCAGGTCAAATGAACTGAGCTTCTGAACTTCTGGTGGTGCATTTATCTGCTGGACTGTTAACTTTTATGCCAACCTTCCTTTTGTTTTATGGTTGTAATTTGTTTTGTTGCGATACAAAATTTGTTCTTAACGTGCAGCCACCGGCTCAAGTAAACAGCAAGCCATTTTTGTATAGTGTAGGGTGTTCCCTATATTTGCACTGGTGGCGAACTTTGATGCCCAGTGGATGTAAAATGTGCAATCGCCTTAATAGCCTAGCGTTAGTTTCTGGCTTATTTATTTCCTAATCTTCTTTTTCCTTGGTTTACTAGTGGCCGCAACAACCATGGGCCATATACGGACCGTGGTAACCTTGAGCCTGCTACAGGCCGTAGGATCCATGGGCCTCCTACGGGCCGTCGGATAAATGGTCCTCCAACGGGCCGTAGAATCAGTGGGCCTCGAGCCGTCAGATAAATGGGCCCACATGGGCCGTAAATGGGCGTAATTGGTATCGGGCCAGCACGGTAACGGGCCGTTAATAGGCCGAAAGACAGCAAAGCCTTAATTCTGTCACGGGCATAACGAGTCGTTAATGGGCCAGAATATAGGGCGGGCTGGAAACGACGCAACGGCTTAACAGGCCACAAACAGGTCGATTCTAACCACGGACCGAATTTGGCCCATTAGGGGAACAGGCCAGTAACGGGCCGGAAGTAATCGAGGGCCGGAAAGGAGCCCAAGAACGTATGGGCCATCAGTAGGCCGAAAGCTAACACGGGTTGGAAACGGCCCATATGAATCATGGGCCATTAATGGGTACTAAGAAATTTGTTGTTCATTATGGGCCAGAGTCACCGTGGGCCACTAAAGGGCCCAAAGATACGAAAGGCCTCATATGGGCCGAAAGACGTTGTCGACCATACATGGGCCGAAAGTGAAACGGGCTGGTGTTATATTCAACGGCCCACATGACGTTGTTGGGCCGATTTTGGGAAGGCCCTAACGGGCCGTGAGTTACTCGGCCGTAAAATGGGATATATGCGAATAGACCGTTAACAGGCTTTTCATGGGCCGGCCCGCTAGCTTTTGACCAAGTCAAACGGGACGGCCTTTGCAAGCTAAATGGGCCAGTGTTGGGCCGTCGCATGTGTCGACATATCATAGGCGCCTATCTGACCCAATGACGAGCTGACACGTGTTTCCTTCGGCCAATGAGAATATTACACGTGGAAAATACCCATTGGTCCGGGCTGTTAACGAGTTATCATCCAAAATCAGACCCGATAGCTTAACGGCGACCCGTTATTGTGGATGCCACGTGTCGGTTACCCTTGACGAAAGCACCTCCATGACGCATCATTTCTTGTCATGGAAGTGAACACTTCCGTAATGATAATTTTGGTATTGTCATGGAACACTTCTACGACAGCATAGGTATGACTATCTTGATTCTGTCATAAAATCGTCATGGATATACATGCATGAAAGTAAACGTGACCTACTGTGACAAACACATATCATCACGGAAGTGTATATTTTTTTGTAGTGAATATATTTGACTGGTCATATGTGCCTAGATCTTTCCCCACCACATGATGCTTGCAAACTAGAGAATAGTTGAGGTTGAAATGAGATTTCATACTATTGACTCTTGCATAAAAGTAAATACTGATAAGTAAAAGATAGGCCCTTCGCAGAGGGAAGCAGAGGTTGTCATATGCTTTTTATTTGGATGCCCAAGCTCTTAATGCAAAGGAACATCACGTTATATTGCCCCTTATGATAGCAACCTTTATTATGCAGTCCATCACTTTTATTACTTTGCCATCACAAGTTCGTACAACGCTCAATTTTCCATTACAATAAAATATCAAACATATTTAGGAGCAATTTTTATTGCTTTATGCACCGATGACAACTTACTTGAACGATCTTATTCAATCCATAGGTAGGTACGGTGGACACTCATGGCAAGAAACTAGATTTAGGGGTTTTTGAATGCACAAGTAGTATCTCTAATTAGTACGAATCTTTGGCTAGCAAAAGGTCCTAAGCAAACACCACATGTTGCAGGACCCATAACAATATAACTTCTATGCAAATATACCCAAACATAACTCATTATGTTGTCTTCCTTGTCCAACTTCAACTAATTTGCTCAAGTTTGAAAATAATTAATGTGTATTCACAATCATAGAAGATTTCCAAGATAATATATTTGCATGTGAAAGTTCTCTTCCTTATACTAATCATTCATGAATTGCTTGTATGACCAATATTGTGATTGTCAAGCTTCAAAAGATTTCACTTTCTAAACCCAATGTGAAGCTACCACTAGGCATGATATGAACATATAATTTCAACTTCATGAAATTTGATTCATTCAACAATTTACTCATAGGATATAAGTGAAGCACAAGAGTAAATGGCAAGCTACTCCAAAAAGATAAAAGTGAAGATCAAGCGAGTAGTTAAGTAAATGGGTAGCTATTTGATGGCTCTATATTATTTAAAAACTTTCAGATATAAGTATTTTATTAAAACAGCAAGCAAAACAAAATAAAATGGCATTCCAAGAATAGCACACATCATGTGAAGAAGCAAAAACTTAGGCTCAACCGAGACTAACCGATAATTGTTGATGAAGAAAGGTGGGATGCCTACCGGGGCATCCCCAAGCTTAGATGCTTGAGACTTCTTGAAATATTATCTTGGGATGTCTTGGGCATCCCCAAGCTTGAGATTTTTGTGTCTCCTTAATTCCTTTTATATCACGGTTTCCCTAAATCTTAAAAACTTCATCCACACAAAACTCAACAAGAACTCGTGAGATAAGTTAGTATAAATCAATGCATAACCTTATCATTCTCTACTGTAGAAAATCACTAAAATTATTATTTAACATTGCATACTAAATTCCTCTGCTTATTTAACACTCTTATCCTCAAATAGAATCATTAAACAAGCAAACATGTGCAAACAATGCAAACATAACAGCAATCTGTCTAAACAGAACAGTCTGTAAAGGGTGAAGAAGTACCCATACTTATTTAACTCAAAAAAATTCTGAAAATTTACCAAACTGTATAAAATTTATCATATTTTATTGTGCAAAAAAATTCAACATTTTATCACATTCTGACTTTTCTGGAGAATTTTTTCAACAGCGATAAACTTTCTATTTTGAAACAGCAACTCATATACTTGCAAAATAAGCATGGTAAAGTCTATCCTTGCCACTTTTATTGAAATAAAAGATATAAAACATTATTGTAAATAACAGCAAGCAAATCCTAACAAAATAAAATGATGCTCCAAGGAAAACACATATCATGTGACGAATGAAAATGTAGCTCCAAGTGAGGTTACCGATAATGTTGGAGACGAAAGAGGGGATGCCTTCCGGGGCATCCCCAAGCTTAGTTGCTTGGATATTCCTTTAATATTACCTTGGGAGGTGCCTTGGGCATCCCCAATATTAGCTTCTTGTCACTCCTTATTCTCCTCATATCGATATCTCACCCAAAACTTGAAAACTTCAATCACACAAAACTTAACGGAACTTCGTGAGATGGGTTAGTATGATAAAGACAAATCATTAACTTTGGTACTGTCAAGATAAGATTCATAATTTTTTCACATAATTCCTACTGTACTCTACAATTTCCATAATTTATATTAAGCAATATAAGCCATAGAAACCATAAAACAAGCAAACTATGCATTGCAAACAGAATCTGTCAAAAACAGGACAGTACATAAAGATCTGAATTAAGGTCATACTTCTATAACTCCAAACATTATGAAAATTTCATACAACGTAGATATTTGTATATAAATCATATGTAAAAAATTCAGAGTTTTTCTACGCTCCAGTATATTTAAACAATTATGTTACTGGGCGAGAATGTTTCTGTTTTTGCACAGAATCAAGTCAACTATCATCCACACTATCCCAAAGGCTTTACTTGGCACTTTATTGAAATAAAAGCTATAAAACATGATTACTACAATAGCCTAAACATGTAAACACACAAAAACAGTAGGGGTAAATGTTGGGTTGTCTCCAAACAAGCACTTTTCTTTAATGCCTTTTAGCTAGGCATGATGATTTCAATGATGCTCACATAAAAGATAAGAATTGAAACACAAAGAGAGCATCATGAAGCATATTACTAGCACATTTAATTCTAACCCACTTCCTATGCATAGCGATTTTGTGAGAAAACAAATTATGGGACCAAGAATCAACTAGCATAGAAAGGCAAAACAAGTGCAACTTCAAAACTTTCAACATAAAGAGAGGAAACTTGATATTATTGAAATATGTAGAAGCATATATTCCTCTCTCATAATAATTTTCAGTAGCATCATGAATGAATTCAACAATATAACTATCACATAAAGCATTCTTTTCATGATCCACATACATAAAAAATTTATTACTCTCCACATAAGCAAATTTATTCTCATGAATAGTAGTGGGAGGAAATTCAACAAAATAACTATCATGTGATTGCAAATTAAAATCATGATGACAAGTTTCATGGTTATCATTATTCTTTATAGCATACATGTCATCACCATAATCATCATAGATAGGAACTTTATTGTCATAGTCATTTGAAAGCTCTTCCAAAATAGTGGATTCATCAATAAATAAAGTCATGACCTCTCCAAATCCACTTTCATAATTATAATCATCATAAATAGGAGGCATGCAATCATCATAATAAATTTTCTCACCAAAACTTGGCGGACTAAAAATATCATCTTCATCAAACATA
This sequence comes from Thinopyrum elongatum, assembly GCA_011799875.1. Lineage (NCBI taxonomy): Eukaryota > Viridiplantae > Streptophyta > Magnoliopsida > Poales > Poaceae > Thinopyrum > Thinopyrum elongatum. The sequence continues at coordinate 459,093,713 of CM022302.1, read as the reverse complement.
GCATCCCCAAGCTTATGGCTTTGCACATCGTTAGCATCATGGATATTCAGAGAGTTCATACCAACAACATTGCAATCATGCTCATCATTCAAAGATTTTTTGTCAAACATTTTATAGAATTCTTCTTCTATCAATTGAGCACAATTTTCCTTTCCATCATTTTCACTAAAGACATGATAAAGATGAACAATATGAGACCACCTCAATTCCATTTTTTTGTAGTTTTATTTTACGAACCAAACTAGTGATAAAACAAGAAACTAAAAGATTCAATTGCAAGATCTAAAGATATACCTTCAAGCACGCACCTCCCCGGCAACGGCGCCAGAAAAGAGCTTGATGTCTACTACACAACTTGTTCTTGTAGACTCGTGTTGGGCCTCCAAGCGTAGAGTTTTGTAGGACAGTAGCAAATTTCCCTCAAGTGGATGACCTAAGGTTTATCAATCCGTGGGAGGCGTAGGATGAAGATGGTCTCTCTCAAACAACCTGCAACCAAATCATAAAAAGTCTCCTGTGTCCCCAACACACCAAATACATTGGTAATTTGTATAGATGCACTAGTTCGGCAAAGAGATGGTAATAAAAGCGTAGTAATGATAGTAGATATTGATCTTTGTGATAGGAACAATAAAAAACAGCAAGGTAGCAATTGATAAAACGGAGCACAAACGGTATTGCATTGCTTGAAAATGAGGCCTAGGGTCCGTACTTTTGCTAGTGCAATCTCTCAACAATGCTAATATAATTGGATGATATAACTATCCCTCAATGTGCGATGAAGAATCACTCCAAAGTTCTTATCTAGCGGAGAACATAAGAAGAAATTGTTTGTAGGGTACGAAACCACCTCAAAGCTATTATTTCTGATCAATCTATCCTAGAGTTCGTACTAAAATAACACCAAGCTATTCTTTCCGATCGATCTAACCAAGAGTTCGTACTAAAATAACAACATATGATACACATCAACCAACTCTAATGTCACCTAGATACTCCAATGTCACCGCGAGTATCTGTGAATTGATTATACGATATGCATCAAACAATTTCTGATTCATAATACTCAAATTCCTGATCTTCACCATGGGCTTATTTCTTCTTTTGTTGGGTACTCACGCTGGTTTTGACAAACACACAGACACCTTTTACTGGAACTCGGCCGATAACAAGAAGAAATATAGGCTCGTCAAATGGAAAATCATGTGTAGACCCAAGAGCCTTGGGGGGTTGGGCATCCTGAACACTATGGTTATGAACAAATGTCTGATAGTTAAATGGTGGTGGCGGATCATGACTAGTGGTCCTGGCACGCTTTGGTATGATATCCTAAAAGCTAAATACTTTCCGAACACCAGCCCCATGTTTGCCAGGGCTGGGAATGGCTCTCACTTCTGGAGGGACCTGGTTAAACTGCGCGATGTGTTTCAGGACCATGTTAAGTTTGTGGTGCGCAATGGTCGTTCCAGTAGATTTTGGCTAGACTGGTGGATTGGGGATGATACTCTCGGGAACTCCTTCCCGGTGTTGTTCTCTTACTGCTCTAATCCTGAGATCTCTATCTCTGATCTGTCTAGTGTTAACTGGGACCTGGGTCTTCAGAGGTCTCTGACTCCTGCAGAGTTGTCAGACTGGCACCGTCTTGCTGCTTTGTTCCCAAACCTCTCGGACGAGGAGGACTCTGTTACCTGGCCCCATAGCGCCTCTGGGTCCTTTTCTGTTAAATCCCTTTATGTTAGGCTCTGCGATGGGACCCCCACTTTGAAATTCCGGCAGATCTAGGCAGCCAAGGTTCCCCCTAAGATCAAGGTCTTTCTCTGGCAGGCCTTGAGGGGGCGCCTGCCTACTGCTGATCAGATCCGCAAGCACAATGGTCCGGGCTCTGCTTCATGTGCTTTGTGTGGTGTATTGGAGAATACCGAGCATATTTTCTTCTCCTGCCCTCTGGCCAAGTTGGCTTGGGGCTGCGTAAGATCGTGGATGGGCGTTAACTAGGCGCCTCAGTCCTTCGCCCACCTTAGGACTTTGGCTGATAACATTACTGGTCGTACAAAGAGATTGTTTTGGGTTGGTCTGGCTGCTATGTGCTGGTCCTTGTGGACTACTCGTAACAAATTTACTATCGAGGGCGTTTTTCCTAACAAGCCTGCTGATGTGTTCTTTAAAATGCTTATCCTCTTGTAGTAGTGGAAATTATTGACTAGAGCGGCCGATATGGAGGGCATGGAGGATCTGATCTACAAAGTAAAGGCGTCGGCCAACCAACTCTCCAACCCCCAATCCCACTGAGGCACTGCTATGTTGATGTGTAATCCTTAGTAGTAGGTTGTTGGCCTGCACGCCTCTCTTCTCTGGTTTGTTGGGCCTGCGTGCCTGTTTATTCTGTCTGGCTTGTTGCCATGGTTCTGGCCTAAACTTTATCTGTAAGTGCTGGTGGTGATGTTTGACTCTGCCTGGTGGCTTTATTTATAAAGTCGGGCGCTAGCCTTTTCTCTAAAAAAAAGAACCTCAAAGAGTGCCCCAAGATTTCTACCGGAGAAACAAAGACAAGAACGTGCATCAACCCGTATGCATAGATTACCCCAATGTCACCTCGGGAATCCGCGACTTGAGTGCCAAAACATATATCAAGTGAACAATATGATACCCCATTGTCACCACGGGTATTCATAGAAATACATACATAAAGTGTTCTCAAATCCATAAAAGTATTCAATCTAATAAAAATGAAATCTCAAAGGGAAAACTCAATTCACCACAAGATAGAGAGGGGAAAACACCATATAATCCAACTACATTAACAAAGACCGCGATACATCAAGATCATGCCATATCAAGAAGACAAGAGAGAGATATTAAACACATAGCTACTTGTACAAACCCTCAACCCCGAGGGTGGACTACTCCCTCCTCATCATGGTGGCCGCCGAGATGATGAAGATGGCCATCGGTGATGATTTCCCCCTCCGACAGGGTGCCGGAATGGGGTCTAGATTGGTTTTTCATGGCTACAGAGGCTTGCGGAGGCGGAACTTCCGATCTAGGGTTACCCCGAGGGTTTTTGGAATATTTGGCAATTTATAGGGCGAAGAGGCGGTGCGGGAGGTCACCGAGGTGGGCACAACCCACCTGGGCGCGCCTGGGCCCCCAGGCGCGCCCTGGTGGGTTGTGCTCCCCTTAGAGCTCCCCTCTGGTACTTCTTTGGCCCACCGGGTGTCTTCTGGTCCAGAAAAAATCTCCAAAAAGTTTCACTGCGTTTGGACTCCGTTTGGTATTGATTTTCTGCGATGTAAAAAACAAGCAAAAAAATAGCAACTGGCACTGGGCACTATGTCAATAGGTTAGTCCCAAAAAATGAGATAAAGTTGCTATAAAATGATTGTAAAACATCTAAGAATGATAATATAACATCATGAATACTTCATAAATTATAGATACGTTGGAGATGTATCATGTGGCGTACCGTAAAATGGAGGAAATGGACTTGTGTTGGAGCACCTATGGTCGAAACGAGGTCTTGTTCATCGGGAGGGGTGTGGCGTACCGCAAAACGAAGGAAACGGACTTGTGTTGGAGCGCCTACGGTCGAAACGGGGTCCTGTTCATCGGGAGGGGTGTGGCGTACCGCAAAACGGTACTCCGCGGGCTACTATTGATCCACCGTCTACTGCCTCGCTCCAGCCTCCACGGGCTACTGTTCATCCACCGTCGACTTCCTCTAGCCTCCACCTGCTACTGTTCATACACCGTCGACTTCCTCCTGCCTCCACCAGCTACTGTTCATCCACGGGGTCGCCTCCACCGGCTACTGTTCAACCAGCCCTCCACGGGGTCGTGCTCATCCACCCTCCACCGGCTACTGTTCAACCAGCCCTCCACGGGGTCCTGTTCATCCACCCCAACCGGCTCGGGTGTGGCGGCCTCCTCTCGATCGGGGTCCTGTTCATCCAGCGGCAACAGCCTACTACTACTACCACGGGGTCCTGTTCATCCAACCCCCACCGGGAACTGTTCATCCAACCCCCAACAATGGTCACTATTCATCAAAAGGCAGTAGGTTTGATCGGCTTCAGTTAGCAGCAGTAGCGAAGGAATCACTCTGGTTCAGTTAATAGCCAGAGATCGATCGCTCGGGTTCAGTAATGTAGCTAGTGCAATCGCTCGGGTTCAGTAAGCGAACGCCTCGCTCGTGTTCAGTTAGAGCCCAACACCTCACACACACACGCGCGTACGTGTATGAGAGAAACATGCAAACCTCCGTGCATCGCTCGGCCCCGACCACCCACCGTAACCGGGAACTCCCCAAAAAAAATCTCGCCCTCGCTTCTACCACGATTTTTTCCGTCATGGATGGCCCAAAGAATGTCATGCAGGTGCGTCCCCGGCCCACCCAGGATGAAAAGCCCATTTTCTGTCATGATTTTTTGTCATAGAAGTAGGAGCCCACCACATCTATGATGATACGTGCTTTTGTCACAATTATCGTCATAGAAGTGTCATAACCATGACAGAAAAAAAATTCGTTCGGCCTAAAATGTCACGGATGTGTCTTTTTTTTGTAGTGATAACACACGGACGAGCCACAAGCGAGGAAGAAGTTCTCTCGCCTGGCAATGCAGTGCTCTTTCTATAGTGATGCAGTGCACTTGCATTGAGCGTGCAGTTCAGAAGTGTGTGCAAAATATTATGGCATCTTTTGCAAATAGTCACACATTCGTGAGCCATCACTCCCGAAGCCTGAGCTCTTGGTCTCTTGAATAATGGGACACCCGGCATTCTAGTCATTGTTGGTGAGGTAGATCGGCCTGTAGTCGTTGTTCTTTTCGTTCTAAATTGACACAACATCGACGATGTTGTTGATGTCGCTGGTGGTGAATCTGCTGACGATGCAATCCTCTGGCATGTGCATGATAAGGCAGTTGCTGTAGACCATCGCGACACAGTGGCAGACGGGAGCGGGCTGTTGTGGGCGTATGAGGCCGACACAGCCCCAAGCCCCCGGTGTCTGGGCAGTGTATGTTGTCAATATGTCGTCATCTTCCAAATCAGAGGTATATTCATGCAGATGGTTATGGTAGGCCGCCCTCTGCATGTTTACGAATCTCTGGAGTATGGTTGTGATCGAGCGTCCTGAGGTTAGTGCCAAGGACGCAATGATTGTGGATGCCGGTGTAATCTATCGGATCTGCAGCATGCTTGGACGCAGATCACTGTGGTTGTCAAGCAAAGAGGTTACAATGCCTACATGGGCCGTGCGGATGGGGTGGGACGGTGGGTTGATGTTGACATGGCCCTCTCCATCGGTGATGAAGGTGAGGGAGACGAAGGTTGGGCTGAGAAGATTCGGTCTGAGATCAATTTTCAGCCAACGCGTCCCGTGCCGGGTGCTCCAACTGATAATGCAAAATAATGTCAGATCCCTCTGTAGGGGTCCATGCGTAGCTGGAAGTCTCACATCGGATGTCACACGAGGGTTTTACCCAGGTTGAAGAGTAATACCCTACACCCTTCTTGCTTTTGTTATTCATGGTGGAGGGATATCTCATGCAAAGATTACAATGGTGTATGAGATTTCTTCTGAGAGTTTCTATCTGAGAATAGATGGGAAGGAGAGTTCCAAAGCCTCCCCTTATCACTACAAAAAAAAGACACATCTGTGACATTTTGGGCCGAACGTTTTTTTCTGTCATGCTTATGACCCTTCTATGACGATAATTGTGACAAAACCCGGTATCATCATAGATGTGGTGGGCTCCTACTTCTATGACAAAAAATCATGATAGAAAATGGGCTTTTCATCCTGGGCGGGCCGAAGACGCAGCTGCATGACATTCTTTGGGCCGTCCATGATGTAAAAAATCGTGGTAAAAGCGAGGGAGAGGAAAATATCGGGGAGTTCCCGGTTACGGTGGGTGGTCGGGGCCGAGCGATGCACGGAGGGATTGCGCATTTCTCTCGTACACGTACGCATGTGTGTGCGAGGCGTTGGGCTCTAACTGAACCCGAGCGAGGTGTCCGCTTACTGAACCCGAGCGATTGCACTGGCTACGCGTTACTGAACCCGAGCGATCGATCGATCCCTGGCTATTAACTGAACCCGATTGAGCGATTCCTTTGCTACTGCTGCTAACTGAAGCCGATCGAACCTGTTGCCTCTTGATGAATAGTGACAGTTGTTGGGTGTTGGATGAACAGTTCCCGGGGGGTTGGATGAACAGGACCCCGTGGTAGTAGTAGGACGTTGTCGCTGAATGAACAGGACCCCGATCGAGGAGGCCGGTGGAGGGTGGATGAACAGGACCCCGTGGAGGCTCCATGAATAGTAGCCGGTGGAGGGTTGATGAATAGGACCCCGTGGAGGGCTGGTTGAACAGTAGCCGATGGAGGCTGGATGAACAGGACCACGTGGATGAACAGTAGCTGGTGGAGGCTGGAGGAAGTCGACGGTGGATGAACAGTAGCAGGTGGAGGCTGGAGCGAGGCAGTAGGCGGTGGATGAACAGTAGCTCGTGGAGTCCCGTTTTGCGGTACGCCACACCCCTCCCGATGAACAAGACCCCGTTTCGACCGTAGGCGCTCCGACAAAAGTCTGTTTCCTCCGTCTTGCGGTACGCCACACCCCTCCCGATCAACAGCACCCCGTTTCGACCGTAGGCACTCGAACAGAAGGTTGTTTCCTCCATTCTGGGGTACGCCAGACCCTTCCCAATGAACAGGACCCCGTTTCGACCATACCCGGTTGAACAAAAGGCCGTTTTCCTCCGTTTTGTGGTACGACAGATCCCGTTCCAGCTGTTCCGTCCAAGCCGGTTGGCTCCCGATGAACAGGACGCGTTCTGACCCAGTAGCTTCGCTCTCGATGAACAGGACGTGTTCCGACCCAGTCACTTGGCTCCCGGTGAACACGACGCTGTTTTCTCCGTTCTGACCCAGCCGGTTAGCTCCGATGAACAGAACGACGTTGTTGCCATCCGTTGCCTCTCCATGTACATGAACCCTGGCCGTAAGTATGCGCGCGTACATGTTCGAGACCCCGCCTGTATGTATGTACGTAGCCGTATTTACTTTCTTGCAGCATGGTTGTACGTACGTGTATATGATTTATACATGACTACCTCAACTGCTACGTCACACGTGCCGCTCCTTGCTCGGCCACTGTTCATCCTTGCAGAGAGACCGATCCGACTAGTATGTACGTACACGTTTGCTACCAGAGAGACAACCCTACGTACAGTTTGACCCGGTGGGTCCCCGCTGTCAGGGAGGATAAGGAGGCACTTCCTTGCGTGCGAAGATATAGCTGATGGGTCCCAGCTGTCACGGGGAGGAATTCAATTTTTTTTTCCCGTAATAAGGACGCACTTCATTGCGTGCGAAGATGTAGCTGGTGGGTCCCAGCTGTCAGGGGGAGAAAATATTATTTTTCAGGGTAAAAAGGATGCAGTTGCATGCATGCGTCCATGGGCGTGGTGCGTCCCCACTGTCAGCCTCTCACGTACAGTCATCTTTCGATGACTCTTGTTTGTTGACCATGTTGACCACACCGTGCCGAGCGTACCAAGGCCGGTGGACGACAGTGAGGCCCCAGACTAGAATGACCCGGAGATGGGGAAGACGCGGCAGTGGAGTCGCAGATGGAGAGGAGTGGGAAACTTGAGTGGTTTGGGTGCGCGGCAGCACTGCCGCCCACTGGAGACAGGAGCAAGAACAGAGGTTGAAGAAGCAGCATGGCTGTTGGATTAACATCCAACGGTCCAGCTGCTAGAATCATTTGTTGATTAAGTTAACAAAGCCCTGCGTACGCGTCAGCTTGGTAGGCCCACAAGTTAGCCACCAAATCTACCGGATCCCAGCTGTCATCAGGAGGAATAGTTTTTTTCGCATAACAAGGACGCACTAACTTCCGTGCGAAGATACAGCCGGTGGGTCCCAGCTGTCAGCAGGAGCAATCATTTTTTTTGCGTAATAAGGAGGCACTTGCTTGTGTGGGTCCCTACTGTCAGCCTCTCCACTTACATCCCTCTTCCCATGGCTATTGTTTGTTGACTATGTTGACCACGCCGCGTCGAGAGCACAAACGCGGTGGACGAGGGCGAGGCCCAGGAAGGGAACGACCCGGAGCCGGCGAAGCCACAACAACGGATGCCCACGCTGAGGGGAGTACGAGGGCTGACTGGTCAGCTGCGGGGTGAGGCTGACGTCGCCAGAAAATAACAAGATGTGCGGGTGGGTAGAGGGATGGCCTGGCGGCAGCACAGCCGGCCACGGGAGGAGGGAGCAGACAGTCCCGCCGGCGCTGGTTTGGGCGGCTGGAGCAAGAAGATCAGAGATTGAAGAAGCACGACGGCCGTTGGATGGACATCCAATAGTCACTGCTCTGTGTTGACTAAGTTGACAAAGCCTTGAGTAAGCGTCAAATTTTTTTTAGGACAGCGTCATCGTCAACCTAGTAGGCCCAGAAGTCAGCCTCCAAATATGTGGAAAACAGCATACAGCCCATTTGGCATTATTTTCAATAATTTACAGCCCATTTGCTAATTCTTTAGGATATTTTGAAGCCCAAATTCTTTTTATTAGCATTACAGACCATATTCTGGGCACTGCTAAAAAATTCAACGAAATCACGAAATTTCGAGTCACGTTAGAAATAATTTAAAAAAAAAATTATCAAAAAAATTTCAAAAAAAATTCTCCGCAAAAAAATGAATGAAATTTAAAATCTTGAAATCCAGAAAAAAATGATATTTGAATGTAATTGTCGGTTGGCTTTGGTTTAAAAATTTACAACCCATTTCTTACTACTTATAGCCCATTTTCTGGGGAAGCCGAATACATCCCTCCTCGTCTTGAAAGATTTGCAGCCCAGCAGGGCTGAGAAAAGCAAGTAGGCCTCGATTGGGTATTCTCCAAAAAAAATAGAACTGGGCTAACCATTTTCAGAAAGAAAAAAGATATCAACTGGGCTCGTCATGTGCTTACATAAAAGCGTAAGCGTGGGCTAGACGGGCCACAGCCCCCGCACAGCGCGCAGTTGAGCTCCGTCTCTAAAACTAAAATACAACTGGGCGAGCTGCTTCTTCTAAAAAAAATGGGTGAGCTGCTGGGTCCCTGGTGTTAGCCGCTCGTTGTGTATTTTTCTCGTTTATTGACTACATTGACAATGGCGTGGGACCTAGTTGTCAAACAATTAGGAGGAAGTATTTTTTTTTGGCTTGTAATAATGAGGCACCTGCTTGCCTAATGCCATGACCCTGGTGGGTCCCTACTGTCAGCCTCTCCACGTACAGTCATCTCCTGATTCCTCTCGGTTGTTGACCATGTTGACAATGCCAGACAACGGCGGGCACAGCGAGCGAACCAAGGCGGAGAACGACGGCGAGGCCTCGGACGGGAATGAACAGGAGTCGTGGAAGATGCGGCAGTGTAGTGGCAGGTGGAGGGGAGTACGAGGGCAACAACATGTAACTCAAGCTTACAAACGGTACAAAAGCCCAAGGATTAATTGTTCATCAAATTTAGACAAAACCCAGATTGAACATGGCAATAACATCTAACCCAACCACGGTTTTTGGCAGTCACAAACAAATGGATCGGTCTGATCCATAAAAGCAACATCATGTGCGAAAAAATTTATTGGAGCATGACCACAAGTTGTTGTAAATAGAAGCCGAGCATGTTCAGAAGCCCATTTGTCCACCTGAAACTTCTTTTTTTGCTGTTCAACATGTCCATCCGTGAGAAATTTCTTGTTGAAAAACTTAAGCCTCATGGACAATAGTAACCTCGCATTCAACAGGAAGAATGTGACAAAGCTTCTGTTTGCCTGGTTGGATGCATATCCTTCCATCGTTATTGTCCTCAAACGAATGTCATGAGAAATGAGAAAATCCCGGTGCTTATTACACCACCGATTGGTTATATGTTTTTCTCCATGTGTTAGTGTCTAAGTAGACATGAAGATTGAAAACAGTTAAGGTCTGAAAAAAGAGTATGTCGAAAGAGCGACAGTTGAACGGTTAATTCTAGTACAAAATATACGGGCTTTCAATGTGCATGAAATCATCACCTTTATATATAAATTCTCCAGACATCGAAAGCATCGCAGCAAGCCAATAATTATGTTCAGATCATAACTAAACATTTTGATATATAAGATCTTGACAGAATCCAGCAGCATTGATAGGCTATCCATGGACGAACTCTTCATTGAGCATATAACATAATATTAATACCCAAAGTGTACTCCAAGATGATATAAAACTTACGCGCACAAATGAAAAATGCAGCTTATGATTACAAATGTGTAGTTGACAACATACGGTACCTGAATAAGTGTGGAGCCAAACACCAACTTGTGATCATTAAATGGATCACGAATTACACCCAAGGTCTCCAGTTTGGGCGCAGAGACGATAGTTATTTGCAAAGGTATATAACAATAATGAAGGAGCAACCTTTGAAGTGAAGGGGCATCTTCGATGATGAGTTGTTGTCCTTCAAAACAAATTCCAATGCTTTTAAGGTGAGGCGACTTTATTTGGAGACAACTGATACGGATTTCTATTCCCAAAACAATCAGCAAGCGCTCCAGGGCAGGGCAACTGGAGTGGATGATGCTGTGCAATGAGGCCTCCGACAGAAAAACCACCACAGGCAAAAGTTTTTTTAGCAGTGGGAGTCGAAGCATTTGTACCAGATCGTCTGGTAGATGGCACCAGGCAAAGGTGGCGGTGTGGAGAGAGGAGGAAAACCACGAGATGGACAACGGTGGTGTGGGCACAAATTCTTGGTGTTCGGTTCGTGGTATGAAACTTTCATGGTAATGGTAGAACTCAAACTGTTGGAGTTTTTCGACTTCAGGGGATGTCAGCCAAGCATCCACCGTGCAGGGTATGGACAACAGGTAGCGTGTTGGGATGCAGAGGCATTGAACGGAGCCCTAGTGGGAGGAGATGATGGCTCTAAGGAGTTCAAAATCATGAACGATAGATAGCTGACGACAGTCGAGATTGAGGGGCGTGGCGTGCCATAGAGGGCGCCACCGAGTTGAGAGGACTTGGGTGCGGCAGCAATCCTTGGTGGGGAGAAGTAAGATGATCTCCCCAAGGATGGCGTCCGGGAGATCGCTAATGCGGTCCACCCGAGATTCTACGGGTTCCTCAGATCTGGTGGGGGGCCTGCCGCTTCTCCCCGCGCTGCCGGGTGCGGGATCTACAACCGGCGTCGCCGCTGGCGAGCCAGCCGACTCCATTTTCCTTGCGGGCGTCGCGCTGAGCTCATGGGTTTGAGCAGAGTAGCCAGAGACGAGGCTAGTGGCAGTGCGAGTGGGGAAGAAGGAGGGCTGGGGTTTTCTGTAGGAGTGGAAGAAGAGGAGCAGGCGTTTTCTGTAGGAGTGAGGAAGAAGGTGAGCGGGGGTTTTCTGTACGAGTGAGGAAGATGGGGAGCGGGGGGAATTAGGGGGCAACGGAAGCGGGAGAGTCCAGCGAGCTACAGTATAAGTGGAAGCGAGGAGGAAGGAGGGTTTTTTTTTCGGATCGCCCCCTCTTCAAGAAATATGGGCTTTTCCTCTAAAAAAACAAAAACAAATGGGCTTTAAGATGGATAGGCTTTTGTATCGGCCCAGTTGGCGGCCCGTGTTTCGTACTGGAGGGCCTTAACACTAGAGGCAACCTATTAGAGACACTCTCCAGCTTATTGCCCATTTGAAAGAAAAAAAGAGACGCCTCCAACTTAATTATGGCTCCTCATCGGTAACATTTTTCAACTTGAAAAAAAGTTATAGCTCCTTTTCGGGCCGGCTTGGCATCCACCAAATGAGAGGATGGTGTACTGCATGTAGACACTCACACTGGTTGTAGCGCGACAACATGAGGGGTCAAATAACATGCCCACAATATACATAGATTGTAAAGGTTGACACGCTAACATTCACACTAAACTAACCTTCACAAGATACGGTATGCATACTAGCTAACATTCACAAGCACTTAAGTTCAGCATGTTTACGCATCTAAATGATTCACAAGACTATAACCAAGACAAAGCTATGAGAAGGTGTAGAAATAAAGAAAAAATGATAGATGCTTCTCTGAGCAAAGGGCCTCCCTACGCACGCATTAATTTCCTGGTCATGCTTCTTTCTGCTCAATGTTGCGTGCACTTTGAGCATGTTGGCAACTCCATAGCTAGCTTGATGGCTCATCTTGCAATTTACACTGACACATTGCAGCAAACAGAGGAGGCAATAGAGATCACTCAACATCAGACCATTTTGTGCAGTTCCACTGAAATCATCTTCATTGTCCTGAATGTGAAAAGATAGGAAAGCGATGTACTTCAACGGTGTCGCAAAACAGTAGCAGATATCAATAGCTCAGCATGACAAAACACGATCATCTGGACGAAGGGGATACTGACTTGCATGAGGAAGATTATGCATAATTTTATAGGTGATTAGTTGATTTCCACCGTGGGATCTCCTATGATGGCATGGAGGAAATTCTATGCAATCGATGAGTGCAATTCCTTCCGTGTGGCTGTAGAAAATTTGTCCGACTAACCCCAATATCTATTTTGTGTAGTTCCACTAGAATAATGCACCGTTGTTTGCATGACCCCTACTCACCGGCCAGGCCATCCATGACTCGGTCTCTTTTATCTTGCGTTGACGGAGCGGCTGCAGTGCTTGTTTGCTCCTCCACACATGACAGGATCGTTCCACACTGCAAACAGCAAGTCAATGTACGAATAAGCTTATTTCATCTTGCGTTGGTCATTCTACCTAGTTAAGAATGTAGGAACACCTGGAGCACCGTGAGGTCAGCTGATAGCAGGTTCCACGAAAATTGAGGTTTGTGCTTCCGTTTGCACAAATAGACACCATATGGAGATAGACAACCCTGTTTGCGCAAATATGTAACAGGGTTATTTAAGCAGTGTCATTTTTTTGCAGCGGCATATGATTAACAGCAGCATCTCATATGTTATCAATGGCATTATAGTGACAGTATGAAAAAGTGCCATTAACTAAGAAGTGCCATCACATCAAATCAACACTAGCACTAGATTAACGGGGGCTTACATTAACATGCATAACAATTGCATTATGACTATGTGATGACAGATTGGGAGTAGCACTTGATCAGTACGTACGTGCACGCTTAACAGGAAAGATCATTCTAACAAAGGGTGATACGGAAAGGAGAAACACATCGTCGTGTCAACCATTGTGCAATTAAATTTTGTGCAGTTCAACGGAGATGCAGCTATGTTACCGGTGTCAGAGTTTAGTGTAACGGCCCAAAACACTCTTTATGAGAAATAAAGCAAGACAGAAGCATTTCATAAAATGGTGGTGGCATTGATTCATTTTATCAATGGCAATAGATTGACAGCAGCATTACTTAACAGCGACATCACATTAATAGTGGCATTGTTTCATTTTACCTGTGATGTTAGATTAACAGCAGCAGTAAGGGCATAGGGACAGGGGAGGCACAAGCACGTTTTACATCCACCGAGGCATAAAGTGGTGAGGCAGAGGTGTTGCCGAGTGCGGCAAACATGCAAAGCATGTCTGGATTTGTGCATTTTTTGTTCTCGTCAGTGACCTTTCCTATGTGACCACAAGAAATCTAGACGTGCTCATTCTCGGTTGCATTGTCGACCCAACACCCCCCACTTTATGTCCTTTTTCGACCAAGAGACCGGTCAGGCCAGCATCTTTATTTCCCTTTCCAACCAAGAGATCGGTTCGTTAGCCAGTATCTGCAGTACCTTTTTTCCTCTAATAGTAAAAAATTAGGTGGTGTTTGAGTGTTCGACAAGCCGACGGAGCTAGCTACATGGAGAGGTTTGTAATACTAGAGGAATATCCACATGCAGGATGCAGCGACGTGGGGAGCAATCCTGACTTGATGAAAAAAAGGGATGCAGTGACGTGGGGAGCTGGGCCATTAGAACAAGGCCAGTTCTAAAAAAAGTTATACCTCCGGTCGGCAGGATATGGCAAGGCAGGCGGCGGGATCTGCCAACTCGACAGCGGGGAGCAAGGGTGAGGAGGACATCCCACGCTGGCGCCAGGTCAAAGAAGACGGCGCGCGTCGGCTTCCTCCCTCGCCACCGGCGGCCACCAGCGGAAGGTATCCGGCCAGATCTGTGTCGACCGGAGAGAAGAGAGACAAAGAGAGTGGACACCACGGGCTTGTTTAGATCTGGAGAGGGAGAGAGAGAGTGAGAAGAAGAGAACAACCCTGGCAAGCAAGTCCCGAAGTGGACTAATGGAGTAGTAATTGTTTTCCCTCCGTAGCGGTCATTTTAAATTGAATACGCGCGCAGCCATATTTTTTCATTTAACGTACCAGTAAAAAGAAACGCGATCAATAACCGCGCTACCGCATTCAAGTCACACTTCGTATGGCTGACATTTGGTCCCAGACCCCACATTAATCATGTGTTTGGCTCCATATAAGAGATGAGCTAATTACTTAGGACGGGACCACCAGTCATACTCACATGGTCATGCATGCAAAGGGTGGCCATTTGATTCAACCACTTTGGTTGGGTGAAACGGTTCAGCATCTTTGAGGCATATTCTCTTTTTTTGACTCGAACCATTCAAGTGATTTATAACCAAACACGTATATTTTTTGGATGATCCCAACCCATCTGTGGCCACCCTTGCAACCAAACGCACCATAAGTGGATGACTAGATGTCTCAAATTGTCACGTTAGCTGCCTTTTCGTGTGCAAATGCGCTCCACCATGAGTGTTCCCGGGCGTGTGCGTGAGGGGAGAGTGAAGTCCGATTTATAAACCTTGAGGTTGTAGAGCTAGTCGGAAACAAACCCTCACCTTTAAATCCTTGAAGTTTGTACCCTGTCCTCTGTAATCCCGGTCATTTTTAACCTTAAGGGCATGTGCGGTTCAAGGGGTTTTAATGGGGATTAACAGGGATTGTGGGGGATTAAATCATGTACAAGCGAAATTCCCCTCCATTCCTCTCCAAACCCCTTGGGAGGAGGTTGAACCGAACAAGGCCTAAGACTAACCACAATGGGAGTAACTTAATTCCATATGGTATCATAATATGATACTCAACCCTCTCTTTCTTCATTTAATTCTACACCACCTCATCAAATTTTCCTAGTTGGCATGCATGATACTACTTATGATACTTCCATTATAACCAGCCTGGTAGAATTAATATACCTAATCTAAATGGTCGCCGCCCGATCTCTTTGTCCTCCTCCAGCATCCGGCTGAAGAAGAATCATGCAAGACATCGGCTGTTTTCACCGGCGTCGCCTCGGCGGTGGCCTTCATGGGATACAATCGGCGGTGGCCTCCCGTGTTCTACTTCTCCTCGATGATGGCGGCGGGCGGGGACGTGCTGGCCGTCACCTTGTCGACATCTGTGTAGCCGCGTCACCTCGTCGACATCCGCGGCGGCTTCTTTCTCTGCCTGCATGGCGCGGCTACGCGCGCGTCGATGGAGGATGGCGCAGTCACAGGCACTGGAGGCGGCGGCGTCGAGGGCAGCGACGATGCCCGTGCCGCCGTACTCCCCGACAAGCCGGCGTGGAGCAAGTCGGCACTCTTCCTCGAGCTGTATTGGAGCGGCCAACTGCGGAACCACGTGCTGGCTTAGTGCGGCAACTGCCTCCGACGGGCTAGGCTAGGTAGGTGGAGCAGCGAGCTACCTCGCTCGTAACTGCCGGGCTCGGCGGGCCACACAGACGGCTTTTATGCCGGAGAACTGCTCTTCCTACTCGTCGGATGCCGCCGAAAGAGTGGAGAAAATGGTGGAAGGAGGAGCTTGGCCGGCGTCCTGCTCCTGAATGGACGTGTGTGGCCGGAGTGGGTTTTTCGCATTCCACGCGGGTTTAAATGTAGGTTTTTGAATGCGGCAAGGAGGCGGGTACAGCTGGGAGTGCAGTGGGTGGTGCCCTCGGCCGGCGCGCCGCTTCAAATGGCAGTCGCAGTGAGAGGTCGCGTCCACCCTGACCCCCTTGACCGTGGACCTTGACCGTGTACGTCCGACTTTGAGGACAACATTATCCTTAGGCCTTGTTTGGTACTAGTGTATTTTAGGGAATTGGTGGGGATTATCCCAGTAAAACCCCTAAATCCCCACATATCCCAGAACACCATTTGGTTCTAGTGTATTTGACATGTTTCATCCCCACATTTCCCCACAAATCCCCAAACTCTAATGCATTTTTCTCAATACCCAATACACTAGTCCTACCTAGTGTATTGGGGATAAATGGGGATTTGAAGGGATTGGGTGAAGGTTGGGGTTTCACCCAATCCCTATGGGGATTATCCCCACCAATCCCCTCAAAAACCCTAGTACCAAACAAGGCCTAATGGACCTTGACGGTGTACGTCACCTTGTGTCCAGATCTGAGATGCCACGTGTACCAGATGAATGACTCCAAGTTCGACCACCGTGATGCTAGGTGCGAGCCGAGGAACACTGTTGGAGAGACCCCCCCCCCCCCCTCATAATTTTCCTACATTGGTCGTTTGATTCATAGGATAGAACGCTATAGGAATTTTTTTTCCTATGAAATCATGTGTTAATTGGCAATCTAGCATCCACTCCAACTTTTTTTTCACTTCCTTTGTTTTTCCTGTGTCAAACACTCTGGATTTTTTTAGGGGAACAATGTGTTAATGCTATGGGATTCAAGTGGACATGCCACTCCAATCCTTTATTTTTCCTATTCCTGCGTTTTAAGTTCCTACAAAGAGAGTACTTGCTCTAAATGATGTGCCGCTGCAAGAGCCGCCTATATTAATTAACCATGCCATAAAAAGGTGGACCAGCTTTGGCTATAGTATACTGTACTAGGTTAGTAGGTGACCTTGCGCTTGGCTCTTCGCCTCTTCCGGAAGTCGAACAATAATGATGGTACTACAGTAGTACTTCTAGCAATCTGACACCAAATGAACTGTTGCACGTCCACCGCTTGTAAGCAAAAGTTTCTCCTCATGCTGCGAGCCACCACGCACGCGTGGGCGAGGGAAAAGGCCTAGTAAGCAAGCTTCTCGTCGTTCTGCGAGTTGACGGGACACATCAAAGTTATTTAGTACTCTCTCCAAAAAGGGCCGACCATGTCCATGGCTACCATCTCGTGCTCCGTCATTGAGTATGTGCACTATTCATGTTCCATCGAGGAGAAAAAATATTGCATAGTACGTGCCATCGAAGTGCACGACTCACTTACGCACTGCTTATCTCCATTTTCTTGCATGACACGTGCACCTTGATGCTAGATGTCCTGCGTGTTGGCAAAAGGATGAACAAAGCTCACGTCAAAAAAAAGAGTGGAAGAACATAGATTCCCGATGACCGAGAAGGATCAAGGAACCTCGCGGTGGAGCGTCTGCACTCATAATATTTTATATTATTCAACGATATAAAATCAACCAAATCTCTCCACATTCCTATACCATTCTATAGTGTGAGAATAACTTTGAATGTTACCTCCGTGGGACACCTAGTTATAGTATATCCTGCAGCCCGTATCGCTTCTCGCTCCTCGTCCTTATAGCCTGCCGACTGTACCTTATATGCACTTGCTCTTTGAGCAAAGGCCTCCCTAAGCACGCATTAATTTCCTGGGCATGCTTCTTTCTACTCAATGTTGCGTGCACTTTGAGCATGTTGGCAACTCCACTGCTAGCTTGCTGGCACATCTTGCAATTGACGCTGACACATTGCAGCACTCCTACAAGGCCCAGAGGTTAATTTGAGAACAAGTACCTCGAGGTTAATTTGACAGACATGCCTTATAGGTTGACAGAACTCATATCACTTTTTTTGGAAAGATGTCATGAAGTAACACAATAGACCTTCTTTCAAGCCAATTAACATGTGTTCAAAAAACAAAAATTATCAAAAAGTAACGCGATAGACCTTCGATTAACATGTGTTCAAAAAACAAGTACTCCTGCAAGACCCAGAGGTTAATTTGAGAACAAGTACCTCGAGGTTAGTTTGACAGACATGCCTTATAGGTTGAAAAAAGTCATATCATTTTTTTGGAAAGATGTCGTGAAGTAACACGATAGAGTTCTATTGGATGAGCAATCGGTAGGGAAGCTGGTCCTTGCCGATATAGGAAGCCTCTTCGCATCCTTTATTGTGTACCCGGATGACCGCGTGTTGCCGCCCAATGGCCAATGACACGTCCCCCGTGAATGTAGAAGCTTCCCTCCCTCATCTAGCTGGTTCGTGCGTTTTCCCCTATTTTTTGCCACCTGCCCACCTATAGAACCGCCTCGCGTCGGCCAATTCCTCTCCAAACACCTAGGGAGGTGATTGAACCGAACAAGTCTAACTTGTTTATAGTGGGTACATTGACGTGGCATCGAAAGGGTGTGATAGCTGACTCTGGCAAAATAATTGACTACCATGTTGGCATACATGAGCATGGGGCCCACTTGTCAGCGTGCTGGACGGAGGAAGGAACGCAATACAAAATGGAGCGCAGAAGGGTGCGAATCGATTGGCTCACGTGTGATGACCACTGGAGCAATCCACTCAGATTGTACTACATTAAAAAATTCGTGCAAACATGGCCGGTTATACTGTGAATAGGTGACCGTGCGCTTGGCTCTTCACCTCTTCCGGAAGTCAAACAATGATGATGGTACTACAGTATAGATACTTCTGGCAATCTGACACCGAATGAACTGCTGCACGTCCACTGCCTGTATTAAGTGCACTATCGTAAAGCAAAAGCTTCTCCTCGTCCTGCAAGCCACCGCGCGCGCGTGAGTGAGGGAGAGGTCGTACTAGTAGTAAGCAAAGCTTCTCCTCGTTTGCGAGTTGATGGGACACATCAAAAGTAGTGTATTAGTCTCCAAAAAGGGCTGACCATGGCCATGGCTACCATCCCGTGCTCCGTCATTCAGTGCGTGCACGATTCACGTTCCATTGAGAAAATAATGTTGCGTACATGCCATTGAATAGAATAACTTAATTTATAAAAAATGCGCCACCACGTCATGATCAAACTTTGATTCGTCCACGCGTGGTTCCCATGAACAACTACTACACTCGCCAAATTATTAGGTGAGCTGCCTCTTCGTACAGAAATGAGCTCACCGTGTACCCGCGTGTGAGTATTAGGAAAAGAGGCAAAGAGTACCTGCGTCGATGCCTGCACCTCTTCTCTTCGTGCTCGTATTCCTTTTTTTGGGGAGATTCATGCACGTACTCCACCTATGTTCGTGACCGTTGGTGAGTCTCTCCTACTATACTTAACTCCATTTTCTTGCATGACACATGGACCTGGATGGTGGATGTCCCACGTGTCGGCAAAACTTGGAAGAACGCTTTTCGATGACCGAGAAGGAGCAAGAAACCTCACGGTGGAGCGCCTGGACTCTTTAATATTTTTATTCATCGATATAAAATCTACCCAATCTTCTCCACAGTAGACCGAAAGAGTCCGAAACACGGCAGCCCAATGTAGTTACATCATACATGGCCAACCCACACTATCACCATATTTCTTGGCCTCCGTGTGACACCTAGCTCTAGTATATTCCACCAGCCCGTATCGCTTCTCGCTCCTTGTCTCTCTCAAAGTGCGGCAGGCTGGCGATTTTGCCGTCTATTGAGGCCGGTTAACTCATCACTCGCTCCCACATGTTAGCGACATGCAAAGAGCATTCTAAAAAAAATACTGTACTCTATTGTTATGCCAAAAAGAGGCAGCGGTTTGACCAACGGACCAAACGAGACAGGCGTGCCATGCCATGAGTGGGTCCAGTTTCTCGTTTTGAACTTGTTTGGTGTAGTAGTAACACTTGGTTTTGCACCTTCATAGAATGATCAAAAACCCCGCTAAAAGGCGCTTTGCTTTCTGCTAATCCCGTCAACCATTCTTGTTTTGTGCATTAAATTGTTAAGTGCCATAACTAAGATATAATTAACCAATGCATGTAAAACATTCTTGTTTAGTACTGTAGTACTCCACACGCATGCATGCGTTGTGATTAGTACTACTCCCTTCATCCATACGTATATATAGGGCCTAATGTATTCTTCGAGGTTGCCTTTGACTATTGATAAGATTTTATATAATTTGAAAATTATATCATTCGAAGATCCTTTCACGTACGAATTTGATGGTATGCTTTGAGCAACTTGCATGTCCTATACTGCTCCTGTTTGGATACTCTAACTTAGCTAGAGGTTAGACTAACTCATGACTAACCCTGAACTAACTCTAGCCAAAGAGGTGTTTGTATGACAGGGTTAGATTGACAATAAATGCACTTGATGGAGAGAGAAAAGTGATTTTTCAGTGGGCCCCATGAGAACTAGCTCCAATTAGCACCACTTGGCTGGCGGGATAGAGAGAGAAAAGTGATTTTTTAGTGGGCCCAATGAGAACTAGTTCCAATTAGCACCTCTTGGGTGGGATAGTTTTTTTTGTGGGTTAGGTGCAACTTGCTCCAATTTAACCCTCATGTTTGGATACTTTAGGGCTATTTGAGCCCCAACTAGCTCAAACTAACTCTAACCCATGGATCCAAACAGGGCCAAAGTTAGTCTCGGAAAATGCATTAAGCCCTATATACATGGACAGACGGAGTACATGATACTAGCAAACGCTCACCATTAGTAGTAGTTCATTGGTTGGTTTCGATTTTTGATTCAGTTGCTGTGCTGCTACCGTCCAATATTCTGTGTGTGGTTGTTTCTAGAATAAAAAAAGGAGGTAGTACTTACTGTGGGAAAGGTGAAATGATGGTTGCTTCGCCCGACCAACTTATTACTCTGGGAATATTGGAGTACCAGCGGATTCAACGAAGAGAGAAATGATGGTTGCTTCGTCCGAGCAACTTACTATGGTGAAGATGGGGCTTTGTGATTTGACTGCTCACTAGTCATTATTACTGCGGCGCACCGATCGGGGTGAATCTCCCCTGCAGTTGTGCACTCAATATTGCTGCATGGCAGGTGGAGCCGGATGAAGGATGTCCCACATGTCGATGAAATGAAGTTGAATTGTTTCTGGCATTGCTATCAATCTTTCAGGATTTTTTTATATGTATGCATAATTTTCCAGCATAATGAAATTGTACTGTGATGCTATGAAGGTTTCAACTTTGGTTCCCACAGAAAAAAAAGGTTTCAACTTAGGATTCATGTGTCCTCCTGCCTCAAGATTGTCTCGTTACAACATTCCATCAAATACAAATGAAACTACCATGGCTGCTAATGCATCTCAATGGTTCACAGATCAGCGCCAATATTAACATCACAACTGAAGACAAAGTTGTGAGAAGGTGTACAAATAAAGAAAAAAAATATAATTGATCGATGTTGTTCGTAGGCATGGCTCCATTTCCTCGGCACAGTGTTCATTGGTTGGCAGCTAGTTTCACGCAGCTCTGTAGCCAAGAAAGAGGTGTATGGAGGACATCACAATCCGATCATTTTGTGCAGTTCCACTAAAATTGAGATGATCAGCCCTGTTTGCAAAGATATTCAGTCAGTGTGATTACAATAATAGTGGAACTAGATAATGAAACATAACACACACAAATAGAAGCCTATCACCTCTGTGATCTCTCTTTAGGACTAACTACTTGTTGGAGAAGATTAGGCACGGAGTTGGATGAGGAGGATAGCAAAACCAATCTCCTTTCTGCAGTACCACAGAAATGTAAAAACGTTGCCCGTGTGACATTTTGGCGGAACTGCACAAAACACTCTTAAGAAAAAAGTGATGTGTGCACTTCACCAAAAGGTCGCAATAGCAACGAGGTGAAATGGATAGCCCTGTTTGCAAAAAGAGGTAGAAAGGAAACACTTACTACCCAATAACAGGAGTTGAAGACACATACGCCGACAAGCATATTCCATGTCATAAGGGAAAGATAGCAGCACGGTGGTTTATCAAAAATGGTTTGAGGACGAGATTGTGCTACTTCTTGAGCTTGCGTTGGTTTTTCCCTTGAAGAGGAAATGGTGATGCAGCAAAGTAGAGATAAGTATTTCCCTCAGTTAGAGAACCAAGGTATCAATCCAGTAGGAGATAACGCACAAATCACCAATACCTGCACAAACAATCAAACACTTGCACCCAACGCGATAAAGGGGTTGTCAATCCCTTCACGGTCACTTGCAAAAGTGAGATCTGATAGAGATAGATAAAACTAAATAAAAGATAAAGTAAATATTTTTAGGGTTTTTGGTTTATAGATCTAAAAATAAAAGATTGCAAAATAGTAGATCGGCAAGTAATATGATGGAAAATAGACCCGGGGGCCATAGGTTTCACTAGAGGCTTCTCTCAAGATAGCAAATAATACGGTGGGTGAACAAATTACTGTCGAGCAATTGATAGAAAAGCGCAAAGTTATGACGATATCCAAGGCAATGATTATGAAATATAGGCATCACGTCCTTGTCAAGTAGGCCGACTCCTGCCTGCATCTACTACTATTACTCCACACATCGACCGACTCCTTCCTGGATCTAGAGTATTAAGTTCACAAAGAACAGAGTAACGCTTTAAGTAAGATGACATGACGTAGAGGAATAAACTCAAGCAATATGATGTAAACCCCATCTTTTTATCCTCGATGGCAACAATACAATACGTGCCTCGTTGCCCCTACTATTACTGGGAGAGGACACCGCAAGATTGAACCCAAAGCCAAGCACTTCTCCCATTGCAAGAAAAATCAATCTAGTTGGCCAAACCAAACCGATAGTTTGAAGAGAATTACAAGGATATCAAATCATGCATAAAAGAATTCAGAGAAGATTCAAATAATATTCATAGATAAGCTGATCATAAATCCATAATTCATCGGATCTCGACAAACACACCGCAAAAGAAGATTACATCAGATAGATCTCCAAGAACATCAAGGAGAACGTTGTATTGAGAATCAAAGAGAGAGAAGAAGCCATCTAGCTATGGACCCGTAGGTCTAAGGTAAACTACTCACGCTTCATCGGAAGGGCAATAGAGTTGATGTAGAAGCCCTCCGTGATCGAATCCCCCTCCGACAGGATGCCGGAAAAGGCCCCAAGATGTGATCTCACGGGAACAGAAGGCTGCGGCGGTGGAAAAGTGTTTTCGTGGATGCTTCTGGTGGTTTGGGAATATATGTGAATATATAGGAGGAAGATCTAGGTCAGGGGGTCACCAAGGGGCCCACAAGGCAGGGGGCGTGCCCTACCCCCTGGGCGCGCCCTCCCCCCTTGTGACCGCCTCATGGCTCTTCTGACTTGCACTCCAAGTCTCTTGGGTGTCTTTTGGTCCAAGAAAAATCATCCCAAAGGTTTTATTCCGTTTGGACTCCGTTTGGTATTCCTTTTCTACGAAGCTCAAAAACAAGGAAAAAACAGAAACTGGCACTGGGCTCTAGGTTAATAAGTTAGTCCCAAAAATAATAAAAAATAGCATATTAATGCATATAAAACATCCAAAACAGATAATATAATAGCATGGAACAATCAAAAATTATAGATACGTTGGAGACGTATCAAGCATCCCCAAGCTTAATTCCTGCTCGTCCTCGAGTAGGTAAATGATAAAAACAGAATTTTTGATGTGGAATGGTACATAACATATTTATCCATGTAATTTTCTTTATTGTGGCATGAATGTTCAGATCCATAAGATTCAAAACAAAAGTTTAATATTGTGATTAAAAACAATAATACTTCAAGCATACTAACAAGGCAATTATGTCTTCTCAAAATAACATGGCCAAAGAAAGTTTATCCCTACAAAATCATATAGTCTGGCTATGCTCCATCTTCATCACACAAAGTATTCAAATCATGCACAGCCCTGATGACAAGCCAAGCAATTGTTTCATACTTTTGGTGTTCTCAAACCTTTTCAACTTTTACGCAATACATGAGCGTGAGCCATGGACATAGCACTACAGGTGGAATAGAATATGGTGGTTGTGGAGAAGACAAAAAGAGGAAGATAGTCTCACATCAACTAGGCGTATTAACGGGCTATGGAGATGCCCATCAATAGATATCAATGTGAGTGAGTAGGGATTGCCATGCAACGGATGCACTAGAGCTATAAGTTTATGAAAGCTCAAAAGAAAAATAAGTGGGTGTGCATCCAACTTGCTTGCTCATGAAGACCTAGGGCAATTTGAGGAAGCCCATCGTTGGAATATACAAGCCAAGTTCTATAATGAAAAATTCCCACTAGCATATGAAAGTGACAACATAGGAGACTCTCTATCATGAAGATCATGGTGCTACTTTGAAGCACAAGTGTGGAAAAAAAGGATAGTGACATTGTCCCTTCTCTCTTTTTCTCTCATTTTTTTGTTTGGCTTCTTTGGCCTCCCTTTTATTTTTTTCCTCACATGGGACAATGCTCTAATAATGAAGATCATCACACTCTTATTTACTTACAACTAGATACTTAGAACAAAAATATGACTCTATATGAATGCCTTCGGCGGTGTACCGGGATGTGCAATGACTCAAGAGTTACATGTATGAAAGAATTATGAAAGGTGGCTTTGCCACAAATACGATGTCAACTACATGATCATGCAAAGCAATATGACAATGATGGAACGTGTCATAATAAAACGGAACGGTGGAAAGTTGCATGGCAATATATCTCGGAATGGCTATGGAAATGCCATAATAGGTAGGTATATGGTGGGTTTATGGTACTGGCGAAAGTTGCGCGGCACTAGAGAGGCTAGCAAAGGTGGAAGAGTGAGAGTGCGTATAATCCATGGACTCAACATTAGTCATAAAGAACTCACATACTTATTGCAAAAATCTATTAGTCATCAAAACAAAGTACTATGCGCATGCTCCTAGGGGGATAGATTGGTAGAAAAAGACCATCGCTCGTCCCCGACCGCCACTCATAAGGAAAACAATCAGAAAATACCTCATGCTCCAACTTCGTTACATAACGGTTCACCATACGTGCATGCTACGGGAATCACAAACCTCAACACAAGTATTTCTCCAATTCACAATTACTCACTAGAATGACTCTAATATCACCATCTCTATATCTCAAAACAATCATAAGGAATCAAACTTCTCATAGTATTCATTGCACTTTATATGAAAGTTTTTATTATGTCCCTCTTGGATGCCTATCATATTAGGACTAAATTCATAACCAAAGCAAATTACCATTCTGTTTAGAGACTCTCAAAATAATATAAGTGAAGCATGAGAGTTCAATAATTTCTACAAAATAAGGCCACTGCCGTGCTCTAAAAAGATATAAGTGAAGCACTAGAGCAAAATTGCCTAGCTCAAAAGATATAAGTGAAGCACATAGAGTATTCTAATAAATCACGATTCAGGCGTGTCCCTCTCAAAAGGTGTGTACAAAAAGGATGATTGTGGAAAACTAAAAAACAAAGACGCAAATCATACAAGACGCTCCAAGCAAAACACATATCATGTGGTGAATAAAAATATAGCCTCAAGTAAAGTTACCGATAGACGAAGACGAAAGAGGGGATGCCTTCCGGGGCATCCCCAAGCTTAGGCTCTTTGTTGTCCTTGAATATTACCTTGGGGTTCCTTGGGCATCCCCAAGCTTAGGCTCTTGCCACTCCTTATTCCATAGTCCATCAAATCCTTACCCAAAACTTGAAAACTTCACAACACAAAACTCAACAGAAAATCTCATAAGCTCCGTTAGTATAAGAAAATAAATCACCACTTTTGGTACTGTTGTGAACTCATTATTTATTTATATTGGTGTAATATATACTGTATTCCAACTTCTCCATGGTTCATACCCCCCGATACTACCCATAGATTCATCAAAATAAGCAAACAACACATAGAAAACAGAATCTGTCAAAAACAGAACAGTCTGCGAAGATCTGAATTGTTCTAATACTTATGTAACTCCAAATATTCTAAAAAATGTGGAAAACTTATGTAATTTGTATATCAATCTTGTGTTAAAAATTCAGGGTTTTTACACGCTCCAGTGAAACTAAACAATTATATGACTGGACGCAAAAGTTTCTGTTTTTCAGCAAGATCAAATCAACTATCACCGTAAGCCATCCCAAAGGTCTTAATTGGCACAAACACTAATTAAAACACAAAAACACATCTAACCAGAGGCTAGATGAATTATTTATTGAAAAACAGAACCAAAAAGCAAAGAACAAAAATAAAATTGGGTTGCCTCCTAACAAGTGCTATTGTTTAACGCCCTTAGCTAGGCATAAAAACACATAGATCTAGGTATTGTCATCTTTGGTATGAAATTCATAAGTAGCTCTCCTAATAGATTCATATGGTAACTTAATTTTATTTCTAGGAAAGTGTTCCATGCCCTTCCTTAATGGAAATTGAAATCTAATGTTTTCTTCTTTCATATCAATAATTGCACCAATCGTTCTAAGGAAAGGTCTACCAAGAATAATATGACATGTAGGATTGCAATCTATATCAAGAACGATGAAATCTATGGGCACATAATTCCTATTTGCAACAATAAGAACATCATTAATCCTTCCCATAGGTTTCTTAATAGTGGAATCCGCAAGATGCAAATTTAAAGAACAATCATCAAATTCACGGAAACCTAGCACATCACATAAAGTTTTTGGAATCGTGGAAACGCTAGCACCCAAATCACACAAAGCATGGCACTCATAATATTTAATCTTAATCTTTATAGTAGGTTCCCACTCATCATAAAGTTTTCTAGGGATAGAAACTTCCAATTCAAGCTTTTCTTCAAAAGATTTCATCATGGCATCAACGATATGTTTAGTAAAAGCTTTGTTTTGATTATAAGCATGAGGAGAATTCAACATGGATTGCAACAAGGAAATACAATCTATCAAAGAACAATTATCATAATTAAAATCCTTGAAATCCAAAAGAGTGGGTTCATTGCTACTTAAAGTTTTGACCTCTCCAATCCCACTTTTATCAATTTTTGCATCTAGATCTATAAACTCCGAATCATTGGGACGCCTTTTAACTAAAGTTGACTCATCTCCAGTCCCATCTTTATCAAGATTTATATTGAAAAACAAAGATTCAATAGGAGTCACATCAGTCACTTTAAGAACTTCATCATTATTTAAAGACTCCGGTTTAGCGGCCATCTTATTTACTAGGGTAGCTTGTTTATCAGAAATTTGGCCTACTAAATTTTCAAGATGAGCAAACTGAGATTTCAAACCATAAAATTCCTTAGACATATCATCGAGCTCTTTATTCATGTACTCCATAAAACTTTTCTGCTCCTTAAGCTCGTTTCTAAAGAAATTATTATGCTCAAATTTTAAAGACATGAAGCTCCTAACATTATTTTCAATTTCTTCAAACCTCCTAAAGTGAGGATCAACGTTCCTTGGTAGCGCCATAAAGGCAGGCAAGCACACCAACACACGGGCAAACGAAAAGCAAACGAAAAAGACGAACGGAAGAAGGAACGGAAGAAGGGCGAATAAAAAGGCAAACCTTTTCAAAAATCATTTTAGAAGTGGGGGAGAGGAAAACGAGAGGCAAATGGCGAATAATGTAATGCAAGAGATGAGAGTTTATGATGGGTACTTGGTATGTCTTGACTTGGCGTAGATCTCCCCGGCAACGGCGCCAGAAATTCTTCCTGCTACTTCTTGAGCTTGCATTGGTTTTTCCCTTAAAGAGGAAAGGGTGATGCAGCAAAGTAGAGATAAGTATTTCCCTCAGTTAGAGAACCAAGGTATCAATCCAGTAGGAGACAACGCACAAATCACCAATACCTGCACAAACAATCAAACACTTGCACCCAACGCGATAAAGGGGTTGTCAATCCCTTCACGGTCACTTGCAAAAGTGAGATCTGATAAAGATAGATAAAACTAAATAAAAGATAAAGTAAATATTTTTTAGGGTTTTTGGTTTATAGATCTGAAAATAAAAGATTCCAAAATAGTAGATCGGAAAGTAATATGATGGAAAATAGACCCGGGGGCCATAGGTTTCACTAGAGGCTTCTCTCAAGATAGCAAATAATACGGTGGGTGAACAAATTACTGTCAAGCAATTGATAGAAAAGCGCAAAGTTATGACGATATCCAAGCCAATGATTATGAAATATAGGCATCACGTTCGTGTCAAGTAGACCGACTCCTGCCTGCATCTACTACTATTACTCCACACATCGACCGACTCCTGCATGCATCTAGAGTATTAAGTTCATGAAGAACAGAGTAACGCTTTAAGTAAGATGACATGATGTAGAGGAATAAACTCAAGCAATATGATGTAAACCCCATCTTTTTATCCTCTATGGCAACAATGCAATACGTGCCTCGCTACCCCTACTGTCACTGAGAGAGGACACCGCAAGATTGAACCCAAAGCCAAGCAGTTCTCCCATTGCAAGAAAAACCAATCTAGTTGGCCAAACCAAACCAATAGTTCGAAGAGAATTACAAGGATATCAAATCATGCATAAAAGAATTCAGAGAAGATTCAAATAATATTCATAGATAAGCTGATCATAAATCCATAATTCATCGGATCTCAACAAACACACCGCAAAAGAAGATTACATCGGATAGATCTCCAAGAACATCAAGGAGAACGTTGTATTGAGAATCAAAGAGAGAGAAGAAGCAATCTAGCTACTAGATATGGACCCGTAGGTCTGAGGTAAACTACTCACGCTTCATCGAAAGGGCAATAGAGTTGATGTAGAAGCCCTCTATGATCGAATCCCCCTCCGACAGGATGCCGGAAAAGGCCCCAAGATGGGATCTCACGGGAACAGAAGGCTGCGGCGGTGGAAAAGTGTTTTCGTGGATGCTTCTGGTGGTTTGGGAATATATGTGAATATATAGGAGGAAGATCTAGGTCAGGGGGTCATCGAGGGACCCACAAGGCAGGGGGCGCGCCCTACCCCCTGGGCGCGCCCTCCCCCCTTGTGACCGCCTCGTGGCTCTTCTGACTTGCACTTCAAGTCTCCTGGGTGTCTTCTGGTCCAAGAAAAATCATCGCGAAGGTTTGATTCCGTTTGGACTCCATTTGGTATTTCTTTTCTGCGAAGCTCAAAAACAAGGAAAAAACAGAAACTGGCACTGGGCTCTAGGTTAATAAGTTAGTCCCAAAAATAATATAAAATAGAATATTAATGCATATAAAACATCCAAAACAGATAATATATGTGACGCCCCCGGCTTAATCGTGCACTAATCATACATGCAAATGCACACGATCAAGCCTAAGGACTCACGGGAAGATATCACAACACAACTCTAAAACATAAATAAAGTCATACAAGCTTTATATTACAAGCCAGGGGCCTCGAGGGCTCGAATACAAAAGCTTGCATACAAGCGTCAGCGGAAGCATCAGATATCTGAGTACAGATATTAAAAGAGAAAAAGAAAGGCCTTTAGAAAGGCGGGGCAAAAATAAAACACTACGATCGAAAGGCGCAGGCCTCCTGCCTGGGACCCTCCGATCCTACTCCTGGTCGACGGCAAGCTCAAAGTAACAACCACCCTCGGGGTAGTAGTAGCGATCGTCGGCGGGGACAGCTGTCTCAGGGGCTCCGTCATCTTGGTCACGACAAACTGATATGGGGAGAAAAGGAAAACAAAGCAACCGTGAGTACTCAGAAGTACTCAGCAAGCAAGGATCTACACTACATATGCAACATTTTCAAAGAGAGGTTGTATATGTGGACTGGGCTGCAGAAATGCCAGAATAGAGGGGAAGGCCTAGTCCAGCATTAGAAGAGTGTAGACAGTACCATATAATGTAGCAGTATCATTAAGTCTCAACCTCACCCAGAGATCCTTTCTCGACTCCCTGCGAGAAAGCAATCCCAGAGCCATACAGTCATCAACCTTGTCCGGAGATCCCTTCTCGACTCCCTGCGAGAAGCAATCCCAGAGCCATAGTATCCAAGTATCCAGTTCTAAATTGTATCAATCAGGATACAACTCCGAGTGTCCTTTACCATAGGACCGGCTATCGATAGATGTGTTCTTCCCTGCAGGGGTGCACCAACTTACCCAACACGCTCGATTAACTCCGGCCGGACACACTTTCCTGGGTCATGCCCGGCCTCGGCCAAACGATACATCGCAACCCTACCTACAGCTCAGCAGAGAGGTCCCCGCCGGTCTACATCCTAAGCGCTCAGGGGTCTTGGGCCGTCGCCCTGTGCACTCCGGGTCATTGCGAGCAGGGTGGATACCAGGGCCAACGGCACGATCCGACCCGGCCACAATGCTGAACTGGACGTCTGACAGAACTGTCGGCTGATGCTACGATGCAGAACGCCCATACTATGCCCACGTGATGGTTAGTGCTATCAGGCCAGAGGCCTGCTCGGATCAAATATCCAAATCATTAGTGGACTAGGGCTTGCGGTAACGAGCAGAGACTCACGAAAGATGTGACCCCGTCACCCCGTCTCGAGGACTTGCTGCAAGGGTTAAGAATGCCCGGCCGCGCCTCGTATTCATCACTCGGGCACCATACAGGCAACCCGTCTTCACATCACACGCGGGTACCCCTCAGGGTCGACCCGCCTATCCAAGTAACAGTGTAAAGTCCAAGTATCCGTGTGTCCATAACATTAGAGGAATCCGTGGTATCACCCTCGTTGAATTCCCACTCGATGTATCCGTCAAGGTGAACTCGGAGGAATCACCCTCGCTGGGTTCACACTTGAGGTGCTGTACGATGGCGTCGTTATCGGAAGTGGTGAAGGAGGAATCACCCTCGATGACCACGACTAAATAGCTACTCTACAGAGTTAACATCAGAAGTGCTACAAGAGGTTTCACCCTCGGCACTCGATAGTAACGCTGCAGTGTCGTTACAACTAAGGGGTGGTGATGTGCGGTGTCGGAGACTGGTCTTCAATCCCGTTGATCGGGTCTTCGGATAATCCAGCGGGGCGGTCGGGACTAGTGGGGTCACTGATAGGTCTCTATCCAGCCTATACTAAGCAGTTTAGGTTATGCAAGTAATTATCAACAGCAGGTTACAATAAACAGGCTATGCATCAGAATAGGTAAAGCAACAGCAGCAGCAATTCTAATGCAAGCATGAGAAATTAGAATGGGCGATATCGGGATGATCAAAAGGGGGGGCTTGCCTGGTTGCTCGGAGGCAAGGGCAGGGTCTTCAGTAAGGTAGCCAATCACCGGAGCTGCGTCGCTCTCGAGGTCTATCGGAATAGAAGAGGGGGAGGAAATAGTAAATACAAGCAAATAATGCAGCACAATACAATACAAGACATGGCGATAAGCTGTGCCGGGTGTGTCTTAACGTATGGTTACACGATACCGAGGAAGGGGGAGCCCATCCGGGAAAGTATTCCCGGTTCCGGACCTGTGTCAGACAGATGACCGGAGGGGAACGGTTGGACGTTCGGATAGTTAGAAGTATCCGGCGGGTATGTGGGTAGCGTAACCGGGTTCGTCTCGTCATTCTGATCAACTTCCATGTACAAAGTTTTTCAATCCGGGTTACGGATTATTTAATATGATTTATTGAAGTTTTAATGCATTTTATAATTTATTACTAATTCAGTCAACAGTCAACAGTCAGTCAAGGTTGACTGGTCAAATTGACCAGTGGGTCCCACTGTCATAGTCTCTAACACTAACTAAGAGATTAGGCGCTAACTAACTAATTAGGTTAACTAAAATAGAGTTAATTAATAGAATTAATTAACTTAATCAACTATCTAATTAATTATTAATTAATTTATTTATTATTAATATATATATATTTTTATTTACATTTTTTTGGGGGCGTGTGGCCCATGCGTCATAGGCCCAAAGGCCTAACGGGGCGGGGGCTTTACCGGGCGCGGGCAGGCCGTGCGGGTGCCGGGCAAACGCCCAGGCCAGCCGCGACTGGGCGAGCGGCGCCGGCGAGGCGGCCAGGGACGGCGCGGGCTCACGGGAGGGAAGCGGAGCGGCGGGTGCGGCGCGGCAGCAGCAGCGCCAACAGCGGGCGGAGGCGGGGCGGCCAGCAGCGGCGCCAGCAGTAGGCAGCAGCGCGGTGGCGAGGCAAGCAGCGAGCGGCGAGCAGGCGTGGTTGCGGGGGTGGCTGGCGAGCGGCGCAGGGAGGGCGCGGCTCGCGCGTGCGTTGGGCGCGGCGAGGTACGGCGGCCGGGGAAGGAGCAGCAGCAGCGGTGGTAGGGCACGGCAGCAGGCGGCTACGACGGTTGGGGAAGCACGCGAGCGAGCGGGCGCGGCGAGTACGAGTGGTCGGGGCCAGTGAGCTGCGGTGAGCGCGTCCCGGACGCGGCAGTGACAGAGGCGGCGCGGAGGCGAGCGAAGGAGGCCGAGGCCTCACCGGCGTCGTGGGGAGAGGGGCGTAGA
The DNA here is from genome assembly GCA_011799875.1 of Thinopyrum elongatum. Lineage (NCBI taxonomy): Eukaryota > Viridiplantae > Streptophyta > Magnoliopsida > Poales > Poaceae > Thinopyrum > Thinopyrum elongatum. The sequence continues at coordinate 459,061,339 of CM022302.1, read as the reverse complement.
GGCTCGGTGGAGCCGGCGAGGGGGAGGGCGAGGAGGCGACGGCGAAGACGGCGCGGCGTGGTGGCGACGGGAGCGGCTCCGGCGCGGTCCTGGGGCGGCGGCGGCGATGGGATCGGGGGGGAGAGGGACGTGAGTGAGGGGGGAGCGGGGTTAGGGTTTGCATCGGTGGGGGGAGGCAGGCCATATAGACCAGGTGGTGGCCGGCTGGGCCAGGTGGGCCGGCCTGGCGTTTGGCTGGGCCGACTGGCCCAGTGAGGGGGTGGATTCTGTTCTTTTTCCCTTTTGTTTTCTTCTTTTCTTTTCTTTTCTTTTCTTTTCTTTTCTTTTCTTTTCTTTTCTTTTCTCTTTTCTCTGTTTTGCAAATAGTTAGGCACCCAAATGAATTTTATAAAATATATAAACTGGTCCATAACTTACAGTGCAACATTAGTCACTGCTAGAAATTGGTTTGGTGTCCATATCTTTTTATTTGGATTTTATTTAATTGAAAAAGGATTAAATAGTGTTGTTTTGCTGCTGTTCCTCGATGTTTGAGTCCTTTAACAAACCCAATAAATGTTGCTTTTATTTTTATAAATGCTTTGGGAATATTTGCAACATGAGGCACATTTTAGTTTTCAGGTTTGGACAACTTTTATTTTCCACTATAGTTTTAATTTGAATTTTGAGTTAGGAGCTGAATGCAATATTATGCAAAAGATGATTTGGCACTGTTGATCATGATGACATGGCATAATCAAAAGGGTGATTACTGTAGTTAACCAGTGGGGGTGTTACAAGTCTCCTCCACTAACAAGAATTCTCGTCCCGAGAATTAAGAGGTAGAAGGAAAAAGTTCGGGGTATTCCGCACGAAGATTATCCTCGCGTTCCCAGGTGGCTTCATCTTCAGTATGATTTGACCACTACACTTTGAGGAACTTGGTAACCTTTTGACGGGTCCGATATTCAGCTTCATCGAGGATGCGGATCAGATGTTCCTTATATGAAAGATCATCATGCAATTCGAGCATTTCAAGATCTACTGCTCGGTGCGGAGAGTCCTTGAAGCATTTACGAAGTTGCGACACATGGAAGACGTCGTGGATTTGGGAGAATTGCGGCGGCAACTCCAATTTATATGCCACCTGACCACGTCTAGCAATAATGCGGAAAGGACCAATGTAGCGTGGAGCTAGCTTGCCCTTGATTCTGAAACGGTGAGTGCCCTTCATAGGAGTGACACGCAGATAAGCTTGATCTCCAGGTTGATAAGTCAAACCCCATCGTTTGCGATCATAGTTGCTCTTCTGGCAGTCCTGGGCCGCCTTGAGATTTTCTCGGACAATACAAACTTGTTCTTCAGCGTGTTGAATAATATTCGGACCCACGAGCGGTCGTTCCCCAGTTTCTGACCAATTCAGAGGGGTTCGACACTTACGTCCATATAGAACTTCGAAGGGGACCATTTTCAAGCTGGCTTGATAGCTGTTGTTATAGGAGAACTCGGCATACGGAAGAGATTCTTCCCACTTCTTGCCGAAAGAAATAACACAAGCTCGTAGCATGTCTTCAAGCACTTGATTGACTCGCTCAACTTGGCCTTGGGATTGGGGATGATAAGCTGAACTCCAGGTAATATGAGTTCCCATGGCTTCTTGGAAACTTTCCCAGAACTTTGAGGTGAAAAGACCGCCACGGTCCGAACTGATCTCCTTCGGAATACCGTGGAGTGAAACAATTCTGGAGATATACAACCCTGCTAACTGACTAGTAGTGATAGTTTCCTTGACGGGCAGAAAGTGTGCAACCTTAGAGAGTTGGTCGATGACTACAAGAATAGCATCATGACCCTTCTGTGACCTGGGAAGGCCAGTAATGAAATCCATTTGCACTTTATCCCATTTCCATAAAGGAATAGGTAACGGTTGCAGAATTCCAGCAGGCTTCTGATGTTCTGCTTTGACGCGACGACACACATCACATTCGGCAACATAACGAGCAATGTCCTGCTTCATTTTAGACCACCAGTACCTTTGACGGAGATCACGATACATCTTGGTGCTACCCGGATGAATAGACAACGGGGTATCATGTGCCTCCTTCATGACTTTGTCAGTCATAAGCTCGAAGCGAGGTACGACAATGCGGTTTCTGAAATACAAGGTTCCATCTTCAGACAGCAAGAGATCCCTGTACTTTTCAAGGTGAAGATTTTTCTTCATCAGATCAATTTCAGCATGTTTAGCTTGCGCATTCTTAACAGCTTTCTCAAGATCTGGTTGTATCACAAGGTTATTAAGAGATCCCTGTGGAACAATACGCAGATTCAGCTTGCACAGATCTTCAAAAAGATGAGGTTGAGCTCGCCTAACCATGAGGTTGTCGCAATAGGACTTGCAGCTTAAGGCATCAGCCATCACGTTAGCCTTGCCAGGGGTATAGGAAATACCCAAATCATAGTCCGCAATGGCCTCCATCCATCTTTGCTGACGGAGGTTTAGAGATGGCTGAGTGAACAAGTACTTCAGACTTTTATGATCCGTGTATATCTCGCAACGATTACCGAGAAGGTAATGTCGCCACAACTGCAATGCATAGGTCACAGCAGCTAGTTCTAGATCATGTACCGGATAATTCTCTTCATGTGGGCGCAACTGACGAGAGCCATAGGCAATCACTTTACGCTCTTGCATTAGGACACAGCCTAATCCTTCACGGGATGCGTCACAATAGATCACAAAATCTTTGCGAGAATCTGGTGGAGCAAGTACTGGGGCAGATGTCAGCTTGTCTTTGAGTGTTTGAAAACTTTCTTGACATTTGTCTGTCCATTCAAACTTAATACCCTTGTGAAGCAGATCAGTCAAAGGCTTAGCAATCTTGGAAAAATTCTCAACAAACCGACGGCAATAGCTTGCAAGGCCAAGAAAACTTCTCACTTGCTTGACGTTCTTCGGAGGAGTCCAGTCAAGAAAAGCCTGAACTCATTTCGGGTTAACAGCAATTCCATCCTTGGAAGTCACATGACCAAGGTAAGTTACTTCAGAAAGCCAGAATTCACATTTGGAATACTTGGCATACAACTGGTGTTCTCGGAGCCTTTCCAGTACTAGACGGAGGTGTTCAGCATGTTCTTCTTTATTCTTCAAATAAACCAGGATATCATCTAGATAAACCACGACGAATTTGTCGAGGTAATCCATGAAGATGTAATTCATCAGACGGGAGAATGTGGCTGGAGCATTTGTTAAGCCAAATGACATGACAGTGTACTCATAAGAACCATAGCGAGTAACGAATGTTGTCTTGGGAATATCCTCTTCGCGGACTCGGATCTGATGATAACCCAACCTTAAGTCGAGTTTAGAAAACACCGATGATCCAGCAAGCTGATCATACAAATCATTGATCCGAGGAAGCGGATATTTGTTTTGAATTGTTGCTTGGTTAATGGGCTGATAATCCTGAACCAATCGGTTAGTTCCATCTTTCTTCTTAATGAAGAGTGAAGGTGCTCCCCAAGCAGAGGAACTGGGGCGGATGAAACCTTTCTTAAGTGACGTGTCGATTTCTTCCTTAAGTTCGAGAAGATGATGCGGAGGCATCTTATAAGGGCGCTTCGCAATAGGGGTTGTGCCGGGCTTCAAGTCGATGACAAACTCGACAGCTCTAGCAGGGGGTATTCCTGGAAGTTCCTCTGGAAATACATCTTGAAAATCATGAACCACTGGAACATTCTTGATGCCTTCAAGAGGTGAAGCATTCAATGCATTCAGAACATATATTTGAGTCTCGGCATCCTGAACTGTTCGGGCTGAGTATTTGACTGTCTGGCCTGAAGGGTGAGTGAGCTGGACTTTCTTAGCGGCACAGTCAATCAAAGCATTGTGGGCGGTCAACCAGTCCATACCGAGAATGATATCTATGTCGGAATGTCCAAGAGCAATAAGGGAAGCAGAGAACATCAACCCTTCAATTCTGATCTCATTGTTGTGACTTACCATTTTGGTTTGCCACCTGGAACGGGGAGTGATGATTTCTAAAGAAGTCGGTAATGAGCTCATCGCTAACCCATGCACTTGTGCAAATTGCTGGGACACGAAGGAATGTGATGCACCTGAATCAAAAAGAACAGAAGCTGGCACTGAATTCACAAAGAGTGTTCCCAGGACGATAGTCGGTTCCCTCTGAGCCTTTTCAGCATTGACGTGATTGGCATGGCCAAGTACAACAGTAGATGGTATGACATTACGGTTTCTGAGTCGGCGGTTTCGACAATTTTTCTTATGACCATTAGGAGGACGTGGCGCAACTTGAGGAGAAGCCATAGCATCACGCGGTCCATCATGAACCGTTAGCTGTCTCGGCGGTGAAGGCAGACGAGGTGCAACATAAGACGGCCTTGGTGTTGGAGCAGGTCGATGATGAACATTGTGTGGGATCCAAACTCGATGTTTCTGAACAGGCTGACCCGAGGATGAGCCAGCTCCATGAGTGCGCTTGAGCGACTCCTGGCATTCAGTCAGAGCTGTTTCAATTTGGAAAGATTTGCTAACAAGCGTTGCGAAGTCTGTGCAATCATGGACTGCAAGTGCGAGTTTTATGTCAGTACGGAGTCCTTCACGGAATTTATCCTGCTTGCGGGCATCAGTGCAGACGTCATCTTCAGCATAGCGGGACAATTCGAGAAATTTCCTCTGATATTCATCCACAGTCATTGTGCCCTGTGTAAGTTTGCGGAACTCCTGCTTCTTCTGGTCCATCAGACCTTGAGGAATGTACCGTATACGAAAGGCTGACTGAAATTCCTGCCAAGTGATTTCAGTCTCTGCAGGCAACATACCCTTGTGGCTTTCCCACCATTGAGCAGCTGGACCCTTTAAGTGGAATGTCGCAAAGGTGACGTAACTGTCAGGGGCAACATTAGCTGACTCCATTTCAAATAGGATGTCACGAAGCCAATCATCCGCATCCATAGGATTGATGGAGTTGCGGAAAACAGACAGGTTGAGGCGCATGAATTCTGGCAGAGTTATTGGAGCAGTCTATTGCTGAGCATTCTGAGTTGGGAATTGAGCCAATACCCCAGTCATAAACTAACGGTTGAGCTCAAATTGCTGACGGTTGAGTTCAAACTGCTGCATCATTGCGGCAATATAGGGTGGAGGTGGAGGATCGTCAGCCATCCTGCCAAATCAACAGGGGCAGTTTAGCAAGAAGAACTGCAGGTGTATGGAATGATTCATGAAGTAACACGCACAACAGAAGGAGGTGCAGTATACACTTCATCATATTCGCACCAGACATTCGAATCCACACATAGCCTCGATTACAATCTGGCAATACGACAGCTGAAAGGGGAAGGCTAGACAACTAGGCGGCGCACAGGCACGCGATATGGAAGTACACAACGAGACATAGCAAAGGCTATGTCAATGTCAGAGAAAACTATTGGAGCGAGGAGTCTGCAAGTGACAACACAGGGTGCCCTCGATAAAAGGATCCTACAAGCAGAACCTGACTCGCAATCTTGAAGGAAGGGGGGAAATTTTTAGAACACCGGGTGGAGGTGATCACGAGAACCTAATGTTGAAGTTAGTAAAAAAATTAACCCGAGTAGAAGAGAGATCAGAGTCCCAGAGTATAGACGAGGAATAAAAGATACTAATACCACCCAATTGGCGACGTGGGCCTGTAAGCCACACAGCCAAGTTAGTAAAACAATTTTCAAGTACTAGACTCAACTTCGGCCAAGGAGTTGGAAAGGGGGTTCCTACAGTCAGTCGGCTCTGATACCAACTTGTGACGCCCCCGGCTTAATCGTGCACTAATCATACACGCAAATGCACACGATCAAGCCTAAGGACTCACGGGAAGATATCACAACACAACTCTAAAACATAAATAAAGTCATACAAGCTTTATATTACAAGCCAGGGGCCTCGAGGGCTCGAATACAAAAGCTCGCATACAAGCGTCAGCGGAAGCATCAGATATCTGAGTACAGATATTAAAAGAGAAACAGAAAGGCCTTTAGAAAGGCGGGGCAAAAATAAAACACTACGATCGAAAGGCGCAGGCCTCCTGCCTAGGACCCTTCGATCCTACTCCTGGTCGACGGCAAGCTCGAAGTAACAACCACCCTCGGGGTAGTAGTAGCGATCGTAGGCGGGGACAGCTGTCTCAGGGGCTCCGTCATCTTGGTCACGACAAACTGATATGGGGAGAAAAGGAAAACAAAGCAACCGTGAGTACTCAGAAGTACTTAGCAAGCAAGGATCTACACTACATATGCAACATTTTCAAAGAGAGGCTGTATATGTGGACTGGCCTACAGAAATGCCAAAATAGAGGGGAAGGCCTAGTCCTATCGAAGACTAGCATCTTCAGAGGTCTTGCAGCATTAGAAGAGTGTAGACAGTACCATATAATGTAGCAGTATCATTAAGTCTCAACCTCACCCAGAGATCATTTCTCGACTCCCTGCGAGAAAGCAATCCCAGAGCCATACAGTCATCAACCTCGTCCGGAGATCCCTTCTTGACTCCCTGCGAGAAGCAATCCCAGAGCCATAGTATCCAAGTATCCAGTTCTAAATTGTATCAATCAGGATACAACTTCGAGTGTCCTTTACCGTAGGATCGGCTATCGATAGATGAATTCTTCCTTGCAGGGGTGCACCAACTTACCCAACACGCTCGATTAACTCCGGCCGGACACACTTTCCTGGGTCATGCCCGGCCACGGCCAAACGATACATCGCAACCCTACCTACAGCTCAGCAGAGAGGTCCCCGCCGGTCTACATCCTAAGCGCTCAGGGGTCTTGGGCCATCGCCCTGTGCACTCCGGGTCGTTGCGAGCAGGGTGGATACCAGCGCCAATGGCACGATCCGACCCGGCCACAATGCTGAACTGGACGTCTGACAGAACTGTCGGCTGATGCTACGATGCAGAACGCCCATACTATGCCCACGTGTTGGTTAGTGCTATCAGGCCAGAGGCCTGCTCGGATCAAATATCCAAATCGTTAGTGGACTAGGGCTTGCGGTAACGAGCAGAGACTCACGAAAGATGTGACCCCGTCGCCCCGTCTCGAGGACTTGCTGCAAGGGTTAAGAATGCCCGGCCGCGCCTCGTATTCATCAATCGGGCACCATACAGGCAACCCGTCTTCACATCACATGCGGGTACCCCTCAGGGTCGACCCGCCTATCCAAATAACAGTGTAAAGTCCAAGTATCCGTGTGTCCATAACATCAGAGGAATCTGAGGTATCACCCTCGTTGAATTCCCACTCGATGTATCCGTCAAGGTGAACTCGGAGGAATCACCCTCACTGGGTTCACACTTGAGGTGTTGTAAGACGGCGTCGTTATCGGAAGTGGTGAAGGAGGAATCACCCTCGATGACCACGACCAAATAGCTACTCTACAGAGTTAACATCAGAAGTGCTACAAGAGGTTTCACCCTCGGCACTCGATAGTAACGCTGCAGTGTCGTTACGACTAAGGGGTGGTGATGTGCGGTGTCGGGGCCTAGTCTTCAATCCCGTTGATCGGGTCTTCGGATAATCCAGCGGGGCGGTCGGGACTAGTGGGGTCACTGATAGGTCTCTACCCAGCCTATACTAAGCAGTTTAGGTTATGCAAGTAATTATCAACAGCAGGTTACAATAAACAGGCTATGCATCAGAATAGGTAAAGCAGCAGCAGCAATTCTAATGCAAGCATGAGAAATTAGAATGGGCGATATCGGGATGATCAAAAGGGGGGGGGGCTTGCCTGGTTGCTCGGAGGCAAGGGCAGGGTCTTCAGTAAGGTAGCCAATCACCGAAGCTGCGTCGGTCTCGGGGTCTATCGGAATAGAAGAGGGGGAGGAAATAGTAAATACAAGCAAACAATGCAGCACAATACAATACAAGCATTGGCGATAAGCTGTGCCGGGTGTGTCTTAACGTATGGTTACACGATACCGAGGAAGGGGGAGCCCATCCGGGAAAGTATTCCCGGTTCCGGACCTGTGTCAAACAGATGACCGGAGGGGAACGGTTGCATGTTCGGATAGTTAGAAGTATCCGGCGGGTATGTGGGTAGCGTAACCGGGTTCGTCACGTCATTCTGATCAACTTCCATGTACAAAGTTTTTCAATCCGGGTTATGGATTATTTAATATGATTTATTGAAGTTTTAATGCATTTTATAATTTATTACTAATTCAGTCAACAGTCAATAGTCAACAGTCAGTCAAGGTTGACTGGTCAAATTGACCAGTGGTCCCACTGTCATAGTCTCTAACACTAACTAAGAGATTAGGCGCTAACTAACTAATTAGGTTAACTAAAACAGAGTTAATTAACAGAATTAATTAACTTAATCAACTATCTAATTAATTATTAATTTATTAATTTATTATTAATATATATATTTTTATTTACATTTTTTTGGGGCGTGGGGCCTATGCGTCATAGGCCCAGAGGCCTAACGGGGCGGGGGCTTTAGTGGGCGCGGGCAGGCCGTGCGGGTGCCGGGCGAATGCCCAGGCCAGCCGCGGCTGGGCGAGCGGCGCCGGCGAGGCGGCCAGGGACGGCGCGGGCTCACGGGAGGAAAGCGGAGCGGCGGGCGCGGCGCGGCAGCAGCGGTGCCAGCAGCGGGCGGAGGCGGGGCGGCCAGCAGCGGCGCCAGCAGTAGGCAGCAGCGCGGTGGCGAGGCAAGCAGCGAGCGGCGAGCGGGCGTGGTTGCGGGGGTGGCTGGTGAGCGGCACAGGGAGGGCACGGCTTGCGCGTGCGTTGGGCGCGGCGAGGGACGGCGGCCGGGGAAGGAGCAGCAGCAGCGGTGGTGGGGCACGACAGCGGGCGGCTACGATGGTTGGGGAAGTACACGAGCGAGCGGGCGCGGCGAGGACGAGCGGTCGGGGCCAGTGAGCTGCGGGGCGCGGTGAGCGCGTCCCAGACGCGGCAGTGACAGAGGCGGCGCGGAGGCGAGCGAAAGAGGCCGAGGCCGAGGCCTCACCGGCGTCGTGGGGAGAGGGGCGTAGAGGCTCGGTGGAGCCGGCGAGGGGGAGGGCGAAGAGGCGACGGCAGAGACGGCGCGGCGTGGTGGCGACGGGAGCGGCTCCGGCGCGGTCCGCGGGCGGCGGCGGCGACGGGATCGGGGGGAGCGGGGTTAGGGTTTGCGTCGGTGGGGGGAGGCAGGCCATATAGGCCAGGTGGTGGCCGGCTGGGCCAGGTGGGCCGGCCTGGCGTGTGGCTGGGCCGACTGACCCAGTGAGGGGGGGGGGATTCTGTTCTTTTTCCCTTTTGTTTTCTTCTTTTCTTTTCTTTTCTCTCTTCTCTGTTTTGCAAATAGTTAGGCACCCAAATGAATTTTATAAAATTTATAAACTGGTCCATAACTTACAGTGCAACATTAGTCACTGCTAGAAATTGGTTTGGTGTCCATATCTTTTTATTTGGATTTTATTTAATTGAAAAAGGATTAAATAGTGCTGTTTTGCTGCTGTTACTCGATGTTTGAGTCCTTTTACAAACCCAATAAATGTTGCTTTTATTTTTATAAATGCTTTGGGAATATTTGCAACATGAGGCACATTTTAGTTTTCAGGTTTGGACAACTTTTATTTTCCACTATAGTTTTAATTTGAATTTTGAGTTAGGAGCTGAATGCAATATTATGCAAAAGATGATTTGGCACTGTTGATCATGATGACATGGCATAATCAAAAGGGTGATTACTATAGTTAACCACTGGGGGTGTTACAATATAATAGCATGGAACAATAAAAAATTATAGATACGTTGGAGACGTATCAGATTACAAGATGGAAAGTACGGCGGCCGAGATATGTTTTATGCAAAGAACTAAAGAAGATCCACATGCAGGATTTTCCACATGCAGCAACGTGGGAAGATGGGCAGTGGAGCAAGGCCGGAGGAAGCTGTACCTGAGGGTCGTCGGGATGTAACTAGGAGGGCGCCGGCGGCTGAGATCTGCCCAAACTGCGGCAACGAGCAAGTGGCGAAGGCCCTACCGCCTCGAAGCTTGGTCAGAGAGAACGGCGGGTACCGCAGATCGGGATGTGCTGCCTCAATGCCGTCGAACGGAGAAACGATGCACATCCTTCCTTTCCGCCAACAGACTGGATGCGGCCGGATCAGTGACCAACGGTGAGAGAGAGAGGCCACCGCCGCCTTGTGTGAGATAGTGTGACGAGAGACAAACCCCGGCAGGCAGGCTCCATTGTATATAGTGGGTGGATTTCTTTTTTCCCGCCGACAATCATTTTATATTTTGTACGTGCCATTGAGGAATATAACTTTATTTAATACTAACACGTCAAGTTGAACTTTGTTCCGTCTACGCGTGGTACACGACCCTCCTTCAAGTAAACAACCGCTACATGCGTCAAATTATCACGTGGGCTGCCTTTTCGTATAGAAATGAACTCCACCATGTACCCGCGCGGGTGTGGCCAGGGACGAGACGTGAGTACGTGCGTCGTGCGTGCACCTCTTCTTTACGTGCAGGTACGTACGTGGGTGGGTGTGAGAGAGATGGTTTGTGCGAAACAGAGGCAATGTGTCGATGATATCTCAAACAAAAAAATGTAACATATGCAATGTGTGTGAAACAGAGTCATGGATATATCATATATAGAGGGAGCGATCCACGAGAAGAGAGTGGAGGGATCATCGGCGTGAGATATTGATAGAATCAAAAACAGGGATGAAGCATGTGGGTGCGCGATCGATAAAGAGTGCCATCGAATTTGTGTTTGCCCACGTCAAAGATACAGGGCGGCTGGCCTACTGGAATGTGAGAGGGCAGAGGTGCAGTTTGTCTCTGTGGCATGGATACCTACCTACAACGTTTGACTATCGGTGTGTGTGGGGGAGGGGAGGGGGCAGAGACCTAACTATAGAGAGGTAGATCGACTCATATATGTGTGGAGAAGGAGAGAGACCTAGCTATGTATTGAGGGAGATCGATCGGCATCCATGCATATGTGTAGCAGAGGAATAAGGTTGGGAGAGAGACAAAGGTAGAGTGTCGGAGGGTTGGTGGTGGAGTTGCTTCTCATAAATGGTGGGAGAGGCCGCTAGACAAACGGAGGGTACGAGTGTAATATCAATAAGAGAGGGGATGTCTGCCTATCTATGCACGTGCGTGTGAGAGATGGGTCGGGAGGTATGCAAGGATGATGAGGGGGACGATATGGTTGTGGTAAGCAGACGTAACTACATAGGAAGATCAATCGTCGTGTGTCGGAGAAACGAAGAGACATAACTAGTGAGGTACGTCAATCGGTGCGTGGGGAAAAAGAATTATAGTCGACCTAGCTATATGTAGGGAGATCGGTAGGTATACTTGCATGCATGTGTTAGAAGCAAATAAGGTCCAGAGAGATGGACAGGGGGAGAGGGGTGCGGCTAGGAGGTGGTGCGAGAGGCCTACTATGTCGAGGGGGGAGGAGTGTGCGAGTATGAGATCGATGAAAAGAGGGGCGGGAGTGTGCACCTGCGTGGAACCGTATTGGACATAGGGGGACATGGACGGTGAGAAGAGAAGAGGGGAAGTGTGTATTTGTGGTAGGCACACTTGGCTAGAGAGGTATATCGATTGGTGTGTGCCGGAAAGAAGGAGCCGAGGGGCCAACACACACCGTGGGTGAACGACCTAAAGAGAAATAACGAATGTGCGCGATGGAGGGACGCTGAGGGAGGGTGAGAGGGGGGCGGGTGTGTGCATGCACGATAGAAAGTTAGCGCTAGCTACGAAGAGAAGAGGATTGTGTGGGTGTAAAAGACGAACAAAGATCATAATTCATTATAAAAAAGTGGATTCGGATATTTGAAGAAGATATCATAGTGTTCTAAACCGACGCATGCATGAATGAATATATATAATGGTGATACGCATGGTGTGGTTATGAACATGTTATACTACATATAATATATAGAACATTGATTATAATTTGTGATAATGTGTGACTTTTGCAGCTCAGGGCTAAATACTTTTCATAATGTAGGGGGCGGGGCACTATACTTTGTGTGATAAACACGGTGTACGTATGGAACATGGTTTAGATTATGAAGATCTAGTTAGTACATCAAATGTACTGTTATATGGAATCAACATCAAGTGTATTCAAAATTTTGAATTCGAGTTCATATAGTACACATAGTTCATATCTATCTCTATAGTAATCATGTGGTGTGTTGTTAAGATAGTACAAGAATGATGGTTTAAGTTTACAACAATCATGATTGTAGATTCTTATTCAAATAGAGAAACGAATTCAAATTTAGTTTGAATTGCAGCGGTAGTATAGACATTTGGAATGCACTAAAATGTTGGTATGAGTAGGTTACATGCATTATACAGCCAGGGAAAAAATTTAATTGGACATAACATGGATTCATAGCTTTGAATAGCATTTGTACAGTAAAACGGGACAAGACTCTCTCTTTGTGTGGTGCGAATAGTTTTATGTTTTTCGGTTTTTTCATTGAGGGAAGTGCGAATTGATTTGGTACGTACAATATTACACGTTAGGCTTCTCCCTAAAATTCAACCCGCGCCTTGTTATATCCCGAAAATTCAGATATCATGCTCCCAAAACTCGCGCCTTCACAACTCGCGCCTTCACAACCCGCGCCTTGCTATCCTGAAATTACAACGTGCGCGAAAACTCCCTCCAGCTACCAAATCCCGACACGCGAAATCCCCCTTCTAACCCTGAGTCAAAAGGGCCGCTAGTTCAAATCGGTGGGGGTACTTTTGTAACACACCCTAAATTTTGGACAAGCGCGTCCCTAAGTCATGGTTCCCCCCTCCCATCACCTCCTTTTCGCCATTCGAAATCCCCATTCGAATTCCCAGGCCGCCATAACCTCTCTGCTCCAGCCGCGAAACCCTACCCTCCTCCGTCCGCCACCCCACCGCTGCCCAGCTGGAGCCTCTTCCCCGACGATGTCGTCCATCGCAACAGCCCGACGTCCCTCATCCACCTCCCCGGATGAGGATCAATCGTCGATCTCGTCGTCCCGCCGGTTCAGCCGCCCCGTCCTCCACCTCCAAGGAGCTGCTCCGACGATCGCCTCGTTTATCGCGGCTGATCCATCCCCACAACGCCGCCTTAACCTGCTCCACCGGAACCGCAGCATCCTCACCGACTCCTCGGACGAAGCCGAGGCCTACTCAGCACCACCAAAGAGGTTGTACACTCATCGCATTGCACCTTCTCCTTAACTCAACCTCCCTGCGCCGACGGTGCTCCATCCCGCACCCCCATGGCGCAGCTACCTCGAAGCTCGTGCCGCAGGCGACATCTCCACAGCGGCTCTCCCCCAATGCGAGGCCCCTTCGGCGGTGGCGGCCATACCAGCCAGATCTACTGCTACTGCTGCTGCTCCGGCTCTCGCTCGCTCGCGCTGCTGCTGCTCTGTCTCTCGCTCGGTCACGCTGCTGCTCTGCTCTCCCCCTAGCTCATGCTGCTACTCTGCTCTTGCTCTCACTCGCGCTGCTGATGCTGGTACATGGGCTGCTGCAGCTACATGAGTTGCCGCTCTGGCTCTAGTTCACACTGCTCCTCCAGGCGCTGCTGCTTCGGCTGCTATCTGCTACTGTGTTTCCCATTGATCGCCTGCTGATTTAGATCACTGTTTCTCTACTACTAGTGCTCGAGCGGCCTAAACTACACGTGAAGTGCCTCTCTGCTACCAGTGCGTTCAGTTTTGACAGTAACATTCAGATTCCACAGTAAGTTTCAGTTTCGACAGTTAAGTTCAGAATCAACAGTTTTTACCTCATCTGTTGTAGTCAGGTGTTTTTTGGTGATGTAAATTTTACATCTATCACTTTTTGGTAATGTATTTTACATCATCTATTGGAGATGCTATTAGAATCTCACTTGAGATTAATGATGTATGTCTTGTACTGCTTCAACCTCGACGTCTTATGGCTCGCCGGAGCTGCTCCAACGACGGAACCATCCATCACAACAGGGCAGTGCCCTGGACGCTGTCTACAGATTCCTCAGATCTTCCTCCACACCTCTGTTAGCCACCTCTGCCGCAACTTCTTCAGCGACCAACCCAATGATGCTGAGGTCGACACGGCTATGGCAAAGAGGTTGTACACTTGTCGGATTACTTATTACTCTACATTCATGTCGATCCATTAGGGCTATTTTGGTTCAAAGAAAAAAGTGAAGGAAAAACATAGCAATAGGAAATTTTCCTATGGCACTCTACTATTAAATTATTCATGCATTTTGTTGAAAGGAATGGAGCAAAACATCCACCTGGACCTACTTTTAAAAATCCTACGCATGAAAACAAGACCAAGTGCATTAGTGGCAGAATAACATTCTAACTGTACACGCTTTCATATGGTTTCACTTTAATTTGGCCATGTTTCTTTGCATTCCTCTGCTCTTCCAATTCCTATGAACCAAACACCCAAGTTGACAGAAATCCTGTGTTTACAAATGCTCTGTTTCCCACGTGCATTCCTATCCTATTCCGGTGTTTTTCCTATCCCTGCGTTTTTAGAATCCTGCAAGCCAAAGGAGCCCTTACAGAATTACTTCAGTTACAGATAGGTGTCGAAGAAAACTTTGTGTGGTTTGTCCTGCTCCTGCCATGACGTCGTCCACCTCACCTGAGCTGCTCCATCGACAGAAGCATCCACCAAACCAGACATCACGACTCCTGACCGTCTTTCACCACCTCAGATCTCCTTCCCTGCCGCCGGCACCCACCGCAACTGCATCACCATCATCGACTCAGTAGATGAACCTAAGGAGTACACGGGTCCACAAGAGAGGTCGCACTCTTTTGTTTCTGCTTATGTTATGCATTGTTTAATATTACATGCTACTTTATCGTCATGTTCACCTCTTAGACTCCAAGTCAGGTCCAAATTAATGTTCAAACTTGAGTTTTAAAATTACTTGTGGGGCACATATCGAGGCAGCAATGAATAGTATCTTTGTCTATTATCTGGTTCACCTAGGGTATGCCTATGTTGTTCATCTTGGGTGGGAAACAAATAGTAAAGCAATCATCATTTGTCTTTTTATTAAATTAAAGCTATCATCAGCCTGCTATCATTATATTTGGATCCATCCACTGGTTGTTACCATCACTCTAGATTTCTGCATGCTCTCCTTACATAATCTCACTATATTTTTTTTGTATGCATGTCAGATATTGTACACAGTCATGCTGAACATGTAGAGAAAAAGAGAAGAGTTTTGCGCGGCAATACAATGTCATGCAGACATCGCTCCATGGTGGGTTCAATGGCAAACCCTCCCCCCCCCCTCTCTAGATTGTAATCCAGAGGAAGATATCTGTTCTAAGGCGGATTCAGACGCAGCTGACCACTCCTATTTACCCCCCAAGGTGTTTGCTCTAACTTGGCATGATGATGTTGGTCATATCATGCATATGTTGCCTTGCAGTGCCTACTTTCGACATCATATATGTCATCTGCTTAGTTTAGACATGTTATGTATTGCCACCTATTTAGTTTCTATATCATATATGGGAATTATGCAGTCTCATCTCTTTTAGCCAGCCATAATATATGTGAAATATGCAATGCCATCCTGTTTAACCAGGCATCATATATTTGAATGATATCTTGCCCATCGTTTTCTTCATTACATTTCCATTTGTCGACAATGTTTGTACATTAAACTACTCTTCCTGTGAATCAGCCATTTGAGTGGGTGATGGAAAAATCTGGAGTGAAAACAAGGTCTTCAGAGCAGACAGTGCTACCTGTTGAAGTAGATCTCTTGCTGGGTCCCGATAGCTCCTCATAGATGGATTCAGAGACAAATGACCAGTCCTATTCCCCCACCGAGGTGTATGCTCTAACTTGGCATGGTTATACGGCTCATATCATGCATATGGTGTCTTGCATTGCATAGTTTAGACATCATATACACAATATTCAACACCACGTTCTTAGTTCAGACATCATATATGCGAATGCCCTCTGCTTAGCATATAAATCACATATGTGAATTAAATCATGCGATCCTGATTACTTAGATAACATGTTTGTGAATTATGTCATGCGAACCTGTTTACTAAAGACATCATATAATTATCTCATGCCATCCTGTTTAGTTAGTCATCATATCTTTGAATTATGTCATGCTATGCTATCCAGTTTAGATAGACATCATATATGTGAAATTATGTCATGCTATCCTTTTTAGTTAAACAATATACATGTCAACTATTTCATGCCCTCTTTTTTCCACACTATCTATTGCATCTGTCTCTCATACAAGGTCTGTACATTCAACTATGTTTCCTGTTTATCAGCCATTTGAATTGGAGCGGGTGATGGGAGTATCTAGCGGAGTAAAAACACGGTCTTCAAATAAAACAGTGCTACCTCTTGGTGGAGATAGCACCCTGGTTGTACATGCATGAGAACCAGCCCTACCACACATAACCCAGACTCTCGCAGATTGTACCCCTACTGCGATGGACAGAGAACCAGCTTCACCCAATCTAACCCCAACCCCAGCAGATAGTAACCCAGTTCCTGTTGACACAGCACCATCTCCACCACAGAGCTCCCAAACAAGAGCAGTTAGTAAGGAAGCTCCAGTGCCCAAAGCACCAGTACTACCATGGCGAACCCCAACTCCACCAGTTAGTACACCTATTCCTGTGGAGGAAGCAGAACCAGCCATTCGTAGTTTAGCATCTATCGCATTTGATGTTGTTAAATCCTATGTGCGTATCTTCCCATCATGGAAATATTATACTGAAGATGAAGGAAAATGCCAGTTGCAGGTGTTCGTCCAGGAGTTATGTGTAAGTAATGTTATTCATGGCAATTACTTTGCTTTGTCCCATACATTCTACCTCCATGATGCTTATAATACATCAAATTTTCCCATTTTTCTCTATAGAGAAGGACCGATTTGGAAACTCAGGATGAGGTAACCTGTGCTAATACCTCTGCTATCTTCAAGAATGCTTGGTGGCAGTATCAAAATTACCTGAAGAAAATGTACTTCACTCGCAAAGAAACTCATCAAATTCCCTTACGTTCTCCTGAGACACATTTACTGGACGATGACTGGGAACGCCTTGTTCTGTACTGGTCCCGAACCAAGAATGTGGTAAGGTCTATGAGCTCATTTTTTATTTTTAAGTACTATATGCCTGTGTTTTACTGTACTCTGTTCGTGTAGAACAAGTGCTTAAACTAGAAGAACAATTGTTCTCATTTAAGATTACATTGCTATCGTGCATATTGCTTTGCTCTTGTATCACTGTATTTACTCATACAAACTTATTTTTAAATTGAAGGATCCAATCGAAACTCCAATGGCACAACAGGTATGTTTACGCATGTTTCTTTAACAGGTTTGCTCTTATAAATAGCTCTGTTGATTTCAATTTCAATTGTGTATACAGTTGACTTCTCATATCATGCACATTACTAGCATCACAACAGAGCCAATAGTGTTGTTGTACATGTAGACCCGTGGTACCCATCTGAAATATTGTTGTGCCGTGTAGTTTCCCACGCTTTGTATTCTTTCAGTGCTGCTTTGTCTTGAACTAATATGATTTGAACCGTGTCTCTATTTTGATTTGGCAAGACAATGCAGTGACCATAGGACATAGATATATGTTTGTTTGATGCTTTTATTATGTACTACTTGGCAATAGAAGACTTGGTAGTTTAATCCTATCCACCTTACTAATGAAATGGTTCACCAAAATGAGTTTCATATACTAGTACATGCTAAACCTGTTATGTGTCTGCTTGTTTCTTCTTTTAGAATGCTGACAGAATATTGGGGAAGAGTGCCTTATTAAGCAATGGTAAAGGAAGTAATGCAGATAAGGTTAAGGATAGTGAGACATCCTTGTTGGTCTCCAACAAAGCTGATAAAACAGCTAAGCAAAACTATCTTGAAGACAGTGAGACAACCCCAAAGTCCTGTCTTAGTGTAGTGTTCGAGTTACTGGCCACTACCGCTGGCACAAGCTATTCAAACTCACTGTCTGAATCAGTTCGGTTTCTTGAGTCTCAACTACAAGCTGAAAGACATCGATCAGCTGTGCTGCGACAAGAAGCCGAAGGACTGTGGAAGTCCCTGGAGAATTCAGATGCATACTTTCTGGTGCAACAGCAAGCTTTGGAGGATTTTAGCCCCAAACAGGAGAAAGCTAATAAGCTTGCTAAGCTTATTGCCAGCATGGTGGATACCCAGGATAACATTTCTTGAGCTCTTCTGAAGTTGTTTCAGTTATGGACTTGTTTTGCTGCCACGTTTATTTGCACTGGTGGCCAATTTAGATGGCCAGTGTATGTAATATGTTGCTTTGTTCCCTATATTTGCACTGGTGGCGAACTTTGATGCCCAGTGGATGTAATATGTGTAATAGCTGTAATAGCCTAGCATTAGTTGCTTGCTTATTTATTTCCTTATTGTCTTGTTTAGTTGTTTGCTTGTAGTCACTGCAGTTCTTTTTCTGCGTTTTTCTAGTGGCCACAATAACCTATTTTTATAACTAGGACACAATAACCATGGCAACACACGGACTGTTGTAACCATGGTCCTGCTACCTGCTGTAGTGACCATGGGCCTTCTATGGGCCGTAGGATCCATGGGCCTTCTACGGGTCGTAGGATCCATGGGCCTTCTACGGGCCGTAGGATCCATGGGCCTTCTACGGGCCATAGGATCCAT
Source organism: Thinopyrum elongatum (assembly GCA_011799875.1). Taxonomy (NCBI): domain Eukaryota; kingdom Viridiplantae; phylum Streptophyta; class Magnoliopsida; order Poales; family Poaceae; genus Thinopyrum; species Thinopyrum elongatum. The sequence continues at coordinate 459,042,618 of CM022302.1, read as the reverse complement.
GGGCCTTCTACGGGCCGTCTAATCAATGGGCCTTCTACGGGCCGTATAATCATTTCGCCAAACATGGGCCATACTATTCGTGGACCAATAACGGTCCGCAAAATGGGCGTAAACGGGCTAGAGTGGAAATCGTCTGTTTATGGCCCGACCATAACGGGCCATTAATAGGCTGCCCAACGTGTTAACGGGCCACAATCGGGTCGACTGTAACCACGGGCTGAATTTGGCCAATAAGCGAAATAGGCCAGTAACGGACCGTAAGTAACCGAATTCTGGAAATGAGCCTAAGAATAAATGGGCCCTTAGAAGGCCGAAAGTTAACACGGGCTGGAAACGGCCTACGGAATAATGGGCTGTTAATGGGTATAAAGCGATACACTGTTCATTATGGGCCAGTTTCACATCGGGCCTTTAATGGGCCCAGAGTTACAAAGGGACTCGTATGGGCCGAAGACGTCATGGGCCATACATGGGTCGGAAGTTACAACAGGCTGGAATCATATTGGACGGCCCAGATGACGCTACTGGGCCTAATTTGGATAGGCCGTAACGGGCCGTGAGTTAGCGGGCTGTAAATGGGCTATATGCGAACAGGCCGTTAACAAGCTTTCCGTGGGCCGGCCCACTACCTTTTGACCAAGTCAAACGGGTCGGCCTTTTCACCAGAATGGGCCTCTGTTGGTCCGTGCCACATGTCGATGTATCATAGGCGCCTTCGGTCCAATGAGTTGATGACATCTGTCCCAACGGTGAGCCGACACGTGGTTCCTCTGGCCATTGAGAATTTTACACGTGGAAAATCCCCATTGGTCCGAGCTGTTAATGGGTTATCGGATTCAAACCAGAACCCGATAGCTTAACGGCGACCCATTACGATGGATGCCACGTGTCGGTTACCCTTGACGAAAGCACTTCCATGACGCGCCATTTATCGTCATGGAAGCGGACACTTCCGTGATGATAATTTTGGTATTGTCATGGAACACTTCTATGACAGCACAGGTATGACTATCTTGATTCTGTCATAAAATCGTCATGGATGTACATGCATGATAGAAAATGTGACCTACTGTGACAAACACGTATCATCACGGAAGTGTATTTTTTTGTAGTGTATATACACGGTAGAGGCTAGGGTTTACACGTGGATAGATGCGATCTTGGTCGCCGTCGTCCTTTACTTGGAGAGCAAGAAGACCTCTATCACCCTCTTTAGGGTTTCCTTCGGTCCCTGGGCCTTGTGGGCCCTTGGGAAGGCCTTTGGCGGGCCCTGTGGTGAGCCACCCCTGGTGCATAACACCATCATCTGTGGCCTCCAAATATCACCGAAGCAAGCCCTGGTGGTCCTTCCTACCTTGCAGGTCATTGCGGAGGACACGGCAAGCCTCCTATTCCTGGTGAAGGTCGCCTCCAGGTCACGCTTCACCGAGAGCGCTCCATCTAGCTCTCTCTCTTGGAAGCCTAGTAGGCCTCCTCCGCCTACACACGGGCCTTGGCGGCCATGCTGAGCTCCTGTCGAAGGGCACTAGCCTCCTTTGGGGCCACATAAGAGAAGTAAGAAAGGATTCAAGATTAAACAATAATCAACAGCTGTGGAAGGCTACAGAGGGTACAAAGATACACAATTCTAACATATGGTGTCATCCCAGAGATGTTGCAGGCTGTCGATGTACCAACACTGGGTATTTAGCCGCCCTTCTAGGTCTGCAACCTAAGCAGCTAGGCCATGTTCTCCTTGACAAGCCCCTATCATGGAAAATGCGCTCAATTCAATTTCAACACTTCAAGAAAAGCACAATTGAAACCAAGCAGGGCTCTGAGCTTAGACGTACTTGGCCCCAGGGGCTACTACTACTGGGTAGGTAAAAATTATACCTTGAATCCGTACTCAACCGAAAGCCCCACCTCTCTCTGGGTGGACCAGAGGTGCCTTAGGGCTTCGTCGGTGGCTCCCAAGGGCGCCACAACCTCCTTGGGCACCTCCGAGCCGTACCTCCTGGTAAGAAAGAAGGGCGCCTCTGGTGCAATGGGTGGAGGGTGCAATCCCTCCTCCCTCATGTGATCGATCGAGGTCCCAAGAGGAGTGGTCATCAGCGGCGCCACTGGCGGGTAGTGCCACTAACTGTGACCTTCATCGCGGTAGGCAGCGATGACACGCTGGCCAGCGGGAAGACAACCATGCCCTTCGGCTGCTTTTTCTCCATAAAGATGAGCCGCGACCACGCACACTAATGGAGTCCTGGACTAGGGGGTCCTCGGGGGGCCAGCCTATCAATCATGGGCCGGATTGTTAGGTCGCGTCGTATCCAGATTGAAGACTTCTTATGCCTTGAAGTGCACCCCAAGTCATGATGGACGATCTGATGTTTCCTTCGTGTAACCGACTATCTGTAAACCCTAGTACCCCTGGTGTCTATATAAACCAGGGCGCTTAATCCGTAGAGACTAGAGGAACAATCACCATCCTACTAGTTAGGGTTTAGTTCGTCTGATCTTGTGGTAGATCTACTCTGTAACCCCCTCATACACAAGCAATATAATCAAGCAGGACGTAGGGTTTTACCTCTTAGAGAGGGCCCGAACCTGGGTAAACATCGTGTCCTACATCTACTGTTCCCCACCGATCCAAGGTCCACAGTTCGGGACCCCCTACCCGAGATCTGCCGGTTTTGACACCGACATTGGTGCTTTCATTGAGAGTTCCGCTGTCGGATTGCCAAAGGATCAATGGCTCGCTTGATCATTGGAGACGGCGTCAGCACCGGAGACATCTTCGTCCCCGAGCAACTTTTCGCGTTCGGCAGCATCGTCCTGCACGCCGACACGACTGGTCACCTCAACCAGATCAACAATTTCACCCCCGGACAGCAGATCGGGTTTGACAACTTCGAGTACGTCACCGATGCTCGGGGCGATCTGATCTTCTCGGGCTTCTCAGCCTCACCTACAACAGCCATGGCCTCTGAAGTATGGACCTCGGGGGCTATCCCCGATCCGATCCCTGGATCAGCCCTTACAACGCAACCAGCATCGAGCTCGAAAGTGTCTCCCATGTCTGAAGACCAGGAGTCAACCCTGTCCGGACCATCCCTCCTCGATGAGGATTCGGCCTCTAGCCTTAACGAGAATTCGGTGTCCAAAGACAGGGAGTCAACCCCCGCCAAACTCGCCATTCTCCACCTTGACACAAGTGCGGCGCCTGACAACCAAGGTTTTATCCTGACCAGACCCGTGCCTTGCCCCACCATTGCGACAGAGGTCAGCTCCAAGGAAACTTCATACACCACTCCTGCCAGCCTCGCCTTGTTAAACGAGATGCTTGACCGGATCCAGATGATGGCTATTATTGATGGCCCATCCTCGGCTCACGCCCAACGGAGCCTCGAGGTAGGCCACATGGAATTTTACGTCCCACCCACCACCCACTTGATAGCCACTGTCGAAGATTTAACCGACATGCTAGACTATGCCTCTGAGGAGGCCGATGACATGGACGATGACGAGGAGGCCATAGCTCGCATAAACACTGCCCCTCCCGTCACTGGCCGCTGGACGGCCACATCCACCTACGACATCTACATGGTGGACACCCCCAAGGACGACGATGCTAATGGGGACAGCACCCGTAGAAGGGATGGTAACAATCCTGGAGAGGAGCCCCCCAAACACCAAAGACAACGCCGACGATCCAAGGGGCGACGTAGTAGGGAAAGCAACACGGGCACCGGAGAAGGGGACACTCCAGACAACGCGGAGGACCTCGGCGACCCCATCCCCGAGCATCAGTCTGACGGCTCAAAGAGGCATGAGGACCAAGGTAACCTAGAGGACCTAGATGATTCCAAGGATAGCAATTACATGCCCCTCTCCGAAGAAGGGATCAGCCTGGGAGCCGAAGACTTCATCGTCCCAGAAGACCCACTGGATCAGGAACGCTTCAAGCGACAGCTTATAGCCACTGCGTGAAGCCTAAAAAAGCAGCAGCAAAAGATAAAGGCCGAGCAAGATACCCTCAATGACAGATGGACTAAGGTCTTGGCGGCCGAAGAAGGGTACGGCTACGAGCGGCAAACGAAGAGCTACCCCAAGCGCAGGTTGTAGCCACAATTCAATGACGAGGCCGTCGAGCCCGCACCACCCAGACAAACCCAAGGCAACCAGCCCGACCGCCCCCCTCGAGGAAGGGACAGAGCGGCTGGCGAAGCCAAAAACCCAGTTGCCCCTCCCCGCCGTAAAGGCAAGGAGGCAGCACAACCAGAATACCAATATGATCTTCGACACGACCTGGCCGCTAGAGCCGGTCAGTCTAGGTCCATCTATGGGTCACGAAGTTATCCTCCGCATAACAGAGACGGATACCAAGTGTGGCTGGACCGAAACAATAGAGTTCGGGATCAGCGCCGGGCCAGGATGGACTCCGAGGTTCAAAGCGACGTAGCCCGAATAAGTGGTGTCGCTCACCCAATGTGTTTCACCGATGAGGTGATGTAGCACCAATTCCCGGAAGGGTTTAAACCCATGAATATCGAGCCATATGATGGCACTACAGATCCAGCCATGTGGATTAAGGACTTTCTCCTCCACATTCATATGGCATGAGGAGACGACCTCCACACCATCAAATATCTGCCACGAAAGCTTAAAGGACCGGCCCAGCATTGGCTGAACAGCCTCCCCAAAGATTCCATCAGGAGCTGGGAAGAGCTCGAGGATGCTTTCCGAGCTAACTTCCAAGGCACATATGTTCAGCCTCCGGATGCCGACGACCTGAGTCACTTAGTCCAACAGCCCGACGAGTCAGCCCGACAGTTTTTGAACAAGTTTCTAACCAAAAACAACCAAATAGTCGATTGCCCGGACGCCGAGGCTATAGTCGCGTTCAAACACAGTATCCGGGACGAATGGCTTGCACGCCATCTCGGCCAAGACAAACCGAGGACAATGGCAGCCCTCACCTCCCTCATGACTCGCTTTTGCGCGAGTGAAGACAGTTGGTTGGCCCGTAGAAGCACCAACCCAGAAGAACCCAGCACTTCGGAAGTCCGGGACGGCAACGAAAAGCCAAGGCGTAATAAAAACAAACGCCGACACAACGGCACCGAGACCGATGACATGGCAGTAAATGTCAAATTCCGTAATCCCAAGTCAGGGCCGCGCAAGAAGCCCTCTAAAGGAAACCAGGACGGAGCCACTAAGTTGGATGTTACCTTGGATAGGCCATGCCAGATACATGGCACCGCAGATAAGCCTGCCAACCATACCAACCGTAACTGTTGGGTGATTAAGCAGGACGGCAAACTAACAGCCGAAGACATGGGCAAAAGCCCCCAAAGCGAGGACGATGAGGAACCTCGCAGGCCAAACAATGGAGGCCAGAAATAGTTCCCTCCCGAGGTTAAAACAGTAAATATGATCTATGCCACTCATATACCGAAGAAGGAGCGGAAACACGCACTTCGGGGCGTCTACGCCATAGAGCCTGTAGCCTCGAAGTTCAACCCGTGGTCAGCATGTCCGATCACCTTCGATCGCAAGGACCACCCGACCAGCATCTGTCATGGAGGGTCAGCGGCCTTGGTCCTAGATCCCATCATCGACGGATATCACCTTACCAGAGTCCTTATGGACGGAGGCAGCAGCCTCAATCTAATCTATGAGGACACAGTCCGGAAAATGGGTATTGACCCGTCAACGATCAAACCCAGTAACACCACCTTCAAGGGGGTCATCCCCGGCATCGAAGCCCGCTGCTCCAGCACCCTCACCTTGGAAGTGGTATTCGGCTCTCCGGACAATTTCTGGAGTGAAGATTTAATCTTCGACATCGCTCCCTTCCGCAGTGGATACCATGCTCTCCTAGGCCGAACGGCGTTCGCTCGTTTTAACGTCGTCCCCCACTACGCCTACCTCAAGCTCAAGATGCCCGGTCCAAGAGGCGTCATTACAGTCAATGGTAACACGGAACGCTCTCTTCGGACGGAGGAACATACCGCAGCCTTGGCGGCCGATACGGAGGATCAAAGTGTATGCCCACCATCAAGGTGCGAGAGGCGAACAAGCGAGCACGGGCCCTATCTCCATCCAAGGGACCTCCCTGTGTTCGGCGTACATAGGAATACGCCCCCCATAGCCCGCCCAACCTAGCAGCACACTACGTGCCTCGATATCATAATTTCGCACTCAAAATACCATGGGCAGCTATGGGGCTTAATTACTAAGAGCATGGTTCGATCGTACCATGGCACAATGCATCTCCAAACGACAAACGGGTACCATTAAAGACCTATGCGGCATCAAGCCTTAGCAATGCAGCGATCCCTAGAAGGCCCCTTTTCAATGCCCTTAGGCTTCAAGCGAGCTTGCCCCGTCACTCTCCTTGGCGGCCTCCTCCGCGGCCTTATCCACGGCGTCATAATAAACAAGTCAGCTAGAAAGCCATATCCTGGTGTAAGCACTAACAATCCCACCAAAAGGACAGGTGGTTGGGGAAGATACTCACGCGTGATGTTGTCCCTAACTCCCAAAGAAGAGTGCTCCGAAAGAACGGGCCTAACAGTTACGTTCGATAGAGGAGTGGTGATACGTCTACAATGTATCTACTTTTCCAAACACTTTTGCACTTGTTTTGGCCTCTAATTTGCATTATTTGAGTGAAACTAACCCAGTTTGACGTTGTTTTCAGCAGAACTACCATGGTGTTGTTTTTGTGCACAGATAAAAGTTCACAGAATTGGATGGGGATTTTTGGAGAATTATTTTGTAATAAATAAAAATACTGGAATGAAGAAGTACCGCAGAGGAGCATCAGGGGCCCATAAGGGCAGGGGCACAACCACTCCCCTATACACAACACCCAGGCTTGTGGGGCCCCTAGATAGTGTCTTGACCTAATTCCAACGCTATAAATGCACATCCTCTGAGAAAAAAATAGGAGAGAAAGTTGCATCGCGTTTTATGATACGAAGCCGCCGCCACCTCCTGTTCTTCGTCAAGAGCCCTGATCTGGAGTTCGTTTGTGGCTCTGGAGAGAGGGATTCACATCGTGCAACCCTTCTTGATCAACAATTTGATGATGCTCATAATAATGTGTGAGTAATCTCCTTGTAGGCATACTGGTGGTAGAGTGGATTTGGATGAGATTTCATATGTAATCATGTCAATTTGTTAGGGTATGATCCCTAGTATCCACTATGTTACGAGATTCATGTTGCTATGACTTTGTTATGCTTAATTCTTGTCACTAGGGCCAGAGTGCCATAATTTCAGATTTGGACCTATTATGTTTTCATGAGTATACTTGTGTTCTTGATCTTATCTGCAAGTTGTATGTGCATGTTATCGTTCTGAACCTTAGACCCCCCCCCCCCACCCAAGGCGGCAATGATTGGGATATCGATGGGCATGACTTTAACTTGAGGAGTTCATGTATTTACTATGTTTTAATGCTTTGTTTTGGTTATGTATTGAAAGGAGTGCCTTAATTACCCTTAATTTCCATTAGGACCTCGCTGCCAGGGGAGGGTAGGACAAAAGTGTTATGCAAGTTCTTATCGCTAGCATGTATGACTATGTATGGAATACATGCCTACATATGATTGATGAATTAGAGCTAGTATTTAGGCTGTGACAGTTACATATTGAATCCTATCTGAACATGCCATCGCTAGTCCATGCCTACACTTTTCTGCTATTACCACTGTTTCAATTACTATTGCTCTACTTGTTACTATTGTTGTTATTGTTACCATTACTCTCCTCTCACCGCTATCATATTATTGTGCTACCAATACATTGCTGCCAGGAAGTTATCTCTTAGGTGTGGTTGAAATGACAACTCAACTGCTAAGGCTTATAAATATTATTTGGCTCCCCTTGTGTCGAATCATAAATTTGGACGAAATACTACCCTCGAAGACTGTTGCAATCCCCTATACTTGTGGGTCATCAAGTGGGCACAATGGCAACGCTAGCAGAGGAGCCTAAGGCATAGGTGGCCCTCGTCCCAAGAGGAACGACCCTAAGAAAACAACTCAGAGGTTAAATGGTGAAGACCGAGGGACGGCAGCTCGGAAAATGGCAAAGAGAAGCTTATGAAGTTGTCACCAGAACATTGCATTTCTGGGATGGCGCCGGCACGACCACCGGGATTTCAAGGCTTCGAAACTTGCAAGGGTTCCCACAGAGCTTATGGCCACTCCCGCTAACATGTCCTCGTGCAGCCACAGGCAGAGTTTTTTGAGCGGTTAATGTGTTGTCTCCACTGTGGACCTCCATAGCTCCTCCTCGTCGACCTCCTCATCCTCTGTCACCCGACGAGCCTCTTCGTCATTGGCGGCGGCCTCATCGTCACCATCATCATCCTCATCATTGCCACCGTTGCCATCGTTGCCTCCTTCGTCATCGTCATCACCTTCATCTTTCTCGCGATCTCCATGCGTGGAGGTCGCGGCCTCATCATCCTCCTCGTCAACAAGGTCGACAATGTTCGTATCACTGGAGGCCTCCACCTCTGGATCCTCCTCATCGGAGGCCTCCATGGAAGCCCTCTTCCGCATCTTGACGGATGTGCCCTTAACCTTCACAGGCTATGGAGGTTGCCGTCATCAGCATAGCCAGAGTTGCGCTCACCTACTGCCCTAGTAGAGGCGGCTCGGAGTAGTACGCCGCGAAGACTGGGAATACTACACCATGAAAGCAAAATGCATAAGAAGATGAGAACTCCGACTTCTAATGGAGTGGGGGACCTCCAGGCCCTGAACACTTAAGTTGCCCGGGGGGAGGTCAACACTTGAAGGCCGGACAATCTTCTTCTTGGACTCCGCGGTCACCTTTGGGCCCACCAGGAAGCTAAGGCAGTCATCTACACCTTCCGACCCTAGCTCATCCCAAGACACCCTCGTCAGATCCTCCAATCACGTATACCTGTACAAGGGGAGTGCCTGGGCCCGTAGAGTTAGGATGCGGTGCTCCACCCATGTCTTCACGTTGTGGCCTCCAGTCAGCCCATTCTCCTTCAAATGGGCGGTGGCATCTGCCAGTGCCTTGGCCTCCAATGATAGCTTGATCAACAGAGACCATGATCGCAGCTTCTGCGGGGACTCATTCATAAAGGCAGGCAGGTCGTCGCCAAGATCGCACACGTACAACCAAGATTTTGGGCCACTCCCAAACAAACTTCAGGAGGTCGGTGGTGAAGAACTTGGAGTTGGAGCAGAGCTGCAGTATAGCTCCCCCGACGGCGCCGACATTCGTTTGAATGTAAAGCCAAAAAAGTATCAAAACATCTCGAAATGAGGAGTTGTCCCGAGAAAGCACTCGTAGAAGGTAATGAAATTACTGATATGGAGGACTCCATTGGGTGGAATGCGGTGTAGCTGGGATCCAAAGAACTGAAGCAACCCACGCACGAAGTTGTGGAGGGGAATCCGAACTCCCTCCTGAAGTACTCCTGGGACAGGACGTGATAGCTGTCACGAGGAGCCGGAGGGACCTCTCCTGATGGAATCTAGCTGGCCAGATCCGCCGGCATCAGCAGTTGGTCCTTGAAGGCTTGGACCTCATCCTCTGTGTCCGCGGAAGGAAACAACTTCCCCGTGGTATTGGTGGTGTCCCGCGCCTGCTTCTTGCTGCTCTTGCAGGAGGACCTCTTTTGTTTCTTGTCTGCGACATCGGCAAGTGGTTCTTAGTTAAGGATGGCAATTTTACCCATGGGTACAGGTTCCCGCGGATACCGTACCCGGATGGGCAGGGTATGGGCACAATTTTCTACCCATGGGTAGTACCCGTACCCTACCCATTAAGTCATGGGCAGGGCACGGGTATAGCCTTATACCCATGGATATACACATACCCTACCTGTTTATATTGACATGTGTACCTTACCTCCGAAGTGTGTCGTGAGCTTGTGAACCTATGTTAAAGTTGTCACCAATTTCCAATTTGAATTTAGATAATTGTCATGTACTCATCTATCTTTTATTGAGTTGAGAGAAATGTTTTTTTGTCAAATGTGCTATCGATGAATGTAAAACTGTGAAAATTTTGTGCACTATTTGATCTACCCGTTGGGTACCCAATGGGTATGGGTACGGATAATGTTTCATACCCACGGTTACGGGTATGGGTAGAATTTTATAACCATTGACTACATGGATATGGGTATGGTATTGCTCTACCCGCCCCATACTCTACCCATTGCCATCCCTATTCTTAGTTGGGGCCTCGAGTGCTCCTGTCACTCTTGGTCTTAGCCATGGTGACGCGGGGGGTGGATCCAGCGAGGTTCTAACAAGGGAAACGCAGAAGCAGCACGACGGTGGCGCACCCTAGAAGACTCGAGAAAAGGGGGGTTGGAATTGGTGAAAGCGAGAGATGAAAAAAGAACTTGCTTTCCCCACCTTTTATCCTATCCAAAATAAAAGTGACGGACCTTGCAGCGTGACACGTGCTCCATGTCCTCTATATAGTTTCCTGCTTTGTGAGGCGCGGGATTTTTGTCGTTGTCATCGCTATAAAGTGGGATTTAAGGGATACGCTCGAACAGTTTCCCGTCAAACCCCCGATTCAATTGGGAGCCAAGCATAGCCCAAAGGGTAGGCCTTCGGAGACCTGCAAAGCGGCAACGAAGGTCTCCCAACCAAGCTCCTAAAGAAAGGAACCACAAGGATAACAAGGAAGAAGAGAAGAGCCTGCCGAAGGCCTCGAAGACTACTCATGCAACCTCCACCATGCTTAGGGGCTATTGTCGGTGTCATACACTAGGGCTGGCACACCAAAGGGAGCCTGACATCAGGCCTACCCAGGGGGCCACGAGGTCCAGGGATCAAAGGGAACCCTAAATAGGGGGATTTATACCTTCTTTCCCGCCAAGACTAGGGCGGCGGCCCAGATCATATCTGCCTATTTGTGAACCCTAGCCTTCATCGTGTACATAAGGGGGGCTAAGGGGCTCTCATTTCCATCTATTCTGAGATAGAAACTCATAGTAGCAATCTCATACACCATTGTAAACCCCTCACACAAGGTATCCCTCCACTATGAATAATGAAAGCAAGCAGGATATAGGGTATTACTCTCCGGAGGCACGAACCTAGGTAAAACCCTCGTGTGACATCCGATGTGTGACTTTCAGCTGCGCATGAATCCCTACCAAGAGATCTGATGGTATTTTCCACTGTCATAAGTTCTCCTAAAATTTAACCCTCTCCACCCTTTTCGCAATGCTTCAGGAACCGTGATTTCATGGTCAAAGCACAAGGAATGCAGCCTGGGATAAACATCCTTTAGTGGTTTATCATCTACCCAGATATCTTCCCAGAATCTGGTATTGCATCCATTCCCCTTTTTTGGTAAATTTATAAAAAATATCTTTGACTTTCAAAAGGCTAGTACACAACTGAGAATCCTCGGCCTTATGTTTGACTCTGGAAATACACCCATTAGGAACATATTTTTCCAACATAACATTCTACCATAGTGCAAGTTCATTTTCTAGTTTCCAAAACCATTTAGCAAGTAGAGCCTTGTTCACCAGCTCCAAATTAAGGATTCCAAATCCACTAAAATCTTTAGTTTTACAACAGGTCTTCCAATTAACAAAATGTTTTTTTCTTATCCTCATCCTCCTGCCAAACTAACCTAGCTCGATAAAAGTCAACTTTTTGACAATCCAGCAGATATAGGATAAAAAGACATTGTAAAAATATGAATGTTAGTTAAGCAAGCGCACACAATAGTTATTCTTCCAGAATTTGATCGCAAGAGTCTGCCTTGCTAACAACTACACCTTTTTCGATTTTGTCCACACCCCTCCTATGCTTATTTCTAATTCTAATGTCAAACACAGGAATTCCCAGATATTTCATGGGTAGTTCCTCCATTTTACATGTGAAGATCTCCTGGTAAGTACTTTTCCTATTAATGGCCTCCCCAAACAGAAAAAGCTCACTTTTATGAAAATTAATTTTGAGCCCGGACATTTGTTCAAAATCACAGAGTATGAATTTTAGGTTTTTAGCACTATCCACATCTTCCTGCAACAGGAAAATATTATCATCAGCATACTGCGACATATTAACACTTTTATTTAAATTTTCTCTCAGAACCCCCTTAATAATATCACTGTTATTAGCATTATCCATTATCATATCAAGAGCATCAGCAACTAGATCAAAGAGTAGGGGGGATAAAGCATCACCTTGTCTATGTTCTTTATGAGTTTTAAAGTAGGGCCCAATTTTATGATTAACCCTAATCCCCACATGCCTTCCTCTCATGGTCATCATAACCCAATCACACCACTTATCAGGGAATCCTTTCATCTTTAGCATTTGAATTACCAATGTCCACATTCTGTCATAAGCTTTCTCAAAATCTATTTTGAACAAAAGTGCATTCTGTTTTTTAACATGCATAGAGTAATGTGCTTCATGTAATGTATCTGGGTGGACGAAATAACTGGCGACACAATTCTATTGAGCCTATTCATAAGTACTTTAGTTATAATTTTAAAATTGACATTCAGCGGGAAAATAGGCCTGAGTTTCTGAATTTGCTTAGCGTCAACAATTTTAGGGACCAGAGTGATAATCGTATAGTTTAACCTTGAAAATATTTAGGATCCCATTGGCAAAATCATCAACTAAGGCTTTCAAGTCCCACTTCACTAAGTCCTGGAGTTCTTGATAAAAGTCTGCAGGGAACCCATCTGGTCCTCGACTTTTGTTTTTCTCCATCCCAAACTCTACATCTTGAATTTCTTGTTAAGTAAAAGGTTTAATCAGCTCTTCAGCAGTCTCTATAGGAATTTTGGGCATATCCTCTTGTGATATGGAAATATTAGGACTGTCAAGATGCCCAAAGAGATTTGTATAAAAGTTAGTAATCTAACTCATCAACTGCTCTTCCCCTTCAATCACACCTTCATCTTACTCTAAAGAAATGATTCTATTTTTCCTCCTCCTGCAGCTCTCATGGTAATGGCAGTTTCCATGATTGGTTTAAACGGGCAATATCAAGGTTTTCGGCATGCAGTTCGTTAAACAACTGAACCAAATCCACCATAATCATATCCCAAAAACATTGATAAAACTTTGCCGGAAAACCGTCTGGTCCTGGAGCATTATTGTGTTCCATTTGAAACACCGCGGTCCGAATTTCCTCTTCAGAGAAAGGAGAGCTTAAAAACTCATTTTCCACCTCCAAAACTTGAGGTATGTCATGAGTAATAGACTCGTCCAGCGCAAAAGAGCTTTCAGGTGAAGGTCCAAAAGGCTCTTTGTAGTACTTAGTAATGAAATTTCTGAGCGGTGCATCCCCCTCTATATGGCCGTCCTCCTGGTCAAGAGCAAAAATACGTTTCTTTCTATGTCTGCCATTGGCCAGCAATTGAAATTACTCTGTATTATCATCACCTTGAACAAGCGAGTCTGCCTTGCAATGTTGGTACCATTTAATCTCTTCTTCGCGTAAAAGGCGGGTAATCTACTCACTTAGATGGCTGATTTTCTCAATCTCAGCAGCATAGAGAGGCCTCACCTCCGCAATTTTATCAAGGGTATCAATTAAGGTAGATAGTCGCAACTTTTCTTTTTTGTATATGCCGGCGGTGTGTTTAGCCCATCCACGAAGGAATCGTCACAAGGCGCGAATTCGATTGTTCCGTCGTTGAATGGGTGTATTACCCCGAGGTTGACATGCCCACACTTTCTTAACCAGGTCGTGGAATCCCTCTCTAGTGAGCCATCCCAGTTCGGATTTAAACAGTGGACGGTTAGAGCTTGGAGTTGTTTGCCCGAAATCGGTTAGCAAAGGAGCATGATTCGATAAGGCCTTGATTCTTTCTAGTGCGTGTACCGATGCAAGGGGATATTCATATTCCCAGTCGGTGGTCACTAGCACCCGATCAAGTTTTTCATAAGTAGGGATTGATCGGTTATTGGCCCAGATGTACTGGCGACAAGACAAAGTAACCTCTCACAGATCTAGGCTGTCAATAACAGCATTGAAGAGGAAAGGCCACCTAGTGTCAAACCGGTTATTGTTTTTCTTTTTGCTGATAGCTAAGGATATTGAACACCCCCTCCCCCTCCCCCCTCCCCTCCGCGATTAACATGGGATGGGGATTTTCCCGACAGGTATTAACAAGCTCTTTAAGAAAAGCGTACTTAAACTCCTCTTGTGCAGCGCCATATACAGCCACCAGACTCCAAAGGAAGTTATCGGACTTGTTTCAGAGGTTAAATTTGGTGTGATATTCACCCTTCGACATGGATAAAAAGTTTCAAGTATGTCGAGTGAATGCCAAGAAAGACTCCACCTGACCTCCCGGACGGGAGTAAAACATTGCCATTCATAATCATAACCATATGAAAAGTGGTCAAGATCATGTGTCTGGGAATCACGTTTACCCGACTCAGTGATGGCCACAAAGTCCAAGGCATGATCCTTAACACAATCGGCAATGTGTTTGTGTTTAGCCAAGTCATCAAGGTTGCTATTCTAAACCATGCCTTTCATGATGAATCATTTTTATGTTTAGGTACCGTTGCCCCCTTAGATGGGTGCCCTCTTTTCTTCGCTGAAGTAGACTTGTTTTTTCGTACCGACACGACAAGCTCACATATCATGGTCACGCCCAAGGCCAAGACCATAGCTGCCTGGCCTGACCATGCCCGTGACATTCCAAAACATTTTGATTTTCATAATACTCTAAATTTTCACCTGGGCATTAGATTTATCACTCCAACGATGATCAATATATTAGTTGGAGCTGATCAATATATATGAAAGTTGTCCCCGGAAAATATCAAGTCGTCAACCCAGATCTACTACATGTGCGTACTACCACTGTAGGCACATCACGATTCACGAAACAAAATCAACGCCTCTTCGTTGTATACGGCGACAGAGTGACAGACACACGATACAACTAGCTAAAAATGGCCTCGCGACAATACAATCAAGCTAGGCAGGTCCATGCAGATGCGGTTGCTGTACGTACCTACGTGACTGTCGAATCGCATGGCAGGAGCTGCAGGAAGTTGACGAGCGCAGACTGGTGAAACACGATCTTGGCAGCTGGAGCACAGGACCACGCTCGGAGATTTCATGGTCCTCAACCTACATGTCTAATTTGGTCCGGTCCCAAGATAGGAAGCTGAGTCGTCTTTTCGACCGGCGCGTGCGTACGTGACCGGCCGTCGACTCGATCGGTCCCTCGCCCCGCCCACGGTCGGCCAGCAATTTACTACCTCACCAAGAATGGCGATCAGATCCGTGCAGTAGAGTTTGTAAAGTTCACACACCGTTCTTGCATGCCCGTACGCATGGGAATCAGCACAGAAAACGTGTTCTTCTGAACCTGGAGCCAATACGATATGCATCACGTCCACTTTCACATTGTGGCGAGGTCCGGACTCCCACAGCGACGGCTTGCCCGTACCACGGCGCGGCGTCAACGCTTCGCGGCCAATCGCGAGCTGCTTCGTGTCGCCGCGCCGGCCGCTCCTTCGGTCGCCGCATGCGCGCGTGGCGTGGAGAGGCACACCGTCGCCGATCGTGCACGGCACGTCGGGTGTACGTACCACCAGGCTGGCTCTCGTCAGCCAACCTCAGACCGCCGCGCGGCCGGCCCCGGGACGGTGAGCCGGTGAGGCGTCACCTCCGTCGATCCACCGGCATCCGACCCACGCATGTATTGTACGTACGGCGGTGCGGCGCCTGGGCTGGGGGCGGGTCGGGTCGGGTGCGTGCCGGGGGGGACCGGCGGCGGTGGTGGTGGTGGCGGCCGGGCTGCACCGCTGCCCGCGGGGCACGATGTCCCCCTGCGGCCGCGCGCGATCGAGCCGGGGACACGGACAGCTGCGATGCGCCTGCCGCGCGCGTGCCGTGCGCCCTACCACGCCCCTCTCCCGTCCACATCGACCGATCATGTGTGTGTGTGTGAATTGACGGAACGCGCCCGTCCCTCCCTGGCGAGCTAATAATCTCGCTCAAGGCCCAGGTTAGGTGAGTGACAGCATCATCCAGTGCAAGTTTGGGGCCGGGAACCACGCGGGGCGCAGGGCAGGGGGCATGCATGCGTCCATGATTGAGTAGGAAGGCGGTTCACGGACCCGTCAGGGGAGTACGGGAATGGATCGGCTCCCGAGAATTCGCACCGAAACATGGGTGCCATTAACGTCGTTTCGGTGGACATGCATAATGTACCTATCGACATACTCCTGTTTTTCCTATCACATTAAGATCAGAGTCTCTCACATGCACAGGCATACACTCACCTTATGAACGCACACACGCATATTCTATCCATATGAGCATCTTCGAGAGACTGAGCCGGTATAGCATCTTAAGATTTTACGAAGTCATCACAAACGCCTCGCAGTCGACGGGAGAGCCACGAGCGCAAGTCTAATTTTGGGGACAGGGAGCTTAAAACATCTCGTTTTAGGCATTACGGCATATGCATATCCAACGTCTTTCCCTAAAACAGACACGCTATGTGTCCGGGCTCGTCCGTAGCAACGGAAATGGAAGCCGAGCATCCAACCGCATTCTCTAAATGCCTGTCCAAGTCTGGCCTCCTTTATTTCAAATGCATGTCCATAGCATCCGATCATAGCCAAAAAGAGACGGATATTCATAGTTAATACATTCATCCGATCACAACCGACAGTCCAACACACAATGGTCCCGACCGACATCAAGCAGGAACGGGCTCCATCCCCGCCGCTGCCACGACTACTACCTCGGCGATGGTGGATCGCGTGGCAGGTCTTCCACCTCGTCCATGGGCAAGAAACCCCTCACTGCGGCATCAGGCGCGGCACTCGGCATCCTTCATCAAGACGTGGGTGTTGTTGGCCTAGCTCCTCGCCGACCCAGACCTTTCGGAGGCATGGGCTTTGAACCAGTCGAAGACCACGAAAAAGGCCGACACCTATCGCTGACGCCAGATTAGCCAGGACCTACTCCACATCGTGGTCGTCGCCTCATAGCTAGAGCTTCGAGAAAAGGAGGAAGCACGGTGGCACAAGGCGGAAGAGGATGTGTTGCGGTTGTCGCCGGGGCGTGACACCATGGTCCGAGACAAATGCCACAGAGGTCGGGCGGCTTCCCCAACCGCCCTGATGACCACAGCAGCGACAATGACAACAACGGTCTCAGTGGCCTTGGAGGCCATGCCAACGAGGTCACCATTTGCTCTTTAGTCTAGTTTAGATTACGTTTGCTTGTAATATATCCAATTAGTTAAATTTCGTCTAGTCCGGATGTAATATATCAAATTCAGTTAAATTTCATCTAAATTTTGTGTTTGAAATCTTTGAATTGAGAAAAAAATGAGGCACCACGTTGGATGGTCTCCGCCCAGCCGGATATCCCGACGTGCTCTTTGCGAACGCCGCCTTGTGTTGTGCGTTGCGCCATTCCCGACGTGCCGCCTCATAGAGACATTTATTGGTCGTCGAGGACGTGTCGCCGGCTCCGACGCCTTAGAGGTAGTACTCTATGCGCGGGCGTGGCTTGGCCGGAGGGGAGGAGGCAGCGAACAAGCACCACCAGTTGCCCGACTGGCGACGGGGCGGGGAGGGTGGCTCCTTCATGTGGCATTCGATTTGGACGACGCGGTTGCGCGAAGGGGAAGGCGGCGCCGGACTGCGGTCGAACATCACAATCTCCACCTGCCGCATGAAACTCGCAGTCTGTAGCGGCGTGCAGGGACGACTTCTGCTCCTCGTCATCCGAGGAGATCGGCTCCACCATGACCAGGCTGGACGAGCTTGGACGACGACGGCTCCAGAGATCGTGGGCAGCTACACAAACTGGATCCGCAGTCGCACCGGCCACCACTTTTCAGTGTCGGACTTCTTTCCCAGGTGTGGTGGTGTGCAGCGGCTTTGAGACAGGAGTGGGAGGATAGGGTTTGCGTTGGAGGTCGGTGGACTTTAAATAGCCGAGGCAGGCGAACCGGCGAAGCTTCAATGTGGGCAGCCAGAGTAAGCTTCTCAATCACCATGCCACCATGAATACAGGTTGGCTGGTGGCCGATCAAGGCGGAGTGAATGCACGGCGCGAAGAGTTCTCAAGCAGAAAGGGGTTTGGGGGTGGGGCGCGAAGAGTTCTCAAGCAGAAAGGGGGTTGGGGGTGGGTTCAGGGTGTCGGAGTCCGACGTGGTGGCACGTCGGAAGTCCAGGCTCCACCATGTCGTACGTCCAAATTCTCCAGACCTTCCTTGATTTGAGGTCGGTTTATGGGATTCAGCCATCTGAACCGATCCGGACGAATTTGGCTAGCCGTGTCGGATGGGTTCAGGGTGTCGGAGTCCGACGTGGTGGCACGTCGGAAGTCCAGGCTCCACCATGTCGTACGTCCAAATTCCCCAGACCTTCCTTGATTTGAGGTCGGTTTATGGGATTCAGCCGTCTGAACTGATCCGGACGAATTTGGCTAGCCGTGTCGGATGGCTAAAAGTGTCGGAACCGTTCGGTCTAAACATTTGCTGATCCGTGTTGGAGTTGCCCTAGCCCCTCTGCACTCAGGCGACGGCTGAGTGAGAAGGACCGAGAAAGAGAAAGAAAGTCCGCCGTTCAAAGTCCGTCTGTCTGTCAAGCCACAATAATGCGACCACCGCCGGCGGTACTCGGTTCCGAGGAGACCGAAGCGCAGCCAGTACAGCTTTGAGAAAAAACTGCTCGTGCTATTTCACTGCATCTGAACGATCGAACTCAGCAGCTTTCTCTGCTAGTACACCATTTAAAAAGAATAAGGCTGCTTTCTTGGTCAAACCATAGAAAGCTCGTCAGCAAAACAGTTTTTCTTCTGTTACCAAAGGGAAAACTCACTTTTACAACCTTATTACACCAATCAACAAGGGGAGGATACATCTCTGAATGAGGATGACACAAATTTGTATAGAGTAAAAAAAAAATTATAAGTCCATTCCAACAAGGCAATTCATTTTTGACATTCAAGCCTGACGGATGTCTAATATCTTGTATATATCATGCATCATACACCCTATTTTTAATTATCTTTTCGGCCTCACCGGCTGTCAGATGCCTAATACCATATTCCCGCAGCCAATTTTTATCTGTAACCATCCTACTATCTCTTAGTTGCCTCTCATCAATCTTCAGCAATTTCAATCCCTCAGACAGTCTTGGGAAGAAGCCTTCAGGCCTCAGACACCAGGCTTGGAAAACAGCGAAAAGAACACTCAGATCAGCATGAAGCCTTTCCACCCCACCGTTACTAAACTTTGGGCTTCCAGCGAAAATGCCTGTGAAAAGCAGCTGGTCCACTCCGGTTGCCACAGCTCTCCATACTGTTACAAAATCCAGCACATTTAGGCCGTCTTCAAGCTTAGATAGCCTCCCTTGAATGTAGCCTGAAGACTCTATGATGGCCCTGGATATGGCCGGTTCTTCTGAGTGCTCCTGCCACTGCCTCTTGTTTTTCAGATAATCACGGGAGCGAGCATCAAATGCCCTAAGGATGACAGTAGAAATCTTATCGACCCATTCTGATCTGAATTCTTTCAGTTGATTTATCTCTTGCTGGAATACACTCCCCCCTTCTTCTCCAACCACAGGTAGATTTTCCATTTCAAGAAAGAACACATCTTCACACCATTGTGCCAATGTGGATTCAACGTATCGAGCTGCATTAATGGATTGTGATACTTTGATCAAAGCATTATCATCTGCCAGAGCAGTTAGCCCCTCTGCCTCTTGGCACCTCCTAAACATGCAACCGAGGAATTCTGATATTATGGGTGAAGCAGAAATCCTAATGAATTCTGCCCTAAGGGTAATGCTAGGAATAGGCCTAGCACGATCAATTATCAAAGACAAGCCATGTTTAACAGCACCAGTTATTGCTGGAGATTTGCAGTCATCTGATCCATACTCAAGCATCGCTCCTTCAATCCTCTTACTCCAATTATTTTCATTCTCCATTGCTGATTTCAGGCTAGCAAAAACCTCCCGTCTCTCAATCTCTGCCCATATTTCAAGCCAGTCTGGACGATCACAGAAGACAGAGAGCACTGAGATCCTCTGCCAATTCTCATCATCCTTTACTGAAAGTAGCAGTCCTGTACCGGAGATCAAATCTTGAGTTCGCTTGTCAAAAGATATCATCAGATCAACAAGGTTAAGCCACAAGACTCTTGCCTGAGCTGCCATGCTGCTTGCATCACTTGAGCTACTTTCTTGAACAAGTTCAATCTGCTTAGGAAATATCTCTTTCGCCAAGTATGTAGACAGTGCAATAACTATACCTGAAATCCACTCCTCTCTGCAGCTATACCCTACAAGATTGGCCTTATCTACAAGGGGCTGCAGTATCTCATCCATGGAATCAACAAAATCTCTTGTTATCTTATAAGCAAGAGCAAAGACAAATTCAGGATTCTCAACCCATTTGGAGAAATGGTGTTGTGCAGCAGCAGATAATGGATTTACCAACTCCTCTATCACCCATAATGGTTGACGTGGTTGATTTCCCACGTCGTGCCCATGTAGTTGCCTAGCTTTTCTGCGTTTCTGTAATTCTTGTAGATTACAGAGCGAAAGAAAGCTTTCAGAATACCTCCTTGTCAGGTCACCCTTCATTGAAAATAATGGGTTCACAGTCTCTGCCGGTTTCCCAGAATTACTATCTGACATTTTTGTTCCAGCAAGGGAAGGAGGCCAGCCAAGGGATGACAGAAGAGCACGATGATCAACAATAGCTTGTGGTCTTAGTAAAGCTAAAGATCTGTCCACTCTGTGATCCACTGCAGATATAAGGCGAGTCCATTGTGGCCTGGTCCTTGTAACTGAAGCTAAAAGATCTTCTATCTTTTTAAGATATCCAATAGCAACATGGTGGGTTTTCTGGAGTAAAGATGATGATGGCAGAATTAGCAGTTGACAAGTTAACTGTCCTCGCAACCACAATATGGCATGAATCATACCTCTGAATTTTCTCCACGAGATTTAAGTTTTGCAGTCACAGAAGAGGAAACGGCGTCTTCTACATCACCAATCAAACCGTCAAGCTTTAGAGCCGTTTCTGTATATGACAACCTACCGTTAAGAAACCATCAATTGCAGAGTCAAATATAAACAAGCAAGGGCAGCATAAATAAAATAAACTAGTAACCCCAGAGAAGAGCAAAACAATGAAACTGTGCTAAACACCTAAAGCCATCTAATCTACAAACACTAGGGGTTTCCATCAGAGTTAAGTCAATTAGCTTCCGTCAATTAGCTCCCATTCAATACATCATCCTAATACTCCATGATGAACCACTTTTGTGAACACAGTGCTCTTTGCTTGGTACGGTACCTTAGATTCAAGCATCTTTTTATTACATAGATTGCATGGCATGTAAGTAACTCTCGTTCTATGCCTCTAGCATAAATAAAGCAAAGTAAAGCAAAGAAGTCTTGATCAGAGTAGGAAAGAAAGAATGACAAAGAAAGAAAGGAGAATCCGAAAATTCTGAATGGTGCGCTTGGGTTTAAGGCCCCACAAAAGAAAAAATAAAATACATTCAAATAACTTAAGAAATCTCAAGTCAGCAATACCACTGGAAAAGAAAAGATAAATTGACCATTTATAGTTAAAAAGAACATGACATCTTTAGGCCTAAAAATAGCCCCAATAAAGCCCGGCCATAACTACAACTTAGCTGTGGTTTGGGGTCGTGTGCTAGCTCATCCTGGGAAGGACTCAGCTCAAACTCGCGCTGTAATGAATCGAGTGGAGTTGAGCTAGCAAGTAGTTCGTTAGGCTTGCTTCATCCAAAGAAGCAGCCCACTCTTCAGTGTTCACCGCATGGCCCAATGTCCAAGTCTTACTCACAACACCATAATAACCCAATTACTTGATATGTCGCTTTTGTGACTTGATAACCACACATTGTTAACTTTTTATTATTGACGAAATTTATTTCTTGATGATCCCAACAATTTGAATATCAATTTTTATACCCACCCCCTAGGTGTGGTACATTCTTTGCCAAAAAAAAAATGCACATGCTAAACATAATATTACTTTGGCAGTGTTAAGCAACAAAGTGAATAATTGATATGCGAAACTAAACGCACACAAACAGACTACACCAAAATGTGAGAATGGTAGACTAGCAAAACAAAAAATTTGAACTCCGGATAACAAACAAAATGAGGAGCGCACTAGTAATCCACTTTCCCCTAGCAGTAGTTTAGTTGTGGTATCAATCCTGTAAAACAGTGACTGGCTGACTGCCTCGGTTAAGGAGATTAGCAGCAGTAACTAGCACCATCTGGCAACCAAATGGGAATTACAAAAATCCTTTAGATCACACTATCACAAAGTACTGGCCATGGGAAAACAAAAAGTTTTTTCCCCAGTTTTCGGAAATTATCAAATTAAATTATCATCTTAATAAATTAAAAGATTCTGCTAGTAGCCTAGTACCTCCCTGCCATAAGGGTGCTTTCACTCATTAATTTGGCATTTCAAATCAAACCCGCTTTTTTTTGGCTTCTTCATTGTCGAAGAACTCAGTGCAATCGTCATAGTGTTATTTTATTTATTTCTCAAGTGTGGTCGTTTTAAAAACTAAACTTCTAGTCCAACCACCACCAAGACTCCTGCACCAACCAAACCACTCCACTGCCTAAGAATTAAGCATGAAAAAGAATATTGGCTACCATAAGGATAGGAAAACATAATGAATGTTCTGGTTTTGACACTGCTATCAGTGGAAGATCGCTGATAATGCAGTTACAGACAGGACTAATAGCTAACTGTGGCTCGTGAATAAAGAAATCAGCAACTAACATGGACACAATAATGAAATGCACCCACAAATTTCTAGTTAACTACAGGGACAAAAGGCGACTCATACATCCACATTGTCAAAATGAGGCTCACTTACAGGAGCTGCCAGATCCATGTCATAATTGAGGGCCAGAACAGTTATCATCATCCATCCTAGCTGTACTGAGCTAGATCTGTATTAACCAAACTTAACTATTAACCTAACCAAACAGCCGATTTGCCACATAAAACCACTCTGCTCCTGCACAGACACTAAGTCCCATCACACCAAGCACTTGTACGACATATTTAGAAATGAGCCGCTGGTCTCAACTCATAAATCATAACACATTATGCCTAAACAAACATAACCATCGTAAGAGGAAATAGAGATCACAGCAAATTGTCAATATAGTGTTTATCATTCGAAATTTAAGCCAGAGCGTGGCACAAAGATCTAAAGTGTGACCTTCAGAGATACTCACCAGCGTAATCTCTAACCATGTCCACTCTCGCCACGTCGGTGGCCAGGGGAGGGAGTTGTTCAAACAGCATCTTCTCGCTCCCAGCCTCCACATCTTCTCTAACCCCTAGAAAAACCCCAAGAAATAGAATTACAGCTTAGCAGCAGCATACGTCAACTAGAGAAGCTCGAAATTCAGTAATTCCATTAGCATTTGCTTAAGATACCCGTCTTGTCGGTGGAGGCCTTGAGGGCGGCGAGGCCACCGCGCACGGCGCGGAGGGCGGAGCCAGCGGCCTCGACGGAAGAGGAGTACGCGGCGGCCGCGTCCGCGAGGCGGGCGGACAGTTCGGTGACCGAGGACTTAAGCTCCGCGCAGCGCCCACGGATCTCCGCCTCGACGTCAGCGGCCGCGGCGAGGTCGGCCGGGTAGCGGAAGCGGACGTCGAGGAAGCGCCGGAGCTCTGGGGTGATGTGCGGGGGGCTATGGAGCAGCGGCGACGGAGCCGCCGCTTCCATGGCGCGAACGGGTCCCCGCAGCTTAGGGTTTGGATCGCGGAGAGGAGTGGAGATGGGGGAAGCGGGGAGGAAGACCGGCGAAGGCAATCAGAGTACAAAAATGCTAGAACAAATATTCCGTTCGTCCTAAGATAAGAATTTTGGGACGGAGGGTTTACAGCTTTTTTTTCCGGGCCGGACAGCTGCAGAGTTTTTTTTTTTTTGAGGAACGGAGAGCTGTAGGTTGTAATCTTGGGCGTCGATTTGAGCGGGCATCGCTATATCTCGCGTTCAGCGAGTGGAGGCTTCCGACTCGCTGAAGCGCGAGCATATGGGCTGGCCCAAGTTTGCGGGTACTACACCGCCTCGTTTTTTCTTTTTTTTTCATGTTTTTATTTTTTTATTTCATTTTAAAATTTATTTTACACTTTCAAATAGTCTAAACATATATATTAAAAAATATACTTTCCATAATATTTAGAAGAAAAAAATAATCATGCATATAAAAAATATTGAAGAAATATTTGAAAAATATTGAACAAGTATTTGAAAAATGTTGAATAATTATTTAAAAAAATTTGATCATGTATATAAAAATGTTAAACAAGTATCTGAAAAATGTTGAACAAGTATCTAAAAAATGTGGAACAAGTATTTCGAAAAATGTTGATCATGTATATAAAAATGTTGAACAAGTATTTGAAAAAATTTAGATGTGTATTAGAAAAATGTTGTTGTCATATAAAAAAATATAGAATAATAACCAAAATAACAAATAAAACCAAAAAAATAAAAGAAACAAAAGAAAAGGAGATAAAAAAACGAAAGTGCAAAAAAGAATGAAAAAATGGACAAGAAAAAAGAAAAACTCAAAGAAAACCAGTTTGAAATAGCCTCAAGTACGACGCGCACCTACAACTTATCACTAACTTACTTGGGCGAAGTGATAGGAGCACCCGCGGTCGCCCCTGGGGACCACGGATTGAACCCTGGTTCTCCCTTTCCCCCATCTCTTTTTCTTACTATATGCGTGTGCGAATGGACCGGCCCAATGAGAAGCGGGGAGTGGAAAAACCCTCAGCGAGAGCAGCCTCTCGTCTCTCTTAATGCGAGAAATAGACGCCGCAGATTTGAGCGGGGTAACAGTTGATGATGAACCCTGGTTCTCCCTTTTCCTCATCTCTTTTTCTTACTATATGTGTGCACGAACGGGCCGAACCAATACGAAGCGGGGAGAGGAAAACCCCTCAGCGAGAGCAGCCTCTCATCTCGCTTAATGCGATAAATAGACTCTGTGGATTTGAGCGGGGTAACGGTTGATGATGAACCTTGGTTCTCCCTTTTCCTCGTCTATTTTTCTTACTATATGCGTGCGCGAATGGGCCGGCCCAATACAAAGCGGGGAGAGGAAAAACCCATAGCGAGAGCAGCCTCTCGTCTCGCTTAATGCGAGAAATAGATGTCGCGGATTTGAGCGGGGTAAGGGTTGATGATGAGGCCGGTGATGCGAGGTTTGATGGGCTCGGTCGTTGAGACCTAATATGGGCCGTGTCGTCGCTACTTGGGCGATGTATGCATGATCCACCCACGTGAACTATATCTCGTGGTTATAGCGAGATGGAAGAATGTCTCATGTCGACCGTTTTACTCTCATGTCGTTTATTGGACCGGCCCGGTTCGGTCTTTTTTCTTTGGTTTGATGGCTTTCTCCTTCGCTCTGGTTTAGTTCGGTTTTTCTCATATGTTTTGTTTTCTTCTGTTATCTCTTTTTTGATTACTTTGTCTCTTCGTGGTTTTCTTCATTTTTTTTGCTTTTTATTTGTTTTGTCATCGGTTTTCTTCATTTATTTCATAGTTGCTACAGATTTTTTTTCTTTTTCTTGGTTTTCACTAGTTTTTTGCTTTCCTTTCATCGATTTTTTCTCCTTTTTCTTTGTTTCCTTCTCATGTTTCGACGTTTTCATTTTTTTCATTGGTTTCCTTCGGTTTCCATTTTCTTATTGGTATTTGTATTTTGGTTTTTATTCGGTTTCCTTGTTTCTCTTGTCTATTTTTATGGCGTTTCTTTTTTTTCAACACATGTCTATTTTTCAATACATCATATACATTTTTAGTGTAGACGTGAAACA
This sequence comes from Thinopyrum elongatum, assembly GCA_011799875.1. Classification (NCBI taxonomy): domain Eukaryota; kingdom Viridiplantae; phylum Streptophyta; class Magnoliopsida; order Poales; family Poaceae; genus Thinopyrum; species Thinopyrum elongatum. The sequence goes on along the minus strand of CM022302.1, from coordinate 459,016,734 downwards.
ATTTTTGGAAACATGTTGAATATTTTTTAAATATACGATGTACATTTTTTTCATGCATTTTTTAATAGATGAACAATGTTTTTTTCAAATACAGATTGAATATTTTTTATGGTAATAAACATTTTTCAAAAACTGTACGAACATTTCTTAAATACATGATTAATATTTTTTAAACATATGTTTTTTGTGTCTTAATTTTACATATACATTGTAGATTTTTTTATATATAAACATTTCTATATACATCTAACATTTTCCAAAACATGATTAACTGTTTTTCTTAACTTAGATTAATTGATATCGACTATTTCCATACGCATTTGTATATTTTTTGTACACATTGGGAATATTTTTAGTACATATTTAACATTTTATAAATAAAATGATTAATATTTTTGAAAACTTATTTATGTCTTCTTTTTCCATACACATTGTACAGTTTTGGTATAACATGGGAAAAAAATATATACATCCATTACATTGTTCAAATACATGATTACAATTTTTTTCATTTATATGTTATGATGTCTACTTTTTCAAACACATTTTACATTTTATGCATACATTAGGAACAGTTTTTACAAACATGCTTAAAAATTTTCAAATACATGATTAACATGTTTACTATATACATAGTTTGATGTTTATTCTTTTTCATACACACTGTATAATTTTTGTATATGTTAGAGACATTATTTCTACACACATTTAATACTTTTCAAATGTGTGATTAACCTTTTTATTTTTGTGTATAAAGTGATTTTTCTAATATATATTTAGAATCTTGGCAAAGTTAAAAAAATAAAGCAAAAACCAATGCAAAAAAATGAATGGAAAAAAAGTTGAAGGGTTGTAGTCTGCACTGGGCTGGCCCATAGTCGCGGTTGCTTGAGGTCTCGCTCTAAGCGAGACATGTCGCGCCCTGATCCACCTACAGACCCGAGAATGGATCCAAGGGAGTGAGAATCAATCAGCCAACGCAAAAAAAAAAAAAACTTCTATTTTGCGAGGAGCTCAAGAACATTGAGAAAGAAATAAACCATATCCAAGGCCATCGAGAAATAGACGTCCTTATAATCAGTACCGAAGCTTAGTTGGGAGCAGGTTCCTGGCCCCTAGCTTAAACGAAATGTTCATAATATATAATTTGCAATGTATACACAACACTATTGTAGTCTGTATATGACAACACTTTTAATTGTTCCTCGCAGCTTCTTTGAGGCTTTCTTAGGCCATATCCTATCTGGCGCCTAAAGCATCAAGTAAAGGCAAATTAGTACGGGGCACACATCCTCCTCATTAGAGCATCTCCGGTCGTCCCCCCCAAGAAGCCCCCAGAAGCACTTTTCCAACGCCGGCGGACAAAAAAAGTCCCACTCGCGCCTCCACGACCTCAATTAGCGCTGGATTTGGCCAAAACTTGAGCCGGCGAACCCACCCCAAAACCAGGATCTTGGGGGCAGCTGGGGGAGGAGAGAGACTGTTTTGCATGCCTTTGGACCCACCGTCAGCCTCCCACTCCCTCTCTCCTCACTTTTTCTCCGGGGCCCACCCATGTGATGCTCTCTGTTCTCTTCTCCTCTCCTTCTCTGCCCCCACCAACTCCCGCCCGCACAGAACGCCTCGCCGGTGTGTGGCCGGAGGGGGCGAGCAGGGGTATGCGCCGCCGCGCAGGGGCAGGAGCAGGGCTGGTGGTGTGCGCCGCCGCACAGGAGCAGGAGCAGGCGCAGAGCGCCTGCGCCGGCGACGCGCTGCGCAAGGCCACCAAGGTCCTCGAGGACCACCGCGACCGCAACCCCGTCGCCACCGTGACCGCAGGAAACCGCGCGCGGCGCCGAGCAGCCGCTGCTCCTGCCCCCGCTCCACGACGGCTTCGAGAACGCGCGCTTCTTGACGTCGGCGACGATCGACGGAGCTCCGGGAGTCGCTGCGGCTGGGCGAGGCGTTGGACGAGATGAGGCGCGCGCGCGGACGAGCTCCTCGTCAGCCCTGCCGCGGGATGGACGCGGCGGCCGAGGCGGCGGGCGCGCGTGGAGGAGCTCCTCGTTGGCCCTGGCTCGGGGCGGACGCGGCGGCGGACGAGCTCCTCGTCGGCCCTGGCGCGGGGCGGATGCGGCAGTCGGCACGAAGGCGGCCAGGCGGGCGAGCGAGTGAGGCGTGGCCTGGGGGCTTAAACTACTGGGAAAATTCCCACCTCCAGAGCAAAATTAGCGCCGGCAAATTTTTATCAGGGGCAAAAATCGTCCCTGGAGGGGCACAACGGCTGGAGATGCTCTTAGGTAGGTACTAAGTGTGTGCAGACGTCTCGAAAGGGAAGATGGTATTCAGTTATGATCACACGCTCAAGCAAAATTTAGGCCGTGCTTCTCCTGCTGAGAACCCCCGGCCTCCGGAGAGAGAGAGAATTTCTTATTTGGCCCTTTCTTAAAGTTTGGTTCCCTATTTGGCCCAAAATAAAATTTTCTACCCTATTTGACTCCTAAAGTAATTTTTGTTCCTTATTTGACACTTCCGCCCATTTTAGACACTAACGGTGTTAAGTGTGAGGTGAAATGACCATATTGCCCCTAGTGCACTGTGTAACTATCCTGGATGTAAAAGCCAGACAAAACATCCATACAACTTGTACTTATAGCATATCTATGATCAATACAATACCATATTTTGGTTAATTCATCACGTTCCAAAGTATAGTATTATGGAACGCCCGCAATCACCTACGCGTAGCCGGAAACCACGCGCTCGCCCAGTCCAAGGCCGCCGGCAGCGGCGTCTGGCCCTCACAACTATCTCTGACTCCTCTCTCTGCGGTGCACGACGACGCTTGCAGCCTGAGCCTCCTTTGTTGGAATTAAGCACGATGGAGAGTCTATGTCCAGCCTGGACTGGAACAATCATCCGAGTGGTGTTATGAGATTAGCTTTGTAGGCTATTGTGTACCCCTGTAATATTTTTGTACCTATATCATCATCAATACAAAGAAAGAAACAACATGCAGGTCACTGATGAGACCATAGCACTCGGATCTGTTAGGGGCATCTTCTTTCAGAGCATCAGCCAGCCACTTACAGTCCACCTGCAACTCCATTGGTCCCCTGTACATTGACGCGAGCGCCTGTGCTCCTATCAAGGCAGCCCGGCCTTGTGCTTCTTCCACACTTGATGAACGAGCAGTGTTTTTGCAGGTGGACACGATGACACGCCCCATGTGGTCTTTAGCGATCGCCCCTGCACAGCTGTTTCCGCTGTCTACATGGTAAGCAGCGTCCGAATTCAGTTTTACCGTGCCCATTGCCTGCAACTCTCTGTCCGCGTAGGGCGGAAGCAGATTGGACAGGAGGATCCCGGGATTGCTGCCCTCTGTCACCTGAACCGCAGGCGCATCTTTAATCGCGACTGCCATGTTCGCGTGAACGCCCAAGGCCGAGCCCGCCTCAGCGCCGTGGGCTATCCACTATGCAGCCGCAATCGCACATGATGAACTAACCAAAATATTGGAGCATACATATACATGCACAGTATTAGTTGAACATCCCTAAAACATGGATGAACTGATTGATTTTTTATTACATCCAGAATAGTTACACAATACAGTAGGGGTAAAACGGTCTTTTCGCCTTACACTTAACACCGTTAGTGTCTAAAATGGACGGAAGTGTCATATAAGGAACAAAAAAATACTTTAGGTGTCAAATAGAGAAGAAAATTTATTTTGGGTCAAATAGGGAACCAAAATTTAAAAAAGGGCTAAAATAAGAAATTCTCTCCCGGAGAGATGGGCGAAACCTCCTGATGGCTGGTGTAAATTAAATGTCGACGGTGCATTTGTTGAAGCTGAAGGTTCTGGAGCTGCTGGTATGATCTTGCGCAATCATCATGGGGAGGTGATTTTAGCTTCTTGTCGATTCCTGCCGATGTGTTCGAGTGCGGTGGAAACTGAGCTTTCGGCCTGCTTGGAGGGAGTGTCCCTAGCACTCGAATGGAGCACTGATCCATTCATCTTGGAGACGGACTGTGCTACAGCTGCAAGCATGTTAATGGAGACGGAAGTGAACAGATCACCGGCTGCAGCGATCGTCGAGGAGACCAAACGCCTGCTGCGTTTGGGACGGCCACATATTATATCCCATGTTAGAAGAGATAAAAACCATGTTAGTCATAGTCTGGCTCAAATGGGGCGGCAGCCTAGGACAGCCGTGTGGCTTCGCCATGCTCCAGAGGAGATTCTTTCCTTATGTACTATGGACTGTGATCCTCCCGGTTGATTAATGGAAGGTATTTTATTCGCAGTGGGCAACCTGTCCATTCTCTCCTGCCCATTGGTTTTGTGAACAAGATTAGCTACGGTTTTCAGTTTTGTTCGATTATATAGGTTTTATTTTTTTATTTTCCTTTTAATTTTCAGTTTTTAATTTTCTTTATGTTTAAATTTCGTGAAATTTTCTTTTCAATTTTGTTAACTTTTTTAAAATTCTTGAACAATTTTCAAATCTGTGAACACTTTTCAAATCCGTTTATTTAAAAACACCATGAACTTTTTAGAATTTTGGGAACATTTTAAAAATTTGTGAAAATTTTCAAATTCATGAACTTTTTCCAAATTCATGATTTCTTTTTCCAAATCCACCAACAATTTTCAGTTTTATGAACCGTTTTCAAATTGCAAGCATATTTTAAGTTCATGAACGATTTTCAGATACGCGGACTTTTTACAATTCGTGAATTTTTTCCAAATTCATGAACTTGGATTCAGGGACATTTTTTAATTCATGAACTTTTTAAACTTTACATACTTATTTTTCAAATTCATGCTTTTTTTTAACTTTCTTCGAATTGGTGAACTTTTTTCAAATTCACCAAGTTTTTGAAACATGTGGTCTTTAAAATTCACAACCTTTTTTCAAATTCATGAGCTTCTAAATTAATAGAAAAACCATAGCCAGGTTCCCTGTGTAGTGATGGATCAAACTGTTGGTTGGTCAACGCCAAGCGAGAGTTATGGAAACAACAGCAATCGAGCGAGCTATGGGCCACGGCCCGCTAAAGGTGTGTTGTAAGCGCCAGCCAATCTTGTGGACACTTTTTTTAGGGGTTCTTGTGAGCGTTTAAGGCACCAACAAGGACATCTCCTTTCTTAGGCCAACTCTAGCTGATCCCCTATGTTGGAAATATGCCCTAGAGTCAATAATATTGTATTGTTATATTTCCATTTTCATAATTAAGAGTTTATATTTCATGCAATAACTGCTATGGTCCTGGAATATGTGATTCAGTGGAAAACTCATATGCACATGTGAAATGATAAACGGTAAACAATAGATTCCTAGTCTCGCCTCTAAGACTGACTCAATTGTTGTTGGTGATCATGTTTTTCGGATCTTACGATATCGTTAAGTGTAAACGATAGTCCTAAAACAACATTTGAGAGTATCATTTGAAATCAACCCAAACTTGTTTGTTATACTTTGACATAATATCGTTTGAATTCAATTGTTATAACACGGAGTGTTAACATGTGTTTTAGTTCCTTAGACCATGAGAGTATCGTAGTCACTTTTTACCGTACGGTGGACTTTGGGGTTGCTCAAACGTCATCTGTAACACGTTGATCATAACGATAACTTACAGGTTCATCGAAAGTTTGACAATGGACTAGATAGCTCAAGAGTGGAATTTGCTCCTCCGACGATGGGGAGATATTCTTAGGGCCCTCTCGGTGTGACAGCATTCATCATTGTCTGGCTAAACACAGATGACTATGTGACAGGAATGCCGGAACACTTCAACGAGAAAGAATAACAAAATGGCAATGAGTACGGTATAGTGAGCATGTGTATGACTTAGGAGGATACCGATGCATCCTGGGTTTTGTAAAGTATCACAAAGCAAAGGGAACATTACATGCTAACCAAAGGTTCACTCGAATGTTATTCGTGTAATCGTAGGGATCGATATGGACGTCAACGGTTTCGCTATCGGTCATTGAATGAAGGGGTCAACGGAAGGGTTTCGGAGTTTATCGGGCAATACCGGGTATTCCTGATAAATAATATATAGGTGGAAAGTGTTTCTGGTGATGTTAAATTAATAATAAAAGGCTCTAGTAATTGTTAGGAGGCTTTTATGTTTAACTTAATATCAACGGGCCTTAAAAGACCAAGTGGTGGAAGGGGAATTGGACCACCATGGCCCATGTAGGGAGGCGCCCCCTAATTCCAAGTGGGGGGTGCGAATCCTAGTGGGGGAAGGACTCCTTTCCCCTTTTGGCCGGTGCAACAAGGAGGGACTTTCCCTGCTTGGTGGCAGCTCCTCCTCTCCCCTCAAACCTATATATACTAGAGGATTTTGTCTATTGAGATACAACTTTTGGAGCCTCCTCTACTCTTCTAGTTCTAGTTCTAGTTGATCCTAGTTGATCAATTAGAGCTTGACCTAGATCCTCTAATTGTCATAATTAGAAGCCCAGTGTAGTTCTAATCTGCTCCCTCTAATTCTCCGGTGATGATTAGCTCTGAATGGCGAAGCGCTGCCGGATCGTGAAGACCGTACGCTTGCAACCAAGTAGCGAGGCCTTGCTTTCGGTCTTTAGTTCGAGGGATCGCTCGTGGGCGGTTCGCGGGATCGTTCATCTACGGTTAGAGGGACTCCAAGTACGATCTACACCGACTCGTCTACTTCCGCTACACTCTGGAGTTGGTAACGATCGTGATCCAAACCTTTTATGCATCTTCATATTGTTTTTGGGTGATAGTAGGGCAATTTTTTTGTTTACTACTACGTTTCCTAACAGTGGCATGATGAGCGGTTCTATGAGTAGATGCAGATTTCGATCTAGATCACATGTGGATGTGAGGGGCATGATGTAGCTTTGTACAAAGTTCTGAGATCAACCTGCTCTGGTTGTCGATGGTCTGCTAACAGTTCTTTGGGCTTCATCATAGTCAAGAATAGTGAACCATCGCGTACACAAGAGGGCGATGAAGATGAATGATCTTCTAGGGGGTCATGCGTATTTGACGAAGTTTAGTATGTGGATAGAGATTTTTACTTAAGTCTCTTCCCTCACACACCCGAAAGTTAATCTAGCAACAAGAATTATCGATTTGATTGTGTATGTAGGTTGCTTGTGTTATCCGGTAACCCTAGAAGCCACGTAATTAAAATTTACCAAACCGATTAGAGGTCGTCTAACTTGGTTTTGCAGGTTTGCATATGATGTGGTATAGCCTTCATCATGATAATGAGTTTGTGCATGAGATGGTTATATGTTGTAATGTTAAGTGGCCTGCGCGTCACGGCATGATGGCGGGAGCCATGAGATTGTCACTTTAATGTAATAGATGTAGAGAGGGCCTACAGGTTACAGGTGATGGTGGCAAGTGTACATAGAGGATCCCCGGCCTGGAGGAGGTGTGCCAGGCGTAGGAGGAGGTGCTGAAATTTTCGTGCAACGGCAACGTTTTTGAAACAGTCATCACGGCAACGTTTTCTGAAATTGCCGCCACAGCAGCGTTTTTGAAACGGCTGCCACGACAACGATATTTCTATCGCCACTGCACCGTTTCAACTGAAAATTCAAGAAGATCGTGAAGATTTCCCGACGCCCAGGGCTATACCATATCATGCTATTATGAATTTCCTGAGATGTTTATCCCTTTGTTGTTTGAACCCTTTGATTGCGCAATAGTCAATTATTAGGGTGATCTCTCATGGTAAATATCAGGTTAAAAGATGCTCTTCCCAGTGTTGCAACTGTCTATAACAGTAGCATTTCGGAGTGTGTCATGTCCACATGAGTACAAACGGGTTGTGAGGTGTAAGATGGGGGTGGTCAGACCATGTACGCAGATAGCACTCGGTTGTCTTCAAGTTCTAGCGGAATCATTCTAAGCTCGAAGCACGAAGCATCGAAAGATGAACAAGAGTCATATGGAGATATGATTGACAAAAGTTCGCCTACCAGTCAAAATTCTCGTCATCAGTGATGTCCACATCAATGGTTGAGAATAAGATCAGGATCTTGAATCACTCACTATCAATTATGAGAGATATTGATTTGAGTGGGAGTGCACTTTATATTAAAATTTGTTTAAACACTAGTGCAAATTAATTATGAATAAATTTCTAAGTGAATTTGTGTTTATCGTTGTAGATCACTGGCTCGCAATATGTTCAACTTAGCCCCTATGTTAGAGAAAGAAAAGTTGGCTGTAAATGGTGGAAACTATGCGGATTGGATCTGGAACCCGAGATTTGTTCTCAGTAGTGCTAAGGAGTATGTGCTGGATCAGCTCCTAGATGATCCTCCTGCAAAGGATGCACCACAAGAAGTTGTAGATGCTTTCGCTGCTCGTAGTGATGACTATGAGTCAGTTTAGTGCCTAATGTTGACTTGCGTGGATCCTAAACTACAGAAATGTTTTGAAAGTTCCACCACTCAAATTATAATTGGGTCACTAGAAGTTCTGTACAAGAAGTAGGCAAGGACCGAACGTTTTGAAATAACCAAGGCCCTAATTGAATGCAAGATGGCAGAAGGTTCCTCAATGAGTGAGCATATAGTGAAGCTTGCTAGCTATGTTGATAGACTGGCTTCTTTGGAATTTGGAATTCCTCCAACGCTCGGTACAGATATCATGCTTGCGTCACTCCCCCATCTTACGATGGTTCTATCATGAACTAGAACACGAACGAGATGGAGAAAAGCGCAAACGAGTTGTTCGCTATGCTCAAGACTGCGGAAGCTGGAATGCAGAAGAACAAACAAGTGTTGATGGTCAACAAGACCGCCAGTTTCAAGAAGAAGGGCAAGTCCAAGAAGAAATCTACTGGTGCCGGTAAGACCTTGCCTCAGAAGAGGAATAAGGGCGGAGCCACTAAGGAGACTGTGTGTTTCTAATGCAAGCAAAAAGGACACTAGAAGTGCAACTACAAGAAGTACTTGGCAGATAAGAAGAAGAACGGTGCTTCCGGTAAAGGTATAAAAGTTATACATAGTTAATGTTATTCTACTTGTTGATTTCCTGTATGTCATGAGTATTTGATACTGATCGGTTGCTCCCATTTGCAAACTGATGCAGGGACAACAGAAAGCTTGCAAGTTGAGAAGGAGTGAAGTCATGATGCAAATCGGGAATGGTGATGGGATTGCCACTCAAGACCTTTGAAGTCATGCCTTTAGTTTATCTTCAAGATTTATATTAGGACCGAGTAATAGTTATTTCATTCCGGAGTTGTGTAAAACATTATGTTTTGGGTTATGCGATGGATATTCTTATAAGTTTCAAAGAATGGTTGTTCAAGTGGTTATAAGGATATATTTTGGATTTATCTCTGTTATTGGTGGTTTACTCATAAATCTTGAATTGAATCTTTATAACATTAATGCTAAATGTTTTGAGAAGACAGATAACACCACTTAAATGTGGCACTGCTTGGTTATATCGGAAATATAATCTTCATGCAAGTGAAGTGTTGAAGTGTTTTTGATTTTGAATCAAATGACAAAATACATAGTAATGTATGGGGTTCCGATGAGCAAGCCAGGGCGCGGTGAATAATTATACTTCATTTATGATTTGAGTAAATATGATCTACTTGATATGAATTTGAAAGGTTCAAAGAAATTCAAACTGAAATATTAGAAAGGTTCAAAGAAATTCACAATGAAATATTTGAAAGGTTTAAAATTCAGAATGAAGATAAGAATCATTATGATAAAAGATAAAAGGTTCTTCAGTCATGAAGAAAATTATCTAAGTCATAAGTTTAGCAAAACACTTGAATAATTATGGAATTATTTATTACCAATCTGCTTTTATTAAATTTGGGGACATGCACTTGAAACAACAACGTATACACTAAACCGAGTACCGCATAATAGTCTGGCAAGACGACACCATATGAGTTATGGAGTTCACAATCCGGATAAATGCTAATTTGTAGGGTATCCCAAAGATGTAATTGGGAATTCCTTCTACCAAAAGTTCAAGGACAAAGTGTTTGTCACAAAGAATGAACACTTTCTCAAGAAGGAGTTTTCTCGCTAAAGAAGTAAGTGGGAGGACAGTACATCTTAATAAGATTATTGAATCTCTGGCAAAAGTAAGCAGAGTTAACAAATCGGAAGTTGTTCTGAAAGTTGTCCGCAAAACTAAGCTGTAAGTTACTATATTAGATGTAGAAACTCTAAATTAAAGCTTGTAACTGAACTGCGTAGATCAGGAAGAGTTAATGAACCTCCTGAATAACCTCACAATGAGATATTCATCTTAGAGGAAGATGAACCTGCGCACTACAAGGAAGCGATGGCAGCGCCCAGCTCAAAGAAATGGCTTATAGCCATGCACACCGGAATGGAATTCATATACAATTAAGTTGACTTGATCTTTAAGAAGGTTCAGTTCATATACAGTTAAGTTTGGAACTTGGTTGATCCTTCAGAAGATATGAAGTAAATAGAATGGATGTCAAAACTAGTTCTCTAAATGGAAAAGAATGTATGAATGATACAACCAGAAAGTTTTGTAGATCCTCAGAATACTGGATGTGCGTGCAAGCTTCAGAAGTTTTATGTTTTGAAGCAAGTATGAAGGAGCTGGAATCAACATTTTAATAGTTAAAGAGTTTGACTTTGTTAAATTGATGAAGAAACTTGTGTATATATGAAGTTCAGTGGGAGCTATATAGCATGTTTGATCTTATATGTAAATGACATATTGTAGATTGGAAATAATATAAAGATTCTAAGCACAATAAAAATTGTAAAAACATGTTTCCAATAAGAGACTAAAACAAAGCAAATTATTGGACATAAAGATCTATAAAGTTAGATCAAGAGTCTGATTGCGCTAAGATGAATTGAATACATTTTCTTCTAAGCATCATGTTATGTGACATAGGGAGAAAACACATCTCTATTTTAAACCTTTTACAACCTTGTCATCAGTGTCCTAAGACAGTTGATAAGAATGTACAGATGTGTGGATAATTCAATCCATCGTGAATTTTATGATATGTATAAAGCCAAATGTTTTTATGGACTAAGTGTTAGTAGCAGGTAACCAAGTGATCCTGGATTGGCTCACTAGGTAATTGTTAATATAATTAAGTACCTCGGAAGGACAAAGGAATTGCTTCTTGACTTTAGAGGAGATGAAGAAGTTTGTTGTAAATGGTTACACGAACACCAGCTTCATGACTGATATAAATTATATTGGGCTATGATAAAATAACTGTTTGGATTTTTTTGCAAGCATGAACAATATTGTGGATTCTATAACGTAAGAAGAATATGTTAAAAAGCATCAGATGTTTTCGAAGTAGTCTGAATCAAGAAGTGTCTTGATATGGTTTAATCAAGAAGTGTCTTGACTGTTGTTGTGATCCAAAATTTGATGAAACCAATGACACTGTATTGTGAATAATAGTGCCATTGCTAAAAGCAAAAGGAATCTAGATCCTACATAAAATCAGACATGACTAACACAAATATTACATAGTTTTAAATGTGTTAAAACTGATGATGAAGACTCCATCACAAGCAAGGCATGAGCAACACCGGATAAGCCATAGGTGTTAAAATAGACTACGCAACTAGATTATTAACTCTAGTGCAAGTGGGATGCTAGTGGAAATATGCCCTAGAGGCAATAATATTATATTATTATATTCGCATTATCATAATTAAGACTTTATATATCATGCTATAACTGCTATGATCTTGCAATATGTGATTCAGTGGAAAAATCATATGCATGTGTGGGATGATAAACGGCAAATAATAGGTTCCTAGTCCTGCCTCTAAGACTGGCTCAATTGCTGTAGGTGATCATGTTTTCCGGATCTTAGGATATCATTAAGTGTAACCGATAGTCCTAAAACAACCTTTGAGAGTATGACGTTAGAATAACTATGCTACTTGTATAGTTCATCGCGATTTCCTTAAAGAGAAAGGGTGATGTAGCACAGTAGCGAAATATTTCCCTCGGTTACGAGCCAAGGTTTATCGAACCAATAGGAGACTCCACGACAAATAGATAAACGGTACCTACACACACAAAGCAAATACTCGTACCCAACAAAGTCAAGGGAGTTGTCAATCCCCTCGTTCTTGCTGGTTACAAGGATTAAATCTGGTAGTGATAGATAGATAATATAAAAGTAAATAAATTACAACAAGGTATTTTTAGGATTTTAGTAATATGAATTAAAGTGGATGATACGTCTCCAACGTATTTATAATTTTTGATTCTTTCATGCTATTATTTTATCAATCTTGTACGCTTTATATGTAATTTTATATCATTTTTCGGAACTAACCTATTAACCTAGTTCCAATGCCAGTTCCTGTTTTTGCCTATTTTATTGTTTTGTAGAAAATCAGTACCAAACGAAGTCCAAACGCGATGAAACTTTATGGTGATTTTTTCTGGACTAGAAGGGACCCTGGAAGCTTCGGGAGAAGGCCAGAAGATATACAAGAGGGCCACAAGCTCACATGGTGCCCCCCTCCACCTGAACTTCTAGGCCCCTCGTAGATCCGTTTGACCTAATTCCACTTCTATAAATTCCCTAAAATCCTAAAACCACCAGAGAGAGACCCGAAACAATTATTCCGCCGCTGCAAGCCTCTGTTTTTTCGTGATCCCATCTGGAAGCCTTCGCTAGTACTCTACCGGAGGGGGAATCGATCATGGAGGGCCTCTACATCAACCTTCATGCATGTCCGATGATGAGTGAGTAGTTCCTACAGGACCTATGGGTCTATAGTGATTAGCTAGATGGCTTTCTCTCTCGTTATGATCTTCAATACAATCATCTCCTCAGAGTTCTACCCGATGTAATCTTCTTTTGCGGTGTTTTTTTGGATCCGATGAATTGTGGGTCTGTGATCAGATTATTCATTGAAAGTAATTGAGTTTTTTTTGAATTTTATTATGTATGTTTGTTATAGCTATGTAACTTTTTGATCTATGAGTTTTCATTAGCCAAGTTGATGATTAGATCATCAGTGGAAGTGGTGCATAGTAGTAGGTTCAATTTTGCGGTAATCTCACCTAGTGACAGAAGAGGTAGCGAGGCACGTATTTGTATTGTTGCCACTAAGGGGGAAACGATGGGGTTTAATCATATTGATTGGTTTTATTCTATCTACATTATGTCATCATGCTTAAAGCATTACTCTGTTTGTCATGAACTTAATATCATAGATGCATGCTGGATAGCAGTCGATTGGTGGACTAATAGTAGTAGATGCAGGCAGGAGTCGGTCTACTTGTCACGGACATAATGCCTATGTACCGATCATGCCATGAATAACATCATAACTATGCGATTTTCTATCAATTGCCCAACAGTAATTTGTCTACCCACCATATGCCATGCTTATGAGAGAGATGCCTCTGGCAAAAACTATGGCCCCCGGGTCTATTTTAATCATATTACTAAAACCCTAAATACCTTGATGCAATTTATTACATTTATTTTACTTTGCAATTTATCTATCTACTACTATCAGATTTGATCCTTGCAATTAACAAGTACAAAGGGATTGACAACCCTCTTGCCCGTGTTGGGTGCAAGTATTTGCTCTTGTGTGTGTAGGTACTATCGACGGTTGTTTGCGTGAATCTCCTATTGATTCGATAACCTTGGTCTCTACTGAGGGAAATACTATCCACAACTATATTGCTTCACCCTTCCTCTTCAGGGAAAATCCCAACACAACTCACAAGTAGCAGAAAGAATTTATGGCGCCGTTGTTGTGGAGATTTATCAAACAACTCAAGGTTCCTTCATACACATTATCATTTACTTGTTATACTTTTTTATTTTCTTTAGTCTCGTTAAAAAAATAAAAAAATAAAAAAAAATTATTCTGCTTGCTTGCTTGAATTGTCGCTATGTCTCAAGAAAATACTAAGGTGTGTGACTTCTCGAATACTAATAACAATGATTTTATTAGTACTCCAATTTCTCCTCCTGCCACTAGTGTGGAGTCGCATGATATTAATGCTGCATTGCTAAATCTTATCATGAAAGAAACAATTTGCTGGAAATCCTACTGAAGATGATGCATCCCATCTTAATACCTTCGTTGAATTATGTGACATGCAAAAAATGTGGATAATGATATTGTGAAGTTTAAATTATTTCCGTTCTCACTAAGAGATCGTGCTAAAACTTGGTTTTCATCTCTACCTCACAATAGTATTGATTCATGGGATAAATGTAAGGATGCTTTTATTGCCAAGTATTTTTCTCCCGCTAAGATAATAACTCTTAGAAATCAAATTATGAACTTTAAACAACAAGAGCAAGAACATGTTGCACAATCTTGGAAGAGAATGAAATTAATGATTAAAAAATTTCCCACTCATGGATTAAGCTTATGGATGCTAATACAAAAAAAATCATGCAGCACTAAACTTGTGCCAAGAAATCTTCTAGACTCTGCTGCAGATGGTACATTCATGGGAATTACATGAGGAGAAGCCACGAAGCTTCTTGATAATATGACTGCAAACTATTCCTAGTGGCACACCGAACGAGCTCCAACTGGTAAGAAGGTAAACTATGTCGAAGAAGATTCTACTCTATGTGATAAAATGGATGCTCTTATGAATATGCTTGCTAGTAAAAATGCTCATGTTGATCCTAATGATATCCCATTATCTACTTTGATTGAGAAAAATAATGATGTTGTTGATGTGAATTTTGTCACTGGAAATAATTTCAACAACAATGCTTATAGAGGGAATTTCAATTCTAGACCGTATCCCGGTAATCCTTCTAATAATCATGGTAATTCATATAATAAGGACGAAGATATAAAAATGATTGGTGTGACACCTATTGAATCTTTTAGATCACGGCGGTTGTTATATTTTAAAGAAATAGTTGCACTCTCATACTTCACTTAAATATTTTTGAGAGTTTAATAAATAGTAATGGCAATTTGCACGGGTTATAAGACTAGTCCATAAAGGATAGGTATTCAAGAGGGATATAATAAAAACTTTCATGTAGATCACTGAATATGATATGTTTGATTCCTTGCAATAGTTTTGCGATATTAAGATGGTGATATGTGGGAGGTACTAGTGAATGATTGTGGTTTAGTAAGAATATTGGTGTTAAAGGTTCGTGATTCCCGAAGCATGCATGTATAGTCTTTAGTTATGCGATGAAGGTGGAGCATGATTTATTATTGAGTGTCTACCTTATGAGTGGCGGTCGGGGACGAGCGATGGTCTTTTCCTACCAATATACCCCCGTAGGGGCACGCAAGTAGTACTTTTCTTTGAGGGCTAATAGGCTTTCACAATAAGTATGTGAGTTCATTATGACTAATATGAGTCCATGGATTATACGCACTCTTACCTTTCCGCAATCTGCTAGCCTCTTCGGTACCATGCATTGCCCTTTCTCACGTCGAGAGTCGGTGCAAACTTCGCCAGTGTATCCAAACCCCATGATATGATACGCTCTATCACACATAAGCCTCCTTATATCTTCCTCAAAACAGCCACCATACCTACCTATTATGGCATTTCCATAGCCATTCCGAAATATATTGCCATGCAACTTCCGCCGTTACGTTTTATGACATACATATTCATTGTCATATTGCTTTGCATGATTGATGTCTAATATGCAACCTTCTTCTTGTAGACTCGTGTTGGGCCTCCAAGCGCAGAGTTCTGTAGGACAGTAGCAAATTTCCCTCAAGTGGATGACCTAAGGCTTATCAATCTGTGGGAGGCGTAGGATGAAGATGGTCTCTCTCAAACAACCCTGCAACTAAATAACAAAGAGTCTCTTGTGTCCCCAACACACCCAATACAATGGTAAATTGTATAGGTGCACTAGTTCGGCGAAGAGATGGTGATACAAGTGTAATATAGAGAGTAGGTATAAGTTTTTGCAATCTGAAAATATAAAAACAGCAAGGTATCAAGTAGTAAAAGTGAGAAAAACCGTATTGCAATGCTTGAAAACAAGGCCTAGGGTTCATACTTTCACTAGTGCAAAATCTCTCAACAATGATAACATAATTGGATCATATAACAATCCCTCAACGTGCAACAAAGAATCACTCCAAAGTTTCTATCGGAGAACGTAGGACGAAAACGTGCATCAACCCCTATGCATAGATTATCCCAATGTCACCTCGGGAATCTGCGAGTTGAGTGCCAAAACATACATCAAGTGAATCAATAGAACATCCCATTGTCACCACAGATATCCCATCACAAGACATACATCAAGTGTTCTCAAATCCAATACTCAATCCAACATAACGAAACCTCAAAGAGCAAGACTCAATTCATCACAAGAAGGTAGAGAGGGAAGAACACCATAAGATCCAAATATATTAACAAAGCTCGCGGTACATCAAGATCGTGCGAAATCAAGAACACGAGAGAGAGAGAGAGAGAGAGAGAGAGATCAAACACATAGCTACTAGTACATACCCTCATCCCCGAGGGTGAACTACTCCCTCCTCATCATGGTGGCCGCTGGGGCGATGAAGATGGCCTTCGGTGATGATTTCTCCCTCTGGCAAGGTGCCGGAACAGGGTCCCGATTGTTTTTTCGTGGCCACAGAGGCTTGCGGCGGCGGAACTTCCCATCTAGGGTTCTTTTCAGGGGTTTTGGTATTTATAGGAATTTTTGGCGTCGGTCTCACGTCAAGGAGGTGCCCGAGGGGCCTACAAGCTCGGGGGGCGCGCCTTAGGGGGTGGGCGTGCCCCCCAGGCTTGTGGCTCCCTCATCCACTTCCTGGCCCAGCTCTAGTGCTTCGGGGGTCTCTTTTTGTCCATAAAAAACACCGTAAAATTTCAGCCCATTCCGAGAACTTTTATTTCTGCACAAAAAACGGCACCACCGTAGTTATGCTGAAAACAGCGTCAGTCCGGGTTAGTTCTAATCAAATCATACCAAAACCATATAAAATTGTTGTAAACATGGCATGAATACTTCATAAATTATAGATACGTTGGAGACGTATCAATGATCATATAGTTGACATGGTATTTGTGGCTCAGCCACCGTTCATCATTTTTTATACATGTTATGCTAGATCATTGCACATCATGGTAAAATGCCAGAGGCATTCATATAGAGTCATGTGTTTCAGTTTTATCGAGTTATAATATTGAGTTCTAAGTAAATAAAGTGTGATGATCATCATTATTAGAGCATTGTCCCAGTGAGGAAAGAATGATGGAGACTATGATTCCCCCACAAGTCGGGATGAGGAACCAGACGAAAGAAGAGGCCAAAAAGAGCCCACCAAAAAAACGAGAGAAAAAAAGATAAGGGGCAATGCCACTATCCTTTTCCACACTTGTGCTTCAAAGTAGCACCACATTTTTCATATAGAGAGTCTCCTGAGTTGTAACTTTCATATACAAGTGGGAATTTAACGTTATACAACTTGGCTTGTATATTCCGATGATGGGCTTCCTCAAATGCCCGAGGTCTTCATGAGCAAGCAAGTTGGATGCACACCCACTTAGTTTCAGTTTGAGCTTACATATAATTATAGCTCTTAGTGCATCTGTTGCATGGCAATCCCTACTCCTCGCATTGATATCAATTGATGGGCATCTCCATAGCCCATTGATTAGCTGCATCGATGCAAGACTATCTTCCTTTTTTGATTTCCCCTTATTAATCTCTATCACCGCATTCTATTCCACCCATAGTGCTATATCCATGGCTCATGCTCATGCATTGCATGGGGGTTGAAAAAGCTGAAGCGCGTTAAAAAGTATGATCCAATTGCTTGGCTTGTCATTGGGGTGGTACATGATTAATACTTTGTGTTAGGAAGACTAAGCATGACGGGCTATATGATTTTGTAGGGATAGCATTTTTTAGCATTTTTATTTTGAAATGCATGATTGTTTGTTGGTATGCCTGAGTATTGATGTCTTTTCTATCAATTTCCGTGAATATCGTCATAACTATGCGCTTTTCTATCAATTGCCCAACAGTAATTTAATTACCCACCATATGCTATGTGTTAGAGAGAGAAGTCTCTAGTGAAAACTATGGCCCCCGGGTCTACTTAATCATATGAAAAACCGAAAATATATTTGCTGCAGTTTTATTTCTTTTATTTTGTTTTGCAATTTATCTATCTACCACTACAAGATTTAATCCTTGCAAGTAACGACCAAGAGGATTGACAACCCTCTTGTTCGCGTTGGGTGAAAGTATTTGCTTTTGTGTGTGTAGGTGTTGTTTGCTACTTGTGAACTATATTGGGATTTCCTCGAAGAGGAGAGGATGATGTAGTACAGTAGAGATAAGTATTTCCCTCAATTATGAAACCAAGGTTATCAATCCAGTAGGAGAACCAAGCAACACTATGTAATTAGCACCTGCACACAAACAACAAATACTTGCAACACAACGCGTAGAGGGGTTGTCAATCCCTCAACAATATTGAGAAAGATTAAATTGTATGGGTTTTGATGAATAGATCTAACAAAAATACAATATAAAATAAAAAGAAAATTGAAGCAAGGTATTTTTGGTTTTAATATATGATATAAAATAGACCCAGGGGCCATAGTTTTCACTAGAGGCTTCTCTTGAGAAAATAGCATACGGTGGGTAAACAAATTACTGTTGGGCAATTGACAGAAAAGCAAATAATTATGATGATATCCAAGGCAATGATCATGTATATAGGCATCACGTCCAAGATTAGTAGACCGACTCCTGCCTGCATCTACTACTATTACTCCACACATCGACCGCTATCCAGCATGCATCTAGTGTATTAAGTTCATGGAAAAATGGAGTAATGCTTTCAGCAAGATGACATGATGTAGACAAGATAAACTCACATATGAATAAACCCCATCTTGTTACCCTTAATAGCAGATACATGTGTGTCATGCCCCTTTCTGTCACTGAGATTGAGCACCGCAAGATCAAACCCATCACAAAGCACCTCTTCCCATGGCAAGATAAATCAATCTAATTGGCCAAACCAAACCAATAAATCGAAGAAGAAATACGAGGCTATAACAATCATGCATAAAAGAGTTCAGAGAAAACTCAAGTAATATTCATGGATAGATCTGATCATAAACTCACAATTCATCGGATCCCAACAAAGACACCGCAAATAGTCATTACATCAAATAGATCTCCAAGAACATCGAGGAGAACATTGTATTGAAGATCAAAAAGAGAGAAGAAGCCATCTAGCTACTAACTACGGACCTGTAGGTCTGTGGTAAACTACTCACACATCATCGGAGGGGCAGCAAGGTTGATGAAGAACCCCTCCGTGATTGATTCCCCCTCTGGCAGAGTGCCGGAAAAGGCCTCTAGATTGGATCTCGTGGTTC
This sequence comes from Thinopyrum elongatum, assembly GCA_011799875.1. Classification (NCBI taxonomy): domain Eukaryota; kingdom Viridiplantae; phylum Streptophyta; class Magnoliopsida; order Poales; family Poaceae; genus Thinopyrum; species Thinopyrum elongatum. The sequence continues at coordinate 458,997,358 of CM022302.1, read as the reverse complement.
TGGAACTTGCGGCGGCGGAAAAAGTATTTCGTGGAGTCCCATGAGAGTTTTGGGATTTTAGAGTACTTATAGAGGCAGAGGTAGGTCAAAACGATGCTCATGGGCCCCACTACCCACCAGGGCGCGCCGGAGGCCCCTGGCGTGCCCTGGTGCCTAGTGGCCCCCCTTTCATCTTCTGGTACCCTCTCGAAGCTTCCAAGGTCTCTTATCACCAAAAAATAATCTCCAAAAAGTTTCGTGGCATTTGGACTTCGTTTGGTACTGATATTCTGCAGAGTAAAAAACAAGCAAAAAACAGCAACTGGCACTGGGCACTAAGTTAATAGGTTAGTCCCAAAAAATGATATGCTAGTAAATGTATATAAAACATCCAAGATTGATAATATAATAGCATGGAACAATAAAAAATTATAGATACATTGGAGACATATCACTATTCACGAGGCTTTGTGTGATTCTCCTACTGGTTCGATAAACCTTGGTTCTCACTGAGGGAAATACTTATTTCTACCTCACTGCATCTCCTCTCCTCTTCGGGGAAAATCCCATCGCAGCTCACAAGTAGCAGGCGCGGACCGATGCAATGTGAATGCGATCCCACGACTGCAACACAACCACATTATGCGCCATGGATGTCTTCAGTCGAACATGGATTTGCCTAATCCCTTCTCCGGCTGCCAAGCTAGACGGCTGGATGGAGTCAGCGATTCGGATCACTGCTGCTAATTTTTGCAGCGGAGTGTTGAGCACTCAATAATTCCGGGGCTGGTTATTCGGAAACAACTGCCGCCGGCTCCGACTGGAATTGGGTTGTTGACGAGCGCGATCGTCAAGCGTGTTATGCAACTGCTCGAGGCGCTCGCGCTCAGCCACGGTAGCCAAGTGCATTGCTTCCAAGGCCATAGCCTTGGGAGTTGTCCTTGTGATCGGATTGAACAAGGCTTGCTCATTCCTCTGCCTGAGCTCTTCCTGCTGCTCCCGAGTGAGAGGGTGGGGAACGTACTGTTCATTGTCCTAGAGGTCATCATCGAGGCCATCATTGGCATGCCCATGCGATGCACCCTCGAGGCCGTCGTGAGCACTTGTGTATCCAGGAGGGGCATGAGGATTGTGCTCCTCGCCAGCCATCAAGACCTCTATCGAGGACTCGATGCTCTCGGGGTCCGACTCGTCTTCGGACCCCTCGTGGAGAGAGGAAAATAGATCAAGGGTAGGCTCGTCAGGCTCGAGCATTGCCACCTGCTCAACCGTGGCTTGATGAGCCACGGCGTGCTTGACCCAATGCTGGAGCCGCGAACGCCCAGAGTGTTTGCGACAGCGTCCCGCCTGGAGGAGGGTGCCCCTCGGTATGGGACCGATGGCTGCCGAAGTAAGACTCTGAATGAACTTTCACAGAAGTGCGCCACACCACAGATGAGTAGATACTCCGCATCCAACGAGGCCTCCTGAAGCCACGCTGAGTCGTCGACAATGAAGCTGAGGGCGCTGAGGCGAATCTCGCGACACGTCATCATCTCGCCATCGAAAACCATGATGATGAAGAAAATTCCACTTGTGTCGGATATCGCTAGATGCGTGATAACCCACAAGTATGAGGGGGTTAATCGTAGTCCTTTTGATAAGTAAGAGTGTTGAACCCAATAAGGAGCAGAAGGAAATGATAAGCAGTTTTCAGCAAGGTATTCTCCACAAGCACTGAAAAATAGCGGTAACAGATAGTTTGATAGCAAGGTAATTCGTAACAAGTAACAAGTAGCAATAGTAACAAAGGTGCAGCAAGGTAGTCCAATCCTTTTTATAGCAAAGGACATGTAACACCCCCAGTGCCATGCTATAGTGATCTCATGCCAATGATGCCTTGTCATCATCCTTTACTAAGCCAAATTGCCACTTGATAAAATCAAGTTCAAATTCAAATTTTCTAATGCAAGTCAAATATTTATATCCTCAAACGTGCCAACAAAAGTGTTCATAATATTGCAAATAATCACTAAGTAATTGTCATGCAGGAAACAACATCCTTTGAAACATTTAAATGCCCCTAACCTAATTATAACTGAACCAGCGGCAACTAATTTGACTATTTATAGATAAATAAATATTTAAGATTTTCCAAATAATCTGAAAACTTGTGGGTGGTCCCTAATAAGTTATGCTTGAATTATGTGCTAAGTTCCGTTTATAACAAAAATCATTTGGTACTAAATTAAACTCCAAAACAGGCAAGAAATAATCCAAATCGAAAAAGAAAAGAAAAAGTACAGAATACACTACACAGCTGGGCTCTATGCGTGTACAGTGCGGCCCAGCCTAGCCGCGGAGGCCTTTCACCCTCATCTCACCGCCTGGACGCCAAGTGCACGCCCAAGCCAAGGCGCTGTCCCCACCGGACCCTGCCAGCCATCACGCCGCTACAGATGCCGTGGGTTGGGTAGGAACGCCAGCGTCGACGCCCTTGACACACGCGAGATCTTTCCCCCTTCCTTCTCGCATTGCTTCGTACTTCCCCGCCATGGCCGCCTCTATCGTCGCCATTGCCTAGCCGCCTGCGTGACCACAAGGACCCCCGCACCTCACCACCATGTCTGCCAGCTTCGCTGCCGTCTGCTTCGTCTTCTGGTGCCACCTGTTGGAGCTAGGCACCTCTGCATCAAGCCCTGCATCAACTTCTTCTTCCTCTAACGCCAAAGGTCGCCATCGCCGCTGCGTCCACTACAAGCCATCCCCGAGCCCACTGGGCTTCTCTACGAGTTCACCGTGAGCCCCTCTTTCTTTCCCCTCTCCTCGCGCATTCGATTTCGTCCCCTAGCCACTGTTGCCATGGGAGCCGAGGACCACCGCCGCCTCATGTGGTTGTCGGTGTTGCCCGGGTGACCATTTTGTCACACACGTGTGTCCATCGTGTTCGCACGCGCCCGTAGAGCACCGCTAGCTACTTAGTGTGACCATTTTGCGCGCTGCTGCTGCTCCGTATCCACCCATACTCCGGCGCCGCTCTGCTCGACGCCGTCGATGTCTCCAACCACCTCCCGCACCTACTGCTCCTGCCACTTGCTGGTCGTGGTCGTTCTCTTGCGCCCGCCAGTGCCAGTGCTCGCGCTAGCCCGCGCATGGCCGCGCCGCCGCTGTGCCTTGGACGCGCTCCGCCGCAACCTGCCCACGCCCCTGCTCCCTAGCCGTGCGTGCCCCGCGGGCGCCCGTCGCGCCCTCGCCCGCCTGCCACCGCCCGCGTGCGCTCCTCGGCAGCCGCCCACGCCCGAGCGCACCCGCAACTCCTAATGCTCACTGCCCCTGCCGCCCGGCCGCGCTGTCGCCATGGCTCGGCCATGGGCGTGCGCTGCACACTTGGCTTTGGGCCACTGCCATGTGGACCCCACGCATCATTGGTTAATTAGCCACTAATCCCGTGCTAACAACCACTTATAGCGGGCCTGACCGTGTAGCATTTAAGTTAGTCCACTAACACTGACTACCGCCCCCTGCTAATTAGGATAAATATTACAGTCAATGACAGGTGGGTCCCCTGTCCAGTTTGACCAGTCAACTGCTGACCGGGCAGTTGACTGGCCCCACCTATCAGCCTGTGTGCACTTTGCTGGGTACACTTCTGTGTACCCGTAGCAATTTAACCATTTAATTTAAAATTAATAATAATTCCAGAAATTGTTTTAAACTTTGAAAATTCATAAAAAATAAACTGTAACTCCGATGAAAATAATTTATATATTAAAAAAGATCAGAAAAAATAACACGAGTCCGAATACGCCATCCACATACTTGCCACATGCCCCCAACACAGTGAACATGGAACCTTCCCCTCCGGATCGCCTGCCCGATAAATGCCTAGAGCCGGGAAAATATTTCCGAATATTTTCTCGCTCCGTCTGTAACGCGTGGCACTGCATTAGGTCACCCCTAGCACATCATATTGCCATGACATGCATTGTGATGCATTTGTTTGCTTTATATTTACTGTTTCTTCCCCCTCTTCTTCTCCGGTAGACTCCGAGACCGACACTGACGCCACCAAGTACAACTACGCTGCAGACGTTCAGCCGCTTGCCGCAGAGCTTCCAGGCAAGCAAAACCCCCTTGATCATTCCTATATCACCTACTCTTTCTCTCTCATGCTTGCATTAGATTTTGCTACTGTTGTTCGATAGCTCCTATTCCGATGCATAGCTTGCTTTTGTAACCTGCTGTTGTTACTATACCTGTTCCCCTATGTGCTTAGTATAGGTTGGTTAGTGATCCATCAGTGACCCCTCACCCTTGTCCTTGTTGCCCCGCTTTATTACCGGTGACTCGATCAATGTGATCAATGAGCAGAGACCGTCACCTCACCGGCACCCCCCTTAGCTGTACAACTCTGTAGAGCTACTATTGAGTGCCGAGGGTGATGCCTCGTATCCCACTTACAATGACATGTCTGTAGTGTAGCACATTGAGTGTGGTTAACCGAGGGTGATTCCTCACTCACCACTTCACATGATGTCTCTGTCATGCAGCTCCGCAAGCGTGAACCTAATGAGGGTGATTCCTCCAAGTTAACCTTGACATTTTACCTCAGGTGTTAACCTATGCGAGGGTGATTCCTCTGAGTTCACCTTGATGGTAAGGACACACTGTTACCCCGTCAACTGTTACTACGGGACTGAAGAGACAGGTGGTACCGCCCCGGTAGAGGTGGACCTGAGTTCCCGACAGTCTCTGGATAAGTCGGGTTGACCATGAGGGTACCCGCGAGATAATGACGCGGCACGACCGGGCAGACAGAGACCGCCCTAGAGAGGGATGGGCCTGGCCCTTGTCGTAAGTCTACGAGATGGGGCGACGGGATCACTGATCATCTCCACGAGCTCCCAATACACTAACAGTTTGGATATGTGATCTGAGTGGGCCTCTGGCCTTTTCGCACTAACCACCATGTGGGAATAAGTACGGCACTCAGCGTTGTACAATTCTTTCGAAAGCTCTCAAACGTCAGCAGTTGAGCGGCGCGCGCCCGGTTGGATGGTAACCGCCTATGCTTGTATAAGGAGGTGGGTCTGCTCCAGGCCGCGTTCGCAACATGCAGGAGTGCAAAGGACGATTGGCCCATGACCCCTTCGCACTTAGGATGTAGACCGACATGCTGGCCTCTCTGTTGAGCCTAGGTTGGACTACGGTGCATCGATCAGCCGGGGCCGGGCATGACCCGGAAAGGTATGTCCGGCCGGAGTTAATTGAGCGTGTTGGGTAAGTTGGCGCACCCCTACAGGGAAGTGATCTATTAGGATAGACGCTCCATGGTAACGGACACTCGGAGTTGTATCCCGATCTACTACAACTAGAACTGGATACTTGTTACACTAAAATGGATATGATAGCTTCGAGATCGCTTCCTCGCGGGGTAGACGAGGAAGGATCTCTGGGCGTGGCTAATATGTACTTGTTACTATATGATATGTTACTCTACTCTCTTCTGTTGCTGCAAGACGCTGCAAGATGCTAGTCTTCGATAGGCTAGGCCTTCCCCTCTATTCTAGCAATTTTGTAGTATAGTCCACATATACAGCATCTTCCCATTGATACTGATGCATACTTAGCATAGATCTGATGTAAGTGTTGCGAGTACTTTGGATGAGTACTCATGGTTGCTTTGCTACCTTTTTCCCCTTTACCCGATTGCTGCGATCAGATGACGGAGCCCAGGAGCCTGCTGATCCCACCGATGGCTACTACTACACCGACGGAGCCTACTACAACATGGAGACTACCGACGACCAGGAGTAGTTAGGAGGCCCCAGGCAGGAGGCCCGTGCCTTTTTGATCTAGTTATCGTTCTTTTGCTAGCCTTCTTAAGGCAAACTTGTTTTTCTTATGTCTGTACTCAGCTGTTGTTGCTTCCGCTAACTCATGTATTCAAGCCTTCATGGCCCTGGCTTGTAATATAAAGCTTTATGTTTGAATTTGTGTCTAGGGTTGTGTTGTTATATCTTCCCATGAGTCTCTGATCTTGATCGTGCGCATTTGCATGTATGATTAGTGCACGGTTGAGTCGGGAGTGTCACAAGTTGGTATCAAAGCCGACTGCCTATAGGAAGCCCCTTTCCAACTCCTTGGCCGAAGTTTTAGTCTAGTCTTTGAAAAACTATTTTACTAACATTGTTGTGTGACTTACTGGCCCACATTGCAAATGAATGGGATTAGGATCTTTCATTCCTCTCCTTTACTCTGGGATTCTGATCTCTCTTCTTTTTGGGTTAAAGATTTTACTAACTCTAACTCTAGGTTCTCGTAACTACTTCCTCCTGGAGAGCCCCTCATTCCAGATGATTACTTGATTCACCAAAAGATTTCAAAGATACTCTTCAATGTTTTCTCGAAACCTTTGTGCCCACTGCCTTTGCAATTCCCTACCATAGACAAGTCCCTATGGATAACTACATACACTTGCCATTCATAAAATCGTTCCCCGTTTCTCTTGTTATTACAAGATACCCCAAAACATTTTCCTACATTCCGAGAATCCATTATGCCTACTGCCTTGTAGCTCCTTCCTACATGAATACATCTACGAATAATTCCTCACACTTATCGGGGATTTGTTCATCCCCAGTTGATCATGTGTTTCACAAAATTCTTCAAAATACTATTCGACCTTCAAAAAATCCTCTACAGCCTATTGCTCTTGAAATTCTTGCCTGCTTGCATTATGGTTAATTCCATATGTCAAGTAGTCTTCGTTGACATCCCTTATCATTGCCATTTTGAGCCTAATGATTCATTTTGTGTGAATGCACACAATCATTAGTTGACCCTTAGAAATTATCTCTCCGGCTCAAACGTCAATCCGGATATGAGATGGTTTTCAGCCAATCAAACCTTGAACGATTGTGCCCTAAGTCTATTCAACTTACTCATATTTGATCAGAGCATCTGATTCTGATACACCAATCTCGAAATCATAATTTCTTTGTATTTAAGCATCGAATTATTCAGTTTTTTCTATAATCCAATGCCTTTGCATTCTTTCTTCCTCTGATTGAGTACTGATACTCACATCAGCTCCGTTGTGGACCGCTAGACCCATTGCTAGGTTATTATCTGACAGTGTCCTTCACATTCAAAAATCTTGTGAGTTCTTCCCCTGATACATAATGCCTTTGGTAAATTGTATCCTCTGCTTTTGTCAACCATGCTCTACTATCGAGCTTGTGTTATTTACTCTTGAAGTTTGTGGTATATTTTCCTAAGATGCCCCGATGGGTTGAACCAATGCTTTCCCTAATCGGTGTGAACCCGGAAAATTCTATGGGTCATATGTGACATCCTGGTTTTTGCCCTTTTTATTTTTCTGGAGTTTATTGCAATTTGGTTTGAATTTGAATTTTTGAATTAGCTCATTTGGACTTCACACTTGGGCATTGTTTTGATTTTCACCCAAGTGACTCCTCTCCCTCTCAAAAACATCTCTTGCTCTCTGATCTTTCCAAATTTGGCCATGGGAATATTTTTCATATAAGGAAAATATTCATTTTCTCTTTGAAAATGGACTATTTTCACTTCTGCTCCAAAGAAACACCTATTTTTCTTGCTCACAAAAATATGAGAAATTTCCCAAATATTCTTTGAACCTTAGCCCAACTTCCCGTGCAAGAAATATTTCATGGTTATTTGGAATATTTTTGCCATAGAAAATCATTTTCATTCTGGTCAGAAATGGTACATTGTGAAGCAAGTGCCTTTTTGACAAATCCTCTTGAGCTGAAATGTTTATGGCATGATGACCTTCCTAAGTAACCACTAAACCCCAAGTTGCAGCTCCTAACTATCTCTGGATCTTTCTCAAACAAGCTCACAAGTTCCTGTCCATAAACTTGCCAAGGAGCTCATGTCAATTCTTGTCGACCTGGCAGTGATCTATCAGCATGGAGTGACCTAGCACTGCATAGACATCACACCAGACATGATCTAACCTCTCAGGCGCGCTGCGTAGTGCCAGTGCGCACAGTGACCGCGTGTGGACACGGTGCTAGGCATGCGTTCGATGTGCTCTGCGCGCCGGCAGCCTCCCTGTTCAGTGCGTGCACCCGCCTCCGCACAAACCAACGTGTCCTGGAGCTCCCTCTGCCTCGACTCTTCGTCATTGACCCCTTCCTGGCGCTCCCCGACGCTGATGACAGCCACAACATTCACGAGTACGGCGGAGCAGAGGCTACAGTGAGCCCATGCCCATGCTTTCGTCTTCCTCCGGCGCCCTGTGCTTGGCTGCACGCCTCCATAGTAGCCGCGTGAGTCCATGGCTCTTTCTCCCCTCTCTCTGACCCCGTTCATCACCGCTCTCCACTTCCAGAGAGCTCTCCGGCGACCTCGATCCCCCTCTCGCCTGCGTCTATAAATAGGACCCCTCCCGAGCTCATTCAGCCGCACCACCCACCTCCTCTGACCATAATCACACTCGGAGAAGGCCGCGGCCAGGCCAGGCGGGCCTCCTGCCGCCGTTGCGCACCGAAGATCGCCGCCGGTCCCCTCTCGGTGCCCTGCTTCCTCCGGCGATCCTCGACGACCTCCGACCACCCAGGCATGTTCATGGGGCTCTGCTGATCCCTGGAGACGCTGCTGGAGCCGCTAGAGCTGCCTCACCTCGCCGGAACCTTCCTCTTCGGCGAACTCCCTCCGCTGCCGTCTTTGGAGAGTTACAGGCGACCTCCTTCGTCCATCTCCGGCCAATCCATGGGTATGTGCATGCTCGCCGTACTGAGGCACGTCCATCCATCCTCTCGCCGGTGGCAGCCTTGGTCTCCTCGCCAGAGAACCATCGGCGACATCGCCGCCATCCCCTGTCTCTCTCTCCTTCAACCCTGCCAGTGGGGCCCGCCTGTCAGCCTCACTGTGCACCCGCCGAAGCGGTATAAGTGGAAGCGTATTCCACAAATACGCCTTCGACGTCACCCCCTCTGGTTATTTTCTAAAAATCAATTTAATTCAGAAATTTGACTAAACTTTGACCAGCTCTAGATTCTATTCTATAAGTCCAAATGAGATGATTCTTTTCGCACTGGTTTTGTCTTGAACTCCTCTTTCAGCATGCAAAAGATGAGATTTTTGCTTGCTGTAAATATTTTCTGGTGCATTTAAATGTGTTATGTGACATTTTCTTTTTGCTATTTTAATTATTTTCAGAAGGAACTTGCTGCCTTGAGGAGAACCAGGAGGAGTGTGACCCTCCTCTGCACTAAAGCAAGCCATCACAAATATTTGCAAGAGTGTCATTTCAATAACTATGATTTTCACTTGAATATGGTCCTATATAATGCATATAATTAATTAAATAATATCACTTGTGCTAGTTTCATTTCCATGCTATGCTTGATATGTTTTTAGTACCATTTAAGTGGTTTGGTTAAGGCCATCCAGAAGAGTAACATGATCATGAGCATGAGAAAGTTCATACCGGTATTATGTTGATATGGTGCATATATAGCTCATTGCATTTTCATTGCATACCATGACTCCAAAATATTTCTTTGCACGTTGAAACCTGATAATAATCCAACTTGAACATGTTGTTGATCGAGTCATGGTGCCACCGAATCGAGCTTCCCAGTGCAACCACACTTGCCTTTATGGGGAGGCCCTTTCTCGGTCTGTTGTTGTGCCTCTCGCCGGTGCCTCCAACTAGGGAAGGTTATGCGCTTGCGCTGCCCTGGCCCGATAGGCAGGCATAGCCTTGTGTGCCCGTAGTTGTTTTGGTACCATTGTCCCCGTTTGGGACCATTTTGTTTTGCCACGACGGTGGCCGTTGGGTGTCACGAGGTGGCATCGGGGCCACCTAGGAATGAATAACAAATTCGCATGATTACTTATAACAAGACTTCTCCCATGTCCTTAAGAACAAAAGTAACTACTCACAAATTATATTCATGTTAAAGATCAGAGGGGTATTGAATATCATTAAGGATCTGACCATATAATCTTCCACCAAATAAAGCAACTAGCATCAACTACAAGATGCAATCAACGCTATTAGCAACCCACAGGTACCAACCCGAGGTTTTGGAACAAAGATTGAATACAAGAGATGAACTAGGGTTGAGATGAGATGGTGCTGGTGAAGATCTTGATGAATATTGGTCCTCCCATGATGAGAGGATCGTTGGTGATGTCGATGGCTTTGATTTCCCCCTCCCGGAGGGAAGTATACCCGGCGGAATTACTCTGCCAGAAAGCAAAAGTGCTCCTGCCCAGGTTCAGCCTCGAGACGGCGGCGCTTCGTCCTGAAAGTCCTATCCTTATTTTTTCTAGGTCAAAACCCTTCATATTGCAGAAGATGGGGCCAGAGGCCTGCCAGGGGCCCCATAAGGCATCATGGCGTGCCCAGGGGGGTGGTCGCACCCTGTTGCCTTGTGGGCAACTGGTGGCCTCCCTTACTTCTTTGCTCTAGTATTTTTGATATATTCCATACAAATTCTCCCTGAAATTACAGGTCATTTGGAGTTCTGTAGAATAGGTATCTCTGCTGTAGCTTTTCCAGGTCCATAATTCTAGCTGTCGGCAATCTTCCTCTTCATGTAAATCTTGCAAATTAAGAGAGAAAAGGCATTAGAATTGCATTACAAAGTGTAACAATGATAAAAAACATTATAAATAACAGTAGGAAAACATGATGCAAAATGGACATATCAACTCCCCCAAGCTTAGACCTCGCTTATCCTCAAGCAAAAACCAAAATAGATAATCATGCCCACATGTTTAGAGAGAGAGAGAGGTGTCGATAAAAACAAAATATGGACATGGTAGCATCATGATCATTATCATAGTAGCAATCACTACTGCAGGATGCTGCTAACGCGACACTACAATCAGAGACCCTTCGATGAAACTGTGTGCGATGCAATAATCACAAACAGTGATGTAAAAAAACCATCAAAAAAGATGCAAAACGTTTGCGATGGTGGATACATCAAACATGGTTCACAATTTAGTTGTGTGTGCGATGCGGGGCATACGGTTCAGTTCAATGAACTATTTGCGATGAGGCAAAAGAATAGAAATAGGCAGCCAGATGAAGGTGTGTGCGATATACGGCATACGGTTCACTCGGATGAACTGTTTGTGATTAGGCGGAACAAAAGAAATGGTCAGCTAGATCAAGGTGTGTGCGATAGAGGGAAAACATTTCACTCGGATGAACTGTTTGCGTTGAGCCAAGAGAACAGAAACAGTTCAATTTAACAAGATGTGTGTGATACGCGGCAAACAGGTCTGTAATAAAAAATGTGTGCGAAGACCGATAATAACACATACACTTGTTGCTAATAAGACGTGTGTGTTGTGCGTTGGGATTGCACACATAACAACAACATATATATACACACACACACTTATAAGGACATGGTTGCATAACCAAATTAAACATCCAATTGCATAGGTGGCACTACTGCAGGATGCTGCTAACGCGACACTACGATCAGAGACCCTTTGACGAAACTGTGTGCGATGCATTAATCGCAAACGGGGATGTAAAAAACCCATCAAAAAAGATGCAAAACGTTTGCGATGGCGGAGACATCAAACACGGTTCAGATTTTAGTTACGTGTGCGATGCGGGGCATACAGTTGATCCAGAAGAACTGTTTGCGATGAGGCAGAACAATAGAAACGAGCAGCCATATCAATGTGTATGCGATATACGGCATACAGTTCGCTCCGATGAACTGTGTGCTATTAGGGAATGCAACGGAAACGGTCAGCCAGATCAAGGTGTGTGTGATATACGGCATACGGTTCACTCGGACGAATTGTTTTCGATTAGGGAAGAGAACATAAACGGTTCAACTTAACAAGATGTGTGTGATATGCGGTATTTGCGATGAGCCAAAAGAACACAAACGATTCTTGTAAACAAGATGTGGCAAACAACCCTCTCGGATGAACTGTTTGCGATGAGAAATTATAACACAGACGGTTACTATAGTTAGTTCGTGTGCGATTCTGTTCGTACGAAAAACTTTGAAAAATGCAAACTAGTTGCTTGCGGTGGCTAGGAGTATCACACAGGATGCGTCTGCGAGTACTCGTGTGTGATGATTAGTAAGTTACACATTCGTACAAAAAACTTTGAAAAATGCAAACTAGTTGTAAATTTGCCTCAACGGCGAGCAGAGCGTGCGCAGGGATGCCAGAGCGGAGCACGCCGTGGCCGCCTCAATGGCGAGCAAAATGCACGGACGGACACGAGCAGAGCGCGCCGCGGCCGCCTCAACGGCGAGCAACCACGTGGTTAACCTTCTGGCACCCCATGGGAGACGCGACGGCGCATCCATAGGACACGATGGTGATATCTTGACCATGTGTGATAGTGCGCAGACACGTACACATACATCCGAGAACGCGGGCCCATGTTTCGGGCTTCCGATGCGTGGCATACGATTGATCCAAAAGAACTATTTGCGATGAGTCAGAACAACAGAAACGGGCTTTGTAGGCCCAGAACCATCAATAAATTTTGACTTTGTTTCTCGTCACATTGCAGATTACAACGCAATAAGTAATTGCAAATCTGTTCACACCTATCAAACTAATATGTGTTCACACTTAGCACCGGGCTATAAAAACTACCCACTCGAAAATTACTTCACAGTTCCTCTCCTCATCACCCACAAAACTGGTCTTTCCTGTCAAGTCGTTCCGCCATGACCGGTAGGAGGAGTTTCGGGTGGACATATAACCAGGCAACAAAGACCAAGGCCGCGGAAGCACTAGAGAGGTCCCGCCGCGAAGCGGCAGCCACAGCAGAGATGTCCTAGAGCGCCGTGGAGCCCTCGAACGAGCTCTCATGGGCACGCGAGGGCTCTCACAAGCGCACTCACCGCATCAGCAATCGCGACGAGCTGGCATTGCTGAAGTCCTTGGCCGGTGACGACGACATTCTCGCTGGCCTCATTAAGCAGCAGGAGCTGGTCCACGGCTTGATGAAGCTGCTCGAGATTAGTGATGCCTCAGTTGACAAGGCAACCGGCCTCGTCGAGCAACTCATGGGTGACAATGCGAAGCTCCTCAAGGCGCTCGCCGAGAAGGAGGAGGAGGCCGCCGGCTGGAAGATGCTGCATGAGCAGAGCAGTGCCTCGGCGATGACGCTGACAGCGGTCGTCGAGTAACTGATGGGTGACTTGAGGAAGCTCCAGATCAAGCGCGAGCAGGAGGTGGAGGAATCCGTGGCGGCTTTCAAGCAAAGTCGTGAGGAATTGAAGAAGGAGCTGGATGATGTCATCGCCCGGCGATCCATCGATAAGTAGAGACAGTAGCGACCCAGATCGTTGTGTGCGATTTCATTCTTCTCTTCCCCCTGTGTCTTCCGGGCTTTGCCGCATGTAGCATTTTAAATTATCCGGAATATGTAAGACAATTATTATCTGCGCCATTGTAAATTTGTCGTCGTATTATCCGTTGCCATTTTATTTGTCGTCTTATTATCCGTTGCCCTATGTGGCAATTTAAATTAGGCCTGAATACGAGTTGAAAACATGAACAAAGCAAATGCTGCCATGGGATCACAAGCAAACACCCTCCGACCAGGTGCTTTAATTAACCCATTAATGGAGAAGTTGTGAGTGAGGTGGGCGGCGACTGGTGGATGGAGGTCAAAGAGCTCGCTTCCCGGTCAGCATGGGCGGCCTTGCTGCTCGCACGTGTCCCGTCGAGCCTGCGAGGTGGACAGGATGCACGCGTCCCGTCAAGCCTGCGCGGCGGACTGCTCGCACGCGTCCCGTCGAGCCTGCACGGCGGACTTCTCGCGCTCGTCCCATCTAATCAAACAGCTGCACGCACGCCATCGAGTATGGTTAAATTTTGACACGGTTCATATAATACAACCGTTTGCGATATTAACATGTCAGCTATTTGTTTCAAAAGGACTTCGTTGGCTATTAATGTGTGCGCCTTGTCTCAAACTGGACGATTTTTTTACCACGACATATATGTGCCATGTCATGAAACCATGCCAAGTTTCATGTTTTTTGGGTGAGTTTTCAATTTATTGGGATTTAAAAACCGAGATTCTCAATGTTTCAGGATGACGAGAAGTTTGTAATTCATTCCCATTCCTTAAATGAGACCTAAACATGCACCCAATGACACATGTACGATTTCCCACCCATTTTGCTTCACTGGAGCATGTGCTTGTAGTTCAAATTTGAATTATGGACTACATTAAATGCCTAGAAAACTTAATTAATATATACAATGGCCAAACGAACCCTGAACAGTTTCAAATTTCAGCACGACACTCCTGTTATTCTAAGTTGCCTGTAGAAAACAAAGTTCAAGGCGAGAAGAGGTAGCGATTATCGTTTTGCCCACAAGAGGGGCATGTTTCCCTACCGGAACCACGAGGGTTGCGAGAAGCTTCGGTTTGTAAGAGGCTTGTAATATAGCTTCGCCCAAATTGGACAATTATATGTGCCATGTAGTGACACCATGCCATGTTTCATGATTTCCTGGTGAGTTTTGGATTTACAGAGATTTAAAATCCGAGATTCGCAATGTTTGTGGCCAAGCCAGGACGGCGAGACGGTTGAATTCATTCCCATTCGTTCCATGGGACCTAAACATGCACCCCCAAGGACACATGTACGTTTTTTCTAGCCATTTTGGTGCACTGGAGCATGTATTTGTAGTTCGGATTTGAATTACGGACATTAAATGCCTAGAAAACTCAATTATTGAATAAAAAAGGTCAAACGAACCCTGAATAATTTCAAAGTTCAGCACGAATCTCCCGTTGTTCCGTGTTGCATGTAGAAGAAAATACAAGGCTAGAAGAGGGAGCGATTATCGTTTCGCCCACAAGGGGACACGTTTCCCTATCAGAACCACGAGGGTTCTTGCGACAGGCTCCGGTTTGTAAGAGGTTTGTCATAAAGCTTGCCCAAATTGGCAATGTTTTTACCACGACATATATGTGCCATGACGTGACACCATGCCACCTTTGATGACTTTCTCGTGAGTTTTGGATTTATGGGGATTTAAAAACCGAGATTCCAAATGTTTGAGGATGAGCCAGGACGCCGATACGGTTGTAATTCATTCCCATTCCTGGCATGGGACCTAAACATGCACCCAAGGACACATGTATAAATTTTCTAGCCATTTTGGTGAACTGAAGCATGTATTTGAAGTTCATATTTGAATTATGGACATTAAATGCCTAGGAAACTCAATTAGTGTATAAAAAGGCCAAACGAACCCTAAATAAGTTTAAATTTTAGCACGGATATCCTGTCGTTCCATGTTGCCCGTAGAAGAAAATACAAGGCGAAAAGAGGCAGTGATTACATTTCGCCCACAAGAGGAACACGTTTCCCTATCAGAACCACGAGGCTTCTTTGAGAGAAGCTCTGGTTTGTAAGAGGTTTGTAATAAAGCTTGGCCCAAATTGGACAATGTTTTTACCACGACATATATGTGCCATGACGTGACACCATGCCAACTTTCATGACTTTCTAGTGAGTTTAGGATTTACGGGGATTTAAAAATCGAGATTCCAAATGTTTGAGGACGAGCCAGGACGTCGGTGCAGTTGTAATTCGTTCCCATTCCTGGCATGGGACCTAAACATGCACCCAAGGACACATGTATAATTTTTCTAGCCATTTTGGTGAACTGGAGCATGTATTTGAAGTTTAGATTTGAATTATGGACATTAAATGCCTAGGAAACTCAATTAGTGTATAAAAAGGCCAAACAAACCCTGAAAAAGTTTAAATTTCAGCACGGATATCCTGTCGTTCCATGTTGCCCGTAAAAGAAAATACAAGGCAAAAAGAGGCAGTGATTATCGTTTCGCCCACATGGGGGACACGTTTCCCTATCGGAACCACGAGGCTTCTTTGAGAGAAGCTCCAGTTTGTAGGAGGCTTGTAATAAAACTTGCACCAAAATGGACGAAAAAAATTCCTCGACATATATGTGCCATGTCGTGACACCATGCCAAGTTTCACGATTTTCGGGTGAGTTTTGGATTTATGGGGATTTAAAAACCGAGATTCTTCTCACGAAATGTTTTCAAATAGCACACGGTTCACTCACAAAAGCCATGTGCCTCCAACTCTACCAACCCCAGACGGGAATATTGATTGCGATTTAGCCGCACCTGAGCCCACAATTGCTGCCTCTACTCCGCCTACTTCTTGTGCCGACTTCGCCAGCCTCGCGGACGGAGAGTTGGCGTGGCGTAAAGTGAAGATTGGGGGGAATAGAGCGAAATCCCCATCTGGGGTATTCCGAAGGTGTAACCTAGGCAACGAAAAAGGGGCCCGATACTTCAACTAAAGGAGCAACCTGTTGGTTCCAAACCATGGCCGATGCCCCCCCTTCCCCTGCTGCGTGCGCGATCTGAGTCGTGTGTTCTGATTGGCCAGAACCCAAACCCCACGGATCATACGTCTGCACCGTTGGATGCTCCCAGATTGAACGGGAATCCTCAGCCCTTTCGATAGCACATGGGTAAGCATTGTGCGCATGCGTCGTGCTAGCTGACGCTTCCTTCTCTACTAAGTTTTCTATATTAATGTTGTTATATATCCAAACAGGCTACCGTTTCCTGCCACTCCTCTCATCGGTTTCCCGCCTCTTCTCCCATCGTTTTCCCGCTACTAGTGTCAGTGCTCATTGAAGGCTAGGCGGTGACACACCGACCATGTAAATATCGCACACAATTTCTAAAAGCACAAATGTGTGTGATAAGAGGGAGTAGGTCCCATAGGGTGACCAGCGTGAAACACGTTAAAGGCAAGGAGGCAATTCCTATCAGCAAGGTGCGGCTTCCCATCCGCTAGTCTAGTCGAATAGAACGCAGAAGTTAAGCGTGCTCGGGCTGGAGTAGCCCAAGGATGGGTGACCAAGCTTCATTTAAATGCTATGACACGGTCATTATAGAGATAAAGGATCTTTGTTTTGCTAATTTGTAGACTATGTTTTTATTGATTATTTTTTGCTCTAAAAAATTAAAGAATGATTGACTCTATAGTGACCTGTCATGGCGATTATATAAACCTTTTTCAGGAAGCATGCAGGGTATAGGGGGCAGGGTGTTCTGATCGAGCATGTTTCCCTTGTGCGGTTTATAGACGCTGCACATATCTGTGGGCTCCCCGAGGTATATATATTATCCTTTACCGACAATGAGGGGTGCCCACACAATCTATCCCTTTGACGCAACAACGAGAAGGGTTTGACCATGATGGTTTCCTATTGCTATGTGTGCCATGTTAGACCAAATAAAGTTTGAGCGGATGCGTTGGACGACCCCCCCCCCCGGCCGCCTCGAAGTTGGGAAACCGACATCGTACGTATTGAACCATGCTTGGGGTCGGGTATGGCGTTCGGTTTGTAATGTAGTTGGTGGCCCATCGAAGTTGTGCATTCGGGATTTAAACACATCACACACCACCGTACCCATACATATTTTCGGGCCGCATGCAGTGTATACGGGGTCTTCTGATCGACCACGTCTCCCTTGTGCGGTTTTTTGTGACGACACACATATCTGTGGGCTCCCCGAGTGTATATATATCATCCCTTTGACCGATAACGAGGGGTATGTGTTGGCCATGAATGGATTCCTCCTAGTTCGTGTTAGGGCCGGTCACCATCACATGTCGTTCAACCAAAGCTCGAGCTCATGCATTGTCAGGATTCCCTCCCACATGCTCGGATTGCTGGGTTCGACCTACATCGTACCCTGCGTATCTCGTCCTTAACTACCTGGCCTTCATGGTTGTTGTCTGTATCGAGAGGTAGGCACCACATCTAAATTGTATAGTATTCTATATTGAAAACACACATCACCCCTTCCAACGTACATCATTTTGGGCCGCATGCAAGAGGTGCTGGTTTTGTGGTCCCTCTCGTGCGATTTTTATGATGGTTCAATCAATTGGCCCAAGCGGTTTATCGACAACAACAGTTATCGTTTGACCAAATGATAGATTCACTGGTCCGTCTTATGGTAGGTCATGGCTACATGCGTGTATGACCAAAGTATCATTACGTGCATCCGCCCCGCTGACACAAAGTGGGAGGTGGTGGGTCAAGCACCCTAGCTAGCTACGACATTATGTCATTATAGATATATCCAAGGGTGCTTTCGGGTTTGCGAGGCAGGTGCCACCAAAGTTGTGCATTGTGTATTTAAAGTTTTAAACATCACACCCAATATTCCTACATATATTTGGCCACTTCCAGGTGGTTCTTGACTTCTGGCCCCTCTCATCGATCTTCGACGACGCGCCCAACCGTGGGCCCGCGCGGTCAAAGTTATGCATTGGAATTTTGAACATCATAGATCACCCTTTTCACTCATATATATTTGGGCCACATGCTGGTGTGGCTGTCTTCTGACCCTCTCTATCATTTTTTTTGCTGCAAAGACTCTGATGACGCTCAACGGACACGGGTATAATGTCTTAACCGTGTGCGATGCAAGTGCGCTGTGAATCACCATGACTGTGCAATCACGAGCAAAGGTGGAGGTACTGGCTCAACCGTGTGCGATGCAAGTGCGCTGTAAAATCACCACGACTGTGCAAGCGCGAGCAAAGGGTGGAGGTACTGGCTTAACCATGTGCGATGCAAGTGCGCTGTAAAATCACCACCTGCGCAAGCTAAAGGTGGGTAGTTTATTTAGAAATTAGGACGAACCGTGTGTGATAGACCTACTAACTAGAAATATAAAAACAAACTACCCGCCTTGAGCGTTGCAAAAATCGGCGGTTCCGCCTCTTTTCCTTATTATCATACACGCATATTCTTATTGGACCGTGCGCGATCTTGGGCACTCCCGCCCCGCATCAACCTTTACCCAAATTTTAGGTGCCGTTGTACTTCAACCATCACCCACACTCCTCCAGCACCGACCTTATAGTAAAATTGCAGTAGCCGATGCATTTGAACCATCGCCCTCTCTCGTCCACCACCATCTCCACCCACCATTACCAAAATTTTCAGTAGCCGCGGTGTATCCTCAAACACCACCCCCCCCCTCCACAGTCCCCCACCCAGCCCCCTCCCCCCTCGATCCCTAGCTCGCGTCCGCCGCCGGCGCTGCCGCCAACCCCTACCGGTCTGCCCGTTCCTCCTAGCTTAGATAATAAAGTTCAGGTTACCCAGCGATTCCCATACCGTCGCCCCACTCCCTTGAGTTTTTAGATGAGGCCTGCGGTGTTCCTCCCCGCCAGATCCACATCCCCTGCTCTAGAATGTCGCATCCTAAGCTCGACCACGTATCCCGGGGAGCCTGACGAGCGTTCGGCCAAGAAGAGGTTTATCATGGCCTCTTTGGCGGACAATGGCGAGTTGGCCGCCGTTCGCCCCGACCTGTCGATCCCGGAGCAACACGTCACTGTGGAAGCCGGCGAAGACATTGACTACGTTGCCATGCCAAAGGCTTCATGTCAGCGGGCTAGCGTATTACTGTATCTCGGGAAAGCTGGCTACAACATCAAGCTCATCGACAGCGACGGCTTCACGCGAGCCATGTCACAGGTTAAGTGGTCCATCCCCAATCCCTCTGGTTCAACCACAGTCGATCTCTTCGATGGCCCTGCCGTTGATCTCCTCCGCCAAGCGGTCAAGGATTTGCGATCCTTGTACGCCATCGAGCCCATTTTGTCATTTCTGAAGGACACGTTCTACGGCGGCGGCTTGGGATCCTCAATTGCCAAGTCAGATGTCATCAACCACGACCACGACCACGACCACGAGGAGGGCACCCACAAAGGTTCTTCCAAGGTGAAACAGCCCATCTGTGACATCATAGAGCGCACCATGGGTCTGTGCACTTCCAGCTGGAAGGATCCCGTCCATGACATGTGAGGCAACATCCTATCAGCAAATCTTACCTTTTCTAGCTTGCCAACCCGTACCCTTTGTTGTAGTAGCATTTGCCGTGCGGTGCTTTAAGTGTGTCATGTTTAATTATTTCAGTTATGCAAAAATGTATTGTTCAATAGGGCTATGTGATGTTTAAGTATGAATTGTCCACTTCAGTTTCACGAATGGCTATATTTGGTTGTTTATAGTGAGTAGATGCCTTGTTTATTTGTATTTGGTTGTTAGGTTGGTTGTAGTGAGCATTTTTCTAGTTATCGAGCAGATGCCTTGTTTATATGTATTTGGTTCTTAGGTTGGTTGTAGTGAGCATTTGTCCAGTTATCAAGCAGATGCCTTGTTTATCTGTATTTGGTTGTTAGGTTGGTTGCAGTGAGCATTTGTCCAGTTTTCAAGCAGATGCCTTATTTATCTGTATTTGCTTGTTAGGTTGGTTGAAGTGAGCATTTGTCCAGTTGTCAAGCATATGCCCTGTTTATCTGTATTTGCTTGTTAGGTTGGTTGAAGTGAGACTCTGTCCAGTTTTCAATGGCTATATTTGGTTGTTATACTGATCATTTATGCCTTGTTTATTTCAGTCATTCACAATGTGATGTTCATTATGTGCAAGTCGGAACTGTGCCGCTCGACTGCATCAATACCAGTTTGAACGGCTATATTTGGTTCCAGTTATGCCTGGTGTAGTTAACACATGCCCTTTATTTCAGTTTTACACATTTATCCAGTGTGATGTTTAAGCATTACTACGTTCTATTCATTTTCAACAATACCAGTTTGAATTGCAATATTTGATGGCTACTAAGCCTGTTGTTGGTAACATTGCCTTCCATTTTATATCAGCTTTAATAGCATGCTGAAACCAACACATTCAAGCTATCATTTGGAGATGATGTTGTTTACCTTTGCTATATTTGTTTGATGTTAAGGTTGCTGTACTTATCATTCCTTTCCACTACTTATGCAGGACAACAACGGGAGTGGCCACCATTTTCCGCCGAGGTTAATTTCATCCCTCGGCTTGTACTCCCCCCGTCGTTCCATAATGTAGTGCATATAGATCCAGGCCCGGACACTTGTTAGCTTCTAATATTGACTTGTTGCTTGTAGGTGCATATGCCCTTGGCAAGGATCCACGCATCGACCATTTTTGCGTATGAGGCAATGAGATATTCATGAACAAGCATCAAGTGAGGAAACTAATAAGGATTATTAGCAAAAAGATACGAATGGTGGCAAGCAAATTATTTGTTTATGCTCTATCCAACACAACAGTGAGCTGTAGGATGGTAACTACAAACTCTGCAGCCTTCTGTTTTTACTGCCCATAATGAGTTGTTAGACAACAATGTCTGAATCTTTTTCGTTCGCAGTGGTTCCCGAAGCAGTTCACTCAAGATTACCTCGCAAAGTACATGATTGGTGGACACGCAATGAAGGTTAAAGTATTTCATCCAGACTACAATGAGCATCGAGAAGTCGTAATGAAGACAGTGAAGGATGGACGGGCAGCCATCACAAGGGGTTGGCCTAGAGTCGTGCGCGCATTACGCATGGAGGAGGGCACAATATCGGCATTCCGCTTCACCTTCTCCAGCAACCAGAATGTCTTTCGCCTCTCTCTTTACAGTCTTTAGTACAACTGTGGTTCATCATTCTTTACTTGGTGCTTCTGTAGTTCTTCAGTATATGTACCTGTGCATCGAATTATGCATTCGTGGTTGAACCTATATTTTTAATAAACATGGTTGGATATGAAATAAGTGATTGCCTACTTTCAAATTCAAAACATGTGATTTTTAAATTAGGGATTACACTGCACACGGTTTGCGAAAGCGAAATGTCTGCGATAGACGTGGAGATCAGACACGTTTCTAGGATCCACTACGTGTGCGATCAATCTCCACTGCAGACATGATCAGCCAAGAAAAAACGTGTGCGATTAACAACAGCATCGCACACAGTTCTTTCTTATTAAATGTTTGCGATAGTCACCTTATCACACACGCTTCGAAATTATGGACTGTTTGTGATGTTGTGCGCATCGCAAACATTTGGTCATAGAAGAACGCGTGCGATAGGTCGATCATCCGACGCGGGTACGACGGATGAATCCTGTGGGGTGTATTCAAGCTTCGCATACAGTTTTATAGCGACAACAGTGTGCGCTCTTACATCGAATAGCACACAGTCGAGGAAAAGTAAATGTGTGTGATTGTCTACTTCTACAATCATGAACTATTTGTGATGGGTCGCGCATCGTAAATGTAGCACCACAGAATACCGACTGCGATGGCAATGCGAGCACAAATGAGTAGGGAGTACTGTATATGCATCGAGGCTCCCTATCCCCGACGGTTTCTGGGTCGTGTGGGAAGGACCCCCTTATCGCAGTCACTCACTTGGCGACGGTTCTGAACACCGTCGCAGAAAGGGGTTAAAAACCATTTGTATAGCACCTCGCTGTACCAGTGTGGCTACTACACACATGACATTTGCACACACCAAAGTAAACTATTACATGCATAATTACATAGGTGGATACTACACACATGACATTTGCGCACACCAAAGTCAACTATATATTACATGCATAATTAACTAGGATAAACGATCATCTGATCATCATCTACTTCTTGTGACGCTTGCCGCTACTGCTCTGCTTGTGGCTCGATCCGGCCTCGTCGATTTCGGTAACGAGGCACTTCCTCATGTCAACGATCCGCCTGTGCATCTCGTAGCATGTGTACACGCTCTTGCCCGCGAACCTGAGGTTAGGTTCATCCAGTTGCCGCATCTAGGCCCCGTGCCATGATACGGGACTTGTTCTCTTGGCATCCTGCTTCTTCTTTTCGTAGTAGGGGTCGATGGTGGCCGAGGTGAGTTCAACCAGGGAGTCCTTCTTCATGCTTCCCCAGACCCTGTAGTGCTCACGGATTTTGACAAGGTTCTTGCAGGCCAAGCCCGTAACCCTGAGCGCTTTTACATCGTCGGTGGTTTCCACTGTAGCGAACTTTTAGTCGGTGTTGTTGACAAACCTGGCGAAACGGTTGCAAGGCTCTCTGGCCATGCAGTAGTGGTAGATGAGGACATGATGGCGCATGCACCATTGGGCGATGGCAACCTTCTGATCTTTGCCGGGAAGACCGGCGGTGTACTGGAGGTCGATGCCGACCACCTTGTACTTGTCTCCAGCAAGCAACTGCTCCACGGTGTTGATGTAGTCCTCCACCACAGCCGGGTCGATGGTGTACACCACCGTGAGATCCGTCTCCCTCGCGTGGGTCTTGACTTTATGCTCGCCGAACTCCATTGGAGTGCCGCTAGATATCCTCTCTGTATGTGTCGTCGTGGGTGTGCTTGTTGTGTTGTGGGGCGAGATCAAAAGGTTGAAGAGACTAAGGTTATAATGGCCCCGGGAATTAATGGGGAAACCGGACGGACTGGAATATCCGCACGCCCGGATGGCAGTTCTAATTTGCAGCACGTAACTCCATCGTGCCGCACACAACAACATGCATATGGGCCCCCAACGTGATCGTGCGCAAGCCCCAACTACTGGCAGAGCGCGCGCGCACGGATGCGAGCAGAGCGCTCCACGGTGCCTCAACGGCGAGCAACCACATATATGCATATAGCAGTTGAACATGCAAGGAAAAGCTATCCACAAGCCGAGCGCGTGGAGGTACGCGAGCAGAGCGCGCCGATGGACACCAGAGCGCACCGACAGACACGAGCAGAGCGCGCCGTGGCGCCTAACAGCGAGCACAGCGCGCTGCGGCGCCTAACAACGAGCAAAGCGCGCCGAGCGACGTGAGCAGAGGCCGGCGCAGTGATACGTGGCAAATAAGATGAACTGTGCGAGTGATGGCGGAGACATCAAGCACGAATCAGATTAGAGTTGCGTGTGCGATACGTGGCATACAATTGATCCATCCGAGCTGTTTGTGATGGAATAAGCCGTGTGTGTTGTGAGCAAACGCTTGCTGGTATATAACCGTTTGCGTTTGATGAATTCATCACCGACGGGTTACCTAGTGTGGTCCGTGTGCGATGTGATATGCTCTGTCTGCAGAACATCTATGCTCTGTGTACAGAAGAACAACATATATATATATATACTTGTAACAGGGCATGATTGTAAGACCAAATTAAACATCCAATTACGTTATACAACCAATACCATAAATATTGCAAGGTTCAAATTCCAGCATTACAAGGCCCAAATTCAAGGATTACAAGGTTCAAACTATTCAGATACATAAAATTCATCTTCTTCAGAATCCTTTTCATGCATTATTGCTGCGAAAGGATCAGCCACTGAGAAGTCATATAGCGGCTCGATACAGTGACTTCCGAATAATATGTCATATGAAGTTACAAACTGAAATTCAGCTTGTGCAGAGCCTTTTCCATTCAGCTGTAGATGCCTGCGCTCTTTAGCAATCCATTCACTTTTGCACAGTAAATATAGGGCAAACCTCATTATCTTGAGCAACCTTGCTTTCTCAACAAAGAACCTGGCAAATTTAATTTTTGGTGTGGTGCCTCGGTACTCGTTAAAAGTAATTTCTGTGAGATGAAGATCAAGGCATTCAATGGGATTGTTATATTCCCCAACATTTTCTACTTTCGGGCCTGCTAGTATCTACAAACGAAGACAACATATTAGTGCATAGCTGTAGATTTGAACACTTCGGGCCTTTTTGATTTGGAGGATTTCTAAAATACACGAAAAGAGTGAAATGCCACCTTCAATCTTTCATGATAAACTTTTATCACGAAAGCATGTCTGGCGAAGGAATAAAACACGTACAACACTAGCATCTCAAAAAAAAATATGTATTGAAATCTTTCAAATTTCCTTTAGAAATCATTCTACATTTTTCATTGTAATCATGGGTAAAAGTAACAAAAAATTGAGCTCCATTGTGGTTAAGAATTAACAGGAAAGGAGCATCACCTTGATGTATAGCTTCTCCGTGCAAGGAAAGCATCTAAGGAATCTAACAACTTCATCCAGATCGGGGCCGACAGATTGTAGTGCCAAGATCTTCACTATGTGCAGAGGCCGGGTCAAGCTTGTGGGAATCATTTTCTGGATGACAGGAGAACATATAGATCAACAACAATTAGATAAAATGTGTTCTCCAATAATATATAAGAAGGAGAAGAAGAAGACTGTTGTACCTGAACGGATAATGATCCAGTAACAAGTTCGTAGAATTCAGCACACGAATAGCCCAGCACTGTCAATTTCGGTGCGTGAATGACCCTGATTCTTGCTGGAACTAATTTATCAAGTACATACAATCTCTCGAGGAAAGGTGCATTCTCAATGACAATATCGTGAAACACCTCAACTGACAGCCTTGGGCGGCGCCAGCAATGCACATAAATCGCACGGACATTCGTCCAGGTGATGTGGAGGCTACTGAACCCATCCATCGCATGAAGACGAAGGTACTTGAGCACTGTACAACTGACCAGCAGGCGCTCCAAATCCTCCTCCGAGATGCGGACAGCAATGAGCTTGAGGTGCTTAAGTTTAGGGAGATGAAGAGCGCGCGCGGCATCGACCCGGGGGAAAATGCACCGCCTGAATGTAGCGCGGCGCAGCGTGGGCGCGAGGCGGAGCATGGACGGCGGCAACAAGCAAGGATGTCTAGCATGAAGGTTGAGCTCCTCGAGCCGATCTAGGGCTGGGGATAGGAACCAGTAGTGCAACCTGGGTTCGGTCTTGTTGTGGGGATTGAGCCTGCCTATAGCAAGGCGTCTGACTAGCCCAGGGTGCATGGCGAGGATGTGGGACAATTCATCCAGGCGTTGCTGCTCCCCGCTGCAGAACTCGTGGTCGACGATGATGTCCAGGGGGTGGTGTGCCAGAGGGGACGCCACCACCACGAGAGGACAGTGGTTCGCACGCCATATTTGATGCGGAGGTGGGATATGATGGTTACCAACATCTCGTCGGGGAGGCAGCTGATGAAGTCCATGTTCGCCGGAGGCTCTTGCGGTTCTGGTCGTGGAGGCTTGCTTGTTGATCGGCTCGTCCTTCATCTCGCGGCAGGCGGCGATCCTTGGCGGCAGTGCTTGTAGATGAGAACGGAGGACTGTTCTACGTACCTTCCCGAGGCGGCCGAAACAAAAGTCCAAAACCAGCAATAAATTGCAGCGCTCGCGGCGTGCGCGGCGGACTGCTCACAGTCATCCCGTCTAATCAAACAGCTGCCCGCGGTAGTAAATGGTTAGTTGAACACCCACGATTGAACTAATATGACCGTTTGCGATAATAACATGGTGGCTATTTGTTAAAAATGCTTAGGAAAATCAATGTATAAAAAGGCGAAACGAACCCTGAATAATTTCGTATGTTTAGCACAATTGCATGTTGCCTCTGTAAAATAAATCAAGGCGGGAAGATACATCGTATGTTGTTTCGCACACAGATCATGTGACCAAGTTCCCTCTCATAACCATGAGGCTTCTTGATAGAAGCTCCGGTTTGTATGAAAGAAAATATGGGTCAAAGCGTAGTTGAAAAGGGCAGCAATATCTAACCCCAGCTTACAGAAGGTACAAAAGCACGGTGATTAATTGTTCATCAGGTTTACAGAAAATCCAGATTGAACAGGACAATAACAACTAACTCAACCAAAGTTTTCAGCAGTCACAATCAAATGGATCGGTCTGATCCATAAAATCAAGATCCTGGACCAGAAAATCTACTGGTACATGAAGACAAATTGTTGTAAATAGAAGCCGAGCACGTTCAGAAGCCCTTTTGTCCATCTGAAACTTCTTTTTATGCTCTTCAACGTGTCCATCCGTGAGAAAGTTATTGTTAAAAAACTTAATCCTCATGGACAATAATACTCTCGCATTCAACAGGAAGAATGTGACAAAGCTAATGTTTGCATGGTTGGATGCATATCCTTCCAGCGTTATTGTCCTCAAATGAATGTCATGAGAACTGAGAAAATCCCGGTGCTTCTTATGCCACCGATTGGTTATAACTTTTTGTCCATGTCCTTTAGACTAAATAGACATGAAGACTGAAAACAGTTAATGTCTAAAAAAATAGTACAACTGAACGATTAGTTCTAGTAAAGTATATCAATGTGCTTGATATCATCACCTCTATACACAAATTCTCCAGACATGGAAAGCATCGCAACAAGCCAATAATCATGTTCAGATCAAAACACCACGTACTGATATGTAAGGTCTTGACACAATCCAGCACCATTGATAGGGTGCCCATGGACAAACTCTTTATTGAACATAGAACATAATATTAGTACCAAAAGCGCACTCCAAGATTATATAAAGATTATGCGCACAAATGAAAAATGCAGCTTATGATTACGAAAGTGTTGATGATATAAAACTTACGCACGCAAATGAAAAATGTAGCTTATGATTACAAAAGTGTTGATGATAATATACAGTACCTGAATAAGTGTGGATCCAACCACCATCTTGTAACCTTCAAACAGATCAGGAATTACACCTAAGGTCTCTAGTTTAGGTGCAGAGACCATAGTTATTTGCGAAGGTGCATAACGATAATCAAGGAGCAGCCTTTGGAGTGAAGGGGTGTCTTTGTTGATGAGCTCCTCTCCTTTAAAGCAAATTCCAATGCTTACAAGGTGAGGCGACTTTATTTGGAGACAATGGATACTGATTTCTTTTCCAAAAACAAGCAGCAAGCGCTCCAGGGCAGGGCAGCAGGAGTGGATGATGCAGTGCAGTGAGGCCTCCGACAGATCGACCACCACAAGCGCGAGTTTTTTTAGCAGTGGGAGTCGAAGCATTTGTACCAGATTGTCTGGTAGATGACACCGGGCCAGGGTGGTGGTGTGGAGAGAGGAGGAAAACCATGAGATGGACACTGGTGGTGAGGGCACAGCTACAACGCTTGGTGGACATCTATTTGCATAGTAATGGTAGAACTCAAGATGTTGGAGTTTTTCGAATTGACGGAATGTTAGCCAGGCGTTCACCATGCAGGGTATGTGCAGCAGGCAGCATGCCGGGATGCATAGGCATTGAACGGAGCCCTGGTGGGAGGAGATGATGGCTCCATGGAGTTCAAAATCATGAACGACAGATAGCCGGCGACAGTCGAGATTAAGAGGTGCGGCATGCCACAGAGTGTGCCACCGAGATGCGAGGACCTGTGTGCGGCAGCCATCCTTGGTGGGGAGAAGGAAGATGATCTCCCCAAGGATGGCATCCGGGAGATCGCTGATGCGGTCCGCCCGATATTCTACGGGTTCCTCAGATCCAGGGGGCGTGGCCGCTTCTGCTCGCGCTGCCGGGTGCAGGATCTACAACCGGCGGCGCCGCTGGCCGGAGCCTCATCTATGTACATAGTAATCTGGAAGAAAAAAAGGCAGAAACATACATGTAGGACATTCAAAATCAATTTTCAAGATCTGGAAGAAAAAAAGGGCACAAACATATATGTAGGACATTCAAAATCAATTCTCAAGATCTGGCTACAAATTATTAGCACGCACGCTAACCCTAGTCAGATTATTAGCAAAAAAATCATTTGTACAGAACAAACAATTAATCACTAACCATAGATACCATTCAAACAATCAATACACTACACGGATCTAACGAATCTTACTCTGATTTCATGGACTGGGTGAACATAACCAAGGGTTTCTGTTCCCAACAAAGGGGGGGGGGGACTAACCGGTTTTCCGTCGGAGTCATTGCCGGAGTAGCTGTGGACCTCCGGCTCCGGCTGGGGAGGCACGACGACGGTGACGAAGTCAAGGTCGCGCTACTACCCGCGCGAGACTCATCGACAATGACATCAACCTCTGCGCCCAGCTTCATGCGTTGCGCGGGTGCTTCACCAGCCCCGGCGTCGCCACTCCCACCGATGGCGCGCTTCGGCAAAATCCTAATACACTCCATGCGGCGGTGACAACTGTGGACGGGGTGTGCGGCCGCCTATTATGACCAGCGGATCGGGCGCACCATTAATATGGAGCAGTGGGAGCGAGGTGGGCGGCAGTCAAAGGGCTGCCTCGCCTCCTGATGAGCCTACGCATCGAACTGCTGGCACGGCTACCGTCATTTCATACATCTACTAGCACGCCCCATGGTGAGTGCGTAGTGAACACGCGCATGCCTCGGCCTCCCGGTCTGCCTGCTAGCATGCGTCTCGTCAACTCACGCATGCTCGTACGGCACACGGGACGCGTGCACGGCACGTATTATATTGATTTCTCCTTTTTGATGATTAATTCTGCCGCTTTATTGCTTAACCGAAGCACGACACTTACATTGTTGGTCTAACACACACGGTTCGAATAAAGAGTTCGTTTGCGATATTGGTTGATAATTATTTATAATTGCCTGTATGAAAGAAGATTATATCAAAACTTGTCTCAAATTTGAAAAAATAATAATATCACAGTCTATTGTTGTCCATATGACACCATGATAAGTTTCATGAATTTCAACTTAGTTTTGGATTTATTCGATTTTAAAATCAAGATTCTCGATGTTACAAATTTCTTGCATGGGGACTAAACATTCACCCAGGGACACGTACACATATGATTTTGCAATCCATTTTCATGCACTATCACGGGTCTCATGTAGATCAAATTTGATTTTTGCACATTTAAATCCCTGGGAAATCAATCAATGTATAAAAAACAGACAAATGTTATCTATTTTTTTTTCAATTTTCAACACTAAACTCCTTTGGTCGCATGTTCGCTGCAGAAAAAGTTTGACATGCATCTTTGGCCACATGCACGCGGTGGTCCTAGGACACTCACTCGCATGGGCCCGCGAGGTCACCGTCCAGAACTATGACATGCGATGAGAGAGGTTAATTTGACCAACAAGGATGGTCATTTTTTGGTTTTTGTTATACGTACGGTAGGAGTATATATATAGTACGCGTTGAAGAGGGTGGCCGGGGGCAATACTACGCGTCATATAGGACACTCACTCGCGTGCGATGCTTCCATCCGTGGGCCAGCGAGGTTGTCCTCCATCACTTTGACCCAACAAGGAGGTTTCTTTTTGGGTTGTGTTGCGGTAGGAGTATATAGTACATGTCGAAGAGGGGAGGAGGGGGCTGGGGCAGCACATACTACACACACGTCATGAATCGATCTCGCTTCGTGTGGGGACTTTTCGGTTTCCAAGGCAGGTGCCGCAAAGAAGTTGTGCATATTGGGTATTAAAAACATCACCAACACATTGGGCCACGTGCAGACGATGGTTGTCACTCATTTGCCTGCGACTCTTCCCTCCATGGGCCCGCGAGGTCGTCGTCCATCTAATATATGACACAACGAGAAAGGTAATTTGACGAACAAGGAGGATTATTTTTGGACTGTGTTACGGTACGTAGGTGTATATATTACGCGTCGAAGAGGGGAGGGGGGCAACATATATATACTACGTGTCATGAACCTCGGTTCGTGTGGGGGACTTAAAGGTTTCTGAGGCAGGTGCCACATCAAAGTTCTGCATATATATTAGGTATTCAAACTTCACAACCACACATCTCCATACATGTGTTTGGCCCACAAGCAAGCGATGGCGGTTGTCCTCTAGCACGCACTCACGGGGTTATCGGCGAGATGCTTCGTCCATCGTCTTTGTGTGCCCGCTTGGTCAATCACTTCGACCGACAGTGATAGAGGTTAATTTGACTTATAATTAGGAGGGGATTAAATTTTGGTTCATCTTATACGATTCGGTACATGCAATTATACTTCGCGTGCATTTGTACGCATGAATCCCTCCCACTGGGTCGAAGTGGGGGGGGGGGGGGGGGTAGCACGTGACGCGTCATGAACCAGATCTGTGTGGGGACTGTGCGATTTTTGACGCATGCATGCGCCACATCAAAATGTTGTGCTTTCGGTATTCAAACATATATGCATGCATCACGCATGTCCATACATATGTTTGGGGCACATACATGGAGTGGTTGTCTTTGGACACTCTCCCTCGCTTGGTTATCATCGATGACCTATATATTCGCGGGCCTGCGTTGACGCCCATCACTTCGACCAACAACGTGAGAGAGGTTACCAGGGTGGATTCTTCTTCTCTTGGTTCACGTTACCGTATAGTCGTACCTCGATCATGGTGAGATTCAAGACCTAAGTTCAAGGTCTCGCATACACATGAATCCCTATATATATAGTATACTACGTGTCGTGAACCCTCACTCCATGTGTGTACTTTTTGGTTCCAAAAGCACGCTGCCACATCAAAGTTGTGCATTGGGTATATTCAAACACCACATGACACTTCATACATATGTTTGGGTCACATGCACGCAGTGGTTGTCTTCAGGCACTCCCTCGCGTGGTTATCGGCAACAAGCTAGCCTATTTTGTGGGCCGCGTGTGGAACGTCAATGCATGACTTTGACCCAGCAAACAAGAGAGGTTATACGACCAAGGTGGTGATTCTTCTTGGTCAGTCTTATTACGCCTTGGTGAGATGCCCCTCCCACCGACTCAAAGTGTGTGTGTGTGGGGGGGGGGGCACAGTACTACTTCGTACTAGATGAACCTCCGTGGGGTCGGGGATGTCCGGTTAATTTGCGATGCACATGTGCCACATCAAATTTGTGATTTGGTTATTTAAATATCATACCACATCGTTTTCACACACACACACACATCGGGCCACCCGCAGGTGTGGTTCGTATGTGGTCTCACCCATCTAATGCCAGAAGAACACATCTATGGGCCAGCACATGATCCACATTTGATCGGAAGCAAAGGGGGGAGGGGGGTTGACCATGATGTACTCCTTTCGTTTTTGTGTTACGGTAGGGTGAGATGTCAGACCTAGCTATTTGGGGGCATGGTCATAGCTAGGATTCCCCTCCTGACAACACGAAGGTGTGTGTGTGGTGTTTGTGGGGGGGGGGGGGGGGTGGGGGGGATTACGAAAACCAATACAAAATAATAACGTGCGCTTTGTGCAACAGGTGCCACATCAAAGTTGTGCATTGGGTATTTGAACATCAAACCACCCTTTTCATACATATATTTGGTCCACATGCAAGTGTGTTTGTGTTCTGACCCTTTCCTGCATTTTGTTGGCCAAATTTATAAACAGCAAACGAGTTGGATGCAGCAACCGTCTGCGATCGGGTACGAAACAGACACGGTTCCCTAGGACTACCCGCGAGCCGCGCTCCTGCCCCTGTCACCCACATGATCACGGTAGATTGGGCTCCACGAGGCTTCCCTCCCCCTCTCGAAAATATCTAGCCCCTCGCAATCTTGAAAATATCTACCCGTGTAGATGGTTTTTCTGTTTGATAGCACACGATTAGTATGTCTGGACCGTGTGCGATGTCTATTACTCCCGCTCTGCTTCAATCAGTAGATCCAAATTTTCAGTAGCCCCGACATTTTACTCCCGCCTGCATCCCTCGCAATCTCAAAAATATCTGCTCGGCTGGAGTGTTTTTCTGTTTGATAGCACATGATTATTATGTTTTAACCGTGTGTGATGTTCATTACTCCCGCTCCGCTCTGCTTCAATCCCTTGATCCAAATTTTCGGTGGCCCCACCATTTTACTCCCACCTAGTAAAATTTTCAGTACCCGTGGCATTTCCTTAAACACCACCTTGGACCTCCTCCACACACACACCCCAAATCCCCCACTCACACACATACACACCACCCCTCCCTCGCTCCAAACCTAGCTAGGTCGCCGCCGCCGCCACCGCCGCCGCGCCGCCTCCATCGTCAACCTCTGCCGGTCTGCCCGTGCAGTTTACCCACTGATATACATACCCTCGCCGTCCTGAATTTCTTAGATGATGCCTGCAAAATGCCCCCTTTCCCAGAGATCCCCATCCCCACCCCTCCCCCACTCCAGAGCATCACAGCCTAAGCCCGGCTACGCTTCTCGGGGAGCTCGAGGAGCGAATGGCCCAAAAGAGCTTTACCGCGGCCTCTTCACCCGACGTCGGCAAGGTGGCCGCCGAGGAAGCTGACGACAATGACTAGACCTGGATTGAGCCTTTCAATCAGCGGGCTAGAGTATTCTGGCATGTCGCCGGCTACAACATCGAGGTCGTCGACACCGACAGCTTGACGCGGGTTATGTCACAGGTTAAGTTGCCCACCCCCAACCCTTCGGGTTCGACAGCCGTCGATCTCATCGATGGCCCTGCCACTGATCTCTTGCGGTTCGTTATGAACAATTTGCCATCCTTCATTGCCATGGAGCCCCTTTTGTCATTTCTGAAGGACACGTTCTGCGACACTGGCTTGGGATCCTCAGCTAGCAAGTCAGACCTCATCGACAGCGACCACGAGGAGGAGCCAATCTGTGACAAGTGAGGAAACCCATGATTTGTTTTTTAGAACCCCCTTTGTAGTGAGAACCTGTCTAGTATTTATTGCTATATTTGGTTGTTTGCATTACGCCTTGTTTATTTCTACGGTTTATGGTTGTTCGGTTGTTTGTAGTTAGCATATGTCCAGTTTCAATTGCCATCTTTGGTTGTTCGTAGTATGCCTTGTTTATTTTAGCTATTAACAGTGTGATGTTCTATATGTGCTAGTATGAACTTGAAAGTGCAACTAATCCCCGGGAAGTTTTGGTAATTCATAACAACATATAGCTCATTGAACTAATATCCATTCAAGTTGAATATTTCAGAAAGTTCAATGATTGGCATGGCATGGACTAGAGATGTGGACCCCTCAAAATGCTAAGGACAAAGATTGGCAAAAGCTCAAAACTCTTCATTTCTATTTTAGTGATCCAAGATCACATTGAATCCATAGGAAAGCCAATACTATTAAAAGGGGATGAGGTGTTGCTTAATGGTCTACTTGCTCAAAGTGCTTAGTGATATTGCTCCAAAACCCTCAGCCACTTTCTCATTTCCACTTATGTCCAAAACTCCAAGTCAAACTCGGCCCCACCGAAATGACCTATCCGGCGCCACCGAGTTCAGTTGACATAGCCACTGCCAAAAACCCTAGACAATTCGGTCACACCGATACGGATCTCGGTCTCACCGAGATGGCCTTGCAAACTCTCTGTTGCCTGTTGCAATTATTTTCGGTCTCACTGAAATGTGTAATCGGTCCCACCGAGTTTGCTTGACATCCTCTCTGTTGCCTTCTTTCTTCACTTCGGTCTAACCGAGTTGATGCAATCGGTGCCACCGAGTTGATGTTTGCCATATGCCCTAGCACATCGGTCCCACCGAGTTGTTCCAGTCGGTCTCACCGAGATTCCTAACGTTCACATTTTGAACTAAATCGGTCTCACCGAGTTCTTCTATTCGGTCTGACCGAGTTGGGTCAAATGTGTGTAACGGTTGGATTTTGTGTGGAGGCTAAATATACCCCTCCACCCCCTTCTCCATTTGAGAGAGAGCCATCAGAACGTGCCTACACTTCCACTACTCATTTTCTGAGAGAGAACCACCTACTCATGTGTTGAGACCAATATATTCCAATCCTACCACTAGAATCTTGATCTCTAGCCTTCCCCAAGTTGCTTTCCACTCAAATCATCTTTCCACCATAGCCAAATCTGTGAGAAAGAGTTGAGTGTTGGGGAGACTATCATTTGAAGCATAAGAGCAAGGAGTTCATCATCAACATACCATCTATTACCTTTTGGACAGTGGTGTCTCCAAGATTGGTTAGGTGTCGCTTGGGAGCCTCTGACAAGATTGTGGAGTTGAACCAAGAAGTTTGTAAGGGCAAGGAGATCGCCTACTTCATGAAGATCTACCCGAGTGAGGAAAGTCCTTCGTGGGCGATGGCCATGGTGGGATAGACAAGGTTGCTTCTTTGTGGACCCTTCATGGGTGGAGCCCTCCGTGGACTCCTGCAACCGTTACCCTTCGTGGGTTGAAGTCTCCATCAACGTGGACGTACGATAGCACCACCTATCGGAACCACGCCAAAAATCTCCGTGTCTACATTGCGTTTGCCTTCTCCAAACCCTTCCCTTTACCTTCATATGCAATGTTTTACTTTCTGCTGCTACACTCTTAGAATTGCATGTGTAGGTTGATTGCTTGACTTGTACTAGTTGCTAAAATCTGTCAACACTTAAAATTGGGAAAAGGTTAGATTTTTATTTGGTCAAGTAGTCTAATCACCCCCCCCCTCTAGACCTACTTTCGATCCTACAAGTGGTATCAGAGCTTTGGTCTCCATTTGCCTTGATTTCCAATGCTTTGGTGATCATAGCCTTGGCTTCACAACCTAGGAGAGTATGGCGTCTAGCGAGGGAAATTATCACCGTAGAGGTCCTTACTTTGATGGTACTAATTTTGCTAGTTGGAAGCATAAGATGAAAATGCATATTCTTGGTCATAACCCTGCCGTTTGGGCTGTTGTGCATATTGGCTTGCAAGGTGATTTCTTCGAGGATGGAAAAGAACCGGATCGTGAAGCGACAGCGGAAGAAATGAAGATGTTGCAATACAACGTTCAAGCTTGCGATATTCTCTTCAACGGATTGTGCCCCGAAGAATTCAACAAAATCAGCCACCTTGAGAATGCAAAGGAAATTTGGGATACTTTGGTTGATATGCACGAAGGTACCGAGTCCGTCAAGGAATCCAAATTGGATGTGCTTCAAAGTCAACATGACAAGTTCAAAATGAAGGATGGTGAAGGAGTCGCCGAGATGTACTCTAGGCTTGCTCTCATCACAAATGAGATTGCCGGCTTAGGAAGCGAAGAGATGACCGACAAATTCATCATCAAGAAGATCCTAAGAGCCTTGGATGGAAAATATGATACCGTGTGCACCTTGATCCAAATGATGCCCAACTACGAAGATCTCAAGCCAACGGAAGTCATTGGTAGAATTGTTGCTCATGAGATGTCACTCAAGGATAAGGAAGAGCTCCACAACAAGTCTAGTGGTGCTTATAAAGCTTCATGTGATGCTCCTACAACATCAAGTGAGAAACAAGTCTTCAATGAAGAATTGAGCTTAATGGTGAAGAACTTCAACAAATTCTAGAAGAATAGAAGCAAAGAGAGAAGTTCCAAGTCAAGGTCCTACAAAGACAAAAGATCTTCTAGTCGTGATCGAAATTGCTACAATTGTGGAAGACCCGGACACTACTCCAATGAGTGTACGACTCCCTACAAGAAAATAGAAGATTCACCCAAGAGGAGAAGTAAAAGAGATGAATCACCACCAAGAGAGAGAAGGAGTAGAGATGATCGTTATGAACAAAGACCCTCTCATAGAAGTAAGGATTCAGAAAGGAAGGACAAGTCATAATAGAGCTACATAAGGCGAAGACATCAAGCTCGCGTTGGTGAATGGGTATCCGGTTCCGACTCCGACAACTACTCCGAGAGAAGTTATCAATCCGACTCCGAATATACTCAATATGAAGGTGTTGCCGGTCTTGCACTTGTGTCATCCAACTCCTACGACATATTTGACTCACCAAATGAAGGAATTGGAAGATGCTTCATGGCTAAAGACCCTAAGGTATCACACCCCGAGTATGTTGATTTCAATAGTGATGAAGATGATTTGCTAGGTGATGATGATTTACTTGTTGACAACACTAGTGATGAAAACTATGATGAAATTGCTATTAATCATGCTAATCAAGATGAAATGAATGACAATGATAAGAAGGAGATTGAGCGTCTAACTAAAGAACTAAACACTCTTAAGTTAGCTCATGAAACAACTCTAGAGGATCATCAAGAGCTTCTAAGAACTCATGAGAAGCTACGCTTCGAGAAGCTAAATTTAGAGCAAGGGCATGGGTTCCTAAAAGCAATCAATGATGATCTTCAAAAGAAGAGTTCTTCTTACATTGCCAAGCGTTTACTCTTGTCTACTTATATGCCACAAGTAAAATCTAGCAATAAGAGCAAGAAAGATTATTCTTCTAGTAGTAACAATAACAATGTTAAATCCAATATTTTTGCTTCTAGTAGTTCTCTTGATTCCACTAATGATTCTCTTAGCCAAGTTACACTTGATCAAGAAAATAGCTTATTAAAGGGAATTATAGAGAAAGGTGTTTACAAGAGCAAAGAGAGAAGTAAGCAATTTGAGGTAATTGTACGCAACCAAGGAAGGCACCGGAAGAATCAAGGTGTTGGTTTTGAACGAAAGTTCAATGCCAATGGAGTTGAGTGGGAAGAAGATCAATACCCCAAGACGAAGTTTGTTCCTCAACAAGAGAAGTATGACCCCACTTCTTTTAAGGGAACACAAGCTCAAGATGATCTTCCACCACAAGACCACAAGCTAAAAGGCAAGGACAAGCTTCAATAGGAGATTGATTCATTTGAAGAAGATCCTAAGGCCTTGGTCAAGTGGGTTCCCAAGACTACATCAAGTTCTACTTCATCAAGTACGACTACAACTCCAAGGATTCCCATCAAGTTGATGTGGATCCTAAAGAAGAAGAACTAGAGAGTTCTTGAGGGTGACTCCGTCAACATACTTCACTTATATCCATTTTGGCAAGGACAAGTGCAACCAACTTCCATATCTTACACTAGTTCAAAGAGTCACAAACCCTCTTGTTGGTAAGACAAGGGACAAGGTAACCTAATGCTTTCATGGACATCATCATATGTGTGTTTCACTCTATGTCTATGGACATCCTTGTGAGTTCCTTGTTGGACTAACCCGTGTAGGTATTGAAAGTGCAACTCACTCCAATGGACTGCTCCAAATGATCTACATCAACATTGAGCATCCACATCTTCAACACCTACATGAAGTCATCATCGACAAAACCCAAGGTTAGTTCATCCCTCTAAGGGGGGATATCACATCTAGGGGGAGCTTTGCTCTAAGAATTGAGCTAAAGCAACTCTAATGGTGTGAACACAACAATGCTTCATGTAAAAGTGGTAACCCCACTTGTGCTTAAACGATGAGTATGACCTATGATCAAATGTTCTCATTTGACTCCTAAGTCAATATACTCATATATAGATGACCTAGTCATCGCCAATTGCTTGATAGATGCTAGAGTGTTTGTGCATGCTTTGCCACATGTTTTATTATCCATCTTATTGTGTGAGCATGTTGGTTGCATAATTTTCTCCATTCGAGGACATCCATTTGTTGCTTTGATTGTTTGGTTTTTCTTTTTGCCAAATGGATGGACAAGAATTCCTAAGTACTTCCTCTAGCTATCTATGCTTTTTCTCGTCTCAAACTCTATTCATGCTACATCACAAAGTTTGAACAAGTCGAATTCGGACCCTCCGGGTGAGGAGCACTCAGAGCCACCGATCCGTCAAGGGCTTAACCTCCAAAACCTCTTAATGCCTTTCGGTCAGACCAACTCACTCCTATTCATTCTCACCGAAATCATTAAGTTGATCTAGGTTTTCAATCTCGGTGCAACCGATTAGAACCATTCGGTCACACCGAGTTGCA
Organism: Thinopyrum elongatum; assembly: GCA_011799875.1. NCBI lineage: Eukaryota > Viridiplantae > Streptophyta > Magnoliopsida > Poales > Poaceae > Thinopyrum > Thinopyrum elongatum. The sequence continues at coordinate 458,959,046 of CM022302.1, read as the reverse complement.
GCAACTGCTAGCAATTTTGCATCTCGCTGTCACCGAGCAGTTCCACTGGGTCACACCAACATCGCCTGGGTATTTATACTCTACGTACCCGTACGGTTGAAAATCACTTCAACCGCACGAGCCCGCACCCCAGCACTACCGCCCCTGGTCTCCGGATCATCGTCGTCGTCGCCAGTGACCCCCTGCCGCTGGTCTCCGCCGCCGTCAATGGAATCCTCACCGCCATTGCCGCCGTAGCAAATCCGTCGCCAAGTTAGGGTACGGATTTGACCCTTTGTGCTTTCCATAACTCCAATTCTTGCATAAAGCATAATGCCTATGTTCTTTCCAAGCATGAGATTGATCTATCCACCAAAAGAATTCCTTAGAATAGATTTGATGCAAAAACTTAGGGTTAGGTTTCCGCCGAACTCAACTCGGACCGACCGATCTGAGGATCGCAGTCACACCGATTGGCCCTGGCCATTGCACAAGTACAACTCGGTTTGACCGAAGTGTATTGATCGGTGCGACCGAAATCACTTTCTCTGTGAAACCCTAGCATCTCGGAGTCACTGAACTACGTTTTGGTCTGACCGAAACTGTGTGTTTAGACTCTATTAGTGCTTCGGTGTCACCGAGTTTGTCAAATCAGTAGCTCCGAAATGCTTTCTGCAGAAAACTAAAATTAAGTTTTTGTCTCAATATTTTTGCAAAATAAGCTACACTTTGTGATGCTCATCCATTCTATCTATACCCAACTATTCACAGGGTTAGTTTCAGCTATGTCAGAGGGCAGTGATAGCCAGAACAAGTCTGAAGAGCAGGTCAACCTCAGTGAGGGCACCAGTCCCTCAAGCAGCTATGATGAAGGGAGCAGAAGCACTCCCAGCAATTTGCCAAAGGCAGCAACCAGGACAAGGAAGAAGAGAACATCTGAATCTGAGGATGAAGATTTTTTATGGAGGAGGAAGTGACCTCCAAGAAGAAGATACTCAAGAAAGAGTATGCTGCTGCTACTGTCACAAAGCCTGGAATGAAGAAGAAGGCTCCTTCTAAGAGAGCTCCAATGTCAAAAGCCGGAGCCTCAACTCAAGAAACCATGGAATTCACTCTTGAACCAAGAGAGGAAGAGGCTGCTAGAGGAAAGAAGAGGAAGGAAAGTGTCAGAAAGATCATTGCCAGAGTGATTGGCAGACCTTCTATGATGAGAGATTCTGATGAAGAAGAGGAGGAGGAAGAGCCTGTTGCACCTCCTGCAAAAACTCTGAAGCTTATGGGGGATGCCATAAGGACTGGGGCTACTTTATCTAAGTCCAAGTCTGCCCCCAAGCCTCCAGCTCAAGCTCAAGCTCCCAAACCATCTGCACCAAAGAGATCAACAAGGAACATTTCTGCTGCTAAGAAGAATAAGGCCCCAGTGCCTGAAGCTCAAGAAGAGGAAGAGCCACTAGTGCTCAAAAAGCTCAAGCCAAAGATTCCAGATCATAGTGATGATCATCCTGTGGCGGAAAATATGAAGCTGAGAAAGGATGCAGGTCTGAGACTTTGGAGACAGACTGATCCCTATGCCACCAGGAGGAGAACTGCTGTGGACTACCGCTTTCACACAAAGGAATAGCGGGATTTCTATGAGACTGTCCTTTTGGACAAGAAGCCCATTGTGTGTGATATGAGATGGGTTGACTGGAAACACATTGATGACAATGAGGACTATTTCCCAGGTGTGCATGAGAGCTTCAGAATGAATGAAGTTGACAAGTTTGTTGGACAGAAGTTGACTAAGTGGAACGATGAGATGATCATGCAATTCTATTCCACTGCTCACTTCTATCCTGATGGAAAGATTGTCTGGATGACTGAAGGTGCAAGGTATCAATCAACTATCTCAGAATGGGCCAAGCTGATCAATGCCCCAGACAAAGAGGAGAATGACACTGATGTATATGCCAAGCCTAGGAAGGATCACAACTCCATGGCCAACATGTACAAGACTATTCCTGATGATGCCCTGGAGACACACAAGCTTGGATCAATATACTATCTGCTGTCTGGTCTGACCACCATCAACACTATCTTGAGGCACACTCTTTTCCCCAAGTCAGGAGATCATAGAATGATCCATGGTCACTCAACCAATTTGCTTCACATGTTTGATGTACCTCAGAAGTTCAAGGTGATGAGCTTGATTGTTGAGACTATGAAGAGAACAGCTGCTGATCAGAAGAGATCTTGTGGATATGCGCCTCACATTCAAATGTTGATCAACTCCATGATGGGAACTAGGACATATCTTCTTGATAAAGAGCATCTTCCCTTGAGGCCAGATTTTGAGGACAATGAGGTTATCATGGATGCATCACATACTACTTCAGTTGAAGCCCAGGAGAAGAGAGAGAAAGCAAAGGATGCAAAAGCAGCAAAGACAGCCAGTGCACCAAATGCTTCCATAGTGATGCTCAAGACCAAGCAAGATCAACTCAGTTATCTGCTTGAGGCTACAGTGAGAATTGAGAAGGGCTTGGCCACCCTGACTCAAAATCAAGAGAGTCTTGAGAGGATCATTGAGACTAAATTCCATGATCTAGATGTTAAGGTCACTGAGATAGAGACCATTGTGGAGAAGCTCCAAGAAGAAGTTGAGGACATGGAGGATAGACCAACCACAGATACATTCTAGAGAGTGACAAGGGCACAAAGGTCATCAGCAGTGCCAGTTGTCAGAGACTCCAGGACTACCATTTCAGCACCTGCAGCAACTGCCATGGTTGTACCTCTAGTGTCGGATTCAGGGCTCCGCTGACCCAAGAAAGGTTCAAACTCCGGGGTGCGTGCGAAGAACTCAATCTCCCCAGTCTGCCAACTCGTCGATCTCACGGCCTAGCTCGATGAACTGGAAAGGAAAGGGACACAGCAGTTTATCCAGGTTCAGGCCACCTTGCGGTGTAAAACCCTACTCCTGCTTTGTGGTGGATTGGCCTCGAGGTGGGTGTCGGTGTCAAAACCGGCAGATCTCGGGTAGGGGGTCCCAAGCTGTGTGTCTGAGGATCGATGGTAACAATGGACAATGGGGACATGATGTTTAGCCAGGTTCGGGCCCTCTTAATGGAGGTAAAACCCTACGTCCTGCTTGATTGTATTCGATGAGTATAGGGGTTACAAGAGTTGATCTACCTCGAGATCATAATGGCTAAACCCTAGTTGTCTAGCCTATGATTATTCTGATTGCCTCTACGGACTAAACCCTCCAATTTATATACACACCGGAGGGGCCTAGGGTTGTACAGAGTCAGTTTACAAAAGAAGGAAATAGTACATCCGGACACCAAACTTGCGGTCCACGCATATAGGAGTCCTACCCGGACACGGAGGATGGTCTTCTGCTTTATCTTCACAGCCCATCAGTCCGGCCCATATCGAATAGACAGGACACCCGAGGACCCCCTAATCCAGGACTCCCTCAGTAGCCCCTAAACCAGTCTTCGATGATGATGAGTTCGGCACGCAGATTATCTTCGGCATTGCAAGGCGGGTTCCTTCCCCCAAAAATTTTAAGTTAGCTCCATGCATAAAGAAACTGTATCCGGCTCTGCATAATCAATACAACCATTAGCCACGAAGGCAAGATGTCAAAATAGGAACTGTGTCTTTTATTGACAGCTTTTTCGGCGAAGCGTCACACTTGACTCTTTAACATTTCGAACCGTTTTCATGCCTCTAGTTTCGCGTTTCGAGGTCTAGCCTTCATTGGCACGTCTTGTCAAAACAGAGATCATGCCCGCCCATTACGGGAATCTCATCAATATGGTTTGGGTAATCCAACCGCACCTTACGCACGATTTCGTTGGGAACAGGCGAGGTTTATGGCTTAGGAGGGCGACGTTTGGTATTTTCATCGTCTATAAAAGGGTAAAAACCTCTCCTTTTTCTTTACGCCTTCCTCTAGCTTCTGTCTCCCAATCTCCAAGCTCCAGCGCCCATAGCTCCAATCTCCTCCACCGCTGCCACCCACCCCAGCAATGGCCGGGTCTGGCTCCAAGGGCAAGTGGGAGGCCTCCACCATCACTGAAAAGGGCGTCAAGGATCTCCGGAGCGTGGGCTATTTGTCCGCGGATATCGCGCATAGGATCCCTGACAAAGATCAGGTTATTCCTACTCTGGAGCCCGATGAGAGGGTCGTCTTCATCCCCCATTTCCTCCAGGGGCTAGGGTTTCCCCTCCACCCCTTCGTCCGGGGTCTTATGTTCTACTACAGGCTAGATTTCCATGATCTAGCCCCAAATTCCTTCCTTCACATATCGGCGTTTATCGTCGTGTGTGAGGCTCTTCTCCGCATCCCCCCACACTTCGGCCTGTGGCTCAAGGTCTTCAATCTGAAGCCGAAGGTGGTCGACGGACAGCATGCGGACTGTGGCGGGGCTATGGTGAGCAAGCTCCCCAACACCGTCTGGCCCAAAGGGGCATTCATAGAGATGGTCAAGGTGTGGCAGCAGGAGTGGTTCTACATCACCGAACCCCGCGACGCAAACTGGGCGGCCACGCCTGACTTCAGATCTGGACCCCCCACGAGACTCACCTCATGGACCGCCAAGGGTCTTGATTGGGGGTCCAAACCGAAGGTGAAGGTGCTCCAAAAACGCATCTCCGACATGTTGGGTGAGAACACTGGTCTGACAAACGTGATTCAAGTGATGCTTTTCCGCCGCATCCTTCCTTGCCAGCTCCGGGCCTCCCCCATGTGGGAGTTCGATCCGGAGAAGCCACGGAACCTGAAGCGCTTCTTTGGCACCATGCACGAAGATATATGGAAGAAGCCCTTCAAGGCTCAGAAAAAGTGGCCAAAGAAGAATGAAGACATCGGGCTCGACATCGAGAACCCAGCCACGGCGGTAAGCATAGTCTTTCTGAAGACCTATCCAATCAATATTTCAGATATGATAGAAATTATATTACCTGCTTTCTTTACAGGCCTGGACGGCAAAGGCGGAGCGGATCAACTGCCCAGCACCGCTGCCTGAGGATCCGTCCATGCCCCAGCTAACAGAGATGCTGGTCCCGGTGCCCTATCAGGCGCCAGAGAAGAAAACTAAGAAGAAGAAAGGCAAGGAGGCCAAGGGCGGCCCCCGACATAAAGGTCCTTCGGAAACAGTGTCCGGAGAGACCGAAGCCCTCTCTTCCCATGAAGGAGATGAGGAAGAAGAGGAGGAGGAGGTGGAGAGCGACTCCCCCCGTAAGGGGAGGAAGAAGAAGAGGGCGCCTCCGAAGACCCAGAGGGGGAGGTGCCCAAGAGAGGGAAGCTGGCCCTTCCGGACAGTTCGGACTCAGAGACCGAACTAGTCCCCAAGAAACCACCTAGGGTGAAGCCCCTGGCCGAATCGTAAGTATTTGGAAACTTACTGTTTATCTTCGGTCTACCTGCTTCCATTATATAAATTATTTTGTTATTTGCCTTTCAGCCCTCCCCGTGAGCTTCCGCAAACCCCATTATCGGAGGGGAACTCTTTGCCACCCGAAATGGTAGAGAGTGACACGCCAACACGAGCCCCCTCGCCTATCATCATGGAGGACACCGAGGTGTCGTCCCAAAGGACCTCTCTTGGCAGAGGGAGGGCGAACGAGGCCGTCGAGAAAGCGCCCGAGGTTAATACCTCGGTCGCCGAAGACCTAGGGGAGGCGACCCCTATGACAACCGACGGTGGGGACCCCCAACAATCCGGGCCACAGCCGGACACCATTCCGGAGACCAACATGGCTCCGGGATTGGATAAGCAGCCTCCTTTGAAAGAGGGGGGAGGAGCATCAGCTCCATCAGTGACCTCCACTAATCCGGAGGTGCCCAACGCTCTGGAGGAAGCACTGTAGCGTGCTTCCATCGTGGCGGAGCACCGCACCCTGATGGGAGCGGTGGTGGAGAAGGTTCAGTCTGCTAAGAGCGGACTGAACGAAGCCTTCACCAGCCTACTGACAAGCTTTGAGGTATGCGACGTAATGTTCTAAAAACGTTTCATATAGAGGAATATACCTGTGTACAGACAGTAGCCCCTGAGGCTCTGTTCGGTTAAAAGAAACCGGAGAGAGGATCCCTATAGTATTCGGGAGAGTTAACCTGCTGTGCTGTTATTGTAACAGGCTTCCCTGTTGGCAGCAACCGCCCAGGCCGCAGAAGTTTCCGAACTCAATCGGAAGCTTCAGGTGGCCAATGAGGAAATCGACCGCATTAATAAGCGGTTCGATGAGACGCAAGGTATGCGTATAATATTAAAAGTTTATTTTGATATCAGAAGTGATATGTATATTTAGAGATTAATTCATAGAATGCCTTGATTATAATCACACCTGGCGCAGCCGAGGTTGAGACCCTCAAAGGCCCCCTTGCCCAGGCCAAAAAAGAGGCGGAGGCGAATAAGGCGGCCGCTGACAAGGCGGCTGCCGAACTGAAGACCGAGCAAGATGCCCACCGCCAACACGAAGCTCGGGTGGCCAAAGTAGAGCAGGAGCTGAAGGATGCCATCAGGAAATACGAAGCTTTGGAGCAGAAGACTTCGGACCAGTCGACCGAGCTGGCCAAGGCTCTCCATGATGCCAAAGAGGCGCGGATCGAGTCCCGGAGTTCTCGTGAAGAGATCCATCAGGCGAGGCAGATAGCGGCTGGTAAGGCCTTTCTTTTGTAGAGTATCTTTGGAGGTCAGAGGTTTGCTTTGCTCACCTGAGTATGGAGTTCTCCAGGCGCGTTTGCGGATCTTCCAAGGAGTGCCGCCGATGCCGCACAGTTCTTCCGAGCCCAGGAGGGGAACTCGACCGAGAAGCTATTTTGGTCGCAATTTCTCGCACCGGAACACCCGACGCCTCTGAACGACCAGCTGAAGCAGCTGACGGAGCTGCATAGGGCGGCAGGTTTGGCCATGAAGGACCTGATAGTCCAGCTCTGGCCGGCCGAGCCAATCCCTAGTATCTACTTCGGTTTGGTGAAGCGGCTTGTTGACGCGCGGCCTCGGATTGATGCATTGAAGCGCTCGGCCTGCATAGAGGGTGCCTGGATGGCCTTCGCCCGTGTCAAGATGCAATCGGCAAAGATGAAGGCCATCGAAGTGGCAACCGCAGGCCCGCCCGAAGGCAAAGATCACCGAAAGCCGGAGAGGTACTTCAATGATGTCCTAGAAGGAGCTCGAGTGATCGTGGGTCAATGCTCTAAGGACTTAATATTTGATTGAGTGTGTTCGGGTTGTACAAACAATGCGATGAACCCATGCTGTTTATATATCTATGTTTGCGCCTTTTCTTTCAAGCGATTTTTCCTCCTGTGCGGCCGTTTATTGTTTTATTTCTGAAACTTGCCAGCCGTCGGCTTCAGCCCCCATGTAGATGCTACAGGGGTGTTCGGCGTAACGTGTGACCACACTTTATCCAACGTCTTGGTCCGTAAAGGAGGTGTCAGCGTGGTGAACCAGGCAATCAGGCTATGCGGCTTTATTACTTTCACTTAGCCATAGGAGTTTGATTGTCGAGCTAAGTACTAGCCCCTGGTGCGTGTGCGGCTATCCGGACTATGGTGCCTATTCCACGTGGCTGGACGAAGACCAGCCCCTCGTATAACACGGGGTAAATCGCTAACGATTTGTTAGTATAATACTAAGTCGCCGAATCGCCGACCAGCTCACGCTTATCATGACAGTCAGTTTTCGGCTTTCTCTACTGAGGTACTTGACCGGACGAACCGGAAATACAATCGCAGTAGTTCTCCCTTTACTACCTTAGCCGAACGAGCGGAACGTAAGGTGGTAAGCACAGGAGCCGGGCAACCCAACTATAGACCAAAGACATGATTCGGAGCCGATGCATATAATGCAATATCCGGGACGCCGAAGAGTACCCTATAGGTGTTCGGACTTTGAAATGTGCAGGACCGAATACAGCCCCCGGTGTTAAGGCCGGACTAAAGCACGTGTAGCAGTCTGAAGTAGGGAGGGCATACAGATGACAAAAATAAATGAGTGCCAAACAAAAGTGGTGATCAACTGCTTCCTTTATACCCTGATGAGTACGTCGAGCCGTGTTATTACAGATAATGCCATAAATATTGAGGCTATTTTACATGCCAAAAGTTTACACAAGGAAAAGGTTTACACAGGGCCTAAAAGTAGTGGTTTGAAGATCCCAATGGTGCCCTGCCGCACATCTGCGCCGTTTCTCCTTGGTGGGAAATCCTTTAAGAGAAGGAGGTGATGGTCGTCTGTAAGAAAGAGGGACCTGGAAAAGAGCCTCCGTAGATCAGGTAGGTTTTTTAACGAACCTATAGTCGAAAAAAAGTTGAGGTCCGAATAGGGTCAAACCGTACTATGGACCTTTTCCGCAGTGTGCCTCCGGCGCTGCCCAAGGTATTTTAAGTGCGTAGTTATGTACGCGCGGTACGTATGCCGCAACCTTATGGGGTGGTCGGCGGAAGCTAAACTGCTATTTAAGCTCCGGCTCCACCGGGCTATCGTATTGTAGTGCGGATCGGACTCGCTTAGCAGCGTCGTGGGTCTTGATGACCGATGGGTTGTCCGGTTTGATGAGGCCGCCCTGTACTTCAGTTGCTAGGGCCATAGTATGCTCCTCAGTACGGAGGGAGCGCTCCATATTCCCATTTACTATGATGACGCCACGAGGTCCAGGCATTTTGAGCTTCAGATAAGCATAGTGCGGGACCGCATTAAAGTGGGCGAAGGCCGTTCGTCCGAGCAGTGCATGATAACCACTGCGAAAAGGGACGATGTTGAAGATCAAGTCTTCGATTCGGAAGTTATCTGGAGAGCCGAATACGACTTCCAGTGTTAAGGAGCCCGTGCATCGGGCCTCCACGCCAGGTATCACTCCTTTAAAGGTAGTGTTGCTAAGTTTGATTCTTGACGGGTCGATACCCATCTTACGGACAGTATACTGGTAGAGCAAGTTGAGGTTGCTGCCGCCGTCCATAAGGACTCTAGTAATATGGTATCCGTCAATGATAGGATCTAGTACCAGGGCCGCCGAACCTCCATGACGGATACTGGTTGGGTGGTCCCTGCGATCAAAGGTGATCGGACAAGCCGACCATGGGTTGAATTTTGGGGCGACTGGCTCTACGGCGTAGACATCCCTTAACGCGCGTTTGCGCTCCCTCTTTGGGATGTGGGTGACGTAGATCATGTTCACCATTTTTACCTCGGGGGGAAACTGTTTCTGTCCCCCGATGCACGGTGTGCGAGGCTCATCATCGTCCTCGCTTGGAGGTCCCTTCCCCTTATGTTCGGTGTTTAATTTACCGGCCTGTTTGAAGACCCAACAGTTTCTGTTGGTGTGGTTGGCAGGCTTGTCAGGGGTGCCATGAATCTGACAGGGTCGATCCAGTATCTTGTCCAAGTTAGATGGACCATCCCTAGTACCTTTGAATGGCTTCTTCCGCTGACCGGGTTTAGAGCCACTGAATCCGGCGTTTACCGCCGTATCCTCTGTTTCTTCGTTATTGTTCCGGCGCTTGTTTTTGCTGCGTCGTGGCCTTCCATTGCCATTCCTGGCCTCAGAGGGTTCTGGGGTCGCTGGTACTATTGCTTCTACGAGCCAGCCAGCTATCTTCGCCTACGCAGAAGCGGGTCATGAGTGCAGTAAGAGCTGCCATAGTCTTTGGCTTTTCCTAACCGAGGTGTCGGGCAAGCCATTCATCATGGACGCTGTGCTTAAATGCCGCTAGGGCTTCGGCGTCCGGACAGTCCACAATTTGGTTCTTTTTTATTAAGAACCGATTCCAAAGTTTGCGAGCTGACTCTCCAGGTTGCTGGACTATGTGACTCAAGTCATCGGCATCCGGTGGCCGGACATAAGTGCCCTGAAAGTTGTCCCGAAAAGCATCCTCTAAATCTTCCCAACTTCCAATGGAGTTCTCTGGGAGGCTATTCAACCAGTGCCGTGCTGGTCCTTTCAGCTTTAGAGGGAGGTATTTAATGGCGTGGAGATCATCTCCGCAAGCCATGTGAATGTGGAGAAGAAAATCTTCAATCCATACGGTGGGATCCGTCATTCCATCATATTGCTCGATGTTCACGAGTTTAAACCCATCTGGAAATTGGTGCTGCATTACCTCATCGGTAAAGCACATGGGGTGTGCGGCACCTCTGTACTGGGCGACATCGCGACGGAGTTCGGATGACATCTGTGTTCGGTGCTGACCCCGGACTTGGTTAGGTTTGTCATGCCAGGCTTGATGGCCGTCATCTCGTGTGGGGGCACGTCCTCTTGATCCATAGATGGATCTGGTCTGGCCGGCTCTATTGGTCAGGTCCTGATGTAGGTCGTACGTGTAGCGCGGAGCCGCTGCTTCCTTGCCTCTATTATGAGGGGGCGCGGGCTGATGTTCGGCATAATTGGCCGTTTTGTCCCGTCCACGTGGTGGTCGGTCCGGTTGATCGACATGATTGTATTTTGACGGTATTGGCTCAAAGGCCTCCTCGTCAAATTGTGGTAGTAGCCTGCGCTTAGAATAGCTCTTTGTTTGGTGCTCATAGCCGTATCCCTCTTCGGCGGCCAGGACCTTAGTCCATTTGTCATTGAGCGTATCCTGTTCGGCTTGAATCTGCTATTGTTTCTTTTTCAGGCTCCGTGCAGTGGCGATCAGCCATCGCTTGAAGCGTTCTTGTTCGAGGGGTTCCTCTGGGACGATGAAATCTTCGTCACCGAGGCTAATATCCTCTTCGGAGGCAGGTAAGTAGTTACTATCTTCCGAATCCCTATGATCGGCGAGTTCGTCGGGGTTGACTTGACCCTCTTCCCTCTCGTCCTGCTCGAACGCAGGCTCAGCGGGGTGGTCGGAGTCTTCGGCATTGTCCGGAGTGTCATTATCTCCGATGCCGGTATTGCTTTCCCTTGCCCGACGCGATCGTGAGCGGCACCGCTGACGCCGGCGTTTTGGTGGTTCGTCGACGGGCTTCTCCTCATCTGGATCTTGACTGCCATTGTTGTCCTTCTTTTCAGGCGTGTCCACCATGTATACATCATAAGTAGAAGTGGCCGTCCAATGCCCAGTGATGGGTGGGTTTTGGCCTGGTTCAACTCCGACATCGTCGTCCATGCCATCGATGTCTTCGGAGGCGTAATCTAGCATGTCGGTTAAATTCTCAACAGTGGCTATTAAGTGGGTGGTGGGTGGGACGCAAAATTCCCTACTCTCAGCCCCCAGTTCAAGCTGGGTGTAGTTCAGAGGTGATACTTCTGTGATGGCGAGAGATCGCATTAGGTCCAGTGTTTCGTTTAGGAGCGAAAGCTGGACAGGCGTCTGAGGATCTGCGGAGCTAGGTTCGGTAATAACCACTTGGCTGAGCCCGATAGACGCAGACCTCGAGAGTTCGGAGTTGACGTCCAGAGGTGAATCCGGCTTCCCGATGACGGGGAGAGTCCCGTTTGACTCCGGGTCCGCCGACGGCATGGTTGCATCTGGGTCTCCGACTAGAAGCTCTGTAATAGGAGAAAGTCTGGCGGGGTTCACCCCCCGGTCTTCGGACGAAATGTCCCGCTCCGGATCTAAGGCCAGGGCAGGCATGATAGTCGATCCCTGGACGGGATCTGATGGTGGATCCGAAGGGCCTTCTTCGTGCGGGTGGGGAGCAGCGGTCGAGGCCGCGAACACCTCGAAGACCAGGTCTCCTCGGAAATCAGCGATGTAGTTCAGACTTTCGAACCTGATCTGGTGACCAGGGGCGTAGCTGTTGACCTACCCAAGGTGGCTGGTCGAGTTGGCACATAGCGTGAAGCCGCCAAACACAAAGAGTTGACCAGGGAGAAAAGTCTCCCCGGAAACAGCATCGTTATCGACAACGAGGCGAGCCATCGATTCTTCTGTCGACAACACAACGGAACTCTTAATGAAAGCACCAATGTCGGTATCAAAACCGACAGATCTCGGGTAGGAGGTCCCAAGCTGTGTGTCTGAGGATCGATGGTAACAATGGACAATGGGGACACGATGTTTACCCAGGTTCGGGCCCTCTTAATGGAGGTAAAACCCTACGTCCTGCTTGATTGTATTCGATGAGTATAGGGATTACAAGAGTTGATCTACCTCGAGATCGTAATGGCTAAACCCTAGCTGTCTAGCCTATGATTATCTTGATTGCCTCTACGGACTAAACCCTCCGGTTTATATACACACCGGAGGGGCCTAGGGTTGTATAGAGTCGGTTTACAGAAGAACGAAATAGTACATCCGGACACCAAACTTGCCATCCACGCATATAGGAGTCCTACCCGGACATGGGGGATGGTCTTCTGCTTTATCTTCATGGCCCATCAGTCCGGCCCATATTGAATAGACCGGACACCCGAGGACCCCCTAACCCAGGACTCCCTCAGTGGGCTGAGGATGAACTAGTACAGAGGGGGAACAACCTCAGGAGGTATGTTCTTGTGTTGGTGTGAGCTGGTGGGGGTGATCTAATTGATCCGTCCCCTTCTACGGTGGTGGCCTAGCTATATTTATAGTGGCCTTGGTCCTCTCCCCCCAAAAGGAAGGCGGGAAGGGATCCCACAATAGCCAAGTTTGAAGGGAGACAAGTAGTACATCTTATCCTGAAGAAAGGTGGTCTTCGCCTGCAAAGCTTCTGGTTGTGACGTCGTGATGGGCTCGGCGATGACCTCCGTCCTGCCGTCCTGGTCTTGTAGCACAGGAATGGAAACTTTGGATGATTCCTCGGGACTCTGCGCCTGCGCTTGCTTCCTTAGCACCAAAGAGGAAACTTGCTGTACTGCGCCCGCTGGCGCCCGCCTGGCCTTGGTCATCAGGGCTTGCGTCATCTGAACATCACGAGGTGGGGCTTGCATAGAAATCTCCGCTCCTCAGGAGCCAGCCTAAGGAGTCCGCTTCCTCTGGAGGTCTTGACGTCGTTTGCCTCGCGAGGCTTGGCCCCTCGCGAGGGTCTTGTGTTGTTGATGCTGAAGATGGGCCGTACCAGGCCGCAGATGGAGCCACGCTGTGGGCCGCAGGCAGGCAAGTTGATTGTATTGCTTGAGCCTCGTGGGCATATATATAGGAGTACATGGTCATCTTGGAGTACAAGTCAAGGTAGAATAAATCCTACGCTATCCTACGTTTCCTAAATAACAATGATACTCAACAATGGAGGGAGTATTTACCACGCCTTTCCATTTGATTTAACAATGGCACTGTTTGGATACTCTAACTTAGCTAGAGGTTAGAGTTAGTTTCTAGCTCATGATAGTTAAAGGGGAGAGAGAGAGAGATTGGTGGAATAGTTGATTGTATTGCTTGAGCCTCGTGGGCATATATATAGGAGTACATGGTCATCTTGGAGTACAAGTCAAGGTAGAATAAATCCTACGCTATCCTACATTTCCTAAATAACAATGATACTCAACAATGACTAACCCTGAACTAACTCTAGCCAAAGAGGTGTTTGCATGACAATGTTAGATTGACAATAAATGCACTAGGAGAACTAGCCCCAATCAGCACCTCTTGGGTGGGATAGTTGTTTTGGGTGGGTTAGACGCAACTAGCTCAAACTAGCCCTCATGTTTGGATACTTTAGGTCTATTTGAGGCCAAACTAGCTCAAACTAACTCTAACCCATGGATCCAAATAGGGCCAATAACTAGTGTACTTAGACCTGCACAATACAAGTTTGAATGACTATGTTTGCTTGTTTTTAAATATTAGGCATGTTGCAGTTCATAACACACCTTTCCACTTCTTGTTTTTAAATATTAGGTTTTTAACAATTTGGTCTTGCACATGTAGGTCCTGTTGTCAGAGGTTTTGACCCACTATTTGACCCTTTTTGCATATGTGGAAATGAGTTGTCCATCAATATCAGTCAAGTCAAGAAACTCAGAAAGATTGTTACGATAAAGAAATTAGCGACAAAAAACAACAAGATCTTTGTCTGCATAGTGAAGAAGACATCAGTTCACTACAGGATGGTACTAACTGCTATACCTTGTCTTTTTAATTCCTTTGCGCCATTTCAAATCTAGAGAAGATATTTATGCATATCCTTGTTTTCAGGCCTTTCCAAAGCAGTTCACTGATGATTACCTCTCAAACCACCTGTATGGTCAGGAGGCGAGGAAGGTATTCATACAACACCCACGGTTCAATATTGAAGTGTTCCTGAAGAGGACGAAGGATGGACAGGCACTGGCCTAAAGTTGCAAAGACCTTCAACATCAATGAAGGCTCAATATTCGCCTTCCGCTTCAGCAGTTTTCCAGATGAGATCCATCTGTCTAGGTACCGTCTATGATGCTAATTTCGAAAGGTTATAGATGTTGCATGTGAAACTTGGTGCTGGTGCAGTTGTGTAATGGGGTAGCTGAGTGCTGAAGCTATATGATGTTGTACTCTCATGTATTTCAATTATGAAATCCTGCTTCCTTAATATGAAAATGAAATATATTGTGTGCTTAATATAAAATGTTAATTAGATTAATAAATGTATTATTAATAATAGGGCAATTAGCCTGCTAATTGGGTTTTTTCTATTGCAAACGGTTATTGAGAAAACACCGTGGGCGATGACCTCAGGCAATGCACACAGTTTCTAGGAATAAACCGTATTGGATCAATGAACAATCACACACGACATCCTCTTGAAAATTGTTTGCGTTAGGCCACCTTGCGCAAATGTTTACCACATAAAAAGTGTGTGTGATGGATAGCCTTTGCCACACAGTTTCTTCTACGCACCGTGTGTGATGCATTCAATAACGCAAATGATAAAATTGTTAATATTGTGTGCAATGGCAACGCTATCACAAACTATTTAATGGGGAAAATTGTGTGTGATGTACCTGCGAACGGAAATGTTTTCCTTGGAGTGACTGTGTGGGATGTATATACGAACGGAAACATACTTCTTGGATTAACTGTGTGGGATGTACATACTAACGTAAACGTAATCCTTGGATTGACTGCGTGGAATGTACATACAAACGGAAATGTTTAACCGGGACTGACTGTGTGGGATGTACTTACGACCAGAAACGATTTGGCCTGTATAATTGTATTTTTTGAGCACAACTGTATGTATAACCATATTTGATCGCTCGCCCATCGCACACGACCTCATTTTGCCGAGCGTGTGTACCAGGAGGGCCTATCCCCGACGGTTTCTGGGTCGTGTGGGAAGGACCCCCCTATCGCAGTCACTCACTTGGCGACGGTTCAGAACACCGTCGCGGAAAGGGGTTAAAAACCATTTGTATAGCACCTCGCTGTACTAGTGAATATATCATCATAAAACTTCTCATGATCAAGTAACAATTCATCACAATATCGAAGTATAAAACATATACTTCCTTGAAAACTAACAAACTTTGTTCTTGACTACTTTGTTGTTAGTCAATGAAACAATCACAACTCATCATATTCTCAGGAAGAATCTTATGTAAGAGCTATTTGTTTGGCAAATGCACATACTCAACTATCATTTAGTCTTCTATGATTGCTGACACTCACGGCATATATCTTTCCTACTTCTAAATTTTTGAGTTGGTGGTCGTCTGTTCACTTCCAATGCCCCACCTCCTGCCTATCTCTCTCCATCCTGATAAGTGGGCCATACAAATTTCTACATACGATGCGAGGCAGCCAGCTAGCTCGGCAAGCAAGCCTTCTTACCTCCCATTGCCGGCTCACCCCCTCAAATCATGTGTCTTGCTGTCGTTAGCCTCCCCCAATCTCGTGTCTTACTGCCGCTAATCTCCCCTTCACACGGATGTTACCAATCTCAGTTAAAAATCCAGATCGCCATGTACACCGCCTGAATCCTTCCCGCCTCCTTCATCCCTCTCCCTTCCTATGTCTTTCTATCCATCACCCTTTGCTTCCGCCATCCTGCTCGCTCACTGCTACTTGTGAGCTACGTTGGGATTACCCCGAAGAGGAGGGGATGATGCAGTACAATAGAGGTAAGTATTTCCCTCAGTTATGAAACCAAGGTTATCAATCCAGTAGGAGAACCAAGCAACACTATGTAAACAGCACCCGCACACAAACAAAAAATATTTGCAACCCAATGCATAGAGGGGTTGTCAATCCCTCAACGGTTACGAGCAAGATTAAATTGTATAGTTTTTGATAGATAGATCTGACAAAAATACAAAAGAAAATAAATAAAAGAAAATTGCAGCAAGGTATTTTTAGTTTTAATATATCATAAAAGATAGACCCTGGGGCGATAGTTTTCACTAGAGGCTTCTCTCAAGAAAATAGCATACGGTGGGTAAACAAATTACTGTTGAGCAATTTATAGAAAAGTAAATAATCATGACGATTTCCAAGGCAATGATCTTATATATAGGCATCATGTTCAATATTAGTAGACCGACTCCTGCCTACATCTAATAATATTACTCCACACATCGACCGCTATCCAGCATTCATCTAGTGTATTAAGTTCATGGAAAAACAGAGTAATGCTTTAAGCAAGATGACATGATGTAGACAAGATAAACTCATGTATGAATAAACCCCATATTTTTACCCTTAATAGCAATGATACATACGTGTCATGTCCCCTTCTGTCACTAGGATTGAGCACCGCAAGATCGAACCCATTACAAAGTACCTCTTCCCATGGCAACATAAATCAATCTAGTTGGCCAAACCAAACCAATAAATCGGAGAACAAATATGAAGCTATATTAATCATGCATAAAAGAGTTCAGAGAAAACTCAAATAATATTCATGGATAGATCTGATCATAAACTCACAATTCATCGGATCTCAACAAACACACCGCAAAAAGTAATTACATCAAATAGATCTCCAAGAACATCAAGGAGAATATTGTACTGAAGATCAAAAAGAGAGAAGAAGACATTTAGCTACTAACTATGGACCCGTAGGTCTGTGGTAAATGATACGTCTCCAACGTATCTATAATTTTTGATTGTTCCATGTTGTTATATTATCATTCTTGGATGTTTTACAATCATTTTATAGCAACTTTATATCATTTTTGGGACTAACCTATTGACATAGTGCCCAGTGCTAGTTGCTATTTTTGCTTTTTTTTACTTCGCAGAATATCAGTACCAAACGGAGTCCAAACGCAGCGAAACTTTTTGGAGAATTTGTTTGGACCAGAAGACACAAGATGGGCCAAAGAAGTACATGAGAGGGGGCCCGAGGTGAGCACAAGACACCAGGGTGCGCCCAGGAGCCCAGGCACGCCCAGGTGTGTTGTGCCCACCTGGGTGACCTCCCGCACCGCCTCTTTGCCCTATAAAAACCCAAATATTCCAGAAACCCTAGGGGAGTTGACGAAAAACAATTCCAGCCACCGCAAGTTCCAGAACCATGAGATCCAATCTAGACACCATCACGGAGGGGTTCACCATCCTCATTGGTGCCTCTTCGATGATGTGTGAGTAGTTCACCATAGACCTACAGGTCCGTAGGCAGTAGCTAGATGGCTTCTTCTCTCTTTTTTGATTCTCAATACAATGGTCTCTTGGAGATCTATTTGATGTAACTCTTTTTGCGGTGTGTTTGTTGGGATCCAATGAACTTTGAGTTTATGATCAGATCTATATCCATGAAAGTTATTTGAGTTCTTTGATCTCTTTTATGCATGATTACTTATAGCCTCGTATTTCTTCTTTGAATCTTTGGTTTAGTTAGGCCAACTAGATCGATTTTTCTTGCCATGGGAAGCGGTGCTTTGTGATGGGTTCGATCATGCGGTGTTCTTTCCCAGTGACAGAAGGGGTAGCAAGACACGCATGTATCATTGCTATTACGGATAACAAGATGGGGGCTATTCCTACATGAATAGATCTTGTCTACATCAAGTCATCGTTCTTATTGCATTACTCCGTTTCTCCATGAACTTAATACATTAGATGCATGTTGGATAGCGGTCGATGTGTGGAGTAATAGTAGTAGATGCAGGCAGGAGTCGATCTACTAATCTTGGATGTAATGCCTATATAATGATCATTGCCTGGATATCGTCATAATTATTCGATGTTCTATCAATTGCCCAACAGTAATTTGTTTACCCACCGTGTGCTATTTTCTCGAGAGAAGCCACTAGTGAAATCTACGGCCCCCGGGTCTATTCTTTATCTTATTTGCTTTGAGATCTATTTTTATTCGCTTTTATTTTCAGATCTATTATTCCAAAAAAACAAAAATACCTTGCTGCACTTTTTTTATTACTTGTTTTATTTTGTGTTTTATCGAGATCTATTTATCCAATCTATTTATGCTATGATTTGTTAGAATTGCTCTTCATACTTCACTTAAATTTGTTTGAGCTTGTCAAAAGCAATTGCAATATATGAAACTAGTCCCAAAGTGATAGATATTCAAGAGTGATATAATAAAAACTTTCATGAAGATCATTGGACAAA
The DNA here is from genome assembly GCA_011799875.1 of Thinopyrum elongatum. Taxonomy (NCBI): domain Eukaryota; kingdom Viridiplantae; phylum Streptophyta; class Magnoliopsida; order Poales; family Poaceae; genus Thinopyrum; species Thinopyrum elongatum. The sequence continues at coordinate 458,940,679 of CM022302.1, read as the reverse complement.
ATAAACTTGATTCTTTGTAATAGTTTTGAGATATGATGATAGTGATATGTGATTCATGTTGGTGAGTAATAATGCTTTAGTAAGAATATTGGTGTTAAGGTTTGTGATTCCCTATGCAAGCACGAAAGTCAAAATTTATGCAATGAAATTACATCCTACTTGTGGTGCATTATTCGGCGTTAGTTATGCTTAATGCTCGCTTATGTGATTTTTCATTTCTTGGTTGGTTGCTTCTCAATCTTTTGCTAGCCTCCACTTGTACTAAGTAGAAATACTACTTATGCATCCAAAATCCTTAAACCCAGTTTGCCATATGAGTCCACCATATCAACCTATATGCGTTATTCCCGTGCCGTTCCAAGCAAATTTGTATGTGCCATCTCTAATTTTCAAAATAATTTCCTTTTTGTGTGCCCGTACCGCTCATGAAACGGCAGGGGGTGGCCAATATTTTCCATGCTAGATGTGTTATTCTCAAGATGAGTGTTTATTCACTTGTCATTGCACGAGAGTACGGTGGTAATAGGGATGCCCAGTCTGGAAATGAAAAAGAAATTTACTTTATGTTGTCAAATAATAAATTCCTTGGAAAGTGTTGGTATGGAAGGCACCCGTGGACACGGCTAGCCATGGATTGTGAAAGAATGATGAAAAAAGGAATAAACTTTATTTTCTGTTTGGGAACCGCCTATGATATATCTAGCATGGAAAGTGTTGGGAATTACTCGGTCGTTTTCGTTGACGGGAAAAGTATGCCTCTCAAAAATTTTATCTCTCAATTTAAGCTTTGAGCTCTGGCACCTCTATAAATCCCTACTTTCCTCTACGAAGGGCCTATCTATTTACTTTATGCAATTTTTATTTTTATTTGAGTCTCTGTCTTCTCTTATAAAGCACCAACTAAGGGGCACTATGATCGTACTTGAGCATTGGATGTAGCTAATATGCGAGTGTGTTCCATGAATGGATCAATGATTGAGCATGATGGGCTAGGGATACCTTTCTTTATTGTTGATATTTTGAAAGACATGGTTGCTTGTTGATATGCTTGAGTATTTAAATCTTCATGTCAAAACTAGACTATTGCTTTGAACCATATAAAAGTCCATATGTCCATGCTACAAAAGAAAAGAATATGTGATGAACATGTTAGGCAACATTCCACATCAAAAATTCTGTTTTTATCATTTACCTACTCGAGGACGAGCAGGAATTAAGCTTGGGGATGCTGATACGTCTCCAACGTATCTATAATTTTTGATTGTTCCATGCTGTTATATTATCATTCTTGGACGTTTTACAATCATTTTCTAGCAACTTTATATCATTTTTTTGGGACTAACCTATTGACATAGTGCCCAGTGCCAGTTGCTGTTTTTTGCTTGTTTTTTACTTCGCAGAATATCAGTACCAAATGGAGTCCAAACGCAGCGAAACTTTTTAGAGAATTTTTTTGGACCGGAAGACATAAGATGGGCCAAATAAGTACAGGAGAGGGGGCCAGAAGTGAGCACAAGACACCTGGGTGCGCCCAGGTGGGTTGTGCCCACCTTGGTGACCTCCCGCACCGCCTCTTCGCCCTATAAACACCCAAATATTCCAGAAACCCTAGGGTAGTCGACGAAAAACAATTTCAGCTGCCGCAAGTTCCAGAACCACGAGATCCAATCTAGACACCATCACGGAGTGGTTCATCATCCTCATTGGAGCCTCTCCGATGATGCGTGAGTAGTTCACCATAGACCTACGGGTCCGTAGGCAGTAGCTAGATGGCTTCTTCTCTCTTTTTTGATTCTCAATACAATGGTCTCTTGGAGATCTATTTGATGTAACTGTTTTTGCGGTGTGTTTGTTGGGATTCGATGAACTTTGAGTTTATGATCAGATCTATATCCATGAAAGTTATTTGAGTTCTTTGATCTCTTTTATGTATGATTACTTATAGCCTCGTATTTCTTCTTCGAATCTTTGGTTTAGTTAGGCCAACTAGATCGATTTTTCTTGCCATGGGAAGAGGTGCTTTGTGATGGGTTCGATCATGCGGTGTTCTTTCCCAGTGACAGAAGGGGCAGCAAGACACGCATGTATCATTGCTATTAAGGATAACAAGATGGGGGCTATTCCTACATAAATAGATCTCGTCTACATCATGTCATCATTCTTATTGCATTACTCCATTTCTCCATGAACTTAATACACTAGATGCATGCTGGATAGCGGTCGATGTGTGGAGTAATAGTAGTAAATGCAGGCAGGAGTCGGTCTACTAATCTTGGACGTGATGCCTATATAATGATCATTGCCTGGATATCGTCATAATTATTCGATGTTCTATCAATTGCCCAACAGTAATTTGTTTACCCACCGTGTGTTGTTTTCTCTAGAGAAGCCACTAGTGAAATCTATGGCCCCCGGGTCTATTCTTTATCTTATTTGCTTTGAGATCTATTTTTCTTCGCTTTTATTTTCAGATATATTATTCCAAAAACCCAAAAATACATTGCTCCACTTTTTTTATTACTTATTTTATTTTGCGTTTTATCGAGATCTATTTATCCAATCTATCACAATTTTTTATCCCGTCAACTTGACAATATCTGGCGCCGTTACCCGTAGAGGGGTTGATAACCCCTCATAAGCGTCGGGTTGCAAGTATTTGTTCTTTGTGTGCAGGTGCCGTTTACATAGTGTTGCATGGTTCTCCTACTAGATTGATACCTTGGTTTCATAACTGAGGGAAATACCTACCGTAGCTGTACTGCATCATCCCTTCCTCTTTGGGGAAATACCGACGTAGTTCAAGCGACATCAGTAAACCACTCACGCATCATTGGAGGGGCAGCAAGGATGATGAAGAACCCCTCCATGATCGTTTCCCCCTCCGGCGGACTACTAGAAAAGGTCCCCAGATGGGATCTCTCGAGAACAGAGGCTTGCGGCGGCAGAAAAAGTATTTTGTGGACTCCCCGGTAGGTTTCCTGATTTTGGAGTATTTATAGAGACGGAGTTAGGTCAAACGGAGGTCTGTGGGCCCCACTACCCACCAGGGCGCGCTAGAGGCCCCTGGCGCGCCCTGGTGCCTAGTGGGCCACTCCTCCATCTTTTCGTGGCCTCCCGAAGCTTCCAGGGTCTCTTATTGCCAGGAAAAAAATTCCAAAAATTTTTGTGGCATTTGGACTTCGTTTGGTATTGATATTCTGCAAAGTAAAAAATAAGCAAAAAACAACAACTGGCACTGGGCACTAAGTTAGTAGGTTAGTCCCAAAAAATGATATAAAGTTGCTTGTAGTTGTATATAAAACATCCAAGATTGATACTATAATAGCATGGAACAATAAAAAATTATAGATACGTTGGAGATGTATTAAGCATCCCCAAGCTGAATTCCTACTCGTCCTCGAGTAGGTAAATGATAAAAACAGAATTTTTGATGTGTAATGCTGATACGTCTCCAACGTAAGTATTCATGCCATGTTTACAATAATTCTATATGGTTTTGGTATGATTTGAATGGAACTAACCAGGACTGATGCTATTTTCAGCAGAACTACCGTGGTGTTGTTTTTTGTGCAGAAATAAAAGTTCTCCAAATGCAGCAAAACTTTTTGACGATTTTTTTGGAACAAAAGAGGCACTAGAAGCTTCGTGGGAGGACCAGAAGGTGAAGGAGGTGGCCACTACCCACCAGGGCACGCCCTGGTGCCTAGTGGGCCCCTCGAAGCCCATCTTGATGTGAGACCGATGCCATAAAATCCTATAAATGGAGAAACCCCCAGAAATAACCCTAGAACTTCGACTCCACCGCCGCACGCCTCTGTACCTTCGAAATACCATCTGGAGCCCTGTTCCGGCACCCTGTCGGAGGGGAAAATCATCACCGAAGGCCATCTTCGTCATCCCGGCGGCCACCATGATGAGGAGGGAGTAGTTCACCTTTGGGGCTGAGGGTATGTACTAGTAGCTATGTGTTTGATCTCTCTCTCTCTCTCTTATGTTCTTGATTTGGCACGATCTTGATGTACCGCGAGCTTTGTTAATATAGTTGAATCATATGATGTTTCTCCCTCTCTATCTCGTTGTGATGAATTGAGTTTTTACCTTTGAGGTTTCACTTTTATCGGATTGAATACTTTTATGGATTTGAGAACACTTGATGTATGTCTTGCATATGAATACCCGTGGTGACAATGGGGTATTAAATTGCTTCACTTGATGTATGTTTTTTCACTCAACTTGCGGATTCCTAAGGTGACATTGGGGTAATCTATGCATAGGGGTTGATGCACATTTTCGTCCTACTTTCTCCGGTAGAAATCTTGGGGCACTCTTTGAAGTTCTTTATGTTGGATTGAATATTATGAATCTAAAGTTGTTTGATGCATATCGTATAATCAACTCACGGATACTTGTGGTGACATTGGAGTATCTAGGTGACATTAGAGTTGGTTGATGTGTATTGTATGGTGTTATTTTAGTACGAACTCTAGGGCTGTTTGTGAAACTTGTAGGAATAGCTCAATAGATTGATCGGAAAGGATAACTTTGAGGTGGTTTCATACCCTACAAACAATTTCATCTTATGTTCTCCGCTTGATAAGAATGTTGGAGTGATTCTTTATCGCACGTTAAGGGATTGTTATATGATTCAACTATGTTAGCACTGTTGGGAGATTACACTAGTGTAAGTATGAGCCCTAGACCTTGTTTCAAGCATTGCAATACCGCTTGTGCTACATTTTATCACTTGCTACCTTGCCGTTTTTATATTTTCAGATTACAAAAACCTATATCTACTATCTATAGTACACTTGTATCACCATCTCTTCGCCGAACTAGTGCACCTATAAAATTTGCCATTGTATTGGGTGTGTTGGGGACACAAGAGATTTCTTGTATTCGGTTACAGGGTTGTTTGAGAGAGACTATCTTCATCCTATGCCTCCCACGGATTGATAAACCTTAGGTCATCCACTTGAGGAAAAAATGCTACTGTCCTACAAAACTCTGCACTTGGAGGCCCAGCACGAGTCTACAAGAATAAGTTGTGTAGTAGACATCAAATGCTACCTATCATATTCATCATACAATGTTTTCTTTTATAGCATGGACATTTGGACTTGAATGATTCAAAGCAATAGTCTATAATTTTACATGAAGACATCAATACAAAAGCATATCAACAAGCAACCATGTCTTTCAAAATATCAACGCTAAAGAAAGTTGTCCCTATCCCATTATGCTCAATCATTGATCCATTCATGAAGCACACTCAAATATTAGCTATATCCAATGCACAAGTACGACAATAGTGTTCCCTAGTTGGTGCTTTATAAGAGAAGATGGAGACTCAAATAAAAATTGCATAAAAGTAAATAGATAGGGCCTTCACAAAGGGAAGTAGATATTTGTAGAGGTGCTAGAGCTCATGGTTTAAATTGAGAGATAAAATTATTTTGAGAGGCATGATTTTCCTTCCAACGAAAACGACCGAGAATTCCCAATATCTTCCATGCTAGATAAATCATAGGCGGTTCCCAAACAGAAAATAAAGTTTATTTCCTTTCCACCATTATTACACAATCCATGGCTAGCCGTATCCACGGGTGCCTTCCATACCAACACTTTCCAAGGAATTTATTATTTAAGAACAACAACAACAACAACAACAAAGTCTTTAGTCCCAAACATATTGGGGTAGGCTAGAGGTGAAACCCATAAGATCTCGTGACCAACTCATGGCTCTGGCACATGGATAGCAAGCTTCCACGCACCCCTGTCCATAGCTAGTTCTTTGGTGATACTCCAATCCTTCAGGTCTCTCTCAACAGACTCCTCCCATGTCAAATTTGGTCTACCCCAACCTCTTTTTGACATTCTCCGCATGCTTTAGCCGTCCGCTATGCACTGGAGCTTCTGGAGGCCTGCGCTGAATATGCCCGAACCATCTCAGACGATGTTGGACAAGCTTCTCTTCAATTGGTGCTACCCCAACTGTAGGAGATATGCCCTAGAGGCAATAATAAATGTTATTATTTATCTCCATGCTCATTATTATGTTTATGTTCCATGCTATAACTGCTGTGGTTCCCGAGCCCGTATATCCGTAAAGGCTCTGGGGAAAACCCATGTGCACGTGTGGAATAATAAACGGTAAAATGTATTCCTAGTCATGCCTCTAAGACTAGCTCAAGTGTTGCATGATGATTATGTTTTCCCAATCATGGGCATGTCTATGCCAGCAACTTTGAGGGCACAATGTTAGAAGAACATTTGTGTTGAATCGACCCGATTGATGTTATGCTATGAGATTCATTCGTCACAAGTTAATGGTTAATAACACAGAGATGGTTAACGTTTGCATAATTCCTCAGACCATGAGAGTATCGAGTTTCTTCATGCTTGATTCATGAACTTTGGGGTTTGTTAAACGTCATCCGTAACTGGATGGCTATTACGGCGGCTTACGGGTTCATGGGAAAGTATGTCAAGTAACTTGATAGCTCAAGATTGGGATTTGCTCCTCCAACGATGGAGAGATATCTCTGGGCCGTCTCGGTGTTACGGTATCCATCATCGTCTGGCCAGACACTTTGTGATTTGATCACGGGGATGCCGGAACACGGTAACGAGAAAAGAGAACAATACCGGTAACGAGGTAACTAGCATAGTGGACAAGTTGTTGATCCACGGGAATGCCAACATGTCTCACGTCGGGTATTTGTAACATATCGCGAAGCAACAGGAATAGCACACGGCAACTGGAGGTTCACTCGAATATTCATTCGTGTGGGTATAGGGGTCAATATGGGTGTCCACGGCTCCGATGCTGATCATTGATCGGAAAGTGTTCCGGTCATGTCTATACTTCACCGAACCTATAGGGTCACACGCTTAAGGGTCATCTATCTGTTGAACGCTAGACAGGGAGTCTGAGAGAAAGTCACCGAAAATGTTTCGGAGACAACGGAAGAGTTCCGAGAGAGAGAACACCGAAAGAGTTTCGGTAAAACCGAAAAGTTGTTTCGGAATATATTATTTGGTCAAAAAGGGTTTTGGCACCGCCTGGAAATTTTCAGAGGATGCCAGAATTGGTCTGGGAACTTCTGGGAATTTTCGGAGAGAAAAACCGGAAATGTTCCGAAACTGCCGTAACCGCTGTTAATGCTTTCCGCTGATGAAAACCACCGCATCGAAAATGTTTCGGATCATGCCCAGAATAATTTTAGAGGGTGCCGGAAATGTTCTGGGACTTTTTGGAATTTTTCAGAAAAAGTTTCGCGGAAAACATCTTGTCTCAGCGCGAGGGGACAAGATCCCACGAATCGGGGGTTGCATGTTTGGTGGCTTTTTGTCTAGGGAGCATGCATGTTTCATGGAGACATGTTGGTGGCTTGTTGGGGGGGCCCTCCCCCATGGGGAGACAAGGTGTGGGCCGGCCCAAGGGCTGCCATGGTGGTGTCCCCTTGGTGCCCCCCTTGTGTTACCATTATGCCCTTTCATATGTGACATGAAGCTTGGGTATTTTGGTATTTCAACATCCCACCCCACCCCTTGCCTTGGCCTATAAAAGGAGGAGAAGGGGCTGCCATTCTCCCCATCCCTTGCTCTCATACACATGCCAAGATGTTATCTGGCTTCTCTCTCCCTCCCACGAAAAGAGTTTCGTAGAGCCGAAAGGCTGTCTGGGTTCCGGCAGGAACTAGTTCTGGACGGCGAAGCCCTGCCGGATAGGTGACACCGTATGTGTGCAACTCTGTAGAGAGGTCGTAGTTTCGATCTTAGTGCCCGAGGGGCTGTTCGAGAGTGCCTCCCGAAGGGCTGTCCAAGTGACGGTCCAAGTTCTGTGAGTCCTCCCGAAGGGCTGTCCGAGTGACCGTTCGGGTTTCGAAGGTCCTCCCGAAGGGCTGTCCGCGACATCGTCCGGTGGACTGTTCGACCGCCTCCCGGAGGGCTGTCCGAAGGGAAGACGAGGGTATACATCCTCGCGGTTGGGAGGTTGTAAATCCTAGCTGCGGGGATCTGCACCGCCGATCGTCATCGACTCTACTTCCACTGCGCTACGAGTCGGTAACGAAAATGATCAAACCTTGTATGCAGTCTCCATAGTGGTCTTGGGCTGGTGCGTAGGGCGGAAAATTTTTGTTTTCTGCCGCGTTACCCTACAGTGGCATCATGAGCCGTGCTATGCGTAGATGCAGGTTGCGATCTAGAATACATAGAGATGTATGGGTGTTGCACAATATAATTAGGTAGTAGATGAGTTCTATTACTGAAAATTATTTGTGCGGGTAGCAGATGAAATCTGTTACCCGATGTTCTTGTTGCTTCCCTTGAATTTGCGTAGTCCTGATCTTGACAGCATTGTGGAATCTCACAAAGTTCTGGCAATCCGCGATCCTTTCATGCTGCTCCTGAGTATGCTGATTGACAGATCAACGAAGTGCTAACAGTTCTTTGGGTTCCACTTTAGTTAAAGAAAGATGGATGTTTCGCAGACGAAAGGGCAATGCAGATATGATCTGCACGGGGGTCATGCGTATGACGAAGTTCAGTATGGGGCTCGAGATTTTATTATCTCATGTTTCATACACCCCGCATTGTTAATCTAGCGACTTGAATTATCATACTTGATGATGGACGTTGGTAGCTTCGGTTTGTTTCGAAACCTTAGAAGCCACGTAAAACAAGTTTTTGCATGATCCAATTAGAGGCGTCTAACTTGGTTTTGCAGGAGGGTTTGCATGTGCATATGATGTAGTATAGCAGTGCTCATAATAATTTGATTATGTATGAGATGACTATATAATGTAAATTTATTAACATGACCTGCGTGTCATGATTCGGCATGATGGCTGGAGCCATATGATTGCACTTTAATGACCTGCGTGTCAACCTTGTTGTAATGCATTATTTTATTAGCTATAAAGATAGCAATATTATCTGGTGCATCGACATGGTGGTGGCAATCTTCGCGAAGGTGAACACCGACGCGAATGCCGAAGACGAAGAAATACAAGACTTCTCCGTCAGAAAGGGCTATACCATATCATGCTATTATGAATTGCCTGAGATGTTTATCCCTTATGATGCACCCTTTTTGATTGCGCGGTAGTCGCTTTTATTAGGGTGATCTCTCACAAAAATATCAAGTAGTTAGTGTTCTCCCAAGTGTAGCACCGTCACGGCACCTAACTTTTCGGGGCATCACATGGACACATGGGTGCGAACGATTAGGGAAGTGTGAGGTGGGTGAGTTGAGACCTCGCAGCAAGATCACTTGGTTGTCTTGACGTTCTGGAGGAGCGTCCTGAGCTCGGAACACGCCCATCGAAAGATGAACAAGAGTCACATAGAGATGTGATTGGCAAGTTGGCCTACCGATTGCAATTTTCGTCACTTGAGATGGACACATCCTTGGCGTTGAATTGTAATATGGATCTTGAATCGCTCACAATCAATTATGAGAGATATTGATTTGAGTGGGAGAGCACTGTTGAATTAACCTGTTTAATTCTCGGTGCAATTAATTTTGAACAGTGTCTAAAGTGTGATTTGCATAATAGTTGTAGAATAATGGCTCGCGTTTCCACCTTCCCTATTAAAATTGAATAGCTGTTAAATATCTGGTTAAAACTTTACGGTTGGTAATGTAATGTGAGGATTGTCCTCAAGAGTGCCGAGAAGGACTTTGTCCTATCGCATACTTTGGTATTCTCTCGCTTATGCTATGGATCATGTGACTCTCGTCCTTCGATCCAAAAGCTAGAATTCCGTTTCAGTCAAGTGCAATACATTTGCTTCCATGAGACCTGAACTTCGAAAGTTTGGATAGTTATGTGATATTCATGGAATCTGAAAATCATTTTCAGAGACAGACAAAGGCTAAAAGATATGAGATATCCAAAGCAATGTTTGTTTGCAAACTATTAGTAAAGGAGTTTACTATGCATTAGACTGATAAGAGAGGGATCCAGAAGAACGCCTGTCATATGATGAAAGGTGAATAAAACAACAACTTAAAGAGAAAGGAAGTGTCCGAAGGATGTTAGTGTGACTTACACACCTAGGAAGTCCGGGGCTAACACCACTCTTAAGTTCGGTGCTTCTTCTGAGAGTAGGAGAAATACTAAAAGTTAAACTGTTAGAAGTATAATGGCAAAAAGGAAAGAAGACTGGAATATCCAGCTCATGTATGAATGTCATACAAGTTTTTGATGTATAGAAGGCTGGTCAAAGATATAGTTCTTGGGAATTATGGTTAAACATGTTAATCACTAATTTTTGGGTATTGTGAGTTAATCACAAAGATACCCGCTCGATTGCATTCTGTTGCAACTCGATGTAAGAACTACTATGGCCTGAAAGACCAGCCAGAAATGAGTTTTAGGTATACACAGGGAACATAGTAAATGTTACTATACCTTCCATCGGTGTATTACCGTCTGTATTTATTTTCATAATTCATTTAGAGTTTCACAAACTCTAGCCCATTGCATAAGGTATCTTGCAAGAAGGTTGTTCATAAGAGAACTTTTGATGTTTGATGTTATGAATAACATAAGGGCCATACTTTCATTGAGAATGAGATGTATGTTATGAATAATGATAACAATATATTACCTCTGGATTTACTTTCATAAATTCATCTTAGAGTTTTAAACACTCTAGCCCATTGCATAATGTTTGTTGCAAAAGAGTTGTTCATAAAAGCAACAATTGTTGTTCAGTATTATGAATAACATGAAGGGCCATGCTTCCATCCTAGATGGGACGTATGTTATGAATATTGATGGTAATATGATACATCCATAACACTGACGCTAAATGTCGTAAGACTAAAAGAATACCACACAAGTGTGGCACTACATTTGGTCACATTGGAGAAGCCCGCATGGATAAATTCCATTATGATGGATTTTGAAGTCGTTTGATTTTGAATCATCTGACACTTGCAACTTTCCTCCGAAAGTGAAGTGACTGAAATACCGTTCACAGGCCATAAGGAACGAGCAACAAACTTATTGGTGATCATACATTTTGATGTGTGTAGTTCAATAAAGGTTGCAAGTAGTGGATTTATCTATCTTCAGAAATGACTCAAGTAGATATATGGATATTTACTTGATGAGACGTAAGTCTGGATCTTTTGAAATCATTCGAAAGGTTTTCAAATATGAAGTAGAAGTTATTGTAACAAGAAAATTATGTTTCTACAATTCGATTGCAGAAAGAAATATTTGAGTTACAAGTTTAGCGAATGTCTGATGAGTTGTGAAAAGAGTTTCATAACTTACACCTCCCGGAACACCACTATGAGTGGAAAGTCCGTGAAGATGTAATCGAACCATTTATGACATGGTAAGATCAAAGATGACATAAATAAATTTGCCATTATCCCTTTTAAAGTGATGCTTTAGAGACTGCGGATTTTACACTGAAAAGAGCTCCATCAGGTCTGTTGAAATGACGCCATGGTATGGTACGCCCAACCATGCTATATCTTTTCTTAACATTTGGAATATGGGGCTTGTGTAAAAGGTTACAAACCTATTCCAAATCAGACAAGTGCTACTTTGTAGGTTATCCCAAGTAATTGGGTATTTCTCCCTCACTATACGAAGGCAAATAGGTTTGCCACAAAGAACGGTATGCTTTTTGAAGAAAATGGTTCTTTCAAAAGGTGAGTGGGAGAATAGTGCAACTCGACAAGATAAACAGTATCTTCGTCATCAGGTCAAAGGAAAGAGACCTTGGAAGTAATTCCAGAGTTTCCTACTGCGACTGATACGGAAGTCTCTACAATAAAATGTATGGACTTCGGTCGAACTTGCAGTTGAACCACGTAGGCAAGGCTCGTGCAAACCTCTCAGGTGCGCAAACGAGATATTGTTGTTAGACAACAGTATACCTACGATACACAAGGAAGCGTTGATGGGCCCTGACTCCGGAATTGGCTAAATGCCAATACAATCCGAGATAGTTTCCATATAAGTGATTCAAGATTAAAACCTTGATACACCTTTCGGAAGACTTAGAGTCTGACGAATATTTATGGAACTATAACTGATACGAATAAAAATGTTTTATCCATAAAGCTCGACTTGTTGCAATATACAAGTTCAAGGAGTTGACTACAATGAGGTTGCTTCACCGTAGCGATGCTTAAAGTCGGTTCGGGTTGAACTAGCAATTAAGACATATTTCAATCATGAGATATAAAACAATGGATGACAAAAGGATTTCCACCTGATGGAAATGAAACCAAGGACTTGCATGTGTTACAGTCCAAGGTATTTTGTCAATCCAGAGGATGCTAGTAAGTATGCAAACTTCAGAGTTCCAGCAATGGACAGAAGAGAGCAAAATGGAGTTGGAATCTTTGTGTTTTGATGAAATGGTTAAAAGGGTTTTGACTTCATCAATGGGTAACGAAGATGCTTGTAATTCAAGAAAGTAAGTGGGAGCATAATAACATTTCTAAAAACCTTGTGTGCTTGACACATTGTTAATTGGAATTAAAATTCTTGACACGAATTAGGACTTCATTTGAAAATAGTTTTTCAATGAAGTGCTTGGGCTAAATAGCCTTTATATTAGGCATGATGATCTATGGAGATAGATTTACCTAATAGGGCTGAGCAAAGATACATATTGACAAGATGCTAAAACCTTTTAGCATTAAAAATGTCAAGGAGTGATTCTTGCCGAAGTCACATGGAAAGAGTTTTTGCAAGACTCGGTGTCCCAAAACACTGATGAGCAAAATACATGATGGAGATTCCATACACTCTTGTGTTTGGATTAATCATGTATTCCATGGTATGTAAAAACAACCAGATATGTCCAATACTCCCAAAGTTGTTGCGAGTATAGATACCAAAGTGACCAAAAGTACTGATCATGGGACAACAGTGAAAAAGGGTCATTGAGTACTATAGTAGCACTGATGACATGTTTTCTCGCAAGCGGAGATCATGAAGAGTTCGTTGTAAAAGGTTACATCGATACAGTCTTCAGCCATGCTCGAAGCGATTTTCGATTTAAGTTAAGGGTTTTGTGTAACACACAATGTGGTGGCACAGTTAGTTGGAAAAGGTTTCCAAACAAATTACTGTGGCGAATTCTATAATAGAGGCTAAGTATGTTACCGCTTTCGAAGCGACAAAGAAAATGTTGAATCATATAGTTCATTCATGAACTTGGTATGGTTCCAAGATGGCTTTTGTCAATGGGACACTACTGCAGGTAGTTGCTCCATAACTCAGTCTGAGGAATCCAGGTTCGACCTGTGATTCACATACATACAAAGCCAAGTCCACACAAAATATGAATTTTGTGAAAGCGTAAAAACGCGAGGATACGCAAAGATACACACGGAGCTGAAGTCGTCAGATCCGTTGGACATCAGGCTATACCACATGTGAAGCATATTTACACCGGTGTGCCACAGGTGTAAAGTGCATTAGCATTAACTAGATTATTGACTCTAGTGCAAGTGGGAGTCTGTAGGAGATATGCCCTAGAGGAAATAATAAATGTTATTATTTATCTCCATGCTCATTATTATGTTTATGTTCCATGCTATAACTGCTGTGGTTCCCGAGCCCGTATATCCATAAAGGCTCTGGGGAAAACCCATGTGCACGTGTGGAATAATAAACGGTAAAATGTATTCCTAGTCATGCCTCTAAGACTAGCTCAAGTGTTGCATGATGATTATGTTTTCCCAATCATGGGCATGTCTATGCCAGCAACTTTGAGGGCACAATGTTAGAAGAACATTTGTGTTGAATCGACCCGATTGATGTTATGCTATGAGATTCATTCGTCACAAGTTAATGGTTAATAACACAGAGATGGTTAACGTTTGCATAATTCCTCAGACCATGAGAGTATCGAGTTTCTTCATGCTTGATTCATGAACTTTGGGGTTTGTTAAACGTCATCCGTAACTGGATGGCTATTACGGCGGCTTACGGGTTCATGGGAAAGTATGTCAAGTAACTTGATAGCTCAAGATTGGGATTTGCTCCTCCAACGATGGAGAGATATCTCTGGGCCCTCTCGGTGTTACGGTATCCATCATCGTCTGGCCAGACACTTTGTGATTTGATCACGGGGATACCGGAACACGGTAACGAGAAAAGAGAACAATACCGGTAACGAGGTAACTAGCATAGTGGACAAGTTGTTGATCCACGGGAATGCCAACATGTCTCACCTCGGGTATTTGTAACATATCGCGAAGCAACAGGAATAGCACACGGCAACTGGAGGTTCACTCGAATATTCATTCGTGTGGGTATAGGGGTCAATATGGGTGTCCACGGCTCCGATGCTGATCATTGATCGGAAAGTGTTCCGGTCATGTCTATACTTCACCGAACCTATAGGGTCACACGCTTAAGGGTCATCTATCTGTTGAACGCTAGACAGGGAGTCTGAGAGAAAGTCACCGAAAATGTTTCGGAGACAACGGAAGAGTTCCGAGAGAGAGAACACCGAAAGAGTTTCGGTAAAACCGAAAAGTTGTTTCGGAATATATTATTTGGTCAAAAAGGGTTTCAGCACCGCCTGGAAATTTTCAGAGGATGCCAGAATTGGTCTGGGAACTTCTGGGAATTTTCGGAGAGAAAAACCGGAAATGTTCCGAAACTGCCGTAACCGCTGTTAATGCTTTCCGCTGATGAAAACCACCGCACCGAAAATGTTTCGGATCATGCCCAGAATAATTTTAGAGGGTGCCAGAAATGTTCTGGGACCTTCTGGAATTTTTCAGAAAAAGTTTCGCGGAAAACATCTTGTCTCAGCGCGAGGGGACAAGATCCCACGAATCGGGGGTTGCATGTTTGGTGGCTTTTTGTCTAGGGAGCATGCATGTTTCATGGAGACATGTTGGTAGCTTGTTGGGGGGGCCCCCCCCATGGGGAGACAAGGTGTGGGCCGGCCCAAGGGCTGCCATGGTGGTGTCCCCTTGGTGCCCCCCTTGTGTTACCATTATGCCCTTTCATGTGTGACATGAAGCTTGGGTATTTTGGTATTTCAACATCCCACCCCACCCCTTGCCTTGGCCTATAAAAGGAGGAGAAGGGGCTGCCATTCTCCCCATCCCTTGCTCTCATACACATGCCAAGATGTTATCTGGCTTCTCTCTCCCTCCCACGAAAAGAGTTTCGTAGAGCCGAAAGGCTGTCTGGGTTCCGGCAGGAACTAGTTCTGGACGGCGAAGCCCTGCCGGATAGGTGACACCGTATGTGTGCAACTCTGTAGAGAGGTCGTAGTTTCGATCTTAGTGCCCGAGGGGCTGTTCGAGAGTGCCTCCCGAAGGGCTGTCCAAGTGACGGTCCGAGTTCTGTGAGTCCTCCCGAAGGGCTGTCCGAGTGACCGTTCGGGTTTCAAAGGTCCTCCTGAAGGGCTGTCCGCGACATCGTCCGGTGGACTGTTCGACCGCCTCCCGGAGGGCTGTCCGAAGGGAAGACGAGGGTATACATCCTCGCGGTTGGGAGGTTGTAAATCCTAGCTGCGGGGATCTGCACCGCCGATCGTCATCGACTCTACTTCCACTGCGCTACGAGTCGGTAACGAAAATGATCAAACCTTGTATGCAGTCTCCATAGTGGTCCTGGGCTGGTGCGTAGGGCGGAAATTTTTTGTTTTCTGCCGCGTTACCCTACACCAACTCTATCTCGTATATCATCATTCCAGACTCGATCCTTCCTTGTGTGGCCACACATCCATCTCAACATACGCATCTCCGCCACACCTAACTGTTGAACATGTCGCCTTTTAGTCGGCCAACACTCAGTGCCATACAGTATTGCAGGTCGAACCACTATCCTGTAGAACTTGCCTTTTAGCTTTTGTGGCACTCTCTTGTCACAGAGAATGCCAGAAGCTTGGCGCCACTTCATCCATCCGGCTTTGATTCGATGGTTCACATCTTCATCAATACCCCCATCCTCCTGCAGCATTGACCCCAAATATCGAAATGTGTCCTTCTGAGACACCACCTTCCCATCAAGGCTAACCTCCTCCTCCTCACACCTAGTATTACTGAAACCACACATCATGTACTCAGTTTTAGTTCTACTAAGCCTAAAACCTTTCGATTCCAAGGTTTATCTTTATAACTCTAACTTCCTATTTACCCCCATCCAACTATCGTCAACAAGCAGCACATCGTCCGCAAAGAGTATACACCATGGGATGTATCCTTGTATATCCCTTGTGACCTCATCCATCACCAAGGCAAAAAGATAAGGGCTCAAAGCGGACCCCTGATGCAGTCCTATCTTAATCGGAAAGTCATCTATGTTGACATCACTTGTTCGAACACTTGTCACAACATTATCGTACATGTCCTTGATGAGGGTAATGTACTTTGCCGGGACTTTATCTGCAGTAATAGGAGTAGTGTAATTAAGGTTGCATCAGGTGCGCCCCTGCAATTGCAAGTCGGAGATGAATCTGAGAGTTGGCCCTGCTATGTGCAGGATTCAAGTCCCAAGGCAGCTGTTTGTTTCCTTCCGCCACAACTCCAGATTTGACCGGTGATTGATTCCTCTGATGAAGACCAAAACCAAGTCATCAACTACTACTCCATTATCTACTATGACGTGTGAAGGCGCAAGTACTTGTACTAGTACAGAGTATTGGTCCAACCTTTGTTTTTACCATCAGCTGATGTGTCTGCCAAGGCATATTACCACTTGCAAAAAGTGGCTATACAGAGCAGAGGAAACCGATTTAAGCCGGCTTGCTCAGCCACGTTATAAAAAAAGGGGAGAAGAAAAGATAGGAAATTCGCGCGACCCAGGATTCGAACCGCAGACCCAACTGCTTACTATCATGCGCTCATAGCCACACCAGCTAACAAAGATAGGAAAGGACCACGACCTAGAGGAGGACCCGATTGGTCAAACCTCCACGACTTGAAGGAGGACTGGGCCACGGTTCGCGAGTGCCTCCGAGCCACCTTCGGACCGACCCGCCGCCGCCATGGCTCGCCACGTCGCCAGCCCTGCGTCGCAGAGGAGCCGCCTGGCGCGGCCCTCGTGTTGAGCCGCTGTCGTGCTTGCCTTCGCTTCTGCTGCATCTTCGGCTGCGCCGCAAGTCACCACCACCTCTGCTGTATCTTCGGCCGTGCCGCGGGTCACCTCCGTCAAAGCTGCCAAGCTGTCTGCCGAATCGCTCTACTAGTCACCGCGCCTGAGCCGCCGCGGAGGCCCGCCTTTCTGTTCGTGTGCAGCCGCGCCTCTCCTTTCTGTCTTCATTGACACCATGGCCCCGTTGCTGCTGTGTTCCGAGCCGCCGCGCTCTACTTCGTGCGCTGCCTTGAGTCGTTGCTGCCGTTTCAAGTCGCCGGGTCGCCTTCACCCACGGTCGGTGCCGGCTCCGCCCCGCGGACACGACCACTGCCTCATCTCTGCTCTGAGCCGCCGTGCGGCCTCACCGTCGCCGTGACCCACCGCGAGCGAGTCGCCTCGGCCCTCAAGCCGCCGCTACGGTCTGCTTCCTCCCCGCGCTGGCCCCCGCATCTGCCGACGCCCCTGAGCCGCCGGGCCTCGCCGTCCGCCCCCCTGCCGCAGCAGCCTCCTCCACCATAGCGGATCGACTCCGCTATTACAAGACGAGCCGCCGTCTGCGTCTCAACTGAAGCAGGGACGAGCTGCTGCAGTTTGGGGCCATGGCTATGGCCTCACCTCTGAGCCATCGTCCTTGTTGCTTCGCTCAAATCGCCGCCGGGACGCCCCTCTTTCTGCGTGTCTCTCACTGCTAGATGTCACCTCCACCTGTGCACCTTCACGGCGGCCGCGCCAGTGAATCGCCGCCCCTGGGTGCTCCCCTACCGTTTTGCCGCTTGAAGAAAGGAAAAGGGGGGAGCTGGCTGGGGGTTAAGAAAATAAAAGAAAGAAGGGTTGACGAAGTAAAAAAAAAGACCCGGAGGGTCCGTGCTGAGCCGCCTGGTTCCAGGCTCCGCCACGATCGTGCTTCAAACCGCCGCTTCCGCCGTCGTCTCTGTGACCTTGTACTGAGCCACCCTAATTGGCCTCATCCTGAGCCACCGTGTTTTCACTTGCTGTGGTTGATGCCCTTTTGCACGGGCAGGGGAGAGTGCCTAAATTGCCATTGCAAGTACTGAAAGTTGTTCACGAAACGGATTATCTATCGTCCGGACAAATCAGGTGAATTCTGTCCAGTCAATTTTTATTGATATGTTTTTATTCTTTAAAGAAAAAATACTTTCGCTTGCGATATTTTTTGATGCAGGACAATTGTTCACTGCAAGAGCGATTGTCGTGTCATGGATATATTGCTCGCGCCATCATTATCATGCACTAGCATCTGACCGTGCAATAATGCTCAACGAGTGTATGTGCAAGCCGCAGCCTCTGCGGCCCAGTCTACATCAACACGACGCGGCTGACTCGCCCGTCCGCGCGGCTTACTGCACCTGCGATTGACTCGCCCGTCCGCACCGGCTTACAATGCCATGACTGACTCATCTGTCTGTGCCCGCGGCTGACTCGCCCGCATCCGTGCTGCCCCTGATGTCGCGGTCATTTTTACCGTCCTCCCCCGCGGTCTGATCTACATCAACACACCGGAGCTGCACCTGTCTGCACGAGCTGTATAGTGAGCGCATGCAAGTCGCTGCTCTTGCAGCCCGGTCTATTCCAATAACTTTGAAGCAAAAATGATTTGTTATCAGCCTCCGCCTGCACCGGATGACTCAATGGACAGGCACGCAAGTCACCGCCGCTGTGGTTTGGTTAACTTCAACAACCAGCCAGGATGAACTATCGGCCGAGTTACTGACAAAACTTATACGGGATCATTTATAACCCGCCAAGGTTGACTTCAACCTTCTGTGGATTCACATCGCATTATCAACGCCAAGGATATACAATGAGTGTTGCGAAGATCATCAACTCGCCACTTTGCCTCCAGCTTCAACACATTCCAGCGTTCCGCTGTCAACTATATGCCATCTTATGCCATGGCCAAGAATGAAGAATCTCAAGCCAACTCCTCGAGTCGTCTTAATACTTGAGGACTACACGGACATGACTACTCAACAAATTTTGCCAGTGTCAGGAAATTCAAGAACCCCGGGTCATTGGAGGGAAAATACCCCGGTCTTGGGGGTTACTGCCACATTGGTAAAAATTTAAAGGCCGTCAGAAAATTTCCGGCTTAAAAAGTGCCTGGCAATCAAAAAAAATTCTGGCTCAATAGAAGAGTTCCGAGTTATCAGAAAAGATTTTGGTTCAAAATCTGGCTCAAGGGAAATCTGTCTCCCACAAAGTTTTGAGCTTTCAATATCTGGCTCAACATCCGGTTCAAGAGGAATCCATCTCTCGCAAGTTTGAGTCTCAGAAAAATTAAAGGTTGCCAAAGAGAACTTGCTGCCATGATGCGCGGTTCAAACATGGGTATCCTGCCTTATGGGCTTATCATCATATGATCAACATAATAAAGCCGACATCTCTGAAATTCGGGGCCTCTGTCATTTCATCTCTGTGCATATGAGTCTTTATTAGTTGATCATAAGGTCACTTGGGGGCTTCCAACCCACCGGGTTTAGCTTTCATACCCTCTTGACCGGCCAGAGTTGCCACATTATGAGTTACACCTGCCTGTTTGCAACTTGCAACTCCACCAGGTGACCCGCCGAACTCTTAACAGTCAATATTTTTTAAGACCCTGAACTTGTTAAGGTTAAAACGGCGGCTTGTGTCACGTGAGAGCCGGCTTACAGTGAGCTAGGATAAACTCAACGGCTATGCGGCCTTGAAAGCAAAAGGCCTGTGAGCCAACTTTTTTTCGGCCGTGTCTTAAAAACCGGCCTAACAAATATTTAAGATTTGTGTATATCTCTCTTTCGATCTCTTGGATGTTTTTATCTTAAGTTTTTTCTTCTGTGCAAATTTTGAATCCCCGGGTCATACTGGCTCCGGGTTATCTTGCTCATATTTGAGTCTTTGGGTTATCACCCGTCCTGGCTTTTGACTTTAAGTTGCCAGTATAATTTTGGCTATAAGCCGCCATTATAATCTTTTCAGTGATTGTTTATGACCATGAGTCTCTGGGTTGTAACCCGCCCTGGATTCGAGCCTTAAAAGTTGGTCTTTTCATCGAGCCTTGAAAGCCAACATTTTTATACTCTTATCATCATAAAACATACATCATCATACATTGCATCATCATGGCATGCATCATATATGCATGGATATACTGGTTTGTGTTGCAGGTACCGGTTTTTAAAACGGGTTATATTATTCAAATCCTTAATAGCCAACATGGCTGGATTTTCATTATGGTTGTTACAACCAGTATTGAATGATTGAGGTTTTTAAACTGGGTTATATTATTCAAATCTTAAATAGCCAACATGGCTGGATTTTCATTATGGTTATCATAACCAGTATTGGATGATTGAGGTTTTCAAAGCCCCTTCAGAGTGATGGCTATTATTCCTTCATCCAAAAATACCAGCTCAAAGTAGAGAGCATGGTTCAATATTGATATGCAAGGCTTTTAGCGACATCATCCGGACAATGGATATGGTTTTATTTTACAATGGAAGGAATAGTTCCAAGTCGTTGCAGTCATACGACCCGACACTTGGGGGCTACATTATTCAAATCAAGATTACATCAAATATGCAAGTCCCATGTCGCTGCAAGCATGCACCATGGCACTTGGGGGCTAATGCAAGTTGTTTTTCAAATCATCACATTGTCAACAGACCCGGTTATCTCAGGCAGATGAGCCGGATTTCCATCATTGTCTAAGTTCCAGCCCAGTATTATCTTACTGAGCCGGCCCTTGGGGGCTACACATTGTTCTTCAAGTCTGTATAATCAGATCTGCAAAAGTCCCTGCTCATTATTGCATAATGACCCGGCCCTTGGGGGCTACACTGGTTGAAGTTTTTGTGAGTATAAAGGCAATTACAAGTCCCAGGTTGCTGCACGGCCCTTGGGGGCTACATATGTGGAACATTCAGTTTATGATGGGTGATTCAGACGAACAACTCGGATTTCTCCAAGGTTGCAACATTTATATTGAAGCAAGTCTTAAGCTGTTACTACGCTCCCTTCTTAAGACTTGGGGGCTACAGGTGATATGCATATAAGGGAGGTACACTTTCAAGCTTGGTGTCAGCAACAATCACGACGACTCGGCGTCTGTAACAATTATGACCCGGTGCCATCGATATTTATAACACGGCAACTTTGATGATCACAGCTTGACAAGTTCTAACATCTTCAAGCCGGCTCAGCATCATATGAATATTTCAAGTCCAATATTTTTATCAAGTCGGAGTACTCAAAACTGGCGGGTTATCAGATGAATATCTTGAGTCCAATATTTTTGTCAAGCCAGAGTATTGGAGGCTGACTTAAATGGATTATTTTTCCCAATATTTTTTCTGCAAGGAACTAAGAGATAGGGGATGGAATAACTCAAGAATTGCATGACACGGCAAATATTGACTTGGTCGAGTATCTTCACAGAAGGAAATGACAAGATGAACAGAAGCCGACTCAGGAAAAGTTTTACCCGGTGCACAACCTGTCAAATTTGTTTTTGCTTTTATTTTGCAGGATGAGTTTAATTTGGATAAATCCAAATTAAACTGGGGGCTAATGTCGGGGATATACCCCGCGGTGTAACCCGGTCGGAAGTATGACCCGGCCAGACTTGGCGACTCATTAGTGACCCGCCCTGACTTGGCGACTCACTAAGTGACCCGCCCGGATTCTTCGACTCACTGATGACCTGGCCGAGCCTGGCGACTCATGGGTGACCCGGCAGGCGGGTCAAATGAATGAAAAGGCCCAAGGCCCAGAAGGCGACTTACGAGAAGACCGGCTCTTGGTACGGTGTTCGGTGGGCCGGCTTGAGAAGGCATAAGGAATATTTCCCTTACAAGGGAAGCAAGACTAGGATTCCACTTGTAATAGAATAGTCCTAATCCTACTAGGACTCCATATGTAACCCGCCCCTCCAACTTATATAAGGAGGGGTAGGGCACCCCAAGAGGGATGAGTTAAGACAGACAAGTCAATAGCTTTCGATATAGAGGTAGCGAAAGAGCACCTTTGTAATCGTGAGCATCATCATCATCAATATCAATGAAGTAGGATGTATGCTTTTACCTCCACCGTGAGGGGCCGAACCTGGGTAAAACCCCGCGTCTCTCGATTCCGACCAACCCTGTTCAAGCTACTACCTAGTTGCGTTGGCCTCACGACTAAGTCCTCACACTAGGACATCTGTCGTGACAAAACCACGACAGTATCTTATCATAGGCCTTCTCCAAGTCAATGAACACCATATGCAAGTCCTTCTTTTGCTCCATGTATCTCTCCATAAGTTGTCGTACAAACAAAATGGCTTCCATGGTCGACCTCCCAGGCATGAAACCAAACTGATTTTTGGTCACGCTTGTCATTCTTCTTAAGTGGTGCTCAATGACTCTCTCCCATAGCTTCATTGTATGGCTCATCAGCTTAATTCCACGATAATTAGTACAACTCTGAACATCCCCCTTGTTCTTGAAGATTGGTACTAATATACTCCATCTCCATTCTTCTGGCATCTTGTTTGCCTGAAAAATGAGGTTGAAAAGCTTGGTTAGCCATACTATCGCTATGTCTCCGAGGCCTTTCCACACCTCAATGGGGATACAATCAGGGCCCATCGCCTTGCCTCCTTTCATCCTTTTTAAAGCCTCCTTGACCTCAGACTCCTAGATTCGCCGCACAAAACGCATGCTGGTCTCATCAAAGGAGTCGTCCAGTTCAATGGTAGAACTCTCATTCTCCCCATTGAACAGCTTGTCGAAGTACTCCCGCCATCTATGCTTAATCTCCTCATCCTTCACCAGGAGTTGGTCTGCTCCATCCTAGATGCATTTGACTTGGCCAATATCCCTCGTCTTCCTCTCTCAGATCTTGGCCATCTTATAGATGTCCCTTTCGCCTTCCTTCGTGCCTAACCATTGGTAGAGGTCCTCATACGCCTGACCCCTTGCTTCACTAACAGCTCGCTTTGCGGCCTTCTTCACCATCTTGTACTTCTCTATGTTGTCTGCATTCCTATCTAGGTATAGGCGTCTAAAGCAATCTTCCTTCTCTTTAATCACCTTCTGGACATCATCATTCCACCACCAGGTATCCTTATCTTCGCTTCTCCTTCCCTGGACACTCCAAACTCCCCCGAGGCCACCTTTTGAATACAAGTCGCCATCTTCATCCACACATTGTCTGCATCCCCTCCTTCCTCCAAAGGGCCCTCCTTAATGACCCTCTCCTTGAACGCCTGAGCTACCTCCCCCTTGAGCTTCCACAACTTCATTCTAGCGACTTTGGCATGCTTATCCCGCTGGTCACGAATCCAAAAGCGGAAGTCAGCAACCACCAGCTTCTGCTGAGGTACAACACTCTCTCCAGGTATCACCTTACAATCTAGGCACGCCCGCCTATCTTCTCTTCTCGAGAGGATGAAATCAATCTGGCTAGAGTGTTGGCCACTAGTAAATTTATTATTTAACATCATATTTTTTTGTTCATTTCGGGACTGGGCATCCCTATTACCTGCCACACTCTCATGCAATGACAAGTGAATAAACACTCATCGTGAGAATAAAATACCTAGCATGGAAAATATTGGCCACCCCCTGCCGCTTCATGAGCGGTACGGGCACACAAAACGAAATTCATTTTGAATATTAGAGTTGGCACATGCAAATTTACAAGGAACGACATGGAAATACCGCATATAGGTAGGTATGGTGGACTCATTTGGCAGAACTTTGGTTTAAGGAGTTGGATGCACAAGCAGCATTCCCGCTTAGTACAATGAAGCCTAGCAAATAGATTGAGAAGCGACCAACCAAAAAAGAAAACGGTCATAAACATGCATTAAACATAACTAACACTGAATAATGCACCACAAGTAGGATGTAACTTCATTGCATAACTATTGAATTTTGTGCTTGCATAGGGAATCACAAACCTTAACACCAATTGTTGGGGATATAACCCCGCGGTGTGACCCGCCCAGGAGGGGCCGGGTTACATAGTTGGCGACTTAACATGAAGAAGGCCCAAGGAGGCCCAAGAAGATAAGTGTGAAGACAGCGGTTCACAGAGGCGGGCCCGTTGGAGGCCCATGACCCGGCGTACGGACCGCCATATGGTAGCTTGCCTATTAAGACAAGGTGACTTAGAAACCAAGCTGGTCATGTTGTGTGATCCGGCTCAGACTCTTGTAAGCCACCGGGCCTCAACCTATGTATATAAAGGCGAGACCCGGCGGCAGGTGAGGAAAAAAGAAGACAACTAATCGATAGCTAGGTCAAGCGTGATCGCTCCCTTGTAATCGAAACTCAAGCAATACAACTAGAAGTAGGACATAGGCTTTTACCTCGTTGTGAGGGGCCGAACCTGGGTAAACCTTTGTGTCCTTTGTCCCGTCCAACCCCTTCGAGATAACCTACATTGTGATGGCTCCACACCTAAGTCCTTTCACAAGGGCATCTGCCGTGTTAAATCCATGACAGTTGGCGCCCACCATGGGGCCAGAGCATGGTGGTTTCGAGTTCTTGAAGGGCAACTTCTCAGGGATCGAAGGATACGCCGTGGGTCGGATGACTAAGAGTCGCTGCCGCCAGATCTACATCGACGACGCTGGCTGGGGCCCCGAGGCCGACTCAATCGAGTACGGGTACCGGGTCCCCTTTGGCGGAATTCACGTCTTCATCGGCAAGATCGGCAAGTCAGAGCCTGAGCAGGACACCTGCATCGACATCATCGAGACGGCACATCGCATGTGACCCGCTAGGGTTCAACCCTGCCGGAAGCACATCTTTGTTGGTTTTATTCATGGGGCGGATCTTGAGGAAGGTTCTACATCGCCTGGTGAGACGGCCATCTATTCAGGTGATGAGTCCTCGATCGGAGAAACCGAGTCAATCTATCAGCTTCAGGATGATGGGCTTGGGGGCTATTCTAATGGTGATAGTATTCCGGACCCTTATGAGCCACCAAACAGGGCTGCTATTTTTATGGCAGGTACACAGCCGGTTCTAAACTCATCGACAGCTGCTGCTATGACATCAGGTTCAACTGTTGCTGCGATGGCTGGAGCGAGCAGTTCTGCTCGGCCGCCGGCTCAAGTCTTGTCTGAGCTCTTGGGCACTTTGACGACTCTGTTGGCTATGGAGGTGACTCCGGCGAATCAAGCACAACATAATGCGGAAGTTGCAAAGGTGCGAGATGAGGTGGCTAAGGCCCAGGAGGATCTGATTGCAGAAAATGCCAGGATGGCGACGGAGTGAGCTGCGATAGATGCCGAGTCACAGCGGATAAGAGCAGAAGCTTTTCATTTGAGTCTAGATCAGAACGCGTCCAATGATGTCCTTCGAAGGAGACACCAGAGCCGCCTACCTTCACAGTTTGAGGGACGGAATCTTTTTAACACGCCAGGGGCAGGAACGAGTAACCCGCCCGTTGTGACCCGAGCTGCTGAGGCGCCAGGGACCGGAGCAGCGACCCAGCCTCATGTGCCAGACCCGCCACGAAGGGATTTGACGCCACCTCAATGGGTTCCAACACCCTCTGGCCATTATTCTAATCCGGTGGATAATATGATAGCAACAGCTACACGGCTGGCGGCTATCCCGATCGTGGGCGAATCTCCAGCGGCGATAGAGACCCGGAACGCGGTGGAGCTTCTTCAGACGGCTGTAGCATAGCAGGTGGCTTATTCATACAGTCGTGAGCGTGTTCATTCAACTCCCCGCCGAAATCGAAGCTATAGCTGGCGCATTGAGTCGCCGGCGGTTTCTAGAAGTGAGCAGCGTCGTAACCCACCTCGTAATGATGACCCGCCCCATGGGCATAACCCGCCCCGTAATGATAATAATGCTCAGGACCTTATGGATCAGGATAGAGCCCGTCATGAGGCGGAGTTGGCGGCTCAACTGGGGGCTCATCAGCAGTATCCAGTACACACTTCGGTGACCGTTGCAGCTGGGACGATTTCTAGGACGGTTGGTGTGCCGTGTCTACTACCGACTCTATGCAATGAATGTCAGCCCAAAGATTTTAAGGGTCCCCGTAAGGTGCCTAATTACACAGCTGATCTTCCACCTGAGGCTTGGATTGAAAGCTATAAATTAGCTATGGAGAAGCTGGATTTTAATGATGTTGTGTGTGTGCCAAGTACTTCACCATGATGTTGGATGGACCGGCTCGTACCTGGTTGAAAGGATTACCCGCCAATTCCATAAATTCATGGGCTGAGTTGAAGGCGCATTTCATTCAGAACTTTAAGGGAACGTGTAAGCAGCCTCTATCGATTATTGACCTGGACAACTGCGTGCAACGGGAGGATGAGTCAGCCCACCATTGGGTTCGTCGGGTCTCAGCAATTATCCACTCATCGGATAGCATTGCGGCAGGCTCTGTTGTTCTGATTCTGGAGAAGAATTGTCACTTTACCCCCCTCAAGCAGAAGCTTGGGCGGCTTAAGCGTCACTGTAGTGACATGGGAGAGCTCTTGGCGGCTCTCATTAAGTATGCCGACTCTGATACTACCAAAGATCCTGGATCCGATGAGGAGAAGTCCAACAAGGGAAAGAAGAGTGGTAATGGTAAGGGTCAGTAGCAGAACGTGACAGGGCAAAATGGTCATAACCAGGGTAACGATGGCAAGCGCAGACAACCTGATGGCGGGTCAGATCTGGTTGCTAATACCAATACCAGATATAAAAAACAGCGTCATAAAGGTAAGCCACAATTTGGAGGACCAAAATTTAACATTGAGGCAACGCTTAATGACCCTTCCCAAAGCATAGTCTGCCCGGTCAGCCTTCAACTCATGCATGGAAGGATTGTTTCATAATGCGAGAGTACCGGAATTATAATCTGGGTCACGGCAATAATAATGGGCCGCCAGGCGGGTCAGGATCCGGCTCTCAAGGGCTTGGCTTTGGTGGCGGCGGCTCAAATTCTGGATATCAAGGGTAGGGTAATCAGGGTAGTCATAACCAACAGTTTGGTCAGAGTAACCAGCAGCATCAGTCAGGATACTAGACTAATCCAAAGTAGCTTAACGGTGGCCAGTATCACGTTTTCACCACTAGTCTTTGCAAGAGAGATCAGAAGGTTCATAAGCGTGCGGTCAGTGCAATTGAGCTGGTGGTACCTCACTATTTGCGATGGTCAGAGCAGCCAATCACATGGAGTCGAGAGGATCACCCACCCCTGGTTGACAATCCGGGTCAATGAGCATTGGTGGTGGCCCCTTAGGTTGGGGGTTATAAGTTCACTAAAGTGCTCATCGATGGTGGCAGCAGCATCAACATCCTTTATTACGATACCTTTCGTCGGATGAATTTAACTGATAAGGAGCTTAAGCCGTCTTCTACAGTTTTTCATGGTGTAGTGCCTGGTAAGTCGGCATATCCAGTTGGTAAGATTGCCTTGGAAGTGGCCTTTGGTGATGACTATGACTACAGAGCAGAGACATTATGGTTTGAAGTGGTTAAAATACAGAGCCCTTATCATGCCTTGTTCGGACGGGCGGCTTATGCTAAATTCATGGCATGACCTTGTTATGTTTATTTGCAGCTTAAGATGCCAGGACATAAGGGAACTATTACGGTTCATGGTAATCGAAAGATTGCTTTGGAATGCAAAGAAGGGGATGCTGCTTATGCTGAATCAGCCTATGCTACTGAGGAGCTTAAGTTTTATAAAGATAATGTTGACCCGGCTGACATGACCCCTTTAAAGAAACCCACCACAGAGCAAGACCCTCTGTTGAAGTTTAAGTCGGCTGATGATACTAAGCAGGTTGACTTTGTCCCTGGTGACTCATCTCAGCAGTTCACAATAGGGGCTAACATGAATCCTAAATAGGAAAGCGCGCTCATCGAGTTCATCCGTGAGAATCGGGACATTTTTGCATGGAAACCTTCTGACATGCCAGGTGTACCGAGAGAACTCGCTGAGCACACTCTTAATATTGATCCTAAATTTAAGCCGGTCAAGCAGTTTCTTCATTGTTTCAATGAAGAATGGCATAAAGCCATTGGAGAAGAGGTGGCCCGGCTCTTGCCAGTAGGGTTTATTGTGGAGGTCTTTCATCCGGAGTGGTTGGCTAACCCAGTGCTAGTGCTTAAGAAGAATGGCACTTGGCGTATGTGTGTTGATTACACTGATCTTAACAAGGCTTGTCCAACTGATCCATTTGCTCTCCCTCTCATTGACCAGTTATTGATGCTACAGTGGGGTGTGAGAGCTTATGTTTCCTTGATGCTTATTCTGGTTATCATCAGATCAAAATGGCAGTTAAGGGTGAAAGTGTGTTATATCGACTAGAGGGGGGGGGGGGGTGAATAGGCGATTTTTACAAATTCGTCACTGAGGAATTTCAAGGTGAGGAAATTCCTAAGCGACGAACTACTTAGCAGCGGAATAAGTACTCAGATGCAAACATAACAGAGCAGTAGCACAGTCATCATGATGAATGAAAACAAGCACAGAGTACAAGTAGCGTAAACACAGGATAAGCAGGCTGAAGACAAACTGACTGAAAAATTGAACTGAGGAAATTGAAAAGTCTTCAGTCAAAAGCTTCAAACAGTAATGATCAAATACATAGCAAGTATGCGAGGAAATGAAAGGGTTGAGGAAATAGAACCAGTAGCTCGGTGAAGACAATGATTTGGTAGACCAGTTCCAACTGCTGTGACAGTTGTACGTCTGGTTAGAGCGGCTAGGTATTTAAACCTGAGGACACACAGTCCCGGACACACAGTCCTCACCGTATTCTCCTTGAGCTAAGGTCACACAGACCTCGCCCAATCACTCGTGGTAAGTCTTCAGGTGACTTCCAAACCTTCACATACTCGGTCACTCGGCAATCCACAATTTCCTCTTGGATGCTCTAGACCATGACGCCTAACCGTCTGGAGGATGCACAGTCCTCAAAGGTAACAAGCGTTGGTTCCACACAGGAACAATCTCTTCAGTGATGCTCAATCACTTTGGGTTTGTAGGTGTTTGGGTTTTTGGGTTTTTCCTCACTTGATGATTTTTGCTCAAAGTCCTCGGAGGATGGGATGCTCTAAATGACAAGTGTCAATCTATCTCTCGGAGCAGCCAACCAACTAGTGGTTGAAGGGGGGGGGCGGCTATTTATAGCCTAGGGAGCAGCCCGACATGATAAGACATAAATGCCCTTCAATGATATGACCGTTAGGTGGGTAGGATATTTGGACAGCTGGCGCGTAGCACAGCAACGGTCGGATATTTGAGTATCAAATTCCTCAGGGCTATCATGTTCCTCACTTGTAGGCAATCCGCACTGGCGAATTCCTAACTCCTTAGTCAGAACAAATTCCTCAGAGAACAGAAGAACTTCATCTCTGTCACTGAAGAAATTGACTGAACTGTATGAGATTTCCAATGGCTTCACTCGAAAGGATTGGGTAGGTGTAGGATTTTGAGATGAGCATCACTTGGAAACTTTTCCTTAGATTTACCTCGACCCCCTTTAACAGTACGGTGTTTCCTATGACTCAAAAAGAAGAAAATGAAACTACGAAAACAAGAGTCTTCACGCTTCATAATCCTCGCATGAATATCAAGTCTTCAGGGTCACACCAATTTCTTCACTTGCAAAGTCTTCAAGAAAACCAAACTCTTTAGTTGAAGACATTCATTTTTAGGGGTCGACAATCATCGTAAATAACAAACTCCTCATAGACTTATAGACCTGTGTACACTCACAAACGCATTAGTCCCTTAACCTATAAGTCTTCAATACACCAAAATCACTAAGGGGCACTAGATGCACTTACAATCTCCCCCTTTTTGGTGATTGATGACAATATATGTTAAGTTTTCAACGGGGATAAACATATGAAGTGTAAATACTGAAATTGAGGAATTTGATTGCAAGATATAGAAGAACTCCCCCTGAAGATGTGCATATTTGAGGAATTTGCTTTGAAATAGCAAATGCACATTGTTGAGTAATATCATGGAGATCTCCTCCTATATCTTGAAATTCATACACGCATTTAACATATGATATGAAGAATTTGAAATGCATGATGAAATATGGTGTCTGACGAAATTCAGCATGCGTGCATTATGGTATTGAGGAAATAGCATGCAGAAAAACAGAGCAAAAGTATCAGACCACCATAGGACTTAAGTTTACAACTCATCAGAGCAAACACCTCAGAAAAGCAAGAGTTGTAACTTAACAGAAATATAGCCCATATATAAGACCCGCTTGAAGACTAACTCAAATTTCTCCCCCTTTGTCATCGAATGACCAAAAGGGACGAAAAATGAGGACTAACGCCCCTGAAGAATATCATCATGATGTCGATGGAGGAGCGCCAGCATTGTTGGGGTCGTCCGTTGAGGTAGGGCCTGCCGCAGTGTCGTTCAAGTCTTCAGCTTCATCCGTCTCGCGCGATGAAGAATATGAACTGGCAACAAGCTGAGGAACTTTGACTTTCTTGAATTTCTTCGAAGGTGGCTGAGACCAGTCAAAGTCCTGTTGGAATCCCATCTCCTTGAGTTCTTCAGCACTATGAAGATTAGACAGAATGGCCCAAGTGCGGCCAAAAACTTCATGCAAGTAGTAGTGATTCTTCTTCACAGTGTTTTGAGTGACTGTCATGTTCTGAAGAATTGCACAAAACTGACGCTTGACCCACTTTCTGATGAAGACTAAGGAGAAGTTCACGATCAGTCATCACACGCGGAGCTGTGGCTTGAGGATTATGTTCTGAAGCTTTGGCGGTAGAATCTTGAGTTGCAGAGTCATCATTGGTGGAATAGGAAGTAGCTTTGTGAAACTGTCCATCCAATGGACGAGTACCTTCATCAATAACAGCAGCCTTGCCCTTCTCGTCAGCTGAGGAAATAGTCCGTTTGAGGACTTCAATAGGGGGCAAATAGCTGAGATGATTTTGAAAGTCAGCCTTATAATGAATTGAAGACCTTGATCTGATGAATCTCATGATCTAGGGAGCATAAGGCTTCAACTCAAAAGGCGGCAGAGCAGCATTGGCCAAAGTCCTCATGAAGAAATCGTGGTAGTTGATAGGTATACCATGAATGATATTGAACAGTAGATTCTTCATGATGCCAACAACTTCTTCATCATCAGAGTTGTGGTCTTTGATTGGACTGAGTGTTTTGGTCAATATGCGATAAAATGTCCTTGGCACATAGAGCAATTCCTTGACGAGGAATTTGGTCCTTGGAGCTTGGCCTGGCTTCAAAGGCTTCATCAGCACTTGCATCAGATGATCAGACAGTTCAGGTTCAACATAGAGAAGCCTAGCACCTTCAGTGGGAGGACTGACTGGGATGGCATGAAGCAATTCAGAGGCCGGTGCTTTGAAATGAGTATTTTCAGTCATCCAGTCCAATACCCATGAATTGACATCATCAACATTTCCAGTAATGTGTAGCGTGGCGAAGAATTGAAGAATGAGTTCTTCATTCCAATCGCAGATGTCGGTGCAGAAATTGAGTAACCCAGCGTCATGAAGAACACTAAGGACTGGGGTGAAGCAGGGCAGCGATTCCATATCTACATGAGGAATTTGCTCATGTTCAAAGATCTTGTCCTTATCAAACAACAATGAGGAATAGAAGTTCATCTGGCTTGCAGTCCAGAAGTGCTTGCGACGAAGTCGAGCAGAGTCATAGGGATTGTAGTCAGTGAAGAATATGTGCTCATTGAAGAAATCTTCAGCATTAAACTTCTGCTTCTTGGAGTGAGGGTTTTGTGGCTTGGGCTGAAGATTAACAGTTGAAGTCTTCATAGCCTCATGAGGTATAGCCACTGGAGCCACAGGCTGAGGAATTTCAGCAGCAGCCTCGACCTCCATTTCTTCAGACATATGTACATCAGCGCTAGTGGCTGGAACTTCTTCAGGAATAGAATGAAGTGAAGCTTGACGTTCATCAGAGCCCGTATGAATTTCTTCAGTTGGCACAGGGGACTGAGGAACTTGATGTAGCGGGGTTGTCAGAGGTGAATTGAGGTGATGACTTTCCCAAAAGTCATCATTCAGAATAGGTGTTGTAGACCCAATATCCACATCCTCATCTTCTTCAATTTCTTCGATGCCTGCCTCTTCAGCTGTGAACTGAGGCATGGGCGATGATACCAGTGGGGTTGAAGGGAAAGTATCCACTTCAATTTCTTCATCCAACTACTCTGTCGAAGCAGCAGAAGGATCTTCTTCATAAGATTTACTTGGAATTTCATATTCCTCACCAAAGGGAATGATCTCCTTTGATGGCATGCTTGATATTGGAATAGCATCAATTGGGTTTTCAGTTGAGATCTTCAAAGTCTTCACTTTCTTGGGAGCAGAAGACTCAGAAGATGCAGATGCTTTCCTTTTCTTCACAGCTGCTCGCTTCGCAGCCTTGGTTTTCTTCGCTTCTGATGCAGAAGGAAGGTTGATGCTTGTCATCGGTGCAGGAGGAGCAGAGGAAATTGGTTGAATTTCTTCAGGCATAACTGATGCAGTTGCCCTGGCTTGTTCAGATTCCTCAGGCACAGTAGCAGATGTATTAACTGGCCTGGATTGCTCTTCAGGCGCAATATTGGAGGTTGCCCTGGCATTTTCTTCTGAGACTGGAATTTCTTCATCAGCTCTGGCGTTTTCATTTTCTTCAGCAGACTGAACAGATGTTCCAGTCTGAGGAAATTTGGGTTGCGATGAAGCTGCAACACTTGGAGTAAATCCTTTTGCCATTCTGACGAATCTGTCCTTGGCACCTAGCCAATCTGCACGGTATGCATGAAATTCATCACTAAGAGCTTTTATCTCAGCCTGCATAGTCACAAGTTCTTCAGGAGACATTTTCACAACATTGTTCTTCAGAAAATGCTCCTTCTTGTACTGAGCCTTCTTCACCTGCCTGGCCTTATCAAATTTCCATTTCTCTTCATTTATGAAGGCCGTCAACATGTGACTTTGACCAGGAGTGAGGTTTAATTCAGGCAAAGGTGTATTTGGATCCTTGTGCCATAGATCGATGAAATTAAGGATCTTCTTTGGATCCAGCATGAGGGGCACAGCACTGCCTTTGGCTCTAGAGGCCCTTTGTTGTCGATCTCTGATGATCTCAGCTAATTCTTCATCATCAGCTTCGTCTTCGCTTGACGGAACCTGAAAGGCGACCTGCTTCTTGTGAGGACTTGGTCTTGTGCCTCGTCCAGCAGTGGCCTTTTTCTTCAGCAAGATAGGAGTTGTTGAAGACTGAGGTGGAGCTGAAGAACTTGCAGAGACTCCTGAAGCAATTGAGATTCCAGTAGTCCTTTGGCATGTGGCAAGATGCACAGGTGCTGAGGACTTTGCAGGAGCAGCTGAGGATTTTGCAACTGAGGGAGTTGGAGCTGCTTTTGAGGAATTTGCTTGAGGATCAGGCCGTGAGGGCATTGCAGCTGAGGAACTTGTCTTGACAGCTGATTTCTTTAGCATAGCCTTCTTAGGCTTGATAGCAGAGGCCTCAGCGGCGGCAGCAACAGAATCTTCATTGAATTTCTTCACTGCCTCCTTAGCCATTTTGGCCAGCTTGGCTTGTCGCTTAGCCCATTCCTTGGGAAATTCCTCACCTCTTCTGATGCTAGTGGGATCAACTTCTTGGCCAGGAGCCAATGGAGGTCTTGGACATGGAGGGTTAACAGCGAATTTCTTCATGTACTTGGGAGTGACATAGCGATATTCCCTCCATTCTCTTGCCCATCTCCTCTCAATCTTCTGAATGCGCACTTTGCGCTGATTTTTGTTCTCCTTGCCATGAGTTGCTTCATCAGGAGTACAATATTCATCATAGATGTCATCAGGGATCTCAAAAGCAGTATTTGTTTCTGGCCTCTTTCCTCCCTTCTGAGGTCTTTTACCATCAGACATTTTCTTCACTAGAGGATTTTGAACAATGGATGTTTCTGAGGAAGTGTGTAACTTATCTTCGAGAAATGCTGCAAATGAGTTAAGTTGATGAGAACCTAGTGATTCAGCAGCAGACATGTGTACCTGTGAACAGAATATAGGTGCGAAGAATTTGGAGAGGTCATATGCGTTCTCAGAAGTTTTTCAAAAGTATCAAGTTTGAGGAATTTGACCAGGGGTGTCTTGAGGAATTTCACTAAGCATTTTTGACTTAGGTTCCAGAGTTGTGTAGATTGAAAATCCACACAATTGAGGAATCTTGAAGGAAAAACGTTGCTTAGAGAAACTGATCAAGGAGAGAAGCAAGTTGGTGTTTAGGAACATGAGAGTTGAAGAATAAACACCTTTTGAAGATTTTGTGGAAATCATCAGAATCAACAAGGGCAGTAAAAATAAATTTTATATACCCTTGACGAAGAACACGACGAACTGAGAGTAGCAGTGGAGATGTTCGTCCGTTCAGATCTTCCACGCCCTAACTTGTCGATGGAAAACAGCTACGGCGGTGGCGGAGTGAAGATTTCCGCGGCTGGCGTGAGTACGACGGCGACGAGGTCGAGGCAGTGAAGCTCTTCCTCACCGGCGACGATGGAATGTAGCGGCGGCGCTAGGTCTGAGAGCTCGAGCGAGGGAGTAAGATCGAGCGGGGTAAATGAGATCTGAGGAGGGCGAGGGGTATTTATAGCTGAGGTGAAAGACCACTCGTCCGAAGAAAATGGACGAACGTGCCCCTGACCCTTCTTATCCTAACGACATGTGTCACCCACGTACTGTGAAGTGGAGATCGTGTTAGATCGTGGGTGATTAGATAAATCTTATCGAGGGATATGGAACGGTTTGAGCGGCAAAAGCCGAAAATTCAGATAAGAATATTTTAAGGTTTCGTTCGCAAATTCTTCAGCTGTCAAGGACACAGTGAAGACTATGAACGGGTTTCAAATAGAACGCACATGAAGAATTTGTGAACAGACTGGATTGAGTTTAGCATAGAGGGGGAACGGGTCCGATCACATTCACTTAAAAGAAAAACAACTTGAAGAATTAGCAATAAGTGAATGCTGTAGAGGACAGAAAACTCAAATATATATATAGTTAATAAAGAACACAGTCGGAAAGAGTGAAGATTTTGCAAAGTTGAAGAATTTGAAAATTTGAAGAATTTGCACAATGATGAAAAACTCAAATTTTGAAGATTTTCAACTTTTTGTGGTGGCGTGTCCCACCGTGTAAGAATGATGATTTCAGACACCGCGTACAATTGTCGTAGGGCTCTGAGAATCAAATTCTTCATTAATTTCTTCATACTTAGAGGGTTAGTCTTCATTGATTGAAGAAAAACGTTTCTTCGTGTGTTGCACATCTAAGTCATCAATTTGCATAAGTGTTAGGATGTGTGTCCTTTTCAAAGGACATTCGAAGATTCTAAGATATTTAGCTCACACCGCAACTCGCTAAATCTCTTCTCATCCAAGGGCTTTGTGAAGATATCTGCTAGCTGTTCTTTAGACTTCACGGGATCAATAGAGATGTCACCCTTCAACACATGATCTCGAAGAAAATGATGACGAATCTCGATGTGCTTTGTCTTCGAGTGCTGAACTGGGTTATGAGCAATTTTGATGGCACTCTCGTTGTCGCAGTAGAGTGGCACATTCTTCACATTGATGCCGTAGTCCTTGAGGGTTTGCTTCATCCATAGCAATTGAGCACAGCAAGAACCAGCAGCAATATACTCAGCTTCAGCAGTAGAGAGTGATACGCAGTTCTGCTTCTTCGAGGACCAACATACTAAGGATCGTCCGAGGAAATGGCATGTGCCTGATGTTGACTTGCGGTCCACACGATCACCAGCATAGTCAGAGTCAGAATATCCAATGAGATCAAAAGTCGAGCCCTTGGGATACCATAATCCAAGTGTTGGAGTGTGAGCTAGATATCGAAGAATATGTTTCACAGCCTTATGGTGTGATTCCTTCGGTGTAGCTTGAAAACGGGCACACATGCAAACACTAAGCATAATATCCGGCCTAGATGCACATAGGTACAATAAAGAGCCAATCATGGAGCGGTATACCTTTTGATCGAAGTCTATTCCATTTTCATCAGTGCATAGATGGCCATTTGTGGACATAGGGATTTTGACGCCTTTGCATTCTTGCATACCGAATTTCCTCAGAACGTCCTTGAGGTATTTCTCTTGAGAAATGAAGATGCCATTGCGTTGTTGACGAATTTGAAGACCTAAGAAGAATTTCAATTCTCCCATCATGGACATTTGATATTCCTCACTCATCATGTAAGCAAATTCGTCACTGTAATGTTGGTTAGTACAGCCAAAGATAATATCATCAACATATATTTGGCACACGAATAATTCATCATCATAGGTTTTGGTGAAAAGAGTTGGGTCGAGTGAACCGGGTTTGAAGCCTTTCTTCATGAGGAATTCCTTCAAAGTATCATACCACGCCCGAGGGGCCTGCTTGAGGCCATAGAGGGCCTTATTGAGTCTGAAGACTTTGTCAGGATGCTTAGGATCTTCAAAACCTGGGGGTTGAGCAACATATACTTCTTCCTCAAGCTTACCATTGAGGAATGCACTTTTCACATCCATTTGATATAAGGTGATATTATGATGGTTAGCATAAGCAAGCAATATGCGAATAGCCTCAAGTCTAGCAACAGGTGCAAAAGTTTCATCGAAATCAATTCCTTCAACCTGTGTGTAGCCTTGAGCCACAAGACGAGCCTTGTTCCTCACCACTAGGCCATTTTCATCTTGCTTGTTGCGGTAGATCCATTTGGTACCGATGATATTGTGCTTGCATGGGTCCGGTCGCTTGACAAGCTCCCACACATTGTTCAGCTTGAATTGATGTAATTCCTCTTGCATCGCTTGAATCCATTCAGGCTCCAGAAATGCCTCATCAACTTTGGTGGGCTCTGTGATAGAGACGAAAGCAAAATGCCCACAAAAGTTAGACAAATGTGAAGCTTTTGAGCGAGTCAGAGGACCTGGTGCGTTGATGTCGTTGATGATTCTCTCAATCTGTACTTCATTTGCAACACGAGGATGAGCAGGTTGACGACTTTGATTTGGCTCAGCATTTTCTTCAGGTGCGCCAGCTTGCTGTTCTTCATGTTCTGAAATGATTTCTTCAGCAGATTCTTCAGTAGGAATGACATCCTCAGTAGCTTTGAACTTGATGGTTTCCTCAGGCGTCTTTTCATCTAGCACAGGAGGTAGGTGCTCTATTTGGTTTCTTGTCAGTGAGGAGTTCATATGAGGTCTTCTTGAAGAATTTGTGAAGATATACCCTGTTGATGATGTGGCATGCAGTATCAATTGCCTCAGGCCAGAAGCGACGAGGTGTCTTGTATTCATCAAGCATGGTGTGAGCCATCTCAACAAGAGTCCTATTCTTGCGCTCCACAACACCATTCTGCTGAGGAGTGTATGGGGCAGATAGCTCATGAGTAATACCAAGTTCATCGAGATAGTCATCAAGACCAGTATTCTTGAACTCGGTCCCATTATCACTACGTAGATGCTTGATCTTCACACCGAAATTCGTCGAAGCCCTTGAGGAAAATCGTATGAAGACTTCCTGCACTTCAGTTTTGTAAGTAATGACATGCACCCATGTGTAACGAGAATAGTCATCAACAATGACAAAGCCATATAGAGATGCTGCATTTGTTAGTGTGGCATAATGAGTAGGGCCAAAGAGATCCATATGAAGCAATTCAAAAGGACGAGAAGTAGTCATGATAGTCTTCGAGGGGTGCTTGGCTCTGGTCATCTTTCTAGCCTCACAAGCCCCACAAAGATGATCTTTGAGGAATTTGACACCCTTGATGCCAATGACGTGCTTTTTCTTCACGAGCGTGTGTAAGTTCCTCATGCCAGCATGACCCAGTCATCGATGCCATTGCCAGCCTTCTGAAGCTTTAGCAAGTAGACAAGTGGCAGGCTGTGGTCCTGCAGAGAAATCAACAATATACAAGTCTCCTCTCCTAAAGCCTTCGAAGACTTTGGAATTGTCAGATTCCATGAGCACTAAGCAACGATATTTGCCAAAGACAACAACCATATGAAGATCACAAAGCATTGAGACAGACATGAGGTTGAATCCGAGGGACTCGACAAGCATGACTTTATCCATGTGTCGATCCTTTGAGATTGCAACCCTACCTAGACCCAATACCTTGCTTTTGCCTTTGTCAGCGTAGGTGATGTGCTTCAAGTGTGATGGAGATAAAGGAGTGTTCATCAGTAAGCTCTTGTCACCGGTCATGTGATTTGTACATCCACTATCGAGGACCCACTCAGTAGCTTTGGGTAAATCATCCTGCAGATGAATTAGTGCATCTTACGAACTCATATACTTCAGAGTGAAGAATATGACATCAAATTCATCAGACATATTTCATCAATTAAGGCAACATATGTATATATATATAGCAATGTGAGGACGTGAGAAATGAATAAATCATTTCTTCATGATTAGCTTGCGTCCTTTCAAGCATTTCAGGTCTCCAGCAGATTCTTCAGACGATTTAGTTCGTCTGGACACCTGACCCTGCATAAGAGATTAGTTCTTTTTCTTCACCACCCACATCTGGAGGGGTGGCAAAGAGTTCATCATTCTGCGAGCTCCATAAGAGAAAGGTGGCATTGAAGCCAGAGTGCTTCATTTCACAGGAGAGGGATTAGCATAGACATATGAGTAAGCAGAGAAATTCTTCGAGGACTTATGAATATAATGATTTGAAGAATAATGCACATAATTAGAACTCTTAGATTTTCTCTGCGAAACAGAAGCGTTAGCATGGTGATGATCATGTGAGGACTTGGATCCATGTGAGGAATTTGATCCATAAGAGGACTTGGATCCATATGAAGACTTTGGTCCATATGAAGAATTTGATCTGGGGTTCTTATTCTTCACAGGTGGTGTCATGAGGACATTCACCTGAAGACTTTCAAGGCACCTTTTGGGAACCCAGATTTTCTTCATAGGGGGACCGTTCCTGCAGTTAGATCCAACATATCTAGCAAATACTTCACCATTCTGATTTTTGAACAGTTTATAGTTGGAGTCAAATGACTCATCAGATGAATCTGAGGATTCACAAGTAAAGCCAGATAAAGTGGATGGATCTACGAGAGGTCCCTTCGCAGCAACCCATGAGGTTTTGGGATACTGCTCAGGTTTCCAGTAGGTTCCATCAGCATTGAGTTTCCTCTCAAAGGCAATACCCTCTTTCCTAGGGTTCCTGCTCAAGATCTGCTTTTTGAGCACATCACAAAGAGTCTGATGCCCTTTGAGGCTTTTGTACATGCCTGTCACATACAATTCCTTCAACCCTGCATTTTCGTCAGTGATACTAGTGGTATGCTCAGATGAGGAATTTGTGACCACAGAGATAGTTGAAGAATTTGCAGCAATAGAAGCATTTGAACTTTCAGGTGAAGAATTAGCAGTTTCACGTTCAATGCATTTCAAGCATGGTGGAATAAATTCTTCCTGAGCGGAACTGATCTGTTGAGCAAGTAATGAATCATTTTCCTTCTGAAGATCTTCATGACTCACCCTTAGCTTCTCAAGATCTTGCTTTCTTTGAAGAAATTCATAAGAAAGCTTCTCATGATCGGCTAAGAGAGTTTCATGATGACCTTGAAGGTTGTCAAACTTAGACTGTAGTTGCTGAAGATTATCAGTCAGTGTTTGAGTTCGATCCATTTCCTCACCTAACAGGTCATCGCTTTTGTCTAGCATATTTTGAACCTTTTCCAAAGCCTTTTGTTGTTTAACAGCAATATTAGCAAGTTTGGAATAGCTGGGTTTGAGGTTATCATCAGATTCATCCTCACTTGATTCAGAGGAGGGATATTTGAGTACCTTGGCACCTTTTGCCATGAAGCAATAGGTGGGAGCATAGTCATCGTTGCCATCATCAGCAGTGTTGGGGAAGCCATTTTCCTCAGTGTTGAAGATGGACTTGCTAACGTAAGCAGTAGCGAGGGCTAGGCTCGCCACACCAGAGTCTGACTCCTCAGATGCCTCCTCTTCCTCATGTTCCTCAAATTCAGCTTCAGAGTCCATTTCCTTGCCAATGAATGCCCGAGCCTTTTTGGAACTGCTCTTCTTGTGAGATGAAGACTTTGAAGATTTTGACAATGAGGACTTTGAAGATTTCTTCTTCTTCTTTGAGTCATCGGAACTGTCATCCTTGTATTTCTTCTTCTTTGATTCCTTCTCCCACTGAGGACAATCAGTAATGTAGTGACCAGGTTTCTTGCATTTATGGCAAGTTCTCTTCTTGTAGTCACGGGATGAGGAATCTGATTTCATGTCATCACCTCTTGAGGATTTTCCAAATCGGACATGTCTAGAGAACTTCTGGAATTTCCTCACGAGCATTGCTAGCTCCTGACTCAGTTCTTCAGGATCACCAAGGCTGCTACCAGAATCTTCATCTTCAGATTCAGAGACTGCCTTGACCTTCAGTGCACGAGATCTACCATAGCTCGGTCCGTAGAGATCTCTCTTCTCAGCAAGTTGGACCTCATGAGTATTTAGTCTCTCGAGGATATCAGCAGGATCAAGTGACTTGTAGTCTCCATGTTCTTGAATCATCAGTGCCAGTGTATCGAATGAAGAATCGAGTGACCTCAGCAATTTCTTCACCACCTCATGGTCGGTGATGTCGGTGGCACCCAGTGCTTGAAGCTCGTTTGAAATGTCAGTGAGGTGATCAAAGGTTTGCTGAACGTTTTCGTTGTCGAGACTTTTGAAGCGGTTGAAGAGATTGCGAAGAACGTCAACTCGGGAGTCACGTTGAGTTGAGACTCCTTCGTTGACCTTGGACAGCCTATCCCAGATAAGCTTAGCTATCTCCAACACACTCACTCTGCCATACTGCCCTTTGCTCAGATGGCCACATATGATATTCTTCGCTTGAGAGTCGAGTTGCTTGAATCTCTTCACATCAGCAGCGTTTACGGAAGGAGTGACAGAGGGAACGCCATTTTCCACAACGTACCAGAGATCGTTGTCAATTGCCTCAAGATGCATGCGCATCTTGTTCTTCCAGTAGGGGTAGTCCGTCCCATCGAAGGTAGGACACCCAGCCGAGACCTTGATCATGCCTGCAGTCGACATAACTAAAACTCCAGGTGGTTAAACCAAAATCACACAGAACAAGGGAGTACCTTGCTCTGATACCAATTAAAAGTGCGTTATATCGACTAGAGGGGGGGTGAATAGGCAATTTTTACAAATTCGTCACTGAGGAATTTCAAGGTGAGGAAATTCCTAAGCGACGAACTACTTAGCAGCGGAATAAGTACTCAGATGCAAACGTAATAGAGCAGTAGCACAGTCATCATGATGAAATGAAAACAAGCACAGAGTACAAGTAGCGTAAACACAGGATAAGCAGGCTGAAGACAAACTGACTGAAGAAATTAAACTGAGGAAATTGAGAAAGTCTTCAGTCAAAGTCTTCAAACAGTAATGATCAAATACATAGCAAGTATGCGAGGAAATGAAAGGGTTGAGGAAATAGAACCAGTAGCTCGGTGAAGACAATGATTTGGTAGACCAGTTCCAACAGCTGTGACAGTTGTACGTCTGGTTAGAGTGGCTAGGTATTTAAACCTGAGGACGCACAGTCCCGGACACACGGTCCTCACCGTATTCTCCTTGAGCTAAGGTCACACAGACCTCGCCCAATCACTCATGGTAAGTCTTCAGGTGACTTCCAAACCTTCACATACTCGGTCACTCGGCAATCCACAATTTCCTCTTGGATGCTCTAGACCATGACGCCTAACCGTCTGGAGGATGCATAGTCCTCAAAGGTAACAAGCGTCGGTTCCACACAGGAACAATCTCTTCAGTGATGCTCAATCACTTTGGGTTTGTAGGTGTTTGGGTTTTTCCTCACTTGATGATTTGCGCTCAAAGTCCTCGGAGGATGGGATGCTCTAAATGACAAGTGTCAATCTATCTCTCGGAGCAGCCAACCAGCTAGTGGTTGAAGGGGGGCGGCTATTTATAGCCTAGGGAGCAGCCAGACATGATAAGACATAAATGCCCTTCAATGATATGACCGTTAGGTGGGTAGGATATTTGGACAGCTGGCGCGTAGCACAGCAACGGTCGGATATTTGAGTTTCAAATTCCTCAGGGCTATCATGTTCCTCACTTGTAGGCAATCCGCGCTGGCGAATTCCTAACTCCTCAGTCAGAACAAATTCCTCAGAGAACAGAAGAACTTCGTCTCTGTCACTGAAGAAATTGACTGAACTGTATGAGATTTCCAATGGCTTCACTCGAAAGGATTGGGTAGGTGTAGGATTTTGAGATGAGCATCACTTGGAAACTTTTCCTTAGATTTACCTCGACCCCCTTTAACAGTACGGTGTTTCCTATGACTCAAGAAGAAGAAAATGAAACTACGAAAACAAGAGTCTTCACGCTTCATAATCCTCGCATGAATATCAAGTCTTCAGGGTCACACCAATTTCTTCACTTGCAAAGTCTTCAAGAAAACCAAAGTCTTCAGTTGAAGACATTCATTTTTAGGGGTCGACAATCATCGTAAATAACAAACTCCTCGTAGACTTATAGACCTGTGTACACTCACAAATGCATTAGTCCCTTAACCTATAAGTCTTCAATACACCAAAATCACTAAGGGGCACTAGATGCACTTACAAAGGACCAAGAGAAGACAGCTTTCATCACACCTTTTAGAGCTTTCTGCTATGTCTCTATGCCTTTTGGGCTCAAGAGTGCCCAGGCGACTTATCAACGTTGTGTTCAGAATTGTTTGCACAGTCAAATTGGGCGTAATGTGCATGCTTATGTGGATGATATTGTGGTCAAATCTAGGAAAATTGAGACGCTTTTGGATGATCTAAGGGAGACTTTTGATAATCTCCGGATCTATAAGATGATGCTTAACCTGGCCACATGTGTTTTTGGTGTGCCTGTAGGCAAGCTCTTGGGTTTTCTGGTCTCAGAGAGAGGAATTGAAGCTAACCTAGAGAAGATTAAGGCTATTACTTCCTTGGCTAAACCGGCGTGTGTCAATGACATACAGCGCCTGGCGGGTCGAATCGTAGCTCTAAGCAGATTTATAAGCCGCCTGGGAGAGTAGGCCATTCCCTTATATCAGATGATGAAGAAAACAGACCATTTTGTCTGGAGTGATGATGCTGATAAGGCGTTTGAGACGTTCAAAAAACAGTTAGCTGAGCCGCCCGTCCTCGCAGCTCTCGTTGAGAAAGAACCTTTGCTCCTGTATGTGGCGGCTAACAGTAAAGCTGTTAGTGTGGCGATTGTGGTGGAGCGCAAGGAGGCGGGTAAGGAGTACCTAGTCCAGAGGCCGGCTTATTATGTCAATGAGGTGTTAATCGAGTCCAAACAACGATACCCACATTGGCAGAAGTTGGTATATGGAGTGTTCATGGCAAGTCGCAAACTGAAACATTATTTTCTTGGTCATCCTATTACTGTGGTCAATTCTGCCCCTTTATAGGAGACATAATTCAAAACAGGGATGCCACAGGCCGGGTTGCTAAGTGGGCAATAGAACTTGGACCTCATGGTTAGAAATATGTGCCAAGAACAGCTATCAAGTCTCAGGCTTTGGTGGATTTCATCAATGACTGGACGGAATT
Organism: Thinopyrum elongatum; assembly: GCA_011799875.1. NCBI lineage: Eukaryota > Viridiplantae > Streptophyta > Magnoliopsida > Poales > Poaceae > Thinopyrum > Thinopyrum elongatum. The sequence continues at coordinate 458,896,958 of CM022302.1, read as the reverse complement.
GCAGACACCTGAAGAAAGGCCTGATAACACATACTGGACAATTCACTTTGATGGGTCCAGGCAATTAGAAGGCTCGGGGGCCGGGGTTATATTGACCTCCCCACGAGGTGACAAGGTTTGTTATGTTTTGAGGCTAATGTTTCCTTGTACTAACAATGCAGCTGAATATGAGGCTTTACTTCACGGCCTTCGCATGGCCAAAGAGATGAATTTTTAACCGGGTCAGGTGTTTTGGCGACTTAGACCTGGTGGCTCAGCAAGTTTCACGTACATGGGACTCCAAGGACCCGCTCATGGCGGCTTATCGCCGGGCGTTTGATACTATTGCTGGTCATTTCAAGGGTTATCAAGTGGAGCACCTTGATCGAAGGAAAAATGAGGCGGCTGATGCTTTAAGCCAGCTTGGTTCTCAAGCAAAGCCGGTGCCTCCCAATGTATTTCTTGATGTCTTACTCAATCCCTCGGTCAAATTATCATCTGAGGAGGATTTGGCTATTCCGGACCCGGAGGCACAGTTGGTGGCGGCTCTCCACGCTATTCCTGATTGGACACTTCCCTACTTGGCTTATATGACCCGGGGCGAGTTACCTGAGGATGAAACTTTGTCAAGGCAGATAACCCGACGGTTTAAATCCATGACTATTGTCAATGGCGAGTTACACCGATGCAGTGTCACAGGTGTGTTCCAGCGTTGTGTTTCTCCCGAAGAGGGCCGTGAGATCTTGCGTGAGATTCATGAAGATGATTGTGGTCATCACGCCAGCTCAAAATCTTTAGTGGCTAAAGCTTTTCACCATGGTTTTTATTGGTTGACGGCTCACGCTGATGCTGAAGATATTGTCAGTAAATGTGATGGCTGTCAGAAGTTTTCTCGATGGGCTCATGTGCCGGCTCAAGAATTGAGGATGATTCCAATTACTTGGCCGTTTGCAGTCTGGGGGCTTGATATGGTTGGACCTTTCAAGAGGTCTAAAGATAAGAAAACTCACCTCTTGGTGGCAGTTGACAAATTTACCAAGTGGGTTGAAGAAGAGCCGGTCAGCAAGTGTGATGCAGCGACTGCATTCCAGTTTGTTAAAAAGCTTATCTTCTGGTTTGGTTACCCTCATAGTATCATTACTGATAATGGCACTAATTTGTCTAAGGGTGCTATGAAGGAGTTCTGCCAACGAGAGCATATTCATCTTGATGTTTCTTCTGTGGCTCATCCGCAGTCTAATGGTCAAGCTGAGAGGGTTAACCAAGAAATTTTGAGAGGCATAAAACCCCGGCTTATAGTTCCTTTGAAGGGAACGCCGGGTTGTTGGGTTGAGGAGTTACCTTCAGTACTCTGGAGTATCAATACCACCCCCAACAGGTCAACGGGCTATACGCCTTTCTTCATGGTTTATGGAGCAGAGGCGGTTCTTCCAAGCGATATCTGTCATGACTCGCCCCGTGTGGCGGCTTATATTGAAGCTGATAATGAGATAGCACGTCAAAACGCACTCGATGCCTTGGATGAGGAGCGTGACCTGGCAGCAGCTCGTTCGGTGATATATCAACAAGACCTGCGTCGCTATCATAGCCGCAGAGTTAAGACCTGGGCGTTTCAAGAAGGCAACTTGGTGCTCCGGCTGACCCAAGATCAAACAGATATGCATAAATTATCCCCGCCTTGGGAAGGACCATTTGTGGTCAGCAAGAACCTGAACAACGGGTCGTATTACCTCATTGATGTTCATGAGCACAAGGATTCCCTCAAGTCGGAGGAGGAGACCTGCCGTCCGTGGAATATTGCACATCTTCGGCCTTACTACACTTGAGCCGCCGACTCCTATCTTTGTACATACTCTTGTCAATGTATATAACTTTTTATGATCAATATAATAAATACGGCATCCCCGAGTTACGGGGCCTCTGTCGTTTCATTTCTGAGTATCTGAGCCTTTATTGATTGATCATAAGGTCACTTGGGGGCTTCCAACCACTGGGTTTAGCTTTCATACCCTCTTGACCGGCCTGAACGCCACTTTTTATAGGTTTTTCCTGCCTGTTTGCAACTTGCTACTCCACCAGGTAACCTGCCGAACACTTAACAGTCAATCTTTTTAAAGACCCTGAACTCGTTAAGGTTAAAACGGCGGCTTGAGTCACGTGAGAGCCGGCTTACAGTGAGCTAGGTAAAACCACGGCTGTTGCGGCCTTGAAAGCAATCATGTGGCCTAAGTGCCAATCGGCTATTGCGGCCTTGAAAGCAATCATGTGGCCTGAGTGCCAATCGGCTGTTGCGGCCTTGAAAGCAATCATGTGTCCCGAGTGCCAATCGGCTGTTGCGGCCTTGAAAGCAAACATGAGGCCTGAGTGCCAAATGGCTATTGTGGCCTTGACAGCAAATATGAGGCTTGTAAGCCACTTTTATTGGTCATGCCTTAAAAGCTGGCCTAATGAATTTTGAGATTTGCATATTTTCTGTTTGGGTTTTTTTGATGCTTTTATATTTTCAAGCTTCGGTTTTGAGATCTCTGACTCACCTGGTTCCAGGTTATGACAGTTATGGTTAACTATTTCGGGTTCCAACCTGCCCCGAGTTTTGACTTTAAATCGCCAGTGTGTTGCGGCTCATTTTGAGTATTTTGGGTTTGGTGACCCGCCCTGGCTATGAACGTTAAGTCGCCAGTATGCTTTGGCTTGAACAATGGAAGTCATGCGATTGCAAGTTTTTGGATTGTTCCCTGCTCTGGAAAGTAAGGTATAAGCCGGCAGTATGATCCAAATCTACAGGTATGTTTTCAATTGTTATATGAATATGCGAGGTTTGATAACCCGCTCTGGCTTTTGACTTTAAGTTGCCAGTATATTTTGGCTTTAATGGCCTTAATTTTAGTTTTTTCCATAATTGCATAAGACTAGATTATGTTTGGGTTGTTACCCGCCCTGGCTTTTGACGTTAAGTCGCCAGGGCATATGTTGTTTCAACTTGGTGCAGGATATGCAAAGTTTTTACATATAAGTAAGAGTACTGCTATGGCTTGTATGAATGATTAAGTTCAAGCCCATCATCAAAGATTAAAGTTGGTGTTTCAAAAGTAAGGATCAACATGCACGAAGGCATGACATGGTGAATCATTTTTTTAAACTAGCCTATTACATGGCTATCATAAGCCCAAAAGTTTGAAGCAAAGTGTTTTTTGGAGACAAGGACTCTTGCACCCTGGCCTGAGAGCCACCTGGTTTGTCATTGGTTTCCTTCTTGGCGAGTTGACGATTCCGGGTCATCCCGCGCCGGTTCTTCTTCTTCGGCCATCTGGAGGTCAGGCGACGTCCAATCGATGCCAGTTAAGGCCTCGAATATGGCTTCATCATTGATAATGAGAGCAGAGTCAAGGTGAGGGGCAAAAAGGTGCTTACGCCTGGCGGGAATAAGATTCATCACTTCATGGGTGGGCGGCTTAACTTTGTTGTTCTGATCATCATAAGTCGGCGTGTAGTGCTTCAGATTCAGCTCTTCAATCAGCTTGCACGCCACGGGCCGCATCTCCCTCGCGCACTTGGTAAAATCTTGTTCTTCAAAGGCTGACCCGTAATCTTTAAACTCGGGGCATAAGGTGGCGATCTCCTCCGGGTCAAGTTATGTTGCCCATGCCTTGGCTCGACCTAGAGCGACGATAGCTCCAGCTCGGGCGGCTGATAATCGACACTCTTCGATTTGAGCCGGCGCCATTGAGAACGGCTCCAGCACAGCATTGAGAAGTGTTGGCGGCTTTCTTCCACCTGACAGGGCAACAAGGCTACGCAGCGTCCCAGTGTACAGCTTCTCAATTTCCTCCAAAGACATTTTCAGCTCAAGCTTGGCTTTGGAAGTCTCTGCTTGCTGCAACTTTATATTTTTCTTCAAATCGCTCACTTGTGATTCCTTCATACTCAATTTTGCCTGCAATACAATGATGAAGTGATGATCACATAGCAAGGATTAATTATTGGTGCTGTTATTCTGCTAAAAGTATGAAGCACACTACAAGTACTCTACTTGGCACTTGGGGGCTAATGTGAGTCAATTCACTTTTTATTGAGACCCGGCGTATCTTGTCAAATTAAGCCGGCTCTTGGGGGCTACATATTTGGATCTTAGAAATAATTATCAGTATGCATCATATTGTTGCCACGAATTTATTAACATTACACAAGGTTCTTTCAAGCTTAACATTTGAAGACCCGGCTCATCTTTATTAGATAAACCGGCCCTGAGAGGCTATGGTTTGGAAATTTTCATGAAGCCTCAAGCATAGTCAATATTTTTCTTATACTTAAGACTTGGCGGCTACATAAGTACATATGCAAAGGGATTAGTATCATACCTCATAACGCTCCTTCATGAGATTCACTAAGCCGGCTTCCAAATCACAGCTAGTGTGAAGGCGGCTCAGATACCCTGCGTGGATGTCACTTGCGCTGAAAGCGGCATAGCTTTCCAAATCCAGCTTGGTCTTGCCTTTATCCAAAGAATGAGATTCTTCTTTGGTGCTATGTTTGGCCAACACAATGGAAGCCCCTGGCGCAGGGTAAGCTATCCCAGTAATGGTCATGTCTCCAAAGTCCTTCTCAAGAGGGATTTTTTCAGCTGGCTTCTGAGGAGTTGGCGGCTTAGGGCTCGACGGGTCATGGCTGGCCGCCGGGTTAAGTTTCGCGTCCATTTGTTCAAGGAGCATGACATCGACTGTTGGTGGCGGGTCATCCATTGGTTCTTCTGGGTCTTGAGTGTGGGCCTCAGAGATGTCGGTATGCTGTTTCTCCAGCTCAGCAGATTTAGGATCTTTTGAAGACCCGCCAAGCTTCTGCTTCTTACCAGCCTTTGCCATACCTCTGCAATACGATACAAAATATATGAGTATGACATGACAAATCAATTGATAGACAAATGGAAGTATTTACCCTTGAACAACTTTGAAGACGGGCATCTGGGTTCCTGAAGTGTCGCCAGACGACGGAGGTGTCTTCTGATAATTTGAGTTAGAACGTGTAAGAGGCTGACGTATGAAGCCGGTTAAGGGGTAAAGAGAGTCTGGATCATGTAGCACCTCATGTTGATGCTTATGAGGGGCTGGAGTATTTGGTAAGCCAGAAACTAGCTCCACGTCACCATCACTCCGAGTCTGACGCCTGGCCTCGTGCTGTTGTTTCTTCAAAATAAAGTCGGGATCCAAGTAAGCAATTGGGTGAGAAAATCTTACTTTCCGGGTCACCTGCCAAGTTTTCTGTCTTGGCAAGGGCTCTGAGTCAGAGGAAATTTGCGTTACCTCTAAAGCGTCTGCATGGTTGGTCTCCGCATCGTCCTGAGAGGAGTCAGCATCAATAAGTTGCATAAAAAGAAAGCCAAGAGAATCGAGTTCTACCTCCGACTCGTTGTCAAGGGCAAACAAGTCTTCAGCATCTTGTTTCTTTCCTTTGGTCTTTTTTGGAGCCTTGGACTTTACTTTGGACTTTTTGGCCGGCTTGTCTTGCAGTCTCTTGTTCCAGAAGGAAGAGCCGGCCTAAGAACATAAATGATAATGACAAGATGTGCAGTTTATGAGAATGACGAATGAGTTAAATAATGACTTAAAATACTTCCATCAGGAGCCGGATTAAGAGCGTAGAAAGGGTTCAGGCCCGCTTTACTGCAGCTTTCGAAGGTTTCCCCGAGCAAAGACTTGGTCATCTCATTGATTTGCTGATCATTAAGACGCACTTGGCTGTATCGCTGCGGGTCCTTTACGTCACATGTATATTGGTGCATTAAGCCGGAGCAGCGGCTCAAAGGCAGAATCCTCTAAGCGACCCAGCAGCAGACCAGGTCAACCCCAGTTAAGCCATTGGCTAATAAAGCTCTTATTTTTGAAAAGATGGGCGCGTACTTGGCCCGTTCTGCAGCACTGGTCCGGTCAGGAAGTTCATGCCTGGGGCTAAGCCGGAAGGAGCGGTAACCCGGCAGAGGATTCTCATCGGCTGGGGAAGTATCTTGGCAGTAGAACCAAGTCTGGTTCCAGTCCTTGCGGTGACTGGGTAGTGCGGCAGCAGGGAAAACGGTGTCTCTCCGCCTCTGGATAGAAATTCCGTCGAGTTCAAGACTAGGACCGTCTGTCATTTCGGTCTGGCGGTTCAGGTAATAGTACTCTCTGAATAAGTCAACGATGGGCTCCTCTTGAAGGTATACCTCACAGAAGACTTGGAAATTGCATATATTGGAAACAGAGTTGGGGCCAATGTCTTGGGGGTGTAGCTTGTAGAAGTTCGGAACATCTCAAAAAAAATTGGACCCAGGTGGTGAGAACCCACGGAGAAGATGATCCGAAAAGACTATAACCTCACCCTCTTTGGGTTGAGGTTTAGCTTCATCCCCAGGGACTCGCCAGTGGATGGCATCCTTTGCTCGTAAAACACCCATCTCAACATACTCATTGAGAGATTGTTCGGTGACAGTAGAAACAACCCAATCACAAGAGGTGGTGGTCTTAGTCATTTTTTGACAGTGGATGCCTGAGAATAAAGTATGGCGGATTAATATTGTGATGAAGAACCGCCCAGTAATTACGAAATTCATGTTTAAGTTGGCCATTTCCTGGTAGGAGTACAAGATCATGATTAAGTTGGTAAAAATGAGCCGGCCAACATTGTTGACGGGTCATACAAGGTTCTGGATTTTTGGACAAATTATGCATTATGGTTAAGCCGGCTAAGTTCTGGCGGGTTACAGAGATTGTTATTTAAGCCACCCGGACAGTGAATGGCGGGTCAGTGGACTATTAAATCAAGACAATTGAGATTTTACTAAGTGTGGGGCGAACAAGTTTTGCAAGTTTGCAGCTATATTTACGGATCTACAACAGCTCAAAAAATAGAAGGTAATTGCTAAACCTAGAATATGGCTATGGAAGAACTAGAGTGCGGAAGATTGAATCTCAGAAGGAGAGAACGAATCTATAATTGGAAACGGATGCCAAAGCTATCACTGCATGATTTTAACATCACTTTGGGATTGAACTAAGCGACATGGTAGTTGAACTGTGATGAACTTGGAGAAGCACGATGAACTCCGATGAACCCTATGAGCGGAATCGGTCTAATGTAGATCTAGGTCAAAGAAAGAGATTTACCTGGATGCTTGACTGAAGAGCAGGGGTGTGCCGCCATTGTCTGGTCCGGTCAGGTTGATGCAGCGGCCTGTGTCAAAGTCACTGGTGAGAAATGGCGGCGGCAGAGCTCTGGTCGCGGTGGCGGCGCCAGGAAGACGAAGAAGCGAGAGGGATGGGGGTAAAAGTGAAAAATGAACCCACTCATGCCTACTTATAAGGAAAAAAGTGAAACAGTAAACGGCAGGCGCGGAAATCGGGGAGGCATCATCATAATCTTAAACACGGAGGCGCCTCAATTCTCGGAATAGCAGATTAATGCAAAGATCCGTTATGATGGCATGGGATTTTTCTGAAATTAATAACATGACATTGCCCTTCGTTATGGCAGGTTATGAAAGTTTGTTAGTTTACATATTGAAAGAGTTTAACAGATACACCAACTAAAGGATGACGATTGACATGAACAGGTTTAAATCAATCTGGGGCCTAATGTTGGGGATATAACCCCGCAGTGTGACCCACCCAGGAGGGGCCGGGTTACACAGTTGGCAACTTAACATGAAGAAGGCCCAAGGAGGCCCAAGAAGATAAGTGTGAAGACGGCAGCTCATAGAGGCGGGCCCGTTGGAGTCCCATGACCCGGTGTACGGACCGCCATATGGTAGCTTGCCTGTTAAGGCAAGGCGACTTAGAAACCAAGCTGGTCACGTTGTGTGATCCAGCTCAGACTCTTGTAAGCCACCGGGCCTCGACCTGTGTATATAAAGGCAAGACCTGGCGGCGGGTGAGGAAAAAAGAAGACAACTAATCGATAGCTAGGTCAAGCGTGATCGCTCCCTTGTAATCGAAACTCAAGCAGTACAACTAGAAGCAGGACGTAGGCGTTTACCTCGTTGTGAGGGGCCGAACCTGGGTAAACCTTTATGTCATTTATCCCGTCCAACCCCTTCGAGCTAACCTATGTTGCGATGGCTCCACACCTAAGTCCTTTCACAAGGGCATCTGCCGTGTTAAATCCACGACACCAATATTCTTACTAAAGCATAATTACTCACCAACATGATTCACATATCACTATCTCCATATCGCAAAACTATTGCAAGGAATCAAGTTTTTAATATCCAATGATCTTCATGAAAATTTTATTATATCGCTCTTGAATATTCATCACTTTGGGACCAAATTCATATCTCGTGCAAATTACCATTGCTGTTATCAACTCTCAAAAAGATTTAAGTGAAGCACGAGAGCATAAATATTTCTTCAAAAAAATTCATATCAACTCTCGAAATAATATAAGTGAAGCATGAGAGTGCATTTCTTTAAAATATAACCATATGAACTCTCAAAATAATATAAGTGAAGCATGAGAGTGCATTTATTTAAAATTAAATCACCACCATGCTCTAAAAGATTTAAGTGAAGCACTAGAGCAATTGCCTAGCTCAAAAAAATTAAGTGAAGCACATAGAGCAATTCTAATAAATCACAATAAACTTATGGCTCTCTCAAATAGGTGTGTTCAGCAAGGATGATTGTGAAAAACCAAAAGGAAAATAAAGCAAAGACTCATATCATACAAGACGCTCCAAGCAAAACTTATGATATGTGACGAATAAAAATATAGTTCCAATTAAAATTACCGATGGTCGTTAGAAGAAAGAAGGGATGCCTTCCGGGGCTCCCCAAGCTTAGTTGCTTGGGAGTACTTGAATATTACCTTGGGGTGCCTCGGGCATCCCCAACCTTGGTCTCTTGCCACTCCTTATTCATTCATCCATGATGATCTCACCCAAAACTTGAAAACTTCAATCACACAAAACTTAACAAAACCTTCGTGAGATCCGTTAGTATAAGAAGATAAATCACTACTTTAAGTATTGTTGCAAACCCATTCATATTTTGTTATTGCATTATACCTATTGTATTCTAACTTTACCCTGGCTTATACCCCCTCATACAATCCATAGATTCATCAAAATAAGCACACAATGCAACAAACACAGAATCTGTCAAAAACAGAACAACCTGTAGAGATATGAATATTTCTCATACTTCTGTATATCTAAAAATTCTGAAAAATTAGGAAGACGTCGGAAATTTGTATATAAATTATGTGGAAAAAATTCAGAGCAAAAAGACATTTTGGTGAATTTACAAAATTCCAGAACTGGGCGCAAAAGTTTCTGTTTTTCCACAGAATCAAATCAACTATCATCCAACATAATCCTAAAGGCGTTACTAGGAAAAAACACTAATTAAAACATAAAAACACAATCATAACAGTAGCATAATTGTGTGAACAAAAAAATGATAACTATTGGGTTGTCTCCCAACAAGCGCTTTCTTTATAGCCATTAAGATAGGCTTGATATTTTATTGATGCTCACATGAAAGATAAGAATTGAAGCACAAAGAGAGCATCATATAACATGTGACAAACACACTTAAGTCTAACATACTTCCTATCCATAGGCGTTTTATAAGCAAACAATTTATCAAGACAAGAAATATCTAGCATATGCAAGGAAGAAGAGTAAAACATTGACAATCTCAACATAATGAGAGGTAAATTAGTAGCATGAAAATTTCTACAACCATATTTTCCTCTCTCATAATAATTGCATGTGGGATCATATTCAAATTCAACAATATAGCCATCACATAACATATTCTCTACATTATCCATATGCATGCAAAGTTGACACTCTTCCAAAATAGTGGATTAACATCAACTAAAGTCATGACCTCTCCAAACCCACATTTATCAAAAAATTCATAAGATTGATCATTCTTCAAAGTAGTGGGATCATCATTACCTAAAGTTGACACTCGTCCAAACCCACTTTCAATATTATTGCAAATAGTAATATCAATATCATATTCATCATAGGGCCTAAATAAATTTTCAAGATCATAAGAAGAATCACCCCAATCATGATCATTACAATAAGTAGTGGACATAACAAAATCATCATCTCCAAGCTTGTAGCATTGCATATCATTAGCACAATTGTCATTCATAGAATTTATAATAACATCATTGCAATCATGCTTTTCATTCAAGTAGCTATCAAGTGTGGGTGCAATAGCAATAATTTCATTTTTAACATAAGGAACTATAGCAAGTTCATCTCCATAGACATCATAAATATTGGCATCATGGCCACAAGCATGGCAAGCATCACATTCATCAAGAGGGGATATTTCAATCGAATCAACGGAATCATAATCATCTATAGATTCATGCATATCATTATTCTCTTCCAAAGCAGCAAACATTTCTCAATAAATTCTTTAACATAGGCATTAGATGCTAATTTTCGTAGCAAATTTCATATTTGTAGAGAGTAATATCATACTTTTCAATCAAAGAAGCAACTTCATAAGCACCCTTAAAAGCAACAAATTCTTCAATTTGTTCGATATCATAGTAATTATAAACACCTTTTTCATAAGAAGATAAGATTTCATTATCATTGAACTCACATAGATACAGAAGGTGTTTTTTAGGGTTCTTAGAGCAACAAGTAAAATCATAAATTTCACAAAGATTACAAGCATAGCATAGCAAACAATTTATTTGACTCCATAAGAGTCTCCCCTTTTCAAACAAACGGTGACGTACAAAATGAGCATGCTCATCTAAAGATCTTCCCTCAACTAAACTAGTTGGGGTTTCACCACGAGCACAAATGGATCAAACATGATCCAAGTAGAAAACTTTAAGTGGATCCATAGTCATCTTAAATTTTTGCTTTCATTTTCTGTTTTCTTGTGTTCACACATGAAGGCAAAAGCAAGCAAATGAGCAAAAGCCAAATTAAAAATATTTTGGTGATTTTTGTAAAAAAAACTTATTAAAAGTGGGGAAGATGAAAACGAGAGGCAAATGGAAAATAAAGTAAATGCAAGGAGATGAAAGTATATGCATAGGTACTTGATAGATGTTGATGATCTCTCCCCGGCAACGGCGCCAAAAATTCTTCCTGCTACTTGTGAGTTGCGTTGGGATTTCCCTGAAGAGGAGAGGATGATGTAGTATAGTAGAGGTAAGTATTTCCCTCAGTTATGAAACCAAGGTTATCAATCCAGTAGGAGAACCAAGCAACACTATGTAAACAGCACCCGCACACAAACAACAAATACTTGCAACCCAACGCGTAGAGGGGTTGTCAATCCCTCAACGGTTACGAGCAAGATTAAATTGTATAGTTTTTGATAGATAGATCTGACAAAAAAACAAAATAAAATAAATAATATAAAATTGCGGCAAGGTATTTTTAGTTTTAATATATGATAAAAGATAGACCCGGGGGCCATAGTTTTCACTAGAGGCTTCTCTCGAGAAAATAGCATACGGTGGGTAAACAAATTATTGTTAAGCAATTAATAGAAAAGCAAATAATTGTGACGATATCCAAGGTAATGAGCATATAAATATATATATAGGTATCACATCCAAGATCAGTAGACCAACTCCTCCCTGCATCTACTACTACTACTCCACACATCGACCGCTATCCAGCATGTATCTAGTGTATTAAGTTCATGGAAAAATGGAGTAATGATTTAAGCAAGATGACATGATGTAGACAAGATAAACTCATGTATGAATAAACCCCATATTTTTACCCTTGATAACAATGACACATACGTGTCATGTCCCCTTCTGTCACTGGGATTGAGCACCGCAAGATCAAACACATTACAAAGCACCTCTTCCCATGGCAAGATAAATCAATCTAGTTGGTCAAACCAAACCAATAAATAGGCGAAGAAATATGAATCTATATTAATCATGCATAAAAGAGTTCAGAGAAAACTCAAATGATATTCATGGATAGATCTGATCATAAACTCACAATTCATCGGATCTCAACAAACACACCGCAAAAAGTCATTACATCAAAAAGATTTCCAAGAACACCGAGAAGAACATTGTATTGAAGATCAAAAAGAGAGAAGAAGCCATCTAGATACTAACTATGGACCCGTATGTTTGTGGTAAACTACTCACGCATCATCGGAGGGGCCGCAAGGATGATGAAAAACCCATCTGTGACCGTTTCCCCCTCTGGCAGAGCGCCAGAAAGGGTCCCCAGATGGGATCTCTCGAGAACAGAGGGTTGCGGCGGCGGAGAAAGTATTTCATGGACTCCTTGCTAGGTTTCCTGATTTTAGACTATTTATAGAGGCGGAGTTAGGTCAAACGTAGGTTTGTGGGCCCCACTACCCACCAGGGCACGCTAGAGGCCCCTGGCACGCCCTAGTGCCTAGTGAGCCACTCCTCCATCTTCTCGTGGCCTCCCGAAGCTTCCAGGGTCTCTTATCGCCAGAAAAAAATCTCCACAAACTCTCGTGTCATATGGACTTCATTTGGTATTGATATTCTGCAAAGTAAAAAACAAGCAAAAACTAGCAACTGGCACTGGGCACTAAGTTAGTAGGTTAGTCCCAAAAATGATATAAAGTTGCTTGTAATTGTATTTAAAACATCCAAGATTGATACTATAATAGCATGGAACCATAAAAAATTATAGATACGTTGGAGACGTATCACTCGCTATCACCGCGTGGTGGTCACTCCCGCTGCGGTGCTGCTTGCTCACCGCCACTTCAACGCGGAAGCCGCAATCCCATCCTACGTGCGCGCTCACTGTCACTGTGACAGCATGGAGGCTGCACTTCCTACCAGCATGCTTGCCTGCCATTGCTAGACCGCGTGGAGGTCGCGCCCCGTTTGGGCGCGCTAGCTCTAGAACTGCAACACACCTCATGAGCATGGTGCCGCCACATCGACGAACATGTGGGCTGTCCGGCACGCTCTGTGCTGCCTCTGGTTCGCTTTCCATCAGAGCATTTTGCCACCTCTTCAGTCTTATTACACTGATGCCTAACTGAGTCATGGGTGAGTTAGTTCATAATTCAATGAACAATGTTCCATGTTTCTAGATGAATGTATGCACGAGATGAAAATCTTTGGTTTTAAATTTCTTCCATGATGTTTGGACTTACTGGGCGTTTTTACCTACTACATGCAACAGATGAGTCTATGCTGCTTGTTGTGGGTGTCAAAGAATTGAAATTGTATCTGTTTTGGTTGTGTTTTATAAAGTATGTCATCTTCGTGAACATGACCAATTCAGAGCACATTTCTATATCAGAAGTTCATTCATCTTGAAACACTATTTGTTCTAGGTGAAGAGATTGCAAAAGATAGTCCTCATAGAATTAATGCTACCAGTGTAGAAGACATTATTAGGTGCCTAAAAAACTATGTCAAACTATTTGTAGAAAAGGTTCATATACAACTAATTAGGTTAGGCTGTAGGAAACTAAGGATATGTTCAAATTGGAGACTTGACTTGTTCCTCAAATAAAACTATAGTTTTACTCATAGTTCAAATCCTGTTAATCAACAAGTGATTACACTAGATTGTAGTTAGTAAACTAAAGCAGCACACACGAGAGAAAAAAAATTAAAAATGTGATGAAGTCATAGTTTGATCTTTGATGGTCAGATCATGCACCAGTTCAAGTTCCATAAATATATTATTAGTATAGATGTCTCTGTAGTCTGCAATGTGGTGTTGCCCAATTTTTTTTGGGTGTCTAGCCCCTCTTCTACAACATTGCTATCCAGACCATGTATCTGTAGTGTAATAAGATTATTCTGGTGCATGTCACCTTAGATCTTATGATTTGGCATGTTGAGTACCATCACTGTACTAAACTACTCTTAATTTATCTGGCATAGTATTTTGGTACCAAATATAGACTATATAATATGGAAAGCTTAATATGAACTTGTGTTTGAAAACTCAATATTGCTCAAAATTTCTCTAGGAAACATAGGTAGCTAAAGGGTCGTTTGGAAAATGTCGTACCATCCAAGCAATTTCTCTACAAAAGGAAAGAAAGGTCCTTATCTAACCCCTTGAAATTATGTAAAACTGTATAGTATCTTAGTTCTCAAAAATAAGATAATTACATTTTCATATATAGTTCATACTGGATTAGTTATAGCAGTGTTGCATGAACATGATAACGCAAAGAAATTGTGCCCCAGTGGTGTGCGCCATGGTTCAATAGTAATTGTTTTGTCTTCAGCTACATACTACTACTTTTAGCATGGTGTGCTTTAGTCCAAATATTGCAGTTGCATGTCAAATGAAGCAGAGGTAATGCAAGCAACTCATGGCAAGTTTTCGTTTAGATATTTAATGTCAAATATAATCATAATAACTTTGCACCAAGAGGTATCTACAAGTAAAGTAGACGTGTACTTCATGGATGGATGGTACGTCTCCAACATATCTATAATTTTTGATTGTTCCATGCTGTTATATTATTATTCTTGGATGTTTTACAATCATTTTATAGCAACTGTATATCATTTTTTGGGACTAACCTATTGACATAGTGCCCAGTGCCAGTTGCTGTTTTTTGCTTGTTTTTTACTTCGCAGAATATCAGTACCAAACGGAGTCCAAACGCAGTGAAACTTTTTGGAGAATTTTTATGGACCATAAGACACAACTTGTGCCATAGAAGTACCAGAGGGGTGCCCCGAGGGGGGCACAACCCACCTGGGCGCGCTTGGGGGCCCAGGCATGCCCTGGTGGGTTGTGCCCACCTCGGTGGCCTCCCGCACCGCCTCTTCGCCCTATAAATCGCCAAATATTTCAGAAACCCTAGGGGAGTCGACGAAACACAATTCCAGTCGCCGCAAGTTTCAGAACCACGAGATCCAATCTAGACAGCATCACGAAGGGGTTCATAATCCTCATTGGTGCCTCTCCAATGATGTGTGAGTAGTTCATTGTAGACCTACGGGTCCGTAGGCAGTAGCTAGATGGCTTCCTCTCTCTCTCTTTTGATTCTCAATACAATGGTCTCTTGGAGATCTATTTGATGTAACTCTTTTTGGCGGTGTGTTTGTTGGGATCCGATGAACTTTGAGTTTATGATCAGATCTATATATCCATGAAAGTTATTTGAGTTTCTTTGATCTCTTATATGCATGATTACTTATAGCCTCATATTTTTCTTCGAATCTTTGGTTTAGTTAGGCCGACTAGATCGATTTTTCTTGCCATGGGAAGAGGTGCTTTGTGATGGGTTCGATCGTACGATGTTCTTTCCCAGTGATAGAAGGGGCAGCAAGACACGTATGTATCGTTGCTATTAACGATAACAAGATGGGGGCTATTCCTACATGAATAGATCTCGTCTACATCATGTCATCATTCTTATTGCATTACTCCATTTCTCCATGAACTTAATACGCTAGATGGATGCTGGATAGCTGTCGATGTGTGGAGTAATAGTAGTAGATGCAGGAAGGAGTCGGTCTACTAATCTTGGACATGATGCCTATATAATGATCATTGCCTGGATATCGTAATAATTATTCGATGTTCTATCAATTGCCCAACAGTAATTTGTTTACCCACCGTATGCTATTTTCTCGAGAGAAGCCACTAGTGAAATCTACGGCCCCCGAGTCTATCTTTTATCATATTGTTTTCCGATCTACTTTTTATTCACTTTTACTTTCAGATCTATTATTATAAAAACCCAAAAATACCTTGCTGCACTTTTTATTTGCATCTTTTATTTCATATTTTATTCAGATCTATTTATCCAATCTATCACAATTTTTATCCCGTCAACTTGACAATATCTGGCGCTGTTACCCGAAAAAGGGATTGACAACCCCTTATAAGCATCGGGTTGCAAGTATTTGTTCTTTATGTGCAGGTACCGTTTACATAGTGTTGCTTGGTTCTCCTACTGGTTCGATAACCTTGGGTTTCATAACTGATGGAAATACCTACCGTAGCTGTGCTGCATCATCCCTTCCTCTTCGGGGAAATACCGACGCAGATACGAGCTATCAGAAGTAGATTTCTGGCGCCGTTGCAGGGGAGACATCATCAACATCTATCAGGTTCCTAATCACAAATCTCATCTCCTTGCAATTTACATTATTTGCCATTTGCCTCTCGTTTTCATCTCCCCCACTTCACAAAAAATTTCCGTTTTATTCGCCCTCTTTTCCGTTCGCCGTTTTCTCGTCAGATCTGTTTATGTGTATGATCTTGCTTGCCTACCTTGTCACTATGACCAGGATTACTGCTCCTCCTTTATCTCCAGATTTTGCAGTTTTATACTTCAAGCAGAGACAAGGAGAAAATTTGAAAGATGCTTGGTATAGGCTAATGGAATCCTATCGCATTATCAACCTAAAAGGGGATGCTAAGATTTTACTTCGAAATTTTTATATAGGATTAGCCTTGCATCATAGACAACTTATGGATTTTGCCGCTAAAGGGAACTTTATTGAGCTTGATGCTAATACCGTTTATGAGATCCTAGAAGGGATTTTGGGAATTACACCAACCAAAAAGGGGATTTCTTTTACTCAAGAAGGGGTTCAAATTTTAGACAAGTTGAGTGATTTGCATAAACATGTGGTCGAGTTGCAAAAATATAACGAACCTCTCAAACATATTAGTGGAAATCTCAATCGTATGAATACTTTGATTACTCTTTGCAATAAACAGTTGGATATTTTATATCTCAAGATGGTTTCTTTTCCTGAGAATTTGGGGAAGCGCAAAGAGCCTTCCGGCTTTGAGAAAGCCCTTACCAAAGTAGCAAAAACTAAAGATGACAACACTAGAATCTTTGCATTATACCTAGCTAGGGGCATAAAACGATAGCGCTTGTTGGGAGGCAACCCAATGAATAAAATTTATTTTTGTTTTTTTCTTTCTGTTCTTGAGTGTTTGCACAATTATGCTACTTTTATGATTGTTTTTTTATGTTTTAATTAGTTTTTGTGCCAAGCTAAGCCTTTGGGATCATGTTGGGTGATAGTTGACTTGATCTTGTTAGAAAACAGAAACTTTTGCTTTCAGTAACAGAATGTTTAAATTCACAGAAGCAACGAAAACTTCTTATTTTTTTTCTCAAGATTTATATAAGAATTTCCTATGTTGTCCTAATTTTTCAGAATTTTTGGAGTTACATAAGAATGAGAAAAAATCACATCTTTACAGACTGTTCTGTTTTTTATAGATTCAGTTTTCTTTGCATTGTGTGCATATTTTGATGAATCTATGGATTGTATCGGGGGGTATAAGCCGTGGAAAAGTTAGAATACAGTATATATAATGCAAAAATAAAATATGAATGGGTTTGCAACAGTACTTAAAGTGAAGATTGGTTTTCTTATACTAACGGATCTCACAGAAGTTTTGTTAAGTTTTGTGTGATTGAAGTTTTCAAGTTTTGGGTGAGATCACGATGGATGAAGGAATAAGGAGTAAGAAGAGCCTAAGCTTGGGGATTCCCCATGGCACCCCAAGATAATATCCAAGGAGGAACAAGCAACTAAGCTTGGGGATGCCCCGAGTGGCATCCCCTCTTTCTTCTAATGACCATCGGTATTTTACTTGAAGCTATATTTTTATTCGTCACATATCATGAGTTTTTCTTGGAGCGTCTTGTATTATATGAGTCTTTGCTTGTTTTGCTTTTTAGTTTGTCACAAGTATCCTTTCTGGACACACCTATTTGAGAGAGCCAAAATTACGCTATGATTTGTTAGAATTCCTCTTTATGCTTCACTTAAAAAAAATTGAGCTATGGAATTGCTCTAGTGCTTCACTTATATCTTTTTGAGCATGGTGTGCTTTAATATTTTTTAATAAATGCTCTCATGCTTCACTTAGATTTATTTGAGAGTTAGTAAATTTTTGAAGAAATTCTCTCATGCTTCACTTATATTATTTTGAGAGACGAAAAATTGTATGCTCATGTTCTTCACTTAAATTTGTTTGACCTTATCAAAAGCAACATATGAAACTAGTCCTAAAGTGATAGATATTCAAGAGGGATATAATAAAAACTTTCATGAAGATCATTGGAAAAAATAAACTTGATTCTTTGTAATATTTTTGAGATATGATGATAATGATATGTGAGTCATGTTGGTGAGTAATTATGCTTTAGTAAGAATATTGGTGTTAAGGTTTGTGATTCCCTGTGCAAGCACGAAAGTCAATAGTTATGCAATGAAATTACATCCTACTTGTGGTGCATTATTCGGTGTTAGTTATGTTTAATGCTCGCTTACATGATTTTTCATTTCTTGGTTGGTTGCTTCTCAATCTTTTGCTAGCCTCCATTTGTACTAAGTAGAAATACTACTTGTGCATCCAAAATCCTTAAACCCAATTTTGCCATATGAGTCCAGCATACCTACCTATATGTAGTATTTTCCGTGTCGTTCTAAGCAAATTTGTATGTGCCATCTCTAATTTTCAAAATAAATTCCTTTTTGTGTGCCCGTACCGCTTATGAAGCGGTAGGGGGTGGCCAATATTTTCTATGCTAGATGTGTTATTCTCAAGATGAGTGTTTATTCACTTGTCATTACACGAGAGTATGGCGGTAATAGGGATGCCTAGTCCCGAAATGAAAAAGTAATTTTCTTTATGTTGTCAAATAATAAATTCCTTGGAAAGTGTTGGTATGGAAGGCACCCGTGGATACGGCTAGCCATGGATTGTGAAAGAATGGTGGAAAAAAGGAATAAACTTTATTTTCTATTTGGGAACCACCTATGACATATCTAGCATGAAAAGTGTTGGGAATTACTCGGTCGTTTTCGTTGACGGGAAAAGTATACCTCTCAAAAAATTTATCTCTCAATTTTTGCTTTGAGCTCTGGCACCTCTACAAATCCCTACTTCCCTCTACGAAGGGCCTTTCTATTTAATTTATGCATTTTTTTTAGTCTCCATCTTCTCTTATAAAGCACCAACTAAGGGGCACTATGATCGTACTTGAGCATTGGATGTAGCTAATATGCGAGTGTGTTTCATGAATGGATCAATGATTGAGCATGATGGGCTAGGGATAACTTGCTTTAGTGTTGATATTTTGAAAGACATGGTTGCTTGTTGATATGCTTGAGTATTGAAATCTTCATGTCAAAACTAGACTATTGCTTTGAATCATATAAAAGTCCATATGTCCATGCTACAAAAGAAAAGAATATGTGATGAACATGTTAGGCAGCATTCCACATCAAAAATTCTTTTTTTATCATTTACCTACTCGTGGACGAGCAGGAATTAAGCTTGGGGATGCTGATACGTCTCCAACGTATCTATAATTTTTTATTGTTCCATGCTGTTATATTATCATTCTTGGATGTTTTACAGTCATTTTATAGGAAATTTATATCATTTTTTGTGACTAACCTATTGACATAGTGCCCAGTGCCAGTTGATGTTTGTTGCTTCTTTTTTACTTCGCAGAATATCAGTACCAAACGGAGTCCAAACGCAGTGAAACTTTTTGGAGAATTTTTATGGACCAGAAGACACAACTTGGGCCAAAGAAGTACCAGAGGGGTGCCCTGAGGGGGGCACAACCCACCTGGGCGCGCCTGGGGGCCCAGGCGCGCCCTGGTGGTTTGTGCCCACCTCGGTGGCCTCCCACACCGCCTCTTCGCCCTATAAATCCCCAAATATTCCAGAAACCCTAGGGGAGTCGACGAAACACAATTCCAGCCGCCGCAAGTTCCAGAACCACGAGATCCAATCTAGACACCATCACGGATGGGTTCAGCATCCTCATTGGTGCCTCTCTGATGATGCGTGAGTAGTTCATTGTAGACCTACGTGTCCGTAGGCAGTAGCTAGATGGCTTCCTCTCTCTCTTTTGATTCTCAATACAATGGTCTCTTGGAGATCTATTTGATGTACCTCTTTTTTGCGGTGTGTTTGTTGGGATCCGATGAACTTTGAGTTTATGATCAGATCTATATATCCATGAAAGTTATTTGAGTTTCTTTGATCTCTTATATGCACGATTACTTATAGCCTCGTATTTTCCTTTGAATCTTTGGTTTAGTTAGGCCGACTAGATCGATTTTTCTTGCCATGGGAAGAGGTGCTTTCTGATGGGTTCGATCGTACGGTGTTTTTTCCCAGTGACAGAAGGGGTAGCAAGACACGTATGTATCATTGCTATTAACGATGACAAGATGGGGGCTATTCCTACATGAATAGATCTCGTCTACATCATGTCATCATTCTTATTGCATTACTCCATTTCTCCATGAACTTAATACACTAGATGCATGCTGGATAGCAGTCGATGTGTGGAGTAATAGTAGTAGATGCAGGCAAGAGTCGATCTACTAATCTTGGACGTGATGCCTGGATATCGTCATAATTATTCGATGTTCTATCAATTACCCAACAGTAATTTGTTTACCCACCGTATGCTATTTTCTCGAGAGAAGCCACTAGTGAAATCTACGACCCCCGGGTCTATCTTTTATCATATTGTTTTCCAATCTACTTTTTATTCGCTTTTGCTTTCAGATCTATTATTATAAAAACCCAAAAATACCTTGCTGCACTTTTTATTTGCATCTTTTATTTCTTGTTTTATTCAGATCTATTTATCCAATCTATCACAATTTTTATCCCATCAGCTTGACCATATCTGGCGCCGTTGCCCGAAAAAGGGATTGACAACCCCTTATAGGCGTCGGGTTCCAAGTATTTGTTCTTTGTGTGCAGGTACCATTTACATAGTGTTGCTTGGTTATCCTACTGGTTCGATAACCTTGGTTTCATAACTAAGGGAAATACCTACCGTAGTTGTGTTGCATCATCCCTTCCTCTTCGGGGAAATACCGACGTGGATATGAGCTATCAATGGCGTCTACAATAGACGAAGCCCAGTTAGGAATGTTCTTTTGATGAATGATGAGTATGTATGATTAATTGCGTACCAGGTTGTATGCTATATGAATCGAGAATTGTGCCATATTTTTCCTTAAATACTTTTTGTTTCCAAAGATTTAATTTCTAGAAGGTAGATGTGATGCACAAATTAGTAAGTGACAGTCAAACCGCTTGGCCAAGAAGGGTTCAGGAGCATACCACTATTTTAGTTATACTACTCTTTTTGGTAGGGTGTACTTTAGTCCAAATATTGCAAGGTACTCGATGACATATTTTAGTTTCAATATTGTTATGTGAAATTCAATTATAAATACTTTGCAGGGTCAACAACGATCTTAGTAAAACTCTCTCATTGTTCAGGAGCAAGTTTAGTAGTGTGGAATATTGTCTAAGATTTTGAGTAACGACACTACTGATCAACATGTATGTGTATGTTGTGTCCAGTTTTTTCTTGGGCTTTTAGATTTCGGGAGAGCTCACTAGATTACTTTTTTTCATTGCGTTTAAGGGCGTATGTGGTTTTTATTTGTTTAACCATGTATGGAAACTGTCACCATGGTAAAGGATAGATGAAACAAATTAGGTGTGTAAAAGGCTGAGGTGGAAAATGTAATGCAGGAAAAAAATAGATGCTACAAATAAATTGTGCTTTGTGGTTCAAAGAAAGTGGTATTTAAGAAGTGAAGCCCAGCACACTATCACTTAATGTGTGACCATTCTTTAGCTTGAAACATCTACAAAGATATGACAAAGTTGGAGAAAATGGTGGAATGGCTAGAGGAAGAATTGGTGACCGGAGAGGACAAGTGTGGGGAATATGAAACGGAGATATGTGTGGAGGAGACGTACAACAAAGAGTAACAAAACCCAACTGGTATGTGGTAAGGGTTTCACAAATGTAATTAATTTTTAGTAATATATTTGCGTACATCTTTTATTTTCTGTAGCAACACATGGGCAACTTACTAGTATGGTGCAAAAGTTCTAGTCAGACACATACAAAGATAGGGGCTTATAGTTCCGCCACCCAACTCATTTACCTCAAGGATAATGTCAACAATAATAACTCATGATTACTCATATCCAACTGGGTATATGTGCCTAGATCTTTCCACACCACATGATGCTTGCAAAGAGAAAAAACAAAAAAGGAATAGAGAAGAACACTATTGACTCTTGCATAAAAGGTAAATACAGAAAATTAAAAGATAGCCCTTCACAGAGGGAAGCAGAGGTTGTCATGCGCTTTTTATTTTTGAATGCGCAAGCTCTTAATGTAAAGGCCGTCACTTTATATTACCCCTTGTGATAGCAACCTTTATTATGCAGCCTATCGCTTTTATTTCTTCAAAATCACAAGATCGTACAAAGCTTATTTTCCCTTACAATAAACGATCATACATATTTAGGAGCAATTTTTATTGCTTTATGCATCGATGATAACTTATTTGAAGGATCTTATTCAATCCATAGGTAGATATAGTGGACTCTCATGACATGAAACTGGGTTCAGGGGCTTTGGATGCACAGGTAGTATCTCTACTTAGTGCGGATTTTTGGCTAGCAAAAGATATTGAGCAAGCACCACATGTTGGAGGATCCATGACAATATAACTTCTATGTGAATATAAGCAAACATAACTCATTACATTGTCTTCCTTGTCCAACGTTAACTAATTGACATAGAATATGTAATGCGGGCTCACAATCATAAAAGATGTTAATGATAGTATATTTATATGTGAGTCCTCTCTTCCCTTCTTAATTTTTCAAGGATTGCATCATTGACCAATACTATGTTTGTTAACTCCCAAAAAATTTTATCAAGTATACTTTTCTTTATGTAAAGTCATTACTTTCCATGGGATTAACATATGATATTTTCATTACTAAGATTGAAACATAAAAGTGAAGAAGCAAAACTCAAACTACTCTTTATTATATAACTCTCAACCTCGATTACATAAATAGATAGATCACGAAACTAGCACTCGAAACTAGATCATACTAAACTTTTATTCTTCTAAATCATGAAATAACTAAGGATCAAACTAAGATAGATAAAGATGATAAAAGTAATGGTGATACGATATCGGGGCACCTCCCCCAAGCTTGGCACAAGTCTAGGGTGGTGCTCATACTGGTGTACTAAAGTCTCTTTATTCAGTGATGGTGGTGATGTAGATGTGGCAGGCTTGTTCTCCATAATGTTCATGAGGATATCCCTTAAACTATTAATCTCCCGGAGCATGTGACGGATTATCTTAGCATTCTTTTGCACCTCGGCCATAATATGCTTATTCTCTGGACCCCAAGAGTTTGTTCCTGCATCACTTTCTCTTGGACAAGATATGTCCCAATTGGAAGGTATGTGCATACGAGGAGTGTTTTCAACCCCATAATTGTGAACCAAATTATGAAAGCTGTTCTGATGTAACATGTGTAAGGGCCTCCTAGGGAGGAGCCCTTCATGTGCCTCTTGGTTCCCTTGGTTGTTTGTCGTCCTCATGGCTTGATGGGGGTTTGGAGTAGTGGAGATGCCAGCCAGAGTGCCCCTCTCCGAGGCCGGAGGGTGGACCTCAAGCGAGTCTCCTTCATCTTCTTCCATGGTGACCTCCTCGGTTCCCTCTCTCCTTAGTCCCATCTGCAGCAACCACGCATCGTCCTCCACGTTGTTAGAGGAAGAAGAAGACATGATGCCTGGCCTTGGAAATCTAGCAGAAAACAACACGAAATAAGAACAAAGGAGAAACTTGCGATACGGTGGTCAAAACATCTGGTAGTATATATAAAGAATTTTTATCTTGCGAAATAAGTATTCCAGAAGAAAAGAGAGTCGGGAAGGCACTCGAGGGGCCCACAAGGCAACCAGGTGTGCCCTGTTGCCTTGTGACCTCCTCGTGAGTCCTCTCTGTTGTTTCTTATTTTTGTATTTTTTCTAATATTCCCAAACGGACAGAAATATATTTTTATGGAATTTTGGAGTCGGTTTACTTACCGTATCACATACCTACTCTTTTCAGGGTTCTGGAGTGTTCCAAAAGGTCTCTCTTATGTGTTCCTACAGTGTCATAGCTTGAACAATGTTAGTTTCAACATTAATAGGTGTACCTGAGATATAATGCTTAATTCTTTGTCCATTTACCACTCTCGGATTAGTGCCCTCGGCATTATTGATCTTGATAGCTCCGGAGTGATAAACTTCTTCGATGATATAGGGTCCTTCCCATTTGGAGATAAGTTTTCCTGCAAAAAATCTAAAACAAGAGTTGTACAAGAGAACATGCTCACCCACTTTGGATTCCTGTTTTTGAATTCTTTTATCATGCCATCTCTTAACTTTTTCTTTAAACAACTTGGAATTTTCATAAGCTTGTGTCCTCCATTCATCTAGAGAGCTAATATGAAATAACCTCTTTTCACCTCCAAGTTTGAAATCATAATTAAGTTCTTTAATTTCCCAATATGCTTTATGTTCTAATTCAAGAGATAAATGACATGCTTTTCCATAAACCATTTTATACAGAGACATAACCATAGGATTCTTATAAGCAGTTCTATAAGCCCATAATGAATAATCAAGTTTCTTAGACCAATTCTTTCTAGATCTATTAACAGTCTTTTGCAAAAATTAATTTAATCTCTCTATTGCTCAGTTCAACTTGACCACTAGACTGAGGATGATAAGGAGATGCAATTCTATGATTAACATCATATTTAGCAAGAAGTTTACAGAAAGCACCATGAATAAAATGTGAACTACCATTAGTCATTAAATATCTAGGGACTCCAAACCTTGGGAAAATGATTTCTTTAAGTATTTTAATAGAAGTGTTGTGATCAGCACTACTAGTTGGAATAGCTTCTACCCACTTAGTAACGTAATCAACAGCAACAAGAATATGTGTATACCCATTAGAGGAACGAAAATGTCACATATAATCAAATCCCCAAACATCCAATGGTTCAATAACAAGTGAATAATTCATAGGCATTTCCTAACGTCTACCAACATTACCAATTCTTTGACATTCATCACAAGAGAAAACAAACTTACGTGCATCTTTGAAAAGAGTAGACCAATAAAAACTAGATTGTGATACCTTATGTGCAGTTTTGTCTCCAGCATGGTGTCTTCCGTATGCCTTGGAGTGACACTTCTGTAGGATTTGTTCCTGTTCATGCTCAGATACACAACGTCTAATAACACCATCTAATCCTTCTTTATATAGGTGTGGGTCATCCCAAAACTAATTTCTTAAATCAAATAAGAACTTTTTCTTTTGTTGGTATGTGAAACTAGGTGGTATATATTTAGCAACAATGTAATTAGCATAGTCTGCATACCAAGGAGTATTACGAGAAGCATTTATAATAGCTAATTGTTCATCAGGAAAACTATCATCAATAGGCAGTGGGTCATCAAGAACATTTTCCATTCTAGATAAATTATCAGCTACAGGATTCTCAGCTCCCTTTCTATAATATGCAAATCAAATTCTTGTAGCAAAAGAACCCACCTAATCAACCTAGATTAAGCATCTGTCTTTTCCATAAGATATTTAATAGCAGCATGATCGATGTGAACAATTACTTTAGAATCAACAATATAAGATATGAATTTATCACATTCAAACACAACTGCTAAAAATTCTTTCTCAGTAGCAGCAGAATTTCTTTGAGCACTGTCCAGAGTTTTACTAGCATAATCAATAACATTCAATTTCTTATCAACTCTTTGTCCTAGAACAACACCAACAACATAGTCACTAGCATCACACAAAATTACAAAAGGTAGATTCAATTAGGTGGTTGAACAATAGGTGCAGAAATTAAGGCTTTCTTAAGTATTTCAAAGGCTTCTATGCAATCATCAATAAAAACAAATGGAACGTCTTTTTGCAAAAGATTAGTAAGAGGCCTAGAAATTTTAGAGAAGTCTTTAATGAACCTCCTATAAAAACCATCATGAACAAGGAAGCTTCTTATACCTTTTATATCTTTAGGACATGGCATTTTCTCAATTGCATCAACTTTAGCCATGTCTACCTCAATACCTCTTTCAAAAAATTTATGCCCAAGGACTAAACCTTCATTCACCATAAAGTGGCACTTCTCCCAATTCAAAACAAGATTAGTTGATTCACATCTCTGCAAAACTTGATCAAGGTTGCTTAAGCAATCATCAAAAGAAGTTCCATAAACAGAAAATCCATCCATGAATACCTCAACAATCTTTTCACAGAAAATCATAGAATATAGCGGTCATGCAACTTTGAAAGGTAGCAGTTGCATTACATAAACAAAAAGACATACGTCTATAAGCATAGGTTCCAAAAGGACAAGTAAAAGTAGTTTTCTCTTGGTCTTCTTTTGACACAGGTACTTGAGAGAAACCAGAATATCCATCTAGGAAACAGAAGTGTGTATGCTTAAACAATATTTCTTGCATTTGATCAATAAAAGGCAAGGGGTAATGATCTTTTCTAGTAACTTTGTTTCATTTTCTGAAATCATCAAGAGTATATCCAATAGCCGCACGGTGCTTCCTCGGAGTTTTAAGTAATCTCTTTTCTTCATATTCTAAAAGGTTAGCATTGATAATTATAGGATATATGTCAGGACCCCGATCCTAAGTCACACCGATCTAGCATGTCACACATCATATCACTTTGCGGCCTCACGCACGGTATTCCCACAGCTGCAGCCTTACCTTGGCCGGGTACGTTTGCGCCTTTTGGCTCACATATATGGTTGTGTCGCTAGCATCCATATGACAGAGAACCCGGGCTAACATGACTAGTCGTAAACCCAAGGTGGCACAAACTTACAGGGACAGGCATACATGACCCAACAATGCACGTGTCGGTCAGCAGCGAGTGTAACCGGGTTGTAGCAAGCTATCAGGACTCCGGTAAACACCGTGTGACATTTCCCCGTAGGAACAGACACAGGAGCAAAGAAGGACACATGCCGATAAATCCATGTGTTCCGGTGGAAGCACTAGGAGACATTTCCCCATAAGGAAGGCTAACAAGAATAAACAACTAGGTGTCGAATCCCACACATACCAAAGCATTTCAATAGAATACACACAATATGCTTGATATGTGCAGATACAACATGGCATCACAACATAACTCTATGACTCAAAGTATTCAATTAAAAGGCTCCGGGGAGCCATACATAGTATGATATTACCAACATGGGTCTCATGACCCAACATACAAGTCATACAAGCAACAAGCACATGTGGAAGCTTATCCAGTCTGAGTATAGACAGCTGGAAAGAAAGAAGGCCAGGAAGCCTGTCTATCTACAAGACCCTCCAAAGGAACAAGACCTCTGTCTGGGATTCCCAAACTATTTGCCAAAGCCCACGTAGAACTACTAGTGAGACTGAAGTCTCCCTACAAAAACATAAATTAAGAAAAAATGAGTACAAATGTACCCAGCAAGACTTACATCAGAATTAACTACATATGCATCAGTATCAACAAGGGGGTTGTGGAGGTAACTACAGCAAGCCAGCTTTGACTCAGTGGCTATCATGTACTATGACTGCTGGTAACTATTTTGAGGTGAGAAGGCGCACACGAGTCCACATATTCACCATATCTATACACCACTATGGATCCGCTTCCGTCTCCTTACGAGAAGGCCATCCATAGCACTCGTGCCTATCTTGCACATTTTAGAG
The DNA here is from genome assembly GCA_011799875.1 of Thinopyrum elongatum. Classification (NCBI taxonomy): domain Eukaryota; kingdom Viridiplantae; phylum Streptophyta; class Magnoliopsida; order Poales; family Poaceae; genus Thinopyrum; species Thinopyrum elongatum. The sequence continues at coordinate 458,869,386 of CM022302.1, read as the reverse complement.
TATCCATTTCAACTTGTCTATGAACAATGTAAGCTTTCCAAGTAGTCCATATCCGCGGATGCGGATATTCGAATAGATCATATTACCCTGCAAGGGTGTACTTCTTCACACATGTTTCCACCACTTAGCATCTGCACACGACATGTGCTCGGCAGACTTCAAGCGAAAGCCGACGTGGGTGTAGACCACGACCTAACAAACCACACAAGTCTCTAGTCCAGGTTTATCGCCTATTCGGGTTCCATCCGCAAGAAAGTCCGGCCGAGGTTTCCACTACGGCCCCAAACGATGTGTGCAGGGTTCCTGAGCCCACCAAACGGTTGCCCCGTACACCGTGCCACTTGCCTGCCGCATCGCAGCCCACCCCTAACGTCAGTGCTGCGCACGGCCTCCAGCATACTACAAACACCAGAAACTATTTGCAACTCCTGGAGAGGACATGGCGATCGATAAGTCGAGCGGGGTCATATTTCAGGCCCCAATGTGTGGTAGTAGCTATTCTTGGATCACAAACACAGAATTCAGTTCCTGACGACGGTATCAATGAGACAACCCACCATGTAGTCCTACATGGCCTCACATCGCTACCTTGACCAAATCATGTTCACACACTTAGCTCTCAATAGTAGGACATGTTCGCCACCATTCCAATCCATCCCAGATGAATCAGACTTGACACGACTATAAGCATAGTGTAGGAACGAAGTATGTCTACCAGAGGGGGGTGAATGGGAGTTTTAATTTTTCTTCGGAAAACTTAAATCTCTCAGAACCCAGCAGCGGAATAAACTATAAACAGACTAAGAAGAACTACAACAGATAACCGAGGGGAAACTAAAGCATGCATCGGAGTAAATTACATGAATAGAATGCATCGAAGGTAAACTTGAGTAACAGAGGTGACCTAAGGTGCTCGATGGCGACAAGGTATTTATTCGACCAGTTCGTCCTTCTGCACAAGGACTACGTCTAGTTGGAGGGGTTGTGACTTAACACAGAAGATAAACTCTCTTCACCCTATTCTCCTCGACAATCGATTCGTCAACCGATGTTGATCACTCGTGGTAGATGCTTGAAGGCGATCTCTGAACCTTTACATAATTCTTCTTCGAGAACCACAATCACTCTTGGTCTCTGAAGAATTTGACACCTAACCGTCTAGAGAGTTTGCAGCTCTCAAGAGTAATAGGCAGAGCGTACTAAACTTAGATTCCAGTGATGCTGAACCACTATCTAATTCTTCGGCTCTAGGGTTTTTCTCTCGGTGGATTTTACATTCAAATCGCTCAGAGAGGGGGTTGCTCAACAATCTTCTCAGAATCAAACGGAGCAGCCACCGGACAAAGCCGGCGCGGGGTGGCTATTTATAGCCGCAGCCTTCCTAGAAGGGAAATGACCATTTTGGACACGAGGTCCAGCCAATGCCCAACCGACACATTCACATTTGGGCGGATTTTGGAGCAACGGTAATATTACTTGAGGAACAAGTAATGCTAACTCCTCGGTCCGAGGCAAATCTCTCACAGCGAAGAAGATCACAGTCTCTTGCTAATGTCTGCTAGAACTACGTCGGTTTTTCCCCAGAGAGGGAGGGATGATGCAGCACAGCGACGGTAGGTATTTCCCTCAGTGATGAGGCCAAGGTTATCGAACCAGTAGGAGAACCACGCAACACCACGTAAATAGCTCCTGCACACAAAGAACAAATACTTGCAACCCGACGTGTTAAAGGGGTTGTCAATCCCTTTCAGGTAACGAGATAGATAAAACTGTAGTAGATTGAAAGATGCAAATAAAAGCAAATAAAATTCAGCAAGGTATTTTTGGGTTTTTGGATAAATAGATCTGAAATAAAAGTTGCAAACAAATAAAAGAGCGAATAGCAAAATAGATCTTGAAGGCAAATATATTAAAGAAGAGACCCGGGGGCCGTAGTTTTCACTAGTGGCTTCTCTCGAGAAAAATAGCAAACAGTGGAAACAAATTACTGTTGGGCAATTGATAGAACTTCAAATACTCATGACGATATCCAGTCAATGATCATTATATAGGCATCACGTCCAAGATTAGTAGACCGACTCCTGCGTGCATCTACTACTATTACTCCACACATCGACCGCTATCCAGCATGCATCTAGTGTATTAAGTTCATGGAGAAATGGAGTAATGCAATAACAACGATGACATGATGTAGAAAAGATCTAGTTATGTAGAAATAGACCCCATCTTGTTATCCTTAATGGCAACAATACATACGTGTCGTTTCCCTTTCTGTCACTGGGATCAAGCACCGTAAGATCGAACCCATCACAACGCACCCCTTCCCATTGCAAGACAAATAGATCAAGTTGGCCAAACAAAACCCAAATATCAGAGAAGAAATACGATGCTATAAGCAATCATGCATATAAGAGATCAAAGAAGACTCAAATAACTTTCATGGATAAAAAGATAGATCTGATCATAAACTCAAAGTTCATCGGATCCCAACAAACACACCACAAAAAAGAGTTACATCATATGGATCTCCAAGAGACCATTGTATTGAGAATCAAATGAGAGAGAAAAAGCCATCTAGCTACTAACTACGGACCCGAAGGTCTACAATGAACTACTCACGCATCATCAGAGAGGCACCAATGAGGATGATGAACCCCTCCGTGATGGTGTCTAGATTGGATCTGGTGGTTCTGGAACTTGCGGCGGCTGGAATTGATTTTCGTCCACTCCCCTAGGGTTCCTGGAATATTGGGGTATTTATAGAGCAAAGAGGTGGTGCGGGAGGCCCCCGAGGTGGGCACAACCCACCTGGGCGCGCCTGGGCCTCCAGGCACGCCCTGGTGGGTTGTGCTCCCCTCGGAGCACCCCCCAGGTGCTTCTCCGGCCCACTGGATGTCTTCTGGTCCAAAAAAAATCCAAAAAAATTTCGCTGCGTTTGGACTCCGTTTGGTATTGATTTCCTGCGATGTAAAAAACATGCAAAAAACAACAACCGGCACTGGGCACTATGTCAATAGGTTAGTACCAAAAAATGATATAAAATAATTGTAAAACATCCAAGAATGATAATATAACAGCATGGAACAATAAAAAATTATAGATACGCTGGAGACGTATCAACATCCCCAAGCTTAATTCCTTCTCGTCCTCGAGTAGGTAAATGATAAAAACAGAATTTTTGATGTGGAATGCTGCCTAACATGTTCATCACATATTCTTTTCTTAATAGCATGGACATTTGGACTTTTATATGGTTCAAAGCAATAGTCTAGTTTTGACATGATAACTTAAATAATCAAGCATATCAACAAGCAACCATGTCTTTCAAAATATCAATGCTAAAGCAAGTTATCACTAGCCCGTCATGCTCAATCATTGATCTATTCATGAAACACACTCGAATATTAGCTACACCCAATGCTCAAGTACGATCATAGTGCCCCTTAGTTGGTGCCTTGTAAGAGAAGATGGAGACTCAAATTAAAAATAAAAATTGCATAAAGTAAAAGAAAGGCCCTTCACGGAGGGAAGTAGGGATTTGTAGAGGTGCCAGAGCTCAAAGCTTAAATTGAGAGATAAAAACATTTTGAGAGGCATACTTTTCTCACCAACGAAAATGACTTAGAGCTCCCAACACTTTCCATGCTAGATATATCATAGGCGGTTCCCAAACCAAAAATAAAGTTTATTCCTTTTTCCACCATTTCTTTCACTTTCCATGGCTAGCTGTATCCACGGGTGCCCTCCATGCCAACACTTTCCAAGGAATTTATTATTTGACAACATAAAGTAAATTCATTTTTCATTTCGGGACTGGGCATCCCTAATACCTTTGCCGTACTCTCATGCAATGACAAGTGGATAAACACTCATCGTGAGAATAACACATCTAGCATGGAAAATATCGGCCACCCCTCACCGCCTCACGAGCAGTACGAGCACACAAAAGAGAAATTTATTTTGAAAATTGGAGATGGCACATACAAATTTGCTTAGAACGGCATGGAAATACCGCATATAGGTAGGTATAGTGGACTCATATGACAAAACTGGTTTAAAGGGTTTTGGATGCACAAGTAGTGATCATACTTAGTGCAAAATGAAGGCTAACAAAAAGATTGAGAAGCGCCCAACCAAGAAACGAATAATCTCGTATGCAAGCATTAAGCATAAGTAACACCGAATAATGCACCATAAGTAAGATATAATTTCATTGCATAACTATTGACTTTCGTACTTGCATAGGGAATCACAAACCTTAACACCAATATTCTTACTAAAGCACAATTACTCATCAACATGGCTCACATATTATATTGTCATATCTCAAAACTATTACAAAGAACCAAGTTTATTTTGTCCAATGATCTTCATGAAAGTTTTTATTATATCCTTCTTGGATATCTATCACTTTGGGACTAGTTTCATATGTTGCTTTTAATAAGCTCAAACAAATATAAGTGAAGAACATGAGCATAATATTTCTTTCTCTCAAATTAATCTAAGTGAAGAAAGAGAGAATTTCTTTAAAATATTACTAACTCCCAAATAAATCTAAGTGAAGCATGAGAGCATTTCTTCAAAAAATAACAAAGCACACCGTGCTCAAAAAGATATAAGTGAAGCACTAGAGCAATTCCAAGGCTCTAAAAATTTAAGTGAAGCATAGGAGCAAGCATAGCACAGTTTTTGGCCCTCTCAAAAAGGTGTGTCCAGCAAGGATTCAAGACTTAAAATAAAAAGCAAAACAAGAAAAGACTCAAATCATACAAGACGCTCCAAGCAAAACTCATAATATGTGACGAATAAAAATATAGCTCCAAGTAAAATACCGATGGTCGTTAGAAGAAAGAGGGGATGCCACTCGTGGGGATCCCCAAGCTTATTTGCTTGATACTTCTTGAATACTATCATGGGGTGCCTTCGGCATCCCCAAGCTTATCCTTTTGCTAATCCTTATTCCTTCATCCATCATAATATCACCCAAAACTTGAAAACTTTAATCACACAAAACTCACCAAAACCTTCGTGAGATCCGTTAGTATAAGAAAACAAATCACTTCTTTAAGTACTGTTGCAAACCCATTCATATTTTATTTTTGCATTATATATACTGTATTCCAACTTTTCTATGGCAAAAACTCTTCAAAGAAAACCATAGAATCATCAAAACTAGCACACAACGCAAAGAAAACAGAATCTGTCAAAAAACAGAATAGTCTGTAGCAATCTGAAAACTTTGAATACTTCTGTAACTCCAAATTTTTTGAAAAAATAGGAAAACGTGAAAAAAAAATATTTATCTTCTGCAAAAAGAATCAAATCAAAATCACTCTTCTGTTAAAAATAAGAATTGTTTTCGTGAGCACAAAAGTTTCTGTTTTTCAGCAAGATCAAATCAACTATCACCCAAATCAACCCAAAGGCTTTGCTTGGCACAAACACTAATTTAAACCACAAAAACACATCTAATCAGAGGCATAATTGGGTATTTTATTGAAAACAGCAAGAAAACCAAAAAACAAAGAGATACAAGTTGGGTTGCCTCCCAATGAGCGCTATCGTTTTACGCCCCTAGCTAGGCATAACGCAAAAAGATTTGTGTTGTCAACTTTGTTTCGAGATCCATAAGATGCCCTCATGATTGATTCATAAGGTGGCCTAATTCTTGTTCTAGGGAAGTGCTCCATACCCTTCCTTAGTGGAAATTTAAAATTAATATTGCCTTCTTTCATATCAATCACGGCACCAATAGTATGTAAAAACGGTCTACCAAGAATAATTGGGCAAGACGGATTGCAATCAATATCAAGAACAATAAAATCTATGGGCACATAATTCCTATTTGCAAGAATAAGAACATCATTAATTCTTCCCATAGGCTTTTTAATAGTAGAATCCGCCAAGTGCAAATTTAAAGAGCATTCTTCAATATCGGTAAGACCAAGCACATCACATAAAGATTTCGGAATTGTAGAAACACTAGCACCCAAGTCACATAAAGCAAAACACTCATAATTTTTAATCTTGACTTTGATAGTAGGTTCCCATTCATCATGTAATTTTCTAGGAATTGAAACTTCTAATTCCAACTTTTCCTCAAAAGCTTTCATCATAGCATCAACAATATGTTTAGTAAAAGCTTTATTTTGTTCATAGGCATGGGGTGAATTTATCATGGATTGCAACAAAGAAATACAATCAACCAAAGAGCAACTATCATAATTAAAGTCTTTGTAATCCAAAATAGTGGGCACATCACTAGTTAAAGTCTTGACCTCTTCAAACCCACTTTTATCAAAATTTTCAACAAGATTTTCACCCTCCAAATTATCGGGACACCTTCTAGCTAAAGTTGACTCTTCTCCAGTCCCTTTATCATCAATCTTAATTTTACTAAACAAGGAATCAATAGAAGAAACACCAATCATCTTAAGATCTTCATTACTTTTATCCTTTAACGAGATTGGTTTAGCGACCATTTGATTTACTAGGGTAGCTTGTGCATCAGATATTTTACCTAGCAAACTTTCAGCAAAAGCATGCTTAGATTGGAGATTGCAAACTTCTTTACTAATATCATCAAGTTGTTTTGTTATAGCATCTAGCACAACGGAGTGTTCCTTAAGTTCTTCGGTGAAATACTTATTATGCTCAAATTGTGTAGTCATATATTCCTTAGTACTTTTCTCAATTTCAAGAAAAATATTTGGGTAGGGAACATCATAATATTTTCTTTGAGGCAGCATGACTACGCAAACAAGATTGCACTCAAAAACAGATCTGACGAAAAAACGGCGAACGAAAAAGAGGGCGAATAAAACGGCAAACTTTTGTGAAGTAGGGGAGAGGAAAATGAGAGGAAAATGGCAAATAATGTAAATTGCAAGGAGATGAGATTTGTGATTAGGAACCTAGTTGATGTTGATGATGTCTCCCCGGCAACGGCGCCAGAAACTCCTCTTGATGTCTGCTAGAACTACGTCGGTTTTTCCCCAGAGAGGGAGGGATGATGCAGCACAGCGACGGTAGGTATTTCCCTCAGTTATGAGACCAAGGTTATCGAACCAGTAGGAGAACCACACAACACCACGTAAACAGCTCCTGCACACAAAGAACAAATACTTGCAACCCGACGTGTTAAAGGGGTTGTCAATCCCTTTCGGGTAACGAGATAGATAAAATTGTAGTAGATTGAAAGATGCAAATAAAAGCAAATAAAATTCAGCGAGGTATTTTTGGGTTTTTGGATAAATAGATCTGAAAATAAAAGTTGCAAACAAATAAAAGAGCGAATAGCAAAATAGATCTTGAAGGCAAATATATTAAAGAAGAGACCCGGGGGCCGTAGTTTTCACTAGTGGCTTCTCTCGAGAAAAATAGCAAACGGTGGAAACAAATTACTTTTGGGCAATTCATAGAACTTCAAATACTCATGACGATATCCAGGCAATGATCATTATATAGGCATCACATCCAAGATTAGTAGACCGACTCCTGCCTGCATGTACTACTATTACTGCACACATCGATCGCTATCCAGCATGCATCTAGTGTATTAAGTTCATGGAGAAATGGAGTAATGCAATAACAACGATGACATGATGTAGACAAGATCTATTTATGTAGAAATAGACCCCATCTTGTTATCCTTAATGGCAACAATACATACGTGTCGTTTCCCTTTCTGTCACTGGGATCAAGCACCGTAAGATCGAACCCATCACAAAGCACCCCTTCCCATTGGAAGATAAATAGATCAAGTTGGCCAAACAAAACCCAAATATCAGAGAAGAAATACAAGGCTATAAGCAATCATGCATATAAGAGATCAAAGAAGACTCAAATAACTTTCATGGATAAAAAGATAGATCTGATCATAAACTCAAAGTTCATCGGATCCCAACAAACACACCGCAAAAAAGAGTTACATCATATGGATCTCCAAGAGACCATTGTATTCAGAATCAAACGAGAGAGAAAAAGCCATCTAGCTACTAACTATGGACCCGAAGGTCCACAATGAACTACTCACGCATCATCGGAGAGGCACCAATGAGGATGATGAACCCCTCCGTGATGGTGTCAAGATTGGATCTGGTGGTTCTGGAACTTGCGGTGGCTGGAATTGATTTTCGTTGACTCCCCTAGGGTTTGTAGAATATTGGGGTATTTATAACGCAAAGAGGTGGTGCGGGAGGCCCTCGAGGTGGGCACAACCCACCTGGGCACGCCTGGGCCTCCAGGCGTGACCTGGTGGGTTGTGCTCCCCTCGGAGCACCCCCAGGTGCTTCTCCGGCCCACTGTATGTCTTCTGGTCCAAAAAAATCCACAAAAAGTTTCACTACGTTTGGACTCCGTTTGGTATTGATTTCCTGTGATGTAAAAAACATGCAGAAAATAGCAACTGGCACTGGGCACTATGTCACTAGGTTAGTACCAAAAAATGATATAAAATGATTATAAAATAATTGTAAAACATCCAAGAATGATAATATAACAGCATGGAACAATAAAAAATTATAGATACGTTGGAGACGTATCACTTGCTGGCAAGTATTTGCTCGGAGCACAAAGAGATTTCTCTCACAGCTTTCATAGGTTTGGGTTTAGCATCAGAGAATCAAAGCTTCGAAACGCTATACCCCTCTTAATAGTACGGTGGTCCTATGACTCAATGAAAGAAGAAGAACAACGAAATAAATGCCACGTCTTCACTTCGTCTTCATTCTTCCTCGAGCGCAGTCATTTGCTTCAAACAATCACTGGACCAATTGCTTAGACTTCAGCAATTTTTAGGGGTCACTCTTGTTAGCTTTATCTTCGGTGATAACCTTCGCTGCTGTGCAGGGAGATTATCTTCGTCGTTTTTCATCAAACTCCTCGATTACTCCAGGGACCTGCTACTCTGTGTGCACTAGCAAACACATAAGTCCCAAACTATTTATGTCAACAAACTCCAAAATATAAGGGGCCTATCATTGCACCAACAATCTCCCCCTTTTTGGACGGTTGTTGACAAAACAGATAATCATCGAAGTGAAGATAGATAAGTAAATTGTAAATCGAACAAGAGTGAACTTGCGTTACTTGACTCGATGATGAAATATACTCCCCCTTGATGTTTGCAGGGTTAATTGATGTACAATAGAATTCCTTGCAATTCATTTGAGAGTGTGGAGAATTTTCAATCATACGAGGTAATGATTCGCACTGATGATGGATAATCCAATGAGAGTAAAGTGCAATCATTCATAACTTTTGTTAACAATTTCACCTGAAAAACAAAAAGCTTCAAGAGAGAATAGTGCAGCAGGCGGTGTTATTAATATGACAACCCATAATAGAAGTTTTACATCAGAGCCCATGCCATGGTGCAATTGTCTCAAAAGATAGAGCAGGAAAACACAAAACACCAAATCCAACAGAGCAAATTTATCAAACTCTCGATGTTATTTTCCCCCTTTTGTCAACTAGTGACAAAAAGGTGAGGAAAAAACATGAGTGAGAACCGTGAATTTGATTCACTCTGAGGCATCGCCTGAGGAGCTGTCCGACGAAGTTTCTGATTCGGAAGTGTTTGGAACATCTTCATCTTCAGCGGCAGCAGCAGCTGATCCTTCGAGACTGACTTGGTCTTGGACAAGGAAGGTACATTGGGATCAGCCTCATTACACTTGCGAGACAGAGGATTTTCTTCAGAAGGTTTGACAGTAGGCGAAGTGGCTTCTGATTCATCGAGCAATTTGCACAGCTAAATTCGAAGTAAGTTCGTTGTAGGTTCACGAGATGGCAAAGGTGGAGTGGAGCGATCTTGATAATCTTGAGCAGTAAACCCTTGGTCAATGTACTAATAGAGTTCTTGAAGATGAGAATTGCTGAGTTGCTTCTTGGAGAAAAATTTCCGAAGCAATTTCCATAAGCGCTTCTTGTTTTCTGCTGTAATCATATGCACAACTTTTGTGCGGTTGTGAATGGCATTAAGTTTGGCAGCCAGATGCTTTTTTTCTTGTGGATCTTCGACCATATGCTTCAAGAGAAACTGTTGAGTGTGCATGCTCACTTCAATATGTGAAGGAGGTTGAGTGTTCGGCATACAATCACGTTTCGGTAGCTTGGGTCCATTGAAGGTAGTTTGATAATCAGGACTTGCTACATGAGCTTTTCCCGAAGGCAAATCTTCCATTATGCTTAGCGTATCACGCACAGGGGGAATAAAGCTTTTATGGCTAACTTTGGCAAGATATTCGGTCTTCATTGCGTAGTCAATCACCTTCTGAATCCAGGGCGCATACACCTTGATGGTTTTTGGACACTGAGCTGAATCCATCACTATGCGCAAAAACATGCCTTCGACATCGAAGATATACCCTTATGAGATGGCGTGGATGGTGTTTTGAAGAACATCAAAGATAGCATTATCAGTATTCATTCCAGCCAACGGACAGAGAGTGTATGTGAGAATGTGATATAACATCTGATTGTCGAATGTCAAGTGCTCAGGCAGAGGAGGACCACTGTTGTCATGAATCTTATCTTCATCCATTATGCATCGGAAATCTTCATCAGTGATTGCATCGATGTTATGAACCTGAATTTCAGTTGTGCCATGTTCAAACCAAGGGAAATGAAAGTGAGATACAAAATCCATAGCAGAGCATTTGATTCGCTTTCCTTCTGTCATCCACTCCATAATCCATTTTGTACTATCTGACTCATCTCCCGAGATATACAACGTTGCATAGAACTGAAGAATAACCTCCATGATCCATGGATGTTGATAGCCTAGGACATGCGTGCGACCATAGTCTTCGATGTCTTGAAGAATTTGGTTGAAGCAGCCGATGTTCTTCATAGCAGGAAAGTTTGGGAACTCATGAGGGAAAATCTTCAGGCTATCATAAAGAATTCGAGAGTAGTATCTTGCCTGTTCTTGAGTCTAGAACCGAGGAGATTCAGACGTTCTGGGCTTGTTGTAAGGACTTTCCTGAAAGAACACTGGATGAGTATTTCTATTGAACAGAGGCCCTTTAACTCCAACGCCGATGGAAAACAGCGGCAGACGCTCGCGAGGATAGGGGTACTTGAGTTCATCTTCAATAGATAGCACTTCATCGCCATAGATGACGGAATCTGAATGATGAGCTAATTGTGAATTTGCTGCAGAAGGATCAACATCTGAAGTCCTTTGAGTAATGACGAGAGAAATCCTCAAGGGAGAGGGATTTGATACTTGTTCAGGAGTTGAGTCAAGCACCGAAGCTTTATCAGTCATTGAGGGCTATTGAGGAATTGCTTCAGATGTAGTTTGCGGAGCAGAGGGTGGAACCGAGGCGTTTGGTTCAACGCGGGCAGGAGAAACTTGTTGTGCAGATGGAAGAATTTCACCTTCTTCGGACACTTGGTGCTGAGAAGGATTTGCTTCATGAGCTGGAGAGGCCACGGGCACTGATTCAGTTGGCCTTGGCGAAGTTGTTGCACCTGTAACTGGTTCATGAGCAGGTGAAGGAATTGCTCATTCAGGAGAGTTTTCTCTCGGTGCATCAGTATCAGGAGGAGGAGGAGCATTTTTCTTCTTCTTCTGCTTCGACGAATCAATGTGCCCCTTTACCAGATCATCATAACTAGTTGCTTCGGCTTGGTGATCAAGGCAAATCTTACGAACGATTTGATACAGATCCGAATGAAATCCCAACCTTCTGTGCCGAAGGACTTTCAACTCCTTATTGATATCATCATACGAATCTTCAAGTTGCTTTATGACAAACTTGTATTTTGCATCCATCATACGGGTGTCAAGCTCCTTGAGTTGGCCGGTGAGTTCATTGATCTCAACTGAACCATTTCTCAAATCTTGAATCAGATCAGATGCTTGAGAAATAACTTCAGGGGGAATGGGCAATGGTGCCACTTCTCCATCAAACAAATCTTCGACAAATTTATCTAGCTGCTCCATGATGAACTGATGATCATAAGAACGTGGCGCAGTAGAGTCATTTTCAATCTGTGCAGCAACTTGAACAGTGGGAGCGGTCTGTGCCACATTTGCTTCAGTGGGAGGCATAGAAGCCAGAGGTTGAGTTAGTTTCGAAGCAAATTGTGCACCTTTTTCTTTCACAGCATCAGAACTGGGGACCGTCTGCTTAGTATCGGGCCCTTTGATTTGCTTCACCTTATCTTTCGAAAGCTTTTCTCCTGGCTTAGCAGTGCGAACAGGGGCTTCAACCACTAAATCTTGCAAGTTAATTGCATCAGCATGAGGTTCGGTGTTCACTTTGTCAACCATGGTGACAGTGGTTGCTGGGGTCTTCCTCTTCAGTGGGTTCTTCTTCGGAGGTGCAACAGGGACTGCACTTGCTCGAAGATCAGGTAGAACTGTGGATGTGGTGACATTTACTTATTCGGAGAGAGTTGCATCAATTTCCTCTCGGGTGAGCGGAGGATCATCTTGATCTGATGAATAATTTCAGGTTCAGCAGGATTTGCAGGCCTTTTCCTTGGGACGCTCTTTTTCTTCAGAGCAGCAGATTTTGGATCATGTTTGTTCTTCGTTCGGCGTTCATCTTTTCCTTCAGCCTTCTTCTTCTCGACGTCTGATTTGATAAGACGACGATTTTCCTCTTCCTTTTCCTGATCTTTTGCGGCCTTCTTGGCATGGTTCTCAGCATTCTTGAGGCGCTTGGCCTTTTCTTCGGGATAAGAATCCAGAGTCTTGACGGAAGATTCCTGAGCATCAGGAGGTGGTGGTAGGTCTTTGCTGAGGTTCACCTACCCGAATGAGCCCAATTTCGCGGCAGTCACCCCATGGTGGATGAAAAGCAAAGTTCTAGGCGTATCGAGGATGAACCATCTTGTAGTTGAAGCATTTCCTTCCCCAGTGACGTCAAATCTTTTGCACACGTCCTTTTCTCTGATTGGAATCTTCTCCTGGAACGGTGTTATACTCATCATGAGAGACAAGCTCAGCAGTGTTTTTGAGTGGTTGCATGCCACCTCTCCTCTTCTTCGGTGCATCTGCTTCTTACTCATTTGCATTTTGTTCGGCTCGTTTTCTTTTGCTCGTTGATGGGCCTACCGTTGGGCCCTTTGGCGCTTTGGACTCGTCAGCTATTCCCATGAAAGCCTCTTCATCATCAGCCATACTGTGAACCTTAGCAGAATCTTCAACAGACTACATTGACCTGTGAAAGAGATTAGGTACGAGGGAAAATGGGGACAGGGTCACAAATGCTCATGGCTAAAGATGTTCTCGAACAAAAACATTTTGAGGAAGAATCAGATACAGATTTTGAGAGATATTTTGGAAGAATGAAACATATAGATCGAGCTAGTGTGTCTGAGGAAGAGTACTAGACAGCGAGCTAGGCATTTCATTCGAGCGAAGCATAATCACAAACCCTAGATCTGACAGATTCGGATGTGAGGAATAACTACAAATCACATGCGCTCTAGAGAAGTAAAAACCTAGATCTAAGATAAGCGGTAAAATCGGTGAAAATTAACCGCGGACGAACTCGAATCAGAAGGAAGGAAGTTCGAGCACGAACTACACGTACCCTAGATTGGTGACGTGCAGCAGCTACGGCGGCGCGAGGAAGAAGAAATCCTGCAGCGGCGTGCAATGACTCCGGTGACCTCTTTCCGGCAGCTAAGCGGCGAAGGGGTCATCGGCGTCGAGCTCAAGGTGGAGCAGTGCGGCGAGGGTTTCAGTGGAGAGAGAGATGTAACACCCCCTATGTAATTGCCAGTGTGATCAGCTGCTAATAATGCCAAGTCATATTATTTGCAGTGTTTAAACATAGTGGTTAACCAAAGCAAATCAACTCCATTTTGAAAATCAACTCAAATTCAAAAGTGAAATATGAAATTGGTCAAACACTGCTGGGAAAATGTTCATTAAGTGGCAAATAATCCAGGAACATTTGTAAAACCCTCATCAATAAAGTTGGAGTTAGACAAATGACTCAAACAAGATGAAACAGCTCCAAAACAGCACTATATAACTCATTTAAAATAATATCAAATCCAAAAGAATTCCAACTTTGCCCAAACTAATTTTTGGTGAAAGGAAATATTGCATTGTAATATTGGGGACAATTCTCATACTTTATAAAAATGCAAAAGAGCCCTAACTATTTCAAAACAGAAAAGAATAAAAGAAAAGGTAGCAGAGAAATAAGAAAAAGGAGAAAGTCCACTGTTGGCTGGGCCTAAGTGCACAGTGTGCAGGCCCAGTCCAACAGCAGCCCACGCCGTCTCCCTCCTTCCCGTGTCGTCTCCGCCATGGCTGCGCGCGCGCACCGCCCGAGCGGCGACACGGCGGTAGCCACCGACGGTATAGTAGCCGTCGAGGGGGATAAGGATCCCCCCTCGCTCATTCCCTTGGCCCTCCTCATCATTCTTCCCCTCCACCTCTGGCTTCTCCTTCGATCCAGGGAGGAGGCCGAACGGATCCGCCACCGCTCGTCGCCGTTTCTGTGGCCAGCGATGCCGCCTCGCTTCACCACGGTGTCTGGGAGACGCGCCGTGCTCGGCCACGTCGTCTGCTCCATCGAGCCTAGCCAGGAGCCCCTACAGCCACGGGACGTCGTCGCCCCTTTCGCTTCGGCCACCGGCGATCCCCTTCTTCTCCGGCGAGCGCTGCTGCTCCTAAACCACCACGGGTCTTTCGTGACCGCTCGGTGAGCTCCATGTTCCCCTTTCCCTCTTCTCTGCATTGCCTGTCGCCGGCCGTAGATGGCGCGCCATGTTTGGCCGCACGCGTCGCCGCAGATGAGCTCCTGGCCGTGGCCACAGCCACTGCCAAGCTCGCCCGAGCTCCCCAACGAGCTCATGACGTCTCTCTGTTGCCGACCGTGCCGTTTGCTTTCCTCCTTGAAGCCGCTAGTAGTGATTCCGAGCGCCGCCCGAACAAGCCGTCCGCCGGCGTTGTAGTGGCGCTCGACTCCGGCCATTCTAGCCCGCGCCACCACCGTAGATCGATGCGGCATCGAGTCCTCGTTCGAATACAACCATCCGCGCGCGTTTTGAGCCACCATAGCACATTTCCGCCCGACTCCGGCGAGGAACCACCGCGGAAACGGTCCCCGGAGCAACTCCGGCGCCGTCCGCTGACCTGCCGCCACGTAGACCCGTCTGGGTCGCTGGCCGGTGGGCCCCGCTGCTCCGTTGACCGCGTTGACGGTGGTCAACACGCGGCACTGTTCCCCTGTGTGGCTGACATGTGGGCCCCGCGGTTAATTAACCTAATTAAACGTTTTAATAAATAAAAACAAAATAGTTATACTAATAGCTCACTGACAGATGGGGCCCACTCCCTAATAAACCCTGTTAATTAAGTTAACACACTGTTAGCCTAAACAGAGGCTGACATGTGGGTCCCACTGGACCCACATGTCAGGTTTGACCAGGTTAGCGTCACTGTTAACCTGCTGATGTCAGCAGCACGTCATGCTGACATCATAATTCAATTCTGTTAATAAAAATAATTCCAGAAAATCATTTAAACTTCGAAAATTAATAACTTTTAAACCGTAGCTCAGATCGAAAAAGTTAAAATATGAAAGTTGCTCAGAACGACGAGACGAGTCTGATCGTGCCGTCTGTTTCCTTGTCGGAACCTCCTACGTAGGAGAACTCGTAACTCCGAGCCCGATTTCGGTAGATGAATAGTGCACACACACCGGTTAATAAATCCCAGATTAATTCTAAAAATAACTAAAATGACTTAGAGGCATATTTAGGCAACCCTGCACTGCATCATAGCATCGCACGCACTGTGTTGCATCTGTTTGCATTATATTTACTTGTTTCCTCCCCCTCTTCTCTTTCGGTAGACCCCGACGTTGCCGTAGCTCCTGAGGCAGACGCCGGCCCGGAGTACGACTACGTCCCCGACGAACCTGCCCTTGCCGTCGAGTAGACAGGCAAGCACCCCCATTTTGAGCATTCCGATATCACCTATTCTCTTCCCTCTTATGCTTGCATTAGATGTTACTGCTGCTGTTACCATCCTATATCTGTTGCACAGCCTGTTTAATTGTGGCCTACTGTTGATACCTGCCTGTTATCCTAAACTGTTTAGATAGGATGGGTAGAGCCTGATCAGAGACCCACTTGTCTCGACTGCCCCGCTGGACTCCCAGAAGACTCAAGCAACGGGATTGAAGATCAGACCCTGGCACCGCACGTCACTTCCCTAAGATGCTCGACTCTACTGGGTTACTATCGAGTGCCGAGGGTGATACCTCGTCAGCACTTCTGATGATAACCTTGTAGGTTAGTTATTCGGTCGTGGTAAGTGAGGGTGATTCCTCCTACACCACCCCCGATAACGACGTCGTCGTGCAACTTCTCAAGTGTGGACCTCGAGGGTGATTCCTCATTCGCTCACCTTGACGATAGCATCGAGCGGGAATTCCATTGAGGGTGATTCCTCAGGGTTCCCCCTTGGTGTCAGACACACTGAGATTTGGTTACTATGACTGAACACTGAACCATGATACTATGATACTAAAGACGGGTCGGCCCTGAGGGGTACCCGCACGAGCATAAATGCGAAGTGATGTGGAGTCGGGTTGACCTGAGAGGTGCCCGCGAGATAACTACGAGGCATGGCCGGGCATTCTTAGCCCTTGCCGCAAGTCCTCGAGATGGGGCGATGGGGTCACATCGATCGTGAGTCTCTGCTCGTTACCACGCGCTCCTAATCCACTATGGTTTGGATATTTGATCCAAGGGGCCTCTGGCCTGATAGCACTAACCATCACGTGGGCATAGTATGGGCGTTCTGCGTCGTATACTTCAGCCGAAGCTTAATAGATGTCAGCAACTGAGCGGCACACGCTGGGTTGGACTGGGAACGCAACCGCGCTTGTATTAAGGGGTTGCTAGGTCTGCTCACCGGCGGTGTATGCAATGTGCAGGAGCGTCCGGGGCGATGGCCCAAGACCCCTGGGGGCATAGGTTAGTCCGGCATGCTGACCTCTCTGTTAAGTATTTGGTCGGGTTGCTGCGTGTTGCTTAGCCAAGGCCGGGCATGACCCAGAAAAGTGTGTCCGGCCGGAGTTAAGCAAGCGTGGTGGGTAAGTTGGTGCACCCCTGCAGGGAAGAAACTTTTATCGATAGCCTGTCCTACGGTAACGGACACTCGGAGTTGTATCCCGATCGGTACAACTAGAACATGAGATGAGAACTGGATAGTACGGCTCTGGGATTGCTTTCTCGTAGGGAGTCGAGGAAGAATCTCTGGCCGAGGTTGATGACTTTACTACTATACTTTACATTATGTTATCCTGCTCTCTTCTTATGCTGCAAGACTGATGAAGATGTTGAAGATGCTAGTCTTCGATAGGACTAGGCTTTCCCCCTCTATTCTGGCATTTCTGCAGCCCAGTCCACATATACAGCCATTCTTTGAAAATGTTGCATATGTAGTGTAGATCCTTGCTTGCTGAGTACTTCGGATGAGTACTCATGTTTGCTTTATTTTCCTTTTTCCCCCTTTATTCGTTTGTCGTATCCAGACGATGGAGCCCCGGAGCCAGTTGTCCCGTTCGACGACCACTTCTACTACCAGCCCGGAGAGTACTACTACTACGAGGAGCCGTCTGATGGCCAGGAGTAGGATCGGAGGGTCCAGGGCAGGAGGCCCACGCCTTTTCGATCGTAGTTTTATTTTGCCCCGCCTATGTGAAGGCTTATCTCTCTATTCTGTAATATATCTGTATCCAGATATCTGACGCTTCCGCTGACACTTGTATGCCATCGAGCTATGTATTCGAGCCCTCGAGGCCCTGACTTGTAATATTATGCTTGTATGAATTTATTTATGTTTTAGAGTTGTGTTGTGATATCTTCAAGTGAGTCCTTAGGCTTGATCGTGTGCATTTGCGTGTATGATTAGTGCATGATTAAGCCGGGGTCGTCACAGGTTGGTATCAGAGCCGACTGCCTCTAGGAGTCCCCCTTTCCAACTCTTTGGCCGAAGTTGAGTCTAGTGGTCGAAAACTGTTTTACTAACTTGGCTGTGTGGCTTACGGCCCCACATCACCAACTGGGTGGTATTAGGATCTTTTATTCCTCGACCTTTACTCTGGGACTCTGATCTCTCTTCTATTCGGGTTTAAAAAAAAATTACTAACACCGACACTTAGGATCCCAATAATTCTATCCACCCGGAGAGCTAGATTCAGTGCGATTTCCCTGTCTTCGATCTGATTAGTCTGATAATCATTTTCCTTTCCATTGCTTTGTTTAATCTTTCCATTCGAGATTTGTTATGTTTCTCGTCGTTGAATGACAATCCTGAATCTTCTTATTTCAGATGGACCGTCTGTTTCCACCTCGCCCTGCGACACAGCTTGTGCTTCGCACCTGTGCTCGAGACGTCCCTGGATTTCCAGCTATTCTGATCGCCCTCTTGGTCAGGCTGGGATACCGCTGCTGCCCCGAGTACATGGTCTACGAGGTTTATCGTGAGTTCAACCAGGAGCAGTACTATGATGATGTTCGCATCTACGATCAGCAAGATGACTCAGACACTGAGCTACACCATTTTCACGGTATCGGCGTGACGATTGAGATGGCAGTCCATGATGCCGCCTACTCTGCTGTCGCACGTCTTCGAGGACAGTTCAGTGCTGACTTGGATGCCTCAGAGTATCGTTACATTCCGTATGCCCCTGCTAGAGATGCTTCTGGATTCTACACAGCTGTCTGTGCCCCTTACGAGCCTCGTCGCTACGATCAGCGAGTTCTGATTCACTGTACTCAGGCTCTGGATCGCACAGTTCGCGCTCTTGCTGTCGAGTTGTTCGCCACTCGAGCACGACTGTACGAGGCTATGATGCAGTTGTTACCAGTTGTTCGTGCAGGGATACACCCGGAGCACATTCTTTATCCGAGCAGGACCAAGATGCCCTCAGGGATCGATTGGCCTGCTGTGGGAGGTCACACGCATGCACGTGGACCTCTTCTTACAGTTCAAGACCGGGTTCTGCATCAGAGTGCACATGGAGCGCAGGATCCTTCTGCGACGAACGTCCGTCGTCCGCACTTGCAGCTACCCCGTTTCAGTGGTTTTCTCCGACGTTGATGTAGCCTTTGCTATGTCTCGTTGTGTACTTCCTTACCGCGTGCCTGCGCGCCGCCTAGCATGTCTAGCTTTTGAATTTGCGCCGTTATGCTGCCCGAATGTAACCGACTCTGTATGGTTCTGTATGACTTAATGACTACTATTAAGCATCTGCTGTACTATTTAAATTCCGTCGCGTTACAACATGCATGTCGCTAAACACTCGCATTGGCTTCTG
Organism: Thinopyrum elongatum; assembly: GCA_011799875.1. NCBI lineage: Eukaryota > Viridiplantae > Streptophyta > Magnoliopsida > Poales > Poaceae > Thinopyrum > Thinopyrum elongatum. Next base: position 458,850,073 of record CM022302.1, on the reverse strand, counting down.
CTAAACTACCCCTGTCGATTTAGCAGGATGGCTGACAACAATCCACCACCACCGCCGCCACCTGACTATATGGCTGCAATGATGCAACAGTTCGAACTCAACCGCCAATTCATGACGGGGATTATGCAGCAATTCCCCCGTCCCAATGCCGACCAGCCGCTACCTTCCATCACCTTGCCAGAATTTATGCGACTTAACCCGTCGTTCTTTCGCAACACAGTCAATCCACTGGATGCCGATGATTGGCTGCGTGACATCTCCCATGAGATGGAGTCTGCTGGTGTCGCCCAGGTCAACTATGTCACCTTTGCGACATACCTTCTGAAGGGTCCTGCATCACAGTGGTGGGCTACTCACCGACAGACCCTACCACCTGGTACCGTCATCACTTGGGCAGAATTCAAGATTGCTTTCCGTGCCCGCTATATTCCTCAAGCTGTCATAGCTCGGAAGAAGGCCGAGTTCCGTAATCTCGTACAAGGCAACAAGTCTGTGGAAGTATATCAGCGCGAGTTTCTTGATTTGTCTCGCTACGCTGAAGAGGACGTTCCCACTGATGACCGAAGGCAGGAGAAATTCCGCGAAGGGCTGCACCATGACATTTAGTTAGCCCTGCTTGTTCAAGACTACCCTGATTTTGCCACCTTGGTGAATAAGGCTATTATGGTCGAGACTGGATTGAAGAAGCATAAAGAAGCGACCAAACGCACCCGTGAGGCGGGCTCATCTTCGGGCTCGTCCTCCCAGAAGCGCCGCATCTGGATTCCGTAGAGCATGTACCGTCCAGCAGCACCAGTGCACAGGCCTTCCTATGCTGCACCACGTTTGCCTCCTCCACCACCAAGACAGCCTCTGCAAGCTCCAGCACCTCGAGCTCCTGCACCACGTCCTGACAATGGACTCTGCTTCAAGTGTGGCCAGCCAGGTCACCGTGCCAGAGACTGCTCACAGAGTCAGAATCAGTTGGCTCTTCCTTCTGCTGGCCGTGGTAATGGCCGTGGGAATTCTCAGCCTCGCTACAGCAATGCCAGACCTTCTTATGGTCGTGGGCAGGCCTTCCATGTCAACATGAATGAAGACCCCGAACAACCAGCAACTGTGATGGGTACACTTCTTGTTAATTCAGTTCCTGCAACTGTTTTATTTGATTCAGGAGCATCGCATTCATTCATGTCAGAACATTTTGCACTCTTGCATGACGTTAAGTGTGAAACACTACACCATCCGTTAGTTGTAAAAACTCCCGCGGGTCGGTGCCAAGCCACCATATTCAACACCGATGTCACTATTGTGATTGAAGAGAGAAATTTTCAGGCCTTCCCCATAATTCTGAATAATTCCAACATTGACCTTATTCTGGGAATGGATTGGTTGAAGACTCATTACGCCTCAATCAATTGCGCCACTAAGGTTGTACACCTCCTTCATCCATCAGATGAGTTAGTGAACTACCGAGCTCATATCACTCAGAACGCTGAGGCTCAGATTTATGCCTTGAACGTGTTGAATGCTTCTCCGCTTGAGGGGATCGAGAACATCCCAGTTGTCTGTGACTTCCCGGATGTTTTTCTAGAAGAACTTCCAGGAATACCCCCTGCTAGAGCGATCGAGTTTGTCATCGACTTGAAGCCTGGCACCACTCCTATTGCGAAGCGTCCCTACAAGATGCCTCCGCACCATCTTATCGAGCTTAAGGAAGAAATCGATAAATCAGTTAGGAAGGGTTTCATCCGTCCCAGCTCCTCTGCCTGGGGAGCACCGTCTCTTTTTGTCAAGAAGAAAGATGGTACGGATAGGTTGGTCCAAGATTACCGTCCTATCAACCAGGCAACCATTCAGAATAAATATCTGCTTCCCCGGATCAATGACTTATATGATCAACTTGCTGGATCATCGGTGTTCTCTAAACTCGACTTGAGGTTAGGTTATCACCAGATCCGTGTCCGCGAAGAGGATATTCCAAAGACTGCATTCGTTACTCGATATGGCTCCTATGAATACACCGTCATGTCATTTGGCCTCACGAATGCTCCGGCTACGTTCTCCCGCCTAATGAATTACATATTCATGGACTACCTCGACAAGTTCGTCGTGGTATATCTGGACGATATCCTAGTATATTCGAAGAATAAGGAAGAACATGCCGAACATCTTCGCCTTGTTCTGGAGAGGCTTCGAGAGCACAAGTTATATGCCAAGTATTCCAAATGTGAATTTTGGCTTTCTGAAGTGACCTACCTTGGACATGTGATTTCCAAGGACGGTATTGCCATTAACCCGGAGCATGTTCAGGCTATCCTTGACTGGACCCCTCCGAAGAATGCCAAGCAAGTCCGAAGCTTCCTCGGTCTAGCCAGTTATTGTCGACGATTCGTCGAGAACTTCTCCAAGATCGCCAAGCCCTTGACTAATTTGCTCCACAAAGGCGTTAAGTTTGAGTGGACAGCCAAATGTCAGGAAAGTTTCCAGACCCTCAAGGACAAGCTTACCTCTGCTCCAGTGCTTGCTCCTCCTGATTCTCGAAAGGACTTTGTCATATACTGCGACGCCTCTCGTCAGGGATTAGGCTGTGTCCTAATGCAAGAACGAAGAGTGATTGCGTATGCTTCACGTCAATTGCGTCCGCATGAAGAAAATTATCCGGTGCATGATCTTGAACTTGCTGCAGTGATCTATGCATTAAAGCTATGGCGACATTACCTTCTGGGTAACCGGTGTGAGATTTATACCGATCACCAGAGTCTGAAATACTTGTTCACCCAACTGGATCTTAATCTCTGTCAGCAACGATGGTTAGAAACAATTACGGACTATGATTGCGGTATTTCATATACCCCGGGCAAGGCTAACGTGATGGCCGATGCCCTGAGCCGCAAGTCATATTGCAACAACCTCATGGTTAGGCGAGCTCAACCTCGTCTCTATGCAGAATTGAATCAGCTGAATCTGCGAATTGTTCCCCAAGGTTCTCTTAATAACCTTGTGGTACAACCAGACCTTCAAAAGGCTGTTAAGGAAGCGCAAGCCAAAGATGCTGAGATTGACCTAATGAAGAAAGAGCTTCACCTAGATAAGTACCGGGATTTCTCAGTTGCTGAAGATGGAACATTATATTTTCGAGACCGCATCGTAGTACCTCGCTTCGAGCTTATGACTGACAAGGTCATGAAGGAGGCTCATGATACACCGCTGTCTATCCATCCGGGTAGCACTAAGATGTATCGCGATCTCCGACAGAGGTACTGGTGGTCTAGAATGAAGCAGGACATTGCTCGATACGTTGCCAAATGTGACATATGTCGTCGCGTGAAGGCAGAACATCAGAAGCCTACTCTAATTCTGCAACCGCTCCCTATTCCCTTGTGGAAGTGGGATAAAGTGCAGATGGATTTCATTACTGGTCTTCCCAAGTCTCAGAAAGGTCACGACGCTATTCCTGTCGTCGTCGACCAACTTTCCAAGGTTGCTCATTTCCTACCTGTTAAGGAGACTATCACTGCTAGCCAGCTAGCAGAGCTGTATATCTCCAGAATCGTTTCACTCCACGGTATTCCGAAGGAGATCAGTTCGGACCGTGGCGGTCTTTTCACGTCCAAGTTCTGGGAAAGTTTTCAAGAAGCTATGGGAACTCACATTACATGGAGTTCAGCTTATCATCCCCAATCCCAAGGCCAAGTAGAGCGCGTTAATCAAGTGCTTGAAGACATGCTTCGCGCTTGTGTTATATCCTTCGGTAAGAAATGGGAGGAATCTCTCCTGTATGCCGAGTTCTCTTATAACAACAGTTATCAAGCCAGCTTGAAAATGGCCCCCTTCGAAGTTCTCTATGGACGTAAATGTCGAACCCCTCTGAATTGGTCAGAAACTGGGGAACGACCTCTCGTTGGACCAGACCTTATTCAACACGCTGAAGAACAAGTCAGAATTGTCCGAGAGAATCTCAAAGCAGCTCAGGACCGTCAGAAGAGCAATTATGATCGCAAGCGATGGGGTCTGACTTATCAACCAGGTGATCATGCTTATCTTCGTGTCACTCCTATGAAGGGCACCCGTCGTTTCGGAATCAAGGGCAAGCTAGCTCCTCGCTATATTGGTCCCTTCCGCATCGTAGCTAGACGTGGACAGGTGGCTTATAAATTGGAGTTGCTGCCACAATTCTCTCATATTCATGATGTCTTCCACGTGTCGCAACTTCGAAAATGCTTCAAGGAATCTCCGCACCGCGTAGTGGATCACGAGATGCTTCAGTTGCAAGATGACTTATCTTATAAGGAGCATCCGATCAGCATCCTTGATGAAGCTGAACGTCGAACTCGTCAGAAGACGACCAAGTTCCTGAAAGTGCAGTGGTCGAATCACACTGAAGATGAAGCCACTTGGGAACGCGAGGATCATCTTCGGGAAGAAAATCCCGACCTCTTTCCTTTTACCTCCTAAATTCTCGGGACGAGAATTTCTTTTAGAGGAGGAGAACTTGTAACACCCCCTATGTAATTGCCACTGTGATCAGCTGCTAATAATGCCAAGTCATATTATTTGCAGTGTTTAAACATAGTGGTTAACCAAAGCAAATCAACTCCATTTTGAAAATCAACTCAAATTCAAAAGTGAAATATGAAATTGATCAAACACTGTTGGGAAAATGTTCATTAAGTGGCAAATAATCCAGGAACATTTGTAAAACCCTCATCAATAAAGTTGGAGTTAGACAAATGACTCAAACAAGATGAAATAGCACCAAAACAACACTATATAACTCATTTAAAATAATATCAAATCCAAAAGAATTCCAACTTTTCCCAAACTAATTTTTGGTGAAAGGAAATATTGCATTGTAATATTGGGGACAATTCTCATACTTTATAAAAATGCAAAAGAGCCCTAACTATTTCAAAACAGAAAAGAATAAAAGAAAAGGTAGCAGAGAAATAAGAAAAAGGAGAAAGTCCACTGTTGGCTGGGCCTAAGTGCACAGTGTGCAGGCCCAGTCCAATAGCAGCCCACGCCGTCTCCCTCCTCCCCGTGTCGTCTCCGCCATGGCTGCGCGCGCGCACCGCCCGCGCGGCGACACGGCGGCAGCCACCGACGGTACAGTAGCCGTCGAGGGGGATAAGGATTCCCCCTCGCTCATTCCCGTGGCCCTCCTCATCATTCTTCCCCTCCACCTCTGGCTTCTCCTTCGATCCAGGGAGGAGGCCGAACGGATCCGCCACCGCTCGTCGCCGTTTCTGTGGCCAACGACGCCGCCTCGCTTCACCATGGTGTCTGGGAGACGCGTCATCCTCGGCCACGTCGTCTGCTCCATCGAGCCTAGCCGGGAGCCCCTACAGCCACGGGACACCGTCGCCCCTTTCGCTTCGGCCACCGGCGATCCCCTTCTTCTCCGGCGAGCGCTGCTGCTCCTAAACCACCACGGGTCTTTCATGACCGCTCGATGAGCTCCACGTTCCCCTTTCCCTCTTCTCTGCATTGCCTGTCGTCGGCCGTAGATGCCGCGCCATGTTTGGCCGCACGCGTCGCCGCAGACGAGCTCCTGGCCGTGGCCACAGCCACTGCCAAGCTCGCCCGAGCTCCCCAACGAGCTCATGACGTCTCTCTGTTGCCGACCATGCCGTTTGCTTTCCTCCTTGAAGCCGCTAGTAGTGATTCCGAGCGCTGCCCGAACAAGCCGTCCGCCGGCGTTGTAGTGGCGCTCGACTCCGGCCGTTCTAGCCCGCGCCACTGCCGTAGATCGATGCAGCATCGAGTCCTCGTTCGAAAACAACCATCCGCGCGCGTTTTGAGCCACCATAGCACATTTCCGCCCGACTCCGGCAAGGAACCGCCGCGGAAACGGTCGCCGGAGCAACTCCGGCGCCGTCCGCTGACCTGGCCGCCACGTGGACCCGTCTGGGTCACTGGCCAGTGGGCCCCGCTGCTCCGTTGACCGCGTTGACGGTGGTCAACGCGCGGCACTGTTCCCCTGTGTGGCTGACATGTGGGCCCCGCGGTTAATTAACCTAATTAAATGTTTTAATAAATAAAAACAAAATAGTTATACTAATATCTCACTGACAGATGGGGCCCACTCCCTAATAAACCTTGTTAATTAAGTTAACACACTGTTAGCCTAAACAAAGGCTGACATGTGGGTCCCACTAGACCCACATGTCAGGTTTGACCAGGTCAGCATCACTGTTGACCTGCCGATGTCAGCAACACATCATGCTGATGTCATAATTCAATTCTGTTAATAAAAATAATTCCGGAAAATCATTTAAACTTCGAAAATTAATAACTTTTAAACCGTAGCTCAGATCGAAAAAGTTAAAACATGAAAGTTGCTCAGAACGACGAGACGAGTTTGATTGTGTCATCTGTTTCCTTGTCGGAACCTCCTACGTAGGAGAACTCGTAACTCCGAGACCGATTTCGGTAGATGAATAGTGCACACACACTGGTTAATAAATCCCAGATTAATTCTAAAAATAACTAAAATGACTTAGAGGCATATTTAGGCAACCCTGCACTGCATCATAGCATCGCACGCACTGTGTTGCATCTGTTTGCATTATATTTACTTGTTTCCTCCCCCTCTTCTCTTTCGGTAGACCCCGACGTTGCCGTAGCTCCTGAGGCAGACGCCGCTCTGGAGTACGACTACGTCTCCGACGACCCTGCCCTTGCCGTCGAGCAGACAGGCAAGCACCCCCATTTTGAGCATTCCGATATCACTTATTCTCTTCCCTCTTATGCTTGCATTAGATGTTACTTCTGCTGTTACCATCCTATATCTGTTGCATAGCCTGTTTAATTGTAGCCGACTGTTGATACCTGCCTGTTATCCTAAACTATTTAGATAGGATGGGTAGAGCCTGATCAGAGACCCACTTGTCTCGACTGCCCCGCTGGACTCTCAGAAGACCCGAGCAACGGGATCGAAGATCAGACCCTAGCACCGCACATCACTTCCCTAAGATGCTCGACTCTACTGGGTTACTATCGAGTGCCGAGGGTGATACCTCGTCAGCACTTCTGATGATAACCATGTAGGTTAGTTATTCGGTCGTGGTAAGTGAGGGTGATTCCTCCTACACCACCCCCGATAACGACGTCGTCGTGCAACTTCTCAAGTGTGGACCTCAAGGGTGATTCCTCATTCGTTCACCTTGCCGATAGCATCGAGCGGGAATTCCATCGAGGGTGATTCCTCATTGTTCCCCCTTGGTGTCAGACACACTGAGATTTGGTTACGATGACTGAACACTGAACCATGATACTATGATACTAAAGACGGGTCGGCCCTGAGGTGTACCCGCGCGAGCATAAATGCGAAGTGATGTGGAGTCGGGTTGACCTGAGAGGTGCCCGCGAGATAACTACGAGGCGTGGCCGGGCATTCTTAGCCCTTGCCGCAAATCCTCGAGACGGGGCGACGGGGTCACATCGATCGTGAGTCTCTGCTCGTTACCGCGCGCTCCTAATCCACTATGGTTTGGATATTTGATCCGAGGGGCCTCTGGCCTGATAGCACTAACCATCACGTGGGCATAGTATGGGCGTTCTGCGTCGTATACTTCAGCCGAAGCTTAATAGACGTCAGCAATTGAGTGGCACACGCTGGGTTGGACTGGGAACGCAACCGCGCTTGTATTAAGGGGTTGCTAGGTCTGCTCACCGGCGGTGTACGCAACGTGCTGGAGCGTCCGGGGCGATGGCCCAAGACCCCTGGGGGCATAGGTTAGTCCGGCGTGCTGACCTCTCTGTTAAGTATTTGGTCGGGTTGCGGTGTGTTGCTTAGCCGAGGCCGGGCATGACCCAGAAAAGTGTGTCCGGCCGAAGTTATGCGAGCGTGGTGGGTAAGTTGGTGCACCCCTGCAGGGAAGAAACTTCTATCGATAGCCTGTCCTACGGTAACGGACACTCAGAGTTGTATCCTGATCGGTACAACTAGAACATGAGATGAGAACTGGATAGTACGGCTCTGGGATTGCTTTCTCGTAGGGAGTCGAGGAAGAATCTCTGGCCGAGGTTGATGACTTTACTACTATACTTTACATTATGTTATCCTGCTCTCTTCTTATGCTGCAAGACTGATGAAGATGTTGAAGATGCTAGTCTTCGATAGGACTAGGCTTTCCCCCTCTATTCTGGCATTTCTGCAGCCCAGTCCACATATACAGCCATTCTTTGAAAATGTTGCATATGTAGTGTAGATCCTTGCTTGCTGAGTACTTCGGATGAGTACTCATGTTTGCTTTATTTTCCTTTTTCCCCCTTTATTCGTTTGTCGTATCCAGACGACGGAGCCCCGGAGCCAGTTGTCCCATTCGACGACCACTTCTACTACCAGCCCGGAGAGTACTACTACTACGAGGAGCCGTCTGACGACCAGGAGTAGGATCGGAGGGTCCAGGGCAGGAGGCCCACGCCTTTTCGATCGTAGTTTTATTTTGCCCCGCCTCTGTGAAGGCTTATCTCTCTGTTCTGTAATATATCTGTATCCAGATATCTGACGCTTCTGCTGACACTTGTATGCCATCGAGCTATGTATTCGAGCCCTCGAGGCCCTGGCTTGTAATATTAAGCTTGTATGAATTTATTTATGTTTTAGAGTTGTGTTGTGATATCTTCAAGTGAGTCCTTAGGCTTGATCGTGTGCATTTGCGTGTATGATTAGTGCACGATTAAGCCGGGGTCATCACAAGAGAGTGCGGAGAAAGACGGAAGGAGGACGAAGGGTGTGAAGTGGTATATATATAGGCGAGGAAAATAACCACACGCCGAGGTTTTGATCGAACGGTCTCTAGACGGAGACGATTGCAATTCAACGGATAGGATGGATTGGCAGTTGATGTATTGCACGTGGCAACCATCAAAGATCGTGGTCCTGACTTGGGCGGGAAAGCCAAACTTTGGACGGCTTTCGCCAAAACAGATTAAAGTTCGGTCCGAAACAAAATCATGGTCAAGGACACTAGATAAGTCTCGTTCTAGATAAAATTGAGCATTTGCAACAGAACAGCATAGATTGGAAGAGATAGATCAGAGGGGAAAATAGGGTCCTTTGCATTTCACTCAGGCAAAAACACAAACACACGAGCAAATAGCTATGAGGGAAACGCAGTTGGACAGAAATCAAATCCATCGAATCAAAGAGAAACTCAACGAAGAAAATTATGGTGGCGTAACCCACCGTATAAGAACTGTATGACCCCGAGCGTCGCACAATTATCATGGCACCTGGTTAGTCTAGTTCTTCGTTAATGTATTCACTCTCAGAAAGGAACTTTCACTTTGTCGAAAGTTTTAGACTCTTCGAGTGTTATGCACCCATTCCTTTCAAAGATGTGGAAGTGTTAGCACGGGTGCCGAGTCCAGCTTACTGCATGTTTGCAAGGTCTAGGATATTTAGCTCACACCGTAACACATAGAATCTTTTCTCGTCGAGAGGCTTGGTGAAAATATCAGTGGGATTGTCTTCGGTCTTGATGTGATTGATAACAATATCCTCTCGAGCCACATGATCGCGAATAAAGTGATGTCTGATGGCAATGTGCTTCATGCGAGAATGTTGCATAGGATTGTGTGCAATTTTGATGGCACTCTCATTATCACAATAAAGAGGTATATGCTTGACCTTGATGCCATAATCCTTTAGTGTCTGCTTCATCCACAATAACTGAGTGCAACAAGATCCAGCAGCAATATATTCGGCCTCAGCCGTAGACAGAGATACACAATTCTGCTTCCTTGAAGACCAACAGACCAAAGATCTACCGAGGAAATGACATGTCCCCGAAGTAGATCTCCTATCAACCAAGTCACCAGCCCAATCTAAGTCTGAATATCCAACAAGATCAAACTGTGCTCCCTTAGGATACCATAAACCTAAGGTGGGGGTGTGAGACAAATATCTCAGAATGCGCTTGACCGCTTGTTGATGCGATTATTTCGGTGCAGCTTGATAGCGGGCACACATGCAAACACTCAACATAATGTCAGGTCTAGATGCAGATAGATAAAGCAGAGATCCAATCATCGAACGATAGGCTTTCTGATTGTAGTCCTTACCATACACATCTGCATCTAGCTTACCATTCGTGGGCATAGGAGTTTTATAGCCCTTCATTTTGGAATCTTGCATTTTGAACTTCTTCAGGCACTCCTTCAGATATTTCTCCTGAGAAATGAAGATACCATTCGCTTGTTGACGTATTTGCAGTCCGAGAAAGAATTTGAGTTCACCCATCATAGACATTTGATATTTATCAAACATCATTTTCCCGAATTCTAAGCTGCATGCATTGTTAGTACAGCCGAAGATAATATCATCCACATAGATTTGACAAACGAATAAATCATTGTCAATCGCACGAGTAAAGAGTGTGGGATCTGTGGATCCTGGTTTGAACCCTTTGTCGAGCAAAAACATCTTCAAGGTGTCATACCAAGCTCGAGGGGCTTGCTTCAGCCCATATAAAGCTTTCTTCAACCTGAAAACTTTGTTAGGAAACTCAGGGTGTTCAAAGCCAGGTGGCTGTCTAACATACACTTCCTCATCAATTTCACCATTGAGGAAAGCAGGATATCATTGTAATTTGCATAAGCAAGAAGAAAGCGAATTGCCTCAAGGCGTGCAATAGGAGCATAAGTTTCACCGAAATCAATACCTTCTACCTGTGTGTACACTTGAGCAACAAGTCATGCTTTATTTCTCACCACAATGCCATTTTCATCTTGCTTATTGCAAAAAATCCATTTTGTGCCGATGATATTGTGCTTCTTGGGATTCAGTTTGTCAACCAGTTCCCATACATCATTTAATTCGAATAGCACCAACTCCTCTTGCATGACATTCATCCAATCGGGATCATTCATGGCTTCTTCATATTTGGTAGGTTCTGCCAATGAAACAAAGGAGAAACTGCCACAATAGTTAGCCAAACGAGTGCGCGAACGAGTTGTAGGTCATTAACCTGGATTCTCGAGTTCATCGAGAATTAGTGAGGGGTCAACTCGATTTGCCACACGAGGATGAGCATTTTCTTCGTGATGGTCATAATCATCAGCATCAGCATTTGTGTCATCATTCCCTTCAGGGTTGCCATTTTGATTGGCATTTGGATTTTCAGTCCCATTTCCATTCGGAGGAGCATTAGCTTCGGCAGTGGCTTGACGGGTTCTCCTTCGAGCATCATCATCAGATGACTCAGGTGCATTTCCCTCAACAGGCTTGACGCTCCCAATGGCCATTTGCCGAATAGCATCTGAAATCAGCGGGTCATCTATCACATTTGGCAGGTGCTCCTTTTGAGAGCCGTTAGATTCATCAAACCGCACATTTACCGTTTCCATAACTTTAATGTGGTGAGAGTTATAGACTCGATAAGTATGCAAGTTTGAGCCATAACCAGGAAGAAATCCTTCATGTGCCTTAGGTGCAAACTTGGAATAATGATTCATATCAAGAATATAACAAGGTGCACCAAAAACACGTAGATAAGAAACATTTGGTTTCTTGCCAGTGATAAGCTCATATGAAGTTTTCTTAAGGAACTTGTGAAGATAAACACGATTGATAACATGACATGCAGTGTTAATAGCATCAACCCAGAAGCGAATTGGAGTTTTATACTCACTGAGCATAGTTCTTGCCATTTCAATAAGAGTTCTGTTCTTTCGTTCAATAACTCCATTTTCTTGGGGAGTGTATGTAGCAGAGAACTCATGAGTGATACCATGATCATCGAGAAATTTAGCAATGTGAGTATTTTTTAACTCAGTTCCATTGTCACTTCTGACGTGCTTGATTCGCACATCATATTCATTCTAGGCCTTCTTAGCGAAGCTTTTGAAGATATCTTGAGTACACGTCTTGTCTTCGAGAAAGAATACCCAAGTGTATCAAGAGAAATCATCAACAATAACTAGACCATAGTGACTGCCACCAAAGCTTGCATAATTTTGAGGACCAAATAAATCCATATGAAGAATTTCCAGAGGTCTTGTTGTGGTCATGATTGTTGTTGGTGTCAAAACCGGCAGATCTCGGGTAGGGGGGCCCAAGCTGTGCGTCTAAGGATCGATGGTAACAATGGACAATGGGGACACGATGTTTACCCAGGTTCGGGCCCTCTTAATGGAGGTAAAACCCTACATCCTGCTTGATTGTATTCGATGAGTATAGGGGTTACAAGAGTTGATCTACCTCGAGATCATAATGGCTAAACCCTAGCTGTCTAGCCTATGATTATTCTGATGGCCTCTACAGACTAAACCCTCCAGTTTATATACACACCGGAGGGGCCCAGGGTTGTACAAAGTCGGTTTACAGAGGAAGGAAAGAGTACATCCAGACACCAAACTTGCCATCCACGCATACAGGAGTCCCACCCGGACAGAGGGGATGGTCTTCTGCTTTATCTTCACGGCCCATCAGTCCGGCCCATATCGAATAAACTGGACACCCGAGGACCCCCCTAATCCAGGACTCCCTCAGTAGCCCCCGAACTTGCCTTCAATGACAATATAGTATCCGGCTTATGTCTTCGGCTTTGCAAGGCGGGTTCTTCATCATACTCCGGATTGACGACAGTCCGGCTTTGACCTCCATGTTCTACCTTTATGATTCCTCTCTGTCGTCGCCTCAATTTCCACGCGTCGGGCGAATGTGAACAGCCATAATTTTTTACAAATAAGCCCCTTATCATGCAAGGGCGGTATCTATATAAGGAGGTTAGATCTCCTAATGTCATCCCATATCGCGCAAAGAGCATCAAAGCAAACCATGAAAAATCAAAACATGGCGAGCGCTCCTGGCTCTTCCTCACGCCCTCAAACGGGTGATTGGCGAAGCTGCTCAGTGTCTCACCCTCGGCTGAATCAACTTCAGACGCAGGGATATCTCCCTCCGGCAAATCTAGTCTCCGTGCGGGCGGGATTGGCCTCGATTGGCCATGACGTGCTAGCAGAGAACTTCCCCAATCCCAACAAGGAGGAGAGGGTGTGCTTCGTCTCATTTCTTCTGAGGGGCTTAGGATTCCCAATCCACCCCTTCCTCAGAGGTCTATTGGAATTCTATGGGATCCAGCTACACAACATCACACCAGGTTCTATTCTGCACATTTCTGGTTTTTTCGCTCTCTGCGAACTATTCTTAGGCTGCGAGGCTCATTTCGAACTATGGAGAAAGTTCTTTTGCCTCGTCCCCTGTCATAAAGGGGGTTCTATATTTGAAGTGGGCGGCGCCGAAGTATGGCACATAGCTGGATCAGGTTACCTCGCCGGAACTCCCAAGAAGGCATATGAAGAATGGGCTTCGGAATGGTTTTATATTGAGGATGTTCCCCTTCCGAACCCAGTTCGACGTGGACTCCCCGAATTTTCCAGTGCTCCTTTAAAGAAACGCCTCAACTGGCGCCCCCGGAGCCCCAAAGAAGAAGACAGTGCGGAAGTAAAGAGGTTGGTCAGCAAGGTCAGGTTACTTGCCCATTCCGGACTCTCGATAATCGAAGTCATGGCTATCGCAATAAAGCGATGCATCCAGCCCCTTCAGTCCAGAGTGACCCCTTTATGGTGTTACAACGGGGAGGACGACACATCTCGCTATAGGCGCGAGGGCCTGGATACCCCCGCTGCTCTGGCCGCCATTCTGGCAGATCTTTATAAGGGGGAGAAAGAAGAATTCCTCCATTTAAATTCTCGGGAAGGTTTCTCCATGTATAACCCCATTGAATGGGTGAGTTTTTTGATTATCAACATTGTCCTACCTCATTATCGAGGCATACTAATCGAATTGTTCTGGTCGTCTTTAAAACAGACATGGAGGAAGGTCGTCAAAAATGTTCACTGCCCCTCTCCACAACCAGAGGATTATGCTCGCCACGAAGATCCTGGCCTTTGCGAGGATCCGGATATATTTATAGAGTTTGATGACAGAGTCTTTTATCAAGCAAGCCATGACGGTTTGGAAGTGGCCATTATAGCCGACTACCCCGGCCTTCTCCCTTTCTCTAAGGTAAGTATTCGGAAATCATCCTCAGAAAGAGGAGTCCCCACTTGCACCTCACCCATCACACTGAATCGTGCTTTATAGGATCGGCGCTCGGCGAGCCGTACTCCATCGAAGGCAGCCCCTAGGAAGGTAGCATCTGCGCAGGGTGAGCCTTTAAAACGAAAGGAAGCCGGGAGCGTCGTCGACCGCCCTCCTTCATCAAAGAGGTATAACCTTTAATATATGCCTAGGCATAAAACCAGATTGTCATATTTCTCCTCCCATCTTATTCCAGGAGGAGCACACAGCGAACCGTGTCCAAAACCCCTGTTAGCCGACCATCAGCTAATCCGGCGCCAGGCTCATCAACCAGGACAAGAGCCAATATGGATGCAGCGCCAACTCATCCGCCTCATGAAGATTCGGATGACGTATCCGTAACAAATTCCGAAGTAGAGAGCGTGATGAATCATCGACGACTGAAAGAGACCATGCGCACTCCAACTTTTACGGAGCAAGAATTTAATGCCCTCAGCACCGTGGATGCATATATCCGGGCCGCCCAGGATGGACTTGCTGGAGTTGCCCACCTGTTTTCAAAAGATATGCAGGTAATGGTTTGTGTAAATTTAATAGATATATGCCAGTAGCCCCCGAGACTTGAAGCGGTTTAGGCCAACCGATTTAAGGATCGTTATGACCGCAGGTCCTCAAAGAGAAGAACAACACACTGTCCCAGGAGCTTGAAGCGAGCCAGACAAAGCTAGATGCCACCAACGCAGAGCTAGAAGAACTGAAGAAGGTCACGATGACCGTTGATCAAAAGAACAAACTGGAGGAGGAAAATGATAAGCAAGCCGAAGATATAAAGAGCTTAAAGGCTCAATTATCGGACGCTCAAAAAGAGAATAAAAAGTTAAAAGGCGGCATATTCAGTATGACCTTTGAACCATCCAAGTTGCTCATATTATCCCGTAATTCGGAGTGTTATAATGTTGCTCATGCAGGTCTATTAACTGGGCGTCATGAAGAATAAGTATCCGGATTCCGAGGCGATGCTTTAAAAGAGCTATCTGTAGTGCATGAGCGAGCCCGGAAAGCCATGAGAAGTATGGCCAAGGCCTTGTGGCCATCCGATGCCCCTCCAGAAAGTATGGAGGGGTTGGCAAACCTGTTCAAAGTGCCCGTCGCCATTTTGAGCTATGGAAGACATCAGCATGCCGGGAAGGTGCACGAGAGGCATGGGCAATGGTGAAGACGCGCTACATTGGGCTTGATCCGAATCGTATAGCCGAAGTTGGACCGCAGGGACCGGACGGAAAAGAGATTCCCGTGAATTTGGTATATGACCAAGTGATGATAGCTGCGAAATATTCGCAAGAAGACTATAGCTTAAGCAGTCTTATGGATGACATAGATAAAGAGTAGGCGTTCGATTCAATGTATCAATGTACTTTATCATCGATCTTAATTATCTCCAACCGAACTTGTCAACATTTGTCATCGCAGGCCTTCGGCTTCAACCTCCATACCAAGAAGTTGGAGTGTTTCCGGATACCATGTTAGAATGTAATAAACATTCACTATGTCCGAAAACCAGGCAATCCGGTCATGTTGCTCGAACAGACAAAATTTGTTCGGTGAGTTATGTTATATTACTTTTTAACGTACAAAACATCTTCCAGGGAAAATAGTTCCATTAAGGGTTCCTTTCCTTGGGTCGGCACGCTTAAGTATGCATGCCTAGGCTTTGATCCGAGTTACGGGCAGCCTATCCTGTGTTTGTTAGAAGAATTACACAAATGTAAATAATCTGTCGTTGTTTGCCGACCAATTATTCCCTTAAGAACGCTAGCTTTCGGCTTCACCCGTCTGAGGTACAGATCCAGAGTACCCGGTTGTAACAATCGCAGAGGTGCTCCCTTTACACCCTAGCCGAACAATCGGGAACATAGGGTATAAACACAGGAGCGAGGCAACCCGGCTTGGCAAAAACTTAAGTCATAATGGTGCATATAATGGCAAAAAGATGTATAGAACAAACGACGTAAACAATGTAAGCAACAAGCTTTCAGTAATAAGCTTCGTCAAAGAAGCCCCCAGTTATAGTGGGGTGTATACATTTAAAGATGTGTACCCCTAACAGTTCAGTAGATCCAAACATACCCTGGGATAAAAGAAGGAAAAAATAAAAAAGAAGGGGAGAAAAAAAGGAACCTAATCAAAGAAAGAAAAAAGGATGCGACCGAACTATCCGTAGAATCATCGGAGCCGAGCAGCATTCCATGGATTTGACTCAAGGCGATTATCCGATGCGTTACGAAGGCGATAGGCTCCTCCTGTGAGAACTTCATCGATGATGAAGGGGCCCTCCCATCTTGGTGTGAGCTTATCCTTCTTCTTCTCCAGGAGACGCAAGATGAGTTCACCAACGTTATAAGTCTTGGCCCGCACTTCTCTACTTTGGTATCGCCTGGCATGTTGTTGATAAAGTGAGGAACGGGCTTGTGCAATGTCACACTCCTCTTCGAGACCGTCTAGGTCATCCTGCCGATCAAGCTCGGCTTCTCGCTATTCGTACATGCGCACTCGAGGTGAGTCATGAATAATGTCGCAGGGCAGAATAGCTTCCGCGCCGTACACCATGAAGAAAGGTGTGTATCCGGTTATCCGGTTAGGTGTAGTCCGCAGCCCCCAGAGCACGGAATCGAGTTCCTCAACCCAGTGTTTATCTGACTCCTGTAGGGAGCGCACCAGTCGGGGTTTGATGCCGCTCATTATCAGGCCATTGGCCCGGTCAACCTGACCGTATGTTTGAGGGTGGTAGACGGATGCATAGTCGAGTTTAATGCCCAAATTAGCACACCAGTTTTTCACCTCATCAACTGTGAAATTGGAGCCATTGTCAGTGATGATACTGTGCGGGACACCATAACGGTGTACCACGCCGGATATAAAGTCAATCACTGGTCCTGCTTCAGCCGTTTTTACTGGTTTGGCCTCTATCCACTTAGTGAATTTATCCACCATAACCAGTAAATATTTCTTTTTATGGCTTCCCCCTTTAAGGGGTCCGACCATATCGAGCCCCCAGACCGCAAAGGGCCAAGTAATGGGGATTGTTCTTAAGGCGGTGGGAGGCATATGACTTTGATTGGCGAAAAGCTGACATCCCACACAACGCTGGACAAGGGATTGTGCGTCTGCTCGGGCCGTTGGCCAGAAAAAACCTGTCCGGAAAGCTTTGCTTACGAGGGCCCGAGCTGCGGCGTGATGGCCGCCCATACCAGCATGTATTTCAGCCAAGAGTTGCGTCCCTCCTCTTCGGAGATACACCTTTGGAGAACTCCGGTAGTGCTTTTCTTGTACAGTTCACCTGCGTGAACTTTGTAGGCTTTAGAACGCCGAACTATGCGACGGGCCTCATTTTGATCATTAGGAAGCTCCTGCCTATTAAGGTAGGCTTGGAAGGGTTCAGTCCATGGAGCAATAACGGCCATGATCTCATGAGCAGAGGGTGTTATTTCGGTATCCGAACCCCCGATGATACCTGTATCATGTTCGGCTGATGAAGGTGTGATCAGGTACGTACTTGCGTCTCCACTCTCGTCCTGCCATACCACGGATGGCTTGAAGAGCCTTTCCACGAAGGTATTAGGTGGGACGAGGTCGCGCTTGGCACCCATGCGAGCGAGTATATCCGCTGCCTGGTTACTGTCTCTAGCGACATGATGAAATTCGAGCCCCTCGAACCGAGCTGATATTTTTAATACGGCGTTTTGATATGCCGCCATTTTTGGATCTTTTGCATCGAACTCTCCATTTACCTGGGATATTGCGAGGTTCGAATCACCGCGCACCTCTAGGCGTCGTATGCCCATGGAGACAGCCATGTGGAGACCATGTAGTAGTGCCTCATATTCGGCTGCGTTATTGGAGTCCGTATACATGATTTGGAACACGTAGCAGACTGTGTCCCCTGTAGGGGATGTCAAGATGACGCCAGCCCCCAGTCCGGCTAACATTTTAGAACCGTTGAAGTACATGTTCCAGTTGGAGTAGGAACTGTACTCTTTGGGGAGCTCGACTTCCGTCCACTTTGCGATGAAGTCGGCCAGCACCTGAGATTTAATAGCTCGGCGTGGCTTGTATGTTATTTCAAACGGTAAGAGCTCAATGGCCCATTTAGCTATGCGGCCAGTGGCGTCCTTGTTATTTATAATGTCGTTAAGTGGTACTTCGGATGCCACCGTGATCGAACACTCTTGAAAAAAGTGTCGGAGTTTTCGGGATGCCATAAAGACTGCGTAAGCTATCTTTTAGTAGTGAGGGTATCGGGATTTGCGGGGTGTAAGGACCTCCGATACGTAATACACTGGCTTTTGGATGGGGAATTTATGTCCCTCTTCCCCTCGCTCGACGACGAGTACGGCGCTCACTACCTGGTGAGTTGCGGAGATATAAAGCAGCATAGGCTCGCCAACACTTGGGGCGGCTAGGATTGGATTGCCTGCTAATATGGTTTTCATTTCTTCCAATCCGGCTATGGCCGCTTCCATCCATTCAAAGTTGTCGGTGCGTCTGAGTAGTCTATAAAGTGGTAATGCTTTTTCTCCTAATCTGGAGATAAAGCGGCTCAAGGCCGCTACGCACCCTGCTAGCTTTTGGACCTGTTTTAGGTCTGTTGGCATAGCCAATTGCGACAAGGCTCGGATTTTGGCTGGGTTTGCTTCAATTCCTCTATGGAAGACAATGAACCCTAATGGCTTTTCGGCTGGAACGCCGAAGACGCATTTTTCCGGATTGAGCCGTATGTCGTATGCTCGGAGGTTGTCAAATGTGAGGCGGAGATCGTCCACCAATGATTCGACATGCTTGGTCTTGATGACCACGTCGTCCACATATGCTTCTACTATCTTGCCGATTTGTTTTTCCAAGCATGTTTGAATCATGCGTTGGTAAGTGCCACCAGCATTTTTTAGCCCAAAAGGCATAGTGTTGAAACAGAAAGGCCCATACAGGGTGATGAATGCCGTTGCGGCCTGGTCGGACTCCTTCATTTTAATCTGATGGTATCCGGAGTAAGCGTCGAGGAAACACAATGAGTTGTGTCCCGCGGTCGCGTCAATAATCTGGTCAATGCGGGGCAATGGGAAAGGGTCTTTAGGGCAAGCCTTATTGAGGTCTTTGAAATCGACACAAAGGCGCCAAGACTTGTCCTTCTTCAGCACCATGACCAAGTTGGCTAGCCAATCCGGGTGTTTGATTTCTCTGATGAACCCGGCTTCGAGTAGTTTGGCTAGCTCCTCCCCCATAGCTTGTCGTTTGGGTTCAGAAAATTGCCGTAGCATTTGCTTGACTGGTTTGAACCCCTTAATTATGTTGAGGCTGTGTTCGGCCCGTCTACGTGGGATACCGGGCATGTCCGAAGGGTGCCAGGCGAAGATATCCCAATTTTCACGTAGGAAAGCGTGTAAGGCGGCATTTACCGTCGAGTCCAGCTGTGCTCCGATGGACGTTGTTTTGTTAGGATCCATCGGGTGCACTTGAATTTCATCTGCTGGCTTGAAAGAGGTGGATTTAGGTCTCTTATCGAGAATCACATCATCCCTGTCCACCGTGGATCGTAGGGCGATTAACTCTTCATCCGCAAGGGCTTCAGAGAGTGCCTCAAGGGCCAAGGATGCGGTTTTGTTTTCGACGCGGAGTGCTGTGTCCGGATCACTTGTAACTGTGATTATTCCATTGGGCCCCGGCATTTTAAGCTTCATGTACCCATAATGGGGTACGGCTTGGAAGCGTAAAAAAGAGCCCTGCCCTAGATGGGCGTGGTAGCCGCTATTGAAGGGAGCGACGTGAAAGAGCAGCTCCTCCGACCTGTAATTTTTAGGCGTGCCGAATACTACATCGAGTTTAATTCTCCCCGAGCAACATGCTCCTCGACTGGGGATGATACCTCGAAAGGTGGTACTGCTTTGCTTGATGCGTGTTCTATCGATCTACATTTTGTCGAGCGTGTCCTCGTAGATGAGGTTAAGCCCGCTGCCGCCATCCATGAGCACTTTGGTAAGTCGAAAGTCGTCCACAATTGGGTTTAGGACTAAAGTGGCGGGTGCTCGGACTGATCGGGCCCTTAGTTCGTCGTCAGCGGTGAAGGTTATTGCCGTGTCGTTCCATGGGCTTACTGCGGTTACTTGGTGGACTTTAGTGAGGTCGCGGAGTGCCCTCTTATGATGATTATTTGAGGAGAAAGTCTCGAAGCCCGTAAGGACGTTAAAATCGTCATCCTCCGAAAAATGCTTCTCTGGAGTGGTGGTGGTGAGGATGGCCTCGCCACTTTTAGCTACCTGCCGGAGTACCCAACATGCTCGAAGGCTGTGGGTTGAGTCAGTGCTCGGCGTTGTATGTACCAGACAGGGCTTGTCGAGGAGTTCGTCAAGAACGGACCTGTATCCCGTAGAGGGTTTTTTCTTGCCGACGGGCTTATGGTCGGATGCCTCGTAAGGGTGTATCCGTTTTGCCCGGGCAATGCACTGCTTAAGGCAGCAGGTTCCAATTGGGTTTTCTGTGCTTTCCAAGTGCTTTCCATCACGCAATACTTCCGTACTATGTGCGATAGCTCCATGAAACTCTGTATGCGACGGCGGTTGAGGGCATTCCGAATTCCCTCGTCGGTACAATTGCGATGAAAGACCGAGACTGCGTCGTCGTCGCAGCAGTCTTTAATCTTGTTTTTGACAAGTAGGAATCTGGCCCAGAAGTGATGGACCGTTTCCCGAGGTTGTTGCCGTACATACATTAGGTCACATATGTCTGGAGGGCCTGAATTACTTGGAGAGTATTGATAGTGGTGGGTGGGCGAGCAAAAACTCGAATCCCGACCCAAGATTGCATCCGGAGCCTGTAAAATCTCTGAAGTCACCAGTTCGGGTCCAGGGAGATCCAAGTGCTCCCCGGACCCAATGTCCGACCCTGAGTTCGGGAGACATGAAGCCTCATCCAAAGGGAGCGTGTCCGAGCCAAGAGGTTCGGAGACCCGAACATAGCTGGTCTTTAGTTTAGGGGAAGAATTGTTTTTGGCTTGTTCCTCGATGACAGCTACCAGGTGGGTGATCGGCGGGGAATTAATTTCCCTCTGGTCGGGTTTGAGCCCGATCCGATCATAATCCGTTGAAAGCCCCAGGGCGGCGATGCAATCTAGCAGCTCGTTTAAGGACGAGACATCCGCCGGATCCATCTTTTGGGAGTATTCGAGACCGATGCGGGGGTGATGTTTGGCGATCATGGGGGGCGCTGTCGGCTTGATGGCCATGCCAGCACCTACGGTAAAACTGCTGAGCTGGAGGACCTGTCCTGAAGTTAGGCTCCTTCTAGAGGTGATATCGTCGTTGATGACAAGGCGAGCCATAGATCGCTTCTCGCGACTACACAGCGGAGCTCTCAATGAAAGCACCAATGTCGGTGTCAAAACCGGCAGATCTCGGGAAGGGGGGCCCAAGTTGTGCGTCTAAGGATTGATGGTAACAATGGACAATGGGGACACGATGTTTACCCAGGTTCGGGCCCTCTTAATGGAGGTAAAACCCTATGTCCTGCTTGATTGTATTCGATGAGTATAGGGGTTACAAGAGTTTATCTACCTCGAGATCGTAATGGCTAAACCCTAGCTGTCTAGCCTATGATTATTCTGATGGCCTCTATGGACTAAACCCTCCGGTTTATATAAACACCAGAGGGGCCCAGTGTCGTACAAAGTCGGTTTACAGAGGAAGGAAAGAGCACATCCGGACACCAAACTTGCCATCCACGCATACAGGAGTCCCACCCGGACACGGGGGATAGTCTTCTGCTTTATCTTCACGGCCCATCAGTCTGGCCCATATCGAATAGACCGGACACCCAAGGACCCCCTAATCTAGGACTCCCTCAAATGTCTTTGATGAATGATGCTTCTTAGCCAATTTGCCAGCTTCACAGGCAGCACATAGACGATTCTTGTCGAATTTTACATCAGGAATGCCACTGAGATGATTTTTCATCACCAGAGTCTGCAAATTTCTCATACCTGCATGACCAAGTCTATGGTGCATAGCCATCCTTCGGTTACTTTTGCAAGCAAACAAGTTTGGACTGAGGGACCCTTAGAGAAATCCACAATATAAAGATCACCCTTTCTAATTCCCTCAAAGACGAAGGAATGGTCAGAGTCCATGAAGACAATGCATTTGGATATAGAGAATAATACTAGCATGCCTAAATCACATACTTGCCAACTAACATAAGATTGAATCCAAGGGATTGAACAAGTAGCACATCATCAATAGATTTGTCCTTGGAAATAGCAATTTTACCTAAGCCAATTACCTTCCCTTTGTTTTTTGTCGCCAAAAGTGATATACTTCCGAGGAGAAGCAGTTAAGTTGGGGTCGACAAATAACGACTTGTCTCCGGTCATATGACTAGTGCATCCACTGTCCATAATCCATTCAGTGCACCCGGAGACATAGTTCTGCAGAAGAATTAAGCTTTCTTAACTAGCCACATATTTGCAGGTGGCTTCGAAACAAATGAACGAGCAGGATAGGTTTTCTTTTGATAGGAATAGTTGTTACACGATGAGGAGCGAGTATAATTGAAAGAGTAAGGATTGAAATTCTTTCCAGATGAATGAGCATAATGATTGTTTCATGTATGCATATATTCATTCTGTCAAATCCTTTGTGCCTGCATGGTTAGTTGAGCAGAAACTAGCAGAGCATCAACAGTTTTCTTTGGCACCCAAATAGCTTTCTTACGGGGCCATTTCTGCTGTTTGGTCCAACATAGCGAGCAACAATCTCACCATGTTGATCTTTGAACAGCTTATAGTTGACCATAGAATCATCATCAGGATATTCAGGAATGGGAGAGTCATATCCCGAAAGTAATGTTGGGTCGAGCGTTTTGCTCTTTGCAGGAACCCACACAGTTTGAGGATATTGATGTGGTTCCCAGTAAGTACCATCTTCATTCAGTTTCCTTTCGAAACCGATACCTTCCTTTCTGGGATTTTTGTGAAGAATGGATTTCTTTAGAACATCGCAAAGGGTTTGGTGACCTTTGAGAGATTTGAACATTCATGTCTGAAGAAGATCCTTCAACCTAGCATTTTCATCAGAAACATAACTATTTTCCTCGACAGAGGGGTTAGCCTTTACAGATGATTCAACATTTGTTTCAGCATTAGTTTGTTCAAGGCATTTTAAACATGTGGCTCAAACATTTCAGGTTTCTCCTTAAGTTGTTGGGTGAGAAGAGAATTTTCTCTCATCAAATCCTCATGAGCCTCTCTCAGCGCCTCGAGTTCCTGTTTCCTTTTTAGGTAATCGTAGGTCAATCTTTCGTGGTCTGCTGAGAGAAAATCATGACGAGTTGAGAGTTCATCCATTCGTGACTTGAGAGAGGAATACTCTTCAATCGGCAACTGGTTTTTCTCCATCTCCTCAACCAACAACCCTTCAGATTTCCTGAGGGTTTTCTCAAATTCTCAAGAGAGTTTTATTGAATATTGATCACTGGAGTGAACCTTATGATGTTTCGAGGATACCTTTTCTTCGAAGCCTTGGCCATGAAGCAGTATGCAGGAGATTCGTCGTGACTTGAAGGATTCCTGAAGAAGTTTGTCGTAGTAGAGGAGGCACATGCTATGCCAGCCATGCCGGAGTCAGAATCTTCATCGGATTCTTCTTCTTCTTCAGAACCTGATGATTCTTCTTTTTCAGAATCCATTTCCTTGCCGATGTAAGCCTTTACCTTGCGAGAAGTATTCTTGCGGTTGCAGGAGGACTTGGAAGGATTCCTTGAGGAAGATCTTGACGATGATTTTGAGGTGGAGCTATCCTTCTTCTTGAAGAACTTCTTTGTTTTCTTCTCATCATCGGAGTCGTAGTTCTTGCTCTTGCCTTTGCTTCGATGGTTGCTCGAATCATATCTCCCGCTAGCACAGATCTCAGCTTCCCAGAGAGGGCAGTCTGAAATGAAGTGTCCAGGCTTTTTGCACTTGAAACAGGTGTATTCTCCGGCAGGTTTTGAAGATTTTGAACCCCCAGAGTTGCTTGAACTTCTTTTCTGGAACTGGCTCTTCTCGTGGAAACGTTGGAATCGTTTCGTGATTAGTGCGAGATCTTTGCTGAGACGTTTTGGATCATCTGAATCTTCTTCTGCATTTCCTTCTGAGGAGGAACCAGCCACAGCCTTGAGAGCATGATTTTTGCGTTGAGTTGAGCCATATAGATCTCTTTTCTCTTCTTCATGTTCCTCGTGTGTGTTCGGTCTTTCCATGACATCAGCAAAGTTGAGGCTTTTGAAATCTGGACGCTCTCGAATCATCAGAACAAGCGTGTCAAGAGATCGTAGCAGTTTCTTCACAACCTCACGGTTAGTGATATCTTGGGCGCTGAGTCCTTGAAGTTCATTTGCTATGTCACTGAGGCGATCGAAGGTTTGCTGACAGCTTTCATTTCCAATTCGCTTGAAGTGATTGAACTTCGCCCGAAGAGTATTAATCCGGGCCTCTTTCTGAGATGAAACTCCTTCATTGATCTTTTCGAGGACATCCCACAGCTCCTTAGCAGTCTGACACTGGCGATACCGAAGGAATTGAGCACGAGAGAGATGGCCATCAATTTCATCTTTGGCTTGAGCATCTAGTTGAATGAGCTTCTTTTCTTCATCGGTAGGAGCTTGAGGAATAATAACTGTGATCCCGATATGCACCACGTTCCACATATCATCATCTTTAGCTCGAAGACGTATCTTCATCTTCTCCTTCCAGAAGGGATAGTCCATCCCATCGAATATGGGAATCTTGTGATACGACTTGTAGTTCACTGAAGACATACTTAAACTCCAAAGTCATTAGACTAAAATGAGCAGAGTCAAGGAGTACCCTACTCTGATACCAATTGTAGTAACGAAGTATGTCTACCAGAGGGGGTGAATGGGAGTTTTAAATTTTCTTCAGAAAACTTAAATCTCTCAGAACCCAGCAGCGGAATAAACTATAAACAGACTACGAAGAACTAAAACAGATAACCGAAGGGAAACTAAAGCATGCATCGAAGTAAATTACATGAATAGAATGCATCGAAGGTAAACTTGAGTAACAGAGGTGACCGAAGGAGCTCGATGGCGACAAGGTATTTGTTCGACCAGTTCGTCCTTCTGCACAAGGACTACGTCTGGTTGGAGGGGCTGTGACTTAACACGGAAGATAAACTCTCTTCACCCTATTCTCCTTGACAATCAATTCGTCAACTGATGCCGATCACTCGTGGTAGATACTTGAAGGCGATCTCCGAACCTTTACAGACTTCTTCTTCGAGAACCACAATCACTCTTGGTCTCTGAAGAAATTGACACCTAACCATCTAGAGAGTTTGCAGCTCCCAAGAGTAATAGGCAGAGCGTACTAAACTTAGATTCTAGTGATGCTGAACCACTATCTAATTCTTCGGCTCTATGTTTTTTGTCTCGGTGGATTTTAAACTCAAATCGCTCAGAGAGGGGGCTGCTCAACAATCTTCTCAAAATCAAACGGAGCATCCACCGGACAAAGCCGGTGTGGGGTGGCTATTTATAGCCGCAGCCTTCCCAGATGGGAGATGACCATTTTGGACATGAGGTCCAGCAAATGCCCAACCGACACGTTCACAATGGTTGGATTTTGGAGCAACGGTAACATTACTTGAGGAACAAGTAATGCTAACTCCTCGGTCCGAGGCAAATCTCTCGCAACGAAGAAGATCACAGTCTCTTGCTGGCAAGTATTTGCTCGGAGCACAAAGAGATTTCTCTCACAGCTTTCATAGGTTTGGGTTTAGCATCAGAGAATTAAAGCTTTGAAATGCTATACCCCTCTTAATAGTATGGTGGTCCTATGACTCAATGAAAGAAGAAGAACAACGAAATAAATGCTATGTCTTCACTTCGTCTTTATTCTTCCTCGAGCGCAATCATTTGCTTTGAACAATCACCGAACCAATTGCTTAGACTTTAGCAATTTTTAGGGGTCACTCTTGTTAGCTTTATCTTCGGTGATAACCTTCGCTGCTGCGCAGGGAGATTATCTTCATCGTTTTTCATCAAACTCCTCGATTACTCCAGGGACCTGTTACTCTGTGTGCACTAGCAAACACATAAGTCCCAAACTGTTTATGTCAACAAACTCCAAAACATAAGGGGCCTATCATTGCACCAACACATAGTAGGCATAGCATAGAAGCATGAATGAGTAGGCACATCATGGCTCAAACAACTCCTACTCATGCTAGTGGGTTTCAACTATTTACTGTGGCAAAGACAGGTCATGCAGAGGAATGGGTTCAACTATCACAACATGTAACAGTTGATTCTTTGTTGTCCTAATGCAGTAAAAGGAGCAGGAGCGAGAGAGTGGGATTGTATCGGAGTGATCAAGGGGGGTTACTTGCCTGGCACTTCTGAAGATAGCATTGTGTCTTCATCAGTGTCATCGATCACATCGTCAGAATAACGTTTACTGAGAGGGGACAAACACCGGCAAACAAGAGGAACACAATCAATGCAATGCAACAATATGATGCATGATCATAACATGGCAACATGCTGTGATTTGTGCTAATGCAGCTAGCAACAATTTAAATGGAGTTGGTTTAAATACAAGATTCAAATTCAAACTCTACATAAGGCATTTCAAATGACAGTTATTCAAATTGTCTTATATAGCAGCTTTAAGTTGTTCAAACAAGCATGGAAATGCCATAAACAGTTTCTTCATCTTTTTCTGATAATTTTTCATATATAAAATATTTCATTTGGAGTTATAGTTTATTTTCTATGATTTTTAGAAGTTTTAACTATTTCTGAAATTTCTTGGATTATTTTAATCCAGAAAATCATTAATGACGTCAGCACTGTGTCACTACTGCATCAGCAGGTCAACCAAGTTGACCAGGGTCAAACCTGACCAGTGGTTCCCACTAGTCAGTGTCACAGTGCTGGCTTGGATCACTCACGGGTGGAGTCGGTCAAGGGCCACATCAGCAAGCTCAACGCCGATGCGTGGGGCCACTATGATTAATTAAAACTAAATAGGTATTAAACTGTGGTTAATTAAGGGCATGGGGCCCATATGTAATTGGGTCAGGGGGTTAATTAAGTTGGGTAGTTAGTCCCTAATGATGGTGCCACGTCATCTCACCGGAGTAAAACGCCGGCGGGCATAACCGACGACGGAGGCACGTCGGGATCGAGCTACGGGCAACCATTTGCCTCGCCGTTTCCGTCTGATGGCAGCGGTGAGTGCGGCGCATCCATCAGGGCAGATGCCGGAGGCTAGGATGGCCGGAGTAGGCGGCGGCGAGGGGCTAGGCGGCGGCCGGAGTTCGGTGATGTGCGGCGCTGCGGCTAGAGCTCACGGGCGAGCAAGGCAAGTTGTGGCGTAGCAACTAGGATGCTCCAGGAGCACGACGGACAACAGGAGGGTTCGAGGGGGAGGCGGCAGCAGCATGAATAGTGTCCATGGCGGACGATGGCGCTCAGCCAAGGTGGGGAAGCTAGCTAGGGGGCGTGCGAGGCCAGGAGATGAGAGGGGTTCGAGGGTGGAGCTCACGGCGGTTCAGACGTGCAGGCTAGCGAGGTCGGGGAAGCACGGCCAGCGGCGAATCGACGGTGTGGTTGCCGGCGGCCGAAGGTTGAAGATGAGCTCGGGGACAACGCTGCAGGGCTCCCGCGGTCGAACGGGTTGGTGTAGACGATGCAGGAGACTATGGCGGTTCTTCTGGACGCGTCGGCAAGGCCAGGGGTGGACGGTGGCTGCGGTGGTGCTCATCGGTGCTCTCAGGAGCTCACAGATGCTCACGGGAGAGAGAGCAGAGGAGGAGAGCGAGACCGAGAGAGAAAGGAGAGGGACGAGGAGCTCGTGGGCGTCGCGCTGGCAAGGCTAGAAGGGCCGAGGCATCGCGATGGAAGCAGGAGCTGGCGCGAGCGCAGTGACCACGCGCCCTGCCTACTGGCGCGGGGAGGAAGACGACAGGTGAGGCTGCGAGGGCTGGGCCAGTGCAGCTAGGCCGGCTGTGCATAGTGGTCGGGCCATAGGTAAGTTGTTCTATCTCTGGTTTCTATTTCTGTTTTTTCTATTTTGCAAATTTCTTTTAATTTGGTTTTCAAACCAAACCACTTCTAAAGATTCTGAAAATAATTATGGGCAAGAAATGAATTATTCCACAGGCCCTCAACTAATTCCAGAATTATTGGAGCATTTAAAAATATTTATAGTATTTAAATGCTTATCTCAAATACAATATGAGTTAATTCAAAAATCCAGAATGGCCTAGAAAAATGTGCACCATTTTTGTTAGAGGTTTTCACTCATTTCAAAAATGACGAACTTTTCTCAAGGGCATTTTGGGTTCATTGAAAAGATTTTCTTTGAACCTATTTTTAACTCATTTGGTGCTAGGGTTTATGAGTCCCCATTTCAGATTCCTTGGAATTTAAACATGATGCATGGATGACTATGCAATGACAAACAAGGCTAAGGCTAGGGTTGTGACAATATATCTTCTTTTCATCAAGATAAGCATATTTCAAGGCATCGGGTAATTTCTTTAATTCAAACATAGGATCGCTCTTATGTGGAAGTGGATCTCCAAGAGTTTCAACAGGCAAATTATGTTTAAGGATAGGTGCTTGATTAAAGAATATCTCATCTATTTCATTTCTTTCATTCATATGCATATCACTTTTATGGTCTAGCAGATATTGTTCTAATGGATTAGTAGGAGGTACGACAATAGAAGCAAGACCAATAATTTCATCCTTACTAGGTAATTCTTTATCCCGTGGTTGTCTACGAAATTTAGAGAAATTAAACTCATGAGATACATCACCAAAATTAACACTGAGTGTTTCCCTATTGCAATCAATCTTAGCATTAACTATATTCAAGAAAGGTCTACCAAATATAATGGGACAAAAATCATCTTGTGGAGAACCAAGAACTAGATAATCAGTAGGGTACTTGATGTTACCACACAAGACTTCGACATCTCTAACAATCCCAAGTGGTGAAATAGTATCTCTATTTGCAAGTTTAATAGTAACATCAATGTCCTCTATCTCAGCAGGTGCAATATCATTCATAATCTCTTGATATAAAGTAAAAGAAATAGCACTCACACTAGCACCCAAATCACATAAACCATGATAACAATGATCTCCTATCTTAACAGAAACCACGGGCATGCCAACAACAGGTTTATTTTTATCATTAGAATCAGGTTCAGCAATCCTAGTTGATTCATTACAAAAATATATGACGTGCCATCAATATTGTCAACCAGAAGATCTTTAACCATAACAACATTAGGTTCAACACTTATTTGTTCAGAGGGTTTAGATGTTTTAACATTACTCTTATTGACCACAGTTGAAACATTAGCATGTTCCTTAATCCTAACAGGGAAATGTGGTTTCTCAATATAAGCAGTATCTGGATCAACATTAAAGATAGGGATAATTGGTTTTATACCCTTAGTTGTGTCCCCCTCATCAGGATTGCCCCTAGTTTCTGAAAACACGTGGTCTTGCCCAACCCACTTTGGTTGTCTTGTGTTTTGCCCTTTGACCGTTTGACCATCACTTTGAAAACTTCATAACTGATTCATACTAAATCATAAAAATGCAAATAAGATACCAAAATGTTCGGAAAAACATCACCTGTATCTCAATGTCACTTGCATTCATGACAAAAGTGTTGGTAAGTACCCATCCTAGTTTTAGCTCTTATGATACCACCATGAACAGTAAAATCTAAAAAAAATCATAAAAAAGTTAGTGGCAAAGAATGACAAATGTTTTAAGTGCTTGCCAAGTTTCATCAGGGAATGGCATTCATGGAAGTCGTGAAAAAAACAATCTATTTTCAAGTGTTGATTGTTTTTTGCCACGACTTCCACGAATGTCATTCCCTGATGAAACTTGGCAAGCACTTAAAACATTTATCATTCTTTGCCACCAACTGTTTTTTGAATTTTTTGAATTTTTTATATTTTACTGTTCATGGTAGTATCATAAGAGCAAAAACTCATATGGGCACTTACCAATTCTTTTGTCATGAATGCAAGTGACATTGACATATAGGCGATGTTTTTCCAAACATTTAGATATCTTATTTGCATTTTTTGATTTAGTATGAATTAGTTATTTAGTTTTCAAAGCGACGGTCAAACGTCAAAGGGCAAAAGCACAAGACGACCAAAGTGGGTTGGGTGAGACCACGTGTTTTCAGAAACTAGGGGCAATCCTGACGAGGGGGACACAAGTAAGGGTAAAAAACTAAATATCCCAAGTTAATTGTTTCATCTTTAGCTATAACAGGTTCCTCAAACTTTTCTTCAATAGGTGGATTATATTTAAACCACTTCTCCTTAGGGAGATCAACATGAGTAGCAAATGATTCACAAAAAGAAGCTACTATCTCAGAGTCAAGTTCATATTTAGTACTAAACTTATGAAAAGAATTAGTTTCCATAAAAGATTTAACACAATCAAACTCAAGTTTTATACCTGACTCTTTACCTTTGTCGAGTTCCCAATCTTCAGAGTTGCATTTAATTCTTTCTAGGAGACCCCATTTGAATTCAATAGCTTTCTTCATAAAGGAACCAGTAGAAGAATAATCAGCATGGATTGATCATTATGAGAAAGCCGAGCATAAAAGTTTTGAATAATAATTTCTCTTGAGAGCTCATGATTGGGGCATGTGTACATAATGTACTTAAGCCTCCCCCAAGCTTGAGCGATACTATCTCCTTCACGAGGCCAAAAATTATATATATAATTCCAATCACGATGAACCAAATGCATAGGATAAAACTTCGGATGAAATTCCAATTTCAACCAGTTCCAATCGCATGTTCCAGTATCATCCAATAGCCTATACAATGTCAATGCCTTCCCCTCCAAAGATAAAGGGAATAACTTCTTCTTAACTCCATCCTCAGATAAACCTGCAAGCTTAAATAATCCACAAATTTCATCCAAATAGATTAAGTCCATATCAGGATGTACCGTTCCATCTCCTGCATAAGGATTAGCTAGCAGTTTCTCTACATACCTGAAGAAATCTCATAATAAATATTTTCAGTAGGTACAGAAGGTTGAGGGGCAAATCTTATTTCTTCCGGTCGAGGTGAAGTTACCCCGAACAAACCCCTCAAAGGATTACTTTCCATAGTAACAAGTAACAGTAAATTTCAGCACTCAATATAAATGTTTCCTTACCAAACGCTCTTTACTCACCGAAAAACGGTGCCACAAAAGAGTCCTAATGACCTACGAGTATAGGGGATCAACCATAGTCCTTTCAATAAGTAACAATGTCGAACCCAACGAGGAGCAGAAGGAAATGATAAGCGGGTTTCAGCAAGGCATTCTCTGCAAGCACTGAAAATAGTTGTAACAGATAGTTTGGTAGCAAGGTAATTTGTACCAAGTACCAAGTAGCAATAGTAACAAAGATGCAGAAAGGTATCCCAATCCTTTTTATAGCAAAGGACAGGCCGGAACATTCTCTTATAATAAGCAAAGCGTTCTCGAGGATACATGGGAATTCATCTAGTCACTTTCATCATGTTTATTTGATTCGCGTTTGCTACTTTGATAATTTGATATGTGGGTGGACCGATGCTTGGGTGTTGTTCTTACTTGAACAAGCCTCCCACTTATGATTACCCCCTCTCGCAAGCATCCACAACTACGAAAGAAGAATTAAGATAAATCTAACCATAGCATGAAACATATGCATCCAAATCAGCCCCTTATGGAATAACGCATAAACTAGGGTTTAAGCATCTGTCACTCTAGCAACCCATCATCTACTTATTACTCCACAATGCCTTCCCTTAGGCCCAAGTATGGTGAGTGTCATGTAGTCGATGTTCACATGACACCACTAAAGGAAGCAACAACATAAATATCATCAAAATATCGAACGAATACGAAATTCATATGATTACTTATAACAAGACTTCTCCCATGTCCTCAGGAACAAAAGTAACTACTCACAAATCATATTCATGTTCAAGATCATAGGGCTATTAAATATCATTAAGGATCTGAACATATAATCTTCCACCAAATAAACCAACTAGCATCAACTACAAGATGTAATCAACACTACTAGCAATCCACAGGTTCCAATCTGAGGTTTTGGTACAAAGATTGAATACAAGAGATGAAACAGGGTTGAGATGAGATGGTGCTGGTGAATATGTTGAGAAAGATTGGTCCTCCCATGATGGGAGGATCGTTGGTGATGTTGATGGCTTTGATTTCCCCCTCCCGGAGGGAAGTATCCCCGGCAGAATCGCTCCACCGGAGAGCAAAAGTGCTCCTGCCCAGGTTCCGCCTCGAGACGGCGGAGCTTCGTCCCGGAAGTCCTTCTTTATTCTTTCTAGGTCAAAACCCTTCATATAGTAGAAGATGGGGGTCAGAGGCCTGCTAGGGGCCCCACAAGGCATCAGGGCGCGCCCAGGGGTGGCCACGCCCTATTGCCTGGTGGGAAACTGGTGCCCCCCTCTGGTAATTCTTCGCTCAAGTGTTTTTTATATATTCCATAAAATTTCTCCATGAAATTTCAGGTCATTTGGTGTTCTAGAGAATAGGTATCTCTGATGTAGCTTTTCTATGTCCAGAATTCCAGCTGCTAGCAATCTCCCTCTTCATGTAAATCTTGCAAATTGAGAGAGAAAAGGCATTAGAATTGCATCACAAAGTGTAACAATGATCTTGTTTCATAACATTGGCATTGAAGTGATCTTGTTTTCTAATTTAGTTATCAAATTCATAAAGGCATTGACTAGGATGTTTATTGTAAGGGATGTCACTATCATCAAATTTCATTAAAGATTTTACCTCTACCACCTGTGGGGGTGGTGTGTCAAGTCCATGTATTTCCTCAATAGGTGGTAAATTCTTAACATCCTCAGCTTTAATACCCTTTTCCTTCATACTTTTCTTTGCCTCTTGCATATCTTCAGGACTGAGATATAAGATACCCCTCTTCTTCGGAGTGGGTTTAGGCGGTGGTTCAGGAAGAGTCCAATCATCATAATTTTTTAATATATTATTCAATAATTCCTCAGCTTGTTCAACAGTTCGTTCCCTAAAAACACAACCAGCACAACTATCTAGGAAGTTCCTAGAAGCATCGGTTAGTCCATTATAGAAGATATCAAGTATTTCATTTTTCTTAAGCGGATGATCAGGCAAAGCATTAAAAAATTGGAGAAGCCTCCCCCAAGCTTGTGGGAGACTCTCTTCTTTAATTTGCAGAAAGTTAAATATTTCTTGTAAGGCAGCTTGTTTCTTATGAGCAGGAAAATATTTTTCAGAGAAGTAGTAAATCATATCCTGGGGACTATGCACACAACCAGGAGTAAGAGTATTGTACCATATCTTAGCATCACCCTTTAATGAGAATGGAAATAACTTGAGAATATAATAGTAGCGAATTTTCTCATCATGAGCAAAAAGGGTGGTTATATCATTTAACTTAGTAAGATGTGCCACAACAGTTTCAGTTTCATAACCATGGAAAGGACCAGATTCAACCAGAGTAATTAACTCTGGGTCGACAGAGAATTCATAATCCTTATCAGTAACAAAGATAGGTGAAGTAGCAAACTTAGGATCACATTTCATTCTAGCATTCAAAGATTTTTCTTTCAGTTTGCGTCTTAGTTTCTTAAGGTCATCTCTATCATTGCAAGCAAGAAAATCTCTAGCTGTCTCCTCATCCATAACATAACCTTCAGGTATCTTAGGCAATTCATATCTTGGAGAACTAGGTCTACCAGGTGTTTCAAGATTTTTAGTTTCAAGTACTTCATCAGTTTCAGCATTCTCAACATCTTTAGCTCTAGCAATTTGTTCATTAAGAAATTGACCTAGTGGCACATTATCACCAAGCAAGGTACTAGCATCATCATGAGTAGCATTCATAGCAGAAGTAGCATCATCAATAACTTGCGACATATCAGGATTAACAGCATGTGGTGGTGTTGCAAGTCTACTCAAAGAAAAAGGTGAATCAAGTGCAGAGTGTGATGGCAGTTCCTTACCTCCCCTCCTCTTAGAGGGAACGACCTTCGTTTTGGTATCCTTCAGATTCTTCCTAATGATGAGTAGATAATAATACCAAGTGACTCAACAAATATAGCTATGCTCCCCGGCAATGGCGCCAGAAAAAGGTGTTGATAACCCACAAGTATAGGGGATCGCAACAGTTTTCGAGGGTAGAGTATTCAACCCAAATTTATAGATTCGACACAAGGGGAGCTAAAGAATATTTGTAAGTATTAGCAGTTGTGTTGTCAATTCAACCACACCTGGAGATTAAATATCTGCAGCAAGGTGATCAGTAGCACAGTAATATGATAGTTTTGATAGCAGTAGTAACAGTAACAGTGATAGCAATGCTTTTGTAGCAAGCGTAATAGTAACAACAGCTGTAGTAACTTAGCAAGAGCAATATGTGGAAAACTCGTAGGCATTGGATCGGTGAATTTGTTGGATGATATTCATCATATAACAGTCATAACCTAGGGCGATACAAAACTAGCTCCAGTTCATGAATATAATGTAGGCATGTATTCCGTAAATAGTCATACATGCTTATGAAAAGAACTTGCATGACATCTTTTGTCCTACCCTCCCGTGGTAGCGGGGTCCATAAGGAAACTAAGAGATATTAAGGCCTCCTTTTAATAGAGAACCGGAACAAAGCATTAACACATAGTGAATACATGAACTCCTCGAACTATGATCATCACCGGAAAGTATCTCAATTACTGTCACCCTGGGGTTTACGGATCATAACACGTAGCAAGTGCATATGACTAGCAAGATCAGATCTAGAACAATGAGTGAAAACATAAATGGTTCAGATCTGAAATCATGGCACTCGGGCCCTAGTGACAAGCATTAAGCATGGCATAATCATAGCAACATCAATCTCAGAACATAGTGGATACTAGGGATTAAGCCCTAACAAAACTAACTCGATTACATGATGAATCTCATCCAACTCCTCACCGACCAGTGGGCCTACGAAGGAATTACTCACTCCCGGTGGAGAGCATCATGGAATTGGCGATGGAGGGTTGGTGATGATGAAGACCGAAGATTCCCCTCTCTAGAGCCCCAAACAGGCTCCAGATCTAGCCTCCCGATGAAGAAAAGGAGGCGGCAGCGGCTCCGTATCGTAAAACGTGATAAACTTTCTCCCT
Organism: Thinopyrum elongatum; assembly: GCA_011799875.1. Classification (NCBI taxonomy): domain Eukaryota; kingdom Viridiplantae; phylum Streptophyta; class Magnoliopsida; order Poales; family Poaceae; genus Thinopyrum; species Thinopyrum elongatum. Next base: position 458,814,787 of record CM022302.1, on the reverse strand, counting down.
AGTTTTTTTCTCCAAAAATAGGATTTTATAGCATTGGAATTAGGGTCTGCGGGGCCATGAGGTGGGGACAACCCACCAGGGCGCGCCAGAGGGGGGGCGCCCTGGTGTCTTGTGCCCAGCCAGGGGCCCCCTCCGGTGGTTCTTGGCTCCAGTATTTTTCTTTTATTGCACAATAATTCTCCAAAAAGTTATGTTCCATTCTGAGAACTTTTATTTCTGCACAAAAACAACACCATGGTAGTTCTGCTGAAAACAGCGTCAGTCCGGGTTAGTTTCATTCAAATCATGCAAATTAGAGTCCAAAACAAGAGCAAAAGCATTAGGAAAAGTAGATATGACAGAGACGTATCACTCTACATCATGTCATCTTGCTTAAGGCATTACTCCGTTCTTGTTAACTTAATACACTATATGCATGCTGGATACCGGTCGATGTGTGGAGTAATAGTAGTAGATGCACGTAGGAGTCGGTCTACTTGTCTCGGACGTGATGCCTATATACATGATCATTGCCTTGGATATCATCATAACTATGCGCTTTTCTATCAATTGCTCAACAGTAGTTTGTTTATCCATCGTCTGCTTTCTTTCAAGAGAGAAGCCTCTAGTGAAAACTATGGCCCCCGGGTCTATCTTTTATCATATTATTTCTAGATCTACAAAATCAAAAACACAAAAATACCTTGCTGCAATTTATTTACTTTTATTTTATTTAGCACTTTTATTTATCTTTTATATCTATCACTATCATATCTCATCCTTGTAACCGTGAAGGGATTGGCAACCCCTTTATCGCGTTGGGTGCAAGTATTTGATTGTTTGTGTAGGTACAATTATTGGAGACTTGTGTGTTCCTCCTACTAGATTGATACATTGGTTCTTAACTGAGGGAAATACTTATCTCAACTTTGTTGCATCACCCTTTCCTCTTCAAGAGAAAAACCAACGTAAGCTCAAGAAGTAGCAGGAAGAATTTCTGGCACCGTTGCCGAGGAGGATCTACATCAAGCCTACCAAGTACCTATCATAAACTATCATCTCTTGCATTTACATTATTTGCCATTTGCCTCTCGTTTTCATCTCCCCCACTTCTAAAACGTTTTATCAAAAAAAACACAAAAATGTTTTACCAGGTCACTTTGCTTGTTTGTTTGCCATAATTGTGTGTTTATTGAAAATCAGAAAACAAAAAGCTTATGGATCATCATCCACTTGCTAATCTTTTTAAAAGATCCAATTATGATGAACCAATTGCTAGTGAGTTGAGTGCACTAGATTATCTTTACGAAGTTTTGCTTGAAATTCGTGAATCTGAAAATTGTGATGAAGTGGTAAAAGAAGAAATTTATAAAGTGGTTCACGATAGCTCCTTGAATGAAAATCATGATTGCAATGATGTTATTATAAATTATATTAATGTCAATTGTGTTAATAAGATGCAAAACCCTTAGCTTGGGGATGCTAATTTTGCTGTGTCCACTAATTATTTCAATGATCATGATTGGGGTGATTCTTCTTATGATCTTGAAAATAGTGTTTGCAATAATATTGAAAGTGGGTTTGGAAGAGTTCCAACTTTAGGTAATAATGATCCCACTACTTTGGATAATGATCAATCCTATGAAATTTTTGATAAAAGTGGGCTTGGAGAGGTCGTGACTTTATTTGATGATAATCCCACTATTTTGGAAGAGTCTCAACTTTGCATGCATGTGGATCATGTAGAGAATATGTTATGTGATAGCTATATTGTTGAATTTGAATATGATCCCACATGTAATTATTACAATAGAGGGAAATATGGTTGTAGAAATTTTCATGTTACTAAATTACCCCTCTTCATGTTGAGATTGTCAATGTTTTATTCTTCTTCCTTGCATATGCTAGTTTTTGCTTGTTTTGATAATTTGTTTGCTTATAGAATGCCTATGCATAGGAAGTATGTTAGACTTAAATGTGATTTTCACATGCTATTATGCTCTCTTTGTGCTTCAATTCTTGCCTTTCATGCGAGCATCATTAAAATTATCAATGCCTAGCTAAAAGGAATTAAAGAAAAGCGCTTGTTGGGAGACAACCCAATAATTTTCCTTTCTATTTTTATGAGTATACAAAATTATTCTACTGTTATGATTGTGTTTTAGTACTTTAATTAGTGTTTGTGCCAATTTAATCCTTTGGGATGATTTGGAAGATTGTTGATTTGATACTGCTGAAAAACAAAAATTTCTATGCTCAGTTCTGGAATTTTGTAAATTCACAAAAATGAGTTTTTGCTCTGAATTTTTTAAACATAATTTCGATACAAATTGCCCACGTCGTCCTAATTTTTCAGAATTTTTAACGTTACAGAAGTATGAGAAATACTCAGGTTACTACAGACTATTCTGTTTTTGACAGATTCTGTTTTCATTGTGTTGTTTGCTTGTTTTGATGAATCTATGGGTTGTATCGGGGGGGGGGGGGTATGAACCATGGTGAAGTTGGAATACAGTAGATATAATGCTAATATGAAATTTGAATGAGTTCACAACAGTACCTAAAGGTGGTGATTTGTTTTATTATACTAACGGATCTCACGAGTTTTCTGTTGAGTTTTGTGTTGTGAAGTTTTCAAGTTTTGAGTGAGGTTTCGATGGGCTAAGGAATAAGGAGTGGAAAGAGCCTAAGCTTGGGGATGCCCAAGGCACCCCAACATAATATTCAAGGACAACCAAGCGTCTAAGCTTGGGGATGCCCCGGATGGCATCCCCTCTTTTGTCTACAATCCATCGGTAAATTACTTGAGGCTATTTTTTTATTCACTACATGATATGAGTTTTGCTTGGAGCGTCGTGTATTATATGAGTCTTTGTTTTATTTGATTTTTAGTTTTCCACAATCATCCTTGCTGGACACACCTTTTTGAGAGGGATACACATTATTCGTGAATTTATTAAAATACTCTTTGAGCTTCACTTATATCTTTTGAGCTAGGCAGTTGCTCTAGTGCTTCACTTATATCTTTTAGAGCACGGCGGTGGTTATATTTTAAAGAAATTGATTAACTCTCATGCTTCACTTATATTATTTTGAGAGTCTTATAAATAGTATGGCAATTTGCTTGGGTTATGAATTTAGTCCTAATATGATGGGTATTCAAGAAGGATATAATAAAAACTTTCATGAAAATCATTGAATATATGAGAAGTTTGATTCCTTGAAATTGTTTTGAGATATAAAGATGGTGATATTAGAGTTACGCTAGTGAGTAATTGTGGTTTAGTAAGAATATTTTGTGTTAAATTTTGTGATTCCCGAAGCATGCAAGTATGGTCTCTCGTTATGCTATGAAATTCGAGCATGATTTATTATTGATTGTCTTCCTTATGAGTGGCGGTCGGGGACGAGCGATGGTCTTTTCCTACCAATCAATCCTCTTAGGAGCATGCATAGTTGTACTTTGCTTCTAGGGCTAATAAACTTTTGCAATAAGTATATGAGTTCTTTATAACTAATGTGAGTCCATGGATTATACGCATTCTTACCTTTCTGCATTTTGCTAGCCTCTTTGGTACCATGCATTGCCCCTTCTCACCTCGAGTTGTGGTGCAAACTTCGCCGATGCATCCAAACCCCCTGATATGATACGCTCTATCACACATAAGCCTCCCTATATCTTCCTCAAAACAGCAACCATACCTACCTATTATGGTATTTCCATAGCCATTCTGAGATATATTGCCATGCAACTTCCACCGCTCCGTTTTATTATGACACATATAATCATATTCATATTGCTTTGCATGATCATATAGTTGACATAGTATTTGTGGCTCCGCCATGATAAGCCATAAGTATAGGGGATCGTTTGTAGCCTTTTTCGATAAATAAGAGTGTCAAACCTAACGAGGAGCTAAAGGTAGAACAAATATTCCCTCTAGTTCTCTCAACCACCGATACAACTCTACGCACACTTAACATTTGCTTTACCTAGAACAAGAATGAAACTATTTTGTAGGTGTGATGCTAGAACTACTTTGCAAGAATAAAACTAGGAGTACTTTGCAAGATAATAAAAGTTAGTTGTTTAGTAAAAAGTTTCTGCCATACAAGAAAGCTATTTGTCCCTAGCCAATCGATAACTAGACCAGTAATCATTATTGCAATTTTATATGAGGGGGCGGCATGAGCTAACATACTTTCCGTACTTGGATTGTATGCACTTATGATTGGAACTCTAGCAAGCATCCGCAACTACCAAAGATCATTAAGGTAAAACCCAACCATAGCATTAAGTATCAAGTCCTCTTTACTCCCATACGCAACAACCCCCTTACTCGGGCGTAAGCTTCTGTCACTCTAGCCACCCACCATAAGCGAATCATGAACGTATTGCAACACCCTACAGTAGGGATCCCTCACATTTGTGCGACACGGAGGGCACTAGAGGACAGCACCAAAATAAAACATACAACTCAAACCAACCACGATCATCAATTAACCCATAGGACAAAACAGATCTACTCAAACATCATAGGATAACCACATATCATTGGATAATAATATATAGTGTTGAGCACCATGTTTAAGTAGAGAATTACAGTGGGAATAGAGAGGTTACACCGCTGCATAGAGGGGGAGAAAGTTGATGTTGACGGTAGCAAGGTTGTTAGTGTAGATCACCGTCACGATCTTGGCCTCGGCGGCACTCCAGCGCCACCGGGAGAGAGGGGGAGAGAGCCCCCCTCCTTCTCCTTCTTCCTTGGCCTCTCCTCTAGATGGGAGGATGGTTTCCCCTCTGGTCCATGGCCTCCATGGCGGCGGAGGGGCGAGAGCCCCTCCGAGATTGGATCGATCTCTCAGTTCTCTTCTATTTCGCGTTCCCGTTTTCTTGCCCTTCACCATTTCTTAAATTCCAGGAGATCCGTAACTCCGATTGGGCTGAAATTTTAACACGATTTTTGTTCCATAAATTATCTTTCTTGCAGCGAAAGAAGGGGGTCAAACAACCTATGAGGCTCTCACTAACCACCACGGCACGCCAGACCTCCCTAGTGCGCCCTGGTGGTTAGTGGGCCCCTCGAGCATCGTCTTGCGTTGATTTTTCTTTCATAAATTCACATATATTCCAAAAAAAACCATAAAGTTTTATCATGTTTGGACTTTGTTTGATATGGATATTCTGCGAAACAAAAAACATGCAACAAACAAGAACTGGCACTAGGCACTGGATCAATATGTTAGTCCCAAAAATCATATAAATTGTTGCCAAAAGTATGTGAAAGTTGTATAATATTGGCATGGAACAATAAAAAATTATAGATACGATGAAGACGTATCAGCATCCCCAAGCTTAATTCCTGCTGATCCTTGAGTAGGTAAATGATAAAAAAGATAATTTTTTATGTGGAATGCTACCGAGCATAATCTTGATCATATATCTAATCATGGCATGAATATTAAGACACGAGTGATTCAAAGCAATAGTCTATAATTTGACATAAAGACATCAATACTCAGGCATCCCAACAAACAATCATGTCTTTCAAAATATCAATGCTAAAGAACGCTATCCCTACAAAATCATATAGTCTTGTCATGCTCCATCTCTTAATACAAAGTATTTATCATGCACAACCCCGATGACAAGACGAGCAATTGGTTCATACTTTTTAACGCGCTTCAGCTTTTTCAACCCCCACGCAATACATGAGCGCAAGCTATGGACATAGCACTATGGGTGGAATAGAGTATGATGATAGGGGTAAACATAGAGAAAATAAAAAAGTAATAAAGTCTCACATCGACGCGGCTAATCAACGGGCTATGGAGATGCCCATCAACTGATATCAATGCGAGGAGTAGGGATTGCCATGCAATGGATGCACTAAGAGCTATAAGTGTATGAAAGCTCAAACTGAAAACTAAGTGGGTGTGCATCTAACTCTATAATGAAAAATCCCGACTAGTATATGAAAGTGACAACATAGGAGACTCTCTATATGAAAAACATGGTGCTACTTTGAAGCAGAAGTGTGGAATTAGCATGCCCCTTCTCTCTTTTTCTTTCATTTTTTTCTTTTCTTTCTTTTCTTTCCTTTTTTTCCTTTTTTCTTTTTTTTCTTGGGCTCTTTTTGGCCTCACTTTTTTCTCTCTTTTTTATTTATATTTTTGTCCAGAGTCTCATCCCGACTTGTGGGGGGATCATAGTATCCATCATCCTTTCCTCACTGGGACAATGCTCTAATAATGAATAATGATGATCATCACACTTCTATTTACTTACAACTCAAAAGAAATAAAAATTATAACTCGATACCTAGAACAATATATGACTCTATATGAATGCCTCTGGGGGTGTACCAGGATACGCAATGATCTAGCGTAGCAAAGATATCAAAAAATGGACAAGCCATGAAAATATGATGCTAGCTATCTTACGATCATGCAAAGCAATATGACAATGAATGCTCAAGTCATAAAAACGGAACGGTGAAAGTTGCATGGCAATATATCTCGGAATGGCTATGGAAATGCCATAATAGGTAGGTATGGTGGTTGTTTTGAGGAAGATATAATAAGGCTTATGTGTGATAGAGCGTATCATATCACAGGGTTTGGATGCACTGGCAAAGTTTGCACCAACTCTCGAGGTGAGAAAGGGCAATGCACGATAGCGTAGAGGCTAGCAAATTGTGGAAAGGTAAGATTGCGTATAATCCATGGACTCACATTAGTCATAAAGAACACACATACTTATTGCAAAAGTTTATTAGCCCTCGAAGCAAAGTACTACTACGCATGCCCCTAGGGGGATAGATTGGTAGGAAAAGACCATCGCTCGTCCCCGACCGCCACTCATAAGGAAGACAATCAATAATAAATCTTGCTCCAACTTCATAGCATAACGAGAGACTATACGTGCATGCTTCGGGAATCACAAACCTTAACACCAATATTCTTACTAACCACAACCATTTACTACTACCTCCCACATATTATTATCTCTATATCGCAAAACTATTGCAAGGAATCAAACATATCATATTCAGTGATTCACAAGTTTTATGTAGGATTTTATGACTAACCATGTGAACGACCAATTCATGTTGACTCTCTAAATAGATATAAGTGAAGCAAGAGAGTTTAATTCTTTCTACAAAAGACTTGCTCACGTTCTAATAAGTATAAGTGAAGCAAAAGAGCATTCTACAAATAACTGTTTTTTATATGTAGAGAAACAGGCAATCCAAACTTCAAATGATATAAGTGAAGCACATGAAGCATTCTATAAAGCCATACTCAAAAGATATAAGTGAAGTGCAAAGAGCATTCTATAAATCAACCAAGGACTATCTCATACCAGCATGGTGCATTATTAAAATTAAAATAAAAAGCACATGACGCTCCAAGATTTACACTATCACGTGAACAAACCAAAAACCAAAACATACCGATACTTGTTGAAGAAAGATAGGATGCCTTCCAGGGCATCCCCAAGCTTAGATGCTTGAGTATCCTTGAATATTTACTTGGGGTGCCTTGGGCGTCCCCAATCTTGAACTCTTGCCTCTCCTCCTTCTCCTCATATCGAGACCTCCTCGATCTTTGACACTTCATCCACACAAAACTTAACAGAAAACTCGTGAGATCCGTTAGTATAATAAAGCAAATCACTACTTTAAGTGTTGTTGCACACCCATTCATATTTTATTTTTGCATTATCCCTACTGTATACTAACTTCTCAATGGCTTATACCACTTGATACACTCCATAGTTCCATCAAAACAAGCAAAACAATGCATCAAAAATAGAATCTATCAAAAACAGAATAGTCTGTAGAAATCTAAACTTTGACTATACTTCTATACCTCTAAAATTCTGAAAAATTAGGACAAAATAATTTTTTTGCCTAAAAGTACTGTGTAAAAATTTCAGAAACTTTTAACGTTCCAGTAAAAAATGTAAATTCACGCACTACAGACAAAGTTTCTGTTTTTGCACCACACATACCAAACAAGCAATCTAAACATCCTAAAGGCAAATCTTGGCACAATACTTTTATAATACAATGGATTTGTACAAGGGGATAATTATTTTTGTTGAAAAGTTTCTGTAATTAAGATTCACAAAGTTTCCATGGGCATGAACAAAGTTCAAGGCTAGCTCCCACTTTAACAATGCTCGTCTCTCTCACTTTCACTTTTCTTTTTGAAGAAGTTTAGGTTCCCCTCTATATTTTTTTATTTTTAAAATTTATAAAGGCACACAACAGAATAAAATGAATCTCTAAAACTTCCGAGTTGTCTCCCTGGCAGTGCTTTCTTTAAAGGCATTAAGCTAGGCATAAAGTGCTCAAGTAATTGATCCACCCGGATCCCAAGGTATATCAAAGCCAATTTTAATTAGCAATGATTTTTAATTTAGTAGTGAGCACCAAGCAACATATATCATGCAATGACAAAGTCTAACTCTCTTACTATGCATCGGCATGTCATAAAAGAACAACTCATGCACATCAAGTAACGGCCAATGCATAGTATAAACAGTTTCTTGCAATTTTATCATATTGGAAACATAGAGAGGCGGAGATGTAGTCCCTGTATCATAATAATTGCAAGTAGGAGCAGGAAGCACATGCATAATATATTCATCAAAATCATCATGTGCAATAGTAAAATGCAGCCCATCAATATAATCCTTAATAAGAGCAAACTTCTCCGATATAGTGTAGTTGAGAGAATTCAAAAAGATAATAGGACTATCATGTGTGGGTGCAATAGAAACAATTTCATTCTTAACATAAGGAACTATATCAAGTTCATCTCCATAAGCATCATTCAAATTGGCATCTTGGCCACAAGCATAGCAAGCATCAAGTTCATCAAAAAGGGATATTTCAAATGAATCAACGGGATCATAGTAATCATCATAGCATTCATCCTTCGGTAAGCACGAAGGGAAATTAAACAATGCATGGGATAAAGAGTTACTCTCATTAGAAGGTGGGCACGGGTGATCAATCCACTCTTCCTGCTTTTGTTCTTTGAGCTCCTCCTCATCTTTTTCATCTAATGAGCTCACAGTTTCAGCAATTTCTTCCTCCATAGTTTCCTGCAAAATATTAGTCTCTTCTTGGACAGCAGAGACTTTCTCAATAAATACATCAATGTCGGAATTGTATTTATAATTCTCATAGCAATATTTAAGTATAGAAAAAAAATTAGGATAACCATATATCATTGGATAATAATATATAGTGTTGAGCACCATGTTTAAGTAGAGAATTACAGCGGGAATAGAGAGGTTACACCACTTCATAGAGGGGGAGAAAGTTGGTGTTTGACGGTAGCAAGGTTGTTGGTGTAGATCACCATCACGATCCTAGCCCCAGCGGCACTCCGGTGCCACCGGGAGAGAGGGGGAGAGAGCCCCCTCCTTCTTCTTCTTCCTTGGCCTCCCCCCTAGATGGTAGGAGGGTTTCTCCTCTAGTCCATGGCTTCCATGGTGGCGGAGGGGCGAGAGCCCCTTCGAGATTGGATCTATCTCTCTGTTCTCTTCTGTTTCACGTTCCCATATTTTGGCCCTTCACCGTTTCTTAAATTCCCGAAGATCCATATCTCCGATTGGGCTAAAATTTTAACATGATTTTTTTCAATAAATTATCTTTCTTGCGGCGAAAGAAGGGGGTCAACTGACCTATGAGGCTCTCACTAACTACCACGACGCTCCAGACCCCCTGGTGTGCCCTGGTGGTTAGTGGGCCCCTCGAGCGCCGTTTCGCGTTGATTCTTCTTCCATAAATTCACATATATTCCAAATCTCCATAAAGTTTTATCGTGTTTCAACTTTGTTTGATATGGATATTCTGTGAAACAAAAAATATGCAACAAACAGGAACTGGCACTGGGCACTATATCAATATGTTAGTCCCAAAAAATCATATAAATTGTTGCCAAAAGTATGTGAAAGTTGTATAATATTGGCATGGAACAATAAAAAATTATAGATACGACGGAGATGTACACGCCACTGTTCATATTTTTTTATATATGTTATGCTAGATCATTGCACATCCCGATACACCGCCAGAGGCATTCATATAGAGTCATATTTTTGTTCAAGTATTGAGTTCTAATTCTTGAGTTGTAAGTAAAAAAGAAGTGTGACGATCATATGCATTATTAGAGCATTGTCCCAGTGAGGAAAAGGATGATGGAGACTATGATTCTCCCACAAGTCGGAATGAGACTCTAGACGGGAAAAAAAAAGGCCAAAGTGCCCAACAAAAAAAGAAAAAAAAAGGAAAAAGGAAAAAAAGAAAAAGAAAAAGAAAAAGAAAAGAAAGAAAAAAATGAGAGAAAAATAGAGAAGGGACAATGTTACTATCCTTTTCCACACTTGTGCTTCAAAGTAGCACCATGTTCTTCATGATAGAGAGTCTCCTATTTTGTCACTTTCATATATTAGTAGTGGAAATTTTTTATTATAGAACTTGGCTTGTATATTCCAATGATGGGCTTCCTCAAATGCCCGAGGTCTTCATGAGCAAGCAAGTTGGATGCACACCGACTTAGTTTTCTTTTGAGCTTTCATACACTTATAGCTCTAGTGCATCCGTTGCATGGCAATCCCTACTCCTTGCATTGATATCAATTGATGGGCATCTCCATAGCCCGTTGATTAGCCTAGTCAATGTGAGACTTTCTTCTTTTTTCTCTTCTCCACACAACCTCCAACATCATACTCTATTCCACCCATAGTGCTATATCCATGGCTCACGCTCATGTATTGCGTGAGAGTTGAAAAGGCTGAAGCGCGTTAAGAAGTATGAACCAATTGCTTGGCTTGTCATCGGGGTTGTGCATGATAAATACTTTGTGTTAATAAGATGGAGCATGATAAGACAACATGATCTTGTAGGGATAACTTTCTTTAGCCATAATATTTTGAAAAGACATGATTGCTTTTTAGTATGCTTGAACTATTATTGTTTTTATGTCAATATTAAACTTTTGTTTTGAAGTCTTATGGATCTGAATATTCATGCCACATAAAGAAAGATTACATGATAAACATGTTAGGTAGTGATACGTCTCCGTCGTATCTATAATTTTTGATTGTTTCATGCCAGTATTATACAACTTTTATACACTTTTGGCAACATTTAATATGATTTATTTGGACTAACCTATTGATCCAGTGCCAGTTCCTGTTTATTGCATGGTTTTTGTTTCGCAGAAAATCCATATCAAACAAAGTCCAAACGCGATAAAAATTTACAGAGAATTATTTTGGAATATATGTGATTTTTGGGACTTGGAATCAACACAAACGGGGGCCCATAGTGACCACAACCCACCAGGGCACGCCGGGCACCCCCTGGCGCGCCCAGGTGTCTTATGCCCTCCTCGTAAGTTGGTTGGGGCCCTTCTTTGGGCGCAAGAAAGATAATTTATGTAAAAAAATCGTGTAAAAATTTCAGCGCAATCGGAGTTACGGATTTCCAGGAATTTAAGAAACCGTGAAGGGCCAGATCTGGGGAACGTGAAACAGAAGAGAACAGAGAGGGAGATCCAATCTCGGAGGGGCTCCCGCCCCTCCGCCGCCATGGAGGCCATGGACCAGAGGGGGAACTCTCCTCCCATCTAGGGGGAGGCCAAGAAAGAAGAAGAAGGAGGGGGGCTCTCTCCCCCTCTCTCCCGGTGGCGCCGGAGTGCCGCCGGGGCAAGGATCATGACGGCGATCTACATCAACAATCTTGCTACCGTCAACACCAACTCTCTCCCCCTCTATGCAGCAGTGTAACACCTCTCTTCCCCTCTATAATCTCTCCTTAAACATGGTTCTCAACTCCATACATTATTTCCCAATGATATTTGGTTATCCTATGATGTTTGAGTAGATCCGTTTTGTCCTATGGGTTAATCGTGATCTTGGTTGGTATGATTGTATATTTTATTTATGGTGCTGTCCTATGGTGCCCTCCGTCTCACGCAAACATGAGGGGCCCCTGCTGTAGGGTGTTGCAATATGTTCATGATTCGCTTATGGTGGGTTGCGAGAGTGACAGAAGCTTAAACCCGAGTAAGTGGGTTGTTGCGTATGGGATAAAGAGGACTTGATACTTAATGCTATGGTTGGGTTTCATGACCTTAATGATCTTTAGTAGTTGCGGATGCTTGCTAGGGGTCCAATCATAAGTGCATATGATCCAAGTAGAGAAAGTATGTTAGCTCATGCCTCTCCCTCATATAACATTACAAGAATGATTACCGGTACTTGTTATCGATTGCCTAGGGACAAATGACTTTCTTGTTGACAAAAGCTATCCACTTTTATTACCTTGCAATTTATTCATAGTTTTATTCTCGCAAAGTACTCGTAGTTTTACTCTTGCAAAATAGTTTCATACTTGTTTTAGGTAAAGCAAACGTCAAGTGTGCGTAGAGTTGTATCGGTGGTCGATAGAACTTGAGGGAATATTTGTTCTACCTTTAGCTCGTCGTTGGGTTCGACACTCTTATTTATCGAAGAAGGCTACAAACGATACCCTATACTTGTGGGTTATCAGGTAGCACTCCACATCAAAAAAATCTGTTTTTATCATTTACCTACTCGGGGACGAGCAGTAATTAAGCTTGGGGATGCTTGATACGTCTCCAATGTATCTATAATTTTTTATTGTTCCATGCTATTATATTATCAATCTTGGATATTTTATATCATTTTTGGGACTAACCTATTAACTTAGTGCCCAGTGCCAGTTGCTGTTTTTTCCTTGTCTTTGTCTTTACAGAAAATCAATACCAAACGGAGTCCAAATGGAACGAAACTTTTTGAGGGTTTTTCTTGGACCACAAGACACCCCGGAAGCTTCGAGAGGAGGCCAAAAGGTCTACGAGGCAGCGACAAGCTCAGGGGGCGCGCCCCAGGGGGCGCCCTCCAAGCTTGTGGGCCCCCAGTGGCTCTTCTAACCCTAATTCTTCTTCTATAAATACCCAAAAATTCCCCAAAGACCAGAGAGCACACCAAAAATACTTTTCCGCCGCCGCAAGCTTCTGTCCTCGTGAGATCCCATCTAGGGACCTTTTATGGTACTCCGCCGGAGGGGGATTCGATCATGGAGGGCTTCTACATCAACCTTGCTGCCCTTCCAATGATGTGTGAGTACTTTACCATAGACCTATGGGCCCTTAGCTAGTAGCTAGATGGCTTCTTCTCTCTCTTTGATCTTCGATACAATGTTCTCCTTGATGTTCTTGGAGATCTATTCGATGTAATCTTCTTTTGCGGTGTGTTTGTTGAGATCCAATGAATTGTGGGTTTATGATCAGATTAGCTATGAATATTATTTGAGTCTTCTCTGAACTCTTTTATGCATCATTTATATAGCTTTGTATTTCTCTCTGATCTATTGATTTGGTTTGGCCAACTAGATTGATTTTTCTTGCAATGGGAGAGGTGCTTTGTAATGGGTTCAATCTTGTGGTGCTCAATCCCAGTGACAGAAGGGGACATGACACGTATTTGTATTGTTGCCATTAAGGATAATAAGATGGGGTTTGTTCATATTGATTGGATATATCCCTCTACATCATGTCATCTTGCTTAAGGTGTTACTCCGTTCTTGTTAACTTAATACACTAGATGCATGTTGGATAGCGGTCGATGTGTGGAGTAATAGTAGTAGATGCAGGTAGGAGTTGGTCTACTTGTCTCGGACGTGATGCCTATATACATGATCATTACCTTGGATATCGTCATAACTATGCGTTTTTCTATCAATTGCTCAACAGTAATTTGTTTACCCACCGTATGCTTCCTTTCAAGAGAGAAGCCTCTAATGAAAACTATGCCCCCCGGGTCTATCGTTTATCATATTATTTTCAGATATACAAAATCAAAAACACAAAAATACCTTGCTGCAATTTATTTACTTTTATTTTATTTAGCACTTTTACTTATCTTTTAGATCTATCACTATCAGATCTCATCCTTGCAAGTAAGTGTGAAGGGATTGGCAACCACTTTATCGCGTTGGGTGCAAGTATTTGTTTGTTTGTGTAGGTGCAATTATTGGAGACTTGTGTGTTCCTCCTACTGGATTGATACCTTGGTTCTTAACTGAGAAAAATACTTATCTCTACTTTGTTGCATCACCCTTGTGACGCCCCCGGCCTAATCGTGCACTAATCATACACGCAAATGCACACAATCAAGCCTAAGGACTCACGGGAAGATATCACAACACAACTCTAAAACATAAATAAAGTCATACAAGCTTTATATTACAAGCCAGGGGCCTCGAGGGCTCGAATACATAAGCTTGCGAACAAGCGTCAGTGGAAGCATCAGATATCTGAGTACAGATATGAAACAGAAACAGAAAGGCCTTTAGAAAGGCGGGCTAAAATAAAACACTACGATCGAAAGGCGAAGGCCTCCTGCCTGGGACCCTCCGATCCTACTCCTGGTCGTCAGTCAACTCATAGTAGTATCCACCCTCTGGGTAGTAGAAGCGATCGTCGGCGAGGACAGCTGTCTCAGGGGCTCCGTCATCTTGGTCACGACAAACTGATATGGGGAGAAAAGGAAAACAAAGCAACCGTGAGTACTCAGAAGTACTCAGCAAGCAAGGATCTACACTACATATGCAACATTTTCAAAGGGAGGCTGTATATGTGGACTGGGCTGCAGAAATGCCAGAATAGAGAGAAGACCTAGTCCTATCGAAGACTAGCATCTTCAGCGGTCTTGCTCTAGTAGAAGAGAGTAGAACAGTACAATATAATGTAGCAGTATCATTAAGTCTCATCCTCACCCAGAGATCCTTTCTCGACTCCCTGCGAGAAAGCAATCCCAGAGCCATACAGTCATCAACCTCGTCCTGAGATCCCTTCTCGACTCCCTGCGAGAAGCAATCCCAGAGCCATATATACAGGTCTCATCACAGGTATCCAGTTCTAAATTGTATCAATCAGGATACAACTCCGAGTGTCCTTTACCGTAGGACCGGCTATCGATAGAAATGTTCTTCCCTGCAGGGGTGCACCAACTTACCCATCACGCTCGCTTAACTCCGGCCGGACACACTTTCCTGGGTCATGACCGGCCTCGGCCAAACAACACATCGCAACCCTACCTACAGCTCAGCAGAGAGGTCCCCGCCGGTCTACATCCTAAGCACAAGGGGGTCTTGGCCATCGCCCCTCGCCCTCCGGGTCGTTGTGTGCAGGGTGGATACCAGCACCGCCTCGGAGGGTCGGTACGATCCGACCGTGCCACAATGCTGAACTGGACGTCTGACAGAACTGTCGGCTGATGCTACGATGCAGAACGCCCATACTATGCCCACGTGATGGTTAGTGCTATCAGGCCAGAGACCTTCTCGGATCAAATATCCAAATCGTTAATGGACTAGGGCTTACGGTAACGAACAGAGACTCACGAAAGATGTGACCCCGTCGCCCCGTCTCGAGGTCTTGCTGCAAGGGTTAAGAATGCCCGGCCGCGCCTCGTATTCACCACTCGGGCACCACACTGGCACCCGTCTTCACAACACTTGCCACTTAGGCGCACGCGGGTACCCCTCAGGGTCGACCCGCCTTTCCAAGTAATCAACAGTACAGTCCAAGTATCCGTGTGTCCATAACATCAGGGAATCCGAGGTATCACCCTCATTGAATTCCCACTCGATGTATCCGTCAAGGTGAACTCGGAGGAATCACCCTCACTGGGTCCACACTTGAGGTGTTGTACGACAGCGTCGTTATCGGAAGTGGTGAAGGAGGAATCACCCTCGATGACCACGACCGAATAGCTACTCTACAGAGTTAACATCAGAAGTGCTACAAGAGGTTTCACCCTCGGCACTCGATAGTAACGCTGCAGTGTCGTTACAACTAAGGGGGCTGATGTGCGGTGTCGGGGCCTGGTCTTCAATTCCCGTTGATCGGGTCTTCTGATAATCCAGCGGGGCAGTCGGGATAAGTGGGGTCACTGATATGTCTCTACCCAGCCTAGACTAAGCAGTTTAGGATATGCAGGTAATTATCAACAGCAGGTTACAATGAACAGGCTATGCATCAGAATAGGTAAAGCAGCAGCAGCAATTCTAATGCAAGCATGAGAAATAGAATGGGCGATATCGGGATGATCAAAGGGGGGGCTTGCCTGGTTGCTCGGCGGCAAGGGCAAGGTCGTCAATGGTGTCTTCGGGATCCGGAGCTGCGTCGGTCTCGGGGACGACGTCGGGGTCAAGGGCTATCGAGAGAGAAGAGGGGGAGGAAACAGTATAAATATAGAGCAAACATGAGCATGACAAATACGATACACGGTGCTAGGGGTAGTCTAACGCAGCATTACACGTATCAGACGGAGCGGGAGAATATCTGACGATATTTCCCGGGTCTTTGGAATTATCGGACAAAGGATCCGGAGGGGGACGGTTGCATGTTCGGATAGTTAGAGAGGCGTGACGGACGAACGGACCGCGTATTCGAATTCGTCTCGTCGTTCTGAGCAATTTTCATGTACAAAGTTTTTCGATCGGGGTTACGGATTAAAAGATATGATTTTCTAAAGTTTTTATTAATTTCTGGAATTTATTTATTTATTTAAATCAACATTATCCGAAACAGTGTCTTGCTGACGTCAGCATGACGTCAGCATGACGTTAGGGGACTGTTAGGGTTAATTAGGGTTTAGCTAATTTATTACTGATTAATTAAACTAACTAATTAATTAGACTAATTAAACAAGATTAATTAACTTAATTAATTAATTATTAATTTTAATTATTATTAATTTTATTTTTTTTAATTCTTTCCAAGGGTGGGCCCTGGCTGTCATTGGGCCAGGGGCCTTAACGGGCGCTAGGCGATGGATCGGGCGCGGGGCGGGGCTGCGTGAATGGGCGCTGCCCGAGCGGAGGCCGAACCCGCCCGGTTGCGGGGCGAGGCAGGCGGGGCGCCGGAGCGCCGGAGGTGGGAGCCGGCGAGGCGCGGGCTGGCGTCGCTGCTACGGCGCGCGACCAGCAGGGTGGCGGTGGCCCGTAGCCGGAGCAGCCACGGCGGCGGGGTTAGGCAGCGTGGGGGGAGAAGAAGGCAGGCGGCAGCAGGCAGAGCAAGGGGAGACGGCGGTCGACAGCAGGCGCGGGGAGCGGCGGGCGCTCGACGTGGTGCAGGCGGGCGACGTGGTGCGGGGGCGCGTCCGGGCGCAGACGGTGGCCAGGGTGCGCGGCGACGGGGCGGCGCGGGGCGCGGCCAGGCACGCGTGGGCGCGCGCGCACGCACTGGCCGAGGCCAGGGTGCAGTGGCTGGCCGGGGGTTGCGGCGAGGGGCAGAGGGAGCGGCGGGCGGAGGAAAAAAAAGGGGGGTGGCCGCGGTGGTCGGGCGGTGGCCGGAGCGCGGCGAGCGCGCAGCTGGGCACGGGCGGCCAGCAGAGCAGCGGCAGCGAGGAGCAGGGGCGAACGGGGCGGGGGGCGCGCGCGGGTCGCAGCGGACATGGGACAGGGCGCGAGCCGCCGTGGTTGGGTGGCCAGGCGCGGTGACCTTGGCAAGCGGACGAGCGAGGCGACGGGGACCGAGAGGAGAGGGGGCGGGCGACGGAGGCCGGAGCTCACCGCGAGCTGTAGGCCACGGGGCAGTGGGCTTGAGCTCGAGGGGGAGGACGAGGAGGATGGCGGCGTGGTGGTGGAGAGGCGTCGGCGGCGGTGGCGCGTCGGGCGCGGGCAGGGCGAGCGCGCGGCGGCGGCGGGCTCCTCTCCTCTCGATCCCGATCCAATCGGGAGAGAGGGAGAGAGATATTTTCGGGGGGGAGAAGTGGCTGTCGGTGGGAGGGGGTAGGGTTCGGCCTCCAGGGGATAAGGGGGTGGGGTGCTGGGCCGGCCGGCTGGGCCTTGGCCCAGTTGGGCCAGGGGGGGGGGGTCTGCCTTTTATTTTTATTTTGTTTTGTTTTGTCTTTTTCTTTTTATTTATTCTTTTCTCTGTTTTGCAAAAACGTCTAGGCTACTTCTGGACTTTTGTAAAATATGAGACTGGTCCAAATATTAAGAGTGCAAAATTAGTCACTGCTAGAAATTGGTTTGGCGTCCATATCTTTTTGTTTGGATTTTACTTAATTTGAAAAGGATTAAATAGTGCTATGTTGCTGTTGTTTCTTGTTGTTCGAGTCCTTTTACAATTCCAACAAATGTTGCAATCATTTTTATAAATGCTTTGGGAATATTTGCAACATGAGGCACATTTTAGTTTTCAGGTTTGGACAACTTTTATTTTCCACTTTTATTTAAATTTGAATTTTGACTTAGGAGTTGAAATGCAATATGATGTTAATGATGATCATGCACTGATAATCATGCTGACTTGGCATTATCAAAATGGGATTACTGTGGCTAACCACTGGGGGTGTTACAAATCTCCTCCACTAACAAGAATTCTCGTCCCGAGAATTAAGAAGTAGAAGGAAAAAGTTCGGGGTATTCCGCACGAAGATTATCCTCGCGTTCCCAAGTGGCTTCATCTTCCGTATGATTTGACCACTGCACTTTGAGGAACTTGGTAACCTTCTGACGGGTCCGACGTTCAGCTTCATCGAGAATGCGGATCGGATGCTCCTTATAAGATAGGTCATCTTGCAATTCGAGCACCTCGTGATCCACAGCTCGGTGTGGAGATTCCTTGAAGCATTGACGAAGTTGCGACACATGGAAGACGTCGTGGATATGAGAGAATTGCGGCGGCAACTCCAATTTATATGCCACCTGACCACGTCTAACAATAATGCGGAAAGGGCCAATGTAGCGTGGAGCTAGCTTGCCCTTGATTCCAAAATGGTGAGTGCCTTTCATAGGAGTGACACGCAGATAAGCTTGATCACCAGGTTGATAAGTCAAACCCCATCGTTTGCGATCATAGTTGCTCTTCTGGCGGTCCTGAGCCGCCTTGAGATTTTCACGGACGATACGAACTTGTTCTTCGGCGTGTTGAATAATATCCGGACCCACGAGCGGTCGTTCCCCAGTTTCTGACCAATTCAGAGGGGTTCGACACTTACGTCCATATAGAACTTCGAAGGAAGCCATTTTCAAGCTGGCTTGATAGCTGTGGTTATAAGAGAACTCAGCATACGGAAGAGATTCTTCCCACTTCTTGCCGAAAGAAATAACACAAGCCCGAAGCATGTCTTCAAGAACCTGATTGACTCGTTCAACTTGGCCTTGGGATTGGGGGTGATAAGCTGAACTCCAGGTAATATGAGTTCCCATAGCTGTTTGGAAACTTTCCCAGAATTTTGAGGTGAAAAGACCGCCACGGTCCGAACTGATCTCCTTCGGAATACCGTGGAGTGAAATAATTCTGGAGATATACAACTCTGCTAACTGACTAGCAGTGATAGTTTCTTTGACAGGCAGAAAGTGTGCAACTTTAGAGAGTTGGTCGACGACGACAAGAATAGCATCGTGACCCTTCTGTGACCTGGGAAGTCCTGTAACGAAATCCATCTGAACCTTATCCCATTTCCATAGAGGAATAGGAAGTGGTTGCAGAATTCCAGCTGGTTTCTGATGTTCTGCTTTAACGCGACGACACACATCACATTCGGCAACATATCGAGCAATGTCCTGCTTCATTTTAGACCACCAGTACCTTTGACGGAGATCACGATACATCTTGGTGCTACCCGGATGAATAGACAGCAGGGTATCATGTGCCTCCTTCAGGACCTTGTCGGTCATAAGCTCGAAGCGAGGTACGACAATGCGGTTTCTGAAATACAAGGTTCCATCTCCAGACAGCGAGAAATCCCTGTACTTTACAAGGTGAAGGTCTTTCTTCATCAGATCAATTTCAGCATCTTTAGCTTGCGCATTCTTAACAGCTTTCTCAAGATCTGGTTGTATCACAAGGTTATTTAGAGAGCCCTGTGGGACAATAAGCAGATTCAGCTTGCATAGTTCTTCAAAAAGACGAGGTTGAGCTCGCCTAACCATGAGGTTGTCGCAATAGGACTTGCGGCTTAAGGCATCAGCCATCACGTTAGCCTTGCCAGGGGTATAGGAAATACCCAAATCATAGTCCGCAATGGCCTCCATCCATCTTTGCTGACGGAGGTTTAGAGAAGGTTGAGTGAACAAGTACTTTAGACTTTTATGATCCGTGTATATCTCGCAACGATTACCGAGAAGGTAATGTCGCCACAACTGCAGTGCATACATGACAGCAACTAGTTCTAGATCATGTACCGGATAATTATCTTCATGTGGGCGCAACTGACGAGAGCCATAAGCAATCACTTTACGCTCTTGCATTAGGATACAGCCTAATCCTTCACGGGATGCGTCACAATAAATCACGAAGTCTTTGCGGGAATCTGGAGGAGCAAGTACTGGGGCAGATGTTAGCTTGTCTTTGAGTGCTTGAAAACTTTCCTGACATTTTTCTGTCCATTCGAACTTAATGCCCTTGTGAAGCAGATCAGTCAAAGGCTTAGCAATCTTTGAGAAATTCTCGACAAAACGACGGCAATAACTTGCAAGGCCGAGAAAACTTCTCACTTGCTTGACGTTCTTTGGAGCAGTCCAGTCAAGAATAGCCTGAACTCGTTTTGGGTTAACGGCAATGCCATCTTTGGAAATCACATGGCCGAGATATGTCACTTCAGATAACCAGAACTCGCATTTGGAGTATTTGGCATACAACTGGTGTTCTCGGAGCCTTTCCAGTACAAGACGAAGGTGTTCGGCATGTTCTTCCTTATTCTTCGAATATACCAGAATATCATCTAGATATACCACGACAAATTTGTCGAGGTAATCCATGAAGATGTAATTCATCAGACGGGAGAATGTGGCTGGAGCATTTGTTAAGCCAAATGACATGACAGTGTACTCGTAGGAGCCATAACGAGTAACAAATGCAGTCATGGGAATATCCTCTTCACGAACACGGATCTGATGGTATCCCAATCTCAAATCAAGCTTAGAGAATACTGAGGAACCGGCAAGTTGATCATACAAATCATTGATCCGAGGAAGCGGATATTTATTCTGGATTGTAGCTTGGTTAATGGGTCGGTAATCCTGAACCAACCAGTTAGTTCCATCCTTCTTCTTAACGAAGAGTGAAGGTGCTCCCCAAGCAGAGGAACTGGGGCGGATGAAACCTTTCTTAAGTGACGTGTCGATTTCTTCCTTAAGTTCAAGAAGATGACGCGGAGGCATCTTATAAGGACGCTTCGCAATAGGGGTAGTGCCTGGCTTCAGGTCGATGACAAATTCAACAGCTCTAGCAGGGGGTATTCCTGGAAGTTCTTCTGGAAATACATCTTGAAAATCACGAACAACTGGAACGTTCTCGATGCCTTCAAGAGGTGAAGCGTTCAATGCATTCAGAACATATATCTGGCTCTCAGCATCTTGAGCTATTAGGGCTGAGTATTTGACTATCTGGCCAGAAGGGTGTGTGAGCTGGACTGTCTTAGTAGCACAGTCAATCAAAGCATTATGGGCTGTCAACCAGTCCATACCGAGAATAATGTCTATGTCGAAAGGTCCAAGTACAATGAGAGAAACCGGAAAAAGTAGACCTCCAATCTCGATGTGGTTGTGAGGGCTTAGCATTGTGGTTTGCCACTTGGATCTCGGGGACTGAACCATTAGAGGAGTGGGTAATTCTTCCAAGTATAACTCATGTGACTGAGCAAATTGTTGGGACACAAAAGCATGCGATGCTCCTGAATCGAAGAGAACAGAGGCTGGTACTGAATTCACAGAGAGTGTTCCCAGCACGATAGTCGGTTCCTTCTGAGCCTTTTCAGCATTAACGTGATTGGCATAGCCAAGCACAACAGCAGACGGTATGGTATTACGGTTTCTGAATCGGCGGTTTCGACAACCCTTCTTACGACCATTAGAAGGACGTGGCGCAACTTGATGAGAATCCATAGCATTAGGCGGTCCATCATGAACCGTAAGCTGTCTCGGCAGTGAAGGCAGACGAGGTGCAACATAAGACGGTCTTGGTGTTGCAGCAGGTCGGTGATGAACATTGTGAGGGATCCACACTCGACGCTTCTGAACAGGTCGACCCGAAGACGAACCAACATCGTGAGTGCGCTTGAGCGACTCCTGGTACTCAGTCAGAGCTGTTTCAACTTGGAAAGATTTGCTGACAAGCGTTGCGAATTCTGTGCAATCATGGACAGCAAGTGCAAGTTTTATATCAGTACGTAGTCCTCCACGGAATTTCTCCTGCTTGCGAGTGTCGGTGTTGACGTCATCCTCAGCATAGCGGGACAGTTTGATAAATTTCCTTTGATATTCATCCACAGTCATTTTGCCCTATGAGAGTTTGCGGAACTCCTGCTTCTTCTGGTCGATCAGACCTTGAGGAATGTACCGTGCACGAAAGGCTGACTGAAATTCCTGCCAAGTGGTTATAGTCTCTGCAGGCAACATAGCCTTGTGGCTTTCCCACCATTGAGCAGCTGATCCCCTCAGGTGATACGTCGCATAGGTGACGTAACTGTCAGGGATAACATTGGTTGACTTCATCTGGAAGGCAATGTCACGGAGCCAATCGTCAGCATCCATTGGATCAGTCGAGCTGCGAAAAGTGGACGGATTGAGGCGCACGAATTCTGACAGTGTTATTGGTGTAGGCTGCTGATGAGCATTCTGGTTTGGGAACTGAGCCAATATCCCGGTCATAACCTGATGGTTTAGTTCAAATTGATGCATCATTGCAGCAATATAAGGTGGAGGTGGAGGATCGTCAGCCATCCTGCCAAATCAACAGGGGCAGTTTAGCAAGAAAAACTACAGGTGTATGGAATGATTCATGAAGTATCACGCACAACAGAAGGAAGTGCAATAGATAATTCAGCATATTCGCACCAGACATTCAAATCCACACACAGCCTCGGTTAGAATCCGGCATTACGACAGTAGAAAAGGGAGGGCTAGACAACTAGGCGGTGCGCAGGCACGCGGTAGGGAAGTACACAACGAGACATAGCAAAGGCTACATCAACGTCGGAGAAAACTATTGGAGCGAGGAATCTGCAAGTGACAACACAGGGTGCCCTCGATAAAAGGATCCTGTAAGCAGAACCTGGCCCAAAATCTTGAAGCAAGGGGGGATAATTTCAGAACTCCGGGTGGATGTGAGCACGAGAGCCTAATGTTGGAGTTAGTAAAATTTTAACCCGAATAGAAGAGAGAGCAGAGTCCCAGATTAAAGGTCGAGGAGTAAAAGATCCTAATACCACCCAATTGGCGACGTGGGCCCGTAAGCCACACAACCAAGTTAGTAAAACAGTTTTCGGTTACTAGACTCAACTTCGGCCAAGGAGTTGGAAAGGGGAATTCCTAGAGGCAGTCGGCTCTGATACCAACTTGTGACGCCCCCGGCCTAATCGTGCACTAATCATACACGCAAATGCACACGATCAAGCCTAAGGACTCACGGGAAGATATCACAACACAACTCTAAAACATAAATAAAGTCATACAAGCTTTATATTACAAGCCAGGGGCCTCGAGGGCTCGAATACATAAGCTTGCGAACAAGCGTCAGCGGAAGCATCAGATATCTGAGTACAGATATGAAACAGAAACAGAAAGGCCTTTAGAAAGGCGGGGCAAAATAAAACACTACGATCGAAAGGCGAAGGCCTCCTGCCTGGGACCCTCCGATCCTACTCCTGGTCGTCAGTCAACTCATAGTAGTATCCACCCTCTGGGTAGTAGAAGCGATCGTCGGCGAGGACAGCTGTCTCAGGGGCTCCGTCATCTTGGTCACGACAAACTGATATGGGGAGAAAAGGAAAACAAAGCAACCGTGAGTACTCAGAAGTACTCAGCAAGCAAGGATCTACACTACATATGCAACATTTTCAAAGGGAGGCTGTATATGTGGACTGGGCTGCAGAAATGCCAGAATAAAGAGAAGACCTAGTCCTATCGAAGACTAGCATCTTCAGCGGTCTTGCTCTAGTAGAAGAGAGTAGAACAGTACAATATAATGTAGCAGTATCATTAAGTCTCATCCTCACCCAGAGATCCTTTCTCGACTCCCTGCGAGAAAGCAATCCCAGAGCCATACAGTCATCAACCTCGTCCTGAGATCCCTTCTCGACTCCCTGCGAGAAGCAATCCCAGAGCCATATATACAGGTCTCATCACAGGTATCCAGTTCTAAATTGTATCAATCAGGATACAACTCCGAGTGTCCTTTACCGTAGGATCGGCTATCGATAGAAATGTTCTTCCCTGCAGGGGTGCACCAACTTACCCATCACGCTCGCTTAACTCCGGCCGGACACACTTTCCTGGGTCATGACCGGCCTCGGCCAAACAACACATCGCAACCCTACCTACAGCTCAGCAGAGAGGTCCCCGCCGGTCTACATCCTAAGCGCAAGGGGGTCTTGGCCATCGCCACTCGCCCTCCGGGTCGTTGTGTGCAGGGTGGATACCAGCACCGCCTCGGAGGGTCGGTACGATCCGACCGTGCCACAATGCTTAACTGGACATCTGACAGAACTGTCGGCTGATGCTACGATGCAGAACGCCCATACTATGCCCACGTGATGGTTAGTGCTATCAGGCCAGAGACCTGCTCGGATCAAATATCCAAATCGTTAATGGACTAGGGCTTGCGGTAACGAGCAGAGACTCACGAAAGATGTGACCCCGTCGCCCCGTCTCGAGGTCTTGCTGCAAGGGTTAAGAATGCCCGGCCGCGCCTCGTATTCACCACTCGGGCACCACACTGGCACCCGTCTTCACAACACTCGCCACTTAGGCGCACACGGGTACCCCTCAGGGTCGACCCGCCTTTCCAAGTAATCAACAGTATAGTCCAAGTATCCGTGTGTCCATAACATCAGGGAATCCGAGGTATCACCCTCATTGAATTCCCACTCGATGTATCCGTCAAGGTGAACTCGGAGGAATCACCCTCACTGGGTCCACACTTGAGGTGTTGTACGACAGCGTCGTTATCGTAAGCGGTGAAGGAGGAATCACCCTCGATGACCACGACCGAATAGCTACTCTACAGAGTTAACATCAGAAGTGCTACAAGAGGTTTCACCCTCGGCACTCGATAGTAACGTTGCAGTGTCGTTACAACTAAGGGGGGTGATGTGCGGTGTCGGGGCCTGGTCTTCAATTCCCGTTGATCGGGTCTTCTGATAATCCAGCGGGGCAGTCGGGATAAGTGGGGTCACTGATATGTCTCTACCCAGCCTAGACTAAGCAGTTTAGGATATGCAGGTAATTATCAACAGCAGGTTACAATGAACAGGCTATGCATCAGAATAGGTAAAGCAGCAGCAGCAATTCTAATGCAAGCATGAGAAATAGAATGGGCGATATCGGGATGATCAAAGGGGGGCTTGCCTGGTTGCTCGGCGGCAAGGGCAAGGTCGTCAATGGTGTCTTCGGGATCCGGAGCTGCGTCGGTCTCGGGGACGACGTCGGGGTCGGGGGATATCAAGAGAGAAGAGGGGGAGGAAACAGTATAAATATAGAGCAAACATGAGCATGACAAATACGATACACGGTGCTAGGGGTAGTCTAACGCAGCATTACACGTATCAGACGGAGCGGGAGAATATCTGACGATATTTCCCGGGTCTTTGGAATTATCGGACAGAGGATCCAGAGGGGGACGGTTGCATGTTCGGATAGTTAGAGACGCGTGACGGACGAACGGACCGCGTATTCGAATTCGTCTCGTCGTTCTGAGCAATTTTCATGTACAAAGTTTTTCGATCGGGGTTACGGATTAAAAGATATGATTTTCTAAAGTTTTTATTAATTTCTGGAATTTATTTATTTATTTAAATCAACATTATCCGAAACAGTGTCTGCTGACGTCACGGGACTGTTAGGGTTAATTAGGGTTTAGCTAATTAATTACTGATTAATTAAACTAACTAATTAATTAGACTAATTAAACAGGATTAATTAACTTAATTAATTAACTAATTAATTAATTATTAATTTTAATTATTATTAATTTTATTTTATTTTAATTCTTTCCAGGGGTGGGCCCCGGCTGTCATTGGGCCAGGGGCCTTAACGGGCGCTGGGCGATGGATCGGGCGCGGCGCGGGGCTGCGCGAATGGGCGCTGCCCGAGCGGAGGCCGAACCCGCCCGGTTGCGGGGCAAGGCAGGCGGGGCGCCGGAGCGCCGGAGGTGGGAGCCGGCGAGGCGCGGGCTGGCGTCGCTGCGACAGCGCGCGACCAGCAGGGTGGCGGTGGCCCGCAGCCGGAGCAGCCACGGCGGCGGGGTTAGGCAGCGTGGGGGGGGCAAGAAGGCAGGCGGCAGCAGGCAGAGCAAGGGGAGACGGCGGTCGACAGCAGGCGCGGGGAGCGGCGGGCGCTCGACGTGGTGCAGGCGGGCGACGTGGTGCGGGGGCGCGTTCGGGCGCAGACGGTGGCCAGGGTGCGTGGCGACGGGGCGGCGCGGGGTGTGGCCAGGCACGCGTGGGCGCGCGCGCACGGACTGGCCGAGGCCAGGGTGCGGTGGCCGACCGGGGGTGGCGGCGAGGGGCAGAGGGAGCGGCGGGCGGAGGAAAAAAAGGGGGGCGGCCGCGGTGGTCGGGCGGTGGCCGGAGCGCGGCGAGCGCGCAGCTGGGCACGGGCGGCCAGCAGAGCAGCGGCAGCGCGGAGCAGGGGCGAACGGGGCGGGGCGCGCACGCGGGTCGCAGAAGACATGGGACGGGGCGCGAGCCGCCGTGGTTAGGTGGCCAGGCGCGGTGAGCGTGGCAAGCGGACGAGCGAGGCGACGGGGACCGAGAGGAGAGGGGGCGGGCGACGGAGGCCGGAGCTCACCGCGAGCTGTAGGGCACGGGGCAGTGGGCTTGAGCTCGAGGGGGAGGACGAGGAGGACGGCGGCGTGGTGGCGGAGAGGCGTCGGCGGCGGTGGCGCGTCGGGCGCGGGCAGGGCGAGCGCGCGGCGCGGCGGGCTCCTCTCCTCTCGATCCCGATCCAATCGGGAGAGAGGGAGAGAGATATTTTCGGGGGGGAGAAGTGGCTGTCGGTGGGAGGGGGTAGGGTTCGGCCTCCAGGGGATAAGGGGGTGGGGTGCTGGGCCGGCCGGCTGGCCTTGGCCCTGTTGGGCGAGGGGGGGTCTGCCTTTTATTTTTATTTTGTTTTGTTTTGTCTTTTTCTTTTTATTTATTCTTTTCTCTGTTTTGCAAAAATGTCTAGGCTACTTCTGGACTTTTGTAAAATATGAGACTGGTCCAAATATTAAGAGTGCAAAATTAGTCATTGCTAGAAATTGGTTTGGCGTCCATATCTTTTTGTTTGGATTTTACTTAATTTGAAAAGGATTAAATAGTGCTATGTTGCTGCTGTTTCTTATTGTTCGAGTCCTTTTACAATTCCAACAAATGTTGCAATCATTTTTATAAATGCTTTGGGAATATTTGCAACATGAGGCACATTTTAGTTTTCAGGTTTGGACAACTTTTATTTTCCACTTTTATTTAAATTTGAATTTTGACTTAGGAGTTGAAATGCAATATGATGTTAATGATGATCATGCACTGATAATCATGCTGACTTGGCATTATCAAAATGGGATTACTGTGGCTAACCACTGGGGGTGTTACAACCCTTTCCTCTTCAAGGGAAAAACCAATGCAAGCTCAAGAAGTAGCAAGCCCTACGGTGGGCACCAACTGTCGAGGCAACAAATCTGACAGTGAGTACTAGGGGTACGAATAAGGGTTGATCCTAGCTACAGCATAGATGTGGCACGCCAATTTTATGAGTTCAGGCCCCTCGCGGAGAGGTAAAAGCCCTACGTCTCGAGCCCTGGATCTGTGTTTTTCTCTAGGGTGTCGGATTATAGTAGGGTCACGAACCCTTGTCTTGGCGCTGGAGAGAGGCTTATATAGAGTGTGCCATCCCTCATGAAGGCCACGTTACAAGGGAGATAAAGAGGGGAATTAATACATGTGTTACTTGTAACTGTCTCTATAACTACACATGAAGCCTGGAGTTACGCTCCCCGAAAGTTGCAGATCCCACGAAGCCCTTTTGCCTTCCATGTCTGAATGCTGGCGAGTGAAGCCGACTGGCGGTGAGGCGTCCTAGTGAGCTATTCTCATCCGAGTGGATGGATTGCGTCCGAGTGGATATTCAGAAGAGGGCATCTGAATGCCCCTATGGTCCTAGAACCTTAAAATGATGGTGTGGGCCCTAGGTGGGTCCAGGAAGTCAGGTCCTTGACCTTACCCTTAATAGGTGACCCCATCACACTTAACGTTTGGTAGAGCTAGGGTAGTATTGAGATATCAATATGGTGAAGTCTGAAGGTTGTTCGGAGTCCTAGATGGGATCCGACACATCACGAGCAGCTCCGGAATGGTCCAAAGGGAATGATTTATATATGGGAAGTCATATTCAGGGTTCCGGAAAATGTTCGCAATTTTTCAGTATTGTACCAGGAAGGTTCCAGAGTGGGCCCACCTACAGGGCATGGGTAGTGGGGCAAGGCCCCACAACCCTGGTCTAGGTGCGCCAAGATCCCCCCTAAAAGGAATAGGATCATATCCTGAAGGGATAAGATCAAGATACCTAGAAAAGGGGATAGCGATTGTGACGGGGAACATTGCATGAAAATAAATAAAAAATCCTACGAACACCCAAGATCTATCTATGGAGATGCATAGCAATGAGAGGGGAGTGTGTCTACGTACCCTTGTAGACCAAAAGCATTAGCATACGTAACACGGTTGATGTAGTCATACTCGTCGCGATCCAATCCGGTCTAGTGCCGAACTAACGACACCTCCGAGTTTAGCACACGTATGGCTTGGTGGCGTCCTCTCCTTATTGATCCATCAAGCGAGGGAGAGGAGGTAGATGAGATCTGAACCAACACGGCGGCATGGTGGTGGTAGCAGCAGGGGAACTACAGCAGGGCTTCACCAAGTGTCTGCGCGAGGTGGAGGAGGTGTAACGGGAGAGAGATGGGAAAGGGTGCAAGGGTGCAGCTCCCCATGCCCATATTGATTTCCACATATTCAACGAAGATCTTTATCGGTTGGAACATGATGTCAAGGATTTAGCTAATCTCGTAAGCAATTCCCTTTGTCCGGCGATATGTTACTTGCTCGAGATTCGATCGTCGGTATCTCCATACCTAGTTCAATCTCGTTACCGGCAAGTCTCTTTACTCGTTCCATAATACAAGATCCCTTGACTAAACTCATTAGTCACATGAAGCTTCTTGTGATGTTGTATTACCGAGAGGGCCCAGAGATATCTCTCTGTCACACAGAGTGACAAATCCCAGTCTCGATCCATGCCACTCAACAGACACCTTCGGCGATACCTGTAGAGAACCTTTATGATCACCTAGTTACGAAGTGACGTTTGATAGCACACAAGGTATTCCTCCGGTGTCCGGGAGTGACATGATCTCATGGTCTAAGGAACAAATACTTGACATGAAGAAAGGTGTAGCAAATAACTAACTGATACGATCTGATGCTAAGCTTATGATTGGGTCTGTCCATCACATCATTCTCCTAATGATGTGATCCCGTTATCAAATGACAACTCATGTCTATGGTCAGGAAACCATAACCATCTTTGATCAATGAGCTAGTCTAGTAGAGGCTTACTAGGGACACGGTGTAGTTTATGTATTCACACATGTATTTAAGTTTCCGTTCAATACAATTCTAGCATGAATAATAGACTTTTATCATGAACGGGAAATATGATAATAAGCATTTTATTATTGCCTCTAGGGCATATTTCCAATAGTCCCCCACTTGCACTAGAGTCAATAATCTAGTTTACATAGTTATCAATCTAACACGCATGGAGTCCTCGTGTTGATCATGTTTTGCTCGTGGAAGAGGTTTAATCAACGGGTCTGCCACATTCAGATCTGTATGTTCTTTGCAAATCTCTATGTCTACAACACTCTTCTTGGAGCTACTCCAGCTAACTACTCCACCATTTAATACATATCCGGATTGAGACTTTTAGTCATCCGGATCAGTGTCAAAGCTAGCATCGACGTAACCCTTTACGATGAGCTTATCTTCACCTCCATTAATGAGAAACATTTCCTTAGTCCTCTTTAGGTACTTAAGGATATTTTTGACCGCTGTCCAGTGATCTACTCCTGGATTACTCTGGTACCTACAAGCCAAACATATGGCCAGGCACACATCAGGTCTGGTACACACCATGGCATACAGTATAGAGCCTATGGCTGAGGCATAGGGAACGACTTTCATCCTTTCTCTTTCTTCTGCCGTGGTCGTGCTTTGAGTCTTACTCAACTTCACACCTTGCAACACAGGCAAGAAACCCTTCTTCGACTGGTCGATTTTGAACTTCTTCAAAATCATGTCAAGGTATGTGCTTTGTGAAAGTCCTATCAAGCGTATCGGTCTATCTTTATAGATCTTGATGCCCGATATGTAAGCAGCTTCACCTAGGTCTCTCATAAAAAATTCTTGTTCAAATAACCCTTTATGCTTTCCAGAAATTCTATATCATTTCCAATCAACAATATGTCATCGACATACAGTATTAGAAATGCTACAGAGCTCCCACTCACTTTCTTGTAAATACAAGCTTCTCCATAAGTTTGTATAAAACTAAAAGCTTTGATTACCTCATCAATGCATATATTCCAACTCCGAGATGCTTGCACCAGTCCATACATGGATCACTGGAGCTTGCATACCTATTAGCATTCTTAGGATCGACAAAACCTTCTGGCTGCATCATATACAACTCTTCCTTAAGCAAACTGTTAAGGAACGCTATTTTGATGTCCATCTGCAAGATTCCATAATCGAAATATGCGGCAATTGCTAACATGATTCTAATAGACTTCAGCATCGCTATGGGTGATAAAGTCTCATTGTAGTCAACTCCTTGAATTTGTCGGAAACCCTTTGCGACAAGTCGAGCTTTATAGACAGTGACATTACCATCAACGTTTGTCTTCATCTTAAAGATCCATTTGTTCTCAAACATGGATCCTAACTAGGATCTCATGGCCTCAAGCCATTTGTCGGAATCTGGGCTCATCATTGCTTCTTCATAGTTCGTAGGTTCACCGTTGTCTAACAACATGACTTCTAGGACAGGATTACCATACTCTGGTGCGGAACGTACCCTGGTCGACCTACGAAGTTCAGTAGTAGCTTGATCCGAAGTTTCATGATCATCATCATTAGCTTCCTCTCCGGCTGGTGTAGGCATCACGGGAACTTCTTTCCGTGATGTGTTACTCTCCAATTCGAGAGGAGGTACGATTACCTCCTCCCACTCACTTCTTTCGAGAGAAACTCATTCTCTAGAAAGGACCCATTCTTGGCAACAAAGATCTTGCCTCGGATCTGTGATAGAAGGTATACCCAATGGTCTCTTTAGGGTATCCTATGAAGACACACTTTTCTGCTTTGGGTTGGGATGAAGCCTCTTGACATAAGCCTCGCATCCCCAAACCTTAAGAAACGACGGCTTAGGTTTCCTGCCAAACCATAACTCATACGGTGTCGTCTTAACGGATTTAGAAGGTGCCCTATTTAAAGTGAATGCGGTTGTCTCTAATGCATAACCTCAAAATGATAGTGGAAAATCGATAAGAGACATCATAGAATGCACCATATCCAATAAAGTACGATTACGACGTTCAGACACACCAGTACGCTGTGGTGTTCCAGGTGGCGTGAGTTGTGAAACTATTTCACATTGTCTTACATGCATGCCAAACTCGTAACTCAAATATTCACCTCCACGATTAGATCATAGAAACTTTATTTTCTTGTTACGATGATTCTCCACTTCATTCTGAAATCCCTTGAACTTTTCAAAAGTTTCAGACTTGTGTTTCATTAAGTAAATATACCCATATCTCAAATCATCTGTGAAGGTAAGAAAATAATGATACACCGCGTGCTTCAACACTCATCGGACCGCATACATTGGTATGTATTATTTCCTATAAGTCACTTTCCCGCTCCATTGTTCCAGAAAACGGGGTTTTAGTCATCTTGCCCATGAGGCATGGTTCACATGTTTCAAATGATTCATAATCAAGTGATTCCAAAAGTCCATCAGCATGGAGTTTCTTCATGTGCTTTACACCAATATGACCTAAGCGGTAGTGCCACAAATATGTGGTACTATCATCATTAACTTTGCATCTTTTGGCATCAATATTATGAACATGTGTATCACTACGATCGAGATTCAATAAGAATAAACCATTCACAAGGGTGCATGACCATAAAAGATATTATTCATATAAATATAACAACCATTATTCTCTGACTTAAATGAATAACCGTCTCGCAGTAAACATGATCCAGATATAATGTTCATGCTCAATGCATGCACCAAATAACAATTATTTAGGTTTAAAACTAATCCCAAAGGTAGACGGAGCGTGCCGACGGTGATCACATCAACCTTGGAGACATTTTCAATTTGCATCGTCACCTCGTCCTTAGCTAGTCTCCGTTTATTCCGCAGCTCCTATTTTGAGTTACAAATATTAGCAACCGAACTAGTATCAAATACCCAGGCGCTACTACGAGCACTAGTAAGGTACACATCAATAACATTATTAAATATACCATTCTTGATGTTGCCAGCCTTCTTATCTGCCAAGTACTTGGGGCAGTTCCGCTTCCAGTGACCATTCTCCTTGCAATAGAAGCACTCAGTCTCAGGTTTGGGTCCAGCCTTGGGTTTCTTCACGGGAGCGGCAACTTGCTTGCCATTCTTCTTGAAGTTCCCATTCTTTCCCTTGCCTTTCTTGAAACTAGCGGTCTTATTGACCATCAACACTTGATGCTCCTTCTTGATTTCTACCTCCGCGACCTTAAGCATCGCGAATAGCTCAGGGGTCATTTTCTTGATCCCTTGTATATTACAGTTCATCACAAAGCCCTTGTAGCTTGGTGGCAGTGACTGGAGAACTCTGTCAATCGCTACTTCATCCGAAAGATTAACTCCCAACTGATTCAAGCGGTTGTAGTACCCAGATATTTTGAGTACGTGCTCACTAACGGAGTTGTTCTCCTCCATCTTGCAGCTAAAGAACTTGTTGGAGGCTTCATACCTCTCAACCTGGGCATGAGCCTGAAATACCAATTTCAGCTCCTGGAACATCTCATATGCTCTGTGGTGCTCAAAACGTCTTTGGAGCCCCGGTTCTAAGCCATAAAGCATGGCGCACTGAACTATCGTGTAGTCATAATTCCTTGCCTACTAGACATTCATAGCGACCGCGATTGCGGGAGCAGGTGGTTCACCTAGCGATATATCAAGGACATAAACTTTCTGTGCAGCACTGAGGATAACCCTCAAATTACGGACCCAGTCTGCATAGTTGCTTCCATCATCTTTCAACTTAACTTTCTCTAGGAATGCATTAAAATTCAGGGGAGCTACAGCGTGAGTCATTGATCTACAACATAAATTTGCAAAGACTTTAGACTATGTTCA
Organism: Thinopyrum elongatum; assembly: GCA_011799875.1. NCBI lineage: Eukaryota > Viridiplantae > Streptophyta > Magnoliopsida > Poales > Poaceae > Thinopyrum > Thinopyrum elongatum. The sequence goes on along the minus strand of CM022302.1, from coordinate 458,781,287 downwards.
TGATAATGGGTTTAGTTAATCAAATTACTAGTGAACTCCCACTTAAATCAACATCCCTCAAGTTATCTACGTGTTACATGACCCAAATCAACTACCCATGTTCGATCATCACGTGAGATGGGGTCGTCACCAATGGTGAACATCTCCATGTTGATCATATCTACTATATGACTCATGTTCGACCTTTCGGTCCTCCATGTTTCAAGGCCATGTTTGTACATGCTAGGCTCGTCAAGTTTAACCCAAGTATTCCGCATGTGTAAAACTGGCTTACACCCGTTGTATGCGAACGTAGAGTCTATCACACCCGATCATCACAAGGTGCTTCGAAACGACGAACTTTCCCAACGGTGCATACTTAGGGAGAACACTTTTTATCTTGAAATTAAGTGGAGGGGCCATCTTATAATGCTACTGTCGTCCTAAGCAAAATAAGATGCATAAAAAGATATAAACATCACATGCAATCAATATGTGACATGATATGGCCATTATCATCTTGTGCTTTTGATCTCCATCTCCAAAGCACCGACATGACCTCCATCCTCACCGGCATGACACCATGATCTCCATCATCATGCCATCATGTGGTTGTCTCCGCCAGCTATTGCTTCTACGACTATTTCTAACTCATAGCGATAAACTAAAGCAATTACATGGTGTTTAATGATTGACACGCGGGTCATACAATAAATTAAATACAATCCTATGGCTCCTGCCAGTTGCCGTACTCATCGACATGCAAGTCATGAACCTGTTACAAAACATGATCATCTCATACATCAACATATATCACATCATGTTTTGGCCACACCACATCACAACATGCCCTGCAAAAACAAGTTAGGCGCCCTCTACTTTGTTGTTGCAATTTTTACGTGGCTGCTAGGGCAAACTATAAGAACCATTCTTATCTACGCAAAACCACAACAGTGATATACAAGTTGCCTCTTAACCTTCTACAAGGACCGCCGTTGTCAAATCAGATTGAACTAAGGTGGGAGAAACAGACACCCGCAAAGCCACTTTCATGCAATACAAGTTGCATGTTAGTCAGTGGAACCGGTCTCTTGTGCAAGGACAAGTAAGGTTGGTTCGAGCCACTTCATCCCACAATACCGCCAAATCCAAATAAGACAAAGGAAGTAAGCAATTTGCACATCAACGCCCACAACTTCTTTGTGTTCTATTCGTGCATACACATCTACGCATAGATCTAGCTCATGATGCCACTGATGGGGAACGTTGCATGAAAATCAAAAACTTTCCTACGAACATCCAAGATATATCTATGGAGATGCATAGCAACAAGAGGGAAGTGTGTCTATGTACCCTTGAAGACCGAAAGAGTTAGCGTATATAACGCGGTTGATGTAGTCGTACTCATCGCGATACAATCACGATCCAATCCGATCTAGTCCCGAACGGACGGCACCTCCGAGTTTAGCACACATACGGCTCAGTGGCGTCCTCTGCTTCTTGATCCAGCAAGCGAGGGAGAGGAGGTAGGTGATATCTGAACCAACACGACGGCGTGGTGGTGGTAGCAGCAACGGAACTGCAGCAGGGCTTCGCCAAGCGTTTGCGCAAGGTGGAGGAGGTGTAACGGGAGGGAGACGGGCAAGGGTGCAAGGTTGCAGCTCCCCATGCACCTCCCCACTATACATAGGGTGGAGCGGACTGGTGGCTTGCCCTCCAAGCCCCTAGGGTCATTGGCCAAGGGGGAGGAAGGAAATCCCTCCTTTCCTTCCCCCATCGATCGCTATCCCCTTTTTTAGGGATCTTGATCTTATCCCTTCGCGATATGATCCTATTCCTTTCAGGGGATCCTGGTGCGCCTACACCAGGGGTGTGGGGTCTTTTCCCACTACCCACGTTCATGTGGGTCCCCCCATGCAGGTGGGCCCCACTCCAGAACCTTCCCATTGTAATACCGAAAAAAACCGAACTTTTTCTGAAACCCAAAATATGACTTCCCATATATAAATCTTTACCTCTGGGCCATTTCAAAGCTCCTCGTGATGTCCTGGATCCCATCTGGGACTCCAAAAAAGCTTCGTAATTCACCATATTAATATCTCATTGCTATCCTAGCGCTACCGAACGTTAAGCGTGCAACCCTACGTGTTCGGGAACATGCAGACATGACCGAGACTCCTCTCTGATCAATAATCAATAGCGGGACCTGGATGCCCATATTGATTCCCACATATTCAACGAAGATCTTAAACGGTTGAACCATGATGTCAAGGATTCAGTTAATCCCGTATGCACTTCCCTTTGTCCAGCGATATGTTACTTGCCCGAGATTCAATCGTCGGTATCTCCATACCTAGTTCAATCTCGTTACCGGCAAGTCTCTTTACTCATTTTGTAATACAAGATCCCATGACTAAACTCATTAGCCACATGAAGCTTCTTGTGGTGTTGTATTACCGAGAGGGCCCGGAGATATCTCTCCATCACACGGAGTGACAAATCCCAGTCTCGATCCATGCAACTCACAGACACCTTCGGAGATACCTGTAGAGCACCTTTATGATCACCCAGTTACGAAGTGACGTTTGATAGCACACAAGGTATTCCTCCAGTGTTCGGGAGTGACATGATCTCATGGTCTAAGAAATAGATACTTGACATGAAGAAAGCTGTAGCAAATAACTAAGTGATACGATTTGATGCTAAGCTTATGGTTGGGTCTGTCCATCACATCATTCCCGTTATCAAATGACAACTCATGTCTATGGTCAGGAAACCATAACCATCTTTGATCAACGAGCTAGTCTAGTAGAGGCTTACTAGGGACACGGTGTAGTTTATGTATTCACACATGTATTTAAGTTTCCGGTCAATACAATTCTAGCATGAATAATAAACATTTATCATGAATGGGAAATATGATAATAACCATTTTATTATTGCCTCTAGGGCATATTTCAAACAGATCGGTGGGGAAGGAAAGGAGGGATTTCCTCCTCCCACCTTGGCCAACGACCGTAGGGGCTTGGAGGGCAAGCCACCAGCCCCCTCCACCCCTATATATAGTGGGGAGGTGCATGGGGAGTTACACCCTTCCACCCTTGTTTGTCTCTCTTTCGTTACACCTCCACCTCGCGCAGATGCTTGGCGAAGCCCTGCTGCAGTTCCGCTGCTGCCACCACCACCACGCCATCGTGTTGGTTCAGATCTCATCTACCTCCTCTCACTCGCTTGCTGGATCAAGAAGGAGAGGACGCCACCAAACCTACGTGTTCTAAACTCAGAGGTGTCGCACGTGTGGTACTTGGATCGGATTGGATCGCGACGCGAGTACGACTACGCCAACCACGGTCATTAAATCGTTAACGCTTTCGGTCTACAAGGGTAAATAAACACACTTCCCTCTCTCGTTGCTAGCATCTCCATAGATAGATCTTTGGGTGTTTCATAAGAATTTTTTTTGTTTTCCATAAAACGTTCCCCATCTCCATAAAACGTTCCCCATTGAACGTTTTCCATAAAACGTGCGATGGGAGGGGAGGAGCAGTGGCCTTCCTTGGACCCGAGCGACGGCGACCTACCATGCACTACTCTTCCTCGTTGTCCACGGCGCCCGCGGGCGCGCCAGCTTCATGGTCGTCGTGACGAGGCGCTGGCTCGGCGGAGCCAGCGATGTCGTACTCGTCGTCGGTCTCGCCGAACACTGGGTCCGCCGCCTCGTCGCACTCCTTGTAAGCGGCCTCCACCTCTGCCGCCAGCGGACGAGGCGGATCTCGTGGGCGGAGCGGTAGGACTCGAGCAGTGCCTCCTGCTTCGCCTGGCTCGTGTCCGGCGCGATCGCCCTATCGGCGGCGAGCTGCTCCTCCACCTGCAGGTGCTCCTGAAGGAGTTTGTTGTTGTAGGCGGCGTCGCCGTGCGCCTCCTGAAACTGCTCCTCCGGCACCATGTCCATGTAATTGGCACGGGCCTCACCGATGGTCATGGTGCAATGCACCGGCGAGGGTGGCGTGTCGAGGAGGGTGGCGTCGGCTCGTCATCAGCCGAGTCCTCCATTGGGACGTCGCCGTCATCCGGCTGCCAGTCGGCAGCAATGGTGGCCATCTCCTTCTTCTGCTCCAGTGTCAGCCCGTCCCTGAGAGGTTTGGCGCGGGAAGAATCCATGGTGGGAGTAGTGCGGGGAGGGATCAGAGGCGGATGACTGCGGCTATGGCCGGGCCAGCAGTTTATATAGCAATGGTGGGCGGCAGAGGGATGGACGGGTGGCGCCGGAGTAGCCGCCTCGGCAACCGCGTGCCATTAATGTGGGCGGCAGACGGCCAGCCGGCCGACCATCGTCTCATTTGAACGCGGAGCAGTCGGGTGCACCGGGAAGCTGCACAGGCGGCGCTCTCTCGGCCGGTGCGCCGCTTCAATGCCGGTGCTAGTGAGCATCGCGTCCACTCTGGCCGGACATGAATGCGAGCATTGACGCTCTGGAGCGGCGCTGGCCGTTTCAGGCAGGAAGCCGCGCGGGTGAGGGAGGGGGTTTAGGTGGGCCAGGGCAATCAGAAGCGGGCGTGGCAGCGGTCTGGACGCCCGCAAAGCCCCTCACGTTTGTCTTCGGAGGATGAACCGATATAGAACCGCGTTGGATGGCACAACACATCCGGACAGCACGATCTAGACGTATTCAGGCGGTTTAAGGGTAGCCGATGGAGATCTGCTGCATGGTACCCATTGTACATCTAATTTTGAAACTCCGCGAGGAGAACAAAAACACCAAAACAATGTTGAGGTACGGTAAACAGACGCCCGTGCAGGAGCAGGAGCGCTGCTGCTGCTGATGCTGCGAAGACACATGGGAAAGAAACGTCGTTTCTGCAGCAGCGAGAGCACAACAAGAAAAAAAATCGTTCGTTGAAATCGACGGCGCGCGCAATGAACATGGGACTATGGGAGCAGGCGGAAAGCAAATCGTCAATGTCGTCCGTCAGCCACTCTCGCGTACGACGCGGTCATTCACGAGGGCACGCCGGAAGTTGCAACCGCGGGTGCCGGTATCGATGCCCGGAGCACGACGTGTCCCACTAATAAGCGCTCGGCCTCTCTACGCCGGCTCTGTCAAACCGTGCGCGCGATCCAGTTCCCGACATCCCATTTCTGGTGCTCGGTCAATGCCCGGCTTTTGTACTCGTCGTCGTGTCAGCCACCGCAACATGCAGCGCGTTGTGGCTGTGGGTGTGGGGCTGTGGCCGAGCATCAGTGCATGCAACACCCGCGCGTATCTTTGCTGCCAGTGTATGTTGTGGGAATTACGTGTTGTATTCCTCAGGTGCAAATGCACGTATATATGATGTACAGAAGTGGGCAATGACCTCAACTATACAAGGCAACTAGAAGATGGCTCCAATACACAAATATGCACAACACATATACTCAACACCCCCCCGCAGTCGAAGCGGCACCGTGGCTGACACAAAGACTGGACCGGAACTCCTCAAATGACGCCGTAGGCAAGCCCTTGGTCATGATATCTGCAAATTGTTGGGAAGTAGGGACGTGTAAAACACGAATATGGCCAAGGGCCACCTGTTCCCGAACAAAATGAATATCCAACTCAATATGCTTGGTCCGTCGATGATGCACCGGGTTAGCGGAGAGGTAGACCGCCAAGACGTTGTCGCAGTAGACCACCATGGCACGGTCAATAGGGCAAGAGAGCTCGTGAAGCAGCTGGCGAAGCCACGAACACTCGGCGACGGCGTTGGCCACCGCACGATACTCAGCCTCAGCACTGGAACAAGAGACCGTAGGCTGCCGCTTGGACGACCACGAGATAAGTGAGGGTCCAAGGTAGACACAATAGCCCGAGGTGGAGCGACGAGTATCAGGGCAGCCCGCCCAGTCTGCATCGGAGTAGGCGGTGTCGGCGGAGGCGTGAAGCGTGACGCCAAGATCCATAGTGCCACAGACATAGCGGAGAATCCGCTTGACGGCAGCCCAGTGAACGTCTCGAGGAGCATGCATATGAAGACACACCTACTGCACGGCATACTGGATCTCCGGTCTAGTCAGAGTGAGGTACTGGAGAGCACCAACGATAGACCGATAGAAAGCAGCATCCGAAGCAGGAGAACCATCCGTGGCAGAAAGCTTGGCCTTCGTATCAACAGGCGTAGCAGCGGGCTTGCAGTTAAGCATGCCGGCGCGCTCCAGGAGCTCATGAGCGTACTTCCGCTGATGAAGAAAGAAGCCATCCGGACGGCGCACCACCTCGACACCGAGGAAGTAATGCAAAGGACCCAAGTCCTTGATGGCGAACTCAACGCGAAGACGAGCCGTGAGCTGACTGAGGAGACGAGCCATACATGTCGTCAGGATGATGTCGTCGACATAGAGCAGCAAGTAGGCCGAGTCAGAGCCTCGATGATAGACGAAGAGCGAGGCGTCCGAGTGGGTAGAGCGGAACCCAAGCTGGTGGAGAAACGCCGCGATGCGCTGGTACCAAGCGCGCGGAGCCTGCTTGAGTCCGTACAAGGACCATGAAAGCAGGCACACGTGGTCGGGAAGTGCCGGGTGAACAAACCCGGTGGGCTGCTGGCAGAAGACCTGCTCCTCGAGGTGACCATGGAGGAAGGCGTTGGAGACGTCCATCTGGTGCACCGGCCAAGCACGGGAGACCACAAGGTGGAGAACCGTGCGTATCGTGCCGGGCTTGACGACCGGAGCGAAGGTGTCGGTGAAGTCGATGCCAGCACGCTGTCGGAAGCCACGAACGACCGAGCGCGCTTTATAGCGATCAAGGGTACCATCGGGACGGAGCTTGTGTTTGAAGACCCACTTCCCGGTAATCACGTTGGCGTGCCGGGGACGGGGAACGAGCTGCCACGCTCGGTTGCGCAACAGGGCGTCAAACTCCTCTTGCATTGCAGCCATCCAGAGCGGGTCACGAAGAGCGGCTCGAATAGAGGACGGCAACGGCGATGGCTCAGAGGTGGACGACTCATGGACGTAGTCATCCGAGGCGTAGCGCGAGCTCGGGCGAAAAATGCCCGTACGGGCGCGGGTGACCGGACCGGCCACAGGCGCCGGGGGGACCGCGGGCGTCGGGGGAGCCGCGGGCGTCGGGTGGGCCGCGGGGGCCGCGAGCGCCGGGAGGGCCGCGGGCGCCGAGAGGGCCGCGGGCGCCGAGGGGGCCGCGGGAGCCGGCGAGGCCGCGGGCGCCGAGGGGGCGGCGGGCGCCATTGCCGTGGGAGGAAGGAGCACCGGGGGCGCCAGTGCCGCGGCTGTAGGGGGCGCCGCATGCGGAGGCCACGCCTCAAAGTCAGGGGGTGGGCCAAGAGAGGCGCGCGAGCGCCCTGGGAGAGGCGTCGAGTAGCCCGCGTCACCGGTGGCGGGAGGAACAGCTGGGGGTACCTGCTGAAACGGAAACACATGCTCATCAAAGTAAACGTGCCGGGAAGTGAACACACGGTGGGAGATGGGATCGTAGCACCGATATCCCTTGGAGTTAGAGGGGTAGCCGATGAAGATGCAAGCGACAGAACGCGGTGCGAGTTTGTGAGGAGCGGAGTCGGCAGTGCTAGGATAGCAAAGACACCCGAAAATACGCAAGCTATCATAAGATGGGGGCGTACCGAAGAGAAGATGGTGAGGTGCATAGTTCCACCGTGGGCGGCAGGGTCGAAGGTTAAGGACAAGTGAAGCAGTAGCGAGTGCATCCGGCCAGAAACGAGGCGGCACGTTAGCATGGAACAGGAGCGTGCGAACGCATTCGTTCAAAGTGCGAAGGACGCGTTCGGCTCGACCGTTCTGCTGTGAAGTATACGGGCATGTGAGACGAAAAACTGTGCCGTGGTGCGACAGAAAAGTGCGGAAAGCAAGGTTGTCGAACTCTTTTCCATTGTCAGTTTGAAGAGCAAGAATGGGACGCCCAAACTGCGTGCTGACATAGGAGTAAAAAGCCGTCAAAGTGGAGAGTGCATCCGACTTTCGTCGTAAAGGAAAAGTCCACACATAGTGAGAATAATCATCAAGGAGAAACAGATAATATAAATAGCCCGAATTACTAGGAACCGGAGAGGTCCACACATCGCTATGAATCAACTGAAAAGGAAAAGAAGCTATGGTGGTGGAGTTATTAAACGGGAGGCGAACATGTTTGCCGACACGATAGGCATGACAGGTGTGATCCTCTACCTTATTACAACTGAAACTGAAACTCCTAAGAATATGACGATGTGTGACGGGGTTGGGATGACCCAAACGAGCGTGCCAGAGATCGACGCCAGCGGAGAGAGCAACCGGTGCGGTGGTGGAGGTGGACGGACTATGCATCGGATAGAGCTCGTCGAGGCTGTCACATCGGTGAAGTACCATCCTGGTTCGAGCGTCCTTGACACAAAAACCAAGCTCGTCAAATTCAACAGTAACAGGATTTTCACGAGTTAAACAACGAACGGAAACAAGGTTCTTAATAAGATGAGGTGACACAAGTATGTTAGACAAAGTAATAGGCATGGAATTGGAAGGAAAAGAAGTGTGCCCGACATGTGTGATAGGGAGTGTGGAACCGTCGCCGACAATGATGCGGCGGTCGGTGGTGACGGGAGTGAAGGAGGCAAGATTACCAGGATGAGCAAACATGTGAGCCGTAGCCCCGGTGTCCATGTACCAATCATCGCCTCCAGTGTAGTTGTTTGGCGTAGGCGCGGTGTGCAGCAAGGCGAGGAGCGCCGGATCCCAAGGCGCTGGCGGCAGTGCCGGCGAGGGCGGCGGCGGGGCCGCAGGGAGACCGTAGGCGCCGCTCAGCGGCGGCGGTGGGTATCCTCCGTACGACTGCGGAGCCGCGTAGTACGCCTGGTGCGCCGGCGGGCGCGGCACGGGAAGGGTCGGTGCAGGAGCCCGTGGAACCGGCATGGCGTAGGCATGAACAACACCGGTCCACGGGTTGTAGCCGGAGGCCCACGGAGGAGGCACCTGGAACTGCTGCTGCTGCTGCTGATGGGGCAGGCCGGTGCCCTGCGGCTGCCGCTGCTGACCGCCGCGGCGGCCCCCACGGCGCCGTTCGGCGGGAGGGGCGGGCGGGCCATAGGGCAGCGGGAGCAGCCCCGGCTGCTGGGGCGCCGGGTGGCGCGGCAGCGGGGGCGCGGCCGGGGCAGCGGGAGGCGCCGAGGACCCGCCGCGGGTGGTGCCGGCGGCAAGAGCGGTGTGGATGGCCCGCGCCTTCACCTGCTTCATCCGCCGCTTCTCCAAGTGGAGGTACGCAACGAACTTGGCGAAGGACGGGTTGGGGATGAGGCTGAGGTTCGCCGCGGCGTTGCCGAAGTCCTTGTTGAGCCCGGCGGTGAGCGTGCTGAGGAGGAGGTCATCATCGATCTTTGCGCCAATATCGCGGAGCTCGTCAGCGAGAGTCTTCAGGCGGCGACAATAGTCGTCGACGGAGGTGTTGTCCTGGTGACACCCAAAAAACTCTTGCTACAAAAAAACACGACGCTGGAGCTGGTTGTCGGTGAAGAGCCCGTTCAACTTGGTCCACACGGCGCAGGCATCATCACCGTCCTGCACGACCGTCTAGAAGAGGTCCGGCGAGATGGTGAGGAAGAACCAGCGGATGATCGTGGTGTCGATGGTGGACCGGTCATGGAACTCGGGGACGAGGCTGGAGTCGACGGTGCCGTCCACGTGGTCGATGAGATGATACTCCCGGAACACAAGGGAGAAGTACGTCTTCCACGTGTAGTAGGAGGAGTCCGCCTGGGAGAGACGAACTGGCACCCGCTCGAAGATGTTCAGGTTGCGGATGTCGTTCACGTCGGGAGGGTTGGCGTCGGCGAACGGGTTGGAGTTGGTGGACGCAGAGGACGTGATGGACGACATGGCGAGGGTGAGGCGGCGTCGGCGACTCAGGTGTGGCGGCAGCAGCGGCGTTGGGCGATCTGGCGAGCGGGCGGGCGAGCGAAGCAGCTGCTGGCGGCTTGGCTGGGGGCGACGCGGCTGGCGGGGCAGGCGAGCGAGCGACGCGGTAGGCGGGGCGGCTCGGCTGGCGGGGCGCGCGAGCGAGCGAGGCGGGTTAGCGGGCGGGAGGTGGCGGGCGGCTGGGGTCGGGCGGGGCTTGGATCGCGGCTGGGTAGCGCGCGGCAGGGAGAGGCAAGTGCGGCGGCCGGCGCGGAGGGCGCGCAAACGGCGGCGGCTGGGTAGCGGCGGCGGCGGCAGCGGCGGCGGAAGGCTAGGGTTAGAACCCGAAAACTGATACCATGTATGTTGTGGGAATTACGTGTTGTATTCCTCAGATGCAAACACACGTATATATGATGTACAGAATTGAACCACGACCTCAACTATACAAGACAACTAGAAGATGGGCCCAATACACAAATATGCACAACACATATACTCAATAGCCAGCAGGAAGCATCCTTCATACGTTGGCGTTGGCAGGGTACGTTCACGGCTCACGGTTCACCCCGCTGTCACTCGCTCGCCGCCACCTCGCGTATCCTTTTGCCGGCTGAAAGGGCGGCTGGCTCTACTCGCCTTCTCAACGGGACCAAGTGCCCACGGGTGCCTGCAGGCTGCACCGCCGTACCGCGAGGACGGTAGAAGATAGCAAGGAAACTGCATGCAGCTGGACTCCCTCGACCCAATCGTCGGTCGGCAGTCTCATTTCAGATCAACAACCACCCTGCCCTCAGCGCACGTATAGGCAGGCGTATAGGCATATAGTATATCTCACTGTCCTTGTGCCGGAACCGTTTCTCCTTTTGTTTAATGGATTATCAAGAAACAAAGCCGGGCCTGCTTTGCTCTAATAAAAGAAACAGAGCGAGAGGAGGCCTACTACGAGCTCAGTTCGTTCTGGCTTGAACGCGTAGTTTGTCTTGTCCTCCGACGATAACACGGATGCATGCATGTCAAGATGGCAACAACCGCAACGTCGCCGGAATACCAAGAAATTGACGGAGCAACCAACGCCATCAGACCCTGCTCAATTTGCCAATCATCATTCGGTTTAGCGGTGAAAACAATGATTGGATTCGTGAAACCTAATGGCAAAGCTGACGAAGCAGATAACTGAGGTACATACAACAAATGACTGCCTGCCTAGAGAAACCACAAAAGAATCAGATCACACCATTCTCTCGTGTCTCGTCTGCTCTGCTCTGGGCTGTTGAAAACTCAGAGCCACTCCTGTAAAGAAATATAACAGCGTTTAGATTAGTATTTTAGTGATCTAAACGCTTTTATATTTCTTTACGGGAGTAGCAAATACTGCTGCCATGGTACGTACTCTCTCCGTTTCTAAATATGTCTTTTTAGAGATTTCAAATGGACTACCACATACGAATGTATATAGACATATTTTAGAGTGTATATTTACTCATTTTGCTTCGTATGTAGTCACTTGTTGAAATTTTTAGAAAGACAAATATTTAGGAACGGAGGGAATAGATCTTATCCGACACACGAAATCTGCGGAAGCAGAGGCTTTGGCGTGATTTCCTTGCTAATGTTCCCGTTTGGATAGAGTAGGTGTTCTACGTGACGTCTGACTGTCTGCCAGATATTTTTCCTAATCTTCTAGGATGGCGCCTTAGATATCCTAGCCAATTGATAAACAAAATTCTCAAATCCATCCGCCAATCCTAGCCACTTGATAAACAAAATCCCAAATCTATCAGCCAAAGGCCTAATTTTCTAAAACTAAAGAGACACAATCCGACAAGAATCCCATCACGGCTGAGTGAAAAAGAGGGCAATCCCATCACAACCGAACGAAAATAATCCCAAGCCACCACAGAAAACACAGTGCCGCAGGGGATAATGCGGCGAGATGATCGGCGGAAACAAGCCTAATCGCACAGGATGCACGCAACAACTCGACAGCGAAGCGTGGCCCTTTTTCCGATTTCCACGACGCTAAAGCACGGAGCGGACAGCGATCCACACTGATTAGCCCCCGCGTTTGCTTGTCGTCTCTCGGATTCTTTTCTCTCTTAATATAGAAGTGGGCACCTGCCCACCCTAGATGATAACAATATCCCCAATAGGCTAAGCGGAGCCTAGTTAGTTAGCGTGGAATCCCGAGCGCGCTGAGACGTAAAGCGGGGCGACTTCGGAGGAGCTCCTCCACCCAGCAGCAGCATCAAGTGTCACCAGGGCTCGCATCGAAGTGCCCATGCTACTAGAGACATGGACAGCTCGGTGCAAAATATCGACTTTCTTTGCCCCATTAGTACTCCCGTGTGTTTTGATGTTTCATCTGAAATGGTTGAGCATCCTTCAAGGAACTTTTAGTTATGCCCAATGTCGTTTTGACTTGGCACTAGGATTCGGGCAAAAGCGCAACCAGTAGTGTAAAGTTACATAGGGGGTGGTTATGGTGTCAACAAAGTATATTACGTAACGATGAAGCAGCGCCAGGTTGAATGTTTTGCAAATGTATGTATGATTGGTTCTTGAATATGTCAACGAGCAGTCCAAAGGAAATGTAAACCGTGTCACGATACATTTATGACTAGTGTTGTTTTTGTTAACAGGCATTTTGCACAGGAGCACTATGAAGCTGGGACAATTCAGAGTCCAATACAATTTCGTCCAGATGCAAGGCTACATCAATTACAGTTTGTCACCTAGATGCATCCATCTCAGCAAATTCTCAGTTCGACAGAGTATACGGACCAGACCAGGTACAAATTCCCAACTGGAAACCAAATGCACGGAAAACAGAGACCCAACAGTGTAACTGTTAACGAATACAAGGAAGGATGTGACTGACTACTCTATTGAACATCGAGTAAAATCTGAAATGTCCAGAGGAGAAGGAAAAAAAGAAGAAGGCAGAGATTACCAATCAGGCAGAATCAGTGCTTTTATGCGCATTTGCGAAACCAATATCACAAATCTTTCTTGTTGACAAGTATGTTCGACGGGTGGGTGGTGGCACAGAAATCAGCACCCCATGACAGCACAGTTATAAACAAAGTTGCCAGAAGGTTTGCTTCCGATCATGTTCCATTGCAAGGGGCCCTCCCTTGGGATCCACGAATGGAGTTCAATCATCCCGCCGCCCAGCACTCTTGGTCCACCAATCACCAGGAGCCGCTCTCCACATCCTCGGAATGCAATGCCCCAGCCATTCACAGCTTCTGGGCGCTCTGGTAACTCCCCAAGAGTTGTCCATGTGTTATCACTTTTATTATACTTCCTTACTAGTTTTCCTGCATATTGAGCCGCATATAGCTCATTGTCAACTACAGCAACAAGGGGAGGAGCACCACTGGCACCATTGAGCCCCTCTGACATGTTCTCTATCAACCTCCAGGTACCCTTCTCTAAATCATACTCTTCTCCGCATGTCAGCACCTCCGTGTTACTGGCCATTCCACCAATAACATAGAACTTGCCATCCATGAAGACTCCAGAACACATTCTCCTACGCTTGTTCATGCTCGGAAGTGTAATCCAACTTTTAGTTTCAGAGTTGTACAGCTCAGCAGAACTAAGCACACTCCCAAAAGAATCCATGCCACCAGCTATAATTGCCTTCTCTCCAAAACTAGCCGAACCAAACAAACATCTAGGGGCATTCATTTCAATGCCTCTTGACCATGAGTTGGTCAGAATGCTATAGCTAAGAACAATATGTGATAGAATCTCCTTGCCAAACACCAGAAGTTCAGTGCCGACAGCTAGTGACTCCTTGTCTGAGCACATGAAACACTCATTAGGTGGCATCCTTGGGAGCGTCATCCACCGTTCACGGTATGGGTCATATGCCTCCCACTCCTGCACATTGCAGGAGAAATACACCCAGTGTTCTGCAATCCCTAACCTCCGCCGTTCTCTGTACAGACCACCATCACGGACAAGGGAACGGAAGTTCCGGCTCAGTGATGCAATGGAGCCATAATCAGACCGAGAGCAACGGGCTAGGCAATTGATTGAATTATCTCTGCCAATAGAACTTATCAGTGTGCTTGAATCAGAATAGCCCTGATTACCACCTTGACAGTCTGCCGGCACAGCATCATGGCTATCCTCAGACTTAGGCCGCTTTGCCAGCACTGCCGCCACAGCAATTCCATCATGCTCAATAGCCAGGACCCCAGATGGGCGCTTAGTCCTTGTGATCTCAAGGAGGTGGTAAGTCATATAAGCTAATCTGGATTCCTGTTCGCAGGAGCTGGGCAGTGACCTCGAGATCAGGCAAGATTGACCCTCCAACATTCCGTCAGAATCTACAACAATATTTCAACAGGGAGGGAACCTATCCACAAGACTCCAACCCCTCTGTACGCATCCTCAATCTGCAACAGATCAAAGTTATGTCAGCAGGAATTCTACTCCGATAAGAGTACTATTCTAGAAATGAAAATTCAGGTATAACTGAATGTGGCATCCATGTATATCAGGAAATTTGCATTTGTGTACATAAAAAACAAACTTGCAAGAGAACTCCACAAACATCACTTAGCTCAATCAATTAAAAAAGGTCGCATATGAATATATGTTTCCAAACCAGCAAAAAAACCTTACCAGACTACAAAGGGAGATGAACATTAGAAGTTTGGCAAAATGGTCCATAGTGAATACAGAATAACAAAACAGCAGGGAATAAACAGAAGATTACTGACTACTCACACAAATAACGTGACCATAATATCAAACTAAATCCAAATTTAACACCCAATGAGTAAAAGACAATCTCAATTATATGATATCAAGCTAAACATGTGAGTACATATTGACCTAAATTATTAATAACTAAAGGCTACAACCTGCAAGGATGTATCAGTAACATGTCATCGTACCCTGCCATCGGAGAATGGATTCGACCCAAAATCTAACTCAGTCCACCATACCAAAAGATTTTTTATTTTGTCGAGAAAAGGCCCATAACCCGCAAATATCTAAAATGGACCCTTCAACATACATAGGCGAATAAGCGGAACGATTCCAGTCTTACACAAAACAAATATAACCCGGAACTAGTAATTCATCAGTCCTCAGAAAATTGGCAAAACCCAACACAACAGGCCCCATCTATTCACCCTGAAACCATTCCACGATACCAACAGAGAGAAAGACAAAACAAATCTAGAAAATCATGCTGGAAAATAAATTACATCTGGGCTAACACCCGTCATATCTATTTGTGTGTTTCTTGCAGCTGAACCATAAGAAATGGTATCCCAAATTGGTCATAAGTACATAAACAGATATACACAGCTTCTGGATCATTGTTGAATTCATTTAATAGCGCCTACCAATTTGGTACAGCAGCGAGAGAGCGAGCACATGCAAAATTATCGGTTTGATAGGGATATCCATGGCTTACTCCTACAGGGGTATTAAGCAGTTAATAAGATCTAGTAGTTGAGTAGCAAAAAGCACGCTGGATTAAAAACTAACGCCAACTGTAAATAGCACTACCGCAAATCTGATCGGTTTTGTCGCCACCGATGTCGTCGATCCACTGAAACTCGCTTTGGGCAGCACTAACCAATGACCGCCAATCCTACAGACTATTCGTCACCGGCCATTACAAGGATAGAAAGAGAATCGTGAAAAAATCGACGGAGAGAAAATATAACCGTATTTGTGGCAACAGTAAACAATAAGGGCAGAGTACGCCGGCGGCGCGTGGGGCAGGCAGGAATCGCACCTCAGGCCGTGGCCATCGCCGACGCGCGTGTTTCCCGCGGCTCGCCCCCGCCGCCGTCGAAGGTCGCCGACACGGCCGCGCTAGGCGGCAGCGAGCGGGCGGAACCGGGCGACGGAGACGAACGCCGGCGAGGGCACTGCGGCACCCGGAGCGCTGCCCGAACCGGCCCCTCGGACGGCGACGAGATCAGGGCGGAGGGGTCGGGCCGGGAGATTGGATGGGGCGGGATTGGCGGCCGCTGCAGGACCCCCCGGGCAGGCAGGTGGGATGCGGCTCGAGGAGAGAGAGGAGAGGGAGGGGAGGAAAAAACAGCGATGCGGAGGAGTAGTTATGGGCGAGAGGCGGGGGCGGGGGCGAGGCGAGAGGAGATGCGGGGGGCGCGGTTATACGGATCGAACCGAACGGGACGGAACGGGGAGGGTGGTGGTGCGGTGCGGTGCGGGAGGAGGGGGAGGGGGCTACGACTTTTATATTTACGGAGAGGGAGGGAGGGAGGGCCGGGCCGGGCCGGGCCGGCGGGACTTTTCCCTCGGTCGGTCGCCGTCGGCATCGCCCGGCGCGGATGATTGATTGGGCGGGGCGATGCGAGACGTGCGTGCGTCTCACGTGGAAAAGGGGGGAAACGGAGCCGGATCGGTGGAGCTTTGCAGTTTTTCTATTCTCTCTGTAGTAGTACTATCGTGGGCGGCGACGGGCTGGGGGTCTCCGTCACGCCAGGACGCGGTAACCGGAGCGAGCGAGGAGCCCCGCACGCCCGTCCGTGCTGTCCCGCTTGTCGTTCGTACGTACGCTTCTGCCTTCCTCGGCACATTTCCAATTGACTTGACCCGCCGGCTGTTACCACCGGTAATTATTACTACTACCACCGCCAGCTGAAACCGAAACATTTTTCATTACCAATGGAGTGCAATGCTGGGAATGGTTATCTTTGTTTGTCTCGTCGCTGCACGCCGCTGCAACGGCAGGGGGAGGAAGGACAGCACGCATGACCAGGATGATACTCAAGGACGCACGCACGGCCTCTGACGGTTGTTGGACCCTGACTGTAGCTGGATCCAGGCCGCCCTTCTTTTCTCCCTCTCTAACACTCATCACTTTTTAAAAAAATTGCTCGTCCTTCTCTTTGGGACTGACGAGGCTCCTGATTGCACAGCGCGGCTTATTTTAGCGGCGAACGACGTCGCGATCCGGAGTTCATTTTCTGCGCGTAACTCTGAGCTGTACCATTTGGAACGGCCTGTACTTTCTCTCCTTGCTCTCCACTTCGCGGTTTTTTTTTTCCTTCTTCCTTTCTTTTAAATTGGTCTGGACGGCAACGGTTTCGGTCAATTGCTCGTTGCTCCACCGATCGGTTCAACGTGCCGGCGGCGTATCTACGCGCGTAGACGCACGCCCAAGACCGTTGTTTTCTAATCCTATCATCGTTGGTAGAAAATACGTGTACAGTCGGTATTTTGTTGGATGCAAGGAAACTTTTGGATGCAATCTGATCATCTCGTTTGGAGACGAGGTAAACTTTAGGTATTACCGACCTTCACGTGAAACGAGCGAACTGGCACACGCGTGCTACGTGAGGATTGAGGTAGGAGACGGTGGATCGTCTTGTTACAGCCCTGCCAATTTAATCATCCCATTATTAGGAGATAAGTTAAACTTTAGGTATTGCCGCCTGTACAAAGTACGGGTACAGTCGGTTTTTGGTTGCCGGCCGTCAAGTGAAATGAGCGAGAGCTGGCACACAGACGTACGTGGAACACCGCCAATTCCTTCTGGCCAAATTGCTCGTGGTCGCTTGCTAGTGGCGTTGAAAACTGTAACAACTGCTAATGGCGTTGATCACTACAAACGGCCGCACGTGAGAGTACTATATACTCCATAGAAAACGCGGCTACAAGTAACGTAAATGCTTTGGTAAGCGAGAGATGACAGAGGTTCGGCGCCTATGTGTCCAGTTTACATACGCTCTTGCCTGACTGATTGACGTGTCGGACGCTACGTGCGAGAGTAGCTGAAGCAGTTTGAAGAAACAACCATGCCACGGTCCTCGTCTTGTAAGTTGTAACAGTACGGGACTGGATCAAACCCATGCACGTCAAACCCTCCCGTGGTGCACCGGGCTGGCACGTGTCGCCGTGTCAGGAGCTGCACGCCTTGCAAGTTGCAGCGGCCAATGTTTTCGTGAAGGAACCTAAGCAGGTGTACGTCTACCTGGTCTTTTCCGCTACGGTTCAGTCCCTGGTCCAAACACGTCTCTTAGCCGTAGATCGCCTTCTCCTCTCGCCACTGGTTATCCAATCTTCTGTCCATTGACAGGAACGCTTCTTCCTTACTGTGAGTGAAAGCTACCATCGATCCGAAAGTCCTTTCCAGGGAGAAGACAAGGATAGTTGGAACAGAATTACACATAGTTGGAAGTTGGAACAGAATTCCGCCGTTTGCACTCGCAGCCGATAGTTAATCACTTAATCTATTAATTTCACCTGTTCCTAGGATTGGAAGACTCACATATGGATGTAGTAACATCTTAAAGCAACTCTAGCAGACCTCTTAAATCGCCGACCATTATCGCGCATTTACAGTTCGCGGAAAACGCGTTTTGCGGGTTCTCGCTGGCTGCGGCCGAACAGAACCCGCATAGCAGAACCATAAAACAGAATATTCACAGCCCGCAAAACGTGTGGTTTTCAGAATTTAACACATATCTCAAATAACATAAAATGCGACTATTATGAATCCAAATTACAATGATTATTGAAGTCACCAAATAAAACTAATAATTCATTACAACAATTGTTCCGAATACAACAATGATACCGACCACATATGAATTAAATGAAATGAATGTAAAATTGGCCGTGCCTTTGCCAAATGGTGCTCAAAGCCTTTGGTCATGCCTCCACCAATAGTGCTCAATGAGATCCTCTTGGAGCCGATGGTGGGTGTCTGCATCTTCAATCTGCCGGTATGTCTGAAGAAATGCTTGTATACAGTCAGGGTCTCTAGCTGGCTTCACACGGCTACCGACATTGTCGTAGAAGAACTCCAAGTTCAAGTCCCTCTCATCTTCGAGAATCATGTTGTGAAGAATGACACAACATGTCATGATGTTGCTAAGGGTTTTCTTGTCCCAAAAACGAGCAGGACCACGAACAATGGCAAATCTAGTTTGCAAAACCCGGAAGGCTCTTTCTATATCTTTTCGGGCAGCCTCTTGCACCCTTGCAAATTCAATATGCTTTTTGGTTTTTGGGCTTTTTTATGCTCTTCACTAATGTACACCAAGAGGGTTAAATACCATCTGCAAGATAGTACCCCTTTGTGTACTCATGCCCATTCACCGTGAAGTTGCAAGCAGGAGCATCACCACTAGCAAGTGTAGCAAACAAATGAGACCGTTGCAACACATTGATATCATTGAGAGTACCCGGCATACCAAAAAAAATGCCAAATTCATAAATCCTCGGAAGCTCCAGCCTCTAGCATAATTGTTGCCTTGCGAGACTTGCCACAAAATTGCCCATGCCATGCCTTCGGGCAGTTTTTCCAAGTCCAATGCATACAATCAATGCTTCCAAGCATGTCGGGCCAACCTCGCTTCTCATTTGCTGCCATCAACTTTATTGTGTCTTCCTCGTTGGGTGCACGAAGATAGACAGGACCAAAGACGCGGATCATCACTTTGGCAAACCTACACACTGACTCAATTGTAGTATCTTCGCCACTCATCGGCATAATCAGCCGGAATACCATATGCAATCACACACATAGACGTGGAGATTTTTTGATAGGCGCTAAAACCGAACAAGCCCGCCGCGTTTCTCCTTTGAGTAAAAAATCAGCAATTGGCCTCGCAAGCTTGCACAATTTTTATGAAGAGTGATCAGCGCATTCGATACCTTCTCCGGAAGAGGTGCGGCGGATAGGTTGGATTGCGAAATAGTCTTGCATCAACATCACACTTCCGAGATGGCGGTTGCGGGGGATGCAAAGACGGCCGACGGTCGAACCTCGCCGTCTTTTGTGGTTTCGATCCTCCTCCTCCTTCACGGCTAGGACCGCCACCACCATCTGCTGATGATGGCGCTCGAGCATCGATTCCACGCCCGAGTCGTCCGACGAGGACGAATCCTCTAGCAAAAACTGCTCGCACGGGCTCAAATCCATCTAAAAACGCATCGAAACTCGCATCAACGAAATTTCTACGGCGGGTGGAGCTCAAGAGGAAGGAAAAGGGGCTCACCGGGGCAGCGGCGACCGGTGAAGGTTCGATGAATCCGGGGCGGCCGACGACTGGAGGCGGTCGATCCGGGGCGTCGGCGACATCGCAGTGCCTCGGCTCGTCAGATTCGGGGCGGGCGGCGCGATTCCGCTGGCCGGAATGGCCGGAATCGCAGGCGGCGGCCGGCGGCGAACGGTGGCGGGCATATGCGGGAGGGGATGTGGGGAGCGCGCGAGCTGAAATGTCCCTCCCGCCAACCACTTCCGCGGGATATAGGGCACCGACGGGGCGGGGGGGATTTTACCGCACCCCTCAAATTTCTTTTGCGGGTCGGGCGCTTTTAAGGTTTCTGTTTGGGTCACTTTTTCCGCACTAAACCGTAAACTGGCGGTTATTTTGCGGGTCGGGGCGATTCAAGGGGTCTGCTACAGTTGCTTTTATATTATAAGACGGAGAGAGTATAATTTATGTGCACTAGCTCTATTTGTTTCTCCTAGCGCTTGAAATTACCAATAAGGTATCATATGTGTTAGCAAGGTGTAATAAGGTGGCAACAAACGCAGCATCCGTGTTAACTTTCAGCCATCCCACAGGAGGTTTTGTCCATCTGAAAATAAGATAACCCAGAACCTCCTCTCCTCCCCCTCCAGGGCCGCTCCCGCGAGCGACGAGGGGGGGGGGGCGCACCCTAGCACACGGGCCTCCCTTCCCTCATTGCGCCTCCCTCCCCTCGTCGTCGCCCCGGCGTGCTGGCAGGCAGAGCCCGACCAGTTTGGGCGGCGGCGGGGCCTCTTCCTTCTCCCACCCGGGGTTGGATCGCGTGGCCGTTAGGGTCGAGCGGCAATGCGGCGCATGCTCAGGCGCGGTGGCGGGGGCTACAGGTGGCGGCGTGAAGTGGCTGTAGTGGGTGGGGGGCGTGGGTTCGGATGGCATGGGCCCTTGTGGTGGCGGGGCTCCGGCTCGCCGCACAGGGGGTGGCTGGCTCCGGTGGACGCCCCTTGCTGCGACGCTCCATGGTGGTGGCGGGCTTGCCAGCCTCCGGCCAGATCTGGCCTTGGTTGGCATTAGGCAATGGCAGGAGCAGCTGGCTGAGCTTGGCGTGGGTTGTTGACCACGACTATACCTTTTCGGTGGTGGTTAACGGCAGGGTGGTCGGCGTGGCTCTGGTTCGTGATGGTGGACGGTGCCTAGCGCATAGGTACGAGGGGTTGATTTGGCTCGCGTTGTGCTCTTCGTGTCTGTTGCTTGCTCATGGCGTCGGTCCGAGTTGGGCTCTTCGGGTGCTGTCGTGTCGTCGGACCGATTGGCACCGGTGGCCATATGGCGCGATATACATGACGGATTTTAAATCCGTCACATATACCTTTGCATGACAGTTTTGCATAGGTCTGTGACGGACTAAAACTGTCATGTATTAACAGGATTCTTGTAGTGCATGGGTTTAGCGTCGTTCGAGTTGCTCGTCGGCGGCTGTTGGCAGTCACTAGGTTGCATCCCCACGGTCCACCGGGATCGGCAGGGGAGGCAGGTGTGGGTGCCTCCTACTGTGGAGGCGCTAATCCAGACCTGGTGGCTGATGTCGGGCTAGGAATGAAAGGTGGTCCCTTTCACTCCTACTACCGTGTCGGGGGGTCATGATGTGGATGGCCGGTGGTGTCCGGGGCCATGGTTGCCGGGGCAGTGTCTTTGGATGGTGGGCCTCACGGTTGGCTTTCCGGCAAGCTCCATGGTGGCGGTGGTGACTCTACTTTTGGTTGTGTGGGTGGCAAGGGGTGGAGTGATAGGAGGCTTTGGTCTGCTCTGGCAGTGCCCAGATCTGATGTGGATGGGCTAGCCCTCATGGATATGTTGAGTGGGACCCCTCCTGGTGGCGTTGGCGAGTGTCCGAGCGAAAGCTTCGCGCTATCTGGCGCCGGCGTCGGCGGCGCCTGTGGGTGTCGCTTGCTTCTTGGAGCCGTCATCGTGGGTCTCGTTATGCCAGGGCTCCGGGTGAAAACCTCTGTGTGTTTGCTTGGACTCGACAACGACGACGCTTTGCCCCGTCACCTTCTTGGGGGCGTTATCGTGGAGCTCAGGAGTCTTTGACCGGGTCTTGGCGAGGTGTTAGCTTGTTCTAGGTTATTGTTGTATATTTTGATCTACTTTGTAAGAGGGCCTCCTCACCACAATGTATCATTCGGCCGTGTACTTTGTTATGTTGCTTTATCTATAAAGCGGGGCGAAACCTGTTTCGAGGTGTAATAAGGCAGAAAAATGCGGTTGACTACTATTTTTGCCATAGTACATCCATAATATACAATGGATATGAGTGGGAACAAAGTTACGATGAAAATTAGGGAAGGCTATGTTTTAATGAATAAAGCTTCTGAAAAATCGAGTATGTTTGAGAGGTGATGTTCTACAAGCACGTAAAAATTAAAGTTCAAATTCAAATTCACTAGAGTCGTATGAAAGGAAAAACCAAATCCAACAATGGATAGTGACAAACAGTACAACAAAAGTTCATGATGGAAACGGGCACCCTTCCTTCGGGGAGATTTTGTGGGACAGGGTTGGGGGTGACCACGTGCTTCTATTGAATTACAACTATATTTTTCTCGGTAATTCCTGGCTGATCCTTAGCTCATCTGCTCCATGATGAACATTAAATCAAAAATAGCAAACAAAATATAATTTGATTTTGTTGCCGCCAAAGATGTTTAAGTTTTCCAGGCGCATGCATTTTTTTTGTCGTTTTGACATTGGGGTGACGTTGAAAAAAAAAAGTGCTCCAAAACCTGAATTTTTTTAACCAGTCGATTGACGCTACAAATTTCAGACTATGCGCGAAGATTCATGCTGATTTTTTTTTTGGTTTTCAATTGTTTCTTTTCCTACCATTTTTCACATGTGACTATTGAGCTCTAGGCGCTCCCGTACATAATTGATCTGAGTTAAGTGCAGAAGGACCCGCAAAAAAATAAAAGGTGTTGAAGATGGTTTGGTATCGGTGTATCAGCTAAAACAAAAGGCGGTAAACATAGGACATTGTCTATGCAAACGTTACAATCAATATAAGCGAAGAGTTGTTCGCTTTCTCTTTTTTTATATAATGGTGTACGGTACTATGGTGACCCACGACTTATTCGAATGGAAACATAAAATAAGTTTAGGACTGTGATTGATGGAAACCCCTTTGTAATTTCAGAAAAGCCGATGAGGAAAGTAGGCGTCCGTGGGTCATTTGGCTTTTGATGCGGACATACTAAAGGATGCACGAAATGATTAAGCAACCACCAAAATGAAAATCTCCTCATCGTGATCTCCACAATTGTTTGTTTGACATATAATTAAAAAATATGTCCTGAGCTGGTCCATTTCCCAAAAAATATGTGCTGCATGAAAGAATATCAACAGTCCTTGAGATTGTGGAGTAATACTATTTTCTTTCACATCGAAGACAGCTTGTGGAAGCTCGTGCCGGCCGAACAGGTTGACCGTGTAACCGGAACAGATAAATATATACTTGTCTAAACGACAGTAGGATTTCATATTTTGGTTCCTTTTCTCTTTGACCAACATTATATGATTGGGAGGAGAACAAGTTAGGTGTGCGTCAACTCTTAATTTGAGTATGCCATTTGTCAATTCTGACTTGTGGAAATTGATAGACAAGAATAATCAGACCTTGATGATTGAAGAATTCAGATTGATTGAACTAATGGAATTAGTTTCGGTCAAAGGATATATTTGAATTCGAACATATGATATGTCAGAAGGTGACTGATCAGTGCTTGAAAATTGAAATGCACTCTTTGTACAGGTTGCAACGTCTGTGCGGCTACTTATGGAATATTGTACCAAAACTCACCTATGTGTTTCATGTCGTATGTGCATCCTACTCAGATACATCTCTTGTGTGTAGTTTTGTTGTACTGCAGGTTAGCATAATTGCATCTTAAACTAACATTGACAAAGTAATAATTCCATTTTCATGAAATAATGAATTAAAGAAGAAAGAATATGAGTCTACCGCTTACAAGAAAATGTCTCATGATAGTCAATATGGGCCCTTAACACCCGTCAATGCATGGTGTTCTTCGACTGCTCATTATTCTAGATGGTGATGATGTTATTGACTGTGAACCCATATTAGACTATTTACACAGAGGAATGGAAAAAATCACGGAAAACCGAACTATTACAAGGATACAGAGAGATTGTAGAAAGGGTTAGGATAGTTATTTTTGCATCTTAAACTCGATATTCATGGTGTCATACGAACGTACTAAGCTCACAGATTTCAAATCAAAACTGAAAATGATTCATGATAGAAAAAAAAATGAGACCAACCCAAGGGCTAACCCTCGTTGGCTTTTTTTATAGAAAAAACTCTGTGAGCGCCATGAGTCTGAGCGAGCCTCGAACCCGGGCGGGCTGGCTGCAACTCCAGCAGCACAACCAACGGGTCGACGCCCCGCCCTCAAAATGATTCGTGATAGGAGTATTACATTAGGACGGACGTAGGGACGTAGTGCATATATATATATGTTTGGACAAACATGCACTGCATGCACATGGTTGCTAATTAATACTCTGGAAGGGTCCTGATTAAGCAGGTAGATGTAAAAATTATCAGCTTATGTGGCCAACAAATATGCTATTATAAACATGTTTAACTCGAAGAAATTAGGTGCTGCCAACAAAATCCCTAATTCTTCAAAACGGAATACAGTAGCTGTTGCGGAAGGGGAGCTAGGCCGAAGAAAGCACATGAGATAATGGAGTACCTCTGCCACACGAGATTAATTAAATCGTCGCGCAAGATCGATGGATCGGCCGA
Organism: Thinopyrum elongatum; assembly: GCA_011799875.1. Lineage (NCBI taxonomy): Eukaryota > Viridiplantae > Streptophyta > Magnoliopsida > Poales > Poaceae > Thinopyrum > Thinopyrum elongatum. The sequence goes on along the minus strand of CM022302.1, from coordinate 458,756,621 downwards.
TCTACGCCGAACAGCCAAGATTCTGTGCCAGTGTCACACTAGCTTTAAACTTTTCCTTCACGCTTCCTTCCAGCTTTTCCCGTTAACCAGAGCATCGGATCCGCATACACCCTCGCCAGCTATCCACATTTCAACGTATCACAACTCCTCACACGTCGCTACGCTAGCTGCACAGAGCACAGTGCTCGAATTTTAACGCGGCGTGTCAAACTCAAACAAGATATATTTGTTCTTCTTGAACGTGAGAAACGTGGATGGAATGGATACGACCGATCAGCTTAGCATGTTTTTACCATGCACTGCTACTACTCCTTGAGATCTGTGAAGTAGTACATGGCCAAACCAATACGTACGTACGTGGAAGGAAAAAACACAGGGAGAGGTTGCACTTCCCCGCAAGCCTCGCCCTCTCTCGCGTTCTTCTCCCTTGGCCGTCTCGGCGTCACGCTCGCAATGATAGAGCCGGGCGGGGCAGGGAAATTTTGGTTGGGCGGGCGCCCGCCCGCAGGTCGGTAGACCATCATCGCTCGGTCCGCTCGCGATGGATGGATGGATACTCGTAGATGTGGCAGCTTTAGCGCCCCTTGTGCTCGATTCCATCCCCCGCGTGCCTCCAACGTCCGTCTTTGGTCCCGATTCCACACGTTTCTATTTCGGCAAAGGGGCGCATATATTTCCATGCTCACATCCTCCTCTATCTTGTACTGTGTGTGTGCGCGCGCGACGGTGACGTGCCATTGGACGTGCGTTGTGCGATATGATCGAAGCATCCCAACTAATCACCGTTCGGGATTAGATAGGGCTCATGGGCGACCCGGCTTGGCTCGGCTAGGATTTTCTGTTTCAGCGCCCATATTCTGGCACAGGTGTATGTATTTTTCTTTTCTTTTTGAGGGAAATCACAGGTGTATGTAGTTTATTCGCGAATACGCAAATTCATTGATAGGTAGGAGAGAACAAACAGATGCATACATGAGAAAATAAGAAGAGCACCACACAAGGTGTGAGAAAAAAAAAGAGATGCACACAGCACAAAGCTCTCCTAGCTCGAGCTCCAGCCGACAGGCAAAGAGACGAGATACAAGGCATCTAGACCGCGTTGCGACCGACGCCTAGCACCATCATCGCACAACCACAACTCCAGGCCGGACCGAATCAACGTACCTCCCACCTATGCGCCTAGAGGATCGGCAAGTGGGGTGCAGGACCAGGCCGGATTAGGAGGAGAAGCCATGGAGAGAGCGCCGTCGAGGCCGTACATTGCGCCCCGGATGCCCACGCCGCGAGGAGCAGCCCGGACCAGCAAAGCGTCCACAATCTTCGAATCCAACACCGAACATCCAATAAACGAAGACTTTTTTCTGTAAATACTGCGTATTTGATTCCATCCATAAATCGATTTTCCCTCCTATGCTCTGAGTTCCAGTATCGATAAGAATTCTCTTTAGGATCCACCCCAGCGTCAAGAAATTGGTTAATTGGTAAAGACACATGAATTTGGTGCCCCGCCCAAGAAAGAGACCCAAGTCCTAATAGTCCCGCTAAGTGGTGAGACGAGCAGCAAGACGACGCCTTCATGAAGGGTACAACGACAAGCCGCCGCCGCCGTCCGATCTAGTGAACTAGATCTAGGGTTTCCCCTGATACTCGAGTAGGGGCACGAAGAAAAGGCCATGGCGGCGCCTTCAAGAAGGAAACGGCACCCGTAGGTGTCGACGCCGCCAGCATCGGCGAGCCGATCAGGGCTTTCGCCCCCGCCAAAGTCCGTGCAATCCCAAAAGCAGCGGATCAGGAATCGAAGACGTGGAAAGCATGACAGGCCAAGACCACAACTGCCGCAAGAAGAGCCGCACCCAGCACCGGGGGAGGTGACGACGGGCGCCGTCGGACACTCCACCACCACCGATAACCACCGTGGACCAGATCGAGCCAGGGGAGACCCAAATCGGCCGCCATCAGCCCACCACAGCCAGCACAAGAAGAGGCATGGCCGGGATGAGGCTCGGCCGCCGGGAGGACGCCAGACAGCCGGATGCACGAGAGCCCACAACACCACCACGACCAGTCCGAGAGGAGGCCTGGCCGGGACGAGGTCCTGCCGCCGGGAGGACGCCGGACAGCCAGGGCCACGGGGATGGGTGGCCGGGCGAGGTGGAGCGGAGGGGAGGGTGGGAGGAGGAGGACGCGCCGCACCGGGCAGCGCCGGCGACGACGGCGAGGAGGAGCCGCGGAGGCGATGCCAGATCCGCCGCCAGGAGGGGTCGCGGGGAGGAGCACCGCTAGGACGACCACCAGGAGGCACGGGAGGGAGTGGAGGCACCAGATACGCCTCCGGGAGGCGCCGCCGGCCGCCAGGACGCCGGGAGAGGCGCCGACGGACTAACGCGACGGGCCGCCAGCCGCGGGGCGCCGCGCGAGGAGAGCCACGCAACGGGGGGAGGCCCCGCCGTCGCCGCCACAGTGCGAGCTTCGCTCGGCGGTGGCTTCCGGCGGCGGCGAGGGGAGTAGCCGGAGGAGGAGGAGCTGGTGGCGGCGCGGTGGGGGGCTGCCGCCCGTGTCGCCTAGGTTAGGCGACGCAGGGGCCCGAACACTGGTTGATTAGAATTACCCATCATAGGTGTATGTAGGCCAATCACAAAGTATGTTGTTCTCAGCTAACAAAAAATGTTGTTCTAATAAATAAATAAATCGTAACTATGTTTTATCCGGAGCCAATGCCGGTAATCGAGTAAGTTACATTACTATAGAATATATACCATGATGCATATGGCGGACGAATTATACCGGTGACGATTATTTAACATGTATGGACCTCTATGTTTTTTTTTTGTTGCGGCGAAACTTCCGATTTATTCATGACACTACAAAGAGCATCAGAGGTAATAAAAAATGCAGGCAGGTCCATGGACCACCTAGCAACGACTGCAAACACTGGAACCAGCCGACGGCGTGCCACCATCATCGCCCCTTCGTCACCGAAGCCGGACAAACCTTGTTATAATAGACAGTCAAAAAGTTGTCGTGCTAAGGCCCCACAGGACCAGCGCAACAGAGTAGCAATGATCTCCAGTGAAGAGATTCGTAGATCAGAAGGATCAAATATGTAAAACACCCAAACGAAGACGAAAACAGACCAGATCCAAACAGATCCACTGAAGACCAATACCGATCGAATCCCCATGAGATCCAACGAAAACACACCTCCACACGCCCTCCGACGATGCTATACACACCATCGGGATATGGATTGAACGTGGGAGACATTACTCCTACCGAGGGACATCATCGCTGCTACACAACCCCAACCAAAATGATGAACCAAACAAAACCAAGAGTAGGGTCCCTCCACCGGAGGTGGGGGGGGGGGGGGGGGGGGGGGGGAGGGGAGGTCCTCCGCACCACCATGACCCAAAGGCTATCGGAGATGGGGCAGATCGATGACATCGCCGATGGAAGGAGGTTGATAGCCTGGGGTCTTTTCTTAGAGGAGGAAAGAACCGTATGGACCTCTATGTTAGGTTGCACACACATTGCGAAAAAGCAATTGCGTACCTTCTCATTTGATTAATCATGTGTGATGTTGTATTCAATTTTTTATAGCAAAATCCAAGGTCGTGACTATGCACTTCGCCATTGACTATGGTGCTCATGATCATGGCACGTTGCACCGCATGGTGGGTGCATGCCCCTGTTGGGAAACGTAGCATGAAAATCAAAAAAATTCCTATGAAACACCCAAGATCTATCTATGGAGATGTAAAGCAACGAGAGGGGAGTGATTTCTACATACCCTTGTAGACCGAAAGCGTTGACGATCTAGAGATCGTGGTTGGCGTAGTCGTACTTGCATCGCGATCCAATCTGATCCAAGTACCGCACGTGCGGCACCTCTGAGTTTAGCACACGTACGGCTCAGCGGCGTCCTCTCCTTCTTGATCCAGCAAGGGGGGTAGATGAGATCTGAACCAACATGACGGCCTGGTGGTGGTGGCAGCGGAACTCCGGCAGGGCTTCGCCAAGCGCGTACCGGTGAAACGTGGGAGGAGTTGGGAGAGGTAACGGACAAGGGTCGAAGGGGTGCTGCACCCAACGCCCCCACCTTTATATAGGCATGGAGGGGGCTGGTGGCTTTCACTCCAAGGCCCTAGGGTCGTTGGTCAAAGAGGAAGGAAGGAAATCCCTCCTTTCCTTCCCACCGATCGCTGTCCCCTTTTTAGGGATCCTGATCTTATCCCTTCGGTATATGATACTATTCCTTTTAAGGGAGGATCTTGGTGTGTCTAGACCAGAGGTGTGGGGACTTTCCCCACTACCCACGTTCATGTGGGTCCCCCCATGCAGGTGGGCCCCACTCCGAAACCTTCTAGAACCTTTCTGGTATAATACCGAAAAAACTCAAACTTTTTTCGGAACCCCAATAAGAACTTTCCATTTATGAATCTTTACCTCCGGACTATTCCGGAGCTCCTCGTGATATCCCGGATCCCATCCGGGACTCTGAACAACCTTCAGACTTTCCGCTATTCAATATCTCAATACTACCCTAGCGCTATCGAATGTTAAGCGTGCGACCCTACGGGTTCGGAACATGCAGACATGACCGAGACTCCTCTCCGGTCAATAACCAATAGCGGGACCTGGATGCCCATATTGATTCCTACATATTCAACGAAGATCTTTTTCGGTTGAACCACGATGTCAAGGATTCATTCAATCTCGTATGTAATTCCCTTTGTCCGACGATATGTTACTTGCCCGAGATTTGATCGTCGGTATCTCCATACCTAGTTCAATCTCGTTACCGGCAAGTCTCTTTCCTCATTCCGTAATATAAGATCCCGTGACTAAACTCATTAGTCACTTGAAGCTTCTTATGATGTTGCATTACCGAGAGGGCCCAGAGATATCTCTCCATCACATGGAGCGACAAATCCCAGTCTCGATCCATGCAACCCAACAGACACCTTCGGAGATACCTGTAGAGCACCTTTATGATCACCCAGTTACGAAGTGACGTTTGATAGCACACAAGGCATTCCTCCGGTATCCGGGAGTGGCATGATCTCATGGTCTAAGGAACTGATACTTGACATAAAGAAAGCTGTAGCAAATAACTAAACAATCTGAAGCTAAGCTTACGGTTGGGTCTGTCCATCACATCATTCTCCTAATGATGTGATCTCATTATCAAATGACAACTCATGTCCATGGTTAGGAAACTATAACCATCTTTGATCAACGAGCTAGTCTCGTAGAGACTTACTAGGGACACGGTGTAGTTTATGTATTCACACATGTATTTAAGTTTCCGGTCAATACAATTCTAGCATGAATAATAAACATTTATCATGAACGGGAAATATGATAATAACCATTTTATTATTGCCTCCAGGGCATATTTCCAACAGTCTCCCACTTGCACGAGAGTCAATAATCTAGTTCACATTGCCATGTGATTAACACCCAATGAGTTCTGGGGTTTGATCATGTTTTACTTGTGAGGGAGGTTTTAGTCAACGGGCCTGCAACATTCAGATCCGTGTGTATTTTGCAAATCTCTATGTCATACTGTAGATGCTGCTACCACGCTCCGCTTGGAGTTATTCCAAATGACTGCTTCACTATACGTATCCGGTTTACGACTCAGGGTCATCCGGATCGGTGTCAAAGCTTGCATCAACGTAACTCTTTACGACAAACTCTTTATCACCTCCATAACTGAGAAACATTTCCTTAGTCCTTTTTAGGCACCTAAGGATAAATTTGACCGCTGTCCAGTGATCCACTCCTGGATCACTCTTGTACCCCCTGCCAGACTTATGGCAAGGCACACATCAGGTATGGTACACAACATGGCATACATTATAGAGCCTATGGCTGAGGCATAGGGAATGACCTTCATCCTTTCTCTTCCTTCCGCCGTGGTCGAGCTTTGAGTCTTACTCAACTTCACACCCTACAACACAGGCAAGAACTCCTTCTTTGATTGATCCATTTTGAACTCCTTCAAAATCTTGTCAAGGTATGTGCTCTGTGAATGTCTTATTATGCGTCTTCATCTATCTTTATATATCTTAATGCCCAATATGTACCAGAAATTCTACATCATTTCCATCAACAATATGTCATCCACATATACTTATCAGAAATGCTATAGAGCTCCCACTCACTTTCTTGTAAATACAAGCTTCTCCGTAAGTATGTATAAAACCAAAAGCTTTGATCACCTCATCAAAGCGTATATTCCAACTCTGAGATGCTTGCACCAGTCCATAGATGGGTCGCTGGAGCTTGCATACTTTGTTAGTTTCCTTAGGATCGACAAAACCTTCTGATTGCATCATATACAACTCTTCCTTAAGGAACTCGTTAAGGAATGTTGTTTTGACGTCCATCTGCTAGATCTCATAGTCGTAATATGCGACAATTGCTAACATAATTCTAACAGACTTAAGAATCGCTACGGGTGAGAAAGTCTCATCGTAGTCAACTCCTTGAATTTGTCGGAAACCCTTTGCGACAAGTCGAGCTTTATAGACGGTGACATTACCATCGACGTTTGTCTTCTTCTTAAAGATCCATTTATTCTCAATGGCCCGCCGGTCATCGGGCAGGTCCACCAAAGTCCATACTTTGTTCTCATACTTGGATCCTATCTCGGATGTCATGGTCTCAAGCCATTTATTGGAATCCGGGCTCATCATTGCTTCTTCATAGTTCATAGGTTCACCATTGTCTAACAACATGACTTCCAGGATGGGATCACCGTACCACTCTGGTGCGGAACGTACCCTGGTCGACCTACGAAGCTCAGTAGTAACTTGATCCGAAGTTCCATGATCACCATCATTAGCTTCCTCTCTGGTTGGTGTAGACATCATCGAAACTACTTTCTATGATGTGCTACCTTCCAATTCAAGAGAAGGTACGATTACCTCATCAAGTTCTACTTTCCTCCCACTCACTTCTTTCGAGAGAAACCCCTTCTTTAGAAAGGACCCATTCTTAGCAACAAAAATCTTGCCCTCGGATCTATGATAGAAGGTATACCCAAAGGTCTCTTTAGGGTATCCTATGAAGACGCATTTCTCCATTTTGGGTTCGAGCTTATCAGGCTGAAGTCTCTTGACATAAACGTCGCATCCACAAATGACAGCTTAGGTTTCTTGCCAAACCATAATTCATATGGTGTCGTCTCAACGGATTTAGACGGTGCCCTATTCAAAGTGAATGTTATTGTCTCTAATGCATAGCCCTTAAAATATAGTGGCAAATTTATAAGAGACATCATAGAGCGCACCATATCCGATAGAGTACGGTTATGACGCTCGGACACACCATTACACTATGGTGTTCCAGGTGGCGTGAGTTGTGAAACAATTTTCACATTGTCTTAAATACATACCAAACTCGCAACTCAGATATTTTCCTCCATGATCATATCATAGACATTTTATCTTCTTGTCACGATGATCTTCAACTTCACTCCGAAATTGCCTGAACTTTTCAAAAATTTCAGACTTGTGTTTCATCAAGTAAATATACCCGTATCTACTCAAATCATCTGTGAAGGTAACATAATAACGATATCCACCGCGTGCTTCAACACTCATCGGACTGCATACATCGGTATGTATTATTTCCAATAAGTCACTAGCTCGCTCCATTGTTCTGGAGAACGGAGTTTTAGTCATCTTGCCCATGAGGCATAGTTCACATGTCTCAAATGATTCATAATCAAGAGATTCCAAAAGTCCATCAGCATGGAGTTTCTTCATGCGCTTTACACCAATATGACCTAAGCGGCGGTGCCACAAGTATGTGGTACTATCATTATTAACTTTGCATCTTTTGGCATCAATATTGTGAATATGTGTATCACTACAATCGAGATTCAACAAGAATAAACCATTCACAAGGGGTGCATGACCATAAAAGATATTACTCATAGAATAACCATTATTCTCTGACTTAAATGAATAACCGTCTTGCAATAAAAAATATCCAGATATAATGTTTTATGCTCAACACATGCACCAAATAACCATTATTTAGGTTTAACACTAATCCCGAAGGTATTACGAGCGTGCCGATGGTGATCATATCAACCTTGGAGACACTTCCAACACACATCTTCACCTCTCCCTCAGCTAGTCTCTGTTACTCCGCAGCTCCTGTTTCGAGTTACTAATATTAGCAACCGAATCGGTATCAAAAACCCAGACGCTACTACGAGCACCAGTGAGGTACACATCAATAGCATGTATATCAAATATACCTTTGTTGACATTGCCGGCCTTCTTATCTGCCAAGTACTTGGGGTAGTTCCGGTTCCAGTGGCCTTTCCCCATGCAATAGAAGCACTCAGTCTCGGGTTTGGGTCCAGCCTTGGGTTTCTTCATGGGAGCTGCAACTGCCTTGCCATTCTTTTTAAAGTTCTCTTTCTTTCCCTTGCCCTTCTTGAAACTAGTGGTCTTATTGACCATCAACACTTGATGTTCTTTCTTGATTTCTACCTCCGCGGCCTTAAGCATCGCGAAGAGCTCAGGGAACGTTTTCTCCATCCCTTGCATATTATAGTTCATCACAAAACCCTTATGGCTTGGTGGCAGTGACTGGAAAACTTTGTCAACCGCTGTCTTATCTGGAAGATTAACTCCCACTTGATTCAAGCGTTTCTAGCACCCAGACACTCTGAGCACATGCTTACTAACTAAGCTGTTCTCCTCCATCTTGCAGGCAAAGAACCTGTTAGAGGTCTTATACCTCTCAACATGGGCATGAGCCTGAAATACCAATTTCAGCTCTTGGAACATCTCATATGCTCTGTGGCGTTCAAAACATCTTTGGGGCCCTGATTTCTAAGCCGTAAAGCATGGCGCATTGAACTATCGAGTAGTTATCAGAACGTGTCTGCTAAAACATCCACAGACGACGCTAGAGGGGTTGGCACACCGAGCGGTGCATCAAGGACATACGCCTTCTGTGCCACAGTGAGGACAATCCTCACACTACGGACCTAGTCCGCATAATTGCTTACAATATCTTTCAACTTAGTCTTTCTCTAGGAGCGCATAAAAAACGGGGAGCTACAGCGCGAGTTATTGATCTACAACATAAATTGCAAAGACAATTTAGACTATGTTCATGATAATTAGTTCAGTCAATCAAATTACTAGTGAACTCCCACTTAAATCAACATCCCTCAAGTTGTCTAAATGTTTACACGATCCATATCAACCAACCCATGTCCGGTCATCACGTGAGATGGGGTAGTCATCAATGGTGAACATCTCCATGTTGATCATATCTACTATATGACTCATGTTCGACTTTTCGGTCTCCCGTGTTCCGAGGCCATGTCTGAATATGCTAGGCTCATCAAGTTTAACCCAAATATTCCGCATGTGTAAAACTGGCTTACACCCATTGTATGCGAACGTAGAGTCTATCACACCCGATAATCACGTGGTGCTTCGAAACGATGAACTTTCGTAACAGTGCATACTTAGGGAGAACACATTTATCTCGAAATTAAGTGAAGGGATCATCTTATAGTGCTATCGTCGTCCTAAGCAAAATAAGATGCATAAAAGATAAACATCACATGCAATCAACATATGTGACATGATATGGCCATTATCATCTTGTGCTTTTGATCTCCATCTCCAAAGCACTGGCATGATCTCCATCGTCACCGGCATGACACCATGATCCCCATCATCATGATATCCATCATCGTGTCGTCACATGGTCGTCTCGTCAACTATTGCTTCTACAACAATTGCTAACACATAGCGATAAAGTAAAGCAATTACATGACGTTATTTGTTGACACGCATGTCATACAATAAGTTAAAGACAACACTGGCTCCTGCCGGTTGCCGTACTCATCGACATGCAAGTTGTGAACCTATTACAAAACATGATCATCTCATACATGAACATATATCACATCACGTTTTGGCCATACCACATCACAGCATGCCCTGCAAAAACAAGTTAGACGTCCTCTACTTTGTTGTTGCAATTTTTACGTGGCTGCTAGGACAAACTATAAGAACCGTTCTTATCTACGCAAAACCACAACAGTGATATACAAGTTGCCTTTTAACCTTCTACAAGGACCGCCCTCATCAAATCAGATTCAACTAAAGTGGAAGAGACAGACACCCGCAAAGCCACTTTTATGCAATACAAGTTGCATGTCAAACGGTGTAACCGGTCTCATGTGCGTGGACATGTAAGGTTGGTCTGAGCCGCTTAATCCCATAATACCGCCGAATCCAAATAAGACAAGGGAAGTAAGCAATTTGAACATCAACGCAAACAACTTCTTTGTGTTCTACTCGTGCATATACATCTACGCATAGACTTGGCTCTGATACCACTGTTGGGGAACGTAGCATGAAAATCAAAAAATTTCCTACGAAACACCCAAGATCTATCTATGGAGATGTAAAGCAATGAGAGGGGAGTGGTTTCTACATACCCTTGTAGACCGAAAGTGTTGGGGAACGTAGTATTTCAAAATTTTCCTACGATCACGCAAGATCTATCTAGGAGAAGCATAGCAACGAGCGGGGAGAGTGTGTCCTGTTGGGGAACGCAGTAATTTCAAAAAAATTCCTACGAACACGCAAGATCTATCTAGGTGATGCATAGCAACGAGCGGGGAGAGTGTGTCCACGTACCCTCGTAGACCGAAAGCGGAATCGTTTATCAACGCGGTTGATGTAGTCGTACGTCTTCACGATCCGACCGATCCTAGCACCGAACGTACGTCACCTCCGTGTTCAGCACACGTTCCGCTCGATGACGTCCCTCGTACTCTTGATCCAGTTGAGGCCGAGGGAGGGTTCCGTCAGCATGATGGCGTGGTGACGGTGTTGATGAAGTTACCGATGCAGGGCTTCGCCTAAGCACTACAACGATATGACCAAGGTGGAAATCTGTGGAGGGGGGCACCGCACACGGCTAAACAATCAACTTGTGTGTCTATGGGGTGCCCCCCTCCCCCGTATATAAAGGAGTGGAGGAGTGGAGGGCCGGCCCTCTCTATGGCACGCCCAAGGGGGGGAGTCCTACTCCCAGTAGGAGTAGGTTTCCCCACTTCCCAAGTTGGAGTAGGAGAAGAAGGAAGAGGGAGAGAGGGAGAAGGAAAGGGGGGCCGCCCCCCACCCCAATTCGGATTGGGCTTGGGGGGGCGCGCCCTCCACCTGGCCGCCTCCTCCTCTCTTCCACTAAGGCCCAATAAGGCCCATTGACTCCCCGGGGGGTTCCGGTAACCCCCCCCCCCCGGTACTCCGGAAAATGCCCGAACCTATCCGAAACCTTTCCGGTGTCCAAACATAGCCTTCCAATATATCAATCTTTATGTCTCGACCATTTCGAGACTCCTCGTCATATCCGTGATCACATCCGGGACTCCGAACAACCTTTGGTACATCAAAACACATAAACTCATAATACCGATCGTCATCGAATGTTAAGCGTGCGACCCTACGGGTTCGAGAACTATGTAGACATGACCGAGACTCATCTCCGGTCAATAACCAATAGCGGAACCTGGATGCTCATATTGGCTCCCACATATTCTACGAAGATCTTTATCGGTCAAACCGCATAACAACATACATTGTTCCCTTTGTCATCGGTATGTTACTTGCCCGAGATTCGATCGTCGGTATCTCAATACCTAGTTCAATCTCGTTACCGGCAAGTCTCTTTACTCGTTCCGTAATGCATCATCCCGTAACTAACTCATTAGTCACATTGCTTGCAAGGCTTATAGTGATGTGCATTACCGAGAGGGCCCAGAGATACCTCTCCGATAATCGGAGTGAAAAATCCTAATCTCAATCTATGCCAACTCAACAAACACCATCGGAGACACCTGTAGAGCATCTTTATAATCACCCAGTTACGTTGTGATGTTTGATAGCACACTAAGTGTTCCTCCGATATTCGGGAGTTGCATAATCTCCTAGTCATAGGAACATGTATAAGTCATGAAGAAAGCAATAGCAACAAACTAAACGATCATAGTGCTAAGCTAACGGATGGGTCTTGTCAATCAAATCATTCTCTAATGATGTGATCCTGTTCATCAAATGACAACTCATGTCTATGGCTAGGAAACTTAACCATCTTTGATCAACGAGCTAGTCAAGTAGAGGCATACTAGTGACACTCTGTTTGTCTATGTATTCACACATGTACTAAGTTTCCGGTTAATACAATTCTAGCATGAATAATAAACATTTATCATGATATAAGGAAATATAAATAACAACTTTATTATTGCCTCTAGGGCATATTTCCTTCAGTCTCCCACTTGCACTAGAGTCAATAATCTAGATTACACAGTAATGATTCTAACACCCATGGAGTCTTGGTGCTGATCATGTTTTGCTCGTGAGAGAGGCTTACTCAACGAGTCTGCAACATTCAGATCCGTATGTATCTTGCAAATCACTAAGTCTCCCTCCTTGACTTGATCGCGGATGGAATTGAAGCGTCTCTTGATGTGTTTGGTTCTCTTGTGAAATCTGGATTCCTTCGCCAAGGCAATTGCACCAGTATTGTCACAAAAGATTTTCATTGGACCCGATGCAGTAGGTATGACACCTAGATCGGATATGAACTCCTTCATCCAGACTCCTTCATTTGCTGCTTCCGAAGTAGCTATGTATTCCGCTTCACACGTAGACCCCGCCACGACGCTTTGCTTAGAACTGCACCAACTGACAGCTCCACCGTTCAATATAAATACGTATCCGGTTTGTGACTTAGAGTCATCCGGATCAGTGTCAAAGCTTGCATCGACGTAACCATTTACGACGAGCTCTTTGTCACCTCCATAAACGAGAAACATATCCTTAGTCCTCTTCAGGTATTTCAGGATGTTCTTGACTGCTGTCCTGTGATCCACTCCTGGATTACTTTGGTACCTCCCTGCTAAACTAATAGCAAGGCACACATCAGGTCTGGTACACAGCATTGCATACATGATAGAACCTATGGTTGAAGCATAGGGAATGACTTTCATTTTCTCTCTATCTTCTGCAGTGGTCGGGCATTGAGTCTGACTCAACTTCACACCTTGTAACACAGGCAAGAACCCTTTCTTTGCTTGATCCATTTTGAACTTCTTCAAAATTTTATCAAGGTATGTGCTTTGTGAAAGTCCAATTAAGCGTCTTGATCTATCTCTATAGATCTTGATGCCCAATATGTAAGCAGCTTCACCGAGGTCTTTCATTGAAAACTCTTGTTCAAGTATCCTTTTATGCTATCCAGAAATTCTATATCATTTCCAATCATCAATATGTCATCCACATATAATATTAGAAATGCTACAGAGCTCCCACTCACTTTCTTGTAAATACAGGCTTCTCCAAAAGTCTGTATAAAACCATATGCTTTGATCACACTATCAAAACGTTTATTCCAACTCCGAGATGCTTGCACCAGTCCATAAATGGATCGCTGGAGCTTGCACACTTTGTTAGCATATTTTGGATCGATAAAACCTTCTGGTTGCATCATATACAACTCTTCTTCCAGAAATCCATTCAGGAATGCAGTTTTTACATCCATTTGCCAAATTTCATAATCATAAAACGCGGCAATTGCTAACATGATTCGGACGGACTTAAGCATCACTACGGGTGAGAAGGTCTCATCGTAGTCAACTCCTTGAACTTGTTGAAAACCTTTCGCAACAAGTCGAGCTTTGTAGACATTAACATTACCGTTAGCATCAGTCTTCTTCTTGAAGATCCATTTATTCTCTATGGCTTGCCGATCATCGGGCAAGTCAACCAAAGTCCACACTTTGTTCTCATACATGGATCCCATCTCAGATTTCATGGCCTCAAGCCATTTCACGGAACCTGGGCTCATCATCGCTTCCTCATAGTTCGTAGGTTCGTCATGGTCAAGTAACATGACCTCCAGAACAGGATTACCGTACCACTCTGGTGCGGATCTTACTCTGGTTGACCTACGAGGTTCGGTAGTAACTTGATCTGAAGTTTCATGATCATTATCATTAGCTTCCTCACTAATTGGTGTAGGAATCACTGGAACTGATTTCTGTGATGAACTACTTTCCAATAAGGGAGCAGGTACAATTACCTCATCAAGTTCTACTTTCCTCCCACTCACTTCTTTCGAGAGAAACTCCTTCTCTAGAAAGGATCCATTCTTAGCAACGAATATCTTGCCTTCGGATCTGTGATAGAAGGTGTACCCAACAGTCTCCTTTGGGTATCCTATGAAGACACATTTCTCCGATTTGGGTTCGAGCTTATCAGGTTGAAGCTTTTTCACATAAGCATCGCAGCCCCAAACTTTAAGAAATGACAACTTGGGTTTCTTGCCAAACCACAGTTCATAAGGTGTCATCTCAACGGATTTAGATGGTGCCCTATTTAACGTGAATGCAACCGTCTCTAAAGCATAACCCCAAAACGATAGCGGTAAATCAGTAAGAGACATCATAGATCGCACCATATCTAATAAATTGCGGTTACGACGTTCGGACACACCATTACGCTGTGGTGTTCCGGGTGGCGTGAGTTGCGAAACTATTCCGCATTGTTTCAAATGAAGACCAAACTCGTAACTCAAATATTCTCCTCCACGATCAGATCGCAGAAACTTTATTTCTTGTTACGATGATTTTCCACTTCACTCTGAAACTCTTTGAACTTTTCAAATGTTTCAGACTTATGTTTCATCAAGTAGATATACCCATATCTGCTCAAATCATCTGTGAAGGTCAGAAAATAATGATACCCGCCGCGAGCCTCAACATTCATCGGACCGCATACATCGGTATGTATTATTTCCAATAAATCTGTTGCTCGCTCCATTGTTCCGGAGAACGGAGTTTTAGTCATCTTGCCCATGAGGCATGGTTCGCAAGTACCAAGTGATTCATAATCAAGTGATTCCAAAAGTCCATCAGTATGGAGTTTCTTCATGCGCTTTACACCAATATGACCCAAACGGCAGTGCCACAAATAAGTTGCACTATCATTATCAACTCTGCATCTTTTGGCTTCAATATTATGAATATGTGTATCACTACTATCGAGATTCAACAAAAATAGACCACTCTTTAAGGGTGCATGACCATAAAAGATATTACTCATATAAATAGAACAACCATTATTCTCAGATTTAAATGAATAACCGTCTCGCATCAAACAAGATCCAGATATAATGTTCATGCTTAACGCTGGCACCAAATAACAATTATTCAGGTCTAAAACTAATCCCGAAGGTAGATGTAGAGGTAGCGTGCCGACGGCGATCACATCGACTTTGGAACCATTTCCCACGCGCATCGTCACCTCGTCCTTAGCCAATCTTCGCTTAATCCGTAGTCCCTATTTCGAGTTGCAAATATTAGCAACAGAACCAGTATCAAATACCCAGGCACTACTGCGAGCATTAGTAAGGTACACATCAATAACATGTATATCACATATACCTTTGTTCACTTTGCCATCTTTCTTATCCGCCAAATACTTGGGGCAGTTCCGCTTCCAGTGACCAGTCCCTTTGCAGTAGAAGCACTCAGTCTTAGGCTTAGGTCCAGACTTGGGCTTCTTCACTTGAGCAACAACTTGCTTGCCGTTCTTCTTGAAGTTCCCCTTCTTCCCTTTACCCTTCTTCTTGAAACTGGTGGTCTTGTTGACCATCAACACTTGATGCTCCTTCTTGATTTCTACCTCCACAGCCTTTAGCATTGCGAAGAGCTCGGGAATTGTCTTATCCATCCCTTGCATATTATAGTTCATCACGAAGCTTTTGTAGCTTGGTGGCAGTGATTGAAGAACTCTGTCAATGACACTATCAACCGGAAGATTAACTCCCAGCTGAGTCAAGTGATTATGATACCCAGACATTTTGAGTATATGTTCACTGACAGAACTATTCTCCTCCATTTTGCAGCTGTAGAACTTATTGGAGACTTCATATCTCTCAATCCGGGCATTTGCTTGAAATATTAACTTCAACTCCTGGAACATCTCATATGCTCCATGACGTTCAAAACGTCGTTGAAGTCCCGGTTCTAAGCCGTAAAGCATGGCACACTGAACTATCGAGTAGTCATCAGCTTTGCTCTGCCAGACGTTCACAACATCCGGCGTTGCTCCTGCAGCGGGTCTTGCACCTAGCGGTGCTTCCAGGACGTAATTCTTCTGTGCAGCAATGAGGATAATCCTCAAGTTACGGACCCAGTCCATGTAGTTGCTACCATCATCTTTCAACTTAGCTTTCTCTAGGAACGCATTAAAATTCAAAGGAACAGTAGCACGGGCCATTGATCTACAACAACATAGACATGCAAAATACTATCAGGTACTAAGTTCATGATAAATTAAAGTTCAATTAATCATATTACTTAAGAACTCCCACTTAGATAGACATCCCTCTAATCATCTAAGTGATCACGTGATCCAAATCAACTAAACCATGTCCGATCATCACGTGAGATGGAGTAGTTTTCAATGGTGAACATCGCTATGTTGATCATATCTACTATATGATTCACGCTCGACCTTTCGGTCTCAGTGTTCCGAGGCCATATCTGCATATGCTAGGCTCGTCAAGTTTAACCCGATTATTCTGCATGTGCAAAACTAGCTTGCACCCATTGTATGTGAACGTAGAGCTTATCACACCCGATCATCACGTGGTGTCTCGGCACGACGAACTGTAGCAACGGTGCATACTCAGGGAGAACACTTGTACCTTGAAATTTAGTGAGACATCATCTTATAATGCTACCGCCGAACTAAGCAAAATAAGATGCATAAAGGATAAACATCACATGTAATCAATATAAGTGATATGATATGGCCATCATCATCTTGTGCCTTTGATCTCCATCTCCAAAGAACCGTCATGATCACCATCGTCACCGGCTTGACACCTTGATCTCCATCGAAGCATCGTTGTCGTCTCGCCAACTATTGCTTCTATGACTATCGCTACCGCTTAGTGATAAATTAAAGGAATTACATGGCGATTGCATTTCATACAATAAAGCGACAACCATAAGGCTCCTGCCAGTTGCCGATAACTTTTACAAAACATGATCATCTCATACAACAATTTATATATCATCACGTCTTGACCATATCACATCACAACATGCCCTGCAAAAACAAGTTAGACGTCCTCTACTTTGTTGTTGCAAGTTTTACGTGGCTGCTACGGGCTTAGCAAGAACCGTTCTTACCTACGCATCAAAAACCACAACGATTTTTTGTCGAGTTTGCTGTTTTAACCTTCAACAAGGACCGGGCGTAGTCACACTCGATTCAACTAAAGTTGGAGAAACAGACACCCACTAGCCACCTGTGTGCGAAGCACGGCGGTAGAACCAGTCTCATGAACGCGGTCATGTAATGTCGGTCTGGGCCGCTTCATCCAACAATACCGCCGAATCAAAGTATGACATGCTGGTAAGCAGTATGACTATTATCGCCCATAACTCTTTGTGTTCTACTTGTGCATATAACATCTACGCATAGACCTGGCTCTGATACCACTATTGGGGAACGTAGTATTTCAAAATTTTCCTACGATCACGCAAGATCTATCTAGGAGAAGCATAGCAACGAGCGGGGAGAGTGTGTCCACGTACCCTCGTAGACCGAAAGCGGAAGCGTTTAGTAACGCGGTTGATGTAGTCAAACGTCTTCGCGATCCAACCGATCAAGTACCAAACGCACGGCACCTCCGTGATCTACACACGTTCAGCTCGGTGACGTCCCTCGAACTCTTGATCCAGCTAAGGCCGAGGGAGAGTTTCGTCAGCACGACGGCGTGGTGACGGTGTTGATGAAGTTACCGATGCAGGGCTTCGCCTAAGCACTACAACGTTATGACCGAGGTGGAAATCTGTGGAGGGGGGCACCGCACACGGCTAAACAATCAACTTGTCTGTCTATGGGGTGCCCCCTTCCCCCGTATATAAAGGAGTGGAGGAGGGGGTCGGCCGGCCTCATGGGGCGTGCCCCAAGGGGGGAATCCTACTCCTACTAGGAGTAGGTTCCCCCCTTTCCTAGTCCTACTAGGAGGGGAAAGGAAGGGGAAAGGAAGGGGAAGAGGGAGAGAAGGAAAGGGGGGCCGGCCCCCTTCCCAATTCGGATTGGGCTTGGGGGGGCGCGCGCCTCCACCTGGCCGCCTCCTCCTCTCTTCCATTAAGGCCCATGAAGGCCCATTGACTCCCCGGGGGGTTCCGGTAACCCCCCGGTACTCCGAAAAATGCCTGAACCTATCCGAAACCTTTTCGGTGTCCAAACATAGCCTTCCAATATATCAATCTTTATGTCTCGACCATTTTGAGACTCCTCGTCATGTCCATGATCACATCCGGGACTTCGAACAACCTTCGGTACATCAAAACACATAAACTCATAATACTGATCGTCATCGAACATTAAGCGTGCGGACCCTACGGGTTCGAGAACTATGTAGACATGATCGAGACTCATCTCCGGTCAATAACCAATAGCTGAACCTGGATGCTCATATTGGCTCCCACATATTCTACGGAAATCTTTATCGGTCAAACCACATAACAACATACGTTGTTCCCTTTGTCATCGGTATGTTACTTGCCCGAGATTCGATCGTCGGTATCTCAATACCTAGTTCAATCTCATTACCGGCAAGTCTCTTTACTCATTCCGTAATGCATCATCCCATAACTAACTCATTAGTCACATTGCTTGCAAGGCTTATAGTGATGTGCATTACCGAGAGGGCCCAGAGATACCTCTCCGACAATCGGAGTGACAAATCCTAATCTCGATCTATGCCAACTCAACAAACACCATCGGAGACACCTGTAGAGCATCTTTATAATCACCCAGTTACGTTGTGACGTTTGATAGCACACTAAGTGTTCCTCCGATATTCGGGAGTTGCATAATCTCATAGTCATAGGAACATGTATAAGTCATGAAGAAAGCAATAGCAACAAACTAAATGATCCTAGTGCTAAGCTAATGGATGGGTCTTGTCAATCACATCATTCTCTAATGATGTGATCCCGTTCATCAAATGACAACTCATGTCTATGGCTAGGAAACTTAACCATCTTTGATCAACGAGCTAGTCAAGTAGAGGCATACTAGTGACACTCTGCTTGTCTATGTATTCACACATGTACTAAGTTTTCGGTTAATACAATTCTAGCATGAATAATAAACATTTATCATGATATAAGGAAATATAAATAACAACTTTATTATTGCCTCTAGGGCATATTTCCTTCATAAAGCGTTAACGATCTAGAGATCGTGGTTGGTGTAGTCGTACTTGCGTCGCGATCCAATCCGATCCAAGTACCGCACGTGCGGCACCTCCAATTTTAGCACACGTACGGCTCGGCGGCGTCCTCTTCTTCTTGATCCAGCAAGGGAGGGAGAGGAGGTAGATGAGATCTGAACCAACACGACGGCGTGGTGGTGGTGGTGGCAGCGAAACTCCGGCAGGGCTTCACCAAGCGCGTACCGGTGAAACGTGGGAGGAGTTGGGAGAGGTAACGGGCAAGGGTCGAAGGGGTGCTGCCCCCAAGGCCTCCCCACCTTTATGTAGGCGTGGAGGGGGCTGATGGCTTGCCCTCCAAGGCCCTAGGGTCATTGGTCAAAGAGGGAGGAAGGAAATCCCTCCTTTCCTTCCTCACCAATCGCTATCCCCTTTTTAGGGATCCTAATCTTATCCCTTCGTTATATGATACTATTCCTTTTAAGGGAGGATCTTGGTGCGCCTAGACCAGGGGTGTGGGGACTTTCCCCACTACCCACGTTCATGTGGGTCCCCCCATGTAGGTGGGCCCTACTATGGAACCTTCTAGAACCTTCTCGATACAATACCGAAAAAACTCGAACTTTTTTCGGAACCCCGATAACAACTTTCCATATATGAATCTTTACCTCCGGACTATTCTGGAGCTCCTCGTGATATCCCGGATCCCATTCGGGACTCCGAACAACCTTCGGACTTTCCGCTATTCAATATCTCAATACTACCCTAGCGCTACCGAACGTTAAGCGTGCGACCCTACGGGTTCGGAACATGCAGACATGACCGAGACTCCTCTCCGGTCAATAAACAATAGCGGGACCTGGATGCCCATATTGATTCCTACATATTCAACGAAGATATTTTTCAGTTGAACCGCGATGTCAAGGATTCATTCAATCCCGTATGTAATTCCGTTTGTTCGGCGATATGTTACTTACCCGAGATTCGATCGTCGGTATCTCCATACATAGTTCAATCGCGTTACTGGCAAGTCTATTTACTTGTTCCGTAATACAAGATCATGTGACTAAACTCATTAGTCACTTGAAGCTTCTGATGATGTTGCATTACCGAGAGGGCCCAAAGATATCTCTCCGTCACATGGAGCGACAAATCCCAGTCTCGATCCATGCAACCCAACAGACACCTTCGGAGATACCTGTAGAGCACCTTGATACGTCTCCATCGTATCTACTTTTCCAAACTCTTTTGCCCTTGTTTTGGACTCTAATTTGCATGATTTGAATGGAACTAACCCGGACTGACGCTGTTTTCAGCAGAATTGCCATGGTGTTATTTTTGTGCAGAAAAAAAAGTTCTCGGGTTGACCTGAAAATTTACGGAGAATATTTTTGGAATATATAAAAAATACTGGCACAAGAATTAACCAGAGGGGGTCCACCCAAAGGCCACAAGCCTGGGGGGCGCCCCCCCTGGGGCGCGCCTAGAGGGCTTGTGGGCCCCCTGGACCTCCTCCGACCTCAACTCCAACTCTACATAACCCTATTCGGGGAGAAAAAAATCAAGGAGAAGGATTCATCACGTTTTACGATACGGAGCTGCCGCCGCCTCCTGTTCTTCATCGGGAGGGCTGATCTCGAGTCCGTTCGGGGCTCTGGAGAGGGGGATTCATCGCCATCATCATCACCAACCTTCCTCCATCGCCAATTCCATGATGCTCACCACCGGGAGTGAGTAATTCCTTCGTAGGCTTGCTGGATGGTGATGGGTTGGATGAGATTTATCATGTGATCGAGTTAGTTTTTTTAGGGTTTAATCCCTAGTATCAACTATGTTCTGAGATTGATGTTGCTATGAGTTTGCTATGCTTAATGCTTGTCACTAGGGCCCGAGTGCCATGATTTCAGATCTGAACCTATTATGTTTTCATGAATATATTTGTGTTCTTGATCCTATCTTGCATGTTGTAGACACCTATTACGAGTTATGATCCACATACCCCAAGGTGACAACAATTGGGATTCTTTCCGGTGATTACCGTAGTTTGAGGAGTTCATGTATTCACTAAGTGCTAATGCTTTGGTCCAGTTCTCTATTAAAAGGAGGCCTTAATCTCCCTTAGTTTCCATTAGGACCCCGCTGCCACGGGAGGGTAGGACAAAAGATGTCATGCAAGTTTTTTTCCATAAGCACGTATGACTATATATGGAATACATGCCTACATTACATTGATGAATTGGAGCTAGTTCTGTATCACCCTAGGTCATAACTGTTGCATGATGAAAGCCATCCGACACAATTATCATTGCCGATCCAATGCCTATGAGCTTTTTCACATATTGATCTTTGCTTAGTTACTTTGCCGTTGCCATTGTTACAATCACTACAAAGCTGATACTGTTACTTTTGTCACCGTTACCGTTACTTCCATACTACTTTGCTACTAAATACTTTGCTGCAGATATTAAGTCTTTCAGGTGTGGTTGAATTGACAACTCAACTGCTAATACTCATGAATATTCTTTGGCTCCCCTTGTGTAGAATCAATAAATTTGGGTTGAATACTCTACCCTCGAAAACTGTTGCGATCCCCTATACTTGTGGGTTATCAAGACCTTTTTCTGGCGCCGTTGCCGGGGAGCATACCTCTATTCTGTGAGTCACTTGGGATTTATATCTGTTGATCACTATGAAGAATTTGAAAGATACCAAAACCAAGATTTATCCCTCTACTACGAGGGGAGGTAAGGAACTGTCATCTAGCTCTGCACTTGATTCACCTTCTGTTCTGAGTAAGCTTGCGACACCTACACCTGCTATTCATTCTAATATGTCGCAAGTAATTGATGATGCTACTTCTGCTATGCATGATGCTCATGATACTAGTGCTTTGCTTGATAAGACTGTGCCACTGGGTGAATTTCTTGATGAACAACTTGCTAGAGTTAATGTTGAAACTGATGATATTTCTGAAACTGATGAGTATGATTCTCCTCCTAGATATGAATTGCCTGAAATACCTGAGGGTTATGTTATGGATGAGGAGACAGCTAGGGACTTTCTTGCTTGTAAGGATAGAGATGATCTTAAGAAATTGCTAGCCAAGTTGAAAGAAAAATCTCTGAATGCTAGAATGAAATATGATCCTCAATTTGCTACTTCACCTATCTTTGTTAATGATAAGGATTATGAATTCTCTGTTGATCCTGAGTTAATTACTTTGGTTGAATTTGATCCTTTTCATGGTTATGAATTTGAAACTGTTGTGGCACATCTTACTAAATTGAATGATATAGCCACCCTATTTGCTCATGAGGAAAAAATTTGCTATTACTATATTCTTAAGTTGTTTCATTTCTCACTAAAGGGTGATGCTAAGATATGGTTTAACTCTCTTGCTCCTGGTTGTGTGCGTAGTCCCCAGGATATGATTTATTACTTCTCTGAAAATATTTTCCTGCTCATAAGAAACAAGCTGCTTTACAGAAAATATTTAATTTTGTGCAAATTGAAGAAGAGAGTCTCCCACAAGCTTGGGGGAGGCTTCTCCAATTACTCAATGCTTTGCTTGATCATCCTCTCATGAAAAATGAAATACTTGATATCTTTTATAATGGACTAACCGATGCTTCTAGGGACCACCTAGATAGTTGTGCTGGTTGTGTTTTCAGGGAATGAACTATTGAACAAGCTGAAGTACTATTGAATAACATATTGAGTAATGATAATGATTGGACTCTTCCTGAACCACCGCCTAAGCCAACTCCAAAGAAAAGAGGTATTCTATTTCTCAGTCCTGAAGATATGCAAGAGGCAAAGAAATCCATGAAAGAAAAAGGTATTAAAGATGAAGATGTTAAGAATTTACCACCTATTGAAGAAATACATGGTCTTAATACTCCGACACAGGTAGTAGAGGTAAATTCTCTCTATAGATTTGATGAAGGTGATATTCCTTATAATAAGTCTGTTAGTCAATGCTTGGATGAATTTGATAACTTTATTGTTAAACAAGAAAACTTCAATGCATATGTTAGTAGACAATTGAAACGTAATGCTTATATGCTTGACTGCTTGGGTGAATATATGTGTAGAACTGTTAATGATCTCAAGATTATTAGTAAACATGCTTCCATGGTAAAAACTCAAGTAGAACAAGTTCTCAAGGCACAAAATGATTTGCTTAATGAGATGAATAATAAGAATAATGATCATGCTGTTAGAGTTATGACTAGAGGTGGTAAGATGACTCAGGAACCTTTGTATCCTGAAGGCCATCATAAGAGAGTTGAGCAAGATTATTAGAGAATTAATACGGATGCACCTAGTCTTCCTAGAAATAAAAATAATGATGGTAGGACTTTGCATGCTTTTAGGGAACCTGTTATAGACACACCTGAGAATCCCAATGATATTTTTATTTCTGATGCTGAGACACAATCTGGTGATGAACATGAACCTAGTGATAATGTTAATGATGATGTTCATGTTGATGCTCAACCTAGTAATGATAATGATGTGGAGATAGAACCTGCTGTTGATCTTGATAACCCACAACCTAAGAATAAAAGATATGATAAGAGAGACTTCATTGCTAGAAAACATGGCAAAGAAAGAGAACCATGGGTTCAGAAACCCATGCCCTTTCCTCCTAAACCATCCAAGAAAAAGGATGATGAAGAATTTGAGCGCTTTGTTGAAATGCTTAGACCTGTCTTTTTGCGTATGCGTTTGACTGATATTCTGAAAATGTCTCCTTATGCTAAGTATATGAAAGATATTGTTACAAATAAAAGAAAGATACCGGAAGCTGAAATTTCCACCATGCTTGCTAATTATACATTTAAGGGTGGAATACCAAAGAAACTAGGAGATCCAGGAATACCAACTATACCATGCTCCATTAAAAGAAACTATGTTAAAACTACTTTATGTGATCTTGGAGCCGGTGTTAGTGTTATGCCTTTCTCTTTATATCGTAGACTTGATTTGAATAAGTTGACACTAACTGAAATCTCCTTGCAAATGGCCGATAAATCAACTGCCATACCCATCGGTGTTTGCGAGGATGTACCTGTCGTAGTTGCAAACGTTACTATCTTAACGGACTTTGTTATTCTTGATATACCCAAGGACTATAGTATGTTGATCATCCTTGGTAGACCCTTTTTGAATACTGCAGGGGCTATTATTGATTGCAATAAAGGCAATTTCACTTTTCATGTTAATGGTAATGAGCATACGGTACACTTTCTGAAGAAACAACCTCAAGTGAATAGTATCAACTCTATTGGAGAAATTCCAACAATTGCTATTGGAGGTTTTAAATTCCCTATTCCTACTGTCAAAAAGAAATATGATATTCTTATTGTTGGGGACATGCATATCCCTGTTGAGGTAACCTAGTGTTATACGAAGATTCTCCGGTTTCATGGCATTCGGAAGAAGTTTGTTAATAAGACTTGATCAACCTTGTTAATGGATTCCTTTTGACGGGCATGAGATGGATGAATTTAGTAAACACAACCTTTTGTACCCACTTTTTATTCTCTGTTATTTAGAGTAAATAAAGCAAAAATACTATTATTTTTCTGTTTTCTGAATTATCCATGTATTAAAAATGACCAGAAAATAAAAGTTCTCCAAATGCCCTGAAAATTTAGTATGATTTTTTCTAGAATATTTAATAATTTTTGGCACTGAAAACACCTCAGTGAGGTGCACCAGTGTGCCACAAGCCCACAGGGCGCACCCACCCCCTGGGCACGCCTACATGTCTTGTGGGTCCCACATGGGTCCCCCTCACTTATTCCAGCACCCATCCACTTCGTCTTCCTCCAGAAAAAATCCCACCATTGCTCAAACCCGTGTTCTTGCTCATTTTGCTACCATTTTCAATCTCCTTGCTCGGAACTCTGTTTCCGAAACTGTTTCAGGGGATTGTTCTTTGGTATGTGACTCCTCCAATGGTCCAATTAGTTTTGGTCCTAGTGCTTTATATATTGCAAATTTTTACTGCTATGGTGACCATGTTCTTGAGCTTGCATGTCAAATTTATATGGTCCAAAGTAGTTTTGTTGCATGATATAGCCTCTAGACACTTGTGGGAGTAGTTGCTATCAATCTTGTTGAGTTTTGTTCACTTTTATTTCGAGTCACTAAAGTTTTCAGAAATTTTCAGAGAAAAGAAAAAAGATGAGGAGGTGGCTAAGGGGTTCTTCGAGCCGCAACTCCGAGGGAAATGAAAATGAGGAGAAGAAGAAGCCCAAGTACAACCTTCCTCGCGCTGCGGAGGTTCGACCGTGTGAGTGGCCAAGTGATACATTCTTGAGGGCGGCCGAAATTTATGATGATTTCTATTTTTTTGCGGAGAATGCCGGTATCACCGCCTTCCTCTAAGATAAGTGTGACCAACACCTCCTACTCACTAATACCTTTGTGCAAAATTTTCACTTCCATTCTAGGAAGGATCCTCCCATGGTAGAATTTCACTTGTATGATGTGCCTAAGCGAATGACACTTTATGATTTTTGCGATGTTTGCAAATTACCTTATGAGGGCAGCGTTAGTGAACCGCGTCCTAGAGACGTGGAGGACTTCATTGCTGAAACTACTGTAGGGGAAGAGAGAGGGGTGTCGGAAGCGAGAGTGGCTAGTTTACATTTTCCTGTTTTGCGCTATTATTCATTATTTGCTGGGAGATGTTTGATTAGTCGTGGGGAGAGTGGAGGCCTTAGTGCCCCTGACCTTGCTATTTTGTGCCATGCTTTATATTCTGATAGAACTTTTAGTTTGGGCGCCATAGTTGCTCGACGGTTAAACACAAACCGCTTGAAGGGTCCTGTTTTCGGAGGTATCTATGCCTCCCGCCTTGCTAAACATTTTGAGATACCCATTAGGCTTGATGAGGAGGAAGAGATGTTGTTACCCACTAAATATTTAAACTATGCTATTATGGTAGCACATGATTTTATTGCCAAGGACGATGACAAGCGGCTCATCTATAACCTAGTATTCAGTCAGGGTACTTGTCGGATTATTACTTTGCCTGCACCTTCTTTGTTCGATATTCATTCAGGCAGGTACATTATTATGCCCGATGACATTTATGCATACTGGGAGCGGACGCGATCCCCAGTCCCTGAGCCAGCACTATCACATGATCCGTACTTAGAGCCTGTTTATCAGTGGGAGCCACAGGAGCTGGCCAACCAGTGGAACCCTCAGGACCCACCGGAGTATCGAGGAGAGGGTTATTTCCAGCCGGGGCCCTAGACCAACTTAGTCCAAAAGCCTAAGCTTGGGGGGGTACGTATTTCTCACCGACATTACATTCATGTTCACACACTCATTTCAGTTGTCAGTGTTCATACTTTTTCATTGTATTATCCATGTTAGTTTATTTTTCTTGCTTTCTTCTTGTGTGTTTGAAAAACTTTGAGAAAA
Source organism: Thinopyrum elongatum (assembly GCA_011799875.1). Taxonomy (NCBI): domain Eukaryota; kingdom Viridiplantae; phylum Streptophyta; class Magnoliopsida; order Poales; family Poaceae; genus Thinopyrum; species Thinopyrum elongatum. Next base: position 458,729,873 of record CM022302.1, on the reverse strand, counting down.
TCTAAAAAAAATTAGTTCTCGCTTCTTTTTAGTTTTTCTTTCTAATTTAATTTGGTTGTAGTATTAAAGGAAAACCCAAAAAGATTTCTCGTTCTTCTTTTGCTTGTTGGAAGCTTTCCCGTGTAAATAGTTTTTCTCATTTTCGTTTTACTTTCTTCAGAAGAACAAAAACTCCAAAAATATTTCAGTGTGTTTCTTTGAAATTCTTTTCTTTTCTTTGGGTCATGAGGAAAAAACCACGATGAAAATGTTGAGTGGCTTTCATTTGCATTATTGTTGATCTAACAAAGAGCCCATATTACTGTGTCTTCTCCTTTGAATAAATGTTTGCAGATTCCAGCTTAGTCTAATGCACGTGCACTCTTATTATTATTCACATTGTTCAGTCGTGCAAGTGAAAGGCAATAATGACGATATTTGATGAAATGGTTGAGATGAAGAAAAGCTAGTATGAACTCGACTTATTTTGTTTTTGTAAATATGATTAGCTCATCGTTCCTGATTCGGTCTATTATGAATGAAACATGTTTGCAATGACAATTAGAGATTATAATTACTCATGCCATGGTTAATCAGCTAGGAGTGGATAATGATTTGTCTTGTGTGCCAACATATATTTTAAAATGGTTATGATGTGGTATGATAGGATGGTATCCTCCTTTGAATGATTTAAGTGGCTTGACTTGGCACATGTTCACGTATGTAGTTGAATCAAAATCAACATAGCCTCCACGATATTTATGGTCATGGTGATTTATATCCTACTCATGCTTGCATTCAATGTTGATTAATCTCAATGCATGTTTATGACTGTTGTCACTCTCTAGTTGGTCGCTCCTCAATCTTTTGCTAGCCTTCACTTGTACTAAGCGGGAATACTGCTTGTGCATCCACTTCCTTCAACCCAAAGTTGTTCCATATGAGTCCACCATATCTACCTATATGTGGTATTTACCTGTCATTCCAAGTAAATTTGTATGTGCCAAAATCTAAACCTTCAAATAAAAATCTGTTTTGTATGCCCGAATCACTCATCTAGCGACTAGGGGCTGTCAGTATCTTCCATGCTAGGTGGGTTATTCTCATGATGAGTGTTTATTCACTTGTCATTCACGAGAAAGTGGCTGGTCATCGGGATGCCCAGTTCCATGCTCAAAATCAAATCAAAATACAATAATGAAACAAAACTCCCCCAGGACTTTTGTTGGTATGGACGGCACCCGTGGATTTGGCTAGCCGTGGAGTGTGATTGATTGATGGAGGGGGAGTAAAAACTTTACCATTCTGTTTGGGAACCACCTATAATGTATCTAGCATGGAAGATAGTGAGATCTCTTGGTTGTTATGTTGACAATGAAAGCATGCCGCTCAAAATTATATTCATCTCTGTTTTAAAAGCTCTGAGCTCTGGCGCCTCTGCAAATCCCTGCTTCCCTCTGCAAAGGGCCTATCTATTTACTTTTATTATTGAGTCATCATCCTCTTATAAAAAGCACCAGTTAGAGAGCACCACTGTCATTTATATGCTTTGTTATTAATTGATATTGAGTATGACTGTGACTGGATCTATTTTGCCATGAATTACAATGTCTAGTCAGTCCTTGATCTCCAGGGGTGCTCTGCATTTATGTTTTGCGGTCTCAGAAAGGGCTAGCGAGATACCATTATGTCATATTATATCATGATTGTTTTGGAAAAAGTGTTGTCATCCGAGATTCATTATTATTACTCGCTAGTTGATTGTGCTATTGATATGAGTAAATGTGAGACCTAAATGTTATTGTGAATATGGTTAGTTCATAATCTTTGCTAAAAATCTGAATATTGGCTAGACATATTTGCAACAAGATCAAACAGAGTTTGTAAAAGCTTTTCTTTGTCACTTTCAGTTTGTCAACTGAATTGCTTGAGGACAAGCAATGGGTTAAGCTTGGGGGAGTTGATACGTCTCCATCGTATCTACTTTTCCAAACTATTTTGCCCTTGTTTTGGACTCTAATTTGCATGATTTGAATGGAACTAACCCGGACTGACGCTGTTTTCAGCATAATTGCCATGGTGTTATTTTTGTGCAGAAATAAAATTTCTCGGATTGACCTGAAAATTTACGAAGAATATTTTTGGAATATATAAAAAATACTAGCGCAAGAATTAACCAGAGGGGGTCCACCCAGAGGCCACAAGCCTAGGGGGCGCCCCCCCTGGGGCGCGCCTAGAGGGCTTGTGGTCCCCCTGGACCTCCTCCGACCTCAACTCCAACTCTATATAACCCTATTCGGGGAGAAAAAAATCAAGGAGAAGGATTCATCATGTTTTACGATACGGTGCCGCCGCCGCCTCCTGTTCTTTATCTGGAGGGCTGATCTGGAGTCCGTTTGGGGCTCCGGAGAGGGGGATTCATCGCCATCATCATCACCAACATTCCTCCATCGCCAATTCCATGATGCTCACCGCCGGGAGTGAGTAATTCCTTCGTAGGCTTGCTGGACGGTGATGGGTTGGATGAGATTTATCATGTAATCGAGTTAGTTTTGTTAGGGTTTGATCCCTAGTATCCACTATGTTCTGAGATTGATGTTGCTATGACTTTGCTATGCTTAATGCTTGTCACTAGGGGCCGAGTGCCATGATTTCAGATCTGAACCTATTATATTTTCATGAATATATTTGTGTTCTTGATCCTGTCTTGCAAGTTGTAGACACCTATTACGAGTTATGATCCGCATACCCCAAGGTGACATTAATTGGGATTCTTTCCGGTGATTACCGTAGTTTGAGGAGTTCATGTATTCACTAAGTGCTAATGCTTTGGTCTGGTTCTCTATTAAAAGGAGGCCTTAATCTCTCTTAGTTTCCATTAGGACCCCGCTGCCACGGGAGGGTAGGACAAAAGATGTCATGCAAGTTCTTTTCCATAAGCACGTATGACTATATATGGAATACATGCCTACATTACATTGATGAATTGGAGCTAGTTCTGTATCACCCTAGGTTATAACTGTTGCATGATGAAGGCCGTCCGACACAATTATCATTGCCGATCCAATGCATACGAGCTTTTCACATATTTATCTTTGCTTAGTTACTTTGTCGTTGCCACTGTTACAATCACTACAAAACTGCTACTGTTACTTTTGTCACCGTTACCGTTACTTCCATACTACTTTGCTACTAAATACTTTGCTGCAGATATTAAGTCTTTCAGGTGTGGTTGAATTGACAACTCAACTGCTAATACTCGTGAATATTCTTTGGCTCCCCTTGTGTCGAATCAATAAATTTGGGTTGAATACTCTACCCTCAAAAACTGTTGCGACCCCCTATACTTGTGGGTTATCACGCCTTTATGATCACCCAGTTACAAAGTGACGTTTGATAGCACACAAGGCATTCCTCTGGTATCTGTGAGTGGTATGATCTCATGGTCTAAGGAACTGATACTTGACACAAAAACCTATAGAAAATAATTAAACGATCTGATGCTAAGCTTACGGCTGGGTCTGTCCATCACATCATTCTCCTAATGATGTGATCCCGTTATCAAATGACAACTCATGTCCATGGTTAGGAAACTACAACCATCTTTGATCAACGAGCTAGTCTGGTAGAGGCTTACTCGGGACACGGTGTAGTTTATGTATCCACACATGTATTTAAGTTTCCGGTCAATACTTTTCTAGCATGAATAATAAATATTTATCATGAACGGGAAATATGATAATAACCATTTTATTATTGCCTCTAGGGCGTATTTCCAACAACACTCCCTTGTCCCACGACGCCTACCACCCGTGAAACGGGGATGATGTCCAATGATGGAGAGGTGCGAGACAAGGTCAAGGACGTCCACGATCTGTAGGAGGTAGTGGTTGGCCTTTTGATTAGCGGTGGAGAGGCAAGACTAGATTTGCCGCCATGGAGGAAGAGATATGACAGTGGGGTCACCTGGAGAGAGGTAGGTGACACTGTTCTTTAAAGCTTCTTGCTCTTGGCTGCGAGGCAGTGGTACCGATGAGGCACCTTGCGCCTAGTTGGGAGGCAGAGTTCAACATTGAGGGTCGGAGCTCACTTATAGTGAGGGGATGGATGGGGAGAGGGTAGGGTTGGTGGCAAAGCCACTTGAGGGTGAGGGTACTAGCCCTATCTCACTGATTGTGGGGGATGGAGAAAGTGATATTTGTTGACATTATGGATGGGATGAGACTATAGATCAAGAAAATACACATATGCAAGATATTCTAAATTGAGCTATCTTACATTATCATCACATAACTACTACGCCGGCTAAAAACGTATATCGTTCATCTTCTCAATATCCTAATTGTTGAAGCTGAAATCGAATATGGTTAGTGCACGATGCTAATTTATTTGGGACCCTAATAGCCAGCAAACGCTCTTTGGGTGGCATGGCAATTGCGAACGTTTTTTATGGCAATTTCTTCACAAACACATGTCAACTTGCTAACATAGGATTTTGCTGCGAAATTTGTCGCGTTTGCTCGAAGGAGTTGCCATGCTCCTAACACATAAATTACCACGAAATCGTTCATTTTTTCATGCATTCACAGCGAACGTTCGTTGAATAACATCACCCATTTATTTTGATCTACTATAAACCTCTGGCCGGGTGGATCAGATGGTTGAGAATTTCTTTGTTTCCAAAACGTAAACTTAAGTACCAAGCCTGGACTAAGTGTGATACTAGTAATTAATCCACTCACATTAACGTTTATTTGGGAAAAGAAAACGTTTGCCTACTACACGCCGGCCGAACGCTCGGCCGGTCACGCGCGCTTCGTCGGATCGTCAAATATCCTACGGCCATATATTCGCATCGCCCGCGTAGAGAAACACGCGCTGGTGGTCCCTATGCACATGCAACCTCCCTTATCTATTCAGGTTAGTTTTCATCCACACATTCCTCCCCAGCCTTTTCTCTTCTTCCACCGAACACCATAGTCTCTCTCTGCCCCAATGAACCGCAGTGCACCCAGGCGCCATGAACGGAGCTCGTCCCCCTGTACCTTTTCTCTACCCCGCACAAAGCGTCGCTGCAGCCCATCCATGCCGCCGTCTGCTGCAACGAGCGCTCAAGGTGGAGAGCTACAACTGTTATTGGAGGGAGTTGCAAACGGTGTCGGGGGTAGTTACGACCATGAACGGCGAGCAAGGTGACCACGGGGCGGCGCTGCACCGAGCAACAACCTGCATCGTGTTTTTTTGCTACGTGCTTCATCCGGCATCGCAATTTGCTACAACCGATATCATATTATGCTACCACCGGTGTCGCATTTTGCTACATCGCACATGGCGTCGCGATTTTTGCTACAATCAGTATTTCATTTTGCTACAACCGGCGGCATGGCGAGCTGCAACTGGCAGCACAGCGAGGTCCGTTGGCTCGGCGGCGAAACGATTTTTGCTGGAACCAGCGCTCGATTTTGTTGGAACCAGCGAGCCAGGATGTTGCGACGGAGTGCTACAATCAACGGGCATCAGCGACGACGACTGTTTGGCATCATTGGCGGCGGTGACGACTACTGTTTTTTGCTGCAACCATTGTCGGCGTTTGCTATGACTAGTACCGAAAATTGATACAACCACCTACGATGGAGTTGCAACCATAGCCACGGCGGAGCGCGGTGTTATTTGCTGCATGGTGTTTTTGTTACAACCGCCATCTCTAGTCGCCGACGAGCATGGGGGCCGAGGACGAGCAGGGCGGCGCGGGTGGCCGACGAGCGGGCGACCTAGGGATGAGCGCAGCGTTGCGGGCGGCCGATGCCCACCGGCGCGGGGGGAGGAAGAAGAAGACGCGGGATCTGAATCGAAGACGAGGGGGGAAAGGAAGAAGACGACGTGGGGATCCAATCGAACAGTTACGCGGGCTGGAATCGAGCGGCTGTGGGCCGACCGGCCGAAAGTTTCGGCCGGTGCGCCGGCGCCCAGCACTGGCCTTTGGGAAATTGTTGTTGTTTAGAATGTAACCCAAAGACTTATTTTTGTAATGGGTGGAAATAACTTGCAATACTCCTTCACCGGAAAACTTGGAAATCCAGGCTTCTACGAGCTTCGGGTTCTTGTTGGGCCGGGCTCAGGTCCAACCGTTTTATGGCCCATTTTTAACCCACTACCAGCTCATTATTCAAACACTTGAGAAAAAGTATCCAGTTTCAATGCCCCAGGGGGTGAAACCGGTGTGTAGGTGTATGAGCAGGACCAATTCAACCATGGAGCGTCACCGCAGATCAGAATAGCCACGGAGAACCAGTCGGCGAGCGCCCGTTTCGTCAACTGCGAACACCTAGCCTTGCCTAGGTAGCTAGCCCCCAAGAGGCGACCTACGTGCGCGCATCCACCACCCCCATCACCCACGCACGCTGATCTCAGGGTCGTACCCAAGTGCGACACGCAGTAGCCAGCCCACCAGAAGGACCAGAGGCGAGCACGCAACGCGCACCGCCGAACCATCGCCGTCAGCTCACCACCGCCCGCCCGCCCGCACGCACGCACGGCCGGAGACGCATCGCATCGCGTCGCATTGCATTGCAGGCGCGCACGACAAAATCACCCGCGTACGCCGGCACCTACGTGGCCGCGGCGCGCACCGCGCACCGCGCACCGCCGATGCCGCCCCGCCAACCTCCCAGGCCCCTTTTCCCGATACGGCAACTGTACCGGTCGTTCAACGGCGGAGAACGGACGCGGACGTCCACCTCGGCCGATCGATCCCGGCGTCGTGGGCCACGGGGGAATTGCATGCTACGGAAAGGCAGCTGGCGCGGTCGTTTGCGTGAACGGCGAGAGCACCATGACGGCGCCGAGACGACTAGTCCGGCCCGCCCGATGCGGCCACGCCTCTCGCGGCTGCCTTTTCTTTCCCCCTTGGCTTGCCGTCTTGCCCTCCTCCTCCGGCCCATGAGGGCTCCTTTGCGCGATTCTGGAAGAGGCGGGGTGGGGTGGTAGACCCAACTTCCAAGTTGGGAGAGACGACGGGGCTCCACGCCAGCCAACCTCCCCTCCCCCCCAACTCGGTGGACAGGGACGGGTGCTACCGTGCTAGTACTTTCGCCGATCACCAATCGGGCCAATCACTCGCCTGAGAAACGCACAGTAATCCCGTACGGAAAAGCAACAGGGACGGACCTGGCTGAATGAACACGGCAATTTTCTCCCTTTTTCTTTTCTCTTTCGTGCATATGGACGCGACGACGACAACATGGTGTGAGTGCATGCGTGCCCCGTCGTTTAACCAGTCGATGAACCCGAGGGTTACTGTGGGCGGTGTGATCTCCCGCTTGCTGTTACTCGACGTACAATGATTTCATGATCATCCAACAGTATGGAAGTGTCCCATGCAATGATGCAGAGATGGTGTAGTAAACTGAAAGCTGCTTTGCGATTGGTCACTTGGTCGGTTTGTTCTTTAAGCAAGCAAGCAAGCAACTAGGACGAGCACGTACAAGGCAGACAGAGAAGAAGCGAAGGCCCACTTCACTGTCGCCTCTACTAATATCTGCACCGCCGGAGAAGCCTTTTCCAGACAGCGAGCGATGCCCGCTGCACTTCCGCAACAAAATACCGGCCGGCTGGCCCCGTTCCTTTCCCCCCGTTCTTTATCCCGATTCATCCCTGTGCGCTCGCGTCGGATTTGGTTTGGAGTCTCTCTCTGTCTGTTCGCGTAACCGAGATCGCGCCCATGCATGCAACTGGCCCACTAGGGTAGGGCGTCGCCATGATTAATGGAGGTTAACGTCTCGTCCATCGTCTCTGCCGCTTCTCCCTTTTCTTTCCCTTGCTTGGGTCGGAAAGGATAAGAAAGGGACCGGGGGCAGTTAACGCTCCACAAACCCCAGCACTGAGGCCGGCGACGCCCATAATCGACAGCCTACTACGTGCTGCTTCTCTTTACACGTGTAGCTCGGCCTCTGGCAGTCCAAGCCACTGAAACCACGAGTGTTGAACCACTTGGTAACCAACCAGTGTTCTAGATGAATCAGCAACTAGATCGCGGCGCCTTTTGGATCGATCTTTCTGGCTCTTTTTCCCCTGTGCTGTATGACATGAACTGCATGTAACTGGCCTGTTTATTTGAGTTGAATTGGCGCCTGCGAGGACATCAAGCGATCAACGAAAAAAGTATGCTTGGCCGGCTGGCCGGTCGAAGAAATGCATGCATGGAGAAATGATTACGGGGCGGACATTTTGCCATCACGGTATATGATTGCCTCCGCGCGCACACATCCATCTCTGTCAGCGTTGTCACGTACAGCATGCAGTGCTAGCTCCATGTTGCATGACCGACCGAGAAAGAAAAGGGGACGGCCGGCCCACCCGCCTGACTGGTTGGTGTTACGTAGTACGTTCTCATTGCCCGCCGCATTATTGCGGCTACCTGACACTGATTTCGACGGGAAATTAACCGTAACTATCGTTCGTGGCCGCAAGGGTCGAAAGGTTAAGGAAGGTGATTGGATCGACGCTGACATGCGGCTACAAGTAGGCTTCGCTCATGATGAACTGGGCCGGGGCGTCTTCTTCTGATTTGATTTGTCGGGTGTCATGTTTTGTCTTTTTGATGAAGGACGTTTTCATTGTTTGCATTTAGGGCATGCTTGATTATCTCATGACCTCATCTCCTGTGTGCGAATTAAGCTCCAGAAGCACGGATTGTGTTACAGCTCCAGCTCAGTTTGATTACCAAGTTCTGGCAGCGTGGAGGAGAACGGATGAACGAACTCGATGGGCTATCTGACACATGGAACTCACACTTTTAGTAGCCTTTTTCGTTAGGCCTGGGCTGCCTGTCACAAACGAACCGCAGGCTGTGCAAGGATGATGATGATGGTAGCTATCGCTAGGCTTTTCGCGAGCCAGACCTATGTATCGCCCATGCGATTCCTAATACTTCTCTCCTACAGGAGGTGCTATTTAGTGGGCCCAATACTGTATCTGCACGCTATTTTTTTTCATGTAGTTTTTGTACAAGTTTTTCACTGTTTTGCATCAGTTATCCTTGAGTTGTCTTGTTTTTCAATGGTTTTTCTTTTTTCTTCCTTCTTTGCTCTTCTTTGTTTCCTTCATTGATTTTCCTTTTTTTTCAACACACAAATTGTTCATTTTTCTGTACACCAGAAACATTTTTTATATATGTTTAACATTTTTTAAATACGTGATCAACATCTTTTCAAATATATGTTTTCATGTCTACGTTTTAATACAGATTGTGCACTTCTTTTATATGTCAGAATCATTTTTTTATATATGTTTAACATTTTTCAAATACATGATTAAGATTTTTTGCAAACACATGCTTTCAACTTTTTCTTGAATACATATTAAACGTTTTCTATTGACAAAAATATCTTTTCTTAAAAATACACACACTTTATTTTACATCGCAACTTTTTCTAAATGTCATGAACATATTTCAGAAACCCGTGAACATTTTTTAGGATGTAATGTATATCTTTTTGAATTGTATGAAACAGTTATTAGTTTACAAAAAGATTTTTGTAGACTGTATAAATATTGTCTTGAAATGCCAGGTACATTTTACTGAAACGTGTGAACATTTTTAAATGACACACTTTTTTAAAAGCACACTAAAAAGTATTTACACAGTGTTAACATTTTAAAATTCGCCTTTTTTGAATTTTTGAAGTAAATAAAGTTTTGGAATATAATTATTTAGAGTTATTTTTTAAAACATAAACAAAAGTTAAAATAATAATGAAGAAACATACAAGTGAACGAACTAACCAAGAAGTTGCGCCGGCCCAATATGACGTGGTAGTGCGGAAGTGTTTAGTAGGCCAAAACTGCACTCTTTTGCTCGGGCCTCCGTCCTTCTACGTCTGTACATACATACTTGAGGCAGGGTCGCCGCCGTTGAGTCTTTTCTTCCCTGCCGTCTTAGATCTTTCACGGGGCCTGGTTCGGACTGATCTAGGGGCGCTGCTTGGACCGCTGCCCACTCTTGGGCGACTCCGGAAGGGTAGACGACGGACTTAGGGTTATGGACAACAGGGCTGACAGAAAGGCACCAGGTTCGTGTGATGCGGACATGGTGGCGGCTCTGGGATTGATTTTTTTTTTGAGACATGGCTCTGGGATTGATGAGGATGGACTTGGGATTACAGGAGGAGGCCTGGAGGGATGTGTTTGTTTCTGAAAAGGACGGGCAGCCGCTGGTTGGTTCATGTTGTTTGGCGCTATGACGCATGTGTTCATCCAGCTGAATTTCATGGACTTGCATACAGTGGCGGATCCAGGAATTTAAAATTGGGTGTTCAAAAATTTTGGGTGCAATGAAGAAATTGTATTTCTCTTGTGCTTTGTTGTGTGCACTATTGATCCCACCGACATGTTTCCCAAAACTAGCCTTGTGATTCCAATTTCTTAATCCTCCATTCACAAAGCAATCCCCACCAACATGTGAATTATCCTTGAAAAGATAACATACAAAGCAGAAAGCAGCATCTAGTTCTTTACTATACTCAAGCCATTTATAAGACTTGAACCATTTAGCTACAAATCGACGCATACCTCCAACAGGGTGTTGTGGAAAAGCATACTTTTTTGGTCGACAAGCCCCTTTTGCAATGTATCCTCTTCTAATCCTGTTCTGGTCATTAACATCATAATCTGCAATAGAAATCCTCTTCCCAGGATCAGGTTCAAGCAGCTGAACATTGTAAACTGCATCTTCAGTGTCATTCTCTTCCTCTATATTTTCAGATTCTTCGCTTGCTTCGTGCTCAATCTCAGGTTCTGCAATTGGACTTGTGTTCATGGCACCAACAATCTGTAGCTGCTGCTGATTTTGAACTGAAGGGGAGCTCATAGTGCTATGAAGTTGATTCGATGGGGAAGTGTTCTGCACCTGCACTTGCTGCTCAACCTGAACATGTTCTGCAATTGGACTTGTGTTCACTAGAGCACCTGCACATGCTCTAGATTTCTTCCCAGCTCTACTCCACAAAGTTTTCAAATCAATGGCAATGCTCTTCCTCTTGAGTTTTGAATTCTGTACTGCCTACAATTCAAATACAATTCCTTTGTTATTTTTATGCTAATAAATCAACAGATCATAACTCCTTTCAATGACATCTATAGCTACTTCTCACTGAATCAAATAGAAACTACACATTCAGTTGGGATTTCACAATGAATCAAATCAAAGAATGAAATTTTAGAGTTGGAACTTGGAACTTGAAAGGGGATTCACCTTAGGCTTAGAGATTGAGGTTGTTGGAGCAAATTGCTGCACTGGAGGTACACTCCCCTCCGCGGCATCGACAACTGCGGCGGCCGCCGGCGCCGGCGGCGTGACCCACTGTCTCTGTGGCTGTGATGCGGCACCGTGCCCCGCACTGGGACTGGGTACTAGCTCCTGCTCCTCACCGGCGGCGGCGGGCACGGTACCGGCGGCCGCGACGGCGATGGCCATGGTGAACTCCTGCGCCGGCGGCTGGCTGTGGCTCGCCATGCCCTCGCGCCGCCGCTCCTGTCTCTGTTCGTGGGAATTGGGGAAGGAAGCGGCTGGCTGGGTGCGTGTCCAGGCTCTCGTGCGCAGTCAGGTAATACCTAATGGCCTAATGGGTTGCTCGCCTGCTGCCAAAGTGCCAAAGTGCACGTATTGGGCCCATGTAGGATAGTATTTCTATACTCTGCCATATATGCCTATATGTAAAAAAATATTTGCATAAATTTTTGGGTGTTCATCTGAACACCCTTGACCCATGCTGGATCCGCCCCTGCTTGCATACAGCATGGAGTTGGCACCCAGGTGCCGCAGCTCCTGCTGTGTACCTCAGTCAGATAATTGATAAAAGTGAAGCTAGTGCAGCCTTACCTGGGGGTACTGTGGCCGACGGAGCATCGATGCTAGTGGATGTGAATGAGGTGACGCTGCTGGATGGAGTGGTAGTACTACGCACTACTGGAATCTAGATATACGCCGAGTGCCACGGATACTCGACAAAGGACAAATAACCGCTGGCAAAGTCTTTGCCGAGAGTTGCACTCGGCAAAGGCCACCCGGCGTACATCTCTCAGGCAAACATGAATTTACCGAGAGCCAGAACACGGGCACTCGGCAAAATAAAGTAGCTAACGGACAACAGACGAAGACGGCGGTTGCCACGTGGCGCAACTTTGCCGAGAGCCACTCTCGGCAACGCAAGCCAATAGGAAAGTGCCACATGTTAGCTCCTGACATGTGGGTCCTCAATAATAGGCCGATGGCCATCTTTGCCGAGGGTGGCTCTCGGCAAAGACAGCCATTAGGAAAGTGCCACGTGTAACCTCCTGACATGTGGGTCCTCAATAACAGGCCGAGGGCCATCTTTGCCGAGAGTGGCTCTCGGCAAAGATAGCCAATAGGAAAGTGCCACATGTCAGCTCCTGACATGTGGGTCCTCAATAATAGGCCGAGGGCCATCTTTGCCGAGAGCACCTCTCGGCAAAGAGAGCCAATAGGAAAGTGCCACGTGTCAGCTCCTGACATGTGGGTCCTCAATAACAGGCCGAGGGCCATCTTTGCCGAGAGCTCCTCTCGGCAAAGAGAACCAATAGGAAAGTGCCACGTGTCACCTCCTGACATGTGGGTCCATCGTAATAGGCTGAGGGCCGTCTTTGCCAAGAGCCACTCTCGGCAAACCTTGCACCTTTGCCGAGATTCCTCTTGGTAAAGTTGTCAAGGGGCGCTACAGGTTGTTATCCTTTTTCGAGAGGCCTCTTGGTAAAGGTGTCAGGTTCTACTGGTTGGTACACTTTACCGAGAGGCCTCTCGGTAAAGGTTGTATCTTGGTCCAGTTTAACAGCCTTTGCCGAGAGGGCCTCTCGGTAATGTTTTGCCCAGCAGCCTTTTTTTTGCGTTTTTGTTTCTTTCCTGCAGCAAAACATATACAACAGCAGCATATAGTGGATCACACATAGAACATGTCACATATAGGCATCATTGAACAAAAAAAGCAATGATTCTCAAGAACATCCCACATAAAAGCAATAGTGCATAAAAGGTGCAATAGTTGTCAAGCACACTCGACTACCACAAGTTTACAAGTCTCAAGATCACATAAGACGCAATAGTTCTCAAGCACATACAAGGAACAGTTTCAAACACAACATAACATGAAGTTCACGCGGTTTTGGAGATCGGAGTGGTAACATCAACATCAGAAGGCGTCATTCCGTTTGCTTCCCCAACTCCACCAACTTGAGGTGGAACTACCGGAACATTGTTCGACCCTTGTGATGGATTGACCCAATAATGAGATGAATGCATATGGTAATGCCAAAAATGGTGATAGAAATAGTTTGAACGAAACTCACAATGTTCCACTCTGGTGTCGGTGGCATCTCTGGCACTGGTTTGCCTTGCATTGAATAAAGATTGGCCACTATATGTTGTAAAGACTTCACTAGATCATCTTGTGCCTTCAGCTTAGCCCGGTCTTCATCTCGTTCTTTCTGGGTGTCATTCAGTCGAGTCTACAATATGGCAATGCAAATGTCATTCGTGTTGAAATGCGAACATGCATGACCATGAAGGATCAATGAAGAAACGCTGACCTGAATATCCTCAATAATGGTCACGGTATGTGGTACATGACGCTCTATGGTAGGAGTAGAGCCAATACTCATAGCACGGAGTGTGTTGACTCTCGGAAGGGAGGAGGTTATGACAGAATTGAGGTGAACCGCCATCCGACCATTCGGTCTACCGCCTGCTGCGGCAATGGCCACAAGAGAGTCAAACGGCAGCACATGAGGATCAGCCTCTTGCCCGTACGTCTCCTTCAATTTTTTGGTGTAGTTCTCCCCATCTGACCGGGCTTTAGAGCTGATCCAGTCCCTCTCCGGGTGGAGAGGGTCCTTGTCCTTGTCATCTTTGGTACGTTTGATGGTCCACGCCTCGAAGTAAGAGATATCCTTGCCAATGTCTTCTTTCTGCAAAAGAAAGCGATCCAAACAATCAAGGGAATGCTCACAAATGAAAGAGAACATGATGAAAAGAAAAGGATGTTGTTGCCTACATGTTTGGAGACGACACATGGGATGGTGAGGTTGCCTTGACGGTGTCCTGGACAACCCATCAACTTACGCCGTTCAGATATTACTTTGTGTTCATCCTGCCACCATGGATCTGTCCACCGTTCGACGATCTTCTCCCAGCACGGACGTTTGTCACCGCACTACCGAGGAATCACCTGTAAAGTAAACAAATACATCTTAGTAAGGAATCTAATTTGAGGTAATGTAGGGAATAGCAAGCATCCATAGTCACTTGCCTTGAAGTAATTATCCCGTGAAAGATGCTTCCCTCGAGCCTCCTTTTTGGAAATCTTTTGGTTAAGATAGTCCACGTGATACTTGACCACTAACCGGACGCACTCCTCATAGAGCATGTCGTGGACTAGTTTCTTGGCAATATTCTCAACCACCACATTTGCACGATCCTTCTGACCATCTACGCATGTATAGAAATCCTACAAACATGCATACATGTGAGAAGGGTAAAATCATGACTATGGCAAATTTAAAACTTTTGGTATTGACATTCAGGTGTTTGAAAGGACTTACCCAGAAATCGTTGACCACTCGCAATGCTCTGTTATCATAAACCCTCTGACACATATCCAGGAAATCCGGAGCGAGTTTGTAGTGATCCCATGACAAAGCTGGCTCAATGATACCGTTCGGCAAAGTGACCAGTCCAGGATAATTTAACCTACAAAGACCACCAATGATGCCACTCGGCGAACGTGGCAGACGCCTCTCACCACCTTTTACTAAGCTCCTGCATTACGAAGAGTGAAGTCATAGTATATGTGATGAAATGACAAAGGTACAGTTTATATGGGATGAGTCGATATAACCACTTACTTCTATCCCACTGGTTTAATCAACATGTCTCTATGCACATATGGACGTTTTGGAAGCTTTGAAGGACCACGCAGCCACACTTTCCTTGTAGAAGTAGTGCTGATAGTCGAACCGCCCGGCTGTGAGCCGGTCACCTCGTGGTGCTCCGTCACTCGTGAGGGTCCATCCCCACCCTCAGAAACCTGACGAACAACCAGCCTCCTCTCGGCAGCGGCGTCCTCCACCAGCTCCTCCTCATCCTCACTCGCCTCCTCCCCATCCTCTGTTTCCTCCTCCAGCCGTCGTGCATCCTCCTTCCGAGCATGGCAAAGCACTGCATCAGAGGGTCTAGGAGAAGAAAGAGGTGCTCTACTCCGGCCTGCTCTACCTCCTCCTCGTCCCCCCACTCGTCCTCCTCGTCCCCTCCTCGTCTGCCTCCTCCTCCTGCCTCATCTACTCCTCCTCCTTGTCTGGCTCCTCTAGCTGCCTCCTCCCCGCCTCCTCCTCCTCCTCCTACCCCGCCGAGTCCGCCTCCACCTCGTCCAACTCCTACTCCTCCCCCGCGTCCTACTCGACCTCGTTTCGCCCGGTTTTTCGGACGGGTGTCTAGACCCGTCGATCATTTGGCCTTCTTGGAGGCTGTGGCAACCGACGCAGGAGCGGCCACCTCTTTCACCGGTCGAGCAAGTTGATCATTGTACAGAGCTGCCACATCTTTCAAACTTTGGATTCTTGTTGCCACATGTCATGTTTCAATCGCCTGATACGAAGAAGAACAAACTAGTTAGTACAGATGATACAACTTGATGTAAATACAATAAATATATCACATATGAAGAATAAATGGAGTTGTCACAATAATACATATAGTTGTTACACACACGAATACATAGAGTTGTTGCACACACGAATACATAGAGTTGTTGCACACACGAATACATAGAGTTGTTACACACACGGATACATATAGTTGTTGCACATATAAATACGAAGAGTTGTTGCACGAATACATGGAGTTGTGACACGCATACATAGAGTTCTCACACGATTACATGGAGTTGTTAGAAATAGGGGTCAATATTAGGTGCAACATTTGGATCAGGGCTGTCATCATCGCTATCACGCATGTTTATACATTCATCCTCGAAGTCTTCAGGGGGGCCATCATCATCATCTAGCCCCATTTGCCATCGCATAAGTAATGCCAAATCTCGAGGGTTAGAAACATCCTCGTATTCGTCCTCCGCACTATCTACTTCCATGTCATCCATGGCCTCATGTTCCATAGCATCATCTTCGTCTTCGTGATTGTCTCCTTCTTGATAGAACTCTCCCTCGTATGTGTTAGGGTTTATGTGGTAATCGTCCTTGTTTGGGGTAGGTACCTTGATACGCGGGGGTACCTTGTACACGACATCCCATTTCAAGAGATCGATATGTTCCGTAGATGTGAACGCGTACGGGAGATAAAACACTTGTGTAGCCTGTTGAGCCATAATATAGACATCATTTCCTGCATATTTCGATGCTCGTTCAACTTCGACCCAGCCAATACTAGGGGTCCATCTCACTTTCTCAGGATTGAGCCAACTGCATCTGAATACGACGGGCTTCACACCTTGTAAACCACAGTATTGCAGCTCATAAATTTCTTTGATGGTTCCATAGTAGTGACATCCATCTGTCCCTAGACAATAGACCCCACTATTTATTGACCTTCGATTGGGCCTCCCACGCGTGTGTTTATCAGTGTGGAAGCGATACCCATTCATGTCGTAAGCCTTAAATGAATTGGCCTCGTATTCAAAACCATTGGCTACTTCTCTCACTTTGGCGTCCATATCAACCTCCTGATATGCCTACAAGAATAATAGGAGATTGTCTGGTTCATTAGTGGAAGCATTACCGGTAAGTAAGAACAACTTGAAGTTTACATAAAGTTAGGAAAGTTACTTTTCTTGAGAGCCAAGAAATGAAACCGCCATGAGCATTGGTATCTTCAAGAAGGTTTGCTGATTCTTCGTCGCTAGGGGGCCGTGGTAGCTTCCATAATTCGTTCTAGAATTCCCTAGCAATGAGAAGAATTCGAGTTAGAACTCAAGACTAGTGAGTAGTTCTCAATGAAGGTGTTCTACACTTACTTTATGTACGACTGCACTTCTTCCATGTTGGTCAAGACATAGATCATAAGAGTCGACCAATCGGTAGATGAAAAGGTCTTGCGCTTCGATCCACTTGCTTTGCCACCTTGGTCTTAGAAGAGGCTAAGGTCGGAAACATTACTGGTGGGTTCTTCATTGTAACGAGGAGATGGATTTAACCTAGTCTGAATACTGTCATGATAGTACTTTGCCGTGGTCGTTGCCACCTCCTCGTTCAGGTATGCCTTGGCTATGGAGGCTTTGATGCGGGCTTTATTCTTACATTTGCCACAAAGATGCTTGAACTCCCATTCAGGTGCATACTGCCATCAGAACTGCACAGGTCCTCCCATTCTAGCCTCATACGCGAGATGTAAGATCATATGTTGCATCGGATTAAAGAAACCTGGCGGAAATATCTTCTCTAACTTGCATAGCAACTCAGGTGCTTGTTCCTCCAACTTTGCAACCACTTCATAATCTAATTCTTTGGCACAAAGCTGGTGGAAGAAGTAGCTCAACTCCACCAGCACTCGCCAAATATCCTCTCTAACATACCCTCGAATCATCACAGGCATTATCTGCTCAAGCCATACATGGTAGTCATGACTCTTGAGGCCTCCTATTCGCTTTGTAGCCATATTCACTCCCCTCATGATATTAGCTGCATATCCATCAGGGAAGTACAACTTGTTCACAATCCATTGGAGAATTTCCTTCCTTTCAGGCATTGAAGGGGTGAAAGGGGCTGGTGGCTTCTTCCAAGAATTACCTTTTGCATGAGGCACCAATTTTAATTTTGGCCTGTTGCATAGCTGGGCTTGATCGATCCTAGCCTGAAAGTTATCCTTTGACTTCTCGATGTCGAGGAGTGTGCCGAGTAAGGCCTCCGCAATATTCTTTTCAGTGTGCACTACATAAATGTTGTGTTGAAGGAGAAGATCTTTAAAGTAAGGGAGCCTCCATAAGCTTGGAATGTGAGTCCACTGGTGTGTCTCTCCATATCCCACAAAACCTTTCCCATCGGGATTTTTCTCGAGAGCATCTAACTCATCCTTAAGCTGGGCACCGGTCATAGGAGGTGGCGGGTCATCAACAATAACACCTTTCCGGAAGTTCACAGTGTCTTGTCTGTATGGGTGATCAAGACAAAGGAACTGTCGATGTTGGTCAAAGCATACATACTTGCGACCCTTAGCCAGCCAAATGAAAGTCACACGTTGTCGGCACACTGGGCAAGGCCACTTCCCCTTTACACACCAACCACAAAATATCGCACGTGCTGGTAGGTCATGTAGCGATGTGTGGTACCAGATATGCATATTGAAGTGCTTCTTTGAAACGGCATCATATGTCCTTACCCCATTGTTCCAAGCAACAAGTAAGTCGTCCACCAAGGGCTCCATGTACACACTCATATGCTTCCCCGGATAGTTATGCCCTGGAATTATCAGTGTCAGGAACATGTGATGTCGTTGCATGCAAACGCCAGGGGGCAGATTCAGGGGGATAACATATACTGGCCAACAGCTGTATATGGCAGCCATCAAACCATATGGATTGAACCCATCGGTAGTTATCCCAACAGCTACACTCTTTCAGTCATCCATTTTCTTATGAATTTCAACAAATTTCTTCTATGCTTCACCATCCCGTGGATGTTGCATCTTTTTTGTATTGTACATCTTCCCTTCGGCGGCCCATATCATATATTGGGCAGTTTCCTCGGTCATATAAAGCCTCTGGATCCTTTCCATGAATGAAAGATATCGAAGGATATTGACGGCAATTGTGAGCTGCCTCTTGCTACCATCATCATTTAGTACCTCAATATACCTAGAGGATTTGCACTTGACACTGTAGTTCGTATCTTTATGTTCATTTCTAAATAACATGCATCCGTTTGGACAAGCATGTATTTGCTGATACGGCATCTTAAGTGAACCGAGGATTTATTCGACTCGTACATGTTCTTTGGCAATATGTTTTCTTTAGGCAGCAGGCTAGCAATAACTAACAATAACTCATTGAAGCAAATTATGCTTATGCAATGGTTTGCCTTCAGGGCCATTAGGCATGCGATGCCATCTAGTTGAGTAACCTCTGTATGGGCGTGAAGAGGTTTCTGTGCCGCAAACAAAGATGCATGATACTCTTCTAGGCTTTCCAATGGCTCCTCGGAGTTCGGGTCCTCCCGCGGATCTGCACGGTGGATGTCATCTAACAGGTTTTCAATCTGAGTATCATATTCGCCGGTGCGCTGTCGCACCACCTCCGCCCTAGACTATTATGTCTCACCGTGAAAGATCCATCGGTAATAGCCTGGCGTAAACCCATATTTGCCTAAGTGTTTACTCATAGTAATCTTATCTCTTTCAACCTGGTTATCACACTCCGTGCATGGGCACCAAATTCCACGAACTGACGTTTCTCCAGCAAATACTAATTCCAGGAAATCATTGGTCTTCAACCTCCACTCAGGGGTCATACCCTCCATGCTGGGATGTCCGGTGTACATCCACTGACGATCTTCCATCCTCTGATATAAAGTGAAACACACACATAATGTTTTTTATGTAACAAGTGGTTCCATCAAGTTTTACGACATGCACTGAGCTATCTAATAGGTAAAGATAGGTCCTAATCCCACCCGAGGATGTGTAGGTTGGGTCCGCTTCCATGCCGTACTCCGACCCGAGACAAAATTTCGGCAGCACCTCCCCGCTGTTCTCCAAATGCACAACTCGGCAATATGCCGAGAGGATGTGTATCCAGAGAACAACAAGGAGACACCGTCAAAATTCTGTCTCAGATCGAAGTACAGCATGAAAACGACCAGCCTACACATCCTCGGGCTGTCCATGGAATACGTGGACAATTCGAAAGAGTTGAGGTTATAAATATGCAAAGACTTGCATATTTATAGATACAACCCTTCCGAACGGGAGACACCTAGGTAACGCGACTATTTAGGTGATCTACAAATAATGGAAACCTACACATAAACGGGAAGATGTTACCCTTGAAGCATGCAACGGAATTCACTCTCTCTATTGTCAAAATAGATGCATGTCCTACACGAAAGAATGAAGTAGTATCAATCATATGTCCAACACACACACATCAACAACACTCACTCACACACACATACACATACCGCAGCACACACGCACACACATCAACAACACTCACTCGCACACACATACACAACACACAGACACACACAACAACAACACCCACAACACCCACACCCACACACCAATAGCACTCACTCACACGCACACACAAACACATCACACACACTTCAACTGCACCCCCCCACACACACACCAACATCACTCACTCACTGACTCTCACACACACACACATCAACAACACCTCCACCCACACACACACCAACATCACCCACTGACACACCCATACAAAGCACACACTCACACACATTAATCACTATGCATATACACCTTTTGTTAAAATGGAGAGGGGGAAAACCCCTTTTGTTTAAAAAGATTGAGATTGAGTAGGGGCTCACCAACGAGGCGGGGGGATGGCGGGGGAGGTGGATGCTAGACGTGGCGGAGCTTCGTGGAGGGGAGGCCACACCGGTGGTGGCTCGGTGAAGCTTGTGGCCGAGATGGTAGTGGTGGGCGAGCTCGGTGGAGGTGGGGGCGGGGGGGGGGGGGAAGAATCGGTGCGACGGTGGTCAGCTGGAGGTGGAGGGGTCGGTGGAGGCTGTCTCAGTGGAGGCTGTCTCAGTGGCGGCGGTGGTAGAGCTCGACGGACGGGACGGCGGCGCTGAGGGGCGGCGGCGGACACGAGGGAAGAGAGGGAGAGTGAGAAAACAGATAAGAAAGGAGTGAGCGCGCGAGGGGGAAATTTTGGATAAGTCCCCGCGAGAAACATTTCCGAGAGTCAAATCAAGGACGCACTCGGTAAAAGTCTTACCCTAGATATCGCAAGCGCTTTTCCGAGAGTCGCCACATCGATCGGTAAAGATGGTACCCTAGATCTCGGGTGCTTTACCGAGAGTGCTGTCGGTAAAGTACAAGCCGTAGATCTAGGTTTCTCCTAGTACCGAGAGCGGCTCTAAGAAAACTAACACTTGCCGAGAGCAGCGCTCGGTAAACTTCTTAGTCCACAACATTTTTGGCAGCTTTCATGTATCCCTGCATAAAAACATATATAAAAGCAATATAATTATCACAAATGTTGCACTGCATTTATATCAAGAAATTTATTGCTCTGTTAGGGTTTCATCATCGGAAATTCCAGACCTGCAAGGCACCACATGAAATCATGCCCGAAAGCAGCATGTGAAATCCTGTGTGATGTCCTTGCGGCATGCCTAGGACTTGCGCAGACGAGGGAGGGGCATGCCATGGCACCGGGGGGCGAAAGTACCTCGGTGGCATGCCTGATGCAACCATTTAAATCCTCAGAAAATCGTACGATGCCAGGATTACTCGAGAGCTGGCACGGTGTCATCACATGGCCCGTGTAGGGTGTGGTAAAAATTTGGGTGCATTTTGAATAAGCCTCCCCTCAGGCCGCTTGTAAACCGCACCATTTCCCAGCTAGCCTTTGGGTATCGAGAGGGAACGTGTCCGGTTTGTGCAGGAAGTGTGGGGCCTATTGCTCCCGTGGCCTCAAAACATCTCGTGCTCTCAAAGGAGGCCATCGCATGACACGTGCCATGCCCCCCGCATTTTTCAGACACGCTTGCAATATTCGAGAAATATATTGCTCTACTAGGGTTTCATCGCCGGAAATTCCAGATCTGCAAGGCAACACATGAAATCATGCCCGGAAGCGGCATGGGAAATCCGTTGTGATGTCATTGCGGCATGCCTAGGACTTGTGCGGACGAGGGAGGGCAGGCTATGGCACCGGGGGCGAAAATACCTTAGTGGTATGCCTGATGCAACAATTTATCCTCGGAAAATCATACGATGCCGGAATTACTCAAGAGCTGGCACGGTGTCATCACATGGCCCCTGTAGGGTGTGGTAAAAGTTTGGGCGCATTTTGAATAAGCCACCCCTCAACCCGCTTGTAAACCGCACCATCTCCCAGTTAGTCATCGGGTATAGAGAGGGAACGTGTCCGGTTTGTGTAGGAAGTGCGGGGCTTGTTGCTTCGGTGTGACGCCCCCGACTCAATCATGCACTAATCATACACGCAAACATGCACGATCAAGCACAAGGACTCACGGGAGGATATCACAACACAACTCTAACACAAATTAAACGGAGATCCACAATATTACAGACCAGGGATCACGAAGATCCGAATACATGAGTCAGTCATACAAATATTATCTGAGTTATACAAGTTTTGCCTTAAGAAGGCTAGCACAAACAACGACTCTAGATCGAAAGGCGTAGGCCTTCTGCTTGGGAGCCTCCGATCCTACTCCTGGTCGGCTGGCTCGATCCAGTAGTACGTGCCCTCTGGACCCTCCTGGTAGTAAGCTCCTGAGGTGGCATCTGGCTCCGGGGCTCTATCGTCTGATGTATCATCAAAGTGGGGTATGGGGAAAAAGAAGTAACAAAGCAACCGTGAGTACTCATCCAAACTACTCAGCAAGCAAGGATCTACACTACATATGCAACATTATCAATGGAGAAAGGTTGTATATGTGGATTGGGCTGCAAAAATGCCAGAATAGAGAGAAGGCCTAGTCCTATCGAAGACTAGCATCTTCAAGCATCTTCACGAAGCCACCATCTTGCAGCAATAGAAGAGAGTAGAATAGCATTTTATTAAGCAAACATGTTGAAGCAAGCCTAGAGATCCTTCCTCGACTCCCAGCGAGAAAGCGATCCCGAAGCTTCAATTAAGTATCAAGTTTCCAGTTCAAGTAGTAGATCGGGATACACAAACTGAGCATCCTTTACCGTAGGACCGGCTATCGATAGATTATTCATCCCTGCAGGGGTGCACTACTGTTACCCAACACGCTCGATCAACTCTGGTAGGACACACTTGCTGGGTAATGCCCGGCCTCGGTAGATCAACACGAAACAACGCCCTACCTAGGCTCAGCAGAGAGGTCAGCACGCCGGACTAACCTATGCACCTAGAGGTCTTGGGCCATCGCCCTGGGCACCCTGCGCATTGCGTGGCTGGCCGGGGTGCAGGCGCGACACTGAACTCGTTAGTGAAGTATCCAGCCCAATCCCGACAATCAGCCCGCACGGTGAACCGTAACGTCTGAAGAGCTTTCAGGAGAAACGTACGACGTAGAGGGCCCCATAAACCATAATCCCGCGTGGTGGTAGTGCATATAGGGCACGTCGACCCACTCAGATTAAACATCCAAATCCGATAGGCTGATTTAGTAACACGCGGAGACGATCAGAGTTTCTGAAACTCCGCCACAATATCACACTCGAGTGCCCTTCCGGCACACCCGACATCATAGATCCCCAGCGGGTACCCACCAGGGTCGACCCGCCTGAAACAAAGGTCAAAGTAACCGTGTGGTCATAACATCAAGGGGGAAACCCGAGGAATCACCCTAAGAGGATTCCACTCGATGAAATCATCAGGGTGAACGTATGAGGCATCACCCTCGAGGTTCACACTGAGGGGTTGCACGACAGAGTCGTATCAGAAATGGAGAAGGAGGAATCACCCTCGATGACCACGACCGAACAGCTACACTGCAGAGTATTCATCAGGAGTGCGTTACGAGGTATCACCCTCGGCACTCGATAGTAACTATGCAAAGTCGTACAACTAAGGGGGTGTGAAGTGAGGTGTCGGTCTCTGGTCGACGATCACGTTGATCGAGTCATCGATGATCAAGCAGAGGCAACAAGGGAAAAGGTAGTGGGGTCACTGATGGTTCACTACCAACCTATACTAAACAGTTTATCATAGGCAGGTAAGGTAACAATGAACAGGTTACAACAACAGGCTATGCATCAGAATAGGAACATACATTAACAGTAGCAAAATCTAATGCAATCAGGAGAAATGGAATGGGCGATATCTGGATGCTCAAGGGGGGGGGGGGCTTGCCTGGTTGCCTTGGCAAGAGAGAGGGATCGTCAACGGGCTGCTCGTCTGTAGCGTAGTCGTACCCGGCTGCAATGTCGTCGGTCTCGGCGTCTATCGAGAGAGAAGGAGGGGGAGAGAAACAATAAATTTCACGGCAATAATGCAAACAATATGTATGACATGCCTAAATGATATGCCGGGGTGTTCTACGGCCTAACTAAATGATTTAGTTAATTTAGGAATTTATCCGAATTTATTTAGTTAAGGTTGGGCACTATTCATTTATCGAAATCGGTCTAAAAGTTCCATGTTCATCTAGCTAGGGGCATCCAACAGGAATACGGAGGGCGTATTCAGGTTCGTATCGAAATTCTGAGTAACTTTCATATATAAATTATTTTCATCGGAGTTACGGATTATTTTATATGATTTTCTAAAGTTTTAATCATTTTCTAAATTTAATTATTTATTTAATCCAACATTATCCAAAACAGTGCCCGATGACGTCAGCGTGATGCAGAGGTGATGTCAGCAGGTCAACTGGTCGGTTGACCAGTCATACCAGATAGGTGGGTCCAGTGGGACCCACATGTCAGTGACAGGGGCACTAACAGAAGGGTTAGACTAACTAAATTAGGTTAGTTAGCGGGTGGGCCCCAGTAGTCAGTGACTGTTAATATAACTAATTAACTGTTTATCTATTTATTTAAATTAGTTAAATAGGCGGGGCCCACATGTCATAGACAGGGGCCAGCCTAGTCAGCAGTTGACCTGGTCAACAGGTCAACTAGGGCCCAGGGGTCAGTGACTCGGGTCGGGGCCCACGGCGCCAGGTCAACGCTGGCCGGAGACGCGCCGGAGTTAGCTCCGGCGAGCCAAAATGCAGCGGCGCGCGTCGGGATGGGCTTGGGTTTCTTCCACAGGGGGTCTCAGGGGCTGGGGTTGGGCGCGTTCGACGCGGCTCGACGTCGCGCGTCGAATGGCGGCGGTGCGGGGTGCTGGGGAGGCCGGAGTCGAGCGGCAAGAGCTCGTCGGCGGCGAGGATCTTCGGGCGAGGCACGGGAACGGCAAATCGGCGCGCGTTCGAGCGATCTAAAGGGCGAAGCGTGGCCTACGCGGTGCGGTGAGTGCGTTGGTCATGCGCGGGTGACCAAATGGTCACCGAAGAAGTGCCGGTGAGCAAACGAGGCGGCGGTGGGTTCGGGCTTCGTCGGAGCAGTGGCTATGGGCAGCTAGAGGGGGCAGGGGAGGGCGCGTCACGCGCAGGAGCTCACCGGGGGGGCGTGGGGACTGGGCAGTGGGCTCGGGGTGGACCGGTGGCGTAGATCGGCGGCGAGGTCGTGCGGTGGACGAGACGAAGGCGAGTTCGAATGCGGCGTCGGTGTTGCTTCCTGGTCCCAATCCGGTGTCGAGGAAGAAGAGGGAGACCACGCCGGAGCTCCTGGACTTGACGGGGCGTCGAACGGGTGCCGGTGGCCACGGCTAGGCCGGAGCCATGGCGGCGACGGCGTTCGGCTGCGACGGGGGAGCGAGGGGGAGGGCGAATGGAGCGGCTAGGGTTCGTCAAGGGGTGCGGGGTTGCTCTTATCCTGCCACGGCGGGCGCGGGGTCGCGCGATGTCGAGCAGAGGCGAGGGGGGCCAGGCGCGGCGACAGCGAGGGGGGGGGTGAGTAGTAGGAGGGAGACGAGCAGGGTGGGCTGGGCCGGTGCTGTAGCCAGCAGGCCTAAGTGCACAGTAGCGCTTTAGGCCGTTTTCTATTTTCCTTTTTCCTTTTTCTGTTTTCTTTTCTTTTCTGTTTTGCTAATTGTTTGGGCCCTAAATGAATTTTGTAAAAAATGTGACCTAGTCCATAAATCACAGTGCATTGTATCCTAACACCAAAAACTAGTTTGGGCAAAACATAATTTCATATTTAATTTAGATCAAATAAAAGGCTATTAAATATTGTTTTCAGCCACTGTTAGAGGATGTTTGAGTTACTTAATTAATTTATTAAATGTTGGTTACAATTTTAGAATAGTCTCTGGAATATTAGTTATTTATTGAACATTTTAGTTTCTGTGTTTGAACAACTTTTATTTTCCACTTTAATTTAATTTGAATTTGAGTTAGGAGTTGAAATGCATTATGATGCAAATGATGATTTGGCACTGTTAATCATGCTGACTTGTCATTATCAAAAGTGATTACTGTGGCTAATGACATGGGGTGTTACAATTCTCCTCATCTATCAAGAATTCTCGTCCCGAGAATTAAGAGGAAGACTGAAAGAAAGAGGGGTATTCTTCACGAAGACGGTCCTCGCGTTCCCAAGTGGCTTCATCTTCAGAATGATTTGACCACTGAACCTTGAGGAATTTGGCGAGTCCGGCGTTCAGCTTGATCAAGAATACAGATGGGATATTCTGGATAAGACAGATCTTCCCGTAATTCAAGCATTTCATGATCCACAGCTCGAATCGGATCCTTGAAGCAGCGACGAAGTTGGGATACATGAAAGACATCATGCACTTGAGAAAGATTTGGCGGCAATTGAAATTCATATGCCACTTCTCCTCGACGGGCAAGAATACGGAACGGGCCAATGTAGCGAGGAGCTAACTTGACTTTGATTCTGAATCGATGAGTGCCTTTCAACAGAGTGACGCGGAGGTAAGCTTGTTCACCAGGTTGATAGACCATTTCCTGGTGCTTTCGGTCATAGTTGCTCTTCTGACGAGACTGAGCAGATTTCAAATGTTCACGGACAATGCGGACTTGTTCTTCAGCTTGCTGAATAATGTCCGGTCCGACGAGTGAGCGTTCCCCAGTTTCTGACCAATTCAGAGGGGTTCGACACTTACGACCGTAAAGAACTTCAAATGGTGCCATCTTCAGACTAGCTTGATAGCTATTGTTGTAAGAGAATTCAGCATACGGGAGAGATTCCTCCCATTTCTTACCGAAGGAGATGACGCAAGCTCGAAGCATATCTTCGAGCACTTGATTAACTCATTCAACTTGACCCTGTGACTGAGGGTGAAAAGCGGTGCTGAAAGACAGATGAGTTCCCATAGCTTCTTGGAAACTATTCCAGAATCTGGAGGTGAAGAGGCTGCCACGATCAGAACTGATCTCCAACGGAACACCGTGGAGTGACACAATTCGGGAAACATACAAGTCTGCTAACTGACTAGCAGTGATTGTCTCCTTAACTGGCAGAAAGTGAGCAACCTTGGAGAATCGGTCAATGACGACAAAAATAGCATCATGGCCCTTCTGAGATCTGGGAAAACTAGTAATGAAATCCATTTGGACCTTGTCCCATTTCCATTCAGGAATTTCCAGGGGTTGCAGAGTTCCAGCAGACCTTTGATGTTCTGCTTTAATGCGGCGACAAACGTCACACTCAGAAACATAACGAGCAATGTCTCGCTTCATATTAGGCCACCAGTATCTCTGACAAATGTCACGGTACATCTTTGTGCTACCAGGATGAATTGACAGAGGAGTGTCATGAGCTTCTTTCATAACATGTTCCCTCTCATCCTTGAACTTGGGTACGAAGAGACGGTGTTGGAAAAATAGGATCCCATCCTTATCAAGATGGAATTCCGACGGCTTTCCTTTCTCGAGGTACCGCTTAATCCTTTCAACTTCAGAGTCATACTTTTGTATAATCTTAATGCTGGGCTCTAAATCTAGTTCGACAACCAGGGTATTGAGATAACCCCGTGGAACAATATGGAGGTTCAATTTGCGAAGCTCTTCGTGGAGAAGAGGTTGCGTTTCCTGAACCATATGGTTGCTGCAATAAGCCTTGCGACTCAAAGCATCGGCCATTACATTAGCCTTACCAGGGGTATATGAGATATTCATATCATAATCGGCAATTTTTTCGAGCCATCTTTGTTGACGAAGGTTCAGATCCGGTTGAGTATATAGATACTTCAAACTTTGATGATACGTATATATCTCGCAACGATTACCGAGAAGGTAATGTCGCCATAGCTTCAGGGCATAAATAACCGCAGAAAGTTCGAGATCATGCACTGGGTAATTTTCTTCATGAGGACGCAATTGTCGAGAAGCATAAGCAATCACTTTACGCTCTTGCATTAGGACACAGCCTAATCCTTGACGAGATGCATCACTGTATATCACGAAATCCTTTTGGGAATCCGGGGGTGCTAATACTGGGGCAGATGTCAATTTATCTTTTAGTGTCTGAAAGCTTTCTTGACATTTTTCTGTCCACTCAAATTTGACACCTTTGTGAAGTAGATTTGTCAATGGTTTTGCAATCTTGGAAAAGTTCTCAACAAATCGACGGCAATAACTGGCAAGTCCGAGAAAACTTCTGACTTGCTTGACATTCTTCGGGGGAGTCCAATCAAGAATAGCCTGAACTCGCTCCGGGTTAACAGCAATTCCATTCTTGGAAATCACACGACCAAGGTAGGTCACTTCAGATAACCAGAACTCACACTTGGAGAATTTAGCATACAACTGATGTTCTCGTAGCTTCTCCAATACAAGTCGAAGATGTTCAGCATGTTCTTCTTCATTCTTGGAATATATAAGGATATCATCCAAATAAACCACGACGAATTTGTCGAGGTAATCCATGAAGATATAGTTCATCAACCGGGAGAAGGTTGCTGGAGCATTTGTTAAACCAAATGACTTGACAGTGTACTCATAAGAGCCATATCGAGTAACAAAGGCAGTCTTCGGAATATCCTCTTCGCGAACACGGATCTGATGATAACCCAACCTCAAGTCGAGTTTCGAGGACACAGAGGATCCAGCAAGTTGATCATAAAGATCATTGATCCGGGGAAGCGGATACTTATTCTGAATTGTGGCTTGGTTAATGGGTCGATAATCCTGAACCAATCGGTTAGTTCCATCCTTCTTCTTAACGAAGAGTGAAGGTGCTCCCCAAGCAGAGGAACTGGGGCGGATGAAACCACTCTTAAGTGACTTGTCGATTTCTTCCTTAAGCTCGAGAAGGTGGTGCGGAGGCATCTTATAAGGTCGCTTGGCAATAGGGACAGTGCCAGGCTTCAAGTCAATGACAAACTTGACAGCTCTAGCCGGGGGTATTCCTGGAAGTTCTTCTGGAAAAACGTCCGGAAAATCTTGAACGACAGGAACGTTTTCGATTCCTTCCAGAGGTGAGGCATTCAAAGCATTCAGAGCATATATCTGAGCTTCAGCATCTCGAGTAATGCAGGCGGTATAATTCACTATCTCATCGGTGGGGTGAAGAAGTTGGACGACTTTAGTGGCACAATTGATCGAAGCAATGTGAGCTTTCAACCAATCCATTCCGAGTATGAGGTCTATGGTGGAAGACTTCAAGATGATGGGTGAGGCAAGGAATTCCAACCCTTTAATTTCGACGGTAACGTCTGGTGCTATCACGTCAGCATGACAATGAGAAGTATAATACAACTCGGAGAGAAAGGTTAAACAAAACAATGGAAAGGAAAATGATTATCAGACTAATCAGATCAATGACATGGAAATCGCACAGATATCCAGCTCTCCGGGTAGACAGGATTTACGAGATCCTAAGTGTCGGTGTTAGTAAAATTTATTTAACCCGAAAAGACAAGATATCAGAGTCCCAGAGTATAGAAGAGGAATAAAAGATCCTAATACCACCCAGTTGGCGACGTGGGCCCGTAAGCCACACAGCCAAGTTAGTAAATTAGTTTTTCGATGTCTAGATCAACTTCGGCCAAGGAATTGGAAGGGGGCTTCCTACAGGCAGTCGGCTCTGATACCAACTTGTGACGCCCCCGACTCAATCGTGCACTAATCATACACGCAAACATGCACGATCAAGCACAGGGACTCACGGGAGGATCTCACAACACAACTCTAACACAAATTAAACGGAGATCCACAATATTACAGACCAGGGATCACGAAGATCCGAATACATGAGTCAGTCATACAAATATTATCTGAGTACAGACATAGTTAGACAAGTTTTGCCTTAAGAAGGCTAGCACAAACAACGACTCTAGATCGAAAGGCGTAGGCCTCCTGCCTGGGAGCCTCCGATCCTACTCCTGGTCGGCTGGCTTGATCCAGTAGTACGTGCCCTCTGGACACTCCTGGTAGTAAGCTCCTGAGGTGGCATCTGGCTCCGGGGCTCCATCGTCTGATGTATCATCAAAGTGGGGTATGGGGAAAAAGAAGTAACAAAGCAACCATGAGTACTCATCCGAAGTACTCAGCAAGCAAGGATCTACACTACATATGCAACATTATCAATGGAGAAAGGTTGTATATGTGGACTGGGCTGCAGAAATGCCAGAATAGAGAGAAGGCCTAGTCCTATCGAAGACTAGCATATTCAAGCATCTTCACGAAGCCACCATCTTGCAGCAATAGAAGAGAGTGGAATAGCATTTTATTACGCAAACATGTTGAAGCAAGCCTAGAGATCCTTCCTCGACTCCCAGCGAGAAAGCAATCCCGAAGCTTCAATTAAGTATCAAGTTTCCAGTTCAAGTAGTAGATCGGGATACACAAACTGAGCGTCCTTTACCGTAGGACCGGCTATCGATAGATTATTCATCCCTGCAGGGGTGCACTACTGTTACCCAACACGCTCGATCAACTCTGGCCGGACACAGTTGCTGGGTAATGCCCGGCCTCGGTAGATCAACACGAAGCAACGCCCTACCTAGGCTCAGCAGAGAGGTCAGCACGCCGGACTAACCTATGCACCCAGAGGTCTTGGGCCATCGCCCTGGGCACCCTGCGCGTTGCGTGGCTGGCCGGGGTGCAGGCACGACACTGAACTCGTCAGTGAAGTATCCAGCCCAATCCCGACAATCAGCCCGCACGGTGAACCGTGACGTCTGAAGAGCTTTCGGGAGAAATGTACGACGTAGAGGGCCCCATAAACCATAATCCCGCGTGGTGGTAGTGCGTATAGGGCATGTCGACCCACTCAGATTAAACACCCAAATCCGATAGGCTGATTTAGTAACACGCGGAGACGATCAGAGTTTCTGAAACTCCGCCACAATATCACACTCGAGTGCCCTTCCGGCACACCCGACATCATAGATCCCCAGTGGGTACCCACCAGGGTCGACCCGCCTGAAACAAAGGTCAAAGTAACCATGTGGTCATAACATCAAGGGGGAAACCCGAGGAATCACCCTCGGAGGATTCCACTCGATGAAATCATCAGGGTGAACGTATGAGGCATCACCCTCGAGGTTCACACTGAGGGGTTGCACGACAGAGTCGTATCGGAAATGGAGAAGGAGGAATCACCCTCGATGACCACGACCGAACATCTACACTGCAGAGGATTCATCAGGAGTGCGTTACGAGGTATCACCCTCGGCACTCGATAGTAACTATGCAGAGTCGTACAACTAAGGGGGTGTGAAGTGAGGTGTCGGTCTCTGGTCGACGATCACGTTGATCGAGTCATCAATGATCAAGCAGGGGCAACAAGGGAAAAGGTAGTGGGGTCACTGATGGTTCACTACCAACCTATACTAAATAGTTTATCATAGGCAGGTAAGGTAACAATGAACATGTTACAACAGCAGGCTATGCATCAGAATAGGAACATACATTAACAGTAGCAAAATCTAATGCAAGTAGGAGAAATGGAATGGGCGATATCTTGATGCTTAAGGGGGGGGGGGGGCTTGCCTGGTTGCCTTGGCAAGAGAGAGGGATCGTCAACGGGCTGCTCGTCTGTAGCGTAGTCGTACCCGGCTGCAACGTCGTCGGTCTCGGCGTCTATCGAGAGAGAAGGAGGGGGGAGAGAAACAATAAATTTCACGGCAATAATGCAAACAATATGTATGACATGCCTAAATGATATGCCGAGGTGTTCTACGGCCTAACTAAATGATTTAGTTAATTTAGGAATTTATCCGAATTTATTTAGTTAAGGTTGGGCACTATTCATTTATCGAAATCGGTCTAAAAGTTCCATGTTCATCTAGCTAGGGGCATCTGACAGGAATACGGAGGGCGTATTCAGGTTCGTATCGAAATTCTGAGTAACTTTCATATATAAATTATTTTCATCGGAGTTACGGATTATTTTATATGATTTTCTAAAATTTTAATCATTTTCTGAATTTAATTATTTATTTAATCCAATATTATCCAAAACAGTGCCCGATGACGTTAGCGTGATGCAGAGGTGACGTCAGCAGGTCAACTGGTCGGTTGACCAGTCAAACCAGACAGGTGGGTCCAGTGGGACCCACATGTCATTGACAGGGGCACTAACAGAAGGGTTAGACTAACTAAATTAGGTTAGTTAGCGGGTGGGCCCCAATAGTCAGTGACTGTTAATATAACTAATTAACTTAATTAACTAATTAATTGTTTATCTATTTATTTAAATTAGTTAAATAGGCGGGGCCCACATGTCATAGACAGGGGCCAGCCCAGTCAGCAGTTGACCTGGTCAACAGGTCAACTGGGGCCCAGGGGTCAGTGGCACGGGGCAGGGCCCACGGCGCCAGGTCAGGGCTGGCCGGAGACGCGCCGGAGTTAGCTCCGGCGAGCCAAAACGCGGCGGCGCGCGTCGGGATGGGCTCGGGTTTCTTCCACAGGGGGTCTCAGGGGCTGGGGTTG
Organism: Thinopyrum elongatum; assembly: GCA_011799875.1. Lineage (NCBI taxonomy): Eukaryota > Viridiplantae > Streptophyta > Magnoliopsida > Poales > Poaceae > Thinopyrum > Thinopyrum elongatum. The sequence goes on along the minus strand of CM022302.1, from coordinate 458,697,236 downwards.
GGCGCGTTCGACGCGGCTCGACGTCGCGCGTCGAATGGCGGCGGTGCGGGGTGCTGGGGAGGCCGGAGTCAAGCGGCACGAGCTCGTCAGCGGCGAGGATCTTCGGGCGAGGCACGGGAACGGCAAATCGGCGCGCGTTCGAGCGATCTAAAGGGCGAAGCGTGGCCTACGCGGTGCGGTGAGTGCGTTGGTCATGCGCGGGTGACCAAATGGTCACCGGAGAAGTGCCGGCGAGCAAACGAGGCGGCGGTGGGTTCGGGCTTCGTCGGAGCAGTGGCTATGGGCGGCTAGAGGGGGCAGGGGAGGGCGCGTCATGCGCAGGAGCTCACCGGGGAGGCGTGGGGACTGGGCAGTGGGCTCGGGGTGGACCGGTGGCGTAGATCGACAGTGAGGTCGTGCGGTGGACGAGACGAAGGCGAGGTCGAATGCGGCATCGGCGTTGCTTCCCGGTCCCATTCCGGTGTCGAGGAAGAAGAGGGAGACCACGCCGGAGCTCCTGGACTTGACGGGGCGTCGAACGGGTGCCGGTGGCCACGGCTAGGCCGGAGCCATGGCGGCGACGGCGTTCGGCTGTGACGGGGGAGCGAGGGGAGGGCGAATAGAGCGGCTAGGATTCGTCAAGGGGTGCGGGGTTGCTCTTATCCAGCCACGGCGGGCGCGGGGTCGCGCGATGTCGAGCAGAGGCGAGGGGGGCTAGGCTCGGCGACAATGAGGGGGGGGGGGGGGGGGTATGAGCAGTAGGAGGGAGACAAGTAGGCTGGGCTGGGCCGGCGCTGTAGCCAGCAGGCCTAAGTGCACAGTAGCGCTTTAGGCCGTTTTCTATTTTCCTTTTTCTGTTTTCTTTTCTTTTCTGTTTTGCTAATTGTTTGGGCCCTAAATGAATTTTGTAAAAAATGTGACCTAGTCCATAAATCACTGTGCATTGTATCCTAACACCAAAAACTAGTTTGGGCAAAACATAATTTCATATTTAATTTAGATCAAATGAAAGGCTATTAAATATTGTTTTCAGCCACTGTTAGAGGATGTTTGAGTTACTAAATTAATTTATTAAATATTGGTTACAATTTTAGAATAGTCTCTCGAATATTAGTTATTTATTGAACATTTTAGTTTCTGTGTTTGAACAACTTTTATTTTCCACTTTAATTTAATTTGAATTTGAGTTAGGAGTTGAAATGCATTATGATGCAAATGATGATTTGGCACTGTTAATCATGCTAACTTGTCATTATCAAAAGTGATTACTGTAGCTAATGACATGGGGTGTTACATCCGGTGGCCTCGAAACTTCTCATGCTCTCAAAATAGGCCATCGCATGACACGTGCCACGCCCCCCGCATTTTTCAGACACGCGTGCAATATTCGAGAAATATATTGCTCTACTAGGGTTGGCCTGAACCGAGAGGGGGTATGCCATGTTGAATACTGGCTTCTTCGTGTTACGGCAGGTCGTCGCGAGATGACAGACCAAGTCTAAGCCCGTTCTGTCACAGGATCACCCACCAAAGACTCGGTCTCGCAGACGAACGCAGCCGGTCCTTGACGTTCTCGCCCGTCTGTTTGGTTTGTGAGGCGCGTGCCACGTGAAGGATGTGCGTTGCTTATTCAAACAACGCACCACCCCTGCATGCATATGCATGGGCCACATGCATGTAGGGGTGCCCCCCTGAGGCAGTCTCCAGATCGAGCACCCATCCGGTGGCCCCTGCGGTCTAGGAAGTTGACCGACACCGAGAGAGGGGCTAGGCCACGGTCAATACCTGCTTATTCGTGTTACGGCAGGTCACCGTTCTCATGTTTTTTACTTTAGAGTCTTTAAAGTTGAGATTTGAACAAATCTAGCCCAAAACGTATACTCCCTCCGTCCCAAAATTCTTGTCTTAGATATTTCTAGATACGGATGTATCAAGTCACGTTCTAGTATTAGATACATCCGTATCTAGACAAATCTAAGACAAGAATTTTGGGACGGAGGGAGTATAAGTCAGCAAAATTCCTTTATCAAAAAAATTCATCATAAGTCATGGCATTTTCAAACTTTAGTCATAAAAACATATGAAATATTAGATACAAAAAAGGAGTGCCAAACAAAAACACTAATAGAAGGAAGATAAAGAAGTAGAGCAGTGGTTACCGATCATCGATTTTTGGCTCTCGGTAATACCTGCCTTTACCGAGAGGCGCCGTCGGTAAAGCACCTAAACCTAGATCTTGTTTCTTCTCCGTTTGTGTCCATTCTCGGTAATATGTCTTATACTTTTTTTGTTGTTTTCTTCCATGCTTGGCAAACCACCTTACCAAATTATAGTTACACTTTTGTTTTCTCCTTCTCAGATGGCCCTCACCCGGTTCTACAGATCGAGCACCCATCTGGTGTCCCCGGCGGTCTAGGGCGTTGGCAGGCACCGAGAGGGGGTGGGCCACGATGAATACCTGCTTCTTCGTGTTACGGCAGGTCATCGTGAGATGACAGACAAAGTCTAAGCCCGTTTTGTCACAGGATCACCCACCGAAGACTCGGTCTCGCGGACGAACGCAGCCGGTCCTCGATGTTATCTCCTATCTGTGTCGGTTTGTGAGGCACGTGCCACGTGAAGGATGTGTGTTGCTTATTCAAACAACACACCACCCCTGCATGCATATGCATGGGCCACACGCATGTAGGGGTGCCCCCTCGGGCGGTTTCTAGATCAAGCACCTATTCGGTGTCCCCGACGGTCTAGGGCGTTGGCCGGCACCGAGAGTAGGTAGGCCACGTTGAATACCTGCTTCTTCGTGTTATGGCAGGTCATCGCGAGATGACAGACCAAGTCTAAGTCCGTTCTATCATAGGATCGCCCACCCAAGACTTGGTCTCGCGGATGAACGCAGCCGGACCTCAACGTTCCCGCCCGTCTGTTTGGTTTGTGAGGCACGTGCCACATGAAGGATGTGTATTGCTTATTCAAACAACACACCACCCCTGCATGCATATGCATGGGCCACACACATGTAGGGATGCCTCCCCCCTCGGGCGGTTTCTAGATCGAGCACCCATTCGGTGGCCCCAATGGTCTAGGGCATTGGCCGGCACTGAGAGGGGGTACGCCATGTTGAATACCTGCTTCTTCGTGTTACGACATGTCATCGTGAGATGACAGACCAAGTCTAAGCCCGTTATGTCCCAGGATCGCCCACTGAAGACTCGGTCTCGCGGACGAACGCAGCCGGTCCTCGACGTTCCCGCCTGTCTAATTGGTTTGTGAGGCACGTGCCACGTGAAGGATGTGCGTTGCTTATTCAAACAACACACAACCCATGCATGCATATCCATGGGCCACACACATGTAGGGGTGCCCCCCTCGGGCGGTCTCCAGATCGAGCACCCATCCGATGGGCCCTACTGTCTAGGAAGTTGACCGACACCGAGAGAAGAGGTAGGCCACGGTCAATACCTGCTTATTCGTGTTACGGCAGGCCACCGTTCTCATGTTTTTTTACTTTAGAGTCTTTAAAGTTGAGATTTGAACAAATCTAGCCCGAAACATATATAAGTCATCAAAAGTCCTTTATCGAAAAATTTCATCAAAAGTTATGGCATTTTCAAACTTTAGTCATAAAAACATATGAAATATCAGATACAAAAAAGGAGTGCCAAACAAAAACACTAATAGAAGGAAAATAAAGAAGTAGAGCAGTGGTTACCGAGCGTCGATTTTTGGCACTCGGTAATGCCTGCCTTTACCGAGAGGAGCCCTCGGTAAAGCACCTTAACCTAGATCTTGTTTCTTCTCCGTTTGTGTGCATTCTCGGTAATATATCTTATACTTTTTTTTTGTTTTCTTCCATGCTTGGCAAACCACCTTACCACATTATAGTTACACTTTTGTTTTCTCCTTTACAGATGGCCCTTGCCCGGTTCTACAGATCGAGCACCCATCTGGTGTCCCCGGCGGTCTAGGGTATTGGCCGACACCAAGAGGGGGTGGGCCACTGTGAATACATGCTTCTTGGTGTTACGGTAGGTCATCGTGAGATGACAGACCAAGTCTAAGCCTGTTCTGTCACAGGGTCGCCCACCGAAGACTCGGTCTCGCGAACGAACGCAGCTGGTCCTCGACGCTCCCTCCCGTCTGTTCGGTTTGTGAGGCATGTGCCACGTGAAGGATGTGCGTTGCTTATTCAAACAACACACCACCCCTGCATGCATATGCATGGGCCACACGCATGTAGGGGAGCCCCCCTCGGGCGGTTTCTATATCGAGCACCCATTCGGTGGCCCCGATGGTCTAGGGCGTTGGTCGGCACCGAGAAGGGGTAGGCCACATTGAACACTGGCTTCTTCGTGTTACGGCAGGTCATCGCGAGATGACAAACCAAGTCTAAGCCTGTTCTGTCACAGGATCACCCACCGAAGACTCGGTCTCACGGACGAACGCAGCCGGTCCTCGACGTTCCCGCCCGTCTGTTTGGTCTGTGAGGCACGTGCCACGTTAAGGATCTGCGTTGCTTATTCAAACAACACACCACCCCTGCATGCATATGCATGGGCCACACGCATGTAGGGGTGCCCCCCGGGCGGTCTCCACATCGAGCACCCATCCGGTGGCCCCTGCGATCTAGGAAGTTGACCGGCACCGAGAGAGGGGGTAGGCCATGATCAATACCTGCTTATTCATGTTACGGCAGGTCACCATTCTCATGTTTTTTTACTTTAGAGTCTTTAAAGTTGAGATTTGAACAAATCTTGCACAAAACATATATAAGTCATCAAAAGTTCTTTATCGAAAAAATCATCAAAAGTCATGGCATTTTCAAACTTTAGTCATAAAAACATATGAAATATCAGATACAAAAAAGGAGTGCCAAACAAAAACACTAATAGAAGGAAAATAAGGAAGTAGAGTAGTGGTTACCGAGCGTCATTTTTGGCTCTCGGTAATGCCTGCCTTTACCGAGAGGAGCCCTCAGTAAAGCACCTAGACCTAGATCTTACTTCTTCTTCGTTTGTGTGCATTCTCGATAATATGTCTTATACTTTTTTTGTTGTTTTCTTCCATGCTTGGCAAACCACCTTACCACATTATAGTTACACTTTCGTTTTCTCCTTTTCAGATGGCCCTTGCCCAGTTCTATAGATCGAGCACCCATCTGGTGTCCCCGGCGGTCTAGGGTATTGGTCGGCATCGAGAGGGGGTGGGCCATGTTGAATACCAGCTTCTTCGTGTTACGGTAGGTCATCGTGAGATGACAGACCAAGTCTAAGCCCATTCTGTCATAGGATAGACCACCGAAGACTCGGTCTCACGGACGAATGCAGTCGGTCCTCGACGTTCCCACCCGTTTGTTTGGTTTGTGAGGCACGTGCCACGTGAAGGATGTGCGTTGCTTATTCAAACAACACACCACCCCTGCATGCATATGCATGGGCCACACGCATGTAGGGGTGCCCCCCCCTCGGGTGGTCTCCAGATTGAGCACCCATCTGGTGGCCCTGCGGTCTAGGAAGTTGACTGGCACCGAGAGAGGGGGTAGGCCATGGTCAATACCTACTTATTCATGTTACGGCAGGTCACCGTTCCCATGTTTTTTACTTTAGAGTCTTTAAAGTTGAGATTTGAACAAATCTAGCCCAAAACATATATAAGTCATCAAAAGTCCTTTATCAAAAAAATTCATTAAAAGTCATGGCATTTTCAAACTTTAGTCATAAAAACATATGAAATATCAGATACAAAAAAGGAGTGCCAAACAAAAACACTAAAAGGAAAATAAAGAAGTAGCAGTGGTTACCGAGAGTTAATTTTCGGCTCTCGGTAATGCCTACCTTAGATTAATTTAGATTAGCAATGGAACCAATATTTTGCTTAGGAGTCTATATTGATGGCTAGAAAAAATATTTATCATAAACTAGATATGATATGAAAGCACAAAAGTGAGTTAAAACATCAATTGGAGTTGAAATTAAAGTGATGCTTCTAGCTAGGATATAAATGAAAGAATTTTCATGAACCATATCGCACTCTTATAGAAGCTTCAATTGTATTTGTGTGGCACTGTGATGGGGTCGGTCAATTTATTTTGTTTTGTATTTGTGTGTCGTTTTACTTACTAATACATTTTATTTTGTTTTCAGATTCTGAGGGGGGCTCTAGTAAGTACCGGAGATTCTCCAGTGGTAGGGCGACCCACGTCAGCAACTCCGGCATGACCGAGTCGGTCGCCTCTTGTGAGGCCGCTACCGATGACGAGTCATCATCGGATGGCGATGTCGGAGTGGACTTAGATGTACCGGATCTGCTCGCTACCGAGTCGGGCGACATGGACGCCTCGGACGGCTTGGGGTCTACCTCGAGCAACACTTCCAAGAGGAAGAAATCCGGGTGTGATCTGGGAAGGTCCCAGAACCAACGGCTGCCGGCGACCGTCCTGTCATTTCCCTGGCAGGAGGGGGGTAAGCATTTCATTTGCAACATATTTTGGATGCCATAGCTTTGACACTCACATATGCTTGTCTTTTTCATCATGCAGTCAGTGGGAATTTATCCCGACACAGCCTAAGGGGGCGCGCCCGCCAAACCACGTCATCGGCTCCCTCTTGAGGAAGCACTTCCCCGGGTTGTCCAAGCTCGGTGATGACGAGTCGCCGTCGCCAGGTTTAACCTGGGAGCATTACCAACACACCAAGGACGAGCACAATGTCACAAACATTTGCTTGCGTGGATGGTGAGAAGGAGAAGGCGATCAAAGGCATCATGAAATCAGCTCGGAAGATACTCTCCGACACCAAGCACACGCTGCGGTACAAAGCCGTGATGCAGTGTCGGCCGCTCGACGACAAGGGAGAGAAGATGACAAGGAAGACTGCTTGTTGGACCAACTTGGAGCCAGAAGAATACTTGTCAGTGGTAAGTGACTACATCGGTTGCTAGTACTTTGATTCATCCGCCTCTTGTTCCTCAATGATTCGATTTTGTCTGACTAGGTGAGGGAACCCTGGATGAAGGCCTATTGTTGGGAGGCCCTGGTTGACATGTGGTGTGACCCGGCATGGCAGGCGCAGCATGTGGAGAAGGGAAACGATCTCGCCAAAATGTCAGGCCCGGCTCATGTCCAGGGGAGCCGGAACCTAACCTCTCTCAAGCAACACATGGTATGTGGATTAAGATGTTAACTTTTTCGCACGGTGCATCTTGGTTCATTAAACTTGAAGGTTAATTTTGCAGGAGGCGACGCTTGGTCGCTAGGTCCACATCCTGGATGCCTGGAAAGAAGGCCACAAGGGGAAGGATGGCGCTGAGTTTTGCAGCTTGTCGGCGCAGGAGAAGTACGGGACCTTCAAAGAGGTCTTCCAGGAGGTGCACGAGCAGGACGCCGAACCTACGTTCAAGCCCCTTGATCTTGAGCTTCTCGTCATTGTTGGCGAGGGGAAGGGCCATGGCCGCCACCTCCTTTGCAACGGGGCGATCGCCACCTCCTCGCATCGCAAGATGCACGAGATACGCGTATCGAGCACCAGCTCAACTCCGTCCATACAGAGTCACCCAACCGTCGCGTCACGTGAGATAGTGCATCTCAAGGTTAGCATCCTAACCTTTCATTTATATCCATGCCTCGAAATAGCACTGTTCCAACCTATATGAGCCTAATGCCATATTACAGGATTTAATGGAGTAGCAGGCTGCTGAAGAGGAGCAAAGGCGGCTGGCTGAGTAGGAGAGCAGAAATAAGGAACAAGCAGACATGAACGAAAGATTGAAGCTGCACGAGAATCAACTACAGGTAGAACATTCTCTAAAGTAGAGTATAAAATTCATAATATAGCGACGAACCACCCTCACGTGACTCTACTCTTATAGGTTCTTATGCAATCTCGAAGTAGTGGAAGTGATGCCCCTCCTCCTCCTCCTCCGGAATCTTAACCCGATGGAAATGATGCCCCTCCTCCTCGTCAAGATGTTCTATGAACATGTGAACTTCTATGTGACGTGCACGTGTTTTACATGTGGTGAACTTCCATAAGTTAACAATATGTATGAATTTGCGAACTTGTGTGTGATGTGTACTAGTATGAAACATTCGCCTATATATGTGGACTACTTCAAATTATGCCTATGTGTGTGTTGTGTTACTCAATGAATTACTAGGGAGCTAGGAGCTCCCACATTCATTTGTGAAGTCATCTTTTTCTGCACTGCATATATATATAGATATTGCACTGTAGTTGTTTTCAGTTGCAGGGATCAGACAAGAAAGAGCTTAAAAACAGAAGCAATGGACACATTTTCTGAGAGCAACACTCGAAAACTGATAGGCTACCGAGAGCTGCACTCGGAAAAGGGGTCGTCTGAGAACTGAAACTAATGTTGTGCCACACCTTTTCCGAGTGTAGCTCTCGGAAAAGGAGTCAGTTGAGAAACACTTCACTACTACAGTGGTGCCACTCTTTTCCGAGGACTGTGACCCTCGGTAAAAGGTCAGCTGCCATGTCAAACACCCGGTCCCACTGGTCAGTTCCGAAGGGTTTAGTCAACAGTCTTATGTCGAGCATTGCCGAGAGCTGCTCTTGGCAAAGATATCATCATATTATTCTTTTTAAATATTGAGCAAATAATATATAACTTTTACTGATAAATGTGACCAGTGGGACCACATGTCAGGTAGGGAAAATGTTTATGTGACGTGTTTTTACCGAGGGTGACGTCGGGGCTCTCGGTATAGGTAAACCAAGTGACGGCACCGTCAGTTCCAAACTGGCAGGCCACGTGGCCTCCCTTTGCCGTCTGTGGCTCTCGGCGACTTCCCCGTTTGCCGTGTGGTGCTTGTTCGCCGTGAGCCCGTGACGGCAATGGTAATTAGTTGCCATGAAGCCAGGGTGAAGCTCAGACTAATGAAAGACAGAAAACGTGGGACTTGCTAAAATTCCTTTGCACGGAGTCCCCACTTCCATGGGTATGTATTGGAGACTATAACGAGGTACTTCATCAAGATGATCATAAGGGTACTGGTGAATTGGATACAAAACAGATGCTTGCATTCAGAGAAGCTATCGATGTGTGTGGGCTGAGCAACTTGGGTTTTTCAGGACCGGACTGGACATTTGAAAAGAAAGTCCAAAGTGGTACTTTTACCAGGGTTAGATTGGATAGAGCTCTGGCATCAACATCCTGGTGGACACGATTCCCGCTGGCGTCGGTGCACCATATTACCGCAGCCCAGTCAGATCATTGCCCGCTACTGTTACAAATGATGGAGCCTGCTCGATCACGCGCGGAGCAATGAGCAACTTTCCAGTATGAAACTATGTGGGAAGCTCATGATGGGTTCTCTTCTTTTCTAATGCAGCAGTGGCAAGAGAAGGACAAAGCAGCGAATATGCATAGTTTGCAAGATAAACTTCGTTGCATTTCGAGCAAGTTGCAAGGATGGAACAACACTATTTTTGGTCAGGTTAGAAAGGAGACTCATGAACTGATGGCAAAACTTGAACAACTTCGGGCTGATCCCATGAGAATTGGTCCGACTGAGGATGAGCTGGCTGTTAAGGCATGACTTACATAATTAAATAACCATGAAGAACAAATGTGGAGCAAAGGTCTAGGATCCAGTGGCTTTTGGTTGGGGATAGTAACACAAAGTTTTTTCATCAACATGCGAGTATGAGAAGGAAGAAGAACCTCATAGTTCAGCTGCAACGTGATGATGGATCTTTTACTGATGATCCCGAGGAGATGAAGGCAATGGTCGTGCAGTTTTATCGCATGTTGTATTCATCGGAAGGCACGTCGGGGATGGACGAGGTGCTTGACGCAGTACCCAGAAGAGTTACCGCCGAGATGAATATGAAGCTGGATGCGGAGTATACTGTAGCTATGGTAAAATTAGCTATTTTTCAGATGTATCCAACTAAAGCTCCAGGTGCCGATGGATTCCCGATGCATTTTTTTCAACGGCACTGGGACTTGTGTGGAGAGGAGGTTACATCAGCAGTTCTAGCAATTTTGAATGGTCAGGAGTCACCACATGATATAAATCAAATGCTTATTGTGTTAATCCCAAAGGTACAAGGTGCATCTTCATTGTCACAGTTCAGGCCAATAAGTTTGTGTAATGTGGTGCTAAAGATAGTCTCCAAAGTTCATGCGAACAGATTGAAACATTTTTTGTCTGAGATTGTATCTGAGGAACAGTCAGCATTTGTGCCTGGGAGGCTAATTACAGACAATATCATCACTGCCTATGAATGTCTACATTTTATGAAGAAGAAGAGATCAAGGGGCTCTCAACTTTGTGTTGTGAAGTTAGACATGATGAAGGCATATGATAGGATGGAATGGCGTTATTTGGAGGCCATAATGCTTAAACTGGGGTTCAGCAGGAGATGGGTTACGTCCGTCATGAGTATAGTCACCTCAGTATCCTTTTCTGTGTTGTTCAATGGAGAGAGATTAGAAGAGTTTAAACCAGGAAGGGGAATTCGTCAAGGCGACCCCATCTTGCCCTATTTGTTTTTGTTAGTAGCTGAAGGTTTGTCATGCCTCTTAAAGAGGAGCAGGGGGAGTTCTGAAAATTTGTCAGGCATCCATGTGGCGTCGACTGCACCGCCGATCAATCATCTTTTATTTGCAGACGACAGCTTGCTATTTGCCAAGGCAAATGTGGAGGGAGCGACAGAGATGACACGAGTTCTTAATGCATACTGTAGTGCGTCTGGGCAGCGTATAAACTATGACAAGTGTTCGATTCATTTTAGTAAAGGTTGTCCAAACAGTGTCCGTGATTCCATGAAAGCAGTATTGCATGTATCAAACGAGTCCCTTTCTGAAAAATATTTGGGTATGCCCACGGATGTGGGGAAGTCGAAGAATGGAGCTTTTAAGTACCTAAAGGATAGAGTATGGAACAAGATTCAAGGGGGGATGGAGCTGATTCTATCTGTAGGGGGAAAGGAAATTCTTACCAAGTCAGTTGCACAAGCCGTTCCTACGTACTCCATGGTGTGTTTTAAGCTACCACGGGGTTTGTGTTAACATCTTAATGGCTTGATTCAGAGGTTCTTGTGGGGGAGTAAAGCAGGAAAACGCAAGCCACATTGGGTGTCCTGGGACACCTTGACCATGCCAAAGCATATGGGAGGATTGGGCTTCAAGGATATGGAGCTCTTCAATTTAGCACTTTAGGCCAGGCAAGCATGGCGATTTTTGGATGCGCCTGATACGTCTCTAACGTATCTATAATTTATGAAGTATTCATGCCATGTTTACAAAAAAAAATATGGTTTTGGTATGATTTGGATGGAACTAACCCGGACTGACGCTGTTTTCAGCAGAACTACCGTGGTGTTGTTCTTTGTGCAGAAATGAAAGTTCTCCAAATGAGCTGAAACTTTTTGATGTTTTTTTTGGAACAAAAGAGACCCTCGAAGCTTCGTGGGAGGGCCAAAAGAGCCACGAGGAGGGCGCAACCCACCACGGCGTGCCAGAGGGGCCTGGCTTGCCCCGGTGGGTTGTGCTCACCTCGACGCCCATCTTAGCATGAAACCAACGCCAAAAAATGCTATAAATAGAGAAACCATCAGAAATAACCCTAGATCAGAAGTTCCACTGCCGCAAGCCTCTGTAGCCATGAAAAACCAATCTAGACCCCGTTCCGGTACCCTGCCGGAGGGCGAAATCATCACCGGTGGCCATCTTCATCATCCCGGCGGCCACCACGATGAGGAGGGAGTAGTCCACCCTCGGGGCTGAGGGTTTGTACCAGTATCTATGTGTTTAATCTCTCTCTCTCTCTCTCTCTCTCTCTCGTGTTCTTGAGATGTCACGATCTTGATGTATTGCGGGCTTTGTTAATATAGTTGGATCATATGGTGTTTCTCCCTCTCTATCTTGTTGTGATGAATTGAGTTTTCCCTTTGAGATTTCGTTTTATCGGATTGAATACTTTTATGGATTTGAGAGCACTTGATATGTCTTGCATATGAATTCCCGTGGTGACAATGGGGTATTATATTGATTCACTTGAGATATGTTTTGGCACTCAACTCGCGGATTCCCGAGGTGACATTGGGGTAATCTATGCATAGGGGTTGATGCACATTCTCGTCTTTTGTTTCTCCGGTAGAAATCTTGGGGCACTCTTTGAGGTTCTTTGTGTTGGATCGAGTATTATGAATCTGAAATTGTTTGATGCATATCGTATAATTAACTCATGGATACTTCTGGTGACATTGGAGTATCTAGGTGACATTAGAGTTGGTTGATGCGTATCATATGGTGTTATTTTAGTACGAACTCTTGGATAGATCGAATGGAAAGAATAACTTTGTGTTATTTTAGTACGAACTCTTGAATAGATCAAACGGAAAGAATAACTTTAAGGTGGTTTCGTACCCTACAAACAATTTCTTCTTATGTTCTCCGCTAGATAAGAACTTTGGAGTGATTCTTCATCGCACGTTGAGGGATGGTTATATGATCCAATTAGATTAGCATTGTTGAGAGATTGCACTAGCGAAAGTACGGACCCTAGGCCTCATTTTCAAGCATTGCAATATCGTTTGTGCTCACTTTTGTTACTCATTACCTTGCTGTTTTTTTATTATTACTATTACAAAATTAATATCTACTATCATTACTACACTTGTATCACCATCTCTTCGCCGAACTAGTGCACCTATACAAATTACCATTGTATTTGGTGTGTTAGGGACACAAGAGACTTTTTATTATTTGGTTGCAGGGTTGTTTGAGAGAGACCATCTTCATCCTACACCTTCCACGGATTGATAAACCTTAGGTCATCCACTTGAGGGAAATTTGCTACTGTCCTACAAAACTCTGCGCTTGGAGGCCCAACACGAGTCTACAAGAACAAGTTGTGTAGTAGACATCAAGCTCTTTTCTGGCGCCGTTGCCGGGGAGGTGAGTGCTTGAAGGTATATCTTTAGATCTTGCAATTGAATCTTTTAGTTTCTTGTTTTATCACTAGTTTGGTTTATAAAAGAAAACTACAAAAAAATGGAATTGAGGTGGCCTCATATTATTCGTCTTTATCATGTCTTTCTTGAAAATGATGGATCGGAAAATTGTGCTCAATTGATAGAAGAAGAATTCAATAAAATGTTTGGCATGACTGATGAGCATGATTGCAATGTTGTTAGTATGAATTCTTTGAATATCCATGATGCTAATGTTATGCAAAGCCATAAGCTTGGGGATGCTATGTTTGATGAAGATGATATTTTTAGTCCCCCAAGTTTTGATGAGAAAATTTATTATGATGAAAGTATGCCTCCTATTGATGATGATTATATTGATGAAAGTGGATTTGGAGAGACCATGACTTTATTTAATGATGATTCCACTATCTTGGAAGAGGTTTCAATTGACTATGACAACAAAGTTCCCATCTATGATGATTATGGAGATGACATGTATGCTATAAAGAGTAATGATAACCATGAAACTTGTCATCATGATTTTAATTTTTAATCCCATGATAGTTATTTTGTTGAGTTTGCTCCCACTACTATTCATAAGAATAAATTTGCTTATGTGGAGAGTAATAAAATTTATATGCTTGTGGATCATGAAAAGAATGCTTTATGTGATGGTTATATTATTGAATTCATTCATGGTGCTACTGAAAATTATTATGAGAGGGGAACATATGCTTTTACATATTGCAACAACATCAAGTTTCCTCTCTTTATGATGAAAGTTTTGAAGTTGCACTTGTTTTGCCTTCCTATGCTAGTTGATTCTTGTTCCCATAAATTGTTTTCTCACAAAATCCCTATGCATAGGAAGTATGTTAGGCTTAAATGTTCTTGTCATGTGATTCATGATGCTCTCTTTTTGTTTCAATTCTGTACTTTTATGTGAGCATCATTGAAATCATCATGCCTAGCTAAAAAGGCATTAAAGAAAAGCGCTTGTTGGGAGACAACCCAACACTTTTACCTACTGTTTTTGTGTGTTCACATGATTAGGCTACTGTAGTAATCATGTTTTATTGCTTTTGTTTCAATAAAGTGCCAAGTAAAGCCTTTGGGATAGTGTGGATTATTGTTGATTAGATTCTGTGCAAAAACAGAAACTTTTGCGCCCAGTTGTGGAATTTTGAAAATTCACAGAAATGTGCTTTTGTTCTGATTTTTTACACAAGATTGATATACAAATTGCCTACGTTGTCCTAATTTTTCAGAATTTTTGGAGTTATAGAAGTATGGTTAGAGTACAGATTACTACAGACTGTTCTGTTTTTGACAGATTCTGTTTTCAATGCATAGTTTGCTTGTTTCCTAGTTTCTATGGCTTATATTGCTCAATATAAATTGTGGAAATGATAAGGTAAAGTAGTCATTGTGTGAGAACAATTATGAATCTTGTCTTGACAGTACCAAATTGAATGATTTGCTCTTTATCATACTAATGCATCTCACGAAGTTCCGTTAAGTTTTGTGTGATTGAAATTTTCAAGTTTTGGGTGAGATTTCGATATGAGGAGAATAAGGAGTGACAAGACCCTAAGCTTGGGGATGCCCAAGGCACCCCAAGGTAATATTCAAGAAATATCCAAGCAACTAAGCTTGGGGATGTCCCAGAAGGCATCCCCTCTTTTGTCTTCAACATTATCGGTAACCTCACTTGGAGCTATATTTTCATTCGTCACATGATATGTGTTTTGCTTGGAGCATCATTTTATTTTGTTAGGATTTGCTTGCTGTTATTTAGAATAACATTTTTCATCTTTTATTTCAATAAAAGTGTCAAGGATAGCCTTTACCATGCTTATTTTGCAAGTCTATATGTGGCTGTTTCAAAACAGAAAGTTTATCGTTGTTGTAAAAATCCCCGAGAAAAGTCAGAATGTGATAAAATGTGGAATTTTTTTGCACAATAAGCTATGATAAAATTTCTACAGTGTGGTAAATTTTCAGCATTTTTTTAGTCAAATAAGAATGGATCTTGCTTCATCCTTTACAGACTGTTCTGTTTAGGCAGATTGCTGTTATGTTTGCTTGTTTAATGATTCTATTTGAGGATAGGAGTATTAAATATGCAGAGGCATTTAGTATGCAATGGTGAATAATAATTTTAGTGGTTTGCTACAGTAGATAATGATAAGGTGTTGTATTGATTTATACTAACGAATCTCACGAGTTCTTGTTGAGTTTTGTGTGGATGAAGTTTTTAAGATTTAGGGAAACCGTGATATAAGAGGAATTAAGGAGACACAAAAGCTCAAGCTTGGGGATGCCCAAGGTATCCCAAGATAATATTTCAGTAAGTCTCAAGCATCTAAGCTCGGGGATGCCCCGGTAGGCATCCCACCTTTCTTCATAAAAAAATATCGGTTAGTATCGGTTGAGCCTAAGTTTTTGCTTCTTCACATGAATTGTGCTATTCTTGGAATGTCATTTTATTTTGTTTTGCTTGTTGTTTTAATAAAATACTTAGATCTGAAACTTTTAAATAAGAGTGAGTCCTCACATAGCTACCTATTTACTTAACTACTCATTTGATCTTCACTTATATCTTTTTGGAGTAGTTTGTCATTTACACTTGTGCTTCACTTATATCCTATGAGTAAATTGTTGAATGAATTGAATATCATGAAGTTGAAATTATATGTTCATATCATGCCTAGTAGTAGCTTCACATTGGGTTTAGAAAGTTAAATCTTTTGAAGCTTGACAATCATAGTATTGGTCATACAAGCAATTCATGAATGATTAGTATAAGGAAGAGAACTTTCACATATAGATATATTATCTTGGACATCTTCTATGATTGTGAATACCCATTAATTATTTTCAAACTTGAGCAAATTAGTTGAAGTTGGACAAGGAAGACAACGTAATGAGTTATGGTTGTGTATATTTGCATAGAAGTTATATTGTCATGGATCCTCCAACATGTGGTGTTTGCCTAGGATCTTTTGCTAGCCAAAAATTCGTACTAAGTAGAGATACTACTTGTGCATCCAAAAACCCTTAAACCTAGTTTCTTGCCATGAGTGTCCACCATACCTACCTATGGATTGAATAAGATCCTTCAAGTAAGTTGTCATCGATGCATAAAGCAATAAAAATTGCTCCTAAATATGTTTGATCTTTTATTGTAAGGGAAAATTGAGCGTTGTACGAACTTGTGATGGCAAAGTAATAAAAGCGACGGAATGCATAATAAAGGTTGCTATCATAAGGGGCAATATAACGTGACGTTCCTTTGCATTAAGAGCTTGGGCATCCAAAAATTAAAAGCGCATGACAACCTCTGCTTCCCTCTGCGAAGGGCCTATCTTTTACTTTTCAGTATTTACTTTTATGCAAGAGTCAATAGTATGCATTCCCATTTCAACCTCAGTTACTCTCTAATTGGCAAGCATCATGTGGTGGGGAAAGATCTAGGCACATATGACCAGTCAAATATATTTGATCATGATTTATTATTGTTGACAATTATCCCTATGATAAATGAGTTTGGAGGCAAAACATTAAGCCCGTATCTTTCTCTGTGTTTGATGGATGCCATTTGTTCTAAAAATACGCTTTGAGTACTAGCAATCATAGAAGACTATATGATGATTGAGTATGTGGAGCTCTTACTTAGACTCTGTTGAATAAGTTGAATTACAATTGTTTGGTGACTAAGAATATAGGTTGTTGAGTTTCAAGAGAATTCATTGTTTGAACCTTAACATGTGAATTGGTTGCTACTTTAACATGAGAAGTTTTATGAGAAAGAATTGTTGTTATGATGCTAGGAAAAGTGATTGAAATTATCATTGATCAAACTTATGCACTTTGCTAGCATTCACACTTCATAAATTATTTCTTTTATCATTTACCTACTTGAGGACGAGTAGGAATTAAGCTTGGGGATGCTAATACGTCTCCAACGTATCTATAATTTATGAAGTATTCATGCCATGTTTACAACAATTTTATATGGTTTTGGTATGATTTGGATGGTACTAACCCGAACTGACGCTGTTTTCAGCAGAACTACCGTGGTGTTGTTTTTTGTGCAGAAATGAAAGTTCTCCAAATGAGCTGAAACTTTTTGATGATTTTTTTTGGAACAAAAGAGATACCCAAAGCTTCGTGGGAGGGCCATAAGAGCCACGAGGAGGGCACAACCCACCACGGCGCGTCAGAGGGGTCTGGCTTGCCCCGGTGGGTTGTGCTCACCTCGACACCCATCTTAGCGTGAAACCAACGCCAAAAAATGCTATAAATAGAGAAACCATCAGAAATAACCCTAGATCAGAAGTTCCGCCACCATAAGCCTCTGTAGCCACGAAAAACCAATCTAGACCCCATTCCGGCACCCTGCCAGAGGGGGAAATCATCAATGGTGGCCATCTTCATCATCCCAGCGACCACCACGATGAGGAGGGAGTAGTCCACCCTCGGGGCTGAGGGTTTGTACTAGTAGCTATGTGTTTAATCTCTCTCTCTCTCTTTTGTTCTTGAGATGTCACGATCTTGATGTATCGCGGGCTTTGTTAATATAGTTGGATCATATGGTGTTTCTCCCTCTATCTTGTTGTGATGAATTGAGTTTCCCTTTGAGATTTCGTTTTATCGGATTGAATACTTTTATGTATTTGAGAGCACTTGATATATGTCTTGCATATGAAGACCCGTGGTGACAATGGGGTATTATATTGATTCACTTGAGATATGTTTTGGCACTCAACTCGCGGATTCCCGAGGTGACATTGGGGTAATCTATGCATAGGGGTTGATGCACGTTCTCGTCTTTTGTTTCTCCGGTAGAAATCTTGGGGCACTCTTTGAGGTTCTTTGTGTTGGATCGAGTGTTATGAATCTGAAATTGTTTGATGCGTATCGTATAATTAACTCATGGATACTTCTGGTGATATTGGAGTATCTAGGTGACATTAGTGTTGGTTGATGTGTATCATATGGTGTTATTTTAGTACGAACTCTTGGATAGATCGAATGGAAAGAATAACTTTGTGTTATTTTAGTACGAACTCTTGAATAGATCGAACGGAAAGAATAACTTTAAGGTGGTTTCGTACCCTACAAACAATTCCTTCTTATGTTCTCCGCTAGATAAGAACTTTGGAGTGATTCTTCATCGCACGTTGAGGGATGGTTATATGATCCAATTATATTAGCATTGTTGAGAGATTGCACTAGCAAAAGTACGGACCCTAGGCCTCATTTTCAAGCATTGCAATATCATTTGTGCTCACTTTTGTTACTCATTACCTTGCTGTTTTTTATTGTTACTATTACAAAAATCAATATCTACTATCATTACTACACTTGTATCACCATCTCTTCGCCGAACTAGTGCACCTATACAAATTACCATTGTATTTGGTGTGTTGGGGACACAAGAGACTTTTTATTATTTGGTTGCAGGGTTGTTTGAGAGAGACCATCTTCATTCTACACCTCCCACGGATTGATAAACCTTAGGTCATCCACTTGAGGGAAATTTGCTACTGTCCTACAAAACTCTGCTCTTGGAGGCCCAACACGAGTCTACAAGAACAAGTTGTGTAGTAGACATCAGCGCCAAATTCTTTGAGTGCTCGTGTGATGAGGGATGTCTACTACCCACATGGGGACATTTTGAATGCTGAGATGGGCACGAGGCCTAGTCAGATTTGGAGAGCTGTTTTGGAAGGTAGGGATGTCCTAAAAATTGGTTTAATAAAGCGAATTGTAAATGGAGAAACTACCTTTGTGTGGCATGATAACTGGCTACCCAGGACAGAGAGACTATGACCAATTGTGATTGTGTCTCAAACACCACCTGTTCATGTCTCAGAACTAATAACAGTTGAGAAAGAGTGAGATATTACGAAGCTGAACAAACATTTTCTCCCTCTGGATGTAGATGTTATGAAGGGAATTCCATTGAGCATGGATTCCCATGATGATTTCTGGGCATGGCATCATGAACGGTCAGGAGCTTTTACAGTGCGATCGGCGTATCGCATGTTGGTGCGGACAAAGAAGGAGAGGGAGGACTGGCTGGAAGGTAACCCGAGAGCACAACCAACACTAGATCTGAAGGCTCATGGCGGAAGTTGTGGAAAGTGAAAGTACCGTCCAAAATTCGAGTTTTTGCGTGGCGCCTTACAAAAAACTCAGTGCCGACTGGTGTAGTCCTGGAACATCATAACATGGCAACGACAATGATTTACGCAATTTTCCACGCTACTGAGGACACCTGGAGGCATGCCCTCCTTGACTGCACGATGTCAAGATGTGTGTGGGCATTTGTGGATGAAGAGCTTACAGAACACATATGTATTTCCACTTGTCCAGATGCGAAGGAATGGCTATTTCATCTGAGCGAGACTCTCAGCCAGGAGGATTTTATCAGGGTGTTAGTCATGTTGTGGGCTATATGGAGTGCGAGATGGAAGGCGTTGTATGAGAATATATACCAAAGTACGGTCTCAATTATTGGCTTTGTGCAGAACTATATTTCAGAACTTGAACAGGTTTCACCGGTTCAGCAACAAACTATGGGACGCACAGACCATGAAGCTCCGAAGTGGATACCGCCCCCAGTAGGTATTATAAAGATCAATGTCGATGGTGCGGTCTCGAAGAACTTGGGCCAAGGGGCGGCAACGGCTATAGCTCGTGATTCTTTTGGAAACTATCTTGGTTCATCGGCGCGAGTCTGTGAAGGCGTGACGGACCCTGCAAGTTTGGAAGCTATAGCATGTTGTGAGGCGCTTTGTTTGGCGAAAGATTTACATTTGCAGAAGTTGCGAGTAGCGTCGAATGCTCAGGGGGTGGTACGTGATATTATTGGAGGCAGCCGGTGTGCAGCTACAGCTCAGTGCTACATGAAATAGCAAGGCGCAGGAGCATGTTTGAGGAGGTGACCTTTGTTTATGAAGGGTGTGTATCAAATGGAGAGGCTCACCTGCTAGCTAGATACTCGGTAAATTTAGATTCTGGTCGGCGTGTATGGCTCGTGGAGCCCTCGGATCCCTTTATTGTACCCAAAACTGTTGTTATTGAATAAAGGCCGACCATATTTCCCTAAAAAAAACTTGAGGCAGGTTTATTTGATTGCAATTTCTAAAAAAAGGTTTGTTTGATTGCAACCTTCCTATCTTCATCGTCCAATATGGTTATGGGCCTTCAGGCTGCGGCAAACTCCTCTGGAAATGTTAATGTTTTATGTAGTAATGAAAGGTTCGATGTGATGAGATTCACGTTTTTTTCACCCTACCAGGACAATGCATGTGCGTTCCAACGGGATATAAATATTCTAGTACGTTAACTTCTGATTATCTTCTCATATTAATACTATTGTGTAAATAAGTGTTTATCAAATCCTGCCTGTGATTTACTTTATAGTTTGATGAGAAGTATGGTAAGTAAACTAAAGTGGAATTGGTTTAGAAGGTAAGTAAATTAAGATGATTAATTATCATATATACGTGAAAGGTTGGGCGAAGAGATGGTGGGAAGAAAAGTGAAAGATGAAATCTTACATACTTTTTATTTAAAAGTTGTATATATAGAGATAAAAAAATATCAAATGACATCTAATATCTAATCCTAATTATCAAGAAAAATAGTAGCCAATATAATAGGAAGACAACATGGAACTCCATTTAATAAATAAAAATAAAATAAGGTACAAAACGACCAACAAGGACATAAAATTACATCAAAATTCAAACTAGCGAACTAGCTGCCCTCTTGCTTTGGTTGTATCCAGTTGATCAGAGCTTCAAATTTGCATTGATAAAGTAGTAAGAGAAAGACACACCTACAAACTCTCTCATCATACAAGACTTTGAAGGCTGTAGTAGCCATTTGTTGCTAGAAATGAGATCTAGTAAGAGCATCTCTAGCAGATCCTTTATATCGTGAAACTGTAAAATCAGTTTACCACCACTGAAAAACTATTTTTGCGGTATGAAACAAGCTCGGATATATCAGGTGCTGAAAAGCTCGGTACCAACTCGGTTGGGGTTAATCGCCAACGGACTCAGCCAATGGCGTAGGCACACCGAATCCACGTTACGACCCACAGATGGACGTGCTGAGTGCACCAGAGGAGAGTGATATGTCTCCATCGTATCTACTTTTACAAACTCTTTTGCCCTTGTTTTGGACTCTAATTTTCATGATTTGAATGGAACTAACCCGGACTCACGCTGTTTTCAGCAGAATTGCCATGGTGTTGTTTTTGTGCAGAAATCAAAGTTCTCCGATTGACCTGAAAATTTACGGAGAATATTTTTGGAAAAAATAAAAAATACTGGTGAAAAAAGATACCAAAGGGGGGCCACCCAGGAGCCACAAGCTCTGGGGGCGCGCCTACCCCCCAGGGCGCGCCACCCAGGCTTGTGAGCCCCCTGGACCTCCGGCAACCCTAACTCCAACTCCATATATTCCTATTTACGGAGAAAAAATCAGAGAGAAGGATTCATCGCGTTTCACGATACGGAGCCACCACCACCTCTTGTTCTTCATCTGGAGGGCTGATTTGGAGTCCGTTCGGGGCTCCGGAGGGTGGAAATCGATGCCGTCGTCATCATCAACCTTCCTCCATCACCAATTTCATGATGCTCAACGCCGGCAGTGAGTAATTCCTTCGTAGGCTTGCTAGACGGTGATGGGTTGGATGAGATTTATCATGTAATCGAGTTAGTTTTGTTAGGGCTTGATCCCTAGTATCCACTATGTTCTTAGAGTGATGTTGCTATGACTTTGCTATGCTTAATGCTTGTCATTAGCGCCCGAGTGCCATGATTTCAGATCTGAACCTATTATGTTTTCATGAATATATATGTGTTCTTGATCCTACCATGCAAGTTATACGCACCTATTATGTGTCATGATCCGCATACCCCAAGGTGACAATAATTGGGATTCTTTCCGGTGATTACCGTAGTTTGAGGAGTTCATGTATTCACTAAGTGCTAATGCTTTGTTCCGGTTCTCTATTGAAAGGAGGCCTTAATATCCCTTAGTTTCCTTATGGGCCCCGCTGCCATGGGAGGGTAGGACAAAAGATGTCATGCAAGTACTTTTCCATAAGCACGTATGACTATATACGGAATAAATGCCTACATTACATTGATGAACTGGAGCTAGTTCTGTGTCGCCCTAGGTTATGACTACTACATGATGAATATTATCCAACACAATTATCCATCGCTGATCCAATGCCTATGAGCTTTTCACATATTGATCTTTGCTAAGTTACTTTCGCTGCTGCTACTGTTACAATCACTACAAAACTGCTACTGTCACTATTGCTATTGTTATCGTTACTATCATACTACTTTGCTACTAAATACTTTGCTGCAGATATTAAGCCTTTGAGGTGTGGTTGAATTGACAACTCAACTGGTAATACTTGCAAATATTCTTTGGCTCCCCTTGTGTCAAATCAATAAATTTGGGTTGAATACTCTGCCCTCAAAAACTGTTGCGATCCCCTATACTTGTGGGTTATCAAGACCTTTTTCTGGCGCCATTGCCGGGGAGCATAGCTATATTTGCTGAGTCACTTGGGATTTATATCTGTTGATCACTATGAAGAATCTGAAAGATACCAGAACCAAGATCGTTCCCTCTAAGACGAGGGGAGGTAAGGAACTGCCATCTAGCTCTGCACTTGATTCACCTTCTGTTTTGAGTAAGCTTGCGACACCACCACCTGCTATTAATCCTGATATGTCGCAAGTAGTTGATGATGCTACTTCTGCTATGAATGATGCTAGTACTTTGCTTGATAAGACTGTGCCACTAGGTGAATTTCTTGATGAACAACTTGCTAGAGCTAAAGAAATTGAGAATGCTGAAACTGATGAAATTATTGAAACTAAAGATTTTAATTCACCTATTAGAACTAGAATTCCTAGATATGAATTGCCTGATATACCTGAGGGTTATGTTATGGATGGAGAGGTAGCTAGAGATTTTCTTTCTTGTAAGGATAGAGATTATCTTAAGAAATTACTAGTCAAGTTGAAAGAAAAATCTTTGAATGCTATAATGAAATATGATCCTAAGTTTTCTACTTCACCTATCTTTGTTGCTGATAAGGATTATGAATTCTCTGTCGATCCTGAGTTAATTACTTTAGTTGAATCTGATCCTTTCCATGGCTATGAATCTGAAACTGTTGTGGCACATCTTACTAAACTAAATGACATCGCCACCCTATTTGCTCATGAGGAAAAAAAATCGCTATTACTATATTCTTAAGTTGTTTCCTTTTTCGTTAAAGGGTGATGCTAAGACATGGTATAATTCTCTTGCTCCTGGTTGTGTGCGTAGTCCCCAGGATATGATATATTACTTCTCAGAAAAATATTTTCCTGCTCATAAGAAACAGACTGCTCTACAGGAAATATTTAACTTTGTGCAAATTGAAGAAGAGAGTCTCCCACAAGCTTGGGGGAGGCTTCTCCGATTACTTAATGCTTTGTCTGATCATCCTCTTAAGAAAAATAAAATACTTGATATCTTTTATAATGGACTAACCGATGCTTCTAGGGACCACCAAGATAGTTGTGCTGGTTGTGTTTTCAGGGAACGAACCGTTGAACAAGCTGAAGAATTATTGGATAATATATTGAGTAATGATAATGATTGGACTCTTCCTGAACCACCTCCCAAGCCAACTCCGAAGAAGAGAGGCATTCTATTTCTTAGTCCTGAAGATATGCAAGAGGCAAAGAAATCTATGAAAGAAAAAGGTATTAAAGCTGAAGATGTTAAGAATTTACCACCTATTAAAGAAATACATGGTCTCAATACCCCGACACAGGTAATAGAGGTAAATTCTCTCTATAGATTTGATGAAGGTGATATCCCTTATACTAAATCTGCTAGTCAATGCTTGGATGAATTTGATAACTTTATTGTTAAACAAGAAAACTTCAATGCATATGTTAGTAGACAATTGAAACGAAATGCTTATATGATTGAACGCTTGAGTGACTATATGTTTAGAACTATTAATGATCTCAAAGGCATGAGTAAACATGCTTGCATGATAATAACTCAAGTAGAACAAGTTCTCAAGGCACAAAATGATTTGCTTAATGAGATGAACAATAAGATGAATAATCATGATGTTAAAGTTGTGACTAGGGGTGGTAAAATGACTCAGGAACCCTTGTATCCTGAAGGTCATCCTAAAAGAATTGAACAAGACTCTCAAAGAATTAATACTGATGCACCTAGTCCACCTCAAAAGAAAAAGAAAGACGATAGGACTTTGCATTCTTCTAGTGAACCTACTATAGACACACCTGAAAATCCAAATGATATTTCTATCTCTGATGTTGAGACACAATCTGGTGATGAACATGAACCTAGTAATAATGATAATGATGGTGTTCATGTTGATGCTCAACCTAGTAATGATAATGATGTGGAAATAGAACCTGTTGTTGATCTTGATAACCCACAACCTAAGAATAAAATATATGATAAGAGAGACTTCATTGCTAGGAAACATGATAAAGAAAGAGAACAATGGGTTCAGAAACCCATGCCTTTTCCTCCTAAAGCTTCAAAGAATAAAGATGATGAAGAATTTGAGCGCTTTGTTGAAGTGCTTAGACATGTCTTTTTGCGTCTTCGTTTGACTGATATTCTGAAAATGTCTCCTTATGCTAAGTATATGAAAGATATTGTTACAAATAAAAGAAAGATACCGGAAGCTGAAATTTCTACCATGCTTGCTAATTACACATTTAAGGGTGTAATACCAAAGAAACTAGGAGACCTAGGAATACCAACTATACCATGCTCCATTAAAAGAAACTATGTTAAAACTGCTTCATGTGATTTAGGGGCCGGTGTTATTAGTGTTATGCATTTCTCTTTGTACCGAAGACTTGATTTGAATAAGTTGACACCAACTGAAATCTTTTTGCAAATGGATGATAAATCAACTACTATAACCATCGGTGTTTGTGAGGATGTGACTGTCGTAGTTGCAAACGTTACTATCTTAACGGACTTTGTTATTCTTGATATACCCGAGGACGACAGTATGTCGATCATTCTTGGTAGACCTTTTTTGAATACTGTAGGGGCTGTCATTGATTGCAACAAGGGCAATGGCACTCTTCATGTTAATGGTAATGAGCATACGGTACACTTTCCGAAGAAACAACCTCAAGTGAATAGTATCAACTCTATTGGAGAAATTCCAACAATTGCTATTCGAGGTTTTAAATTCCATATTCCTACTGTCAAAAAGAAATATGAAATTCTCATTGTTGGGGACATGCATATCCCCGTTGAGGTAACCTAGTGTTATCTGACAATTCTCCGGTTTCATGTCACTCGGAAGAAGTTTGTTAATAAGACTTGATCAACCTTATTAATGGATTCCTTTTAATGAGCATGTGGTCGATGAATTTAGGAGGCACAACTTTCTGTACCCACTTTTTACCCTCTGTTATTTAGAACTAATAAAGTAGAAATGCTATTATTGACTATTTTCTGAATTATCCATGCAATAAAAAATGACCAGAAAATAAAAGTTCTCCAAATGCCCCAAAAAATTTATATGATTTTTTCTGTAATATTTTAGAATTTTTGGCACTGAACACACCCCAGGGGGGTGCACCTGTGAGCCACAAGCTCACAGGGCGCGCCCACCCCCTGGGCACGCCTCGCAATCTTGTGGGGCCCACGTACGCCCCCTCACTTATTCCTGCCACCCATGCTCTTCTTCTTCCTCCAGAAAAAATCACACACCTACTCAAACCCGTGTTCTTGCTCATCTTGCTGCCATTTTCGATCTCCTTGCTCGTAGCTCTATTTGCAAAATTGTTTTGGGGGATTGCTCATCGGTATGTGACTCCTCCAATGGTCCAATTAGTTTTTGTTCTAGTGCTTTATATATTGCAAATTTTTGCTGCTGTGGTGACCATGTTCTTGAGCTTGCATGTCAAATTTATATGGTTCAAAGTAGTTTTGTTGCATGATATAGCTTCTAGACACTTGTGAGAGTAGTTGCTATCAATCTTGTTGAGTTTGGTTCACTTTTATTTTGAGTCGCTAAAATTTCAAAAAAATTCAGAGGAAGAAAATGTTTAGGAAGATGTCCAAGGTGGTTCCTTGAAGAAGAAATCCCCAAGGCTCGCGATACATGAGCCGGACCTTGAACCACCGCGGGAAGCTCTAGTGCAACCTTGCGAATGGCCGTCGGATCCTTTCATGACTCGCGCAGGTTTCAAGGAAGAATTTGATATGTACGTGCACAAGCCGGCATGATGGATTTCATGTCAGATAAGTGCCTGCAATTCTACAATCTTACTGACTCTTTCGTGCGAAGGTTTGAGTATTCGGTCCATCGCAATACACATTCTGTTTTATTTGATCTCTATGATAAATCATTTCACATGGACCTTGAAGAATTTAATGAAGCATGCAAAATTCCGCAATGGGGCATTTATACTGAATCTCGTAAATCTGATTGCATTGAGTTCCTTGCTAGCATCACTTTGGGTGAAACTAGAACCATAACACAAGCTACTATAGGGAGCATTCACTTTCCTGCTTTACATTATTCTGCTCTCTTTATAGGTAGATGCATCAATGGTAAACATGACCATAGACACCTCTGCACTCCTAATTTGAGTGGTCTCAAAAGCGCGGTAATGAACGATAAACAATATAATTTGGGGCTATCATTGCACGTCAGTTACATAATAATGCCTTAGATGGAGATTTCTTTGGTGGAATTTATGCCACCCGTTTAGCTAATTATCTTGGGGTACCTATAAGAGATGATGATACTTAGTTACCACTTGCTTTTCTTGATTATGCTGCTATGGAGTGTTTCCAGTTTCTTGAGAAGGGTGACTTGCCTTTCGAGTACAGACTAATCTTTGACAGGCGCTGTGTCATCCATATTACGCTTCCCACTCCTGCCTTCTTTAACTTTCAGGTAAAACGAAGATATTTCATACTCAGAGAGGAGGCAGAGGAGTATGAGAGGGCGAGGGAGACCGCTCGCCTAAACGAGGCAGCCTGCCAAGCGGTGGCAGCTGCAATCGAGTTCAACCCCAACTACGACTTCGGATATCGCCCTGGCCAGCCGTGGCAGTAGACCAACTTAGGCCAAAAGCCTAAGCTTGGGGGTGTACATATTTCTCATCGGCATTACATTCATGTTCACACATTCATTCCAGTTGTCGGTGATCATCCTTTTTCATTGTATTATCCATGTTAGTTTATTTCTCTTGCTTTCTTCTTGTGTGTTTGAAAATTTTGCGAAAATCCAAAAACATTTCTCGCTTCTTTTTTAGTTTTTCTTTCTAGTTTAGTTGTCGGTAGTATTAGAAGAAAACCCAAAAGGATTTCTCGTTCTTCTTATGCTTGTTGGGAGATTTCCCGTGTATATTCTCGCTTTCGTTTTTCTTTCATTTTGTTTCTTCAGAAAAACAAAAACTCCAAAAATATTTTGTTGTGATTCTCTGAAACTCTTTTCTTTTCTTTGGGTCGTAAGGAGAAGACCACGATGCAAATGTTGAGTGGCTCTCATATGCATTATTGTTGATCTAACAAAGAGCCCATATTACCTTGTCTTCTCCTTTGAATAAATGTTTGTAGATTCCAGCTTAGTCCATTGCACGTGCACTCTTATTATTATTCACATCATTCTTTCGTGCAAGTGAAAGGCAATAATGACGAAATTTGATGAAGTGGTTGAGGTGAAGAAAAGCTGGCATGAACTTGACCTATTTTGTTTTTGTAAATATGATTAGCTCGTCGTTCTTGACTCAGCCTATTATGAATGAACATGTTTGTAATGGCAATTAGAGATTATAGTTACTCATGCCATGCTTAAATAGCTAGGAGTGGATAATGGTTTGTCTTGAGCGTCAACATGCATTTTAAAATGGTTATGATGTAGTATGATAGGATGGTATCCTTCTTTGAATGATTCAAGTGGCTTGACTTGGCACATGTTCACGCATGTAGTTGAATCAAAACCAACATAGCCTCCAGGATATTTATGTTCATGGTGATTTATATCCTACTCATGCTTATATTCAATGTTGATTAACCTCAATGCATGTTTATGACCGTTGTCACTCTCTAGTTGGTCGCTCCTCAATCTATTTGCTAGCCTTCACTTGTACTAAGCGGGAATACTGTTTGTGCATCCACTTCCTTAAACCCAAAGTTGTTCCATATGAGTCCGCCATACCTACATATATGCGGTATTTACTTGCCGTTCCAAGTAAATTTGCATGTGTCAAACTCTAAACCTTCAAATAATAATCTGTTTTGTATGCCCGAATTGCTCATGTAGCGACTGGGGGCTGTCAGTATCTTCCATGCTAGGTGGGTTATTCTCACGATGAGTGTTTATTCACTTGTCATTCATGAGAGAGTGGCTGGTAATTGGGATGCCCAGTCCTATGATCAAAATCAAATCAAAATATAATAATGAAACAAAACTCCCCCGGATTGTTGTTGGTATGGAGGGCACCCGAGGATTCGGCTAGCCATGGCTTGTGTTTGTTCGTGGAGGGGAGTAAAAACTTTACCATTCTGTTTGGGAACCGCCTATAATGTGTCTAGCATGGAAGATAGTGAGATCTCTCAGTTGTTATGTTGACAATGAAAGCATGCCTCTCAAAATTATATTCATATCTGTTTTAAAAGCTTTGAGCTTTGGCACCTCTGCAAATCCCTGCTTCCCTCTGTGAAGGGCCTATCTATTTACTTTTATTGTTGAGTCATCATATTCTTATTAAAGCACCAACTGGAGAGCACTATTGTCATTTATATGCTTTGTTTTTAGTTGATGTTGATTATGAGTGTGACTGGATCTCTTTTGCCATGAATTACAATGTCTAGTCAGTGCTTGAACTTCAGAGGTGCTCTGCATTTATGTTTTGTGGTCTCAGAAAGGGCTAGTGAGATACCATTATATCATATTATATCATGATTGTTTTAAAAAAGTGTTGTCATCCGAGATATCTTATTATTGCTCGCTAGTTAGTTATGCCATTGATATGAGTAAATGTGAGACCTAAGTGTTATTGTGAATATGGTTAGTTCATAATCTTTGCTGAAAACCTGAACATTGGCTAGACATATTTGCAACAACAAGATCAAACAGAGTTTGTAAAAGTTCTTCTTTGTCACTTTCAGTTTGTAAACATCGTATCTACTTTTCCAAACTCTTTTGCCCTTGTTTTGGAGTCTAATTTGCATGATTTGAATGGAACTAACCCAGACTGACGATGTTTTCAGCAGAATTGCCATGGTGTTGTTTTTGTGCAGAAATCAAAGTTCTCGGATTGACCTGAAAATTTACGGAGAATATTTTTGGAAAATATAAAAAATACTGGTGGAAAAAGATACCAGAGGGGGGCCACCCAAGAGCCACAAGCTCTGGGGGGGCGCCTACCCCCCAAGGCGCACCACCCAGGCTTGTGGGCCCCCTGGACCTCTGGCAACCCTAACTCCGACTCCATATATTTGTATTTGCGGAGAAAAAAATTAGAGAGAAGGATTCATTGCGTTTCACGATACGGAGCCACCACCACCTCATGTTCTTCATCGGGAGGGCTGACCTGGAGTTCGTTCGGGGCTCCGGAGGGTGGAAATCGACGCCGTCTTCATAATCAACCTTCCTCCATCACCAATTTCAAGATGCTCACCGCCGGGAGTGAGTAATTCCTTTGTAGGCTTGCTGGACGGTGATGGGTTGGATGAGATTTATCATGTAATCGAGTTAGTTTTGTTAGGGCTTGATCCCTAGTATCCACTATGTTCTGAGATTGATGTTGCTATGACTTTGCTATGCTTAATGCTTGTCACTAGGGCCCGAGTGCCATGATTTCAGATCTGAACCTATTTTTGTCATGGAATATATATATTATATATATAATATATATATATATATATATATATATATATTATATTATTATATGTGTGTGTGTGTGTGTGTGTGTGTGTTGGGTGTGTGTGTGTGTGTGTGTGTGTGTGTATGTATGTATGTATTCTTGATCCTACCATGCAAGGTATACGCGCCTATTACGTGTTATGATCCGCATACCCCAAGGTGACAATAATTGGGATTCTTTCCGGTGATTACCGTAGTTTGAGGAGTTCATGTATTCACTAAGTGCTAATGCTTTGTTCCGGTTCTCTATTAATAGGAGGCCTTAATATCCCTTAGTTTCCTTATGGACCTCGCTGCCACAGGAGGGTAGGACAAAAGATGTCATGCAAGTTCTTTTCCATAAGCATGTATGACTATATACGGAATACATGCCTACATTACATTGATGAATTGGAGCTAGTTCTGTGTCTCCCTAGGTTATGAGTGCTACATGATGAATATTATCCAACACAATTATCCATCGCTGATCCAATGCCTACGAGCTTTTCACATATTGATCTTTGCTAAGTTACTTTAGTTGCTGCTACTGTTACAATCACTACAAAACTGCTACTCTCACTATTGCTACTGTTATCGTTACTATAATACTACTTTTCTACTAAATACTTTGCTGCAGATATTAAGTCTTTCAGGTGTGGTTGAATTGACAACTCAACTGCTAATACTTGTGAATATTCTTTGGCTCCCCTTGTGTCGAATCAATAAATTGGGTTGAATACTCTACCCTTGAAAACTGTTGCGATCCCCTATACTTGTGGGATGTCAGAGAGCCCTTGCTCGTGCGCATCCGATGGACCAACCGGGAGGCCGTGGGGTGGTCGGAGCAGTCAACGACAGCGAGCTGAGTGCCGGCGCTTGCTTGGTTTCGATGGTGTCAAAGCTACGGGATGATCCGGAGCAAACTAAGTGGCTATGATGCATCAAAGGGACCTCCAGAAGTATGCTTGTGTACTCGGGGTGGTCAAAATCGTGCACTGTCCTCGGCGGCGACATGGCTAGTGACGACAAACTCATGGCACAACGGCTCGGTTTTTGCTCCAGTGCCGCTCCGATCGGCCACCTGCTCTGGTGACGCTCTGGCGAGCCGCTGCCGAGCTCCTTCGCCTGCTACCTGCTCGCGCGCTACGCCGCCAGCTCCAGGTTCACCTCAAAAATTGGCTCCAAAACTACAAGTATGGGGTATGTAGGTGATAATATGCGGGGACCTTGAAAATATTGTTCGGGATCTGTTATTTTACGGGATATATACCGTGCATTTTTTTCCCAACAAAAACTGCAAATTTAAGGGTTTAACAAGTTTTATGGTATCAGCTAGAGATGCTCTGATTGCTAAAAAGCTATTGATTGAGGCAACACTCTACGCAGTGCATACTTGTAATCCTTTGCCACCAGTCTAAAACAAACTTGATTTAACGCTGTAACCCGATTACGTTACAAAAGCATGAACCAAGCACCCTTTAAGATTGCAAAAGCTGGCCACCCTTCAGAATTGCTGCAATGCCTTACCACAAAAAAAGAAACAATGCCTGATGCCTGCATTACACATCTAGATGTGTCATAGTTATTGCACATCTAAGTGACTCAATCAAGTATAGAAATGTAAAGTTTGGGTCTGTCTAGGGCACATCTAGATGCATCCTAGTTATTGCATATCTAAGTGACTCAAATCAAGCACAAAAATGAAAAAAAAACACCAACACGAATCTCCGTGTAAACGATGGGGTTTATTCATATTAGTTGAGTTTACTTTGTCTACATCATGTCATCTTGCTCAAGGCATTACTCTATTTTTATTAACTTAATACCCTAGATGCATGTTGTGTAGCGGTCGATGGGTGGAGTAATAGTAGTAGATGCAGGCAGGAGTCGGTCTACTTGTCTCGAACATGATGCCTATATACATGATCATTGCCTTGAATATCTTCATAACTATGGGCTTTTCTATCAATTGCCCAACAGTAATTTGTTTACCCACCGTATGCTATGTGTTCGAGAGAGAAGCCTCTAGTGAAAACTATGGCCCCCAGGTCTGCTTTTATCATATATAAAAACACAAAAAATACCTTGCTGCAATTTTATTTCCTTTATTTTGTTTTGTATTTTATTTTATTTATCTACCACTACAAGATTTACTCCTTGCAAATAACCGCCAAGGGGATTGACAACCCTCTTGTTTGCGTTGGGTGCAAGTATTTTTCTTTTGTGTGTGCATGTGCTGCTAACGAGGTTCTATGTTGTTCTCCTACTGGATTGATAACCTTGGTTCTCAACTAAGGGAAATACTTATCTCTACTTTACTGCATCTCCTCTGCTCTTCGACGAAATCCCAACGCATCTCACAAGTAGCAGGGTCTCCGGAGTACGGCTACTGCACAAGGATTACTTTGCTTCGGACCCAACTTTCCCGGATGATCCAGGGTTTCGTCTCTGTCTTCACATGTGTAAACCATTGTTTTTGTGCGTTATGGAGGGAGTGGAGGCACACCATGACTACTTCAAGCTCACAAGGGATTGCCACAACCAACTTTATTTAGCTGCTAATTAAGCAGAAATGCACGGGTGCTCTGAGGATGCTTGCACTTGGTACTACCGCCGATGCTGTTGGTGAGATGGTCCGAATGGGGGAGAGCAGATGCTTGAAGACTACTGCCAGCTTTGCCCGCGCCATGGTGCAAGTGTTTAGAGCAGAGTATCTGAGAGAACCAAATGTGCAGGACAAAGAAAAGTTGTTGGCTATTGGACAGGCAAGAGGGTTTCCAGGAATGCTCGAATCAACTGATTGCATGCATTGGCAATGGAAGAACTACCCCAAAGGTTTGTGTGGAATGTATCAAGGTCACACCAAAGAGGCCACCATCATACTAGAAGAAGTGGCATCCCATGACTTATGGATTTGGCATGTCTCCTTTGGAATGTCGGGTTCTCACAATGACATCAATGTGCTTCAACGATCTCCCGTGTTCAGAAGGCTTTGTAATGGGGAATCATCGCTGCGCAACTACACTTCCAATGGCCATGAGTAAAACATGAGATACTGTATTGTCGATGGCATCTATCCTTAGTGGGCGGCGTTTGTGAAGATCATATTCGAACCACAAGGCAACAAACAAAGTCACTTTGCAACAATGCAAGAAGCATCTAAGAAAGGATGTGGAGAGGGCATTCTGAGTGCTTCAAGCTCGGTGGGGAATTGTTTGTGGACCTGCAATGATGTGGGAATCAGAAACTTTGTGGCGGCTGATGACATGTTGTATTATGTTGCATGATCTGATTGTCGAAGATGAGGGTGATGGTGTAGCCCAAACCAATGATTTTGAACCGCCTGAAGAACAAGTTCAAATCCCGACAGATCAACATGCAAATTATCTTATGAACTTTCTATAGATGCATCAGAATCTTTGAGATCATCAGGTGCATGCGTATCTAGGAAAAATCAACATGTAATAGTTTTGACAAATGTATTAATTGCGGGGTTTCGGGGCCGTCCTCCCAACACCGTCTTCCCGCTGTTGTTCGTGCCGCGGATGTGCGGACTGAACGCCACCATCACGGTCATGGTCTGGAACTCTGAATTGTTCACCCACCTGACGATATTCCTCTCCCTCTTAAGTCTTTGCTTCCTTTTTCTTTGGTTGTTTTGTGCTTGTTAGGTTCTTGATGAAATTCTGATACATGCTTCCATGTAGGAGATTAAACTAAGAAAATGAAGATTAATCTATTAAGATTCATTTGAACGGATGCGTCTTCCTGTAGTAGACCAGCTGCAGAATCTAGTATACCTATTTGTTCTGATTAAAGGTCGTGCAGGTTGATACTAAGGAGCAAGAGGACTTTGACAAGAGCAGAAAGACCTTCTACAAGAGAGTTTGGAGCCACGTAAATCAGAGGTGTGTTCCAGTTCCAGTTCCAGTTTGAACATGAAGGTGCCAATAAATGTCCTTGAAGTTTCAGATGATGGAAGGGTTGTGGAGTCGGAGTGGAGAAGAAATTATGGATGAAGAGGGTGGTAATGCTGGTGGTGGCAGCAATAAGGTGCGCATTAAGATAACTAAAGCTTTCAATATTAAGAAACTGTGGATGAAGAGGGTAGTTTAGTTTACTAACTCCTCTACAAGACATTTTTATTATGTTCAAAATTTCCTTTATTTCCTTGGTTGTACGCTACTCCCTCCGTTACGAAATATATGACGTTTAAGCAATTCAGTTTCGCAACGGAGGGAGTAGATTGCAAGAACTGGAACCTTTCTGACTGCATTTTTAATGACGCAATGGTTAGAAACTTTTGATTACTTGGATCTACTTCCTCAGATTGATGCTTCCTGCTCAGGCAGTAATAGTCTAAACTTCATCGTGTAACAAGCTCCAGCTGTGCGCACCGATATCTTTCCATACTGCTGCAGTTTTGTTTGTTATATTTGTTGCCAGTTAAATTGCTACTATCTACTGTACGTGCTCATTGTTTGGCGCATGGAGTCATCGAAGAGATATTTACTCCCTGTGTGCTAATGCTCTATAACACTATGCTCTCTAGTTTTACAGAGCCCACATTGAATTGAGGTCTCCAATTGGAATTGGGTCATCCGATTTTGACTGGGTCAACAATCTTTTATAACTTTCTCATTCAATTATTTTATACTACACACCATGCTTCCTAATTTGTAAGGCCTCATAACTAATCGAGGTCTTCAATTTAGTTTTTTCTATACGTATTTATTGTTTTTCAAAATCCTTTATCAACGTTTACCAAATACAGTTTTAATATTTTTTTAATACATGGTCATTTTTCCATAAACATTTAGCATCTTTCAAAAAAAATTAAGATTTTATTAATTCATGGTCAACGTTTTTTCAATACACATTTAGCATTTCTCAAATACAATTCAGCATGTTTTGCACACACAGGTAAGATTTTTCTATACACATAGGATTTTACATACACAAGTTCAACATTTTTTAAATACATGGTCAACATTTTTTCTATACATAACTTTTTTCAAATGATTGATTAACATTGTTCAACTATTGTTTAACATTTTTTCAAAAGCTTGATTAACATTTTAAATATATGATCAAAATTTTCACACGTTGTATTGTATATATTGTGCATACATTTTTGTATACATGGTAAATTTTTTCCTATACAAATCTCAATATTTTGGAAATACATGACTATCATTTTTCAAAACATTATGTAAAGTGTATTTTTTAATATATATGTTCATAATAAAAAAGAAAACAAAAAACATGAAAGGAAAACAGGCAAAAAAACAAGAATGGACCCTCAAG
The DNA here is from genome assembly GCA_011799875.1 of Thinopyrum elongatum. Lineage (NCBI taxonomy): Eukaryota > Viridiplantae > Streptophyta > Magnoliopsida > Poales > Poaceae > Thinopyrum > Thinopyrum elongatum. The sequence continues at coordinate 458,662,037 of CM022302.1, read as the reverse complement.
CGCACCCGGGCGGCCCATCTGCAGCTGCCCTGATGCGAGGTTCCCTATGTCTCGCTGTTAGCGGGAATTTCCTATTCTCCGCATGCTGCGCCAAGATGTTTGCTATTTCGCACAGGCGATCGATCTGTAGTTTTTTCGGCCGGCCCGTTTAAGCCTTTTCAGCGTTCCCGGCTTTGGGAACCTTCTAGAGGTTCCCAGCCGGTTTTATTCGGTTTTGGAAAACTTCTAAAAGGTTTCTGAGCCGGTTTTTATTCTTTTATGTTTCTCTTTTGTTTTTCTTCTGTTTCTTTTTTCCTTTTTCTGTATATTTTCTTTACTTTTTTCGTTTTGGTTCATTTTTATTTCCTTTTTTCTTTTCTTTTCATTTTCACTTATGTTTCTCAAATTTAATTTATTTTTCAAAAATGTTCGCATTTTCCAAATTTTGTTCATTTTTACTAAAAATGTTTCTATTTCCAAATTTTGTTCAAGAACAAAAAAACCAGGTTCCAAAATTTGTTCGCTTCATTTCAGCAAATGTTCGATAATTCAAAAAATGTTCACCTTTTTAAATTTTGTACAAAAAAAAAACTTGTTTTCATAAAAGCTCGCACTTTTTTTACAGGAATTCACAAATTTAAAAAGAAGGCACATGACTATTTTTTTTCACAAATTTAAAAATATTCAGGAATTTCAAAAAAATGTCCCTGTTTCGAAATTTTGTTCACATATTCAAAAAATTTCTGTAATTTGAAAATTCTTCCAGTTTTCAAATTTGTTCACAAATTCAATTTTTTTAGTTTTCGAAAATCATTCACATATTCAAAAAATGTTCATGTTTCAAAATTTATTCACAAATCTAGAAAATAGTTTAATTTTGAAAAATATTCACTTTTTTGATTTGGTTATTGTTTTTCAAACAACGTTTTGCGTTTTCGAAAAGTAGTTCATAATTTAAAAAATATTCTTGCATTCAAATTTTTGCCCCTATTTGGTTTTAAAATTTGTTTTCTTAAAAACTAAAGTTTGCGTTTCAAAAAGGTTTTCCATTTAAAAATTGTGCTTGAAATTTTAAAACAAGTTTTAATCTGCCGGATTATAGTTCACATATATAGGGCTGGCATTGTACGCATTAAACCTCGGTTACTATAATGGCGATGGGCTCGCTTCCCTGGCGGGTGGACTTGAGTTCGATCCGTCCCCCACAAGTTTTATTTTATGGAATTTTGGGAACTGGTTTTTTTTCGCCGCTACCGGCATTTACTTTAATACTCCCGCTACATATCTTTTAGAATAGCTGCCCTGTCGCAGTGGCTAGCTCATCGAGCGCATCTATAGCAGGGCGATGGATCGATTCCTAGGTAGAGCGCTCTTATGTTTTTGTTTTTTCATTCCGCGAAGGACAGCGAATGGGCCGACCTAGGTGAGTGGTGTCTTGCACGAAACTGCGACTCTTTGCCGCCATAAGCGGCATATAGGAGGTCCCCGAGACGGTTTCTCCTATTCAGTGCGTAGGTAGCGCACACCCCCCTGCTCCCCCGTGGGAACATGTGGGCCGGCCAACCGGTTTTTCTTTCTTTTTCTTGTTTTTTATTTTGATTTTCTTCTATTTTTTTCCTCTTCTAATTTTTGTTTTCCCTTTTCTTTTTTCATTTCCATTTTCTTGTTTACATTTTATTTTACTTTTATTTTCTTCTTTTTAGGTTTTTCCAAATACATGAGCATATTTGCTGAAATCTGGGAATATTTTCTTTAAATCTGTGAATATTTTTTCAAATCATTGAACATTTTCCGAAATTGAATTCTTGTTCATTGAATAGCAAATTTCTTCATCACATTTCAAAAAAGTTTCACGAAATTTGACATATGTTCAACATATGAAAAAATGTTCATAAATTCAAAAAATCTTTTGAAATTCAATTTTTTCATCATATTCAAAAACATTTATCAAACTAAAAAAATGTTCATCATATGCATAAATATTTATTCGTTTTAGAAAAATGGTCATCATACTCCAAGAATGTGCAATGAATTCAAAAAATGTTCTCGAATTCAAAATTTATTTATCAAATTAAAAAAATTCATTAAATTTAAAAAAATTATCAACACGCAATTTATTGGAATCAATTTTTTTTCAATTGGTGAACATTTTTTGAATCAATCAAAGTTTTTTGAAATTTATGAATAGTTTTTATTTGAAGAACATTTTTTGAAACTCGATTATTTGTTCAAAATCGCGAACATGTTTTAAGCGGCGAACATCTTATTATTTGTGGAACATTTTTAGAAAATTCACTTTGATAAAAAAATTGGGAATTTTTAAAATTCGGAATTAAGTTAAAGAAAATACAGGGGATCGAGCCCCGCTCATGGGCCGGCCCAAAAGGAGCACGCGGGGGAAGGGGTGTGCGCGCTGGCATGTTCGCCAACGCCTCACGCGCCGAATAGGAGCTCCCGCTCCAGATAGGAGCTTAGCGCCTTTCGCTGCCCATTGCTTCGTAATGTCAACGCTTCGCAAAGAGTTGGCGAGAAACCGGGTTTCACCGATGTCGGTTTTGGGAACCTTCTCCTTCTAGAAGGTTCATGAACCGGGTTATTTTTTGATTCTTTAAAGAATTTTCTGCTTTCCTTCTCGCATTTTGATTTTTCATTTTTCTGTGATTTTTCTATTTTTGCAAAAATACAAAATTTCTGAAAAAATACTTAGTATATTTAAAAATTGTTCAGAATTTAGTAAATTTCCATTTTTAAAAATAAGAAATTAAAAAATGTTCACATAAAAAATGTTTGAAACTTCCAAATATTGTTCTTATAGTTCAAAAATAGATTAAAATTTCGAAAAAAATTCATATTTGAAAAAAGCCGTATATTTCAAAAAAATTACAGTTTCAACAATTTTTTAAAAAATATATATTTTCTTCGCATTTTTTATAAATTGTTCAGAATTTCAAAAACTATTCACAAATTTAGAAGATGTTGTAGTTTTTGGAATATTGTTAGTTTTCAGAAAATGATCATATTTTCAAATTTTATTCAGCGCCTAAAATATATTCACTTCTTTGAAAGTTTTTTTCTTAAAAATACGAAGGAATACAAAACACTAAAATAATGGACCACTACAGTGCCGAGCCGGTATAGTAACGAACCACTACAATACCACACCGTCAAGGCAAGTCGCTCGTGACAGACTGGTAGATGGCCCAACCCAGTTGGGAGCTGCATGTGCATCGGGGGCAGTATTTGCCGCACGAGCGAGAAAATAGGAGCTCCTAGCAATGGGCGCGTGATTGCTCGCGCGCCCTAGTGCGCAAGTCAGAGGGGGTATTCTCTATCGGGGGCTACACAACTGCTAAGCTTGCTGACACACACGCCAGAGGCACCTGTGCACTGGAACAATGTAGTTGTCCGTTAGTGTGCACATGCTTCTTGCGAGCAACAAACATCGACCACCTTCCTAAATCTTCACACCTGTATTCACTTCCCGGATTTCTTAAGTTCACACGGCACTATCACCTGTTTCAAGAAAAAAATATGGCGTATAAGCCAACCGATCAGACCAGAGATCGGTTCCAGAAACACCGGAACAGAGGACACATTCTAGCACTTGGGCAAATTCCATGGAAGGGGGGTGGGGGTGACACATTCTAACCCCACCTTTTTCTTTGGTGGGCATGTCAACTTTTTTCGGGTATCTAGCATGGAAAGTTTCCTATATATTTCATGTGTTTTTCATACGTAACATGGCAAAATCTTATGTTACATCTCTATGTATTTATATACATCCTTATCCTTTATTGCATGCGAAATCTTATACATGGCAAAAAAATGTGTTACATATAGGGAGATTCCTTTTCTTGATTGTAAGGTGCACCTCCTAGGTAGCGCCCTTGATGCTACTGGTCGGCTCATTCACGCGCTTCTGCTATTTAGTTTCTCCCACCTGGTTTTTCTCTGTTTCTTTTTCAATCGGTTTTCTTTCACGTTCTTTACTATTTAAAATTTACTTTTCCATTTTATGAAATTCAGGAATATTTTTGAAATTCATGAACACATTTTGAAAATTGGAACATTTTTGTGAAATTTTAGAAGATTTACAAATCATTAAAGAATTTTCAAATGTTGAAACGACATTATATTAGGGGGCTACACAACTGCAAAGCTTTGCTTAGAGCATCTACAACTGGAGCCCTAGAACTATACCCAAACGTTTGGGTGAACTGCCCGGTTAGTGCCCGTACATGAGAGGGGAGGAAAAAAGCCAGTCAACCGGAACCCCCCCCCCCCCCCCACGTTGTTCCCATATGTTCGTCTTTCCCCAAACCTCCATGCCTAGCCCATATATGAGGTGGGTATGGGGACGTCCGGGTAGTGTGCCACATAGAATTTTGCCCACCACTCGCCACCTTTTCTCTTTATTATTCTTTCTTTCTTTCTTTTCTGTCTCTACATCTCCACTAATCACATGCATGTGATCAGCCATACAAGGAGAAAGCGGTGGGTATGGCTGCATGCACGGACAAATATAGGCTCAAAGAGAATATGTCGGGACACTGACCGAATGCATCCGCAGAAGTTTGAGGAGCCAAATTTATCCATTGTAGTTGTAGATGCTGTTACATGCGCGACAGAGGCACCATGAGTAGCACGTCAATGTACAATGTACTATACATCAGTGTGCCCACAAGCCTCCCGCGTGCGACAAACATCGACCACCTTTCCAAATCTTCACACACGCACAGATACGTATCCGAGTTGACTGCCTCCGCGGCGACTTCCGGCAATAGTCTGGCTGTTGGCGTGATGCCAACTCTTCCCTCCCGTTCATCTCCTACTCTACCCCATCTGTTCTAATCCCTTCTTCCATAGTTGGATTCTCTTCCTCTAGTGTTATTTATACCTATCAAACCTCTATTACCCTTATATCTTTATCGTTCTCTCAAGCCCTGATCTTTGGAGTCGCTCCCTATCCCCTCCTCTCTAATCATTCTCTCTCATCCCCGACCACCATAGTTTCCTCTGGTGCAATCCTGTTTCTTTCCCTTGTTCCCCCTTATGGATTTGGCCCCCTATTTTGGTCTACCTCCCATCTCTTGGGTTGTATCACCAATCCCCTTGTTTTGGCCGTCATCCTTCTCTCCACACATCATCTCTTTCCCTCCACCACCCTTATCTCTCTGATTTGTAGTAAAACCTGCATCCTAAGGGAAGTTTGGTCTCCTGGTAGTGGTCTCTATGTTCTCATATAGGTTTCAGATCGGCTGTGATACAAAGGCAACGGTGCTTCAAGCCTTGCTTTCTCCCCTTAATTCCTTCTTTCAATCTTCTCTTTCTCCATGAATCGTTCAAAATACATAGTAATCCCCTATTCTATAATTCCTCGTTGTTATCCTTTGTGGCCAGAAACTATGAAAATCCTTAGTCTGAATTGTCGAGGTTGTGGGAAACCTAAAATAGTTCCTGAACTACGTATCCGAGTTGATTGCCTCCGAGGCGACTTCCGGCAATAGTCCGACTGTTGGCGTGATGCCAACTCTTCCATCCCGTTCATCTCCTACTCTACCCCGTCTGTTCTAATCCCTTCTTCCATAGTTGGCTTCTCTTCCTCTAGTGTTATTTATACCTATCAAACCTCTATTCCCCTTATACCTTGATCATTCTCTCAAGCCCTGATCTTTGGAGTCGCTCCCTATCCCCTCCTCTCTAATCATTCTCTCTCATCCCTGACCACCATAGTTCCCTCTGGTCCAATCCTGTTTCCTTCCCTTCTTCCCCCTTATGGATTTGGCCCCCTATTTTGATCTCCCTCCCATCTCTTGGGTTGTATCACCAATCCCCTTGTTTTGGCCGCCATACTTCTCTCCACACACCGTCTCTTTCCCTCCACCACCCTTATCTCTCTGATTTGTAGTAAAACCTGCATCCTAAGGGAAGTTTGGTCTCCTGGTAGTGGTCTCTTTGTTCTCGTATAGGTTTTAGATCGGCTGTGATACAAAGGCAATGGTGCTTCAAGCCTTGCTTTCTCCCCTTAATTCCTTCTTTCAATCTTCTCTTTCTCCATGAATCGTTCAAAATACATAGTAATCCCCTATTCTATAATTCCTCGTTGTTATCCTTCGTGGCCAAAAACTATGAAAATCCTTAGTCTGAATTGTCGAGGTTGTGGGAAACCTAAAATAGTTCCGGAACTCCAGTATCTTGTCAATTGCCACCATCCCAACATCATATTCTCAATGGAGACCAAGATGAGCAAGGAGAAGTGTGAACAATTGCAATGGTTCATGGGTTTTCCCCATGGACTATGTGTCAAGTCAGATGGGCAAAGTGGGGGTGTCGCATTGTGGTGGAAAAGAGAAATCCATGTGATCTTCAAATCATTTGGTAAATCACATATATATGTATTTATCTCTTTGGATAAGCCGTATGGGAGGAATTCAGGCTTACATGATTTTATGGCGAGCCTCGTCGCAAACACCAAAAAGTTAGTTGGTACCTGCTAAAGTATCTAAAGGGACAATTCAAGATTCCCTCGTGATCTGTTGAAGACTTCAATGAAGTGCTCTCCAACTCTAAATATTTTGGTTTTGGGGTGAGGGAGGAATGGAAATGGATGGTTTTCATGAAGCTGTTAACTACTATGATTTCATTGATCTCGGTTATGTTGGAGTACCATATACTTGGGATAATTGACAACATGTCAACAACAATGTCAAGGTTCGGTTGGACCGGGCATTGGCCAGTGTCGAATTTGTAAATGCTTTTGAAAGTTCATGGTTCAACATGTGCAGACCACTATGTCAGACCATTGTGCTCTACTTGTAGAAATTAAAACATGCCACAATCAAAGTGCTTATAAGAGTGTCTCAAAACCCTTCAGGTATGAAAATATGTGGCGTTCGCATGAGGACTATGAATATGTCCTTAAGGGTGCATGGAAGAGTAACAATGCTGGAAATGACTTGAATGGTGTCACAACTAGTTTACAGAGAGTACACAATGATTTGAGTTATAATAAATTTGGTTAAGTCTGGAAAAGTATCAAGGAAATTTGGAAAAAAATGGAAGAGCTTCACTTTGTATCTTTCTATCGAGGACCAACAACGGAGGAGCATAACCTTATCCACCAACTAAATATTTTATTAAGCCATTAGGAAACAATGACGAGGCAATAGTCGAGGGTGCAATGGCTTCGTGATGGGGAAAAATACTTCATTTTTTCATGCCAAAGCAAAGGAACGAAGCCGCCAAAACCATATTGGTCCGCTCATTAAATAGATGGTTCTCTCAATACTAATCAATTTGAATTTAAGGCTATGGCTAAGGACTTCTTTGCTCAACTTTTCAAAGCTCAAGAGGAGTTGAACCCATCACTAATAACATGTTTTGTTCCGAACAAAGTGACCAATGCCATGAACATGATCCTGGATGCACCATTTACAGGTGGATTCAAGGCTACTTTTTTTTCAAAATCATTGGGAGCTGCTCAAAAATGATGTTGTATCGGCTGTGATTGATTTCTTGAATGGTGGAGTGATGCCTGAAGATATTAATATGACGACACTTGTTCTTATTTCCAAAGTTAAACACCCACAATTTTTGCCGCGGTACCACCCTAGTTCTTTATGCCATGTTTTATATAAAATATTTTCCAAAGTACTTGCTAATCATTTGAGAATAATCATTGATGACATTATTGGGGAAGAACAGAGTGCCTTCATCTCAGGAAGACTCATATGTGACAATGTTCTAACAATGCATGAATGCATTCACTACCTCGGAAGGAAAAAAAGGAAAGACCGGTGCATGCGCTAGTAAAATTGATATGGCCAAGGCCTATGACCGAGTAGAATGGCGATATCTTCAAGAAATAACGCTCGCGATGGGCTTTAGTGAAGCTTGGACACAACGAAAAATGGAATGTGTATGTACAATCTCATTTTTAGTACGAGTGAATGGAGAATATTCAAGTTTCTTGAAGCCATCCGGAGGACTTAGACAAGGTGATCCCATATCACCGTATTTTTTTATTATGTGATGAAGGTTTCCTCTTTATTGAAGATTTTTTGTCCAAGACACTTAGCGAAAGGATTTCGAGGCATCCATGCCCCTTGGGTGTCACATTGATGTCTACTACACAACTTGTTCTTGTAGACTCGTGTTGGGCCTCCAAGCGCAAAGTTTTGTAGGACATTAGCAATTTTGCCTCAAGTGGATGACCTAAGGTTTATCAATCCGTGGGAGGTGTAGGATGAAGTAGGTCTCTCTCAAACAACCCTGCAACCAAATAACAAAGAGTCTCTTGTGTCCGCAACACACCAAATACAATGGTAATTTGTATAGGTGCACTAGTTCGGCGAAGAGATGGTGATAAAAGTGTAATATGGATGGTAGAAATATATTTTTGTAATCTAAAAATAAAAAAACAGCAAGGTAGCAATTGGTAAAACAGACCACAAACGCTATTGCAATGCTTGAAAATGAGGCCTAGGGTCCGTACTTTCGCTAGTGCAATCTCTCAACAATGCTAATCTAATTGGATCATATAACCATCCCTCAACGTGCGATGAAGAATCACTCCAAAATTCCTATCTAGCGGAGAATATAAGAAAAAAATGTTTGTAGGGTACGAAACCACCTCAAAGCTATTCTTTCCGATCAATCTATCCTAGAGTTCGCACGAAAATAACACCAAGCTATTCTTTCCGATCGATCTAACCAAGAGTTCGTACTAAAATAACACCATATGATACACATCAACCAACTCTAAGGTCACCTAGATACTCCAATGTCACCGCGAGTATCCGTGAGTTGATTATACGATATGCATCAAACAATTTCAGATTCATAATACTCAATCCAACAAAAAGAACCTCAAAGAGTGCCCCAAGATTTCTACCAGAAAACAAGGACAAAAACATGCATCAACCCCTATGCATAGATTACCCCAATGTCACCTCGGGAATCCGCGAGTTGAGTGCCAAAACATATATCAAGTGAATCAAAATAATACCCCATTGTCACCACAGGTATTCATATGCAAGACATATATCAAGTGCTCTCAAATCCATAAAAGTATTCAATCCGATAAAATGAAATCTCAAAGGGAAAACTTAATTCATCACAACAAGATAGAGAGGGGAAAACACCATATGATCCAACTATATTAACAAAGCCCGCGATACATCAAGATCGTGCCATCTCAAGAACACGAGAGAAAGAGAGAGAGAGATTAAACACATAGCTACTGGTACAAACCCTCAGCCCCGAGGGCGGACTACTCCCTCCTCATCATGGTGGCCGCCGGGATGATGAAGATGGACACCGGTGATGATTTCCCCCTCCGGCAGGGTGCCGGAACAGGGTCTAGATTGGTTTTTCATGGCTATAGAGGCTTGCGGCGGCGGAACTTCTGTTCTAGGGTTACCCCTGATGGTTTCTCTATTTATAGGAATTTTTGGCATTGGTTTCATGCTAAGATGGGCCTCGAGATGAGCACAACCCATCGGGGCACGCCTGGGCCTCCTGGCGTGCCCCGGTGTCTTGTGCCCTACTCCTTCACCTTCTGTTCCTTCCACGAAGCTTCGGGGGCCTCTTTTGTTCCAAAAAAAATTGTCAAAAAGTTTCAGCTCATTTGGAGAACTTTCATTTCTGCACAAAAAACAACACCAGAGTAGTTCTGCTGAAAACAGCGTCAGTCCGGGTTAGTTCCATGCAAATCATACCAAAGCCATATAAAATTGTTGCAAACATGGCATGAATACTTCATAAATTATAGATACGTTGGAGACGTATCAGCATCCCCAAGCTTAATTCCTACTCGTCCTCGAGTAGGTAAATGATAAAAGAAATAATTTATGAAGTGTGAATGCTAGCATAGTGCATAAGTTTGATCAATGATAATTTCAATCACTTTTCCTAGCATCATAACAGTAAATCTTTCTCATAAAACTCATCATGACAAAGTAGCAATCAATTCACATGTTAAGGTTCAAACAATGAATTCTCTTGAAACTCAACAACCTATATTCTTAGTCACCAAACAATTGCAATTCAACTTATTCAACAGAGTCTAAGTAAGAGCTCCACATACTCAATCATCATATAGTCTTCCATGATTGCTACTACTCAAAGCATATTCTTAGAACAAATGGCATCCATCGAACACAGAGAAAGATAGGGGCTTAATGTTTTGCCTCCCAACTCATTTATCATAGAGATAATTGTCAACAATAATAAATCATGATCAAATATATTTGACTGGTCATATGTGCCTAGATCTTTCCCCACCACATGATGCTTGCCAACTAGAGAATAATTGAGGTTGAAATGAGAATTCATACTATTGACTCTTTGCATAAAAGTAAATACTGAAAAGTAAAAGATAGGCCCTTTGCAGAGGGAAGCAGAGGTTGTCATGCGCTTTTTATTTGGATGCCCAAGCTCTTAATGCAAAGGAACATCATGTTATATTGCCCCTTATGATAGCAACCTTTATTATGCAGTCCGTCGCTTTTATTACTTTGCCATCACAAGTTCGTACAACGCTCAATTTTCCCTTACAATAAAAGATCAAACATATTTAGGAGCAATTTTTATTGCTTTATGCACCGATGACAACTTACTTGAAGGATCTTATTCAATCCATAGGTAGGTATGGTGGACACTCATGGCAAGAAACTGGGTTTAAGGGTTTTTGGATGCACAAGTAGTATCTCTACTTAGTATGAATTTTTGGCTAGCAAAAGATCCTAGGCAAACACCACATGTTGGAGGATCCATGACAATATAACTTCTATGCAAATATACACAACCATAACTCATTACGTTGTCTTCCTTGTCCAACTTCAACTAATTTGTTCAAGTTTGAAAATAATTAATGGGTACTCACAATCATAGAAGATGTCCAAGATAATATATTTATATGTGAAAGTTCTCTTATACTAATCATTCATGAATTGCTTGTATGACCAATATTGTGATTGTAAAACTTCAAAAGATTTCACTTTCTAAACCCAATGTGAAGCTACTACTAGGCATGATATAAACATATAATTTAAACTTCATGATATTCAATTCATTCAACAATTTACTCATAGGATATAAGTGAAGCACAAGAGTAAATGACAAGCTACTCCAAAAAGATATAAGTGAAGATCAAGCGAGTAGTTAAGTAAATGGGTAGCCATTTGAGGAATCTCTCTTATTTAAAAAAAACTTTCAGATCTAAGTATTTTATTAAAACAGTAAGCAAAAGAAACTAAAATCACATTCCAAGAATAGCACAACTCATGTGAAGAAGCAAAAACTTAGGATCAACCGATACTAACCGATAATTGTTGAAGAAGAAAGGTAGGATGCCTACCGGGGCATCCCCAAGCTTAGATGCTTGAAACTTCTTGGAATATTATCTTGGGGCGCCTTGGTCATCCCAAGCTTGAGCTTTTGTGTCTCCTTAATTCCTTTTATATCACGGTTTCCCTAAATCTTAAAAACTTCATCCACACAAAACTCAACAAGAACTCGTGAGATAAGTTAGTATAAATCAATGCAAAAACCTTATCATTATCTACTGTAGCAAATCGCTAAAATTATTATTCAACATTGCATACTAAATGCCTCTGCATATTTAATACTCCTATCCTCAAATAGAATCATTAAACAAGCAAACATATGCAAACAATGCGAACATAACAGCAATCTGTCTAAACAGGACAGTCTGTAAAGAGTGCAATTGTACTCATACTTACCTAACTCCAAAAATTCTGAAAATTAACCACACAGTAGAAAATTTATCATAGCTTTTTGTGCAAAAAGTTTCAATATTTTATCACAGTCTGAATTTTCTGGAGAATTTTTTCAACAGCGATAAACTTTCTGTTTTGAAACAGAAACTCATAGACTTGCAAAATAAGCATGGCAAAGGCTATACTTGACATTTTTATTGAAGTAAAAGATACAAAAAATTATTAAAAATAACAGCAAGCAAATCCTAATAAAATAAAATAACTCTCCAAGAAAAACTCATATGTGACGAATGAAAATATAGCTCCAAGTGAGGTTACCGATAATGTTGAAGACGGAAGAGGGGATGCCTTCCGGGGCATCCCCAAGCTTAGTTGCTTGGATCTTCCTTGAATATTGCCTTGGGGGTGCCTTGGGAATCCCTAAGCTTAGGGTCTTGTCACTCCTTATTCTCCTCATATTGATATCTCACCCAAAACTTGAAAACTTCAATCACACAAAACTTAACGGAACTTCGTGAGATGGGTTAGTATGATAAAGACAAATCATTCACTTTGGTACTGTCAAAGACAAGATTCATAATTGTTCTCACACAATGCCTACTGTACTCTACAATTTCCACAATTTATATTAAGCAATATAAGCCATAGAAACTAGAAAACAAGCAAATTATGCATTGAAAACAGAATCTGCCAAAAACAGAACAGTACGTTAAGATCTGAATTAAGATCATATTTATGTAACTCCAAAAATTCTGAAAAATTAGGAAAACGTAGACAATTTGTATACACATCAAATGTAAAAAATTCAGAATTTTTCCACAGTCAAGTAAAAGACAGGAATTTCTGCACTGGAAGAAAAAGTTTCTGTTTTTGCACAGAATCAAGTCAACTATCATCCACACTATCCCAAAGGCTTTACTTGGCACTTTATTGAAACAAAAGCTATAAAACAAGATCACTACAGTAGCCTAACCATGTGAACGCACAAAAACTGTAGGTAAAATTATTGGGTTGTCTCCCAACAAGCGCTTTTCTTTAATGCCTTTTAGCTAGGCATGATGATTTCAATGATGCTCACATAAAAGTAAAGAATTGAAACATAACGGGAGCATCATGAAGCATATGACTAGCACATTTAAGTCTAACCCACTTTCTATGCATAGGGATTTTGTGAGAAAACAATTTATGGGAACAACAATTAACTAGCATAGGAAGGCAAAAGAAGTGCAACTTCAAAACTTTCAACATAAAGAGAGGAAACTTGATATTATTGCAATACCTACAAGCATATGTTCCACTCTCATAATAATTTTCAGTAGCATCAGGAATGAATTCAACAATATAGCTATCACATAAAGCATTCTTTTCATGATTCACAAGCATATAAATTTTATTATTCTCCACATAAGCAAATTTATTCTCATGAATAGTGGTGGGAGCAAACTCAACAAAATAACTATCATGGGATTCTTGATTGGCATAATCAAATTGAACATTAAAATTATGATGACAAGTTTCATGGTTATCATTATTCTTTATAGCACACATGTCATCACCATAATCATCATAGATAGCAACTTTGTTGTCATAATCAATTGAAACCTCTTCCAAAATAGTGGATTCATCACTAAATAAAGTAATGACCTCTCCAAATCCACTTTCATAATTATCACAATAAGATTCAACACCCTCCAAAATAGTGGGATCATTAGTACCTAGAGTTGACACTCTTCCAAACCCACTTTCATCAATATAATCGTCATAAATAGGAGGCATGCTACCATTATAACAAATTTGCACATCAAAACTTGGGGGACTAAAAATATCATCTTCATCAAACATAGCATCCCCAAGCTTATGGCTTTGCATATCATTAGCATCATGGATATTCAAAGAGTTCATACCAACAACATTGCAATAATTCTCATCATTCAAAGATTTTTTGTCAAACATTTTATAGAATTCTTCTTCTATCAATTGAGCACAATTTTCCTTTCCATCATTTTCAAGAAAGACATGATAAAGACGAATAATATGAGACCACTTCAATTCCATTTTTTTGTAGTTTTCTTTTACAAACCAAACTAGTGATAAAACAAGAAACTAAAAGATTCAATTGCAATACCTAAAGATATACCTTCAAGCACTCACCTCCCCGGCAACGGCGCAAGAAAAGATCTTGATGTCTACTACACAACTTGTTCTTGTAGACTCGTGTTGGGCCTCCAAGCGCAGAGTTTTGTAGGACAGTAGCAATTTTCCCTCAAGTGGATGACCTAAGGTTTATCAATCCGTGGGAGGTGTAGGATGAAGTAGGTCTCTCTCAAACAACCCTGCAACCAAATAACAAAGAGTCTCTTGTGTCCCCAACACACCAAATACAATGGTAATTTGTATAGGTGCACTAGTTCGGCGAAGAGATGGTGATAAAAGTGTAATATGGATGGTAGAAATATATTTTTGTAATCTGAAAAGAAAAAAACAGCAAGGTAGCAATTGGTAAAATGGAGCACAAACAGTATTGCAATGCTTGAAAATGAGGCCTAGGATCCGTACTTTCGCTAGTGCAATCTCTCAACAATGCTAATCTAATTGGATCATATAACCATCCCTCAACGTGCGATGAAGAATCACTCCAAAGTTCCTATCTAGCGGAGAATATAAGAATAAATTGTTTGTAGGGTACGAAACCACCTCAAAGCTATTCTTTCCGATCAATCTATCCTAGAGTTCATACTAAAATAACACCAAGCTATTCTTTCCGATCGATCTAACCAAGAGTTCGTACTAAAATAACACCATATGATACACATCAACCAACTCTAATGTCACCTAGATACTCCAATGTCACCGCGAGTGTTCGTGAGTTGATTATACGATATGCACCGAACAATTTCAGATTCATAATACTCAATCCAACACAAAGAACCTCAAAGAGTGCCCCAAGATTTCTACCGGAGAAACAAGGACGAAAACATGCATCAACCCCTATGCATAGATTACCCCAATTTCACCTCGGGAATCCGCGAGTTGAGTGCCAAAACATATATCAAGTGAATCAAAATAATACCCCATTGTCACCACGGGTATTCATATGCAAGACATATATCAAGTGCTCTCAAATACATAAAAGTATTCAATCCGATAAAATGAAATCTTAAAGGGAAAACTCAATTCATCACAACAAGATAGAGAGGGGAAAACACCATATGATCCAACTATATTAACAAAGCCCGCGATACATCAAGATCGTGCCATCTCAAGAACACGAGAGAAAGAGAGAGATTAAACACATAGCTACTGGTACAAACCCTCAGCCCCGAGGGTGGACTACTCCCTCCTCATCATGGTGGCCGCCGGGATGATGAAGATGGCCACCGGTGATGATTTCCCCCTCCGGCAGGGTGCCGGAACAGGGTCTAGAATGGTTTTTCGTGGCTATAGAGGCTTGTGGCGGCGGAACTTCTGTTCTAGGGTTACCCCTGATGGTTTCTCTATTTATAGGAATTTTTGGCGTTGGTTTCACGCTAAGATGGGCCTCGAGGTGAGCACAACCCACCGGGGCGCGCCTGGGCCTCCTGGCGCGCCCCGGTGTCTTGTGCCCTACTCCTTCACCTTCTGGTCCTTCCACGAAGCTTCGGGGGTCTCTTTTGTTCCAAAAAAAAATCATCAAAAAGTTTCAGCTCATTTGGAGAACTTTCATTTCCGCACAAAAAACAACACCACGGTAGTTCTGCTGAAAACAACGTCAGTTCGGGTTAGTTCCATGCAAATCATACCAAAACCATATAAAATTGTTGTAAACATGGCATGAATACTTCATAAATTATAGATACGTTGGAGACGTATCACACATCTATTGTTCGCTAATGATTGCATTTATTTTCTTCGAGGCCCCTAAGAAAGGAAAAGAAAGGATTCAGGTTGTGATTGAAAATTATAACCGAGCTTCAGGGCAACTAGTTAATAAGCAAAGATCATTTATTTTCTTCGGTCCAAATACAGAACATGATGTTAAGATGGAAGTGCATAATAGTTTGGGTATCCAAAATAAAGATCTTTGTGCCAAATACTTGGGCTTACCTACGACTGTTGGTCGGTTCACTAAGGAAACCTTTGAACATATTCTAGAACATGTACGATCATTGGTATCAGGTTGCTATGAGAAGAAGCTAAATGCAGCCATCAGTGATGTCCTGCTCAAGTTGGTAGTGCAAGCCATGGCAATTTATTACTTACAAGAAAACTACCTCATTGATATCCAGCTATTATTGGGTGGGGGTGTCCAAACAAGAGGAAAATGCACTGGCTAAATTGGCCAGACATGACTCGCTCCAAATTGCATGGTGGTATGGGCTTCCGTGATCTTCCCACCTTCAATCTGGCGATGCTTGGGAAACAAGGATGGTGTTTGTTGAGGAAGCCCCATGCATTATTTTTCCAAGGTATTAAAAGGAAAATACTACCCGCATTACGATTTTATGCAAGCTAAGAAAGGCATACACTCATCACGTACCTCACGAGTGATTATTAGTGGCATACAATCCTAAACATGGGTCTCATCAAAAGGATGGAATTAGGCACATAGATCAATATTTGGGAAGATAAATGGACCCCTTCTAATTCGTCACTATGCCCCATGTGGAAACCTGGTAATACTTAGCTAACTCTAGTGCTTGACCTCATTCAGAAAGATGGAGCATGGGATGATCATCTCATATGGAACTCTTTTCTTCCTTTGGATGCTGATGTAAAACTCCCCATTCCTCTAGGAGGTTTGGACTGTGATACCTTAGCCTGGGCCTTCTAGAAACATGGTATGTATTAAGTGCGCTCAACCTATCATTGTCTATCGAATAACGCAGTTGCACGCCGTCATGTTGATCCGACATCATCATGAGGTTCGGATCACATCATGTAGAGGCAATGCTGGCAACTCAAAGTTCTCCCAAAGATAAAGCATTTCTGGTGGAGGGTACTTCATGAGTTCATTCCTACCATGGGTGTTAAAGATATGACATATTGAACGTATCGGGGCATGTGATTTCTGTGGAAATAATGACGAGTCTATCTTCCATGTGATAATCTCGTGTCCATCTATTACTGCAATATGGAAAGCTGTAAATGATGCAACTAGGGTCATACTCCCTCATCTTCACGTGAAAACCTGGGCGTCAGATATTATCGGCGGGAAGGTGCGCTCCTCCAAGGATGCTGAGACTATCACAATAGCGGTGTATGTTATATGGACCAATTAGAACAAGGAAAAAAGGGAGATGAGCACCTCTCACCAAACAAAGTTGCTCGTTGGGTAGCAGAGGTGCTATAGGAGGTATCCGTTGCTAATCGTCACACTGATTACCATGAGAAGAAACTGATTAAGTGGAACCCACCAGTTGAAAACACTATCAAGATAAATGTAGATGGAAGCTTTAATCCTACGACTGGTACCAGGGCTACTGGATGTGTGGCACAAGATAATACAGGTCATCTCCTTGCTGCTAGAAGTCGTTAGTCCATTTCTGTAGCCAATGCCCTATCGGTGGAAGCACTCGCATACTGCGAGGTGTTGAGCTTGCAAATACCTTCAACTTCCTTCCAGCGGGTAATGGTTGAAATGGAGCAACTTTGGAAGGCTCGTCAAAATCATCCATCTGAAATGATGGGAATTCTCCATCAGACTCAAGTGATTGTTGTTGAATACGTGTATTGCATGTATAGATTGTTTCCTTGTATAGATTGAGGTTGTGGCCCACCTTGTATTCACTTCGCGGCACGTTTACTTTGACAAGAATGTTTTCCCGTTTCAGCAGGTACCTCTGGCTGCTCCTTCATCATCGCCGTCGATGGCCACCGGCGGCCCTTCACCGGCTCCTCGCCAGGGGCGTATGCGGGTTGCCCTTGGCCTGCCCCTTGGTTTTTTGGCGCTTCACACTCCGGACATGGCTACCACGGCAGCCGACGCTGCGCCCAGTTCTTTTGACATGGCAGTTGATGCAGTGCCCAGTTCTGCTACCACGACATCGATTTAGGCGTCCGGTTTCACTGCCACGACAGCGTCTTCACCGGCCAGTACCCCTGCCACAACAGCACATACAACCTCCCCTTCGACTACTCCAGGGGCCGCCTCGGAGGGTTCCTCGTCGGCTTTTATGGCAGGCCCGGCAAGCTCGGCTGGCTCTTCGTCGGCCACGACGGCTTCTACGGCGGGATCTTCACCGCCCACTCCACTCATCGCCCCGGCGCTGCTTGCCCGTCTCATGACGACTCGTGCTCATGCGGGCATTCATTACCCGAGCAGACGGTATTCGACTGATGAGTACCTGCTTGCCCCCGACACTTCGTCGCTGTCCCCTCTTCCATCGTCAGCTTGAGTCGCTCTTCATGATCCTCATTGGATCACTGTGATGCAAGAGGAGTTTGATGCTCTTCAGCACAATCATACGTGGCAGCTCGTCCCTTGGCCTCACCATGCCAACGTCATCAATGGAAAATAGGTCTTTCATCATAAGACTCATCCCGACGGTACCCTCGAGCGGTACAAGGCCCGCTGGCTAGTCTGTGGCTTTCGTCAGCGTGCTAGAGTTGACTTCACCGACACTTTCGCCCCTTGATACATCTCCAACGTATCTATAATTTATGAAATATCCATGCCACATTTATTATAGTTATGTATGATTTTGGTGCACTTTTATATGACTTTTATATGATTTTCATGGACTAACATATTGACCTAGTGCCAAGTGCCAGTTGCTGTTTTCCGCTTGTTTTTGGTTTTCCAGAAAATCCATATCAAATGAAGTCCAAATGCAGTGAATTTTTTTGATAATTTTTTCTGGAAGGAAAGAAACACAGGAGGCTTCGAGGGAGCACCAGAAGACCCACATGGGCCCCACAAGCCACCTGGGCGCGCCCAGGGGGTGGCCACGCCCAGGTACCCCGTGGGCCCCCTGTGGCACCTCTTTGCATGATTCCAACGTGAAAAATTCTTATAAATATAGAAACCTCCAGAAGTTAACCTCGATGAGTTGTTCCACCGCCGCAAGCTTCTGTACCAAAGCGACATCAATCGGAGCCCTGTTCCGGCACCCTGTTGGAGGGGGAAATCATCATCGGAGGCCATCTTCATCATCCTGGTGGTCTCCATGATGAGGAAGAAGTAGTTCACCCTCGGGGCTGAGGATATGTACCAGTAGCTATGTGTTTGATCTCTCTCTCTCTCTCTCGTATTCTTGATTTGGCATGATCTTGATGTACCGCGAGCTTTGTTAATATAGTTGGATCATATGGTGTTTTCCCCTCTCTTTCTTGTTGTGAGGAATTGAGTTTTTACCTTTGAGTTTTCACTATTATCGGATTGAATATTTTGGATTTGAGAACACTTGATGTATGTCTTGCATGTGGATACCCGTGGTGACAATGGGGTGTTCTATTGATTCACTTGATATATGTTTTGGCAATCAACTTGCGGATTCTCGCGGTGACATTGGGGTAATCTAGGCATAGAGGTTGATGCATGTTTTCGTCCTACTTTCTCTGGTAGAAACTTTGGGGCACTCTTTGAAGTTCTTTGTGTTGGATTGAATATTATGAATCTGAAATTGTTTGATGCATATCGAATAATCAACTTACAGATACTTGTGGTGACATTGGAGTATCTAGGTGACATTAGAGTTGGTTGATGTGTGTCATATGGTGTTATTTTAGTACGAACTATAGGGCTATTTGTGACACTTATAGGGACGACTCAATAGATTAATCGTAAAAGATAACTTTGAGGTGGTTTCTTACCCTACAACAATTTCATCTTATGTTCTCCGCTAGATAAGAACTTTGGAGTGATTTTTTGTCGCACGTTGAGGGATTGTTATATGATTCAATTATGTTCGCACTGTTGAGAGATTGCACTAGTGAAAGTATGAACCCTAGGCCTTGTTTTCAAGCATTGCAATACCGTTTGTGCTCCATTTTATCACTTGCTACCTTGTTGTTTCTATATTTTCAGATTACAAAAACATATATCTACTATCCATACTACACTTGTATCACTATCTCTTCGCCGAACTAGTGCACCTATACAATTTACCATTGTATTTGGTGCATTGGGGACACAAGAGATTTCTTGTATTTGATTGCAGGGTTGTTTGAGAGAGACCATCTTCATCCTACGCCTCCCATGGATTGATAAACCTTAGGTCATCCACTTGAGGGAAAATTGCTACTGTCCTACCAAACTCTGCGCTTGGAGGCTCAACACGAGTCTACAATAATAAGTTGTGTAGTAGACATCAAGCTCTTTTCTGGCGCCGTTGCCAGGGAGGTGAGTTCTTGAAGGTATATCTTTAGATCTTGCAACTGAATCTTTTAGTTTCTTGTTTTATCACTAGTTTGGTTTATAAAAAACAAAACTACGAAAAATGGAATTGAGGTTGCCTCATATTATTCATCTTTATAATGTCTTTCTTGAAAATGATGGATCAGAAAATTTTGCTCAATTGATAGAAGAAGAATTCAATAAAATGTTTGGCATAAAATCTTTGAACGATAAGCATGATTGCAATGTTGTTAGTATGAACTCTATGAATATCCAAAATACTAATGATGATTGCACTAGTCATGATACAAAGGTTTCTTACAAGCATGTCAATTTTTGTGGAGTGCATAAACTTTGTGAAGACATGCCTTATAAGGACGATAAATTTTGTAAGAAGCATAAACACGGTAAAACCGATTGGTGGCTTAAAGTGATAGATGATTTTGCTAAGAAATTATGTTCTCTTTATCCCATTACTTGTGAACTCTGCAATAAAGTTGGTCATCTTAATTTCCAATGCACACTTTTTCATGATCGAATTGTGGCTAGATATTGTAATAACTTGATCACCCTTGAACTTTATAATGAACTTTGTTTATTTTTGGGGTGTGAAGAATTGTCACATAAAAATAATTGGTTTGAAGCATTCATATTCTCAGACCATGCTAAAACTAATTTGAAAGAAATCTATATGTTTTGTGTGGTAAATTGCAATGAGAATGCTTATATTGTCAACTATAGAAAGACAGAAAAACCAATAGAATATAAAAGGAATACTAATGAAAGGGTAAATATTTCCACTTTCCCTCCTATTGTCTCTCGTGATGAAACAGGTGACGAGAAGGAGTTTCCTACCCCGCCAATCTCTTTAGTAAGAAGCTTGGAAAAATTGATTGAACCCACACATAATGTGGTGAAGAAGAAGAAGAATAAGAAAAGAAGGAGAAGCAAAGGTAAAAAGGTATCTCTCCCAAATGATGTTGCTCCTATTATTGTTGTGCATCATGAGAATGAATCAAAAATAATTGTGAAGATGATACACTTGATGATTGTATTGCTTCTTTGTCTTATGGCACCATGTTCGAAGGAACTATTAAGGATGATTTTGTTATGCCTATTACTTGTTGTGATAATTTTGATTGGGAAAATAATGATACTTCTTATAATCTTCAAAATCTTTTTGGCACCAACTTAGAAAATTATGATGATAATTATTATTATACTATTGGTGCTATTTGATGACCCACAAGTATAGGGGATCAATCATAGTCCTTTCGATAAGTAAGAGTGTCGAACCCAATGAGGAGTAGAAGGAAATGGCAAGCGGTTTTCAGCAAGGTATTTTCTGCAAGCACTGAAATTATCGGTAACAGATAGTTTGGTAGCAAGGTAATTTGTAATGAGCAACAAGTAACAATAGTAACAAGGGTGCAACAAGGTATCCCAATCCTTTTTGTAGCAAAGGACAGGCCGTAACTTTCTCTTATAGCAAGTAAAGCGTTCTTGAGGACACACGGGAATTTCATCTAGTCACTTTCATCATGTTTGTTTGATTCGCGTTCGTTACTTTGATAATTTGATATGTGGGTGGACAGGTGCTTGGGTGTTGTTCTTACTTGAAAAAACCTCCCACTTATGATTAACCCCTCTCGCAAGCATCCACAATTACGAAAGAAGAATTAAGATAAATCTAACCGTAGCATGAAACATATGGATCCAAATTAGCCCCTTACGGAATAGCGCATAAACTAGGGTTTAAGCTTCTGTCACTCCAGCAACCCATCATCTAATTACTACTCCACAATGCATTCCCTTAGGCCCAAATATGGTGAAGTGTCATGTAGTTGACGTTTACATAACACCACTAAGGGAAACAACAACATACATATCATCAAAATACTGAACGAATACCAAATTCACATGATTACTTATAACAAGACTTCTCCCATGTCCTCAAGAACAAAAGTAACTACTCACAAATCATATTTATGTCCAAGATCAGAGGGATATTGAATAACATCAAGGATCTGAATATATAATCTTCCACCAATTAAACCAACTAGCATCAACTACAAGATGTAATCAACACCACTAGCAACCCACATGTACCAATCTGAGGTTTTGAGACAAAGATTGAATACAAGAGATGAACTAGGGTTTGAGATGAGATGGTGCTGGGAAGATGTTGATGAAGATTGGTCCTCCCATGATGAGAGGGTTGTTTGTGATGACGATGGCTTCGATTTCCCCCTCCCGGAGGGAAGTATCCCGGCGGAATCGCTCCGCCGGAGAGCAAAAGTGCTCCTGCCCAGGTTCCTCCTCGAGGCGGCAGCGCTCCATCCTGAAAGTCCTCTCCTTATCTTTTCTAGGGCAAATGGGATTATATACCAGAAGATGGGCCATGGAGGCTAGCCAGGGGCTCCACAAGCCACCTGGGCGGCCTTCTCTGGTATTTCTTTTCTCCAGTATTTTTTTATTTATTCCAAAATAATTCTCCGTAAAATTTTAGCTCATTTGGAGATGTGCAGAATAGGTATCTCTGACGTAGCTTTTCTAGGTCCAAAATTCCAGCTATCGACAATCTCCCTCTTCATGTAAATCTTGCAAATTAAGAGAGAAAAGGCATTAGAATTTATCCACAAAGTATTATATTGATCAAAAACATTATAAATAATAGTAGGAAAACATGATGCAAAATGGACGTATCACTATTCATACTATTAATGACGAGAGTGATTATGCTTATGATTTGCAAAGCCACAAGCTTTGGGATGCTATGTTTGATGAGAATAACATGTTTGAGAATTTACTTGCTGCAATTAATGTTTGCCCCAAGCTTGGGGATGCTATGCTACATGAAGATGATCTTTTTAGCCCCCCTACTTTGAATGATCAAATTTGTTTTGATGATTGCATGCCTCCTATTTACACTACTGCACGATGCTACTAACGTGACACTACAATCAGAGACCCTTTGACCAAACTGTGTGCGATGCATTAATCACAAACGTTGATGTAATAAAACCATAAAAAAAGCTACAAAATGTTGGCGATGGTAGAGACAACAAACACGTTTCAGATTATAGTTACGTGTGCGATGCGTGGCATACAGTTCACTCAAATGAACTGTTGCGATGAGCTTAACAAAAGAAACGGGCAGCCAGATGAAGGTGTGTGCGATATACGACATACCGTTCACCCGGATGAACTGTTTGTGATTAGGCAAGACAACAGAAATGGTTGGGTAGATCAAGGTGTGTGTGCGATTGACGGCATACAGTTCACTCGGATGAACTGTTTGTGATTAGGCAACACAACAGAAATGGTCAGCTAGATCAAGGTGTCTACGATTGATGGCATACACTTCACACGGATGAACTGTTTGCGATTAGCCACAACAAACAGAAATAGTTAGACAGATCAAGGTGTGTGCACTAGACGGGCACACATTCTAATTAAAAGAAGCGTGCGCGATGGTAATAATGAGCGCGCACAGTTGATGGAACAAGACGTGTGCTGACAAACGCCATATACGCGGCCGAGAACGCGTGCCCATGTTACGCCATCTGGGAATAGTGTGACACTTCGAAACTAGAACCGTCAATAAATTTTGAGCTTGCGTCCCATCACATTCCAAATTACTACCACGCTATATTTAATTACAAACATGTTCACACCGATCAAAACCTAAACAGTTTTCCACTTAGGAGCGTATTACTACTCGGTTATAAACACTACCTACTCCAAGATGACTGCACATTCCTCCTCAACTCCTCATCCACAAAAATAAACAAGTCTTTCATCGTCGTTCCCTTGCGTCTGTTGATACGTCTCCAACGTATCTATAATTTTTTATTGTTCCATGCTATTATATTATCTGTTTTGGATGTTTTATATGCATTTAAATGCTATTTTATATTATTTTTGGGACTAACCTATTAACCTAGAGCCCAGTGCCAGTTTCTGTTTTTCCTTGTTTTTGAGTTTTACAGAAAAGGAATATCAAACGGAGTCCAAACGAGCTGAAAATTTATGGTGATTTTTTATGGACCAAAAGAGACCCCCGAAGCACCGGAGCAGGACCAGAAGAGTCCCGAGGAGTCCACAAGCTAGGGGGGCACGCCCTACCCCCCAGGGCGCACCCTGAGGGCTTGTGGGCCCCTCGGGCACCTCCTTGACTTGTTTCCGACGCCAATTTTTTTTATAAATATAGAAACCTTCGAAAAGAACCCTAGATCGGAAGTTCCGCCGCCGTAAGCCTCTGTAGCCATGAAAAACCTATCGGGAGCCCGTTCTAGCACCCTGCCGGAGGGGGAAATCATCGTCGGAGGCCATCTTCATCATCCCGGCGGTCTCTATGACGAGGAGGGAGTAGTTCACCCTCGGGGCTGAGGGTATGTACCAGTAGCTATGTGTTTGATCTCTCTCTCTCGTGTTCTTGATTTGGCACGATCTTGATGTATCATGAGCTTTGTTACTATAGTTGGATCATATGGTGTTTCTCCCCTCTCTATCTTGTTGTGATGAATTGAGTCTTGCTCTTTGAGGTTTCGTTATGTTGGATTGAGTATTGGATTTGAGAACACTTGATGTATGTCTTGCGATGGGATATCTGTGGTGACAATGGGATGTTCTATTGATTCACTTGATGTATGTTTTGGCACTCAACTCGCGGATTCCCGAGGTGACATTGGGGTAATCTATGCATAGGGGTTTATGCACGTTTTCATCCTACGTTCTCCGATAGAAACTTTGGAGTGATTCTTTGTTGCATGTTGAGGGATTGTTATATGATCCAATTATGTTATCATTGTTGAGATAATTTGCACTAGTGAAAGTATGAACCCTAGGCCTTGTTTTCAAGCATTGTAATACAGTTTTTGCTCACTTTTGTTACTAGTTACCTTGCTATTTTTATATTTTCAGATTACAAAAACCTATATCTACCATCCATATTACACTTGTATCACCATCTCTTCGCCGAACTAGTGCACCTATACAATTTACCATTGTATTGGGTGTGTTGAGGACACAAGAGACTCTTTGTTATTTGGTTGTAGGGTTGTTTGAGAGAGACCATCTTCATCCTACGCCTCCCATGGATTGATAAACCTTAGGTCATCCACTTGAGGGAAAATTGCTATTGTCCTACAAAACTCTGCGCTTGGAGGCCTAACACTAGTCTACAAGAAGAAGGTTGCGTAGTAGACATCAAGCTCTTTTCTGGCGCCGTTACCGGGGAGGTGAGTGCTTGAAGGTATATCTTTAGATCTTGCAATGGAATCTTTTAGTTTCTTGTTTTATCACTAGTTTGGTTTATTAAAGAAAACTACAAAAAAATGGAATTAAGGTTGCCTCATATGCTTCATCTTTTTAATGTCTTTTGTGAAAATGACGGAAAGGAAAATTGTGCTCAAGTGTTGGAAGAAGAAGTTAATAAAATGTTTGGCACTAAATCTTTGAATGATGAGCATGATTGCAATGTTGTTAGTATGAATTCTTTGAATATCTATGATGCTAGTGATATGCAAAGCCATAAGCTTGGGGATGCTATATTTGATGAAGATGCTATTTTTAGTCCCCCAAGTTTTTTGATGAGAATATTTATTATGATGATAGCATGCCTCCTATTTATGATGATTATATTGATGAAACTGGGTTTGGAAGAGTGTCAACTCTAGGTAGTATTGATCCCACTATTTTGGAGGGTGTTGAAACTTCTCAGAATATTGATAAAAGTGGATTTGGAGAGGTCATGACTTTATTTAGTGATGAATCCACTATTTTGGAAGAGGTTCCAATTGACTATGATAAAAAAGTTGCTATCTATGATGATTATTGTGATGACATGTATGCTATAAAGAATAATGATAACCATGAAACTTGTCATCATGATTTTAATTTTCAATTGGATTATGCCTCACATGATAGTTATTTTGTTGAGTTTGCTCCCACTATTATGAAGGAGAATAAATTTGCTTATGTGGAGAGTAATAAATTGTTTATGCATGTGGATTATGAAAATAATGCTTTATGTGGTGGTTATATTGTTGAATTCATTCATGATGCTAATGAAAATTACTATGAGAGAGGAACATATGCTTTTACATATTGCAATAATATCAAGTTTCCTCTCTATGTGTTGAAAGTTTTGAAGTCATGCTTGTTTTGCCTTCCTAGG
This sequence comes from Thinopyrum elongatum, assembly GCA_011799875.1. NCBI lineage: Eukaryota > Viridiplantae > Streptophyta > Magnoliopsida > Poales > Poaceae > Thinopyrum > Thinopyrum elongatum. The sequence continues at coordinate 458,635,822 of CM022302.1, read as the reverse complement.
CTAGTTGATTCTTGCTCGCATAAATTGTTTGCTCACAAAATCCCAATGCATAGGAAGTGGGTTAGACTTAAATGTGCTAGTCATATGCTTCATGATGCTTCCATTATGTTTCAATTCTTATCTTTTATGTGAGCATCATTGAAATCCTCATGCCTAGCTAAAAGACATTAAACAATAGCGCTTGTTGGGAGGCAACCCAATTTTTATTTTGTGTTTTTTGTTTTTGCTTCTGTTCTTGAATAAATACACAATATTACTTTTGTAGTAATTGTGTTTTAGTGTTTTAATTAGTGTTTGAGCCAAGTAAGACCTTTGGGATGATCTATGGTGATAGTTGATTTGATCTTGCTGAAAAACAGAAACTTTTGCACCCAGTAAAATAATTTTAGAAATTCACAGAAATGTCCTTTTGATCTTATTCTTTTTGAAAAAGATTGATATACAAATTGCCTAGGTTTTCCTAATTTTTCAGAATTTTTAGAGTTACGTAAGTATACGAAATTTCCATATTACAACAGAGTGTTCTGTTTTTGACAGATTCTGTTTTCATTGTGTTGTTTGCTTATTTTGATGAATCTATGAGTAGTATCGGAGGGTATGAACCATGGAGAAGTTGGAATACAGTAGATATTGTTGGGGAACGTAGTAGTAAATCAAAAAAATTTCCTACGCATCACCAAGATCAATCTATGGAGAGACTAGCAACGAGAGAGAGAGGTGTGCATCTTCATACCCTTGAAGATCGCGATGTGGAAGCGTTGCAAGAACGCGGTTGGAGGAGTCGTACACGCAGCGATTCAGATCGCGGTCGATTCTGATCTAAGTGCCGAACAACGGCGCCTCCGCGTTCAACACACGTGCAGCCCGGTGACGTCTCCCGCGCCTTGATCCAGCAAGGAGGAGGGAGAGGTTAGGGAAGACAACTCCGGCAGCACGACGGCGTGGTGGTGGAGTTGGCAGTTCTCTGGCAGGGCTTCGCCAAGCTCAACGGAGGAGGAGGGGGTGTTGGAGAGGGGGAGGGCTGTGCCTTGGATGAGGTGCTGCTGCCCTCCCTCCTCCCCTCTATTTATAGGGCCAAAGGGGAAGGGGGCCGGCCCCTCTAGATCAGATCTAGAGGGGGGGCGGCGGCCAAGGGGAGGGGGCTTGCCTCCCAAGCCAAGGGGGGCGCCCCCTTTAGGGTTTCCCCCCAACCCTAGGCGCATGGGCCCTAAGGGGGGATGGCGTCCAGCCCACTTAGGGGCTGGTTCCCTCCCACATACAGCCCATAGGGCCCTCCGGGGCAGGTGGACCCTCCCGGTGGACCCCCGGAACCCCTTCGATGGTGCCGGTACAATACCGGCAAACCCTCGAATACTTCCGGTGACCGTATGATGACTTCCCATATATAAATCTTCACCTCCGGACCATTCCGGAACTCCTCATGATGTCCGGGATCTCATCCGGGACTCCGAACAACATTCGGTAACCACATACTATTTCCCATAAAAACTCTAGCGTCACCGAACCTTAAGTGTGTAGACCCTACGGGTTCGGGAACCATGCAGACATGACCGAGACATCTCTCCGGCCAATAACCAACAGCGGGATCTGGATACCCATGTTGGCTCCCACATGTTCCATGATGATCTCATCGGATGAACCACGATGTCGAGGATTCAATCAATCCCGTATACAATTCCCTTTGTCTACCGGTATGATACTTGCCCGAGATTCGATCGTCGGTATCCCTATACCTTGTTCAATCTCGTTACCGACAAGTCTCTTTACTCATTCCGTAATGCATGATCCCGTGGCTAACTCTTTAGTCACATTGAGCTCATTATGATGATGCATTACCGAGTGGGCCCAGAGATACCTCTCCGTCATACGGAGTGACAAATCCCAGTCTCGATTCGTGCCAACCCAACAGACACTTTCGGAGATACCTGTAGTGCACCTTTATGGTCACCCAGTTATGTTGTGACGTTTGATACACCCAAAGCATTCCTACAGTATCCGGGAGTTGCACAATCTCATGGTCTAAGGAAATGATACTTGACATTAGAAAAGCTTTAGCAGACGAACTACACGATCTAGTGCTATGCTTAGGATTGGGTCTTGTCCATCACATCATTCTCCTAATGATGTGATCCCGTTATCAACGACATCCAATGTCCATGGTCAGGAAACCATATCCATCTATTGATCAACGAGCTAGTCAACTAGAGGCTCACTAGGGGCATGTTGTGGTCTATGTATTCACACATATATTACGATTTCCGGATAACACAATTATAGCATGAACAATAGACAATTATCATGAACAAGGAAATATAATAATAACCACTTTATTATTGCCTCTAGGGCATATTTCCAACAGTCTCCCACTTGCACTAGAGTCAATAATCCAGTTACATTGTGATGAATCGAACACCCATAGAGTTCTGGTGTTGATCATGTTTTGCTCGTGGAAGAGGTTTAGTCAACGGATCTGCGACATTCAGATCCGTATGCACTTTACAAATATCTATGTCTCCATCTTGAACATGTTCACAAATGGAGTTGAAGCGACGCTTGATATGCTTGGTCTTCTTGTGAAACCTGGGCTCCTTGGCAAGGGCAATAGCTCCAGTGTTGTCACAGAAGAGAGTCATTGGGCCCGATGCATTGGGAATAACTCCTAGGTTGGTGATGAACTCCTTCATCCAGACTGCTTCCTGTGCTGCCTCCGAGGCTGCTATGTACTCCGCTTCACATGCAGATCCCGCCACGACGCTTTGCTTGCAACTGCACCAGCTGACTGCCCCACCATTCAAAATATACACGTATCCGGTTTGTGACTTGGAGTCATCCAGATCTGTGTCGAAGCTAGCATCGACGTAACCCTTTACGACGAGCTCTTCGTCACCTCCATAAACGAGAAACATATCCTTAGTCCTTTTCAGGTATTTCAGGATGTTTTTGACCGCTGTCCAGTGTTCCATGCCGGGATTACTTTGGTACCTCCCTACCAAACTTACGGCGAGGTTCACATCAGGTCTGGTACACAGCATGGCATACATAATAGACCCTATGGCTGAGGCATAGGGGATGACACTCATCTTTTCTCTATCTTCTGCCGAGGTCGGGCATTGAGCTGTGCTCAATCTCACACCTTGCAATACAGGCAAGAACCCCTTCTTGGACTGATCCATATTGAACTTCTTCAATATCTTGTCAAGGTATGTGCTTTGCGAAAGACCAATGAGGCGTCTCGATCTATCTCTATAGATCTTGATGCCTAATATGTAAGCAGCTTCTCCAAGGTCCTTCATTGAAAAACACTTATTCAAGTAGGCCTTTATGCTTTCCAAGAATTCTACATCATTTCCCATTAATAGTATGTCATCCACATATAATATGAGAAATGCTACAGAGCTCCCACTCACTTTCTTGTAAACACAGGCTTCTCCATAAGTCTGTGTAAACCCAAATGCTTTGATCATCTCATCAAAGCGAATGTTCCAACTCCGAGATGCTTGCACCAGCCCATAGATTGAGCGCTGGAGCTTGCATACCTTGTCAGCATTATTAAGATCGACAAAACCTTCCGGCTGCATCATATACAATTCTTCCTTAAGGAAACCATTAAGGAATGCCGTTTTGACGTCCATTTGCCATATCTCATAATCATAGAATGCGGCAATTGCTAACATGATTCGGACGGACTTCAGCTTCGCTACGGGTGAGAAGGTCTCATCGTAGTCAACCCCTTGAACTTGTCGATAACCCTTAGCGACAAGTCGAGCCTTATAGATGGTCACATTACCATCCGCGTCTGTCTTCTTCTTAAAGATCCATTTGTTCTCTATGGCTTGCCGATCATCGGGCAAGTTTGTCAAAGTCCATACTTCATTTTCATACATGGATCCTATCTCGGATTTCATGGCTTCAAGCCATTTGTTGGAATCCGGGCCCACCATCGCTTCTTCATAGTTCGAAGGTTCATCGTTGTCTAACAACATGATTTCCAGGACAGGGTTGCCGTACCACTCTGGTGCGGAACGTGTCCTCGTGGACCTACGAAGTTCAGTAGCAACTTGATCCGAAGTCTCATGATCATCATCATTAACTTCCTCTCTAGTCGGTGCAGGCACCACAGAAACATCTTCCTGAGCTGCGCTACTCTCCGGTTCAAGAGGGGGTACCTCATCAAGTTCTACTTTCCTCCCACTTACTTCTTTCGAGAGAAACTCTTTCTCCAGAAAGGATCCATTCTTGGCAACAAAGATCTTGCCTTCGGATCTAAGGTAGAAGGTATACCCAATAGTTTCCTTAGGGTATCCTACGAAGATGCATTTTTTTGATTTGGGTTCGAGCTTTTCAGGTTGAAGTTTCTTGACATAAGCATCGCATCCCCAAACTTTCAGAAACGACAGCTTAGGTTTCTTCCCAAACCATAATTCATACGGTGTCGTCTCAACGGATTTCGACGGAGCGCTATTTAAAGTGAATGCGGCAGTCTCTAAAGCATAACCCCAAAATGATAGCGGTAGATCGGTAAGAGACATCATAGATCGCACCATATCTAATAGAGTGCGAGTACGACATTCGGACACACCATTACGCTAAGGCGTTCCAGGCGGCGTGAGTTGTGAAACAATTCCACATTTCCTTAAGTGCGTGACAAATTCGTGACTCAAATATTCCCCTCCACGATCTGATCGTAAGAACTTTATTTTCCTGTCACGTTGATTCTCAACCTCACTCTGAAATTCCTTGAACTTTTCAAAGGTCTCAGACTTGTGTTTCATTAAGTAGACATACCATATCTACTTAAGTCATCAGTGAGGGTGAGAACATAACGATAACCACCGCGAGCCTCAATGCTCATTGGACCGCACACATCAGTATGTATGATTTCCAATAAGTTGTTTGCTCGCTCCATTGTTCCGGAGAACGGAGTCTTGGTCATTTTGCCCATGAGGCATGGTTCGCACATGTCAAATGATTCATAATCAAGAGACTCCAAAAGTCCATCTGCATGGAGTTTCTTCATGCGTTTGACACCAATGTGACCAAGGCGGCAGTGCCACAAGTATGTGGGACTATCATTATCAACCTTACATCTTTTGGCATTCACACTATGAATATGTGTAACATCACATTCGAGATTCAATAAAAATAAACCATTGACCAGCGGGGCATGACCATAAAACATATCTCTCATATAAATAGAACAACCATTATTCTCGGATTTAAATGAGTAGCCATCTCACATCAAACGAGATCCTGATACAATGTTCATGCTCAAAGCTGGTACTAAATAACAATTATTGAGGTTTAAAACTAATCCCGTAGGCAGATGTAGAGGTAGCGTGCCAACGGCGATCACATCGACCTTGGAACCATTCCCGACGCGCATCGTCACCTCGTCCTTCGCCAGTCTCCGCTTATTTCGCAGCTCCTGTTTTGAGTTACAAATATGAGCAACCGCACCGGTATCAAATACCCAGGAGCTACTACGAGCGCTGGTAAGGTACACATCAATAACATGTATATCACATATACCTTTGGTATTGCCGGCATTCTTATCCGCTAAGTACTTGGGGCAGTTCCGCTTCCAGTGACCGTTTCCCTTGCAATAAAAGCATTCAGTCTCAGGCTTGGGTCCATTCTTTGGCTTCTTCCCGGCAGCTTGCTTACCGGGCGCGGCAACTCCCTTGCCGTCCTTCTTGAAGTTCTTTTTACCCTTGCCTTTCTTGAACTTAGTGGTTTTATTCACCATCAACACTTGATGTTCCTTTTTGATCTCCACCTCCGCTGATTTCAGCATTGAATATACCTCAGGAATGGTTTTTTCCATCCCCTGCATATTGAAGTTCATCACAAAGCTCTTGTAGCTAGGTGGAAGCGACTGAAGGATTCTGTCAACGACCGCGTCATCCGGGAGATTAACTCCCAGCTGAGACAAGCGGTTATGCAACCCAGACATTTTGAGTATATGCTCGCTGACAGAACTATTCTCCTCCATCTTACAACTGTAGAACTTGTCGGAGACTTCATATCTCTCAACTCGGGCATGAGCTTGGAAAACCATTTTCAGCTCTTGGAACATCTCATATGCTCCGTGTTGCTCAAAACGCTTTTGGAGCCCCGGTTCTAAGCTGTAAAGCATGCCGCACTGAACCAGGGAGTAATCATCACTACGCGACTGCCAGGCGTTCATAACGTCTTGAGTTGCTGGGAAAATAGGTGCGTCACCTAGCAGTGCTTCAAGGACATATGCTTTCTTGGCAGCTATAAGGATGATCCTCAAGTTACGGACCCAGTCCGTGTAGTTACTACCATCGTCTTTCAGCTTGGTTTTCTCTAGGAACGCGTTGAAGTTGAGGGCAACATTAGCGTGGGCCATTTGATCTACAAGACATATTGCAAAGATTTTAGACTAAGTTCATGATAATTAAGTTCATCTAATCAAATTATTCAATGAACTCCCACTCAGATAGACATCCCTCTAGTCATCTAAGTGATACATGATCCGAATCGACTAGGCCGTGTCCGATCATCACGTGAGACGGACTAGTCATCAACGGTGAACATCTCTATGTTGATCGTATCTTCTATACGACTCATGTTCGACCTTTCGGTCTTCCGTGTTCCGAGGCCATGTCTGTACATGCTAGGCTCGTCAAGTCAACCTAAGTGTTTTGCATGTGTAAATCTGGCTTACACCCGTTGTATTCGAACATTAGAATCTATCACACCCGATCATCACGTGGTGCTTCGAAACAACGAACCTTCGCAACGGTGCACAATTAGGGGAAACACTTTCTTGAAATTTTAGCGAGGGATCATCTTATTTATGCTACTGTCGTTCTAAGCAAATAAGATGTAAACATGATAAACATCACATGCAAATCATAAAGTGACATGATATGGCCAATATCATCTTGCACTTTTGATCTCCATCTTCGAGCCGCGGCATGGTCACCATCGTCACCGGCATGACACCATGATCTCCATCATCATGATCTCCATCATCGTGTCTTCATGAAGTTGTCTCGCCAACTATTACTTCTACTACTATGGCTAACGGTTAGCAATAAAGTAAAGTAAATACATGGCGTTTTCATTGACACGCAGGTCATACAATAAATTAAGACAACTCCTATGGCTCCTGCCGGTTGTCATACTCATCGACATGCAAGTCGTGATTCCTATTACAAGAACATGATCAATCTCATACATCACATATATCATTCATCACATCCTTTTGGCCATATCACATCACATGGCATATGCTGCAAGAACAAGTTAGACGTCCTTTAATTGTTGTTGCAAATTTTTTTTACGTGGCTGCTATAGGTTTCTAGCAAGAACGTTTCTTACCTACGCCAAAACCACAACGTGATATGCCAATTTCTATTTACCCTTCATAAGGACCCTTTTCATCGAATCCGATCAGACTAAAGTGGGAGAGACAGACACCCGCTAGCCACCTTATGCAACTAGTGCATGTCAGTCGGTGGAACCTGTCTCACGTAAGCGTACGTGTAAGGTCGGTCCGGGCCGCTTCATCCCACGATGCCACCGAATCAAGATAAGACTAGTAACAGCAAGTAAATTGACAATATCGACGCCCACAACAACTTGTGTTCTACTCGTGCATAGAAACTACGCATAGACCTAGCTCATGATGCCACTGTTGGGGAACATAGTAGTAAATCAAAAAAATTTCCTACGCATCACCAAGATCAATCTATGGAGAGACTAGCAACGAGAGAGAGAGGAGTGCATCTTCATACCCTTGAAGATCGCGATGCGGAAGCGTTGCAAGAACGCGGTTGGAGGAGTCGTACACGCAGCGATTCAGATCGTGGTCGATTCCGATCTAAGCGTCGAACAACGGTGCCTCCACGTTCAACACACGTGCAGCCCGGTGACGTCTCCCGCGCCTTGATCTAGCAAGGAGGAGGGAGAGGTTGGGGAAGACAACTCCGGCAGCACGACGGTGTGGTGGTGGAGTTGGCAGTTCTCCGGCAGGGCTTCGCCAAGCTCAACGGAGGAGGACGGGGTGTTGGAGAGGGGGAGGGCTGTGCCTTGGATGAGGTGCTGCTGCCCTCCCTCCTCCCCTCTATTTATAGGGCCAAAGGGGAAGGGGGCCGGCCCCTCTAGATCAGATCTAGAGGGGGGGGCGGCGGCCAAGGGGAGGGGGCTTGCCTCCCAAGCCAAGGGGGGCGCCCCCTTTAGGGTTTCCCCCCAACCCTAGGCGCATGGGCCCTAAGGGGGGATGGCGCCCAGCCCACTTAGGGGCTGGTTCCCTCCCACATACAGCCCATAGGGCCCTCCGGGGCAGGTGGACCCTCCCGGTGGACCCCCGGAACCCCTTCGGTGGTCCCGGTACAATACCAGCAAACCCCCGAATACTTCCGGTGACCGTATGATGACTTCCCATATATAAATCTTCACCTCCGGACCATTCCGGAACTCCTCGTGATGTCCGGGATCTCATCCGGGACTCCGAACAACATTCGGTAACCACATACTATTTCCCATAAAAACTCTAGCGTCACCGAACCTTAAGTGTGTAGACCCTACGGGTTCGGGAACCATGCAGACATGACCGAGACATCTCTCCGGCCAATAACCAACAGCGGGATCTAGATACCCATGTTGGCTCCCACATGTTCCACGATGATCTCATCGGATGAACCACGATGTCGAGGATTCAATCAATCCCGTATACAATTCCCTTTGTCTACCGGTATGATACTTGCCCGAGATTCGATCGTCGGTATCCCTATACCTTGTTCAATCTCGTTACCGGCAAGTCTCTTTACTCGTTCCGTAACGCATGATCCCGTGGCTAACTCTTTAGTCACATTGAGCTCATTATGATGATGCATTACCGAGTGGGCCCAGAGATACCTCTCCGTCATACGGAGTGACAAATCCCAGTCTCGATTCGTGCCAACCCAACAGACACTTTCGGAGATACCTGTAGTGCACCTTTATGGTCACCCAGTTATGTTGTGACGTTTGATACACCCAAAGCATTCCTACGGTATCCGGGAGTTGCACAATCTCATGGTCTAAGGAAATGATACTTGACATTAGAAAAGCTTTAGCAGACGAACTACACGATCTAGTGCTATGCTTAGGATTGGGTCTTGTCCATCACATCATTCTCCTAATGATGTGATCCCGTTATCAACGACATCCAATGTCCATGGTCAGGAAACCATAACCATCTATTGATCAACGAGCTAGTCAACTAGAGGCTCACTAGGGGCATGTTGTGGTCTATGTATTCACACATGTATTACGATTTCCGGATAAAACAATTATAGCATGAACAATAGACAATTATCATGAACAAGGAAATATAATAATAACCACTTTATTATTGCCTCTAGGGCATATTTCCAACAGATATTACACCAATATAAATTTAGAATGAGTTCACAACAGTACCTAAGTGGTGATTTGCTTTATTATACTAACGGAGCTCACGAGTTTTTCGTTGAGTTTTGTGTTGTGAAGTTTTCAAGTTTTGGGTGAAGTTTCGATGGACTATGGAATAAGGAGTGGAAAGAGCCTAAGCTTGAGGTTTCCCAGGGCACCCCAAGGTAATATTCAAGGACAACCAAGCATCTAAGCTTGGGGATTCCCCGGATGGCATCCCCTCTTTTGTCTTCAATCCATCGGTAAATTTACTTGAGGCTATACTTTTATTCACCACATGATATGTGTTTTGCTTGGAGCATCATTTTGTTTTGTTTAGATTTTCTTGCTGTTATTTATAATAAGGTTTAGTATCCTTTGTTTCAATAAAAGTGTCAAGGATAGCCTTCACCATGCTCAATTTGCAAGTATATGAGTTGCTGTTTCAAAACAGAAAGTTTGTCGCTATTGCAAAAATTCCCTAGAAAATTCAGAATGTGATAAAAGCTTGAAATTTTGACACAATATGAAATGATTAATTATCTACAGCGTGGTAAATTTTCAGATTTTGTTTAGTCAAATAAGTATGAATCTTCTTGAATTCTTTACAGACTGTTCTGTTTAGACAGATTGCTGTTATGTTTGCATATATTTGCTTGTTTAATGATTCTATTTGAGGATAGGGGTATTAAATATGCAGAGGAATTTAGTATGCAATGTCAAATTATAATTTTAGTGATTTTATATAGTGGAGAATGATAAGGTTTTGCATTGATTTATACTAACGTATCTCACGAGTTCTTGTTGAGTTTTGTGTGGATGAAGCTTTTAAGAATTATGGAAAACGTGGTATGAAAGGAATTAAGGAGACACGAGAGCTCAATCTTGGGTATTACCAAGGCATCCCTAGTTAATATTTCAAGAAGTCTCAAGCATCTAAGCTTGGGGATGCCCCGGTTGGCATCCCACCTTTCTTCTTCAACAATGATCGGTCAGTTTTGGTTGAGCCTAAGTTTTTGCTTCTTCACATGATATGTGCTATCCTTGGAATGTCATTTTATTTTGTTTTTCTTGATGTTTGAATAAAATACTTAAGATCTGAAATTCTTAGATGAGGAGAGAGTATTCACATAGTTACTTAATTTTTTGACTACTCATTGATCTTCACTTATATCTTTTTGGAGTAGTTTGTCAGTTGCTCTAGTGCTTCACATATATCTTTTTAGAGCACGGCGGTGGTTTTATTTTGAAGAAATTGATGAACTCTCATGCTTCACTTATATTATTTTGAGAGTCTTATAAATAGTATGGTAATTTGCTTAGGTTATGAATTTAGACCTAATATGATGGGCATCCAAGAGGGATATAATAGAAACTTTCATATAAAGAGCATTGAATAGACGAGAAGTTTGATTCCTTGCATTTGTTTTGAGATATAAAGATGGTGATATTAGAGTCATGCTAGTGAGTAATTGTGGATTGTAGAAATACTTATGTTAAAGTTTGTGATTCCCGTAGCATGCACGTATGGTGAACCGTTATGTGATGAAGTCGGAGCATGATTTATTCTTTGATTGTCTTCCTTATGAGTGGCGGTCGGGGACGAGCGATGGTGTTTTCCTACCAATCTATCCCCCTAGGAGCATGCGTGAAGTACTTTGTTTTGATATCTAATAGATTTTTGCAATAAGTATGTGAGTTCTTTATGACTAATGTTGAGTCCATGGATTATACGCACTCTCACCCTTCCACCATTGCTAGCCTCTCTAGTACCGCACAACTTTCGCCGGTGCATTAAACCCACCATATATCCTTCCTCAAAACAGCCACCATACCTACCTATTATGGCATTTCCATAGCCATTCCGAGATATATTGCCATGCAACTTCCACCATTCCGTTTATTATGACACGCACCATCATTGTCATATTGCTTTGCATGATCATGTAGTTGGCATAGTATTTGTGGCAAAGCCATCATTCATATTTTTTTATACATGTCACTCTTGATCATTGCACATTCCGGTACACTGCCGGAGGCATTCATATAGAGTCATATCTTGTTCTAGTATCGTTGTAATTCTTGAGTTGTAAAGTAAATAAAAGTGTGATGATCATCATTATTAGAGCATTGTCCCATGTGAGGAAAGGATGATGGAAGCTATGATTCCCTCACAAGTTGGGATGAGACTCCGGACTTAAAAAAATAAAAAGAGGCCAAAGAGCCCCCCAAAAAAAAGAGCCCAAAGAGCCCAAACCAAAAAAAATGAGAGAAAAAGAGAGAAGGGACAATGTTACTATCCTTTTTCCACACTTGTGCTTCAAAGTAGCACCATGATCTTCATGATATAGAGTCTCCTATTTTGTCACTTTCATATACTAGTGGGAATTTTTCGTTATAGAACTTGGCTTGTATATTCCAATGATGGGCTTCCTAAAATTGCCCTTGGTCTTCGTGAGCAAGCAAGTCGGATGCACACCCACTTAGTTTCTTTTTGAGCTTTCATACACTTATAGCTCTAGTGCATCCATTGCATGGCAATACCTACTCACTTGCATCGATATCAATTGATGGGCATCTCCATAGCCCATTAATTTGCCTAGTTGATGTGAGACTTTCTCCTTCTTTTTGTCTTCTCCACAACCACCATATTCTATTCCACCTATAGTGCTATATCCATGGCTCACGCTCATGTATTGTGTGAAAGTTGAAAAAGTTTGAGAACACCAAGAGTATGAAACAATTGCTTGGCTTGTCATTGGGGTTGTGCATGATAAAATACTTTGTGTGATGAAGATGGAGCATAGCCAGACTATATGATTTTGTAGGGATAACTTTCTTTGGCCATGTTATTTTGAGAAGACATGATTGCTTTATTAGTATGCTTGAAGTATTATTGTTTTTATGTCAATATTAAACTTTTGTTTTGAATCTTTTGGATCTGAATATTCATGCCACAATAAAGAAGATTACATGGATAAATATGTTAGGTAGCATTCCACATCAAAAATTCTATTTTTATCATTTACCTACTCGAGGTCGAGTAGGAATTAAGCTTGGGGATGTTCCATGCTATTATATTATCTATTTTGGATGTTTTATATGCTATTTTATATTATTTTTGGGACTAACCTATTGACCTAGAGCCCAGTGCCAGTTTCTGTTTTTTCCTTGTTTTTGAGTTTTACAGAAAAGGAATATCAAATGGAGTCCAAACGAGCTAAAAATTTACGGTGGTTTTTTATGGACCAAAAGAGACCCCCGAAGCACCGGAGCTGGACCAAAAGAGTCCCGAGGAGTCCACAAGCCAGGGGGCACGCCCTACCCCCCAGGGCGCGCCTTGAGGGCTTATGGGCCCCTCGAGCACCTCCTTGACTTGTTTCCGACGCCAAAAATTCTTATAAATATAGAAACCTTTGAAAAGAACCCTATATTGGAAGTTCCGCCGCCGTAAACCTCTGTAGCCATGAAAAAACAATTGGGAGCATGTTTCGGCACCCTGCCGAAGGGGGAAATCATCGCCGGAGGCCATCTTCATGATCCCGGCGGTCTCCATGACGAGGAGGGAGTAGTTCACCCTCGGGGCTGAGGGTATGTACCAGTAGCTATGTGTTTGATCTCTCTCTCTCGTGTTCTTGATTTGGCACGATCTTGATGTATCGCGAGCTTTGTTACTATAGTTGGACCATATGGTGTTTCTCCCCTCTCTATCTTGTTGTGATAAATTGAGTCTTGCTCTTTGAGGTTTCGTTATGTTGGATTGAGTATTGTATTTGAGAACACTTGATGTATGTCTTGCGATGGGATATCTGTGGTGACAATGGGATGTTCTATTGATTCACTTGATGTATGTTTTGGCACTCAACTCGCGGATTCCTGAGGTGACATTGGGGTAATCTATGCATAGGGGTTGATGCATGTTTTTGTCTGATGTTCTCCGATAGAAACTTTGGAGTGATTCTTTGTTGCATGTTGAGGGATTGTTATATGATCCAATTATGTTATCATTGTTGAGAGAATTTGCACTAGTGAAAGTATGAACCCTAGGCCTTGTTTTCAAGCATTGTAATACCGTTTTTGCTCACTTTTGTTACTAGTTACCTTGCTATTTTTATATTTTCAGATTACAAAAACCTATATCTACCATCCATATTACACTTGTATCACCATCTCTTCGCCGAACTAGTGCACCTATAAAATTTACCATTGTATTGGGTGTGTTGGGGACACAAGAGACTCTTTGTTATTTGGTTGCAGGGTTGTTTGAGAGAGACCATCTTCATCCTACGCCTCCCACGGATTGATAGACCTTAGGTCATCCACTTGAGGGAAAATTGCTATTGTCCTACAAAACTCTGCGCTTGGAGGCCCAACACGAGTCGACAAGAAGAAGATTGCGTAGTAGACATCATCTGCCATGGCCCGCATGAGTTCTGGGTTGAGAGATTACTACCTGGGAGAGGTGAGCATGGAAGCGGAAGCACGAGAGATGTCCCGCCTCGCCGCGAAAGCAGTCAACATGTCCTGTCACGCCGCCGAAGCAGCACAGAGGTCCCGCCGTCCGTCGATGCAGCAGACTGGTCCTGCCGCACCGCAGAAGCAGCAGAGATGTCCCGCCGCACCGTGAATGCAACAGAGAGGTCCTCCCGCGCCGCGGCGGCCTGGGAAAATGTCTCGTGGGCAGGCTATGACTCTCACAGGCGCATGCGCGCTATGCTCGATGACCTGATGGATCGGATCTCCGGCTGGATGGAGATACAGGACAAGATGAATGCCTCATTTGAAAATGCTACCGGTGTCATCCGGGGACTAGGGGAGGACAAGGTGAAGCTCCACACTGAGCATGACCTGCTGAGGGCGAAGATCGCCGGAAGGGCGAAGGAGCATGAGGAGACCACTGCCTTGTTGAAGAGGAATGGCGTCATCGTCAAGAAACTTATGGGCGAGAATACCATGCTCCGCATCGAGCGCGAAAGGCTGGTGGAGAAATCCGTGGATGCTGCCAAGCAGCGTATTGAGGACATAAAAGAGACCATCGCCGCTCGCGGCGAGAACTAGTCTCCGTGGCCTGCAGCAACACATCAAGAAAGTAGAGATCAGCGAGCCAGCTCGTTGTCTGCGTCTTCCTTCCTCTTTTGCCGCATGTGGCATTTTTAATTATCTTCCTAAATATGTAAGACAATTATTATCCACTGTCATCGTCCTTATATATTCATATCAGTCTTGCTATAAGTCGCAGTCGATGCTATATATGTCCGTCGGATCTTACATCAAGATCCGTGCAAAATTTTCTTTTCACATTTTCATTTTTCTCTCTTAAATCTCAGTCGAGTGAGACATAGCCACACCATAAAACAGGGGCTCGGACGCCATTAATGGAGATGTTGGGAGAGAGGTGGTTGGCGGATGGAGGTCAAAGGGCTCTCCTCCCGATAAGCAGGCGCAGGGGTCTGATCGCATACCTCCCGTACTCAAATAGCTACCCCGCACGGCGCCTCCTAGCCAATAAAAAAAGGGGACACGTGGAGGCACGTAAATGGTAAGTAGAACGCCCATGGTTTCAATAATACTTGTGTTTCCGATTGTAACGTGACAACACTTGTTCCAAAATGACTTTTGTTGGTTGTTAATGTGTGCGCCTTCGCAAATCGGACAAAAAAATTACCACAACGTGTTGGTGCCATGTCATGACACCATGCCAAGTTTCATGATTTTTAGGCGAGTTTTGGATTTACAGGAATTTAAAAACCAAGTTTCTCGATGTTTCCAGCCGAGCCATGATGCCCAGATGTTTGAATTCCATTCCCATTTCTTGCATGGGACCTAGAAATTCACCCAAGTATACATAAATGATTTTTCAACCAACTTTGGCGCACTGGAGCATGTGCTTGTAGTTCAAATTTCAATTATGCGCATTAAATGCCTAGAAACTCAATTAATGTATAAAAAAGGCCAAACGAACCCAGAATAATTCCAAAATTTAGCACGAAACTCCTATTGGTCTATGTGGCCTCTGTAAAAAAATCAAGGCGGGAAAAGGCAGCGTATGTCGTTTCGCACATGAAGGTGACAAGTTCCCTCTCGGAACCACGAGCCTTCGTGAGAGAAGCTCCGGTTTGCAAGAAGCTTATACCAAAGCTTGTCCCAATTCGGCCAAATCTTTTACCACAGCATGTTGGTGCCATGTCATGACACCATGCCAAGTTTCATGATTTTCATGCGTCTTTTGGATTTACAAGAATTTAAAAAACCAAGTTTCTCAATATTTTCGGCCAATTTCATTCCCATTTCTTGCATGGGACCTAGAAATTCACCCAAGGACACACATGTGATTTTTCAACCAACTTTGGTGCACTGGAGCATGTGCTTGTAGTTCAAATTTGAATTATGCACATTAAATGCCCAGAAACTCAATTAATGTATAAAAAAGGCCAAACGAACCCGGAATAATTCCAAATTTTAACATGGCACTCATATAGTTCTATGTTGCCTCTGTAAAAAAACAAGGGGGGAGGCAGCGTATATCGTTTCGCTCACTAAGGTGACACGTTCCCTCTCGGAACCACGAGCCTTCTTGAGAGAAGCTCCGGTTTGTAAGAAGCTTATACCAAAACTTGTCCCAATTCAGCCAAAAAAATTACCACATCATGTTGGTGCCATGACATGACACCATGCCAAGTTTCATGATTTTCAGGCGAGTTTTGGATTTACAGGAATTTAAAAACCAAGTTTCTCAATGTTCTCGGACGAGCCATGACGCCCAGATGTTTGAATTTCACTCTCATTTCTTGCATGGGACCTAGAAATTCACCCAAGGACACACATGTGATTTTTTAACCAACTTTGGTGCACTGGAGCATGTGCTTGTAGTTCAAATTTCAATTATGCACATTAAATGCCTAGAAACTGTATTAATGTATAAAAAGGCTAAACGAACCCGGAATAATTCCAAATTTTAACACGACACTCATATAGTTCTATGTTGGCTTTGTAAAAAAATCAAGAGGTGGGAGGGCAGCGTATGTCGTTTCGCACACAAAGGTGACACGTTCCCTCTCGGATCCACGAGCCTTCTTGAGAGAAGCTCCGATTTGCAAGAAGCTTATACCAAAACTTGTCCCAATTCGGCCAATTTTTTTACCACAACATGTTGGTGCCATGACACGACACCATGCCAAGTTTCATGATTTTCAGGCGAGTTTTGGATTCTCAGGAATTTAAAAACCAAGTTTCTCAATGTTTCGAGCCGAGCCACGACACCCAGATGTTTGAATTTCATTCCCATTTCTTGCATGGGACCTATAAATTCACCCAAAGACACACATGTGATTTTTCAACAAACTTTGGTGCACTAGAGCATGTGCTTGTAGTTCAAATTTGAATTATGCACATTAAATGCCTAGAAACTCAATTAATGCATAAAAAAGGCCAAACGTGTAACATCCCCAGCCTCACACTACAATGATCACCCTCTGATAATGCTAAGTCCCCTTGTTTAACACCGCCTGGTCATCATTAGTATCATATCTCTTTTCAAATTCCAATTCAAATGGATTTTCAAACTTAAAGTGAAAACAAAAGTTGTTCAAATCTAGTAACTAAAATGTTCATGATGTTGCAAATATTCCAGAAGCATTTATAAAAATATAATTGACATTAATTGAGTTAGTTAAGTGACCCTAACATCAAGAAACAACACCAAAATAGCACCCCTTTAACCCATTTCATTTAATCCAAGATTCTAATGAAATCATTTTGGCTCCAAACTATTTTGTGGTGGTGCAAAATATCACATTGTATTTATGTGGCTAAGTCACATATTTTACAAAAGTTAAATTGTGGTCAAACAATTTACAGAACAGAGACAAAATAGAATCAGAAATAAGAAATAGAAAAAGGCCTAAAACTCTACTGTGCAACTAGGCTTCAGTTCAACAGTACCTGGCAGCCCGGCCCATCTTTGTCGTCTCTCACCTCCGTCGCCGTGTCGATCGCGCGCGCTCCCGAGCGGGCGATGGCCAGCTATCGGCCATCCCCCGGCACCGCTGCCGTCGCGATGAGGATAAGGGCATCACCACGGACCCCAGGGTGGAACCCTAGACCTTTTTCCCCTCTCCCTCTCGCTCGCCCGAGCTCTCTCCTCCTCTCCTGTACGCTCCCATTGCCGCGCCACCATGGTTGCCATGGCCACCGGCCTCCCCGTGCCTTGTGAGGATGACCAGGAGAAGCATTGTCGTCGTCTACATCGACGTCGAGGAGCAGCTCGAGCCGGGGATCACCACCGCGCCGGGATCGAGTCGATCCCCTCCGCCACGGCCATCGTCGTTCTTCTCCGAATGCCACCACTCCGGTGCCTCCCCGACTCCATCGACTACCGCATCGAGCTCATGGTGAGCATGCACACCGAACCCCTCCTGTTTTGCTTCGATTTTGAGCTCGAGCACGCTCGCCGCCGCACCAGTAGCTCCGGCGCCGCCGCGTTTTGTTCCTGCCGTGGCCTGGGCTCGCGTCCGCCGCTGCCAAGCACAGCGTCGCACTCCTGGCCCTCCTAGGGGGCTAGTGAGCCCCTTAGCCAGCCCGCTAGCACCCTGTGGCCTCGCGCCCGTGCAAGGCCGAACCCCGGCGCCGCCCCTGCTTGTCTCCGGTGACGTTCCGGCCACCCCCGGCGCTAACCGATGGCGCCATCGCATGCGCAACAACGAGCCGCGCCCGTAGAGCCCAAGTCCGACCCCAGCCGTGCCCCGTACGCATTTTCCAGCCAACTCCGGCGACGCACCGCCGCGGGGAGGCTCGCCGGCGTCACTCCGGTCACCGGAGCTGACCTGGCCGCCACCTGGCGCCCCCCTGTGACGCTGCCAACGGGCCCCATGGCCCTGCTGACTGGGTCAACACTGCTGACTGGACCAGGTCCAGTCACTGACTAGTAGGCCCCACCTAGTTAGTTAGCTAAATTACCAATTAAATTAATATGTTAGTTAAAATGTGACACTGACAGTGGGACCCAGTAGGTTAATTAGTTAATTAGGTTAGTTTAAACTCGGTTAAACCCGCCCACTGTCTATGACAGGTGGGCCCCACATGTCAGGTTTGACCTGGTCAGCCGACTGTTGACCGCTGATGTCACCATTACCTCATGCTGATGTCATCAGACACTATTCTGGATAATGTTGATTTAAAGTAATTAAATAAATCCAGAAAATGTTTAAATCTTTTAAAATTCATAGAAAATAAACCGTAGCTCGGATCGAAAAACTTTATACATGAAAGTTGCTCAGAACAACGAGACGAATCCAACCGTGCCATCTGTTTCCGTGTCAGGACCCTCTACGGAGGTGAACCCGCAACTTTTAGCCCATTTTCGGTAGATGAATAGTGTATACATACCGGTTAATGATTCCAACTTAAATCCTAAAATAACTAATATGACTTAGACATGCTTTTAGGCAACCCTGCACTGCACGTTAACATAGCATGCTCTGTGTTGCATATGAATGTTGTGTATTTATCTGTTTCCTCCCCCTCTTCTCTCTCAATAGACCTCGGTACCGACGCAGTCCCCGAGACCGATGCAGCTCCGGAGATCGACGACCCCACTGACGACCCTGCCTTTGCCGCCGAGCAACCAGGCAAGCAACCCCCCTTTGAACATGCCTATATCGCCTATTCTTTCTCCCTCCTACTTGCATTAGAATTTGCTACTGCTTTGAGTTATCCTATTCTGATGCATAGCCTGTTTATTGTAACCTGCTATTGATACCTTACTTGCTTATCCTAAACTACTTAGTATAGGCTGGATAGAGACCCATCAGAGACCCCCACTTTGACCTAGCTGCCCCCGCTGGATTATCAGATGATTCGATCAACGTGATCGACAACCAGGCCCCGACACCGCACATCACCCCCTTAGTTGTATGACACTGCAGCGTTACTATCGAGTGCCGAGGGTGATACCTCATTTAGCACTTCTGATGTTAACTCTGTAGAGTAGTTACTCAGTCGTGGTCATCGAGGGTGATTCCTCCTTCATCACTCCCGATAACGACGCTGTCGTGCAACACCTCAATTGTGAACCTCAAGGGTGATTCCTCCTAAGTTAACCTTGACGGATACATCGAGTAGGAATCCAACGAGGGTGATTCCTCGGATTCCCTGATGTTATGGACACACGGATACTTGGACTTCACAACTGTTACTTGGAAAGGCGGGTCGACCCTGAGGGGTACCTACGAATGATGTGGAGACGGGTTAACCTGGAGGGTGCCCAAGAGATAAATACGAGGCGTGGCCGGGCATTCTTAGCCCTTGCCACAAGTCTTCGAGATGGGGCGACGGGGTCACATCGATCGTGAGTCTCTGCTCGTTACCGCAGTACCAAAACACTAACGATTTGGATATGTGATCTGAGTGGGCCTCTGGCCCGATAGCACTAACCATCACGCGGGAATAAGTATGGGCACTCTGCGTCGTACGTTTCTTCCGAAAGCTTTGTCAGATGTCCAGTTCAGCATAGCGGCACGGACGGACCGGCGCCATCCAGGCAGAGGTGGTGCCTGGCTTCACCGTGTGTGCAACAACCCGGAGTGCACATGGCGATGGCCCAAGACCCCTGAGCACTTAGGATGTAGACCGACGGGGACCTCTCTGCTGAGCCTAGGTAGGACTACGGCGTGTCGTTTGGCCGAGGCCGGGCATGACCCAGAAAAGTGTGTCCGGCCGGAGTTAAGTGAGTGTGGTGGGTAAGTTGGTGCACCCCTGCAGGGAAGAACTAATCTATGCATAGCCGGATCCTCGGTAACGGACGCTCGGAGTTGTATCCCGATCGATACAACTAGAACTTAATGTTGAGATATGGATACTAGGGCTCTGGGATCGTTTTCTCGCAGGGAGTCGAGAAAGGATCTCTGGCCGAGGTTGATACTTGGATATTATGGCTTTGGGATTGCTTTCTCACAGGGTGTCGAGAAAGGATCTCTGGGCGAGGACGATGACTACTACTACTTTATATTATGTTTTTTTGTTCTCTTCTAAATGCTGCAAGATGGTTGAAGATGCTTGAAGATGCTAGTCTTCGATAGGACTAGGCCTTCTCTCTATTCTGGCATTGCTGCAGCCCAGTCCACATATACAGCCTTTCTTTGATAATGTTGCATATGTAGTGTAGATCCTTGCTTGCTGAGTACTTCGGATGAGTACTCATGGTTGCTTTGCTTCCTTTTTCTCCCCATACTTGTTTGATGCAACCAGATGACAGAGCCCCTGAGACAGCTGCCCCCACCAACGACTACTACTACGACCCCGAGGATGGTTTCTACTACGAGCTTGCCGACGACCAGGGGTAGGATCGGAGGGTCCCAGGTAGGAGGCCTGCGCCTTTCGATCGTAGCTTTTGTTTTGCCCCGCCTTTCTACCGGCTTGTCTATTTTTGTTTCATATCTGTACTCAGATATCTGATGCTTCCGCTGATGCTTGTATGCGAGCTTATGTATTCGAGCCCTCGAGGCCCTGGCTTGTAATATAAAGCTTGTATGACTTTATTTATGTTTTAGAGTTGTGTTGTGATATCTTCAAGTGAGTCCTTAGGCTTGAACATGTGTATTTGCGTGTATGATTAGTGCACGATTAAGCCGGGGCGTCATAGGTTGGTATCAGAGCTGACTGTCTGTAGGAACCTCCCTTCCAACTCCTTGGTTGAAGTTGAGTCTAGTCAATGAAAATTGTTTTACTAACATGGTTGTGTGGCTTACGGGCCCACGTTGCCAATTGGGTGGTATTAGGATCTTTTATTCCTCGTCTTTACTGTGGGACTCTGATCTCTCTTCTATTCGGTTAAAGATTTTGCTAACTCTAACACTAGGTTCTCATAACTGCTTCCTCCCGGAGAGCTCCTTCACCACAGATGACCGCCTGCTTCATCAGAAGACTCTGAAGTTACTCCTCGATGATTCCCGAGACCCTGTGCCCACTGCTTTGCAGTTCCTGACCACCGATAAATCCTGACGGATAGCTACTTACCCTTGTCGTACATATATTCATTCCAGTTACTCTTTTGTTCCATCCGACATATCGAAATACTATCCGACATTTCGAGAATTCTCTAAACCTACTGCCTTGCAGTTCCTTTCCGCCTGAACATACTTATGAATAATTCCTCACATTTCCGGGGATCTATTCATCCCCAGTTGTTCTTGTGTTTCATGAAATACTTCGTATTGCTATCCGATCTCCCGAAGATCCTCTGCAACCTATTGCTTTGGAAAACCTTGCCTGCCTACACTATGTTTAATTCCATATGTTTAGTAATCATCATTGACATCCTTTGCCATTATCATTTTAAGTCCCTTGATTCAATATGTTGTGAATGCTCCCTATCATCAGCTAATTACTGGATTCCGTCCTTCCGGCTCAGACATCATTTTGGACATGAGTTGGTTCTTGGCCAATCACGTTGCAAATGATTGTCCATCTAGTTCTATTCAACATACTCATCTTTTTATCAGAACCTCTGCCTCTGATCCCCCAATTTTGGAATCGTAAACACTTCGAATTTAAGCTTTGGATTGTGCAGATGTTTTCATAAACCAATGCATTTGCATCCCTTCTTCTTCCGGTTGAGTATCGATACTCACATCAGTTCCCTTGTGGACCGCCAAATCCTTGTTGGATTATATCCGACAGTGTCCATTGCATTCAAAAAACCTCGAGAGTTCTTCCCATGATACATAATGCCTTTGGCAAATTGTATCCTCTGATTACTTTCGAGCTTGTGTTATTTACTCCTGAAGATTACGGTATAGGTTCCTAAGTTGTCCCGATGGGTTGAACCTATGCCTTCCTAATCTATGTGAACCTAATAATTATGCGAGTCATACTCTTCTGGTGCTTCACCAGATAAATCTTCCGCACCACAATTTCTTCGAAAGCGAGAAGTGAATGAAAGGTTATGCATTGAAGAAGTGGGAGTCAACCTTGAACCTTTGTGTTCATGCCCATGGACCCGATGTAGAACTTATCATGGAAGCTGCTCGTAAAAATAATAATCCCTTGTTATAAATTCATCTTGTATTTTGCTTTGATCCTTTGCAATCGTAGCTCCAACCATGATTGTTCTTCTTTGATCCCATTTTGCGGACAAGCTAAAGCACTTGTCTTCTGCAAATCGATATACCTGTCCAACCTCTACACTGAACTACCTCGAGCATTACCCCCCCCCCTACTATCTCGAGGATATCATCCTATTGTACTACGTCCTATGAATTTTTCCGATGGAGTGACACCATTCCCTGTCATAGTCACTCCATGGGTTCTGGATTGTCTTCAACCGAGACCACCGAACAATGAAATGATTCTGCTCGGTGATTCAGCACTCCTAGTACTTTGTTGCTGGGGAGTTGGATACTCCATCACATCATTCCTAGCCTGATCAGCTATATGCTTGTCATGCTAAATTCTAACTATGCTACCTGGCCCTTTTTCCCGGAGCACAATTTTCGACGATGAGCGAAGCTTACGTCGTTCGTCTCATCTTATCATTTCACCTCGAACAACAAGCTTGATTTCGAGCTTGCGCTGTATCCGTATTTCCATTAACCTTTCACTTCATCATTCCTTTGACTTGATGTCATCGCCGATCGATTACATCTTCATGAAATCTCTCAACAAATGTGTCGCGATCATCATCAACATTCTGAGCTCTTCCAGGATATCAATAGAATTCATGGCTAGAAATACCATCCCTGCCCCTCGATGATTTGTGATATCATCGATGACATCCTTGACTTTCTACCAACATAGACCTAGTTGTGTTTGGTTATACCCTACGTTCCGAGATAATCTTGGAAATGTTCCTTTGTATCTCTTGTGATCTTCATATCCAACCCTTACCCGAAACACTATGTTATTGCTACCTCGAAGCATAACTGTGGTGCTCCGAACATCAATAAGAACATTGGGAGCGCAACGCTAAATGTTTCTTGATCTAATATCCAAACACCATTGTATGGGTAATATCATGAATCTTTCCTAGCCCCTTTTATCTACATACTTTTGAACTTGTTGTCCTATCAAGAATATCCTGCTCCGCTTTTCCTTGAGCAGGATGTACCCCAATTCTTGTGTGTAAACACATATTCCTTTCCATTGGTTTGTTTAACCTTCTCGTGATCTATATGATATAAGCATAAATAATTCCCTACTTATGTAACACCCCGATGTACAATCTTGTTAGTAAGACCCTGTTACTACTGTTGATGACATTTCGGTATCACCGATGGATGAGAACTTTGCCTTATTGGTCCGCCTCGTTCTTACGAGCAGGAAAATGGTTCTCTTCGTCCCTCGCCCTTGGTACCGATGTTGTCGCCGACATAGCTGACAGACTTTTCGCTGACGTGTCTTATTGTCGTGACCGTGTAAGATGTCACCGCCCTCTCTACTCTAGATCGACCTTCATCACTGTTCCACAGGATCAGAACCTGACTCTCCTTGTATATCTTTGATTCCGAACTATCCTTTGCTCTTGCCTTGTGTGTTATCACGAGCCAACCTCCGAGAGATGATCTATTCCCGATGCTCTGAACCCCTTCTCCCACTCTGTTCAGGTATCGATCGTTTGTCCATTCGCCTGAGACTTTCTATTGCACCTTCATACTTTGCTCTCGATGTTTTCTTAAGTTTCAACTCGAGAGATACTTCTGCCGCATTCCCTGAATTGTTCGCCAGATAATTAACCCTATAAGGGCCAGTCCTTCCGAAATTACCCTTTACTTCCCCACTTAAATCTCGGAACGAGATTTCTTGTAGTGGAGGAGATTTGTAACATCCCTAGCCTCACACTACAGTGATCACCCTCTGATAATGCCAAGTCCCCTTGTTTAACACCGCCTAGTCATCATCAGTATCATATCTC
The DNA here is from genome assembly GCA_011799875.1 of Thinopyrum elongatum. NCBI lineage: Eukaryota > Viridiplantae > Streptophyta > Magnoliopsida > Poales > Poaceae > Thinopyrum > Thinopyrum elongatum. The sequence goes on along the minus strand of CM022302.1, from coordinate 458,611,512 downwards.
TTTTCAAATTCCAATTCAAATGGATTTTCAAACTTAAAGTGAAAACAAAATTTGTTCAAATCCAGTAACTAAAATGTTCATGATGTTGCAAATATTCCAGAAGCATTTATAAAAATATAATTGACATTAATTGAGTTAGTTAAGTGACCCTAACATCAAGAAATAGCACCCCTTTAACCCATTTCATTTAATCCAAGATTCTAATGAAATCATTTTGGCTCCAAACTATTTTGTGGTGGTGCAAAATATCGCATTGTATTTATGTGGCTAAGTCACATATTTTACAAAAGTTAAATTGTGGTCAAACAATTTACAGAACAGAGAAAAAATAGAATCAGAAATAAGAAATAGAAAAAGGCCTAAAACTCTACTGTGCAACTGGGCTTCAGTTCAACAGTACCTGGCAGCCCGGCCCATCTTTGTCGTCTCTCACCTCCGTCGCCGTGTCGACCGCGCGCGCGCTCCCGAGCGGGCGATGGCCAGCTGTCGGCCATCCCCCAGCGCCGCTGCCGTCGCGATGAGGATAAGGGCATCACCACGGACCCCAGGGCGGAACCCTAGACCTTTTTCCCCTCTCCCTCTCGCTCGCCCGAGCTCTCTCCTCCTCTCTCGTACGTTCCCATCGACGCGCCACCGTGGTTGCCATGGCCACCGGCCTCCCCGCGCCTCGTGAGGATGACCAGGAGAAGCAACGTCATCATCTACATCGACATCGAGGAGCAGCTCGAGCCGGGAATCACCATCGCGCCGGGATCGAGTCGATCCCCTCTGCCACGGCCATCGTCGTTCTTCTCCGAATGCCGCCACTCCGGTGCCTCCCCGACTCCATCGATTGCCGCATCGAGCTCGTGGTGAGCATGCGCACCCAACCCCTCCTGTTTTGCTTCGATTTCGAGCTCGAGCACGCTCGCCGCCGCACCAGTAGCTCCGGCGCCGCCGCGTTTTGTTCCTGCCGTGGCCTGGGCTCGCGTCCGTCGCTACCAAGCACAATGTCGCACTCCTGGCCCTCCCAGGGGGCCAGCGAGCCCCTTAGCCAGCCTGCTAGCACCCTGCGGCCTCGCGCCCATGCAAGGCCGAACCCCGGCGCCGCCCCTGCTCATCTCTGGCGATGTTCCGACCACCCCCGGCGCTAACCGACGGTGCCATCGCATGCGCGACAACGAGCCGCGCCCGTAGAGCCCAAGTCCGACCCCAGCCGTGCCCCGTACGCATTTCCGTCCAACTCCGGCGACGCACCGCCGCGGGGAGGCTCGCCGGCGTCACTCCGGTCACCGGAGCTGACCTGGCCGCCACCTGGCCCCCTCCTGTGATGCTGCCAACGGGGCCCACGGCCCTGTTGACTGGGTCAACACTGCTGACTGGACCGGGTCCAGTCACTGACTAGTAGGCCCCACCTAGTTAGTTAGCTAAATTACCAATTAAATTAATATGTTAGTTAAAATGTGACACTGACAGTGGGACCCAGTAGGTTAATTAGTTAATTAGGTTATTTTAAACTTTGTTAAACCCCCCCACTGTCTATGACAGGTGGGCCCCACATGTCAGGTTTGACCTGGTCAGCCGACTGTTGACCGCTGACATCACCTTTACCTCATGCTGACGCCATCAGACACTATTCTGGATAATGTTGATTTAAATTAATTAAATAAATCCAGAAAATGTTTAAATCTTTTAAAATTTATAGAAAATAAACCGTAGCTCGGATCGAAAAACTTTATACATGAAAGTTGCTCAGAACGACGAGACGAATCCAACCGCGCCATTCGTGTCAGGACCCTCTACGGAGGTGAACCCGCAACTTTTAGCCCGTTTCCGGTAGATGAATAGTGCATACATACCGGTTAATGATTCCAACTTAAATCCTAAAATAACTAATATGACTTAGACATGCTTTTAGGCAACCCTGCACTTCACATTAACATAGCATGCTCTGTGTTGCATATGAATGTTGTGTATTTATCTGTTTCCTCCCCCTCTTCTCTCTCGGTAGGCCCCGGTACCGACGCAGTCCTCGAGACCGACGAAGCTCCGAAGATCGACGACCCCACTGACGACCCTGCCTTTGCCGCCGAGCAACCAGGCAAGCAACCCCCCTTTGAACATGCCTATATCGCCTATTCTTTCTCCCTCCTGCTTGCATTAGAATTTGCTACTGCTTTGAGTTATCCTATTCTGATGCATAGCCTGTTTATTGTAACCTGCTATTGATACCTTACCTGCTTATCCTAAACTGCTTAGTATAGGCTGGATAGAGACCCATCAGAGACCCCCACTTTGACCTAGTTGCCCCCGCTGGATTATCAGATGATTCGATCAACGTGATCGACAACCAGGCCCCGGCACCGCACATCACCCCCTTAGTTGTATGACACTGCAGCGTTACTATCAAGTGCTGAGGGTGATACCTCGTTTAGCACTTCTGGTGTTAACTCTGTAGAGTAGTTACTCGGTCGTGGTCATCGAGGGTGATTCCTCCTTCACCACTCCCGATAACGACGCTGTCGTGCAACACCTCAATTGTGAACCTCGAGGGTGATTCCTCCTAAGTTCACCTTGACGGATACATCGAGCCGGAATCCAACGAGGGTGATACCTCGGATTCCCTGATGTTATGGACACACGGATACTTGGACTTTACAACTGTTACTTGGAAAGGCGGGTCGACCCTGAGGGGTACCTGCGAATGATGTGGAGACGGGTTGACCTGGAGGGTGCCCAAGAGATAAATACGAGGCGTGGCCGGGCATTCTTAACCCTTGCCGCAAGTCCTCGAGACGGGGCGACGGAGTCACATCGATCGTGAGTCTCTACTCGTTATCGCACTACCAAAACACTAACGATTTGGATATGTGATCTGAGTGGGCCTCTGGCCCGATAGCACTAACCATCACGCGGGAATAAGTATGGGCACTCTGCGTCGTACATTTCTTCCGAAAGCTTTGTCAGACATCCAGTTCAGCATAGCGGTATGGACGGACCGGCGCCATCCAGGCAGAGGTGGTGCCTGGCTTCACCGTGTGCGCAACGACCCGGAGTGCACGGGGCGATGGCCCAAGACCCCTGAGCACCTAGGATGTAGACCGATGGGGACCTCTTTGCTGAGCCTAGGTAGGACTTTGGCGTGTCGTTTGGCTGCAGCCCAGTCCACATATACAGCCTTTCTTTGATAATGTTGCATATGTAGTGTAGATCCTTGCTTGCTGAGTACTTCGGATGAGTACTCACGGTTGCTTTGCTTCCTTTTTCTCCCCATACCCGTTTGATGCAACCAGATGACGGAGCCCCTGAGACAGCTGCCCCCGCCGACGACTACTACTACCACCCCGATGATGGTTTCTACTATGAGCTTGCCGACGACCAGGAGTAGGATCGGAGGGTCCCAGGCAGGAGGCTTGCGCCTTTCGATCGTAGCTTTTGTTTTGCCCCGCCTTTCTACCAGCTTGTCTGTTTTTGTTTCATATCTGTACTCAGATATCTGATGCTTCCGCTGACGCTTGTATGCGAGCTTATGTATTCGAGCCCTCGAGGCCCTGGCTTGTAATATAAAGCTTGGATGACTTTATTTATGTTTTAGATTTGTGTTGTGATATCTTCAAGTGAGTCCTTAGGCTTGGTCGTGTGCATTTGCGTGTATGATTAGTGCATGATTAAGCCGGGGGAGTCACAAAACGAACCCGGAATAATTCAAAATTTTAACACGACACTCATATAGTTGCATGTTCACTGCAGATAAATGTTCTAGCATTTCAAACACCATCCTTTCCCTCTGTAACACCATTTTATCTTTCAAAACAGAATGAAAAAATAAGGTATACCACAAACAGTTTACTAGCAAGAATCGTGTTGGATAAAATATAAAATATCTTGGCGCACCGTCTTGTCTGGCTTACACAGGAAACTTCGTCGTCTAAAGTCCACCGCTCGCGCTTGAACCACACTTGCGCGCTGCTACTTCTTGAACTTGCGTTGGTTTTTCCCTTGAAGAGGAAAGGGTGATGCAACAAAGTAGAGATAAGTATTTCCCTCAGTTGAGAACCAAGGTATCGATCCAGTAGGAGGTACAAGCAAGTCTCCAATATATGCACCTGCACAAACAATCAAACAGTTGCACCCAACGTGAAAAAGGGGTTGTCAATCCCTTCACGGTCACTTGCAAGGACGAGATCTGATAGCGATACATATAAAAGATTACTAAAACATGAAATAAAGTAAATATAAATAAATTGTAGCAAGGTATTTTTGGGTATTTGGTTTTATAGATCTGAAAATATATGATGAAAAATAGACATGGGGGCCGTAGGTTTCACTAGAGGCTTCTCTCTTGAATAAAGCATACGGTGGGTAAACAAATTACTGTTGAGTAATTGATAGAAAAGCGGATAGTTTGATAGTATCTAAGGCAATGATCATGAATATAGGCATCATGTCCGTGACAAGTAGACCGAAACGATTCTGCATCTACTACTATTACTCCACACATCGGCCGACTCCTGCCTGCATCTAGAGTATTAAGTTCAAGAGAACAGAGTGGCGCTTTAAGCAAGATGACATGATGTAGAGGGATAAACTCAAGCAATATGATATAAACCCCATCTTTTTACCCTTAATGGCAACAATACAATACGTGCCTCGCTACCCCTACTATGTCACTGGGTGAGGGCACCGCAAGATTGAACCCATCACAAAGCACTTCTCCCATGGCAAGATAGTTCAATCTAGTTGGCCAAACCAAATCAATAGATTGGAGAGAATTACAAAGCTATTTTAATCATGCATAAAAGAGTTCAGAGAAGACTCAAATAATATTCATAGATAATCTGATCATAAACCCACAATTCATTGGATCTCAACAAACACACTGCAAAAGAAGATTACATCGGATAGAACTCCAAGAACATGGTATTGAAGATCAAAGAGAGAGAAGAAGCCATCTAGCTACTAGCTATGGACCCGTAGGTCTGTGGTAATCTACTCACACATCATCGGTAGGACAGCAAGGTTGATGTAGAAGCCCTCCGTGATCAAATCCCCTTCGACAGATCGCCGGAAAAGGCTCCAAGATGGGATCTCACGAGAACAGAAGCTTGCGGTGGCGGAAAAGTATTTTTTGTGGACGCTTCTGATGTTCGGGGAATATTTTGGAATTTATAGAGCAAAGATTAGTGTTGGGGGACTCCCGAGGGGGCCACAAGCCAGGGGCGCCCCTCTAGGGCGCGCCCTGAGGGCTTTGGGCTTCTCGGGACTCCTCTGGCCCTCTGTCCAAGTCTCATTCATGTCTTCTGGTCCAAGAAAAATCATCACGAAAGTTTTATTCTGTTTGGACTCCGTTTGATATTCCTTTCTGAAAAAGTCAAAAAAAGGAAAAAATAGCAACTGGCACTGGGCACGAGGTTAATAGGTTAGTCCAAAAAAATGATATAAAATAGCACCAAAATGCATATAAAACATCCAAGATAGATAATATAATAGCATGGAACAATCAAAAATTATAGATACGCTGGGGGCGTATCAAGCATCCCCAAGCTTAATTCCTGCTCGTCCTCGAGTATGTTAATGATAAAAACAGAATTTTTGATGTGGAATGCTACCTAACATAATCCTCAATATAATCTTCTTTATTATGGCATGAATGTTCAGATCCATAAGATTCAAAACAAAAGTTTAATATTGATATAAAAACAATAATACTTCAAGCATACTAATAAAGCAATCATGTCTTCTCAAAATAACATGCCAAAGAAAGTTATCCCTACAAAACATATGGTCTGGCTATGCTCCATGTTCACCACACAAAGTATTTCATTATGCACAACCCCGATAACAAGCCAAGCAATTGTTTCATACTTTTAGTGTTCTCAAAATATTTCAACTTTCACGCAATACATGAGCGTGAGCCATGGATATAGCACTATAGGTGGAATAGAATATGGTGGTTGTGGATAAGACAAAAAGGAGATAATCTCACATCAACTAGGCGAATTAATGAGATATGAAGATGCCAATCAATTGATATTGATGCAAGTGATTAGGGATTGCCATGCAACAGATGCACTAGAGCTATAAGTGTATGAAAGCTCAAAAAGAAACTAAGTGGGTGTGCATCCAACTTGCTTGCTCACGAAGACCTAGGGCACTTTGAGGAAGCCCATCATTGGAATCTACAAGCCAAGTTCTATAATGAAAAATTCCCACTAGTATATGAAAGTGACAAAATAGGAGACTCTCTATCATGAAGAACATGGTGCTACTTTGAAGCACAAGTGTGGAAAAAGGATAGTAACATTTTCCCTTCTCTCTTTTTCTCTCATTTTTTTCCTTTTTTTGTTGGGCTCTTTGGCCTCTTTTTTTTCTTTTTTTATTTCCTCACATGGGACAATGCTCTAATAATGATGATCATCACACTTTTATTTACTTAGAACTCAAGAATTACAACTCGATACTAGAACAAAGATATGACTCTATATGAATGCCTTCGGTGGTGTACCGGGATGTGCAATGATCTAGCGTGACATGTATGAAAAAAAATATGAACGGTGGCTTTGCCACAAATACTATGTCAACTATATGATCATGCATAGCAATATGACAATGATGGTGTGTGTCATAATAAACGGAACGGTGGAAGTTGCATGGCAATATATCTCAGAATGGCTATGGAAATGCCATAATAGGTAGGTATGGTGGCTGTTTTTAGGAAGGGTATATGGTGGGTTTAATGGACCGGCGAAAGTTGCACGGTACTAGAGAGGCTAGCAATGGTGGAAGGGTGAGAGTGCGTATAATCCATGGACTCAACATTAGTCATAATGAACTCACATACTTATTGCAAAAATTTATTAGCCATCAAAACAAAGTACTAATACGCATGATCCTAGGGGGATAGATTGGTAGGAAAAGACCATCGCTCGTCCCCGACCGCCACTCATAAGGAAGACAATCAAAAAATAAATCATGCTCCGACTTCATCACATAACGGTTCACCATACATGCATGCTATGGGAATCACAAACTTTAACACAAGTATTTCTACGAATCCACAATTATTCACTAGCACAACTCTAATATTACCATCTTTATATCTCAAAACAAATGCAAGGAATCAAACTTCTCATATATTCAATGCTCTTTATATGAAAGTTTTTATTATATCCTCTTGGATGCCCATAATATTAGGACTAAATTCATAACCTAAGCAAATTACCATGTTGTTTAATACTCTCAAAATAATATAAGTGAAGCATGAGAGTTCAACAATTTCTATAAAATGAAACCACCGCCATGCTCTAAAAAGATATAAGTGAAGCACTAGAGCAAACTGCCTAGCTCAAAAGATATAAGTGAAGCACATAGAATATTCTAATAAATTCACGATTAATGTGTGTCCCTCTCAAAAGGTGTGTACAACAAGTATGATTGTGGCAAACTAAAAAGCAAATACTCATATAATACAAGACGCTCCAAGCAAAACACATATCATGTGGTGAATAAAAATATAGCCTCAAGTAAATTTACCGATAGATTGAAGACGAAAGAGGGGATGCCATCCGGGGCATCCCCAAGCTTAGATGCTTGGTGGTCCTTGAATATTACCTTGGGGTGCCTTGGGAATCCCAGGCTTAGGCTCTTGCCACTCCTTATTCCATTTTCCATCAAAACTTTACCCAAAACTTGAAAACTTCACAACACAAAACTTAACAAAAAACTCGTGAGCTCTGTTAGTATAAGAAAAGAAAATCACCACTTTAGGTACTATTGTGAACTCATTATAAATTCATATTAGCATTATATCTACTGTAGTCCAACTTATCCATGGTTCATACCCCACGATACTACCCATAGATTCATAAAATAAGAGAACAATGCATAGAAAACAGAATCTGTCAAAAACAGAACAGTCTATAGTAATCTGGAAACTTTTCATACTTCTATAACTCCAAAAATTCTGAAAAATTAGGACAACGTAGGAAATTTGTATATCAATCTTGTGTTGAAAAATTCAGAATTTTTCGTCTCTTCTGTGAATTTCTAAAATTCTGCTACTGGACGCAAAAGTTTCTGTTTTTCAGAAAAATCAAATCAACTATCACCATAGATCATCCCAAAGGTCTTACTTAGCTCAAACACTATTTAAAACACTAAAACACAATTACTACAGAAGTAATAATGTGTATTTATTCAAGAATAGAAGCAAAAACAAAAACTAAAAAATAAAATTGGGTTGCCGGCAACAAGCGCTATTGTTTAACGCCCCTAGCTAGGCATATTGCAATAGATCTAGATGTTGTTATCTTTGGTATTTAACCCATAAGTAGCCCTCATAATAGATTCATATGGCAACTTAATTTTTTTATTGGAAAGTGTTCCATGCCCTTCCTTAACAGAAATTGAAATCTAATGTTTCCTTCTTTCATATCAATAATTGCACCAGTCGTTCTAAGGAAAGGTCTACCAAGAATAGAAGGGCATGTAGGATTGCAATCTATATCAAGAACAATAAAATCTACGGGCACATAATACCTATTTGCAACAATAAGAACATCATTAATCCTTCCCACAGTTTTCTTAATAGTGGAGTCCGCTACATGCAAATTCAAAGAACAATCATCAAATTTGTGGAAACCGAGCACATCACATAAAGTTTTCAAAATAGTGGAAACACTAGCATCCAAATCACATAAAGCATAGCACTAATAATCTTTAATCTTAATCTTAATAGTAGGTTCCCACTAATCATAAAGCTTTCTAGGGATTGAAACTTCCAACTCAAGTTTTTCTTCAAACGATTTCATCATAGCATCAACGATATGTTTAGTAAAAGCTTTATTTTGATTATAAGCATGAGGTGAATTAAGCATGGATTTTAACAACGAAATACAATCTATTAAAGAGCAATTATCATAATTAAAGTCCTTGAAATCCAAAAGAGTGGGTTCATCGCTACCTAAAGTCTTGACCTCTCTAATCCCACTTTTATCAATTCTTTCATTAAGATCTTTAAACTCCAAATTATTGAGATGCCTTCTAGCTAAAGTTGACTCATATCCAGTCCCATATTTATCAAGATTTATATTGGCAAACAAAGATTCAATAGGAGTCACACCAATCACTTTAAGATCTTCATCATTATTATCACAAGAAATAGAAGAACACGCTTTTACAAACTAATCTCGCTTAGCACGCATCCTAGCGGTTCTTTCTTTACACTCATCCATAGAAATTCTAATAGATTTTAGAGATTCATTAATATCATGCTTGGGTGGCATACATCTCATCTTTAAAGAATCAATCTGAAGAGAAATCTTATCAATGTTTCTAGCCAAATCATCAATCTTAAGCAATTTTTCTTCTACCATAGCATTGCAAATATTTTGAGAATTTATAAAATATTTAATATTATTCTCAAGATCAGAAGGTATTTATTATAATTTCCATAGGAATTTTTGTAGGAATTACCATAATTATTAGAGGAATTACTAGGAAACGGCCTAGGGTTAAAATTGCCTCTATAAGCGTTGTTACCAAAATTGTTCCTACCAACAAAATTCACATCCATAGATTCATTATTATTCTCAATCAAAGTGGACAAAGGCATATCATTAGGATCAATAGGAGCACTCGTACTAGCAATAAATTTCATTAGTTCATCCATCTTTCCACTCAAAGTATTAATTTCTTCAATCGCATGCACCTTTTTACTAGTGGAAGATCTTTCGGTATGCCATTGAGAGTAATTTGCCATAATATTATCTAGGAGTTTAGTAGCTTCTCCTAATGTGATTTCCATAAAAGTACCACCCGCGGTGGAATCCAAAAGATTTCTAGATGCAAAATTCAATCCTGCATAAAAAATTTGTATGATCATCCACAAACTTAAACCATGAGTAGGGAATTTCTTATCATCAATTTCATCCTCTCCCAAGATTGTGCAACATGTTCATGATCAAGTTGCTTAAAATTCATTATATCATTCCTAAGGGAAATGATCTTAGCGGGAGGAAAATACTTGGAAATAAAAGCATCTTTACACTTGTTCCATGAATCAATACTATTTTTAGGCAAAGATGAAAACCAAGTTTTAGCACGATCTCGTAGTGAGAACGGAAATAGCTTCAATTTAACAATATCATTATCCACATCTTTTTTATTTTGCATATCACACAATTCAAGAAAGTGTTTAGATGGGATGCGGCATCTTCATTAGGACTACCGGAAAATTGTTCTTTCATAACAAGATTGAACAAAGCGGCATTAATTTCATAAGATCCCGCACTAGTGGCGGGAGCAATCGGAGTACTAATAAAATCATTATTATTAGTGTTGGAAAAATCACACAACTTGGTACTCTCTTGAGACATCGTGACAAAGCAAGCAATCTAGCACACAAGCGAACAAAAAGCAAAAGAAAAGATGAATGAAAGAAGGGCGAATAAAAAGGCAAATATTTTTGTATTTTTCTGAAATCATTTTAGAAGTGGGGGAGAGGCAAACGAGAGGCAAATGGCAAATAATGTAAATGCAAGAGATGAGTTTATGATAGGTACTTGGTAGGCTTGATGTAGAACCTCCCTGGCAACGGCGCCAGAAATTCTTCCCGCTACTTCTTGAGCTTGCGTTGGTTTTTCCCTTGAAGAGGAAAGGGTGATGCAGCAAAGTAGAGATAAGTATTTCCCTCAGTTGAGAACCAAGGTGTCAATCCAGTAGGAGGTACAAGCAAGTCTCCAATATATGCACCTGCACAAACAATCAAACACTTGCACCCAACACGAAAAAGGGGTTGTCAATCCCTTCACGGTCACTTGCAAGGATGATATCTGATAGAGATAGATATAAAAGATTACTAAAACATGAAATAAAGTAAATATAAATAAATTGTAGCAAGGTATTTTTGGGTTTTTGGTTTTATAGATCTGAAATTATATGATGGAAAAGAGACCCGGGGGCCATAGGTTTCACTAGAGGCTTCTCTCTTCAATAAAGCATACGGTGGGTAAACAAATTACTGTTGAGCAATTGATAGAAAAGCGGATAGTTATGATAGTATCTAAGGCAATGATCATGAATATAGGCATCATGTCTATGACAAGTAGACCGAAACGATTCTGCATCTACTACTATTACTCCACACATCGACCGACTCCTCCCTGCATCTAGAGTATTAAGTTCAAGAGAACAGAGTAACGCTTTAAGCAAGATGACATGATGTAGAGGGATAAACTCAAACAATATGATATAAACCCCATCTTTTTACCCTTAATGGCAACAATACAATACGTGCCTCACTACCCCTACTATGTCACTGGGTGAGGACACCGCAAGATTGAACCCATCACAAAGCACTTCTCCCATGGCAAGATAGATCAATCTAGTTGGCCAAACCAAATCAATAGATCGGAGAGAATTACAAAGCTATTTTAATCATGCATAAAAGAGTTCAGAGAAGACTCAAATAATATTCATAGATAACCTGATCATAAACCCACAATTCATCGGATCTCAACAAACACACCGCAAAAGAAGGTTACATCGGATAGAACTCCAAGAACATCGAGGAGAACATGGTATTGAATTTCAAAGAGAGAGAAGAAGCCATCTAGCTACTAGCTATGGACCCATAGGTCTGTGGTAATCTACTCACACATCTTCAGTACGGCAGCAAGGTTGATGTAGAAGCCCTCCGTGATCGAATCCCCCTCCGGCAGATCGCCGTAAAAGGCCCCTAGATGGGATCTCATGAGAACAGAAGCTTGTGGCGGCGGAAAAGTATTTTTTGTGGACGCTTCTGATGTTCGGGGAATATTTTTGAATTTATAGAGCAAAGATTAGGGTTGGGGGACTCCCGAGGGGGCCACAAGCCAGGCCCCCCCTAGGGCGCGCCCTAAGGGCTTGTGGGCTCCTCGAGACTCCTCTGGCCCTCTCTCCAAGTCTCGTTGGTGTCTTCTGGTCAAAGAAAAATCATCGCGAAAGTTTTATTCCATTTGGACTCCGTTTGATATTCATTTCTGAAAAAGTCAAAAACAAGGAAAAAACAGCAACTGGCACTGGGCACTAGGTTAATAGGTTAGTCCCAAAAAAGATATAAAATAGCACCAAAATGCATATAAAACATCCAAGATAGATAATATAATAGCATGGAACAATAAAAAAAATTATAGATACGTTGGAGACGTATCACGCGCCAGTTTCTATCGGCACCGAGCGAAATTTTTCTGCCACCGCGAAAATATCTATCTCCCTCCCGCCCCACCAAAAGCCACATTTCCACTATTCCTCCTTGCTTTCCAAGTTCAAACCTTCACTGCTGCTTACTGGCAGCGCTGCCTTCTCGCCGGCGACCCTTCTTCTTGCAGCGCCGCCTCCTCGCCAGCGACCCTTCTTCTTGCTGCGCGGCCTCGTCGAAATGGTCAGGTAATCCACACCCCACCCACACCGTCATCCTCCTTCCCCATCCCACATGCCCTGAATGACGGTGCGACACCTTCCGCCCAAATCACTGCCCCGTCCTCCAATTAAGCGCCGCCCACAGCCATTTTGCACGCAGTATAGCGTGGAGCTCAGTAGCTGATACGTCTCCGCCGTATCTACTTTTCCTAACGCTTTTCCTCTTGTTTTGGACTCTAATTTGCATGATTTGAATGAAACTAACCCGGACTGACACTGTTTTCAGCAGAACTACCATGGTGTTGTTTTTGTGCAGAAATAAAAGTTCTCGGAATGGAACGAAACTTTGCGAGGATTTTTTATACAATAAAAGAGAATTTCTGGAGCCAAGAACCATCGGAGGGTGGCACCTGGGTGGGCACAACCCACCAGGGCATGCCACCCCCTCCAGGCGCGCCCAGGTGGGTTGTCCCCACCTGGTGGCCCCGCAGACCCTGAAACCGATGCAATAAAATCACATATTTCCAGAAAAAAATCAGGGAGAAAGAATTATCATGTTCCACGAGACGGAGCCATCGCCGTCTCCTATTCTTCATCGGGAGGCCAGATCTGGAGTCCGTTTGGGGCTCCGGAGAGGGGGATCTTCGATCTTCGTCATCACCAACCCTTCTCCATCACCAATTCCATGATGCTCCCCACCGGGAGTGAGTAATTCCTTCGTAGGCTCGCTGGTCAGTGAGGAGTTGGATGAGATTCATCATGTAATCGAGTTAGTTTTGTTAGGGCTTGATCCCTAGTATCCATTATGTTCTGAGATTGATGTTGCTATGACTTTGCCATGCTTAATGCTTGTCACTTTGGGCCCGGGTGCCATGATTTCAGATCTGAATCGTTTATGTTATCACCATTATATCTATGTTCTAGATCCGATCTTGCAAGTTATAGTCACCTACTACGTGTTATGATCCGGCAACCCCGGAGTGACAATAGTCGGGACACTTCCCGGTGATGACCGTAGTTTGAGGAGTTCATGTATTCACCGTGTGTTAATGCTTTACTCCGGTTCTCTATTAAAAGGAGGCCTTAATATCCCTTAGTTTCCAATAGGACCTCACTGCCATGGGAGGGTAGGACAAAAGATGTCATGCAAGTTATTTCCATAAGCACGTATGACTATTTACGGAATACATGCCTACATTATATTTATGAACTGGAGCTAGTGCCGTATCGCCCTAGGTTATAACTGTCACATGATGAATATCATCCAACAATTCGCCGATCCAATGCCTACGATTTTCCTACATATTGTTCTTGCTAAGTTACTACTGCTACTGTTACTGTTGCACTTGCTACAAAATCACTGCTATCACTGTTACCGTTACTATTGCTGTTGCTACTACTATCAAAACTATCATACTACTTTGCTACTGATTACTTTGCTGCAGATAATTAATCTCCAGGTGTGGTTGAATTGACAACTCAGCTGCTAATACTTACAAATATTCTTTGTCTCCCCTTGTGTCGAATCTATAAATTTGGGTTGAATACTCTACCCTCGAAAACTGTTGCAATCCCCTATACTTGTGGGTTATCAAGACCTTTTTCTGGCGCCGTTGCCAGGGAGCATAGCTATATTTGTTGAGTCACTTGGGATTATTATCAAATTATCACTATGAAGAATCTGAAGGATGCTAAGACTAAGATTTTTCCCTCTAAGACGAGGGGAGGTAAGGAACTGCCATCCAGCTCCGCTTTAGATTCACCTTCTGTTATAAGTAGACTTGCAACACCACCACATGCTATTAATTCTGATATGTCGCAAGTTATTGATGATGCTACTTCTGCTATGAATACTTATGATGATGCCAGTACCTTGCTTGATGAATGATGATGTGCCACTAGGTGAATTTCTTGATGAACAAATTGCTAGAGTGAGATAACATGATATTGTTGAAACTGATGATGAGCTTGAAATTGAAAATCTTGAAACACCTACTAGAACTAGCCCTCCTAGATATGAATTGCCAAAGGTACCGGAAGGCTATGTTATGGGTGAGGAGGCAACTAGAGATATTCTTGCTTGTAAGGATAGAGATGATCTAGAGAAATTATTATGCAAGTACAAAGAAAAATCTCTGAATGCTAGAATGAAATATGATCCTAAGTTTGCTACTTCACCTATCTTTATTGATGATAAGGATTATGAATTCTCTGTCGACCCAGAGTTAATTACTTTGGTTGAATCTGATCCTTTCCATGGTTATGAAACTGAAACTGTTGTGGCACATCTTACTAAGTTAAACGACATAGCCACCCTTTTTGCTCATGATGAGAAAATTCGCTATTACTATATTCTCAAATTATTTCCGTTCTCATTAAAGGGTGATGCTAAAGCTTGGTACAATACTCTTGCTCCTGGTTGTGTGCGTAGTCCCCAGGATATGATTTATTACTTCTCTGAAAAATATTTTCCTGCTCATAAGAAACAAGCTGCCTTACAGGAAATATTTAAGTTTGCACAAATTGAAGAAGAGAGTCTCCCACAAGCTTGGGGGAGGCTTCTCCAATTGCTTAATGCTTTTCCTGATCATCCTCTTAAGAAAAATGAAATACTTGATATCTTCTATAATGGACTAACCAATGCTTCTAGGGACTTCCTAGATTGTTGTGCTGGTTGTGTTTCAGGGAACGAACTATTGGACAAGACGAAGAACTATTGAATAACATATTGAAAAATTATGATGATTGGACTCCTCCTGAAACACCGCCTAAACCCACTTCGAAGAAGAGGGGTATCCTATATCTCAGTCCTGAAGATATGCAAGAGGCAAAGAAATCTATGAAGGAAAAGGGTATTAAAGCTGAGGATGTTAAAAATTTACCTCCTATTGAAGAAATACATGGGCTTGATACACCACCACCACCTGCGGTGGTAGAGGTAAATTCTCTAATGAAATTCAATGATAATGATAATCCTCACAATATGCACCCTAGGCAATGCCTTTATGAGTTTGAAAACTACATTAGAAAACAAGATCACTTCAATGCAAATGTTAAGAAACAATTGAAATACAATTCTGATATGATTGCTCGCTTAAGTGACTTGTTATTTAGAATCTCAAATGATGTTAGAGGTGTAGGGAAGCATGCTTCTATGGTTCAAACTCAGCTAGAACAAGTTGCTAAATCTCAAAGAGAACGCTTGATGAAATGAATAATAATATCAATGATCATGCTGTTAGAGTAATGACTAGAGGAGGTAGAATGACTCAGGAACCACTTTATCCTAAGGGACACCAAAAAAGAATTGAACAAGACTCTCAAAGAGTTGACACTGATGCACGTAGTCCTCCTAAAAAGAAAAAGAAAAAGAAAAACAATAGGACTTTGCATGCCTCTAGTGAACCTGAAGTAGAAAAACCTCCTGATAATGATAATGAAGTCTCTATCTCTGATGCTGAAACTCAATCTGGTAGTGAACACTCACCTTCTGATAATGAAAAAGATAATGATGAGGTTCATGAAGAAACTCAAACAAATAATAAAGAACCAGACAATGATGTTGAGATAGAACCTGCAGTTGATCTTGATAACCCACAACCTAAGAACAAAAGATATGATAAAAGAGACTTTGTTGCTAGAAAACACGGTAAGGAAAGAGAACCGTGGGTTCAAAAACATTTGCCCTTTCCACCTAAGTCAACTAAAAAGAAAGATGATGAAGAATTTGAACGCTTTGCTGAAATGCTGAGGCCAGTCTTTTTGCGTACTAGCTTGACTGATATCCTTAAAATGCCTCCTTATGCAAAGTACATGAAAGACATCATCACCAATAAGAGAAAAATACCGGAAGCTGAAATCTCCACCATGCTTGCTAATTATACTTTTAAAGATGGAGTACCTAAAAAACTTGGAGATCCGGGAATACCAACTATACCTTGCTCCATCAAAAGAAATTATGTGAAAACTGCTTTATGTGATTTGGGAGCTGGTGTTAGTGTTATGCCCTTCTCTTTATATAAAAGACTTGATTTGAATAAATTCACACCTACTGAAATATCTTTGCAAATGGCTGACAAATCAACTGCCATACCTATCAATATTTGTGAGGATGTGCCCGTTGTTGTTGCTAATGTTACTATTTTGACTGACTTTGTTATACTTGAGATGCCCGAGGACGACAACATGTCGATTATCCTTGGTAGACCCTTCTTGAATACTGCAGGGGCTGTTATTGATTGCAATAAAAGCAAGGTCACTTTTCATATTAATGGTAATGAGCATACGGTGCACTTTCCGAAGAAACAATTCCAAGTGAATGGTATTAATGTTATTGAAAAATCTCCGACAATCACTA
This sequence comes from Thinopyrum elongatum, assembly GCA_011799875.1. Lineage (NCBI taxonomy): Eukaryota > Viridiplantae > Streptophyta > Magnoliopsida > Poales > Poaceae > Thinopyrum > Thinopyrum elongatum. The sequence goes on along the minus strand of CM022302.1, from coordinate 458,594,777 downwards.
TTGGAAGTTTTCAACTACCTCTACCTACTATTAAAAAGAAATATGAAATGCTTATTGTTGGGGATATTCATATCCCCATTGAGGTAACTTAGTGATTTACGAAAGTTCTTCGGTTTCATGCTAATCGAAAGTGGTTGTTAATAAGACTTGATCAACCTTATTAATGGATCATTTTTAAGAGGTATGAAGTTGATGAATTTAGTAAGCACTACCTTCTGTCCCAACCTTTTGTTTTCTGTTTTTATTAGCTAAATAAAATAAAATGCCATGTTTTGACTGTTTTCTGATTTTCCTGTGCAATAAAAAATGACCCAAAAATAAAAGTTCTAAGAATGCTCTGAAAATTTGATACGATTTTTTTCTAAATATTTAAGAATTTTTGGTGCAAATAATATCAGAGGGAGGTGCACTAGGTGGGCACAACCCACTTGGGCACGCCAGGACCCCCAGGCGCGCCCTGGTGGGTTGTGGTCCCCACGTGGGCCCCCTCACTTATCTCTTCATCCCACGTCATCACCTACCTCCAGAAAAAAATCACCATTGCTCTCCCTCTCGTGTTCTTGCTCTCAAACCCACGGATTTCGATCTCTTTGCTCGAAGCTCCGTTTCCAAAACTGTTTCGAGGGATTGTTGCTCGGTATGTGACTCCTCCGTTTGTCCAATTAGTTTTTGCTTTAGTGGTTTATATTTTGAATAATTAGCTACTCTTGGTGCTGCTGTAGATGAGCTTGCATGTTGAATTCTTAGAGTTTAAGTAGTTTTAATGCTTGCTATGGCCTCTATGCTTCCCTATGAGTAGTTGCTATCAATCTTGTTAAGTTTTGTTGAGAAAAAATTTGTGGACTAAAAATTTCAGAATTTTGCTCATAGGAAAAACATGAGTATCTTTAGGAAGTTTGCTTCCAAGAAGAACTCCAAGGGAGTAATTGGGGAGTCATCTGACAGTGATCTCCACACCCGGAGGTTGGCGGAGTTACGGCCGTGCGAATGGCCGCATACCCCGTTCATGGAAGGGGCCAGAATCCTCTAAGAGTTTGCACAATATGCTGCTAATGCCAGCCTCACCGACTTCATCACAGCCGAATGCGAACAGTATCATCTCCTCACAAATTCCTTTATGCAAAGTTTTACTTTCCTTCCTAAGAATAATCCCCCTGAAGTGCAGTTTAATTTATACGCTGAACCCCATCAGATACCGCTTACTGAATTTTGTGAAATATGCTTGCTTGCTTCTGATGGTGGGTTGGTAGAGCCTAGGCCTGCAGAGTTTGAAGGTTTTTACCGTACTCTGTCTGTGGGGGACGAGAGAGGAGTGTCGAGTGTCACCGCCACTAGCTTGCAATTTCCTGCTGTTCATTATTTTGCTCTTTTCATTGCAAAGTGCTTGCTTGCTAGAGAAAAGGTGGGTGCACTCAGCGCCCCAGACCTTGCTGTTTTACATCATGCACTGGAAGGCAACAACACTTATAGCTTGGGAGCTATTGTGGCACGCCGCCTCCACATTAATAAATCCAAGGGTAAAATACATGATGGTATTTACGCTACTCGCCTGGCAGCTCGCTTTAATGTTCAGATGCGCCAGCACGATTACCCTTTGCCCAAGGTTCACCTAGATCGCGCTGCTATGGAATACCATCAGTTTATTGCTGCCGATTATCCTGACATTCCTCTTCCTTATAATCTGGTTTTGTAACATCCCAAATTTTCAATTTGGAATGTTATACATAGGTCATCATATGCATATCATATTTTATTTGCATTTCGTTTGTGATCCTAGAAATCTTATGCAACTCAAGGACCCACGGAGAGAGTTGGGGATTTCATTTTTTTTTCATATTTGAATTTTTCTCAAATTTGAAAAGAGGATCATTTTGGTTTTAATAATTTTTCTCTCCAAAATATTTCCAATATCAAAAATAAAAGAGAGGAGATAAAATGACTTCTCCAAAATAAAAGAAATATTGGAGAAAAAATGTTAAAATCAAATAAATAATTTTATTTGGATTCTATTGCTATTTTATTTGAATTAGAAAAAAATATGCATTTTTGAAAATTGCATTTTAGGCCAGAAAAATGTTCACTTTGTCCCAAATATTAGGAGAGGGCGGTGAAAATTGTTTCTGGAATTTTTAGGTTTTTATTTTATTTTATTTTGGAGTTTTTCGCTGCGCTGTTTAAAAAAAAGCAACCGCGCCGCTGGGCCGAAGCCCAGCCAGCCGGCCCAACAGGGCGCCGCCTCGTCTCCGAGCTCGGGACGAAGTCCTGAGCCAGCACGCCAGGGCCGCCGCCGTGTCCGCCTCGGCCTCTCGCCGCCCCCTCGCCCAAGCCACGCCACCGCCTCGCCCCTCCACCTATATATACTCCCGCCCCGACCCCCTCTCCTCCCCATCGAGCGCCGCCGCCACCCAAGCAGCAAGCAGCAGCAGCCGCCGCCGTCGCCGCAGCGCAGCGCCTGCCGCCTGCCGCGCCGCTCGCCGCCGCCGCGCCGCTCCCCGCCGCCGCTGAGCCCCGCCGCCCGCGCCGCAGCCCCGTGTCGCCTCGCCGGAGCCGCCCGCCGCCCCGCCGGAGTCCGCCGCCGGTCTCGCCGGTTTTTTCGGTAAACCCTAGCCCGGTTTTTTTTTTGGTTTGTCCCCGGTTTTTCTGGTTCGTTTTCGTTTTTTTAGTTTCGGTTATCTGACGAACGTTCGTTCGTTTAGATCTAATAACGAACGAAATCATTCGTTTGTCTCTGTTAGCGAACGTTCGTTCCGTAGTTTTTCTGTTTTTATTTTATTTTTCGTCCAGGGACCTATCCGCGATTGTTTTTATCGCAGATTAGCCCCTGATCTTCAAACCCTCGCAACTTTTCAACCGTTCGTCCAAATCCAGTGAAACCAACGCCAAAATCTTCGTATCGAACCCCTCTTTATGGTTAATCGACTTGAACATGGTTTTGACAATTTAAAATTTGGTTTCAAGCAGATTTGAATTCAAAGTTCTTTTGACCGTAGTTTTAGTTCCGTAGCTCCGATTCGTTTGATTCTTTTTTTGCAAATCGAAGCTTTTCAGTTGAACTTTCAGATTTGATCTTTCTCATCTGAGTTTTACCCTTGCATCTATGCTTGAGTGCTTATGTATGCTATTGTTTGTTTGCGATAGAATTCCCGGAGTGCGAAGCGTGCTACTACGAGTCTCTAGGATTTGCAGATCGTCAGCAAGACAAGTAACACATTGATCATACTTCCTTATTACCCAGTTTTTATGCATTAGTTACAATCCTCAAACATGGCATGATTAGGATGTGATTAACTTGTGGGTATTGGGAAGTAGATGATGAGGTAGAACCTATTGCCCTTTATTATCAAACCTTGGGTGTTACTTCTACGTTATGCTTATACTGCTATGCTATGCTCGTAGACGTGGTTTGGTTGAGTGAATCCATGACAGATGTGAGATTATTTATGAACTAAGGGTTTATTTAAGGTGGCTACTTTAACACACATCTGGGTGGATTGTTTGTGGGCACCTGGGGAATCCAGTGTTGTCCAAGGAGATCCCGGGGCATCCGTGTGATCATCCTATGGTTCGCCACCCAGGCTCAAAGGGATCATAAGATTATTCAAGCTAGAAACTTCCGTGTGAAGCCACAAGCCATTATGGGCTCTGGCATAGTTGAGTATGTTGTGTGACCTCTTTCAGTGGTAAACTAGCAGATGTAGGGGATGTAGGTGGTACGGTTTACCCGTCGAAAGAATTAATGCTTCTGAAAGACTGTGTCTCGGTCATCCATTTCTCAAACACCATGTAGTGCGAGAAATACAACGGAGGAGATCGAGTCTTGTGGGGAAAAGTGCGCAAACCTCTGCAGAGTGTACAAACTAATCATGGTTAGCCGTGTCCCCGGTTATGGACATCTTGAGTATCTGGTTCTTGGATTATCATCTTGATCTCATCACTCTTAATTAATGTTGCTGGGTTGTTAATTACTGTTTAATTGGGATTGAGATGGGGTTACCATTCTCAATGTTTTTCAACTACCATGATAGTTAAATAAAATATATTCCTTTGTTGTAGGGAAAAATTAGCTTTTGCAAAATCATGATAACCATAGAGCCTCCACCAGCCACATATGCATGTAGTGATAGCATTTACTTTGTTCATTGCTCTACTGTGTTATTTTGCCAACATATTCCATGTGCTGACCCGTTTTGGGCTGCAACATATCATGTTGCAGACTTTTCAGACGAAGAGTAAGGTGCGCTAGGTCGCTGTCGTGCACTCAGCTATGCCGTTGGAGTTGATGGACTCATTTACCTTCGATGCTTCCGCTGTTACTTTATTTAGATGGCCTTCAGCCATATTATTGTAACAAGTTCTCTTTACGAGGATTTCGATGTAATAAGTGTGTGATTGAACTCTGTTATAAATCCTTGAGTACTGTGTGTGTCAGCATACCGATCTAGGGATGACACTTATGCATAGAGATTTGACCGTTTGAGGTCAGATCGCTACAGGTTTTTAGTGTGAAAACTCGTGATATTATTCCAATGCCTGCACCTGCTTTGTTTGATCCCATTGCCAGGGGTGGATACAGGATTATGCCTGCGGACATCATCGCTTACCGAAACAACCAGGCTGTGGCACAGGAGGAGCCTCAGCAGTGGGACCCTCAGGTGCCCGCACCTCAGCACTTCAACATAGGACCTCATGGCTTCTACGACTGGTGATTACCAAGTTAGGCCAAAATCCTAAGCTTGGCGGAGTACGTATTTCCACCGACATTACATTCATGTTTACACATTTCATTTCAGTTGTTGGTGTCCACACTTTTTCATTGTATTATCCATGTTAGAATTATTTTCTTGCTTTCTTCTTGTGTGTTTGAAAAACTTTGAGAAAATCTAAAAATATATTTCTTGCTTCTTTTTGATTTTTCTTCCTAGTTTAATTGTTGTAGTACTAAAAAGAAAACTCAAAAAGATTTCCTTGTTCTTCTTTTGCTTGTTGGGAGCTTTCCCGTGTAAGTAGTTTTCTCATTTTTGTTTTTCCCTTTTATTTGCTTTTCTTCAGAAAACCAAAAACTCCAAAAATATTTCAGTGTGTTTCTCTAAATTTCTTTTTCTTTTCTTTCAAGTCGTACCGAGGAGAGGACCACGATGAAAATGTTGAGTGGCTCTCATATGCATTATTGTTGATCTGACAAAGAGTCCATATTACCTTGTCTTCTCCTTTTGAATAAAATGTTTGCAGAGTCCAGCTTATTCCACGGCACTCTTGCACTATTATTATTTTTGAATTGTTCTGTCGTGCAAGTGAAAGGCAATAATGACGATATTCGATGAACTGGCCGTGGCAGAGAGAAACGGGTATGAACTCGACTTGTTCTGTTTCTGTAAATATGTTTAACCTAGTATCCATGACTCATCCTATTATGATCAAACATGTTTGCAATGACAATTAGAGATTATAGTTTCTCACGCCATGCATAAGTAGCTAGGAGTGGATAATGATTTATCTGAGATGTCAACATTGCGTTAAAATGATTGTGATGTAGTATGATGATATGGTATCCTCCTCTGAATGTTTGAGTGGCTTGACTTGGCACATGTTCATGCATGTAGTTGAATCAAAACCAACATAGCCTCTATGATATTTATGTTCATGGTGTTCATATCCTACTCATGCTAGTATCCAATGTTACTTATGCGTAATGCATGTTCATGACCGTTGTTGCTCTCTAGTTGGCCGCTTCTCAACCTAATTGCTAGCCTTCGCCTGTACTAAGTGGGAATTCTGCTTGTGCATCAAAAACCTGAAACCCAAGTTATTCCAGATGAGTCCACCATACATACCTATATGCGGTATTACCTTGCCGTCCTAAGTAAATTTGCATGTGCCACCTCTAAAAACTTCAAATAAATATCCTTTTTGTGTGCCTGGATTGTTCATAGAGCGACAGGAGGTAGTCGGTATCTTCCATGCTAAGCGGGTTATTCTCAGGATGAGTGTTTATTCACTCACCATTGCACGAGAAAGGGGCGGTAATAGGGACTCCTAGTCCGGGATTAAAAAATTGCAAATAATTAAACAAAACTCCCCCAGGACTGATGTTGGTATGGACGGTACCCGTGGATTCGGCTAGCCGTGGAGTGTGTTTGTTGGTGGAGGGGGAGTAAATCTTTACTTTTATCGCTTGGGAACCGCCACTAATGTGTTTAGCATGGAAGATACTGATAACTGATGGTGCATGCCTCAAAATTTTAGTTAACCTCTATTTTAAAAACTTGAGCTGTGGCACCTCTGCAAATCACTGCTTCCCTCTACGAAGGGACTATCTATTTATTTTTATGTTGTGTCATCACCTTCTCAAATAAGCGCCAGAACCTGAGAGCACTGTTGTCATGCTTATGCATTGTGTGTTGCTAATGTTGGGTGCATCATGATTGGATCTTTCCTACCATGAATTACAATGTTTAGTTGCTGCTTGAACTTTGGAGGTGCTCTGCATTTATGTTTTGCGGTCTCAGAAAGGGCTAGCGAGATACCACAATTGTCATATTATAACATGGTTGTTTTGACAATGTGTTGCTGTTTGAGATATCTTATTATTGCTCGCTAGTTGATTATGTCATTGATATGAGTAAATATAATTTTTAAGAGTTATTGTCGACATGGTTAGTTATAATATTGGCTGAAAACCTGGGTGCTATTTAAGCTTATTTATACAAACAAGAGCAAAAGAGTTCGTAAAAGTTTTTCTTTTTCACTTTCAGTTTATCAACTGAATTGCTTAAGGACAAGCAAAGGTTTAAGCTTGGGGGAGTTGATACGTCTCCATCGTATCTACTTTTCCTAACGCTTTTCCTCTTGTTTTGGACTCTAATTTGCATGATTTGAATGGAACTAACCCGGACTGACACTGTTTTCAGCAGAACTACCATGGTGTTGTTTTTGTGCAGAAATAAAAGTTCTCGGAATGGAACAAAACTTTGCGAGGATTTTTTATACAATAAAAGAGAATTTCTGGAGCCAAGAACCACCGAAGGGGGGCACCTGGGGGCACAACCCACCAGGGCGCGCCACCCCCTCCAGGCGCGCCCAGGTGGGTTGTCCCCACCTGGTGGCCCCGTAGACCCTGAAACCGACGCTATAAAATCACATATTTCCAGAAAAAAATCAAGGAGAAAGAATTATCGTGTTCCACGAGACAGAGCCGCCGCCGTCTCCTGTTCTTCACCGGGAGGCCAGATCTGGAGTCCGTTTGGGGCTCCGGAGAGGGGGATCTTTGATCTTCGTCATCACCAACCCTTCTCCATCGCCAATTCCATGATGCTCCCCATCGGGAGTGAGTAATTCCTTCGTAGGCTCGCTGGTCGGTGAGGAGTTGGATGAGATTCATCATGTAATCGAGTTAGTTTTGTTAGGGCTTGATCCCTAGTATCCATTATGTTCTGAGATTGATGTTGCTATGACTTTGCCATGCTTAATGCTTGTCACTTTGGGCCCGGGTGCCATGATTTTAGATCTGAACCGTTTATGTTATAACCATTATATCTATGTTCTAGATCCGATCTTGCAAGTTATAGTCACCTACTACGTGTTATGATCCGGCAACCCCGGAGTGACAATAGTCGGGACAGTTCCCGGTGATGACCATAGTTTGAGGAGTTCATGTATTCACCGTGTGTTAATGCTTTGCTCCGGTTCTCTATTAAAAGGAGGCCTTAATATCCCTTAGTTTCCAATAGGACCCCGCTGCCACAGGAGGGTAGGATAAAAGATGTTATGCAAGTTCTTTCCATAAGCACATATGACTATTTACGGAATACATGCCTACATTATATTTATGAACTGGAGCTAGTGCCATATCGCCCTAGGTTATAACTGTCACATGATGAATATCATCCAACAATTCGCTGATCCAATGCCTATGATTTTCCTACATATTTTTCTTGCTAAGTTACTACTACTACTGTTACTGTTGCACTTGCTACAAAATCACTACTATCACTGTTACCGTTACAATTGTTGTTGCTACTACTATCAAAACTATCATACTACTTTGCTACTGATCACTTTGCTGCAGATAATTAATCTCCAGGTGTGGTTGAATTGACAATTCAGCTGCTAATACTTACAAATATTCTTTGGCTCCCCTTGTGTCGAATCTAGAAATTTGGGTTGAATACTCTACCCTCGAAAACTGTTGCGATCCCCTATACTTGTGGGTTATTAGTAGCATCTCGCAGCAGAGAAGCAAATCGCGGCTGCATGCGCGGATGAGGTCGCGATGGCTGCCATGCGTGCCGACGGCCAGATCTTGAAGGAGCACCTCATCTTCGAGGTCACCGTCGACACCACCACGCAGTTGTCTACTTTAAAATACAGTTCGTGTTGTTTTCTCGAGGCCACCGCCAGTGCCTTCTAGTGATTTGTCCTCAGTAATGTTAATACGCAATCTGATATTCTAAAATTTATTGTTCAGTTAACAGTTTGCTCCAACAATTGCTACATTTCGTAGTAGTTCTCAAGCACTCTTGGTTTCGTTAACTATCTTATCTTCTAGTATATGTTCTATTCTGCAATGTTGTGCTAAGTTAACTATTTTGGTTCATTTGTTCTATTGTCCAGTTAACTGTTTGGTTCAGTTCTGCAATTTGATTTTCATTTGTTGTGGGTACAATTTGTATTGTTATGCATGTGAGAAATAAATCGAATTTGGCTGTACTCAATACACGAGAAACATATATAATTGCTCTATTTACAAGTTGTTTAGCATGCTTGGTTAGGTTAACTGGCTTTTTCATGTGCGTCGAGTTAATCTGTTGGATCTGCAATTTGTTTATTTTTCATTAACATATTCTACTGATAGTATGGCAACTCTCAGTTAACCTGATCAAGATCTTCATTATATGTGTTGCAGGGAAACAATGGGAGGCACCACCGTTTACCATCGATGTTTGCTCATGCATGGTCCTTTCGCTAATAGCACATTATTGTGCAGTTGCAGGAATCATTCTAATATTTAGGTTTCTTACAATTTGGTCTTGCACATGTAGGTCCTACTGTCAGAGGCTTAGACCCACTGTTCGACCCATTTTGCATATGGGGAAATGAGATGTCCATGAATATCAGTCAAGTCAAGAAACTCAGAAAGATTGTTGGGATAAAAAAACTTGCGACGAATAACAGCAAGATCTTTGTTTGCACAATGAAGAAGACATCAGTCAACTATAGGATGGTACTAACTCTTTTACCTTGTTTTTCCCCTTGTGCCATTTCAAAATTTATAACAGCCATTTATGCATATCTTTGTTTTCAGTACTTTCCAAAGCAGTTCATCGAAGATTACCTCTCAAACCACCTGCATGGTCAAGAGGAGAGGAAGGTATTCATTCAACACCCATGGTACAATATTGAAGTCTTCCTCAAGAGGACAAAGGTTGGGCGAGCAATTATCCATAGCCACTGGCCTAAAGTTGCAAGGACATTCAACATCACTGAAGGCTCAATATTCGCCTTTCGCTTTTGCAGTTTCCCAGATGAGATTCATCTGTCTATTTACCGTGTATGATGGTACTTTCCAAAGGTTTTCGATGTTGCATGTGAAACTTGGTGCTGTTGTGTAATGGCGTAGCTAGCTATATCCCTATATGGTGTAACTGAGTGTTGAAGCTATCTGATGTAATTCGATTATGAAATCTTGGATGCCGTTATATGGATATGAAATATATGGTGTGTTTTATAAGAAATGTCAATTTGATTACTACATGGATTATCAATAATGGGCCAATTACCTTGCTTATTGGGGTTTTCTATTGCAGACGGTTCCTCTGACAACACCGTGGGCGATGAACTCAAACAACCACACGGTTTCTAGATAGTAGGCGTGTTGGATAAATTAACAATCACACACGGTTTTCGCCAGAGAACTGTTTGCGTTAGGCCACCTTGCACAAACATTTCCACATAAAAAATCGTGTGTGATATACATACGAACGGAATACTTTTTCTGGGATTCACTGTGTGGGATGTACATACGAACGAAAACGATTGGGCCTATATAATTGTCTCTGATGCCTCGCCCGATCGCACACGAGCTCATTTTGCCCCGCGTGTGTGACCGGAGGGCCTATCCCCGACGATTTCTGGGTCATGTGGGAAGGACCCCCCTATCGCACACACTGACTAGGCCACGGTTTAAAACTCCGTCGCGGAAAGGGGGTAAAACTGTTTGTATAGGACGCCTTTGCACCAGTGTTATGATGATTGTAATAATGATCCACTATTTTGGAGGGTGTTGAATCTAATTATAATGATAAAAGTGGATTTGGAGAGGTCATGACTTTATTTAGTAATGATTCCACTATTCCGGAAGAGGTTTCAATTAACTATGATGAGAACAAAGTTGCTACTTATGATGATTATTGTGATGATACTTATGTTATAAAAAGTAATGATAATTATTGTCAATATCCTTTTTCTGAACATTACTCTTTTAATGTGGAAAAAATATAGTATTCGATTCTCATATGATACTCCCACTCTTATTCATGAGAATAAATTTGCTTATGAGGAGAGTAATAAATTTTCTATGCTTGTGGATCATGAAAAGAATGCTTTATGTGATAGTTATATTGTTGAATTCATTCATGATGCTATTGAAAATTATTATGAGAGAGGAACATATAATTTTACATATCTCAATAATATCAAGTTTCCTCTCTTTGTGCCGAAAGTTGTGAAGTTATGCTTGTGCTTTCCTTCCTATGATAGTTGATTTTTATTCCTATGAAATGTTTGCTCACAAAATCCCTATGCATAGGAAGTGGGTTAGGCTTAAATGTGCTAGTCATATGCTTCATGATGCTCCCGTTATGTTTCAATTCTTTACTTTTATGTGAGCATCACTGGCTAAAAAGGCATTAAAGAATAGCATTTGTTGGGAGACAACCCAATATTTCTACCTACTGTTTTTGTGTGCTCACATGATTAAGCAACTGTAGTAATCATGTTTTATAACTTTTGTTTCAATAAAGTTCCAAGTAAAGCCTTTGGGATAGCATGGATGATAGTTGACTTGATTCTGTGTAAAAACATAAACTTTTGCATCCAGTGCAGAATTCCTATAATTTACTGGAACGTGATTTTGATCTAAATTTTTTACACATGATTTATATACAAATTTCCTATGTTTTCCTAATTTTTCAGAATTTTAGAGTTGCAGAAGTATGGTGATTGTTCAGATCATCACAGACTGTTCTGTTTTTGACAGATTTTGTTTTCAATGCATAGTTTGCTTGTTTTATAGTTTCTATGGCTTATATTGGTAAATATAAATTGTGGAAATGATAGAGTATAGTACGCATGATGTGGGAACAATTATGAATCTTTTCTTGACAGTACCCAAGTTAATGATTTATCCATTATCATACTAACCCATCTCACGAAGTTCCGTTAAGTTTTGTGTGATTGAAGTTTTCAAGTTTTGGGTGATATATCGATATGAGTAGAATGAGGAGTGGCAATACCATAAGCTTGGGGATGTCCAAGGTATCACAAGGTAATATTAAAGTAAGATCCAAGCAACTAAGCTTGGGGATGCCCCGGAAGGCATCCCCTCTTTTGTCTTCAACATTATCGGTAACCTTATTTGGAGCTATATTTTTATTCGTCACATGATATGTGTTTTGCTGGGAGCATCATTTTATTTAGCTAGATTTTCTTTCTATTATTTAGAATAAGGTTTTGTATCTTTTATTTTAATAAAAGTGTTAAGGATAGCCTTCACCATGCTTAGTTTGCAAGTATATGAGTTACTCTTTCAAAACATAAAGTTGGACGCTATTGCGTGAATTCTCTAGAAAGGATAAAAATGTTGGTATTTGACACAACAAGGTATGGTAAATTTTCTACAGTGTGGTAAATTTTCAGAATTTTTTGAGTTAAATAAGTATGGATCTTGCTTCATCCTTTACAGACTGTCCTGTTTAGACAGATTGCTGTTACGATTGCATTGTTTGCATATGTTTGATTGTTTAATGATTCTATTTGAGGATAGGAGTATTAAATATGCAGGGGCATTTAGTAGCAATGTTAAATTATAATTTTAGTGATTTGTTACAGTATAGAATGATAAGGTTTTGCATTGATTTATACTAACTTATCTCACGAGTTCTTGTTGAGTTTTGTGTGGATGAAGTTTTTAAGATTTAGGGAAACTGTGATATGAGAGGAATTGAGGAGACACGAGAGCTCAAGATTGGGGATGCCCAAGGCATCCCAATATAATATTCCAATAAGTCTCAAGCATCTAAGCTTGAGGATGCCCCGGTAGGCATCCCACCTTTCTTCTTCAACAATTATCGGTTAGTCTCGGTTGAGCCTAAGTTTTTACTTGCTCACATGATGTGTCCTTTTATTTTCATTTTGCTTGCTTTTTTAATAAAATAATTAGATCTAAAAGTTTTTAAATGAGAGAGAGTCCTCACATAGCTACTTACTTATCTAACTACTCATTTGATCTTCACTTATATCTTTTTGAAGTAGTTTGTCATTTACTCTCGTTCTTCACTTATATCCTAAGAGTGAATTATTGAAAGAATTCAATATCATAAAGTTGAAATTATATGTGCTTCATATACTTGTATCATGCCTAGAAGTAATTTCACATTGGGTTTAGAAAGTAAAATCTATTGAAGCTTGACAATCACAATATTGGTCATACAAGCAATTCATGAATGATTAGTATAAGGAAGAGAACTTTCACATATAAATATTTTATCTTGGACATCTTTTATGATTGTGAATACCCATTAATTATTTTCAAACTTGAGAAAATTGGTTGAAGGTGGACAAGGAAGACAACGTAATGAGTTATGTTTGGGTATATTTGCATAGAAGTTATATTGTTATGGATCCTCCAACATGTGGTGCTTGCTTAGGATCTTTTGCTAGCCAAAAATTCATACTAAGTAGAGATACTACTTGTGCATACAAAAACCCTTAAACCCAGTTTCTTGCCATGAGTGTTCACCATATCTACCTATGGTTTAAATAAGATCCTTCAAATAAGTTGTCATCAGTGCAAAAAGCAATAAAAATTGCTCCTAAAATATGCATGATCTTTTATTGCAAGGGAAAATAAGCGTTCTACGAACTTCTGATGGTAAATAAATAAAAGTGACGGACTGCATAATAAAGGTTGCTATCACAAGGGGCAATATAACATGACGTTCCTTTGCATTAAGGGCTTGCACATCCAAAAAATTCAAAAGCGCATGACAACCTCTGCTTCCCTCTGCGAAGGGCCTATCTTTTACTTTTCAGTTTTTACTTTCATGCAAGAGTCAATAGTATTCCTTCTCATTTCAACCTCAATTATTCCCTAGTTGGCAAGCATCATGTGGTGGGGAAATATCCAAGCACATATGGCCATTCAAATATATTTGATCATGATTTATTATTGTTGACAATTATCTATATGATAAATAAGTTGGGAGGCAAAACATTAAGCCCCTATCTTTCTCTGTGTTCGATGGATGCTATTTTTTCTAAAAATATGCTTTGAGTATTAGCAATCATAGAAGACTATATGATAATTGAGTATGTGGAGCTCTTACTTAGACTTTGTTGAAAATAAGTTGAATTGCAATTGTTTTGTGACTAAGAACATAGGTTGTTAAGTTTCAAGAGAATGCATTGTTTAAATCATAACATGTGAATTGATTGCTACTTTATCATGATGAGTTTTATGAGAAATAGTTGCTTTTATGATGCTAGGAAAATTGATTGAAATTATCATTGATCAAACTTATACACTAAGCTAGCATTCACACTTCATAAATTATTCATTTTATCATTTACCTACTCGAGGACGGGCAGGAATTAAGCTTGGGGATGCTGATACTTCTCCAACGTATCTATAATTTATGAAGTATTCATGCCACGTTTATTATAGTTTTGTATGATTTTGGTGCACTTTTATATGACTTTTATATTATTTTCATGGACTAACATATTGACCTAGTGCCCAGTGCCAGTTGCTGTTTTCTGCTTGTTTTTGGTTTCTAGAAAGTCCATATCAAATGAAGTCCAAATGCAGCGAAACTTGTTGACCATTTTTTCTGGAAGGAAAGAGACCCATGAAGCTTTGGGGGAGCACCGGAAGACCCACAAGGGCCCCAGAAGCCACCTGGGCACGCCCAAGGGGGTGGCCGCGCCCAGGTACCCTGTGGGCCCCCTATGGCACCTCTTTGCGTGATTCCAATGCCAAAAATTCTTATAAATACAAAAACCTCCGAAAGTTAACATATATGAGTTGTTCCGCCGCCGCAAGCCTCTGTACCAAAGCGATCTAATCCGGAGCCCTGTTTTGGCACCCTGTCGGAGGGGAAAATCATCATCGGAGGCCATCTTCATCAACCCGGCGGTTTCCATGACGAGGAGGGAGTAGTTCACCCTCAGAGCTGAGGGTATGTACCAGTAGCTATGTGTTTGATCTCTCTCTCTCTCTATCTCTCTCTCTCGTGTTCTTGATATGACACGATCTTGATGTACCGTGAGCTTTGTTAATATAGTTGGATCATATGGTGTTTCCCCCTCTCTATCTTCTTGTGAGGAATTGGGTTTTTTTTATCTTTGAGGTTTCACTATTATCGGATTGAATATTTTGGATTTGAGAACACTTGATGTATGTCTTGCATGTGGATACCCGTGGTGACAATGGGGTGTTCTATTGATTCACTTGATATATGTTTTGGCAATCCACTTGCGGATTCCCGCGGTGACATTGGGGTAATCTAGGCACAGAGATTGATGCATGTTTTCGTCCTACTTTCTCTGGTAGAAACTTTGGGGCACTCTTTGAAGTTCTTTGTGTTGGATTGAATATTATGAATCTGAAATTGTTTGATGCATATCGAATAATCAACTCACGGATACTTTTGGTGACATTTGAGTATCTAGGTGACATCAGAGTTGGTGGATGTGTATCATATGGTGTTATTTTAGTACGAACTATAGGGCTGTTTGTGACACTTATAGGGACGGATCAATAGATTGATCAGAAAAGATAACTTTGAGGTGGTTTCGTACCCTACAATAATTTCATCTTATGTTCTCTGCTAGAAAAGAACTTTGGAATGATTCTTTGTCACACGTTGAGGGATTGTTATATGATTCAATTATGTTAGCACTGTTGAGAGATTGCACTAGTGAAAGTATGAACCATAGGCCTTGTTGTCAAGCATTGCAATACCGTTTGTGCTCCGTTTTATCACTTGCTACCTTGTTGTTTTTATAGTTTCAGATTACAGAAACCTATATCTACTATCCATTCTACACTTGTATCACCATCTCATCGCCGAACTAGTGCACCTATACAATTTACCATTGCATTTGGTGTGTTGGGGACATAAGAGATTTCTTGTATTTGATTGCAGGGTTGTTTGAGAGAGACCATCTTCATCTTACGCCTCCCACGGATTGATAAACTTTAGGTCATCCACTTGAGGAAAAATTGCTACTATCCTACAAAACTCTATGCTTGGAGGTCCAACACGAATCTACAAGAATAAGTTGTGTAGTAGACATCACCCCTTTGTCAAACCGGGCACTATCCGCATGGTCCTCCAGCTTGTGGTCTCTCATGTGTGGCTGGTGCATGAAATGGACATCTCCAACTCCTTCCTCCACGGACATCTCGCCGAACAGGTTTACTGCCAGCAACCCACCGGTTTCGTCGATGCCACCCACCCTTATCACGTGTGTTTGCTCTCGCGCTCTCTCTACGGGATCAAGCAAGCATCATGTGTGTGGTACTAGCGCATCGCCACATTTCTTCAGCAGCTTGGGTTCAGTGTTACGCGCTTTGATGCCTCACTGTTCGTCTATCATCATGGCACCGTGACTACTTATCTTCTACTATATGTCGATGGCATCATCCTAACGGCATCCTAAGTTGAGCTTCTCCAGTAGCTTACTGCTCGTCTACATGACGAATTTGCTATCAAGGATCTGGGCCCCTTGCACTATTTCCTCGGGATTGAGGTGGTTCGTTGTGCTGATGGGTTCTTTCTACATCAACAGAAGTATGCTCATGAGTTGCTTGAGCGTGCTGGCATGCTTAATTGCAAGCATGTCTCTACTCCTGTTGATACGAAGGCCAAGCTTTTCTGCTCATGATGGATTACCAGCCTCGAACGATCCTTTCTACTGCTCCATTGTCGGTGCACTTCAGTACTTGATACTCACCAGGCCAGACTTGTAGTATGTTGTCCAGCAGGTGTGTCTTCATATGCACTCTCCTCATGACTCTCATTGGAACCTGGTGAAGCGGATTCTTCAGTACATTCGCGACACTATGGCTCTTGGTCTCACGTTGACAGCATCCTAATCCATAGACATGGTCGCCTACTCCGATGTTGATTGGGTCGGTTTCCCTGACACTCGGCACTCTACTTCCGGCTATTGTGTCTACCTTGATCCTTCTCTCATCTCAAGCGTGGAGGCGGAGTACCGAGCCGTGGCCAATGCCATGGTGGAGTGTTCTTGGCCACAAGCTGCATCATGACGTCTCTTAGGCTACGGTGGTATATTGCGATAATGTATCCATCGTCTACCTCTCCGCCAACCCCGTTCATCATCGCCGAACGAAGCACATCGAGCTTGATATTCACTTTGTGCGCAAACAGGTCGCTCTTGGACGCATCCTCATTCTTCATGTTCCGACAGCACAACAGCTCACCGATGTGATGACTAAGGGACTGCCTACTTCCACTTTTGAGGAGTTTCGGTCCAGTCTCCGTGTCGCTGGCGACGCTTCGACTGCGGGGGGTGTTGAATATGTGATACTGCAGATATAGATTGTTTCCTTGTATAGATTGATTGAGGTTGTGGCCCACCTTGTACATCATATATACGTGCATATTGCACACGATCAATACATCGTGCATTGCAACATCATCTTACAATCGCCTCACAGTTGCTGCATTGTAATTTAATCTTTGTCAGACGTGAGGCTAACTTTGCTGCCCATTTATGTGCACAACAGGCTAAGTCACAAGGACATGTGTAGCTTGTGGTCCGGAACTATTCCACTTTTCCTTGCAAGATGTATCCAAAACGATCGTAATATGTTGGCAGATGAATAATAAAATCCTGAATGTTTCATACACACAAAAGAAAAACTTCACCCCACCGCCCGCTTCCGGCAAAAATCACATAATTGACCTGTGGATGAAAGTATTTCACAAACAGAATGGTGTTTGAATTTTTTTTCACTCCGCTGACCTTTCTGTGTAGCGCCCGATAGCCAGGCGCTGCACCCTACGATGCAACGCCTTACTGAAGGGCGCTGCACGCCTGGCCAGCGTGGCACCCCTGGTCCAGGCCCGGTGAAGGAAATATGCCCTAGAGGCAATAATAAAGTTGTTATTTTATATTTCCTTATATCATGATAAATGTTTATTATTCATGCTAGAATTGTATTAACCGAAAACTTGATACATGTGTGGATACATAGACAAAACACTGTGTCCCTAGTAAGCCTCTACTAGACTAGCTCGTTAATCAAAGATGGTTAAGTTTCCTAGTCATAGACATGTGTTGTCATTTGATGAACGGGATCACATCATTAGGAGAATGATGTGATGGACAAGACCCATCCGTTAGCATAGCATATTGATCGTTTAGTTTTATTGCTATTGCTTTCTTCATGTCAAATACATATTCCTTCGACTATGAGATTATGAAACTCCCGGATACCGGAGGAATGCCTTGTGTGCTATCAAACGTCACAACGTAACTGGGTGATTATAAAGATGCTCGACAGGTATCTCCGAAGGTGTCTGTTGGGTTGGCATAGATCGAGATTAGGATTTGTAACTCCGAGTATCGGAGAGGTACCTCTGGGCCCTCTCGGTAATGCACATCATAAGAAGCCTTGCAAGCAAAGTGACTTAGTCACAGGATGATATATTATAGAACGAGTAAAGAGACTTGCCGGTAACGAGATTGAACTAGGTATAAAGATACCGACGATCGAATCTCGGGCAAGTAACATACCGATGGACAAAGGGAATAACGTATGTTGTCATAACGGTTCGACTGATAAAGATCTTCGTAGAATATGTGGGAGCCAATATGAGCATCCAGGTTCCGCTATTGGTTATTTACAAGAGAAGTGTCTCTGTCATGTCTACATAGTTCTCGAAGCCGTAGGGTCCGCACGCTTAACGTTCGATGACGATTTAGTATTAAATGAGTTATGTGATTTGGTGACCGAATGTTGTCCAGAGTCCCGGATGAGATCACGGACATGACAAGGAGTCTCGAAATGGTCGAGAGGTAAAGATTGATATATAGGACGATGGTATTCGGACACCGGAAGTGTTCCAGAGGGTACCGGGTACATATCGGGTCACCGGAAGGGGTTCCGGGCACCCCCGGCAAAAGATATGGGCCTAATGGGCCAAGAGGGGAAACGCAGCAGCCAGCAGGGGCTGCTGCAGCCCCCATATGGGCCGCACCAGAGGAAAAGGAAAGAGGGGAATAGAGATGGAAGGGGAGGGATTCGGCCTCCCCCTTCCTTCCCTCCTCCCTCCACTTTCCTTCCCACTCCGGTAAATAAGGAGGGGGGGGGGCGAATTGGGATAGGACCCCAAGTAGGATTCCTTTTACTTGGGGCGCCCCACGGCTGCTCCCCTCCCCCTCCCACCTATATATACATGGGGAGGGGGCGCCTAGAACACACACCAACAACTGTTAGCCGTGTGCGGCGCCCCCCTCCACATATTACACCCTCGGTCATATCTTTGTAGTGCTTAGGCGAAGCCCTGCACGGATCACTTCACCATCACCGTCACCACGCCGTCGTGCTGACGGAACTCATCTACTTCCTCGACACTTTGCTGGATCAAGAGTTCGAGGGACGTCATCGAGCTGAACATGTGCAGAACTCGGAGGTGCCGTACGTTCGGTGCTTGATCGGTCGGAACAAGAAGAAGTTCGACTACATCAACCGCGTTGTCAAACGCTTCCGCTTTCGGTCTACGAGGGTACGTAGACACACTCTCCCCCTCTCGTTGCTATGCATCTCCTAGATAGATCTTGTGTGAGCGTAGGACATTTTTTGAAATTGCATGCTACGTTCCCCGACACCCGGACCCACACCTGGCCATGCAGCGCCTAGCGGTTAGGCGCCGCACCGCCATGTGCAGCGCCTAGCTCGTAGGCGCTGCACTATGACTTAGGAACCGCTGCGCGCTGGCCCTCCCCCACCCCACCCCATTCGTTCTAGAACAAAAATAGAGAGGCGCGCGCGGCGGCGGCTCTCTTCTCTCTCCCTCTTAATCATTTCTCCCTAAAACGGCAGATCTGACAATTTCTTACATGGATTTCTTCACCAATCCCTCCTGGAAGGTAATCTCCTTCGATTCCCCTTCTTTCTATCCGGAAAATCCTACCCATTTTTCAGATTTGTGGAACCCTTGCTTGCTTGGATTTGAACTTTGCATGTAAAATTTGAAATAGCTTTGTGGGATTAGGATCTATAGATGATTTGTAACCCTAGATTTGACAATATATGCTTCCATTGTGATTTGAAATAGCTTTGACAATATATGCTTCCATAGTGAAACCCTAGATTGTTGACATGAAACCATATACATGTTGGCATGCTTGTCTAGATGATATTTGAGATGATAATGCTTCCATTGTATATCTTTCATTATAAATAATGCTTCCATTGTATACCTAAATTGTTGTCATGGAGATCAACTTCATTGTCATCGTCCTCATACTCATCATTCTCCTCTTGCAAAGCTTCATTTTGGTTATTTGAAATCGGGCTCAATGTTGGCCTCACTTGTTGAGTCAAAGAAGGTTCACTCATTTCATCTTGGTTCATGGGTGGGGGACTACTAGCAACCAACGGGGAGGCGTTCCGGTTCAAGTCCAAATGCACTAGACTCAACCTTCTTCGTAGCAAATAACTCAAGAGCCTTGTCTAGTGATTCGGCCACCATCTCCTTGTATAACCCAACATTGCTCGGAGTTCACACGCATGGTCTTCCAACGGATGTGCATTTCAAAACCCACATTGCCTTCCCTCCAACTCAACGATATCGCTTGGGTCCGTCCAATTCAAATCTTTCCTCACTTGTTCCAAGACCTCGGTATAGCTAGGACTACTCTCAAACACCATGTCAAGCTCATCCGGGTCCGGTTCAATATCGCCCTTTCAAAAAGGCGTCTTTGTCCACATGATGAACATAAACACATGTTCTTCCCATCCCTAGAATAATTAAAACAACACAACGTAACATATATTCCATAAGTACTCATCCGAAGATTAACACAAAATACAAAGCCCTAACATATATATGAAACAATAACCCTAACCCCCACTTAACAATAACCATAAGCATAACCCTAACATACTAACAACCCTAACCCTAACCCCAATATAACAACACCCATAACCCTAACCCTAACATACTAAGAAGCCTAACCCTAGCAAATTGGCAAACAAACATCTCATATTTCCATACAAATTTGAAAATCCATGAAAAACTAGGGTTTCCCAAAACTAGCAAGAAATAAGCAAATGTGAGCATTTTTTGGATGAAAACGAGGGGATCGGGGGAGATTACCTAGAAGGAGGGAATGGGTTCGAAATCCACGGAGAAAATCTTCAGATCTTCAAGATTTGGGGAAGGATTTGAGAGGGGGGGGGAATCACGGGTGGGAGAGATGTGGTGGGGCTTGGGGTGGGGGGTTGTGTGGGGGGTGGGGAGGGGGGCCAGCCCGGGCCCTGTTAACAGAATGTGTAGCGCCTTACATGTGTGGCGCCTAACTTTTAGGCGCTGCATGGCTGGGTGTGAGGCCAGATCTTGCCCAGGGGTGCCACGCTGGCCAGATGCCAGACGCTGCAAGTGTAGTGTGACGCCTGGCTGTTGGGCGCTATACAAAAGGATCAACGGAGTGAAATTTTTTCAAGCAAGGTTCAGTTTGTGAAATACTTTCATCCGTAGGCAGAACGGTGATTTTTGCCTCCGCTTCCCTAGTTCTAAAGCTCAGACGGCGCCATCACCTGTTTAAAGAAAAAAAAGATGGCGCATGAGCCGTCTGATCAGACCAGAGATCAGTTTCAGAAACACTGGAAACAGAGGACATGCCACTGCTTGGGCACACACCTCCAACTTTCTGTTGACACATGAACACGTCACGTGTACCCTCGACGCCGGGGGTGATGCACCGCAGCTCACGTCGAAGGAGACCCGACCGACAGCGCGATACGCAGGACAGTCGGCGGGCGCTTTTGGAGACCCGAAACCCCACACGCCCGGGAGGGACCCCGTCAGGGTGCGCGGCGGCAATGGGCTGCCCTAGGTCGATTCGCTCGCCCCTAGAGCCTTGGGATTCGCAGCTCTCAAACTCGAGGAACAGCGAAGAATGAGGAAGAAAAACGATGGAGAGGTAAAACATAGATAAAAAGTAGTCTATTGATTTGTTCGATTGTGTGTTGTTCAATCGGCCGTCACCCCCAACATATATAAGAGGTGGCTGGACTTCCTGTACAAGCAAAGGATTCAATCTAGGCTTTTCTTACAAGAAAATTACATCAATTCACGTCCTAGAGTCCTAGTTCTGGTCCCACTCGGATCCATCCCGAATTTGGTCCAATCTTCTGTCTTCCTTGCGTGGGCCGTGCAATCTGCATATGACTTCCGATGGAGACAGTCCAAATATCAATTTTGTGCGTTTCGACGAGGCCGACAATCCGTATGTTGATCACTTTCCCAAATAAGGCCATCTTGAATACTCCACGGGGTCATCTTTAATTTTGGGTCGGACTCGTTCATGTAGCTGACTGGACCGCCTGACTCTTGTAGCGTCTCTGCAAGTCGTATACTACGTCGGATGATGATGACTCCAAAAGCAAAGTTGACCGTTTCGACATTACGAACAACTTTCATGTTGAACACTTTTTCATCCGAGACCATCTAGATAAGTATTTAAGCCCATCTTCAGCATCTGGTCGGATTGGCCTTGACAGTTTCTACTGTTCCCGGCAAGATTTCTCCGGCAAGGTTTCCATCCTGGCAGTTTTCTCACCCCGACAAGGCTACTGTTCCCGGCAAGATTTCCCCGGCAAGGTTTCCATCCCGTCAAGTTTTCTCACCCCGGCAAGGTTACTGTTCCCGGCAAGATTTCTCCGGCAAGGTTTCCATCCCGTCAAGTTTTCTCACCCCGGCAAGGTTACTGTTCCCGGCAAGATTTCTCCGGCAAGGTTTCCATCCCGGCAAGTTTTCTGGCTGCACCTTGCGGGTCTTTTTTGAGGCGGTAAACAACCTCGGATGAAAATGTGCCCAAAATCAAGTTGACCGTTTCGACGAGACGAACAACTTTTATGTTGAACGTTTTTTTATCAGAGGTCATCTTGAGGGTCAAATCGCTCGCGCAAAATAGGCTATTATTCGCGCTACGCATCAGACAAGGTGTCTGGTGGGGCGCGCCATATTTTGCTCCTGACAGGGCTGCATTCCGATTGCTCTAACTTTTGCATACGAACTCGGATTGGGACGATTTTTATATCAAAATCAACCGTTTCGACGAGACGCATAACTTTCATGTTGAAACTTTTTCAATTTGAGGACATATTAATTGGGTTTCAAGCCATTATTTAATCTGGTGTCAACATGAGCATCTCTGAACTTGTCATAACTTTTGCATCTGAGCTTCGTTTTAGAACACCTTCATATCCATCTTGATCTTCTAGAAGAAAGCCATCCCATGGTGACTTCCAATCATAAGTTTGAATTAATCTTGACATAGCTTAAAGCAACTTTTACTATTGTGCCACTTTTGAGCGTCAACACATGCCCCCCTGTTTTTCGGCAAAGCTAGCATGCCGAAAAATAGCTTGTACCATGTTTGTTCTAAGGACAAAGTCAACACTCCATCGGCCATTTATATGTGCTTAGGGCGATAATTATGTATCGGCCGTGTTTATGCTAAGGGCGATAATCATGTATCGGCCATTGCCTAATCAGGCTTCTTGCCACACACTCGGGTGGTACTTCTTCAGATATCTGCCATTGAGAGCTCGAGGTAATAATACTCCTTGCATGGATTCCACCAAATATGAATTTCCAGGAACTATCCTTGCAATCCTAAAAGGACCTTCCCAGTTTGGAGACCACTTCCCGAATCTTCTATCTCTAGAACCAATCGGCAGAATCACTTTCCACACAAGATTGCCAACCTGAAAATTCTTCAACTTGACCTTTTTATTGTAAGCTCTTGCTACCCTCAGCTTGTCCCTCTCTATGGCCTTCAAAGCAGCCAAACGTTTATCGGCAACTTCATCAATGTTATCCATCATCAAATTATAAAAGTCTACTGCTGATAAATCATTTTGTTTGGCTATTCTCAAAGCACTCAAATTCACTTCCACTGGTAAAACAGCCTCTTGACCGTATACTAGCTCATATGGAGTTACCTTGGTAGCACCATGCCTTGAGATTCTATGTGCCCATAAAGCTTCAGACAATAACTCATGCCATTTTCTTGGATTATCCTTAATCTTCTTTTTGATGAGCTTGATCAATATCTTATTGCTAGACTCAGCTTGTCCATTAGCTTGGGCATAATACGGAGATGAATTGAGCAACTTTATGTTATATGATTCGGCAAATTCTCTAACTTGATGTGACATGAAAGACGAACCTTGATCTGTAGTCAATGTCTGAGGAACACCGAATCTATGAATAATGTGCTCTGTCATGAATTGAATTACCTCCGTATGTGTCATGTTCTTGAGAGGTACTGCTTCAGACCACTTGGTGAAATAATCGGTTGCCACCAACATGAACCGATGCCCCTTCGAGGAAGATGGATGAATTTGCCCAATGAAATCTAAACCCCATCCTCTAAAAGGCCACGGCTTGATAATAGGATGTAACATAGCAGCAGGAGCCAATTGAATATCACCAAATTTTTGACAAGCTTCACACCCTTTATAGTACCTGAAGCAATCATTGATCATGGTCGGCCAATAAAATCCAGCACGTCGCAAAAACCACTTCATCTTGGGAGCTGACTGATGAGTACCACAAATGCCTTCATGTACTTCTCCCATAGCAACTCTTGCTTGGTCCTCGTCCAAGCACTTCAAAAGAACATCTTCAACCGTTCGGCGATAAAGACCACCATCTCTTATTGTATATTTGAAAGCCATACGCCGAATAGTCCTGTCCACCCTTTCACTCGGATCGCGCAAGTAATCCATAATGGGCTTCCTCCAGTCATGATTTTCACCTGCACTAGATTTTTTGTTAGTGGCCAAATCAGTGGGCTCTGGTTCGGCCTCTCCCATATTTGGAAGACAAGACATCGGCTTCTGAGAAATATGAAACATGCCATGATCAACATGATAGCCGGATGCTTGTTGTGCCAACTCATTTGCTCTCCAATTGTCATGTCTAGATATATGAGCAATGCTAAAATAATCCAAAGTAGAAATTATATCTAGACATTTATCAAGATAAACATTAAGTGATTCGTCAAAACATTGAAAGACTTTGGATATTTGTTGCACTACTAATAACGAATCACCAAAAGCCTCAATATGTGTAGCACCTATGGCAAGCAACATCTCCAGGCCGAATAACAATGCCTCATATTCGGCTTGATTGTTTGTGCAAAAATATTCTAAGCGGCATGAGGCTTCAAAAACAGCACCATGAGGAGATATATAAACAATACCAACACCTTGGCCACTGCTACAAACTGAACCATCAAAATATAATCTCCATGGTACTAATGAGACAAGGTTTATATCAACATCATGCTTGTCATTAATCCGATGCTCAACAATAAAATTAGCAACGATTTGGCCTTTCATGGATTTTAGAGATTCATAAGCCAAATCATATTCAATCAAAGCATAAGCCCACTTGCCAATTCTACCACTAAGAATTGGCCTATGCAACATGTATTTAATGACATCAGTTTGACAAGCTACTATGCATTCACTCGGCACCAAATAATATCTCAATTTTGTGCAAGCATAATATAAGCATAGGCATAGTTTTTCAATAAATGTATACATTGTCTCGGCGTCCAATAAACGCCTGCTCAACTATGTAATAGCATGCTCTTTTCCTTCGGTTTCTTGAGTCAAAACAGCACCAATAACACCTTCTTCTACTGCAATGTAAAGCTTAAAGGGTTCCCTATGCTTGGGCGCTTTCATCACTGGAGGCATGCACAAATAGTTCTTGATCATATCAAATGCTTCTTGCTGTTTTGCCCCCCAAGTGAAATCAACATCATTCTTTAACCGAAGGATAGGACTAAATGCATCAACTTTCCCTGACAGATTAGCTATGAGCCTTCTCAAATAATTGACCTTGCCAAGGAACTTTTGCATATCTCTCTTGCATGTTGGAGCCTCCACTTTCTGTATAGCCTCTATCTTTTTGGGATCAATCTCTATGCCATCTTCATGAATAATGAAACCCAAAAACTTCCCAGCCGACACGCCAAATGCACACTTCAAAGGATTCATCTTCAGTCCATATTTTTTCATTCTTTCAAAAGCTAAGCGCAAATCGGCTAGATGAGATTCGAAAGCATCCGATTTGACAACAATATCATCAATATAAACCTCAAGTATAACACCAAGTGACGAAGACATGTACCTAGGGTAGGGTAATAGGCCTGACCTAGACACCCTTACCCGAGGACACTGCCCTAAGGCCGAGGACATTCAAAGGATAGCACTATCTACCGACTGAAATTGCCACAGGGTGCAACCCACTCGACCAACAGTTCACTCGGATAACCCAATTCCATTCGACCGGGGTGTACTCACTCGACCACACCAGAAACCACTCGGAAGACTGAAGATCTAAGGTCACTCAGGATGGCAAGGGTCAGGCGTTCACTCTGAAGTCTTAATGATCATTTATTTTCCTTTATTGCTGGCGTTATCAGTAATGCCCTGTCTTTATGGACATTGAACCCCTTGTAACGTGGGACGGCTGGGGTCCTGGCGCACTCTATATAAGCCACCCCCCTCCTCCGGCACAAGGGTTCGCACCCCCTGTAACTTCACGCATAATCTAATCGACCGAGCCTCCGGGCACCGAGACGTAGGGTTGTTACTTCCTCCGAGAAGGGCCTGAACTCGTAAATCTTGCGTGCACAACCTCATCGTAGCTAGGATCTTGTCTCCACATACCTACCCCCCATTCTACTGTCAGACTTAGAACCACGACAGTTGGCGCCCACCTTGGGGTAGGTGTCTTAGCGACTTTCCGGTGAGGTTGCGATTTTCTCCGGTTCCCATCATCATGGTTTTGGGTGGAGGTTTGGCTGAGGACCACGAGATCCGTCTCGGCGCGCTCGTCTTCATCGCCGACGACTCCGCCTGGCTTCAGGAGGCCCCCCTCGACATCGAGGCGTTCCCCGTCCGCGGGGCGTCGCACTTTCGCGCATGTGTCCGCGGCGTCCTTCTGCGGCAGCCGTCGACCCAGTATCGGTCGTTTCCTACGGCGTCTTCGTTCCCCGCTGTTCGCCGTCGCAAGCGATCCGGTCGATCGCGGCTTCAGCGGTGGGTGAAGCATGCAGTGGCACGTCAATCGGCCACCCCTCAAGTCGCGGCAATCGAGCCCGATGAATCTCTCTACGGCCTGTTCGATCTGTCGACTGGCTCCGTCGAGACTCTGTCCGAGTGCGACAGCAGCGATCCTGCGGCGGAGGTCCTGATGGTCGACACGCCGCATAGCCCACCTGGCATGCGTCGCAACGGAGGCGGCGACGGCGGTGGTGATCCGTCGCGTGTTCACGAGGAATACCACCCCGAAACCCTCTCTTCACAGCGAAGGGAGGAACTTCACTGCCGTAACGAGGAAGCACTCCACACGCCCATCGTCGGAGAGACCTCTGAGGCTCAGGCCTTGGAGGCAGCGCGCTTGGCCACTTTGGCTGAGCGCACTCGACTGGAAAATCTTCAGCATGCACTCGACGAACGTGCTCGGCAGCGGATTCCTAAGTCCAGTCGACGACGGCAATTGTTCCCTCCTGAACCTCAGGTATACCGCACTCCGATTCAGAATCTTGCAGCCGCAGCTCGTATAGCAGAATCCATCCAGCCATCCCAGTCAGAAGCTGGACGGGGTTTGATGCAGATCCGGGCTCTGCTCCGGGCGGCAGGAGACCAAAACACTGCAGTATCACAGTCGCGTAACAGAATCCATAGCAGATCTGTGGTGGCTGACACAGTTCAGTCGGCTCACAGCCCAAGATCACCTCCGCGGCGTGAGGGGCGGGTGCATCACCAGGATCAGCACTTGGGTCGGATCAGCGAGCAGTACGATCATCGACTCGGCCGTGACGACCGCCGTCGAGCGCCTTCACCCCCTCCGAGAAGCAGATCATACGTGCCCCGGCACTATGATGACAGGCGCCCGCACAGCGGAGGGCGGAGGACGCCGGTCGACCCAAGGGAGCTAGGGTTTGATGCGAGGTCAATTTTAGTGCAAGGTTTGGTCGACAGGAACCGAGCACACAGAGAGGGGCAAGGCAGAGATCGCCCGAGTGGAAGCAGGATTCATGTTTCGGGTCCCGAGTGTTTTAGCAGAGCTATCAGAGCCGCTGAGATCCCCCCCAACTTCAGGTTGGCGACTGGGTTTAGTAAGTTCACCGGTGAGTCGAAGCCTGACACTTGGCTGGAAGATTACCGAGTGGCTGTCCAGATCGGTGGTGGAAATGATGAGGTAGCTATGAAACACCTTCCTCTCATGCTGGAAGGGTCGGCTAGAGCATGGCTGAATCAGTTGGCTCCAGGCAGTATTTTCAGCTGGGAGGAGTTAGCCCGAGTGTTTGTCAGGACATTCGAGGGCACATGCAAACGACCTGCGGGGTTGATAGAATTGCAACATTGTGTATAGAAGCCGAATGAAACTCTGAGGGATTACATCCAAAGATGGACCACCTTACACCACACAGTAGAGAATGTATCCCAGCACCAGGCAGTTTGTGCCTTCAAGGAGGGCGTTCGGTATCGGGAGCTTAACCTGAAATTCGGTCGGACAGGAGATATGTCTCTGACCCGAATGATGGAAATAGCCACCCGGTACTCTAATGGTGAAGAAGAGGACCGACTCCACAGTGGAAAGGGCAAGCCAGTCGCCCAAGACATCGGAGTGGGTCGGAAGCAGAAACGCAAAGCCGAGCCAGCAGGTCCTGGCGAAGCTGCAGTCGTAACTCAAGGAAAATTCAAGGGGAAGCCCAAGGGACCCTGGATCCCCAAAAAGGTGAAAGATCAGGCTGGGAACGATGTGTTGGACTTGCCATGTCACATTCACACTAAGAAGGATGAAGAGGGAAATCTGATTTATCCCAAACATACCACTCGACAGTGTCGGCTCCTGATCCAGCAGTTCCGAGAGAAACAGCCCAATGAAAAGGAAAAAGAGTCTGACAAGGATGGTGATCAGGAAGAAGATGATGACGGTTTCCCTAACGTTAATTCCACTTTGATGATTTTTGCTGACATTGAGAGTAAAAGTCGTCTGAAAGTCATCAATAGAGAGGTAAACATGGTTGCTCCGGCAATGATGACATACTTGAAATGGTCGAAGACTCCCATCACATTCGACCAATCTGACCACCCACCGCACGTCGCCACCCCCGGGAGGCAGGCGTTGGTGGTCGACCCGGTCATTGGGGGCACCCGGCTGACCAAAGTCTTGATGGATGGTGGCAGTGGCTTGAACATTTTGTACGCAGAGACTCTTCGTGGGATGGGCATTCCGATGTCCAGGCTCAGTGAGAGCAACATGCGGTTCCACGGTGTCATTCCGGGGAAGAAAGCTGATTCACTCGGACAGATCACTCTTGACGTGGTTTTCGGTGACTCAAAGAATTACCGCAAGGAGAAGCTGACATTTGAAGTTGTGGATTTTCACAGTGCCTATCATGCTATTCTGGGCAGAACTGCATATGCCCGTTTCATGGCTCGACCGTGTTACGTGTATCTCAAGCTGAAGATGCCTGGCCCCAAGGGCGTGATCACGGTCACTGGTAATCGGCAACAAGTAGAAGAGTGCCTCCAGAAGGGCTCTAAGATTGCCGATGAGCAGATGGCAGCGATTGAAATGGAAGAATATAAGAAGACTGCAGATCCGAGTGATTTGTTGCGCACTAAGAAGCCTGCTTCCGAGTCTGCATTTCAGTCGTCCAGCGAAACAAAGCCTATTCACATTCACCCGACCGATCCCAGTGCTGCACCGACTCATATCTCAACAACACTCGACAGCAAATAGGAACAAGCGCTCATCCAGTTCCTCCATGAGAACTGGGACATCTTCGCATGGAAGCCGTCTGACATGCCGGGTGTACCCAGGGGGCTGGCTGAGCACCGTTTGCGAGTCGATCCAAAGGTAAAGCCCGTGAAAGAGCACCTCCACCGGTCCGCTGCGGAGAAGAGAAAGGCAATCGGCGAAGAGGTAGCTCGGCTTTTGGCAGCTGAGTTCATCCGCGAGATTTACCACTCCGAGTGGCTCGCCAATGTTGTCATGGTTCCCAAGAAGGACGATTCACTCCGTATGTGCATTGATTTCAAGCATATCAATCGGGCCTGCCCAAAAGATCATTTTCCTCTCCCCCGCATCGATCAGATAGTCGACTCAACTGCGGGATGTGAATGATTGTCCTTCCTGGATGCATATTCCGGGTACCATCAGATCCGACTGTATGGACCTGACGAAATAAAAACAGCTTTTATCACCCCATTCGGGTGCTTTTGCTACATCACCATGCCCTTTGGTCTCAAAAATGCTGGTGCCACATTCATGTGCATGATACAGAAGTGTCTGCTAACTCAAATCAGTCGGAATGTGGAAGCATACATGGATGACATCGTGGTTAAGTCGCGCAAAGGTTCCGACCTGCTGACTGACCTTGCCGAAACCTTTGCCAATTTGAGAAGATATGATATCAAGCTCAATCCGTCGAAGTGTACATTTGGAGTTCCAGGTGGAAAGTTACTCGGTTTCCTCATTTCCGAACGTGGGATCGATGCAAACCCAGAGAAAGTTGGTGCAATCCTCCGAATGAAACGCCCTGTGCATGTACACGACGTTCAGAAGCTTACTGGTTGTTTGGCCGCTTTGAGTCGGTTCATCTCTCACCTCGGTGAAAAGGCATTGCCTCTTTACCGACTGATGAAGAAATCTGATAAGTTCGAGTGGACTCCTGAAGCTGACGCAGCGTTGGCAGAGCTCAAAGCCCTGCTTTCCACCCAGCCGGTGCTTGCTGCTCCAATCAGCAAAGAGCCTTTACTGCTTTATATAGCAGCCACTGGACAGGTTGTCAGTACAGTACTCACGGTCGAGCGGGAAGAAGAAGGTAAAACCTACAAGGTTCAACGCCCAGTATACTATATTTCCGAAGTCTTAACTCCATCCAAGCAGAGATATCCACATTATCAGAAGCTTGTTTATGGAATCTACTTGACCACAAAGAAGGTTGCACATTATTTCTCAGATCATTCGATTACAGTCATCAGTGACGCTCCGTTGTCAGAAATTCTGAACAACAGAGATGCAACTGGCCGAGTGGCAAAGTGGGCGATTGAACTCCTTCTGCTGGATATCAAGTTTGAAGCAAAGAAAGCGATCAAGTCTCAAGCGATAGCAGATTTCCTCGTCGAGTGGATTGAACAACAGTTACCGACCCAGATACAGTCAGAACATTGGACTATGTTCTTTGATGGGTCCAAGATGTTGAATGGTTCAGGCGCCGGAGTGGTCCTGGTATCTCCACGAGGCGACAACCTCAGATATGTTCTCGAGATTCACTTTGATTCCTCCAACAATGAAGCTGAATATGAGGCACTCTTGTATGGGTTGCGTATGGCCATTTCACTCGGCGTCCATCGCCTAATGGTTTACGGTGACTCAGATTTAGTGGTTAATCAAGTGATGAAGGAGTGGGACGTCAGGAGCCAAGCTATGACTGGTTATTGCAATGCGGTGAGAAAGTTGGAAAAGAAGTTTGAAGGGCTAGAGCTCCACCATATACCCCGACTGAAGAATCAAGCAGCTGATGACTTGGCGAAAATAGGATCCAAGCGGGAGCCTATTCCCAGCAATGTGTTTTTGGAGCATATTCACACACCATCAGTTCAAGAAGATCCCTTCACTGAAGAGCCCCCACAGCCTAAAAGTTCCACTGATCCGACTGAAGTTGAAATCCCAGCTGTGGTCGACTTGATCATGGAAGTTTTTATTGTTATTCCAGATTGGACAGTGCCGTATATCGCATATATTCTCAGGAAAGAGCTTCCAGAGGATGAAGAAGAGGCTCGCCAGATTATCCGTCGATCCAAAGCCTTCACAGTAATGGGGGAGCAACTCTATAGAGAAAGTGTCACTGGGGTCGTTCAGAAATGCATCACTCCGGAAGAAGGCCGAATGATCCTCGATGATATTCACTCGGGAACCTGTGGTCACCATGCGTCTTCTCGGGCCATCGTGGCCAAAGCGTGTCGAGCAGGGTTTTATTGGCCGCGGGCAAATGAGATGGCAAAGGAGATAATTGACAAATGTGAGGGATGTCAGTTCTACTCCAACATGTCCCACAAACCCGCTTCAGCCCTGAAGACCATTCCACTCGTCTGGCCATTTGTTGTTTGGGGTTTGGATATGGTGGGACCTCTGAAGACTGGCAGGAGTGGTTTCACCCATGTGCTTGTGGCAGTCGACAAGTTCACCAAGTGGATCGAAGCTAAACCTGTCAAAAACCTGGATGCAAGCACTGCGGTCAGCTTCATCAGAGGGTTAACATTTAGATATGGAGTCCCACACAGCATCATCACGGATAATGGGTCGAACTTTGATTCTGATGAGTTTCGAGCTTTCTGTGCATCCCAAGGTACTCGGGTCGACTATGCTTCAGTCGCCCACCCTCAGTCGAATGGACGGGCAGAAAGGGCGAACGGTTTGATTCTCAAAGGGCTGAAGCCTCGATTGATGCGCGACCTCAAACATGCGGCCGGCGCTTGGGTAGATGAGCTACCGTCAGTCCTTTGGGGATTAAGAACAACACCAAATCGGTCGGCTAGTCGAACCCCCTTCTTCATGGTCTATGGGGCTGAGGCTGTGCTGCCGAGTGACTTGCTTCACAATGCGCCCCGAGTAGAACTTTTTTCAGAAGCTGAAGCAGAACGAGCTCGAGAAGATGCTGTTGATCTTTTGGAAGAAGAAAGAGAGATGGCCCTGATCCGATCGACCATTTATCAGCAAGACCTTCGTCGATTATATGCCAGAAATGTGAAGGGTCGAGCATTTCAGGAAGGGGACCCTGTGCTCCGAGTGGACCAACAACGGCCTCACAAACTTGCCCCCGCTTGGGAAGGTCCCTTCATCGTCACCAAGGTGCTCCACAATGGAGCGTATCACCTCTACAATGTGGAGCAGAATAAAGACGAGCCACGCGCTTGGAATGCGGAGTTACTCCGCCGTTTTTATACTTAAGTGTTCAGACTGATGAGATGTAATAAAGAGTACCTTTCAGTTCATTTATCAAAGACATGGTTTTACAGTCTCCTAAATGATTGTTGTTACTAATACATGTGTCCAAAATCCCCCAGTGGGTGGCTTAGCCGCGAATCCGATTCGCCTAAGTTCAAAAAATCCTACCGAGTGATGAGCAACCCTCTCACTCAGAGGCTTAGCTGCAGTCCTGTACTCGCCTAAGTTTAAAAAATCCTACCGAGTGATGACCAACCCTCTCACTCGGAGGCTTAGCTGCAGTCCTGTACTCGCCTAAGTTTCTAAAATCCTACCGAGTGATGAGCAACCCTCTCACTCGGAGGCTTAGCTGCAGTCCTGTACTCGCCTAAGTTTAAAAAATCCTACCGAGTGATAAGCAACCCTCTCACTCGGAGGCTTAGCTGCAGTCCTGTACTCGCCTAAGTTTGTAAAATCCTACCGAGTGATGAGCAACCCTCTCACTCGGAGGCTTAGCTGCAGTCCTGTACTCGCCTAAGTTTGTAAATCCTACCGAGTGATGAGCAACCCTCTCACTCGGAGGCTTAGCTGCAGTCCTGTACTCGCCTAAGTTTGTAAAATCCTACCAGTGATGAGCAACCCTCTCACTCGGGGGCTTAGCTGCAGTCCTGTACTCGCCTAAGTTTAAAAAATCCTACACGATGATGAGCAACCCTCTCACTCGGAGCTTAGCTGCAGTCCTGTACTCGCCTAAGTTTGTAAAATCCTACCGAGTGATAGCAACCCTCTCACTCGGGGGCTTGCTGCAGTCCGGTACTCGCCTAAGTTTAAAAATCCTACCGAGTGATGAGCCACCCTCCACTCGGAGGCTTAGCTGCAGTCCTGTACTCGCCTAAGTTTAAAAATCCTACCAGTGATGAGCAACCCTCTCACTCAGGGCTTAGCTGCAGCCCTGTACTCGCCTAAGTTTAAAAAATCCTACCGAGTGATGAGCAACCTCTCACTCGGGAGCTTAGCTGAGTCCTGTACTCGCCTAAGTTTAAAAAATCCTACCAGTGATGAGCAACCCTCTCACTCGGGGGCTTACCTCAGTCCTGTACTCGCCTAAGTTTAAAAAATCCTACCGAGTGATGAGCAACCCTCTCACTCGGAGGCTTAGCTGCAGTCCTGTACTCGCCTAAGTTTAAAATCCTACCGAGTGATGAGCAACCCTCCACTCGGAGGCTTAGCTGCAGTCCTGTACTCGCCTAAGTTTGTAAAATCCTACCGAGTGATGAGCACCCTCTCACTCGGGGGCTTAGCTGTAGTCCTTGTCGCCTAAGTTTAAAAATCCTACCGAGTGATGAGCAACCCTCTCACTCGGAGGCTTAGCTGCAGTCCTGTACTCGCCTAGTTTTAAAATCCTACCGAGTGATGAGCAACCCTCTCACTCGGGGGCTTAGCTCAGTCCTGTACTCGCCTAAGTTTAAAAATCCTACCGAGTGATGACAACCCCCCCACTCGGAGCTTAGCTGCAGTCCTGTACTCGCCTAAGTTTAAAATCCTACCGAGTGATGAGCAACCTCTCACTCGGGGGCTTAGCTTTGCAGTCCTGTACTTGCCTAAGTTTAAAAAATCCTACCGAGTGATGAGCAATCCTCTCACTCGGGAGCTTAGCTGCAGTCCTGTACTCGCCTAAGTTTAAAAAATCCTACCGAGTGATGAGCAACCCTCTCAATCGGGGGCTTAGCTGCAGTCCTGTATTCGCCTAAGTTTAAAAAAAATCCTACCGAGTGATGAGCAACCCTCTCACTCGGAGGCTTAGCTGCAATCCTGTACTCGCCTAAGTATAAAACATGCTCCATCTTGATCTGCAAGGACGACGAGGTGCAGGTCGTCCGCGATCCTCTCCTCAGAATTGCGTCTGTCCCGAGTAAAGATACAAGTTCCACTCGGAAATAAAAACAAGCATATTTAAGGGCAAACTAAGTTCGAACAAAGGAGCTTAAAAGTACTCGGGCATCAGGCCCGAAGGAGTTTTACGGTTACAAAATCACTCGGCAAACCGAGGCAAATTGAACCGGATCATAAAAGTTTGGACGAAGGAGCTCAAAGTACTCGGGCATCAGGCCCGAAGGAGTTTTACGGTTACAGAATCACTCGGCATACCGAGGCAAATTGAATCAGATCATAAAAGTTTCATTCACTCCGCAGAGGGGCTGGCAGGCTCGACAAACTCGTCCAGGTCGATTCCATCTACGATTCGAGTAGCAGCAGCAATGAAGGTCTCCATGAAAGACTGGAAGTCGAGTTTCTTGGTGTTGGCGACCTTGATTGCCGCTAGCTTCTCTTCTCTAGCTTCCTTGCAGTGGACGCGAACCAGGGACAAAGCTACGTCAGCACCGCATCGAGCAGTGGACTTCTTCCACTCTTGCACTCGACCAGGAATCTCGTTAAGTCGAGTCATCAGAGACTCGAGATCGTTTCGGAGCGTGTCCCCTGGCCAGAGCGCTGTGTCGATCCGCGAAACTGCAACCTTGAGTCGAGCAAGATATTCCAAGGCACTGGCAAGGCGAGACTCCAGTCGGAGCACATTCATGGCTGCTTCATCTTTGACAGGGGAGTTGATGGGGTCCAAGTTTGTCTCAACTCGCCCAGTTTCTTCCTCGAAGTCTTGACAGAATTCTGCACTCGCAGAGAAATAATGAGTCGACAACTTTATGATGAGTCGACGAAAGCAAACCAATCACACAGAGAAAAGTACCTTCAATCATGAGGAATAATTTTTTGGCGAGTCCTCCCAGGTAGTTCTCCAGCTCGTCCCTCCTGCGGGTGATGTCTTCTATTTTGTCGGTCAGGGTCTGCTTGTCCTTCTTCAGACGAGTCACTTCTTTGTTGGCTTCGTCAAGAGCAGCCTTCAGCTTGGCATTCTCTCCCTCCAGCTATCCGACTGAGGCCATCTTTTGGTCGGCAAGCGTTGTTTTGTCTTCGGCGGTTTTCTTCGCAACCGCAAGGTCAATGTCCTTCTTCTCCAAAGCTTGTCTCATTGTTTCTATAAAGAATAGCATTCGAATCAGAAAAAGGAGGAGAAAAGATGGCAAGAGAACCAATCGACAAGCTTTCCTTACCAGCAGCGTCATCCTTAGCCTTTTGCAAGTTGTTTCGAGCCAACTCCAGGTCAAGATTGAGCTGGATTTGCTTCTTCTCCAAGTCGGCAAACCGGGCTCCAAGATCAGAAGATTTCTGTGTTCAGAAGATAGTCAGTCGGCAGACACAAAGATTGGTTGCTTCCGAGCAATAAAGTAGCAAGTTCAAATAGTTCTAAGACTACTGCCGAATCAAACATTCGACAATAGTCTCGGGGACTACACCTAGTGGGTGCACTCAGCGTGCCCCCACTGGTTCGACTTTTTCAATCGACTTGGTCTGTCCAGTCAAAAAAAAAACTCAGACCATAGCCGACTGCCCGCAGTCGACTACGGTCTCGGGGACTACACCCAGTGGGTGCACTCAGCGTGCCCCCACTGGTCCAGGTTCCACTCGACATGATCTGCTCAGGCCGAGTGGAAAAGTTCTGTTCAAAGACCACCGCCGAATCAAACATTCGACAGCGGTCTCGGGGACTACACCCAGTGGGTGCACTCAGCGTGCCCTCACTGGTCCAGAGATTCGATCGACACAACCAGTCGACTCAAGTGGAAAAACTACTCAACAGAAATTAAAACACCCAGTGGGTGTACAGACTGACAATCGGTGTGCAATTAAGGTTCCAAAACGCTCATCTACGGACATCTTACGGATAAAGCAGCAATTCCTGAATATCATATCCTAACAGAACAAGCGGCAAGATGGAGTTCAGTTGGAAGCAAGCTAACCTGGACATTGGCCTGAAGTACTGAACTGGCATCATACGCAGCTTGACTGGCCTCGCGCACCACCTTCATCTGCTCCATCATAACGCCAGCCTGGCGTATAGCCTCCTTGGCAGCACTCACTTGGTCTTCTGGGACGTGAGGGGCGGTGGGAGGTGCAGTCGGCGTATCAGTTGCAGTAACTTGAGAGCTTGAAGCATGAAGTTGGATAGGCGAAGCAAGGGCCGGCACAGTCGACGACGAAGGACGAACACTCGACGAGGGAATCGCAAAAGTAACGGAGGCACGGTTGAAGTCCCCGGATTGCTGGATAACTAGTTCCGTCGTCGGCGTCAACTGAGGCGTCTTGCCAGCTGGTACCTTCTTGACTGAGGTCCTGCTCCTCCTACCCACGAGTTTCTGCGGCTCATCTTCATCATCGTCTTGAAGTTCAATAACATTTTGCGGAGCTGCAAAAGAATCGACCACAAGGGTTCAGTCGACTGTAGAATCGGCTAGCAAAGAAAGGACGAGATAATAGGGGTCATACCCGCTTTGGATGTGACCGCGTCCTCCATCTCCTCGTCACCATCATCTCGGTGAGCAGAAGTCCCGGAGGTAGCAGCACTGCAAATCTCAAGGTTCACTCGGTCATGCAAGTGAATGGGTCGACAACTGATATAAGGTTCTTCGAACAAAGGGCGAAAACAAAACGCTTATGCAGAGGCGATGGGAACGTCAACCTTGATCTTGGGCAAAGCCTTCCGTGGCTTTGACGGCGCGGTCTTGAGCTGCTTCGGAGCCTTCTCAGTCGGCACCGGAGAAGATGTCCGAGTGCGCTTCGAAGTCTGTCCAGTCGGTGCTGCCACCTTGCCCCGGATACCAACTGGGTCGTGCTTGAGCTTGGAACGTTTTTTCGTGCGAGGTGGAGAATCGACCTCCTCCTCACTGCTCGAGTTTTCGTGCTCTTCATCACTCTCCCCATCGGAGTTCCAGTCGCCGCTGTCGCCTCCGCTCTCTTCTCCTTCCTGGAACTGCTCCCCGTTGGGCATCGAGTACATCTCGGTATATATCTGTGAAGCAAAGAATCGAATAAGCATCAGTCGGTTCCAAAGACAATTTACAAATTGGGGTAAAAGTCACTCGACATCGAAGGTCTGACCTTGTCTGGTTCGTTATCAGCGTCGAGTGGCGGAATTCTCCTGGAACCCTTGGGGTTGTCTCTGTTTCCGGTAATGCTGTGCAGCCACCGCGCCACCGTCTCCTCGGGAACTTCCTCCGGGTGGATCCGAGCAGAATCATCGGCGCCCGAGTACATCCACATAGGATGATCGCGGGCCTGGAGCGGCTGGATGCGGCGAGTGAGAAACACCTCTAGCAAATCCATGCCGGTCACACCATCGCGGACAAGTTGGATTACGCATTCAACCAACATATTCACCTCCGCCTTTTCTTCTAGAGTCACTTTCAAGGGAGAGGGCTTTTCAATTTGCCCCATGGTAAAGGGGGGAAGGCCAGTCGACTGACCAGGAGTTGGTTGGTCCTTACAATAAAACCAGGTCGACTGCCACCCTCTGACCGAATCGGGAAGAGTCATAGGTGGAAAAGTGCTTTTCCCCCTCATCTGGATCCCTAGACCTCCGCACATCTGGATCACGTGCGTCCGCTCATCACTCGGATTGGCCTTTTTCACAGACTGTGAGTGGCAAGTAAAGATGTGTTTGAAGAGACCCCAATGCGGTCGACAACCCAGGAAATTCTCACACATGGAGACAAACGCAGCAAGATATGTGATGGTGTTCGGAGAAAAGTGATGAAGTTGAGCCCCGAAAAAGTTCAGAAAACCTCAGAAAAAAGGATGAGGGGGCAGAGAAAAACCACGGTCGACGTGGGTCGCGAGGAGAACGCACTCACCCTCCTACGGCTGCGGCTCGGTCTCTTCACCTGGCAGCCTCCAGGATCCATGGGCGATCAAGCCCCCCTCGACCAGATCCTCCATATCCTCTTGCTGAATCGTGGAGCGAATCCAATCGCCCTGGATCCAGCCGGGCGGCAGGCCGGATCTCGACGACGAGCCACCCCGACTCGTCTTCTTACCCTTCGCTGCCGCCATCGCTTTCTTCGCACGCTCCAGGGCCGCCATCTTCTCCTTCCCCATTGCGGCAGGCTGCGCTCTGGCAGGGCGGCGGCGTCGAAGGTGGCGGCGAATGTGGCGGTGAAACAGGAGAAGAGGAAGGAGATGGGGAGCACAGTGCCAGGCTCATCGACCCCGACGCCTTATATGGGCCTGCTCCCGAGTGGCTGACTAGTGGGCCCAGGCAATCCGGTCAAATCCCGCAACAGTCGCGCGCTGGATACGTGGCGAAAAAGGTGGC
The DNA here is from genome assembly GCA_011799875.1 of Thinopyrum elongatum. Taxonomy (NCBI): domain Eukaryota; kingdom Viridiplantae; phylum Streptophyta; class Magnoliopsida; order Poales; family Poaceae; genus Thinopyrum; species Thinopyrum elongatum. The sequence continues at coordinate 458,556,065 of CM022302.1, read as the reverse complement.
ACGAGAATCGAGGCATCCCTGCCTAACCCGCTCCGTCTACTGCAGTACTCTCCGTCCCGCGCGCTTCTCCAAATTTCGAATCCCGCGAGATCCGGAAAGCGGCAGCGTGACCAATCGCGCCGAGGATCTTATACCATACCAACACTCAGAGCTTACCAGCAAAAATCACTCGACGACCTCTGAATGGACCCGGGCGACTGAGAATGAAGTTGAAGTTTTTACAAAGATCACCGGCCCGGTTAGGATGCCTTTGGAGCATATAAATCGGGTCAGAACCATCTTCAACCCCTTCTCCACTCGGACCCAGATCCATTCGGGGGCTAATGACGAAGACATGTACCTAGGGTAGGGTAATAGGCCTGACCTAGACACCCTTACCCGAGGACACTGCCCTAAGGCCGAGGACATTCAAAGGATAGCACTATCTACCGACTGAAATCGCCACAGGGTGCAACCCACTCGACCAACAGTTCACTCGGATAACCCAATTCCATTCGACCGGGGTGTACTCACTCGACCACACCAGAAACCACTCGGAAGATAGAAGATCTAAGGTCACTCAGGATGGCAAGGGTCAGGCGTTCACTCTGAAGTCTTAATGATCATTTATTTGCCTTTATTGCTGGCGTTATCAGTAATGCCCTGTCTTTATGGACATTGAACCCCTTGTAACGTGGGACGGCTGGGGTCCTGGCGCACTCTATATAAGCCACCCCCCTCCTCCGGCACAAGGGTTCGCACCCCCTGTAACTTCACGCATAATCCAATCGACCGAGCCTCCGGGCACCGAGACGTAGGGCTGTTACTTCCTCCGAGAAGGGCCTGAACTCGTAAATCTTGCATGCACAACCTCATCGTAGCTAGGATCTTGCCTCCTCATACCTACCCCCCATTCTACTGTCAGACTTAGAACCACGACACCAAGTAAATCATGAAAAATTAAATTCATAGCCCTTTGATACGTGGCACCGGCATTCTTTAATCCAAAGGTCATCACTGTCCACTCAAATAAACCAAGGAAACCAGGACATCGAAAAGCTGTTTTGGACATGTCCTCTTCGGCCATAAAAATCTGGTTATACCCCGCATTACCATCAAGAAAGCTAATGACCTTATGTCCAGAAGCATCATTAATAAGCATATCAGCTATTGGCATGGGATACTCATCTTTAGGTGTAGCTCTATTCAAATCTCTGAAATCAATGCACACCCTCAACTTGCCGGAGCCTTTCTTCTCTACTGGTACAATGTTAGAAATCCACGCGGCATACCTGCAAGGTCTAATAAAATTAGCTTTAAGCAAACGACCGATCTCTTCCTTGATCCGGTCATATGTTTTTGGGTTAAACTTTCTGGCCGATTGTTTGTATGGTCTAAAACCAGCCTTTATAGGTAACCGATGCTCCACTAGCTCTCGGTTTAAACCTGGCATCTCATGATATTCCCATGCAAAGCAACAAACATATTCTTTCAATAGCTCGATCAACTTAGCTTTATGATCGGCTCTTAAATTTTTGTTTACAAATGTCGGCCTAGGAACTGAACCATCTCCTATGTCTATCTCTTCTAATGGATCGGCCGACGTAAAACCTTGTCCTAATTTATCCATATCATCTAACTCCTCTATAGACTCATACATATCGTTCTCATTGGACCGATATTCAACAAGATGCTTTTGCAACCAATCTGAGTTAGAATCCATTTAAATACATCATACCTTGGAGCCGATTACCACCAACCGGCTTTAAAGAAACGGGCACGAAACCACTTTTTGTGGTGCTAAGAAAATCAAATTCTGATAAGTCGCGCCCCGTTAAGCAAGTAGCCTTGGGATGTTGCCAATCCACTGATGCATCGGCCAAAGCAACACAAGCCGAATTATCCGCATGAATGACTTCTACTTCATCATCAACCCATTGAATTAAAAACTGGTGCATAGTAGATGGCACGCATTGGTTTGCATGAACCCAATCGCGGCCTAATATCACATTGTAGTTACCTTGCACCTCGGTGACAAAGAATGCGGTAGCCAAAGTTTTGCTTCCCACCGTAAGCTCCACATACATTACACCTTTGGCTTCAGTTTTCTCTTTGCCTTCAAATCCATTAAGCACCATGTTGTTCTTTATTAACTCTTCATCACGCAGCCCCAACTTTTTGAAAACCAAACATGGCATAAGATTCACCACAGCACCACCGTCGACAAGCATTCTAGCCACCGGCGATCCATTAATATGACCTTTAAGGAACAATGGCTTCAAGTGCGTCACCGGTTCTTTTGGCTTTTCGAATATAGCATTTTTAGGACCAAAATCTAGCTGAGCCACTTCCCCTTCTTCATCTATAGCACGAAATTCAGCGGGTAAGTAATACACCATATTAATATCCATACCTTCATGAACCGGTGTAGACTCATAATCAAGCATTTCATCTCCTTCCGCAAGCATGTCCACTGACTCTGAAATATCTCCAAGGGAAGAGGAAGCAGCAGGCAAAGCGGACGATGCAATAGTAGCTGCATCGTCCTCCGTTGGTGGTGTAGGTGTTGCTATGATCAATGCATAAGCTGCTATGTTTTCCTTTTGCTTTGGCCTCCACACTTGTTTTGGGGGTACCATGGGCCGAATGTCTTTGAACAATTTATCTCTTTGCTTCTCGGCCTCCTGTTCTGCCATCTCTTGACTCCTCATGCGCTGCAGTCTCCTTTTTTGTGCCTTGGTCAGACCGGAAGGACACCACTTAGGCTGAGTATATTTTGGATCCCTTGACTTGGCCTTGCTTGTGCTAGCTTCATGATCATTAGCCATGGGACCTTGCTGGACAACAGCCACATCTTTACTGGAACCAGCCGGTTTTTCAACAATAATTGGCTCTTTGATTGTCAATTCTTTAGTGCCTATCATAATAGTTTCACCACTAGTATTCTTCTCCTTTTGCTTGCTAGGATCTGAAATTTCTGCACTTGGTGATTTAGCACGCCACACTTGCTTGCCAACCCTTTTTTGATTATCTTGCATTGGCCGATTGACACCATTGTTCAAACGGCCTCGTGTGGGATAAGAAAGTCTCTCATGAACGGGCCTCCTTGGTTCTGCCCAACCCGGATGAAAAGCATAAGGGGCCATTGGGGGCTGCCACCATCCTCCATTGAAGTCTCCCATGTAGTATGGCGCATAGGGGGGTGGTGGCATCCATGGTCCCGGTGCCCACGACCCATATGGCCTTGTATGATGCTGAAATTCTTCTCGAGGAGGTGACCTTGAGCGCTTCAAATTTGATGACCGGTTAGAGCTAGAACCGGCCGCTTGACTGGCATATTTGGACAACAACATATCAAAAGTTGGCTTGATCTTCTTGCGCTGCACCTTAGCTTCATTCGTCTTCCACTTGCCAACCTCTGGACTCTTGGGCTTAATAAATAAACACGAGTATTTTCTTGCACTTGCGGTTGCCCCCCGAGTGCAGGATTCTTGATGGTGATCTTGATTATTTCCTTGCCACCGGGTTGCTTGTCAAGCACGACTTGTCTCCCCAAGACCTTGTCGCTCTTCTTATCTTTCCTGGGCTGACCAACAACGACATTAGCTTTATTAGCAGATTCGGCTACCTCCGGTCGAATGAGCAGCTTCTTCCCTTCCAAATCCATGGTATTCATTGGAAAGGGCTGTTTATCAACTTGCATCTCAGAAAAGTTCAATCGTCCATCATTAATGGCCGATTGTATCTGTCGTCGAAAAACATTGCAATCGTTAGTAGCATGAGAAAAAGAATTATGATACTTGCAATAAGCGCGCCATTTCAGCTCTTCAAACGGCGGTAAAGTATGAGATATTCTAATAATTTTGGCTTGCAGCAAAGCATCAAATATTTTATCACACTTGGCAATGTTAAAAGTAAACTTCATCTCTTCATCACGATTCTTATGAATCGATTTCAGATCATTACAAGTGAAGGGTTTGGCCTTAGATGGCCAAACAAATTCAGTAGCATAAATAACACCCTCATCGTCCGAGTGATCACTATCATATTCAACCATGTTGATCTTAGGATGATCAGCTTTATATCTATGCACTTCTTTGAGCTCTTTGCTTCGGCTTTCTTGAGCCAAAGCCCTTTGTAAGACTTGGTTGACATTTAAAAACTCATATCCCTCTAGCTTTTCTCTAATGGGAATTTTCAAACCACTAAGCACAAGATCAGCCAAATCTCTCTCGGTTATCACCAAACTATAGCACCGGTTTTTTGTATCTCTAAATCTTTTGACGTAATCGGAGACCGATTCATCATGCTTTTGTCTAACTGATGTAAGATGTGATAACTTAAGCTCGTTATCGCCGCTATAAAAGTGATCATGAAACTTCCGCTCTAGCTGCGACCAAACTCGAATGGAACCATGTGGTAAAGAAGAAAACCATGAAAATGCGGTACCAGTTAATGATAAAGGAAATAAATGCACTTTCAATTCATTTAGTGAGCCTGCTTCACCTAATTGTGCCAAGTATTGACTAACATGCTCCCATGTGGTTTTTGTACCCTCTCCATTAAACTTAACAAAATCTGGAATTTTATATCCCGGAGGGCATTGAATGGCATCAAAGTATTCTGGATATGGCTTTTGGTAAATACGGTTCCTTGGCAACTCAACTCCAAAATTCTCTCGGAGCATCTTAGCCATCTCCTCTCTAAGATTAGCTAGAGCATCGTCTGTAGTAGACGATGAAGCTTGTTGCAGTGGCATAGGAGCAGTATGACTACCAGCTGTAGGTAGGAATTGTGGCATGTACGCCGAACCATAGTTCGGTAGTGGCCGAGTGGTTGTACCTGTAGGTAGGGTTTAGTTCGGCGTTGCCACTGAACCTGGCATGTTCATGATAGGATTAATGGGTGCAGCCACAATCTGATTGGTTTGGGTAGGATAATAAGTCATCGGCACGGGAGGCGCCGATGAAATAGGTAAAGCCAGATTAGGGTTTTGCACATTAGCAGCTATACCACCATTACCACTAGATGATTGAGATATATTCTTCTGAGCATTAGTATTTTCTAGGAAAGTTTGATAAACCAGATTGTTACCATCAGCAATACGACTCTCAATCTCAGCCCACTGCTCAGGAGAAAAGGCAGTACTTACAGAGAATTTAACCTGCTCGGCTTGAAGAGGAGGGAACTTGATTTCTTCAATCGGAGTGATGTTGCCTTGGCGATCCTTCTTGAAATTTGCAAGGAATTCCTGCAAGTCCTTCTCCTCGCGTGCCTTCTTGTACTCCTCATAGACTTGGCGATGATCGGCCGATATCTCATCAAGACTAGGCTTAATGATGTTATCGGTGTCTACCTCAGATGGCTTGGGAAGATCGGACATGGTGGATGATGATGATTGATCTTCGTCCCCAGCGGAGTCGCCAAAAAGTGTGTTAACACACGAACACGTCACGTGTACCCTCGACGCCGGGGGTGATGCACCGCAGCTCACGTCGAAGGAGACCCGACCGACAGCGCGATACGCAGGACAGTCGGCGAGCGCTTTTGGAGACCCGAAACCCCACACGCCCGGGAGGGACCCCGTCAGGGCGCGCGGCGGCAATGGGCTGCCCTAGGTCGATTCGCTCGCCCCTAGAGCCTCGGGATTCGCAGCTCTCAAACTCGAGGAACAGCGAAGAACGAGGAAGAAAAACGATGGAGAGATAAAACATAGATAAAAAGTAGTCTATTGATTTGTTCGATTGTGTGTTGTTCAATCGGTCGTCACCCCCAACATATATAAGAGGTGGCTGGACTTCCCGTACAAGCAAAGGATTCAATCTAGGCTTTTCTTACAAGAAAACTACATCAATTCACGTCCTAGAGTCCTAGTTCTGGTCCCACTCGGATCCATCCCGAATCTGGTCCAATCTTCTGTCTTCCTTGCGTGGGCCGTGGAATCTGCATATGACTTCCGATGGAGACAGTCCAAATATCAATTTTGTGCGTTTCGACGAGGCCGACAATCCGTATGTTGATCACTTTCCCAAATAAGGCCATCTTGAATACTCCACGGGGTCATCTTTAATTTTGGGTCGGACTCGTTCATGTAGCTGACTGGACCGCCTGACTCTTGTAGCGTCTCTGCAGGTCGTATACTACGTCGGATGATGATTACTCCAAAAGCAAAGTTGACCATTTCGATGTTACGAACAACTTTCATGTTGAACACTTTTTCATCCGAGGCCATCTAGATAAGTATTTAAGCCCATCTTCAGCATCTGGTCGGATTGGCCTTGACAGTTTCTACTGTTCCCGGCAAGATTTCTCCGGCAAGGTTTCCATCCCGTCAAGTTTTCTCACCCCAGCAAGGTTACTGTTCCCGGCAAGATTTCCCCGGCAAGGTTTCCATCCCGTCAAGTTTTCCACCCCAGAGATTACTGTTCCCGGCAAGATTTCTCCAGCAAGGTTTCCATCCCGTCAAGTTTTCTCACCCCGACAAGGTTACTGTTCCCGGCAAGATTTCTCCGGCAAGGTTTCCATCCCGGCAAGTTTTCTGGCTGCACCTTGCGGGTCTTTTTTGAGGTGGTAAACGACCTCAGATGAAAATGTGCCCAGAAGCAAAGTTGACCGTTTCGACGAGACGAACAACTTTTATGTTGAACGTTTTTTGATCAGAGATCATCTTGAGAGTCAAATCGCTCGCGCAAAATAGGCTATTATTCGCGCTACCCATCAGACAAGGTGTCTGGTGGGGCGCGCCATATTTTGCTCCTGACAGGTCTGCATTCCGATGACTCTAACTTTTGCATACGAACTCGGATTGGGACGATTTTTATATCAAAATCAACCGTTTCGACGAGACGCATAACTTTCATGTTGAAACTTTTTCCATTTGAGACCATATTAATTGGGTTTCAAGCCATTCTTTAATCTGATGTCAACATGAGCATCTCCGAACTTGTCATAACTTTTGCATCCGAGCTCCGTTTTAGAACTCCTTCATATCCATCTTGATCTTCTAGAAGAAAGCCATCCCATGATGACTTCCAATCATAAGTTTGAATTAATCTTAACATAGCTTAAAGCAACTTCTTCGATTGTGCCACTTTTGAGCGTCAACACTTTCGAAGACGGCTGTAGTTTCCGAGCACTGACAGACACTCAACTAAGTCACGCTTCCGAGCGAGAACTATTTTGTCCAAAATATTACAGTCATTTTCTCTCACACATTCGATTCCAGAAGGATTCCAGAAGGAAACAAAGAAGCTCCACAAAATCAATTACTAGTATTACAGTACAAAATGTTACTTGATCAGTCCTAATGTAACAGAAGTGTATGTACTTCTCTGTACAGACCATCTGAGCTGAACTGAGAGGGGCGCCGGCGCGCCGCCGGCGCTCATCTGAAACTGCAGCAAAACCACGCTACTAGGAATCTCTCGCCGTCACAAGCAGCAGAGCGGGCACCGGACTAGCCCGTTCTCGTTGCAGTCGGGGCACCGCCTGAAGCTGTCCAGCTCCTCCAGGAACACCTTGCAGCTGCCGGAGCACTCCTCGCACGGCACGAACCGGACGCCGCCGCACCCGGAGCACGCCTCCAGCGCGGCGCCCTTGCCGCCCACGCTCGGCGGCGCCATCTCGCAGGCCTCCAGCGCCCTGGACAGCTCCCCGGCCTCGTGCAAGCGGCGGACATCCTCGGCGCCGCCCAGGTGTTCGCCGTCCACGAACACCTGGGGCAGCCTGCCCGCGGAGCCCAGCGAGGCGTGGAGCTCGTCCTTGAACCCGCCGTGCAGCGACAGGTCGCGCTCGTCGATGCGCACGCCGTAGCCGTGGAGGATGGACTTGGTGGCCCAGCAGTCCTCGAACGTCTTGCGGATGCCGCGCAGGCTGGTGAGGTACAGCACCACCTTCCGCTGGCTGTCCGGCGGGGGAGGCAGCTGCGGCTGCGGAGGCGGAGGCGGAGGCGGAGGCGGAGAAGGAGGCGGGGACGTGGGCGTGGGCGTGGGCGTGGGTGGGCGCGCCAACTTGGCGAGCTTCGCGTCGATCCTCTGCTGGAACGCGCTGACCCGCGCGCGCACGATGCCAGGGAACCTCTGGATTTCGCGCTTCTTGACGCACTCGCCGTCGCCCTGGCCGTCCCGCGGCGGGGAAGCCTCGCCGAGCGCCTTGCGGAACTCCGAAATGACTTCCGGATCGAACTCCGGCGATCCCGGCGGTGACTGCTCCCGCCGCTCGTCCTCGGCCGCATCGCGCTCCTCGTTCTTGTTGTCGTCGAGGCCCTCCATGAGCTCCCACACATTGATCACCTCGGGCTCGCGGACCGGCGTCTTGGTCGGCGTGCCGACAACCTGCCTCTGCCGCCTCGCCAGCTGCGGCTGCGGGGGCGGCGCCGGCGTGGTGACCTTACTCTTCGCGGCGCCGCCGAAGCTGTCGGCGCGCCACTTCATCATCTCCTCGTCCCGGTCGAGGCTGAGCGAGCCCAGCGTGGAGGACTTGAGCGCGACGGTGTGGTGCGCCGCCCCGGCGGCCGCCGGGCCGGAGCGGCTCCGCCCGAAGGACTTCCGGAGGCCGCCCCGCAGCGCGTGCCTGGAGCCCGTGCAGCCCATCCACCGCGCAGCCACTACCCAATCCAGAAACCAATCAAGACCCCGATCAGCGCCACTGCCGTATCGCCGACCAATCCAACGCGGATGCCACTCAACGCGCGAGGACAAAGAGATGGATGGCCCAGGCCAGAGCAATGCCACCAACCGAGACGAGGGGAACTGGCACCGACTCAGCGTGGATCGCGGCCAGCGGGGCGGGAGCCGAGCCTAGGCGATCTCGGCGGCGAGGCGGGGGCGGGGCGAGATCTGAGCAGAGCTGGGGCGGGGAGGTGCCTGCGACGGGGGGGAACGGGAATGGGAAAGGCGAGCGCTTTATGCCGCGGAAGCAAGGAGCGTTCCGGGTCACGGGGTAGGCGCGTTACGCGTATTAACTCGCGCGTTTTCGGTTGGGACTTGGGGCCGTGGTGGTGGAGTTCCCGGCCGCATCAGTCAGGCAGGCGATGGAGGAGGGTGGATGGAATCATTGCCTCGCACATCTCAGTGAGCAGTGGTGTTTTTGGCGATGGAATGATCGGCTGGAGCTTCGGTTATCCGCGTCGGATCGAGCGACGGAACCTTGGTTCGGCGGCTAAAAATTCGAGGGGCCGTGCATAGGACTCCGGGGTGCACGTTGCGCAGCTGCCTGGGGACAAGGAACACACGTTTTTCAGTGCTGATTAAGCTGTCAATTCGGTAGTGGACTGACTAGGTACGTACGTTGTCACCTCAGCGGCCTGCCGGGGCGCCCCCGGCTCGGCGGATGCGATTTTTGGATTTTTCACGCGCCATTTCCTGATCGACAATCGGCAGCCTCGTGAACTGATGATGACCACTGACGATGTGTGGGTGTGGACTTCACTTCACTTGATCCCGAGATCGCGTGGTACTGAAACTTGCTGCAAAGATGGTATGGATGCATGGCATGGACCACGTAATGGCAGCGCGCCTCTTGGGTTCGAACTTGATGGCGGTAGGCATGAGAAGAGAGCTCTTTCTCCACAAGGGAGCTCGGCGTCAGCGTCAGCGTCATCGGCAGGAAACGTATTGCTACGTGCAGTCCAGAGTCCAGGCCAACCGACGCCCACCGGCGACCGAAAGCTCTGCCCCGGAACCGGCCAAAGCTTTTACACAGTCCGGCAGCCGCGACGTCCCTCTCTCCCTCAGTCTCATCTACTACTGCTTCACTGCTTCACTACCACGACACAGTTTCTTTCGTTTTTACCTTTGAACCGTTCTGCCTGGGTGCACCGACGGCAACGTAGAGGGGCCTCAACCTTGACCCGGATAGGAAGTTCACAGTTTTTTTATCGAGATCGGTGTTGGTTGGTGGTGACCGGTTATAGCTGAAGGAAGACTGGGAATGCCCGGAGGTTCCTTCCGGGAGAGGGGTGTGGTTTTGGCGCGTGGGTGGCATGTCACCAGTCACCTGCCGCGGCCCGTCTCGTCGCCGGGGTCGGTGGTTTGTCCGATTCCCGCTTTTTTTTTGTGCGTTGTGCACGGCACTTCCTGATCAAAGCATTTCGCGCGTATTCTTTAGCTCGTGCTCCAGATGCGACGGGCGGCCATATTTTTACTCCCCGGTCAGGAGCAGCTCGCGTCCGGAGTCACCCGCCGAATCTACCGGATTGGAGCTGATCGCGACGGGCGATCGAGACCGTTCGTCTCGTCGCGCAGGTGGGCCTCGACACACGTCAGTGCAAATTCCGAGCAGGGTCAGCGTCGGTCGTAGCGACGTAGCCCGCCGGCCGAGTGCTGCTGGGCGCCTGAACTGCAGAGAAGTCGCGTAGGCCGTCGCTTGCCAAGCCACAGTTTCTTCTTCCTCTCTCTCGGCTCTGAAGTTTCTTCGGCCAACTTGGGAAGGATCGCAAACAGGTGAACATGGAAGCAGTTCCTCTAATAAATCCGGGCACGAGCGCACGTTCTCCAATGCCGAAACCTCTGTGCAGTGCCCTGGATAGCTGCCAGCCCAACCGGCGGTAGGCTTGCCCTGCCTCTCGTTCGCACGAAATCAAAACCGTCACCATCATCTAATAAGTAAGCTCATTGCGATTAGTCCCATCAATTATGGCACTGCTTTACTGTCATTGACGGCCTCCATCCTGAATTTGGCAAGGAAATGATGTCCGTGCCAAAAGTCGACGCCCAAAGTGCACTAGAGTGGTAGTACTGCCGGACAGGGCCGGCCGTGTGGGCGACCACTCGCCGCTGATACAACTCACCCGATCCATCCTGCCTCCTTTCTTTCCAGTTCCGCCTGCTAAAAAACTACGCCTCACACGTACTGCAGCTTGTGGTAACTGCGACACTCATGGTATCGATTCCGGGGGCGTCTTTTTGCCGGCTCGGTGGCCGGAGATCGCCTTTTCTCTTCTTCTCTTTTCCGGGCGGGCCTGAGCACACGCTTGATGTCGAAGGAAGGCGGTGGTCGGTGGTTTCGCGGTGAATGTATGTCACCGACGTCAACGTGTTGCTCTTGTTTTAGGAATCTATCTATGGAAGGGACGATCACGTCCCGCAAAAAAAAAGGAAGGGACGGCCCAGGCGAGCTCTGCATGGGCCGGCCCATCACAAGGCACCGGGATCTGGGTTTTCTCTTCTCTGTTTCTGCTTTTTTGCTTTTGTTGTTTCGGTCTTTTCCAGGGTTTTTGTCTCACCGTTTTCTTTTCCTTTTCTTATTTTATTTCGCATTTCCGTTTTGTTTTATGTATGCAAATACATTTTTAAAGTAACATGTGAAACTTTAATGCTACCACCACCTCCTAATCAACGCCTAAGGGGCATTTCCTATTCCGTGGTACTAGGACAGCCCACACACATGTTTGTTTGTTCTATTTTTCTGTCTTCAAACCGGTTTTGGTGAGGTTCAAGAGACTTCAATGGTTCAACATTTTCTTTCTCTGGCTGTCTTGGCATCGATTTCATTGACGAATTTTCATTATTATTTTATATTTCTATTTTAAAATAAACAATTTTGGAATTTATGAAGATTTTTCAAATTCAAATACTTTTTAATTCATGGACAACTTTACAAATGGTGCATAGTTTTTAAAATTCACAAAAAAATTACCTCATGAATATTTATTTTCATTTTGCATTTTTTTTGAATCCATGAATATTTTTTGGAACCACTAACATTTTACTGAATTCATGAATTTTTTTTGAACTCACGAATGTTTTTGAATTTTTACATGTTCTTGGAATCCAGATTTTTTTCAAATTCATAAAAAACTAAAAAGTTGATAACATTTTTTAAATAATGAAATTTTTATGAAATTGTGAATTTACAATATGTTCATGAATTTAAAAATATTTAAAAATGTTAATAAATATTCAGGAGATGATATTTTCAGATTTGAAAAAAATGCACGAATTTAAAAATAAAAAAGCAGATAAAATTGGCAAAGAATAAAAAACAAAAAAAAACCGGTCCATGGAAGGTTCTAGAACCTTCCCATAACAAATTGGAAGATAGAGAAAAAAACAATTAGTGGGCGGGCCCATTACCGCATACGCGGGGTGCAATTTTGGTTTCCTACCCCTGACTCGTGTGCGGAATAGGATTCGCCGCTGTATATCACTTGGCGTATGCACGTGTGTTATTGTTAGCAACTTATGTTTATATTGTCTTATCTTTGAGAGCCTAGTCTAGGAGGTAGTTTACGGGTTTACATGTGTTCTACTCCCTCTGTTTCAAAATATTTAAAGTTCTAGGTTTGTCCTAAGTCGAACTTCTATAAGTTTGACCAATTTTATAAAAAATATATTTAATATCTACAATTAAATAGTTTCAAAGTTACAATTTCTGATACATGCTATAGAAGTTTATGTTATGATGAATCTAGTGAAGCTAATTTGATGTTGTAGATATTGGTATATTTTTCTACAAACTTGGTCAAACCTCTTTTTTTGTACTAAGGAAGCTTGGGATTATCAGATGGCGCTTCCACAACAGGATATTGCTTATGATGTGCCTCATTTGGGACAGTGATTTATGTTCGCAACGGTGAGAGAGACTTAATGCAGATTTCGCACATGTATATGACATGCCCTTCTCCTCTTTTGTATTCCAGGAACTTTTGTAGAAATTCTGTTCACTAATATTTCTTCTCTCATCTTTGGTACTCCTGTTGTCCTATTTACATGTTGCTCCTGTGGCTAGCTAAAACGTATCGAAGAGGTTACTTATAGCAGATTGTACTGACACTGCATCTCAGCACCTCAACATGATGACTGAAAAACGAAGCTCTCGGTCCTGTAGAAATAAACAAAGTTGAACTTTATACATCTCAGATTGCATAGCAGGTACAGATGTAACCTGGAAGCTGAACTACTTTATGATAGAGTTGAACTGCTAAAGTGCATTTCCTCAATACTTATTACCAAAACTACAGGCACATCTCGCTTACCATTTCTCACGCAACACAACAAAAAGTTAGTATCAACGGACAAACCAGATACCACCGGCGCGGCTAAGCGTGCCTATCAAGTATCACCCTAATTACAATAAGAAAAGGAAAGCCAACTTAAGTTTTTGTACTAGCTTCGAGAGCTACTGTCTCTGCATCCTGAGCTCCTTGCGGAAGTCCTCGATGAACCTCTCCGTGTTGGCAAACAGCTCCTGCCGAGTCATTTCCACGTCGAGTTTACGATCTTCCTGCTGCTCTTCGCATGCCTTGTCCTCTCCGCTGGCTCGGCTGCCGTTCAGCGCACTGAGGAAGAAGATGCTCGCCGCCGACGGGCACTTCTTCATCAGCATCGTCAGCACCACCTTCTTGGTCTTGGTCTTCAGGTCAACTATGTTACTTGCTCCAAAGACGGATGTCACATGATCATCTGCAACCGCCGTCTGGTCGCTGGGATGGACACGGACTGATCCAGCCCTCTGAAACGGTGAAGCCGAGATACTGACAGGCGTGACATCCTGACCAGTCCGGGAAGACCCGTGCCGGTCTTCGTCGGCGATAGGGTCGGAAGAGGTCATGGCGCTGCCGCGGCGCAGGAGGCCGGCCTGGATGCCCAGGGCGAGGACGATGGCGTTGAAGAGGAGGTAGCAATAGGGGACCCTGAGGAAGGCAGGCACCAGCAGCACAAGAAGGAAGAGAATGAGGAGGGAGCCTAGCTTGGCCACTTGGGAGAGCAGTGCTGCTGCTGGGAGCTTGAGCCCCATTAATCGACCAGCTTTGCCGACTTGCCAATATAGCTGGTGGTTCAGTGCCTCTATCGTTTGGAGCAACGGTGCCATCGGCCTAGCCCCCTGGCCATGCATATATAGGCAACATCGGATATTTTATTGCTGGTTAAGAAAATGAAATATATCTGCCACTCACGTAGAGAAACATATCCAGCTCCCTGGCCATGTATGTATGGACAAAAATTAAGACCAACTACGTGCAAGTTGCCTGAAAAAAGATTTGGTGGAAGTCGATCTTTTGCCCTAACTTCTTCTCCGTCCCGCTATCGTCGTTGCCTTGCCACTGCCCCCGCCATTCCTCTAAGCTCAGACTCTTCTCCTGCGTCGGTGACCCCCCCTCCCCACCCGCCATCCGCACCGGTGACGCATGGCCAACCAGGCCGTCCTTGACTGCAAGTAGCATTCTCGCTAACTTGCAAATAGCAAATGACAGAAAAATCTCATGTTAAAATAGTGGGCTATGCCATTTAGCCATGCTTTGCTCATAAGCTATAGTAGAATTAGGACTCTAGTAAGTGCTACACGTCAGGTACGAACACATGTCAACTCCGAACGTTTTTTATGGCAAGTTTAGTGACGCGGGGATGACAACTTTTGTGCTTCAGTCTGACAGAAACTTACCTTGTGTCACTGGAATTTGCCATCTTTGCGTGGCTTAAATTGCCATCAAAAAACGTCAGGACCGGAGTGTCACGGACCTGACGTATGACACTTATCATTTGGCTAGAATTATAGAGAAGCTAAGCCCCATTAAGAGTTTTTCTTTAAATCCTGAAAAAATAATCATACAACATCAGACATCATATATGATATATCACATATTTACATAGACATGTTCAGTCAGAAAGAAAAAAAGCTTTGAGCGATTACATCATATATATACCAAAAACAAAAAGGAAGAATAAGACAAATGTAGAGATTTGTAGATCTCACTTGGGTCCCTCCTCTGACCTCAGCTGTCACCACATCTATGTTGGTGAGGAATGAATATGATTGGGTTGTTGTACGTTGCGAGCGGTCTTATTTCTCCGTGGGATATAAATATGGTCCGCTGCGACATGATTTCAAAAAGCCTAGATTTTTTTTGCCACAGTAGTTTAGCCTCCAAATTTAAGGGTGTAGCCGAAATTAGCGAGGTATTAGCATTCAATTTCAATTTAACGTTAAAAGTACTTAGCTTTAGTGGGTGTGCGCTCTCTATAACCTATAGCGGCGCTATAGCCGCTACTTAAAACTTTGCAAAAAACATATGTTTTATATTGCTGAGGAAGAAAAAGAAACATATTGTATATGCCACTAAAGTAGATAAATTAAAAAATTCGGTTGTTGGTGCAGCGTGGGGATCAAGCATCTCTACTCCTAATGGAGCAGTTGGTAGCATGGTACTCCGGTCTTTTTTTCGTCCGGTTATTTTTCGTCCCAACTCTCTCGCCGGGTTTTCTCCTCTCGCACCTATTTTTTCTTATCCTCTCCCGCAAAAGAAAACGCTTCACCCTAGCTAGATTACCCTCGCGCGCCTAGGGTTTCTTGCGCCGCCGCCGCATGGAAGCTCATCGGCCAGCCCTGCCTCCTGCCGCCTTCACCCGCGCTGGAGTGGATCCTCACCATGCTGCTGCACATCAACGGTCTCCTCACCCACGCCGTCGCCCTCTTCATGGCCTACTTCGGCCTCAGGCCGCCGTGCCTCCTCTGCTCCCACGTCGAACGGCTCTTCGGTGCGGACGACGTCCATCAGGCGGCGGGCGAGATCTCCGCCGCCGACATGTGCGAGGGATGCCTATCTTCTTCCAAGAACGAGATGATGAAGGATGCAGAGGATATAGGATCCATGGCGTGTTCTTGCTGCAAAGCTCTCGTACAGGTTTCTTCTTCACGCGAGTTGGAGAACACACATACTACGAGGGGAAAAGGTATTTCACCGGCCAGTCCATCCATCCGCGAGCCGCGAGATCCATCAGGTACAAGCCACTAGCCACTAGGTAGTAGGGATTTCCCCTCTGATTTAGTTGGAGATGCTGCTGCTATTTGTTTGGATTGGGGGAGCCTAGAGAGGCTTGCTTGTTGTTGTGTTTGCTGCGTCAGAGATTAGAGAGAACTGAGAGTTCACATGGATCCAGTGTACAAATGAGCTTTTGGGTGGGGTGGAGGTAGCAGGGAGAGGATGGTCACTCGATGGAAGAGTGCAGGGAATGTTGCTTGCTACTGCTATTGTGTGTGCTATTGTGTTGTTTTGTAATATTTCTGAACTGTTAGAGATATTGCCGCAATGAAGATTTTGTTACCAATGTGCATTGCAAAACTAACTAATAGTTTCTGATCTGACACCCTGGTAACCTCATGATTGGGTGGTGCATGCAGCGCACGCCTCCGAGCTAGCCGATGCCTACTGGCCAGTGTTCTGTTGCATCTGGTGCCACCTCAAAGAATACCTTCTTCTAGCTGGGCGTCGAATGCCTCAGGGACGACGAGGTGCAGCGCCTGGGGTGGAAGCAGTTCAACTACACGATGAAGAAGTGAGAGAAGGGGTTAAGACGGTTGCGTTTTGCATGCGCTGCTTGCTTGCTGGTGAGTGTCGCCTTTGTGACTAGGGTGTTCTTTGCTGTCTATGCCCTCTATAGTTTATTAAGGTGTTTGTTCTTTTAGCAGCCATTAAAATACTGCAATGTAAACGACTGTCTTCTCTATGTCTACAACATGCACCAGAAGTACAGAACTAATGGCAGTGTTTTGTCTATACAATATATTAGTATATTATACATGTTTTTTATTCTAAGTCTATTATAAATTAGTATAGACTATCTATCATCCTTTCATTCAGTTTTTGCAGAGAAGTTCAGTTGCCTTGCGTATGGTTTTATCAACAGTTCTTTTGTGCAGTTGACACAATGGTATGTTGTTCGCGTATAGTTTTATCCACCATTTATAGGAATACGTATATTTCTTAGGTTCCCTTGCTACAAATGTTAAAAAACTAAAATACAGTGAACGAATGTGTTTTTAGATGGAAAACGCCATTTCCAGTAATAGTTGGAAACCTCAAAAGAATTGCTCGAGTAACATGTTTCCAAGTAGCAGACTGCATAATCTCTCAAATTATAGGCAGGGTTATTATACAAGAAACACTGACCTAGGAGTTAGTATAGTACTTTGTATTTCCTTCCGAGCTGGTGCTTAAAAGCTACGCACCTGGGATTGGTTAGGACACTGTTGCCAGATACGTTTTCAATTTCAGTCCATGGTGGAGATTCAGTTGAGCTGGAGAAAGTGAGCATGTAACGATATATCGTACAATGGTGCAGAGCCAAATCAAAACTCATGAAAGTGGACATTTTCTTAGTTATGATTGGTCACAGTACGTTAGAAAATAGTAAAATGCAGCAATTTAGAACGTGAGAAAGTCTAATTATCTGTAAATTTTGTGCCAAGTGTTCTGATCTTTTATGTGAACCCAGATGCTAAACAAGGAGCGTGAGAAAGCTGATTAAGCCAACCACCACTACAGGAATCAGGAACTTTGCCTGTCTGCCATAGCGGACGGCAAAGGCATGCCCGGCGGACGGCAAAGGCCTTTGCCGTCCGCCAGCAGACGGCAACAGGTCCGGCTGAACGAGCTACGGCAAAGGGCTCTTTGCCGTCTGCTGGCGGACGGCAAAGATGAAATGGCCTTTGCCGTCTGCCAGCAGACGACAAAGAGTCTGGACGGCACACGTGTCAGCTAAAGGCCGTTAGTGGGATAACGGCGTGCTTTGCCGTCTGCTGGCGGACGACAAAGACCTTTGCATCTTGGCCGTCTGGCAGCAGACGGTAAAGTGCACAAATATGCCAGCCCAGATGCCCCCCAGGTAGCTGCCACTGGCAAGCTATGCCGTCTGCTGGCAGACGACAAAGATGCAAAGGTCTTTGCCGTCTGCCAGCGGACGGCAAAGCTGCCAAATAGGCCAGCCCAGTGCACCCCAGGTTGAACAGATAGCTGCCACGTGGCAGCTTTGCCGTCTGCCAGCAGACGGCAAAGACCCTGTATAGCCCCTATTTTTTTTGTTTTCACAGATATATATATATATATATATATATATATATATATATATATATATATATATATATAGACATTTGAAAATACTTTCAACAAGCATAACAACACATATACATACCAATCAAAAGTCCATATGCAACATATATAGCTAGCCAACATATCTAACAACAAGCATACAATGGTTTCATCCATACATACATATATATCAGGGTGAAAGTGGTATGGATAATTTCCGTCCGAAACCGTTTCCGAATCCGTTTTTATAGGATACGGTAAGAGATTTTTCACATCCGACAACAATCCGATCCGAATCCGAATCCAATTGATAGGATACGGTATAGGATATGGTATTGCTAATATACGATGCATTAGGATAATCCCTTTTTCTTGCCGGATAATCCGACCTTTTAATTTCCGAATCCGATTTATGGGTGAATTTGTAAGTATTAAATAGCAATACATGAATGTTATCTTTACTTATAAGACGAGACATATGTTTATTAGTGATTTATTTGGCTTATTTTAATACCATCTAGTGCTTTATGTGTTCTTAACATGTATAAGTATTAAAATTTGCTCATTGTTTATGTTTACTTTAATTTGAAGTATTTATATCTTCCTCGTATATGAATATGGTAAATGACCGTTTCCGATCCGACGCCGTTCCGTTACCGTACCGTGTCCGAATCCGCATAATCCGGTATTCGAATCCGCATCCGTTCCGCTTCCGAATCCGAAAATAAATATGGAATAGGATATGATATAAGGATTATCCGTCCGAATCCGATCCGGTTTCACCCCTACATATATAGGTAGCAAGTTTCACATTGTTCATCCTACAAAATCAAAACAAAAAAGAAGCACAAGAAGAGTAGACTCCATCAACGCAAGCTTCCTCATCGAAAGCAAATCTGCAAGTTGGGAAAGAAGAAAGTTAGAAGAAGAAGAAGAAGAAGAAGAAGATAAAGAAGAGTTCTCCTCTTCTTTATCTTCTTCTTCTTCTTCTAACTAAGGTAGGTAAAAATGCCATTTTTTAGCTAAGCTAGGTAAAAATGCTAAGTGTAGGTCATTTTAGAGCTAAGCTAGGTAACCTAGGTGATGATGCCATTTTTTAGCCAACTTACGTAAGTAAAGCTCATTTTTTATCTAACTTTGGTAATTATGCCATTTAGGAGGAAAATAAGCTAAGTATCCATTTGTAAAGCAAAACACTAGAGAAAACTTACCCTCATCACAACAAATGCGATGAAGATCGCAACTAAGGTAACAATTGATCCAACAGCATAATGATACCAAGCCTCATTATCAATGGCATATTTTCTAATCTTCTTAAGCTTCAAGCGTATTGCATCCATCTTCAAGCGCATTGCATTCATTTTCATCTTGTGATCATCGACGACATCGGCAACATACAACTCCAATGTCATCTTCTCTTCTTCAATTCTTTTAATTTTTTGTTTCAAATACTCATTTTCTTTTTCAACTAAATTTAACTTCTCGACAAGAGGGTCGGTTTCAAATTCCGGTTCACATACCTCCTAGATTAAAATATCTCTATGTCAACTTGATGGTCATAATTGTCATAAATGCGAAATGCAACAAATAGTTATGAAAGAGAATTTACCACATCCGAATCATAAAGCGGGCGAGGGCCGACGGGGACGGACATCAAGACCATGGCACTATGTATAAGAAACAATCATACAAAGTAAGAAAATTATACAAGTAACTATATAAATCATACAATCATACAAGTAACTATATAAATCAAGTACAACATAAAAAATTGAATACCTAATAATAATCTGGATCGTCGGGTTCAATAAATGCCCCGGGATCAATAAATGCATCATCATCATCACTATCGGTAATGACGTGCTCATCATCATCATTAATAAATGCATCATCATGTGGAAGGCCACCTTTACGTAATCGCTCAAGCATTGACAGGTCATCCGCAACAGTAACCTCTTCTAGTTCAGGCTCTTCTTGTTCTGGCTGAGGGGTGAAGTCGGGTTCACTGTCACTGTCTACTTCAATGTTCTGGGGTGAAGTAGAGCGGTTCTTGAAACGTTTTTTGGAAAGATGTGTTTCTTGGAAGAATTCTCCTTCATATGTGTCTGGGTTAAGATGAGGTTCATAATCCTCTTCATTGGGGGGAGGTGGTCTAACACGTGGCGGCACTTCATAAACGACATCCCAACCATTGAGATTTGGATCACTTTGACAGGCCCATGGTAGATAGAAAACTTGGGTTGCCTGTTGAGCCATAATATAGACATCAGGAACATCCAAATGGGTGCTTTGTTTGATTTCCACTAGCCCTAAGTGTTCATGAGTTCTTCTAGTCTCCTTCGGCTGGAACCAATAACATTTGAAGACTACGACGTTTGGTGGGTTTGCACCATAGAATTGAAGTTCATAAATTGCTTCAACTCTTCCATAATACTCGGTATCTCCTTCGCCGATAGCAGAGACACAACAATTTGTAGACTTTCGGTCGGTCATAGATAGCTCTTTGCCATAGGTACGAAAGCGATACCCATTGATGTCGTATTTGTCAAATGAACGGACCTTAAAGTCAAAACCATTAGCGACTTGTCTCAATTCGGCGTCCATAAACTCTGAATTAGCCTACAAATTTAATACGAAAGGGATTATTGCATTAGCCGCAAATTAGACGAAGAAATGAAATGGTCTAATGGAAATTACCGTTTGTTTGAACCAAGAGATGAAACCGGGATAGTCGCCTCCATACTATGCCAGAAGCTCATACTCTTCGACGGAATCCTATTGGATCACCGCTCCATACGAGAATTTGGCGACGTATCGACTGTATCAAATATATCCGGAATAAGAGCAGTTCAAAGGAATTAGAAGTTGCGAAACAATGTACCGAGAACTTACTCGATGTACGGCCGCACTTCTGTTAGGTTGTTGAAGATATACAACGAAATGGTCCGCCATTCTTCGACATCCAACGTTAAGGAATTAGAAGCACCGGCTGGTGCGAGATCCCCTTTGAATAGGCTGAGGTTGGATCCACCCTTTTTAGGGTCGCCAGCATTGTACCGAGGCTTCGGATTATGCAAATGACGATTTTTGGCTTCGTAGTGTGCTGTCACGAAGTTTGCCGCCTCCTCAGTAATGAATGCCTCAGCCATCAATGCTTCAATTCTACGTTTATTTTTACATTTTGCTCGTAGCGTCTTCTGCATCCTCTTAGTTGCGTAGCACCAACGATTTTGCACGGGCCCCCCCAATCTTGCCTCGATTGGGAGATACAAAATCAAGTGTTGCATTGGATTAAAGAAGCCCAGCGGAAAGATCTTCTCTAACTTGCAGATCAACTCCGGCGCCAACTCTTCCATTTCTTCTAGCAGGCTAGGCGATAGTTCTTTTGCACAAAGAACACGGAAGAAATAGCTCAGCTCTGCCAGTACTAGCCATTCATCCTCAGGCATGAAGCCACGCAACATCACCGGCATTACCCGCTTAATCCATATGTGCCAATCATGACTCTTGAGACCAAATATCTTCAATTTGTCAAGACTCGCTCCCCTCTTTAGATTCGCTGCATACCCATCGGGGAACATCAACTGCATTTTCACCCACAAGATAATTTCCCTCATAGCTGGCCTTCCAAGATTGAACCATGCCTTTGGCTTCGTCCAGTTCTGCTTTCCTTTCGGTTGTCGCATGTTTTGTAACGGTCTATCACATAGAGCCTCCTGATCGACTCTAGCCTTAGGATTGTCCTTTGACTTCCCATCTATGCCGAACAATGTACCAAAAGTGCCTCGGCGATATTCTTCTCAGTGTGCATCACGTCGATGTTGTGTGGGCAAAGTAGGTCTTTGAAGTAAGGCAGATCCCACAAGCATGTCTTGTGAGTCCAGGCGTGTTCCGAATTATACCCCTTGAAATACCCTGGACGCTCTGGATCTGGCTTGAGAGCGTTTAACTGATCCAGGGTCTCTTGGCCTGTCAATGGAGGTGGTGCAGAGTTTTTGAAAACTCTACCTTTGATGAAGTTCTGCTTGTCTTTCCTGAACTTATGGCGAGTATCCAGGAACTGTCTATGCAAGTCGAAGCAAGAAAATTTGCGACCGGCCTGAAGCCAACGAAACTGAAGAGCTCCCTTGCATGTGGGGCATGGGAACCTTTCATGCACACACCAGCCAACGAATAGCGCATACGCTGGCAAGTCATGCGTCGAGTACATGTACCAGACACGCATTATGAAGTTCTGTTTGCTAAAGGTGTCGTATGTCTTGAACCCATTATCCCAGGCTTCTTGCAATTCGTCCTTCAGCGGCTGCATGTACACATTCATATTCTTCCCCGGATAGTTGGGCCCTGGAATTATCAACGTCAGGAAAATGTTCTTTCTTTGCATAATCTGTCCGGGGGGGGGGAGATTGAGTGGAATGACAAATACGGGCCAACAACTGTATTGGGCTGCCGTCAGCCCAAACACACTGAACCCATCCGTGCTGATGGCGACTCGAGGATGCCTCGGATCTGTCGCTTTGTCATCATGTAATGCATCGAAGCGCTTCCACGCTTCACCGTCCGATGTGTGCACCATCATCAGCTTCCCATCTGCATCTAGTTGGGTTCTTTTGCCCGTTTTGTGCCATGTCATCTGTCTGGCCGTCTCTTCGACCATGAAAAGACGTTGAAGTCTTGGTACGATTGGCATATACCGAAGAACATTAACGGGGATTTTGGTCTGCGTCTTCTCACCCATACCGTTGTCTACCACAACATACCTGGATGACTTGCAAATGGGACAATAGTTCAAGTCCACATACTGAAGCCTAAATAAGGCACATCCTTTCTCACAGGCATGTATCTTCTCATAGGGCATCTTAAGAGCACGGAGGATTTTGTCTGACTGGTACAGGTTTGCAGGTAGTACATGGCCTTTGGGTAGAAAACGTCCAAATACTGTCATCATTGCGTCGTAGCATTCTCTGCCCAAGTTGAATTGAGCCTTCAGAGCCATTATTTGTGAGATGGCATCCAGTTGACAAAGCTCAGTGTGCTCGTGGAGAGGACATTTTGCAGACTCCAACATTTCATTGAAGGCCTTTGCAGATTCCTCCATCTCATCGTCCGAGTCCCGAGCATCATCAAAGTCTTGCACCATGTCTTGCATCCCGGTACCATGCTCGTCGGTGCGACGACGAAGCACCTCAGCTCTGGCATGTTGGGCAGACTCGCCATGAAATGTCCACACCATATAATCTGGCGTAAAACCCCTCTTCTGCAGGTGTTTGCCCATTTCATCCTCTGTCCTCTTGTGCCAATTGTTGCACCCGGCACAGGGGCACCATGTTGTCCTCTGGCCATTTGCAAATGCAGTTCTCAGAAACCCCTTGGTTTTTGTTAACCATTCAATGGTCATGTCTTTCTGACTAGTGTGACCGGTGTACATCCACGCACGATCACTCATCTTGCCTAGCTACTGGACACATAAGAAATATATATATAAATCAACATGTATATATTCATCAGTTAATGGAGTTTGTCACTTTTATTACGTCCATGCAACCTAGACGCTAATAGGTAAAGATAGGTCCTAATCCCACCCGAGTATGTGTAGATTGGGTTCGTTTTCCCATGCTCTGCTCCGGATCTGACGCAAAATTTCGGCAGCACCTCCCCGCTGTTCTCCTGATACACGTCTCGGCAATAAGCAGAGAGGATGTGTACCCGAAGAACAACAGGGAGGCACTGACGAAATTTTGCATCGGATCCGGAGCAGAGCATATGGGAAAACAAACCCAATATACACATACTCGGGCTGTCCATGGATAACGTTGGACAATTCGAAAGAATCACGGTTATAAATATGCAAATGCATGCATATTTATAGATGTAACCCTTTCGAACGGGAGACGCATAGTGGTCACGCATATGATGATTGACGACACCTATAGGTAGCAAGTTTCATCGGCACGAAGACCGGAACAGAGCAAATGAAGGGGGGAGGAGGAGATGTCATTTGTGCTCACCCACGAACGCAGGGGCGGAGCTCGTCGAACACTAGACCCTCGCAGCGACGAAAATACTACACATTTAAATCGAAAGATGAGTAACATAGCAATTTTGTTTTTTCCGTCAACCTAACTAAATATTTACAACATGACGAGCGGGTTAGGGGGTTCCTCGGCGTCGATGGAACCCTAAATAGCAAGTATCATCGGTGCGAGATACATGTGGCGCTCGGCGTTGAACACTAGATCCACATCCCACAAGTGACGCCGGCGCCCGGCGTCCCGCAACAATAGTTCTGGTGGCCGATGACGGTCGAACACCTTGGCGAATTTGTCTGGCAGCCTTTGCGATGAGGATTAAAGCCAAGTTTTGAAAGTTCAAACAACCAAACCGACTTGAGTCAGTTTGGGTGTTTCAAGTTTCAAGTTTGGATGTAGTGTTCGACACCGATGGCCACATGTATCTCGCACCGACGATACTTGCTATTTAGGGTTCCATCGACACCGAGGAACCCTCTAACCCGCTCGTCCCCGGGTGCCCTCAGGTATGGCGACGCACGGTCGACCCCGATCCTCGACCCGGTTTCGTCGGTGATGCACCCCTAATCTTCTTCTTCCTCCTCCTCCTCCTCTTCTTCTTCTTCTTCTTATTTTTTTTCATCTTTCTTCTTTCTTCTTAACCTAAACTAAACCTAAACTAAACTAAATCTAAACCTAAAAAACAGAAACTAAACCTAAACTAAACCAAGCCTAAATTAAACTAAACCTAATTAAACTAAAACTAAAAAAACAGAAAAAAGAAGAAGAGGGATGTCTCACCTTCAGGCGCGGCAGGGGGTGCCTGGGATGGAGGAGGGGGCGCCGGAGCGGCGGGGCGGCCGCGGGGGTGGAGGAGTGGGGCGCCGGGGCGGGGTGGCCGTGGGGGTGGAGGAGAGGGGCGCCGGGGCGACGCGGCGGGGCGGCGGGTGCGGCGGAGCGGCGGGGGCGGCTCGGGCACGGGGGCGGCGGCGCGGGTGTGATGAGGGGAGGGAGAGAGAGGGGAGATAGAGGGGTGGGGCTGGCCGCTTTTTAGTTTAGGTCACAACTCTTTGCTGTCTGCTAGCAGACGGCAAAGAGCCTAGCTAACGGACGTTAGTTGGGCACTTTCTTTGCTGTCCGCTAGCGGACGGCAAAGAAAGTGGCCGTTAGGTCATACTCGTTAGTGGGCCACCCACCCTCTTTGCCGTCCACTAGCTGACGGCAAAGCTTCTATGCCGTCCGCTAGCAGACGGCAAAGGGACGGCCGACGGCAAATATGATCTTTGCCGTCCGCTCCTTCTTTGCCGTCAGTTTTCTATAAGCTGATGGCAAAGACCATCTTTGCCATCAGCTAGCAGACGGCAAAGAGACGGCTGACGGCAAATATCCTGATTCCAGTAGTGCACCTGTTTTGCCTCACATGGGGATAGTGATCTACAATCTGATGATGTGGAGGCAGGAGGTGTTGTCCATCCGTGGTGGAGGTGGCGATGGAGAAGGTCTAATTATCAGCTGGAAATCTACCCAAAACTCAAGGGCATTGTGAGTTATTTGCGACTTTTACCCTTTTGATTGATGCAAAAGTTGTTCGACATTGTAGTAGGGACATGCCTACTTTTTTGAAAGTTTTCTTTCTGTAGTATTTGAGTTCACGACTTCACTTGAATTGAAGAGAATCGGATATTGTTAACAAATATTTTGTTTAGGAAGCTTCCAACAAAAAAATCTACTTAATAAAGTAGAGTTGTTCGTGTGTTGCTCATCAGTCTCTCAGATCCATCTCTTCTTTCTTGCTGCATCTTCTCGCATTGCTTTGTCCGTGCTCCTTTAGATCCTTTCTCAATGGATCTTCGGATATTTTTTCATATGACTGCAAACAACCCTTACTCCATGTCAACACTGTGCCACCACCGTTCTACCATTTTCTCATCAGTTCACTTCACATTAGACTTAATAGTAACACAAAGGTAAACCATGGTGTTAGACAATACAGTACACTACTTCTCAATAGCTGCGTAAAGAAATAAATAGCCTTAATAACTTATATAATTTTCTACTGTGTTTAATTTCCATTTGCTCTAATTTTATTTTCTCAGATATGTTTAATTTGCGATTACGTCGACCTTTTTTTACAGTTCTGATAGTAGGAGTTACCCAGTTTGTATTGTGTGTTGAATGATACTTATGAATGATATTTTACATATCAAGGATGAAAGCTATGCATCATGTTGTTTCGCTTAAACAATACTTTTGTATTTTTCTCTCCTCTTCACTTTAGTATTCTAAATTTCCGTTCTGCTAAATGTTTTCTTTTCTACATGGGTTCAATCTCTTTTCATCAGTGTTAATGCCAACAAGTAAATAAGGTTTGTGCTATGCCAAGTAGTAGCTTAGGTGAATGGTTGAAAGCAAGGTATATCACAATTCATCATTGCTTAAATCTATTGCTATATAGAAAGCAAGGTATCCTTTTGAACCTAGTTTTTTTTACCGTGTGACATACTAATTTAGAGATTGTCAGTGTCCTCTCCTATTTCTTGATGTTCACTATGGGACGCAGTTCCAAGAAAGAAAAGGTAGACGTAGATCTTAGCGTCGTTGGCGGAGACAAGGATGTTTTCGGCCACCATGCGCGCATCTTCTATGATTTTCAACACCACTCGTAGGGCAGCAGCGGCAATCCCGGGTAGACCGTCCCCCAGCCAAAAATCCGGTCTGTTCGACGCAGTTGGTCGATCGAGGGCGAGCGACGGCCGGACTAACGGCAGCAGCGACAACCTGGATAGATTCTTCTCTCATATATCAGTTCTACTCTTGCCTTGCTCTGGTTACGACAGCACGGGGTGGAGGCCTGTACAAGCGTCTGTCGATGATAGCTGAGCACGACAAGGTGACCCGAGGAAGATGGAGGAAGACCAGGTTAAATTAGTGAACTGCTCTATTTGGAATTGCTACAAAAAATAATATCAATTTCCTCTATTGTGCCTCCACTCTATAAGGAAAAAAATCCCTGCTATATTCTCTATCCTGTTGGATTCATCATAGAACCCTAAAAAGACCGGTTTGATCTGTAACATATCATCTAAAAAATATGATTTTTACATGTTAATCTTTTTACATTGCTTGACCAGATTGTTTTGTAGGGAGCAGATGAGAGCAAGATGGGGTGGTCTCCATCGCCTTCAATTGGCACATGCACATGCACGTGCAATAATCATTATCTTTCCCATGGTTCAGAAGATGTATGATGCATGGACTTCTAATATTTTTTACATTCATTTCAAATGGCTACTGGAAGATGATTGCTTCTAACTTGTTATATATTGATTCTTGCTTGTTCTTGCAGTAGATGAAATGGACTTGATAGCTCTTTTGTTAACATTTTCTAAAGTAAGCATTAATTACATGCCATTTGTGTGCTCATGAAATATCTGGATAGTCTTTTGCTAGCTCTAAGTTTCATGTTTGTTTCTTTTTGCTATGCCGAACGAAGAACAGCGACCCGTTATTATTGAAGAAATGGCATCTTTCTGAAGATATTTAATTCACCATGCTTATTCAGGTGCGTGTTATGTTTTTGACCGAGATATTTTTCCACCTCTTCATGTCAAACTACGCACATTTCCTGTGCCACGTAACCTCGTTATCCTAATGTCTCTAGTGAAGTTCTCTTTAGATAAATGTGCAATTGTTATAAATTTTTAATGGCGTTAGCGCGTTCAAAATATTGCAGGTGAAACGGTATCGCCAGACCATCATGATAGAGAGGTGGAGTTGAGAAAAGTGGACTTCTACCGAAGGAGTGCTTCTCCTTGGGGCTGATTGCACTGGGCATGCTAAGCAGCAGCAGAGAAGAGGCAAAATAATTGTAACAAACAGAAAAATGAACATCTTGTATACTTTTGTTTGATTGATTATATGTTTTACAGTGTGTAGGTATTTCGAGTTGTAGATTTGCATTAGTAAAGTCCCTCCCTTGATAAGTGGCAAAATAGGTTGTCTAAACCTTCTGCTAGGCCTCCCTTATGGATGATGGTGTAAACGTGTTTCAAGTGGATACGCAGATGTGGGTCAAAAGAGTATCATATTACAAAGATCACTTGGTGTGGAACTAGATGCTGGGCTCATATGTAATGTCTGTTGGGGAACGTAGCAGAAATTCAAAAAATTTCCTACGCGTCACCAAGATCAATCTATGGAGAGACTAGCAATGAGAAAGAGAGGAGTGTATCTTCATACCCTTGAAGATCGCGATGCGGAAGCGTTGCAAGAACGCGGTTGGAGGAGTCGTACACGCAGCGATTCAGATCGCGGTCGATTCCGATCTAAGCACCGAACAACGGTGCCTCTGCGTTCAACACACGTGCAGCCCGATGACGTCTCCCACGCCTTGATCCAGCAAGGAGAGAGGGGGAGGTTGGGGAAGACAACTCCAGCAGCAGCACGACGGCGTGGTGGTGTTGGAGCAGCGTGGTACTCCGGCAGGGCTTCGCCAAGCACCGCGGAAGGAGGATGAGGTGTTGGAGAGAGGGAGGGCTGCGCCTTGGATGTCCGTGCTGCCCTCCCTCCACCCCTCTATTTATAGGGTGAAGGGGAAAGGGGGGGCCGGCCCCTCTAGATGAGATCTAGAGGGGGGCGGCGGCCAGGGGAGGGGGCTTGCCCCCCAAGCCAAAGGGGGGGGCGCCCCCTTTAGGGTTCCCCAAAACCCTAGGCGCATGGGCCCTAGGGGGAGTGGCTCCCAGCCCACTTAGGGGCTGGTTCCCTTCCACATACAGCCCATAGGGCCCTCCGGGGCAGGTGGACCCTCCCGGTGGACCCCCCGGAACCCCTTCGGTGGCCCCGGTACAATACCGGCATACCTCCGAACACTTCCGGTGACCGTATGATGACTTCCCATATATAAATCTTCACCTCTGGACCATTTCGGAACTCCTCGTGACGTCCAGGATCTCATCTGGGACTCCGAACAACATTCGGTAACCACGTACAAACTTTCCCTATAACCCTAGCATCATCGAACCTTAAGTGTGTAGACCCTACGGGTTCGGGAGGCATGTAGACATGACCGAGACATCTCTCCGGTCAATAACCAACAGCGGGATCTGGATACCCATGTTGGCTCCCACATGTTTCACGATGATCTCATCGGATGAACCACGATGTTGAGGATTCAATCAATCCCGTATACAATTCCCTTTGTCTACCGGTATGATACTTGCCCGAGATTCGATCGTCGGTATCCCCATACCTTGTTCAATCTCGTTACAAGCAAGTCTCTTTACTCGTTCGTAACACATCATCCCGTGATCAACTCCTTGGTCACATTGAGCTCATTATGATGATGTCCTACCAAGTGGGCCCAGAGATACCTCTCTGTCACACGGAGTGACAAATCCCAGTCTCGATTCGTGCCAACCCAACAGACACTTTCGGAGATACCCGTAGTGTGCCTTTATAGCCACCCAGTTACGCTGTGACGTTTGGCACACCCAAAGCATTCCTACGGTATCCGGGAGTTGCATAATCTCATGGTCTAAGGAAATGATACTTGACATTAGAAAAGCTTTAGCAGACGAACTACACGATCTAGTGCTATGCTTAGGATTGGGTCTTGTCCATCACATCATTCTCCTAATGATGTGATCCCGTTATCAATGACATCCAATGTCCATGGTCAGGAAACCACAACCATCTATCGATCAACGAGCTAGTCAACTAGAGGCTCACTAGGGACATGTTGTGGTCTATGTATTCACACATGTATTACGGTTTCTGGTTAATACAATTATAGCATGAACAATAGACAATTATCATGAACAAGGAAATATAATAATAACCATTTTATTATTGCCTCTAAGGCATATTTCCAACAATCTCCCACTTGCACTAGAGTCAATAATCTAGTTCACATCACCATGTGATTAACACTCATAGTCCACATCGCCATGTGACTATACCCAAAAAGTTTACTAGAGTCAATAATCTAGTTCACATCACCATGTGATTAAGACTCAATGAGTTCTGGGGTTTGATCATGTTCTGCTTGTGAGAGAGGTTTTAGTCAACGGGTCTGCACTTCGCAAATCTCTAGGTCATATTGTAAATGCTACTTCTACGCTCCACTTGGAGCTATTTCAAATGGTTGCTCCACTATACGTATCCGGTTTGCTACTCAGAGTCATCCGGATAGGTGTTAAAGCTTGCATCAACGTAACCCTTTACGTCGAACTCTTTATCACCTCCAAAACCAAGAAACGTTTCCTTATTCTTTTAAGGACAATTTTGACCGCTGTCCAAATGATCCACTCCTGGATCACTCTTGTACCCCCTTGCCAAACACGTGGCAAGGCACATATCAGGTGCGGTACACAGCATGGCATACTGTATAGAGCCTATGGCTAAGGCATAGGGGACGACCTTCGTCCTTTCTCTTTCTTCTGCCGTGGTCAAGCTTTAAGTCTTAACTTGACACCTTACAACTCAGGCAAGAACTCCTTCTTTGAATGATCCATTTTGAACTCCTTCAAAATCACGTCAAGGTATGTGCTCTGTGAATGTCTTATCAGGCGTCTTGTTCTATCTCTATAGATCTTGATACCCAACATGTAAGCAGTTTTCCCCAGGTCTTCCTTTGAAAAAATCCATTCAAACAACCCTTTATGCTTTCCAGAAATTCTACATCATTTCTGATCAACAATATGTCACCATATATACTTATCAGAAATGTTGTAGTGCTCCCACTCACTTTCTTGTAAATACAAGTTTCTCATAAACTTTGTATAAACTCAAAAACTTTGATCACCTCATCAAAGCGTATATTCCAACTCCGAGATGCTTGCTCCTGTCCATCGAAGGATTGCTGGAGCTTGCATACCTTTTAGCATCCTTAGGATCGACAAAACCTTCTGGTTGTATCACATACAACCTTTCCTCACGGAAACCGTCAAGGAAACTTTGTTTTGACATCCATCTGCCATATTTCATAAATGAAAATGCAGCAACTGCTAACATAATTCTAACAGACTTTAGCATCGCTATGATTGAGAGAGTCTCATCATAGTCAACTCCTTGAACTTGTCGGAAACTTCTTTGAGACAAGTCGAGCTTCATAAATGGTGACATTACCATCAGCGTCTGTCTTCTTCTTAAAGATCCATTTATTCTCAACGGCTTGCCGATCATCGGGCAAGTCCACCAAAGTCCATACTTTGTTCTCATACATGGATCCTATCTCGGATTTCATGGCTCCTAGCCATTTTTTGGAATCCGGGCCCATCATCGCTTCTCCATAGTTTGTAGGTTCATTGTTGTCCAACAACATGACCTCCAAGACAGGGTTGCCGTACCACTCAGGAGCAGTACACGTCCTTGTCAACCTACGAGGTTCGATAGTAACTTGATCCGAAGCTTCATGATCATCACCATTAACTTCCTCTTCAACGGACGCAAGCTCCGCAGAAACATCTTTCTGCGCTGCGCTACTCGTTGATTGAAACGAAGGTTCAACAACCTCACCAAGTTCTATCTTCCTCCCACTCAATTCTTTCGAGAGAAACCTTTTCTCGAGAAAGGACCCTTTTTAGCAACAAATACTTTGCCCTCGGATCTGAGATAGAAGGCATACCCAAATGTTTCCTTAGGGCATTCTATGAAGATGCACATTTCCGCTTTGGGTCTGAGCTTATCAGACATAAGCGTCGTATTCCCAAACTCTGAGAAATGACAGCTTAGGTTTCTACCAAACCATACGGTGACATCTCAACGGAATTTAGATGGTGCCCTATTTAAAGTGAATGTAGTTGTCTCTAATGCTTAACCCCGAAACGATAGTGGCAAATCGATAAGAGACATCATAGCACGCACCATATCCAATAGAGTACGACTACGATGTTCGGACACACCATCACACTATGGTGTTCCAGGTGGCGTGAGTTGTGAAACAACTTTCACATTATCTTAAGTTGTATACAAAACTCGTAACTCAGATATTCACCTCCACGATCAAATCGTAGACATTTTTATCTTATTGTCACGATTGATCTTAGACTTCACTCTGAATTTGTTTGAACTTTTCAAACGTTTTAGACTTGTGTTTCATTAAGTAAATATACTCATATCCACTCAAATCATCATGTGAAGGTAAGAAAATAATGATATCCATTGCATGCTACAACACTCATTGGACCGCATACATCAACATGTATTATTTCCAATAAGTTACTAGTCCGCTCCATTATACCGGAAACGGGGTCTCAGTCATCTTGCCTAAGAGGCATGGTACGCATGTCTCAACCAATTCGAAATCGAGTGAGTCCAAAGATCCATCTGCATGGAGTTTCCTCATGCGCTTTACACCAATATGACCTTTAGCGGCAGTGCCACAAGTATGTGGTACTATCATTATTAACTTTGCATCTTTTATAAACATGTGTATTACTACGATCGAGATTCAATAAACCATTCACATTGGGTGCATGACCATTGAAGGTATTATTCATGTAAACAGAATAACCATTATTCTCTAACTTAAATGAATAACCGTATTGCAATAAACACGATCTAATCACGTTCATGCTCAACGCAAACACCAAATAACATTTATTTAGGTTCATCCCTAATCCCGAGAGAGTGTGCGATGGTGATCACATCAACCTTGGAAACACTTCCAACACACATCGTCACCTCACCCTTAGCTAGCCTCCTTTTATTCCGTAGCTTTTATTTCGAGTTACTAACATTTAGTAACCGAACCGTTATCCAATACCCAGGTGCTACTAGGATTACTAGCAAGGTACACATCAATAACACGTATATCAAATATACTTCTGTCGACGTTGCCAGCTTTCTTATCTACCAAATATCTAGGGTTGTTCCGCTTCAGCGACCGTTCTCCTCATAACAGAAGCACCTAGTCTCAAGTTTGGGTTCAACCTTGGGTTTCTTCACTGGAGCAGCAACTGACTTGCCATCCATGAAGTTTCCCTTCTTGCCCTTGCCCTTTGTGAAACTAGAGGTTTTACTAACCATCAACACTTGATGCTCCTTGATTTCTACCTTCGCGGTGTCAAACATCGCGAACAGCTCAGGGATCATCTTATCCATCCCTGGCATGTTATAGTTCATCACGAAGCTCTAGTAGCTAGGTGGCAGTGACTTGGAGAACTATATTAATCACTATCTTATCTGGAAGATTAACTCCCACTCGATTCAAGTGATCGTAGTACCCAGACAATCTGAGCACATGCTCACTGATTGAGCTATTCTCCTTCATCTTGTAGGCAAAGAATCTTGTTGGAGGTCTCATACCTCTCAACGCGGGCACGAGCCTAAGATCCCAATTTTAGCTCTTAGAACATCTCATATGTTCCGTGTCGTTCAAAACGTTTTGGAGCCGCAATTCTAAGCCGTAATGCATGACGCACTGAACTATCAAGTAGTCATTAGAAAGTGCCTGTCAGATGTTCAAAACATCTACAGACGACGCTTGAGGGGCTGCCGCATCGAGCGGTGCATTAAGGACATAAGCCTTCTGTGCAGCAACGAGGACAATCCTCAGATCACGGACCCAGTCCGCATTATTGCTCACAATATCTTTCAACTTAGTCTTTCTCTAGGAATGTATTAAACAGGGAGCTAAAGCGCGAGCTATTGATCTACAACATAATTTGCAAAGACAATTTAGACTATGTTCATGATAATTAAGTTCATCTAATCAAATTATTTAATGAACTCCCACTCAGATAGACATCCCTCTAGTCATCTAAGTGTTACATGATCCGAATCGACTAGGCCGTGTCCGATCATCACGTGAGACGGACTAGTCATCAACGGTGAACATCTCTATGTTGATCGTATCTTCTATACGGCTCATGTTCGACCTTTCGGTCTTCCGTGTTCCGAGGCCATGTCTGTACATGCTAGGCTCATCAAGTCAACCTAAGTGTTTTGCATGTGTAAATCTGGCTTACACCCGTTGTATTCGAACGTTAGAATCTATCACACCCGATCATCACGTGGTGCTTCGAAACAACGAACCTTCGCAACGGTGCACAGTTAGGGGGAACACTTTCTTGAAATTTTAGCGAGGGATCATCTTATTTATGCTACCGTCGTTCTAAGCAAATAAGATGTAAAAAAGATAAACATCACATGCAATCAAAAAGTGACATGATATGGCCAATATCATTTTGCTCCTTTTGATCTCCATCTTCGGGGCACCATGATCATCATCGTCACCGGCATGACACCATGATCTCCATCATCATGATCCCCATCATCGTGTCTTCATGAAGTTGCCTCGCCAACTATTACTTCTACTACTATGGCCAACAGTTAGCAATAAAGTAAAGTAATTACATGGCGTTTTTCATTGACACGCAGGTCATACAATAAATTAAGACAACTCCTATGGCTCCTGCCGGTTGTCATACTCATCGACATGCAAGTCGTGATTCCTATTACAAGAACATGATCAATCTCATACATCACATATATCATTCATCACATCCTTTTGGCCATATCACATCACATGGCATATGCTGCAAGAACAAGTTAGACGTCCTCTAATTGTTGTTGCAAAAAATTTACGTGGCTGCTATAGGTTTCTAGCAAGAACGTTTCTTACCTACGCCACAACCACAACGTGATATGCCAATTTCTATTTACCCTTCATAAGGACCCTTTTCATCGAATCCGATCCGACTAAAGTGGGAGAGACAGACACCCGCTAGCCACCTTATGCAACTAGTGCATGTCAGTCGGTGGAATCTGTCTCACGTAAGCGTACGTGTAAGGTCGGTCCGGGCCGCTTCATCCCACGATGCCGCCGAATCAAGATAAGACTAGTAACGGCAAGAAAATTGACAAAATCGACACCCACAACAACTTGTGTTCTACTCGTGCAAGAAACTACGCATAAACCTGGCTCTGATACCACTGTTGGGAAACGTAGCAGAAATTCAAAAATTTTCCTACGCGTCACCAAGATCAATCTATGGAGAGACTAGCAATGAGAGAGAGAGAGGAGTGTATCTTCATACCCTTGAAGATCGCGATGCGGAAGCGTTGCAAGAACGCGGTTGGAGGAGTCGTACACGCAGCGATTCAGATCGCGGTCGATTCCGATCTAAGCATCGACCAACGGTGCCTCCGCGTTCAACACACGTGCAGCCCGATGATGTCTCCCACGCCTTGATCCAGCAAGGGGAGAGGGAGAGGTTGGTGAAGAGAACTCCAGCAGCAGCACGACGGCGTGGTGGTGTTGGAGCAGCGTGGTACTCCGGCAGGGCTTCGCCAAGCACCGCGGAAGGAGGAGGAGGTGTTGGAGAGAGGGAGGGCTGCGCCTTGGATGTCCGTGCTGCCCTCCCTCCACCCCTCTATTTATAGGGTGAAGTGGAAAGGGGGGGCCGGCCCCTCTAGATGAGATCTAGAGG
Organism: Thinopyrum elongatum; assembly: GCA_011799875.1. Lineage (NCBI taxonomy): Eukaryota > Viridiplantae > Streptophyta > Magnoliopsida > Poales > Poaceae > Thinopyrum > Thinopyrum elongatum. The sequence continues at coordinate 458,520,840 of CM022302.1, read as the reverse complement.
GGGGCGGCGGCCAGGGGAGGGGGCTTGCCCCCCAAGCCAAAGGGGGGGGGGCGCCCCCTTTAGGGTTCCCCAAAACCCTAGGCGCATGGGCCCTAGGGGGAGTGGCGCCCAGCCCACTTAGGGGCTGGTTCCCTTCCACATACAGCCCATAGGGCCCTCCGGGGCAGGTGGACCCTCCCGGTGGACCCCCGGAACCCCTTCGGTGGCCCCGGTACAATACCGGCATACCTCCGAACACTTCCGGTGACCGTATGATGACTTCCCATATATAAATCTTCACCTCCGGACCATTCCGGAACTCCTCGTGACGTCCAGGATCTCATCCGGGACTTCGAACAACATTCGGTAACCACGTACAAACTTTCCCTATAACCCTAGCGTCATCAAACCTTAAGTGTGTAGACCCTACGAGTTCGGGAGGCATGTAGACATGACCGAGACATCTCTCCGGTCAATAACCAACAGCGGGATCTGGATACCCATGTTGGCTCCCGCATGTTCCACGATGATCTCATCGGATGAACCACGATGTCGAGGATTCAATCAATCCCGTATACAATTCCCTTTGTCTACCGGTATGATACTTGCCCGAGATTCGATCGTCGGTATCCCCATACCTTGTTCAATCTCGTTACAAGCAAGTCTCTTTACTCGTTCGTAACACATCATCCCGTGATCAACTCCTTGGTCACATTGAGCTCATTATGATGATGTCCTACCGAGTGGGCCCAGAGATACCTCTCCGTCACACGGAGTGACAAATCCCAGTCTCGATTCGTGCCAACCCAACAGACACTTTCGGAGATACCCGTAGTGTGCCTTTATAGCCACCCAGTTACGTTGTGACGTTTGGCACACCCAAAGCATTCCTACGGTATCCGGGAGTTGCACAATCTCATGGTCTAAGGAAATGACACTTGACATTAGAAAAGCTTTAGTAGACGAACTACACGATCTAGTGCTATGCTTAGGATTGGGTCTTGTCCATCACATCATTCTCCTAATGATGTGATCCCGTTATCAATGACATCCAATGTCCATGGTCAGGAAACCACAACCATCTATCGATCAACGAGCTAGTCAACTAGAGGCTCACTAGGGACATGTTGTGGTCTATGTATTCACACATGTATTATGATTTCCGGTTAATACAATTATAGCATGAACAATAGACAATTATCATGAACAAGGAAATATAATAATAACCATTTTATTATTGCCTCTAGGGCATATTTCCAACAATGTCATGGGTATGAATGCACTTTTTGGATGACTGGTGACTGCTACATCGTCTCATCATGTGTAGGTTATAAATATTTTTCCTGCAAAAAAAACATATTCACTTGGAGTAATATATGACAGGGCCCCATTGAAGTTTATCTTATACGAAAAACCGTTCAGTGGTAAGTATGGATTAGTAAAATAATAATCAAAAGGCCCGTAGCAACGCACAGACATTCTACTAGTTTGTAGTAAGTACCGACCGGTTGCTCCTTTAAACTAAATTAATTAACGAGAAAAATCAAGCGTCGGCGAAACATCAAGGCTGAGTATGACTGCATGCCCAGGTAGTGCACCCGCACATACTGACATACATGCCGCAGGGCAGACTGATAAGGATTTACATACTCAAATTCGTGAGTGTTATTAATGTTATTAACTTCCTTCTCCTCCAAGAAAGAAAGCTAGGGTTCGTGCCTCTCGCCGGGGCCGGCGCAGCTCCGCCTCATCTCCGGTGGCCCTAGGACCATGGAGGCACGGTGGATCCTGGCAAGGGTCGGCAGGAGGGCTCCGTTTTTATCGTTTTTTTCAATCTTGTTAGGGTTTTTTTCTGCTCAGGAAGGTGAGACGACGACGGCTCCCTGAAGATGGAATAAAGGTCTCCCCGCCTAGCCTCCGTTCCGGCGGTGCGTTTAGCATCGTTGGTGGGCGTGTGGAGATGTGTCTCCGGCAGATCTATCTTTGATGGATTTGCTCGGATCTCATCGTTGTTCGTCTACGTTCGTGTGTCTTCGGTTTGAATCCTTCCGATCTATGTTATTCTTCATTGGCGGTGGTTGCTGTTCTGGGGTGCTGGTCCTATGGGGCCTTAGCACGACTACTTCCCGACTGTCTACTACAACATATTGTGCCCGACTCCGGCGATGGAGGGGCGATGACGGCGGCGCGCCTTCGGCTCGCTTCAGTGCTTGTAGTCGTCGCTAGGTGATCTACGGATCTGGATGTAATTTTTATTTCTGGTGTTCGTTGTACTGCCATGATTGAAGATGAATAGATTGGAAGTTTTCAAAAAAAAACTTAATATACAGGAAAAAGTACTCCTCTGTTGTTTTAGATTCGTTTAGATACAGATGTATGTATACACATTCCAGTGTAAAATTAGATGCATAGAATGAATTAGCGTGTTGAGCGGTGCTACAGTCGTCACATAGAAGGGCTTGTCAGGTCAAAATCACAACACGCAGACACATAGGCTTTTTTTTCATGATAATAAGTGTCTCATTCATATCATAAAGATCAAAATACAAGTCACGTAATGACCGACATGACAAAACTGAAAATATAGCAGAACATCTCTGAGCTTGACACCAATGCCTGTCACCTGCCTCTGGCACCACCACAGCAGCCATCGAAGAAAAGAATGATAGATCACCTCCTCACCTGAACTCGAGGCGGATCCATCGTTGATATGCAGCTTTACGGACCTCCAAGATGACTCATCAAAAGTGAAGCCATTTGCCACGTCTTTGCTGTAATCTTGAGGATTTGCCCTTTGTACACCGTTTGGTTCATTTAGCAGATTATAATATAAAATTCATGACCAAAATGCCCCTATCCCAAATCGGACATGTACCTTATCTCCTTCCTTTTTCTTCTACTCTGTTCGTCCCTGGCGGCTGTCCACCCTGCAGCCTCGCCGCCGCCGCACGACCTCGCAGCGGCTATACCGGCAAGGCGTCCTCCCCCGAGCTGCTGCTGCGTGGTGCTATGCGTTCCTGAGCCTGCTACGCCCCCACTGTGCACTGCCTTCCCCGTGCTGCTGCTTCGTCCAACTGACCCTCGAACTTGCTGCTGCCACAACGTGCTCTGCCTTCCCCGAGCTGCTGCACAGGTCCGTTCTCTCCCAACTCTGAGGAACTTCAGATTTGTCATTCTGGGTACTTTCTGACGTTGTGGACTAGTAAGTGCTAACGTACCTTCTTATGTTGTGGACTAGCAAGTACTAAATGTACCTTCAGATGTTGCAGCCGGCGTGGGTGGCGGCGGGGATCTCATTCCTCTCTGCTTGGGTCTTGGGCTGGCGCGGGACTGCCCTTCTCAGCCGGACGCGTGGGGCTGCCGCGGGGCTCCTCGGCGCGGCGGCGGGCGGGCAGGGCGGCGACGTGTGCGTCCCAGGGCAGCTCGGTGGCGTGCTCCTGCTTCTCCAAGGCGCGGCGGCTGCGAGGGATTCATCTCGAGCGGGAGCGTGCGAGCGGCGCGCTGGCCAGGTCCGTCCGGATCTGGCTCCAGGGTCTGTTTGCGGCGCGGGTGGTGGAGGAAGGCCGGCCGTGCCTCTACAGGGTGCTAGGGCACCGCTGGTGGCTAGTATCTGACCTCGGTACTGCGGCGGCGACATGGTGGGTCTGTTCTCCGGTCAAATCCGATCCGGCCGGTGCGGCCTCCATGCGCGGCGGCGGCGATCGATGGCGGTCCCGTGCACACGATGCTGGATGGTGGGTCCTCGAGCGTATCCGGGTGAAAATCCTACTCTTGGCACGTTGCCAAGGTCGGCGATGGCGTTGTTTTTCTACGTCGTCCCCTTCTTGAAGGCATCGTCGTGGAGAAGCTCTAGACCCCTATCCGCTACCTCCGGGGGAAACCCTAGATCAATCGATCGGATGACGGCGGCGCTCATGTGTCGTACCCCTCTTGAGGGTGTCATTCTTGGAGGTGTGCATAGGCTCGAGGGACCAGTGGGCGGCATCTACGGTGGAGCGGCGTTCCCTGTGAAACATCGACGTCATGGAGTCTCGGCGGCGAGGCGCAGCAAAGTCTCGGCGACGGATGCGTGATGATGAACGCGTGTAAGGAGGAGGCGCTGTCTGGCGCAGTGGGGGCGTCGACGGCAGGCCTGGCAAGGTCGATGCGTCAGTACCTGCTATGAAGATGGATTGATGGAAGAAGGTGGCGACGACCTATGAGAGTGCGTCGGACCGGTTTGTGCCCTAGACCGGGTATGTGGCTCGGTCGGGGCCTCCGGCATTTGATGTTAGGCTAGGTGAGAGGTTTGGGTATTCGGCTCACACTTTCTGCGCCCCTTCGTCAATGTATAGGAGTAGCGACAGATGTTGCCAATCAATAAAGTGGCTGCATGCATCTTCCAGATGCAGAGGCGGGGGGTCATCCTCCTTTAAAAAAAAAGATGTTGTAAGTTATTAAGTGCTAATGTAATTAAGGACAGTAAAACTGAGGCTAAACCGAGCCCTCTCAGCGATTCGCATTTCTGGCCGTCCATTTTTGTGATCTGGACATTTCCGGCCGTCGGATCTCGTGTTTATATCCATTTGTTCCGCATCTGTCAAAAATTAGCCCAGCTGTCCGATGGGCTGCTGCTCCAGAGGCCGAAACGAAGGCCTCTGGTAAATTGGGCCATCAGCCAGCCCATTACAGCGCTTCACTAAAGGAGGCCCAGTGCTACGGTTGGGAAGGAGCGACCGCGTCCATCCAGCGTCTAGAAAACTGATTGCTATCAACTCAAAAAAAAAACTGATTGCTGCGAGAGAAAAAAGGGGATCAATGCGCTAAAGACAAAGGAGGGGATCGATGCAGCCACTGTGGGTGATGCGGAGATCGCTAGATCCAGCAGGCGCGGGCGATCGATCTACGAAGGACAAAGGAAGGGATCCAACCGACGTAGGTGATTCGAGCCGACGCCTCGTCTGAGCGAAACTGCTCCACCGAGATTTCAAAGACGCAATTATTCTTCAGTTTTTGTGCACAATTCATGGCGGGGGTGATGTGCATGTCCGTTCCGCTACCTCGGGGTACAGGTCTGTGTATATATATGTGCTGCCTCCCCTACCACTCCTCGCTCACCTTTTCCACTTCCGCAGCAGAGCATCAACCATGATGCTCGTCTAGATCTCCCTATATTTCTGTTCAGTTCATGTATGATTCTTCCACCAAGAAATTACATTATCATAATATCCATTCCAAAAGTTGAGCATACAGATACCTTGTTGTCCTTCTGCGTAATCAGCTGCATGATTCTTTTCCCTACCACTGGTGGCTTCAAGTGTTAGCTGCAAGTAAATCTTCTTTTCTTAAATATTTAGATGGAGATTGCTTTCTTTCTTTGGGTTATCCCTTCATTTGTCACAGAGAACAAATCGTTATTTTTATCCGGGGCTACCAAGTTAAAAGTATTCAGATATCATTTTGTTTCGTTGAGCAAATTGGTCATGTGAATCTAAATTGATGTGTTTGTTTGACTAATGCAGGTGCATACATTCCTCAAGCATATTGGCTGGTCAACCAAGCCTTATTCAGAAATTAGTTAGCCTCTCCATGGATCAGGCGGAATATTCGATTTGTAAATGTATGTGGTGTTCTTTCATTCTTCAACTATGTGGTCTTGAAACTATACTCTCACAGTTGGCAAATTCAGGCATCCTGATATTCTCAGTTATTTTTATTCTAGCTGAGCTTTTGCATCACAGCAACAGAACACTTGGATGCTGAAAGATGTTAGTATTTTGAAAAAAATTGTACAGTGAAGATTAGTTATGATATTCTCGGTTCCACACTATTGTTTTGTAATTTTTTAACGCCTTTAATTTGATGAAAGGGACATCGTGTATTCTCACAAAAAAACTATGAGTTCATTGGTGTATGAGAGCATGCCGGTTCATTTTTAACAAAATCGGGAGCAGAATGCTCCTTAACTTGAAAAACATAGGTGTACAAGAAAAAAAAATCAAAATGTGCTGATGAGAAGGAAACCCATCATTGTATGTTTCCATCTCCGGCCTATGGGTATCCTTCCCAGTAAAAGAGGTTTTGCATCCCTCGGTTATAATGCTGGTTTTAGTACTTATCTTTTTCTCCACTTACACTATTGGTTATTTGCTGGGTCATGTGAAATCTACTCATAATTAGACACCAAATCATCATTTAGCATAATTCCTTGAATCACGATGTATTGTTGCTATGTTAACAGTGCCTCGTGGAAGCTTGCCAATATCAAATCCTTAACTTCTGAATTTCCTTCCTTTTTCGGTTCATAACTATGTGAATTGTGTGAAACTGCAACCACATTCATGTCTGTCTGCTCTTCTGAATTATGAACACTGCAATGACTGTTCACATTGCTTGCTATTTTCATTTGTTATTGTCATGATAGTTGTGCTAAAATATACAGCTCAGTTGTTGCTTAGAGCATTGTTAATTACTCTTTCCTTTATAAGAAAATTTCACCAACTAATCTATATAATATGCATTTATAGGTTATATGTTGAATATTTGAATGAACCTTTCCTTCTTGTGATACTAGCAAGACAGTGTAGCCATTTGATTAAAGGAAACATGATTTAACTTCTGAAGCTGAGCACCCAAACAGGATTTAACTTCTGAAGCTGAGCACCCAGCGCCATAAAAAATTGGGGCAAATATAAAAGCAACATGTAGTGAAAAATTGTCAGAATGTCTGGGTTGTATCAGTACCACCCACTGTAAGTGAGCCTAAGGGCCCAGCTTTTCATCCATCAATGATTGTGATCTGTCTTTAAATGATGTTCAGAATTTGAGTTATTTATTTCACTAATACAAATTTCTTGTGTGTTTACGCTGGACATGTGTTTAAATTAAAAGAAAACGTCCTTCTTTATGTTCAGTAATTTCGTACAAGGAACATCTTTTATACTTGTATAAGTCTTATGCGTTTGATGACACACCAACAATATGATCTTTCAGTGTAATTTTTAGATTGCTCAGAAAGCAACACCTAACATCTAACTGGTAGCATCATAAGCATTACTTATTTCCTTACCATAGTGGTACCATGTAAGACACTATCTACAACTGCTGAGATGTGATTGCATCCTGATGTTATTGTCACTTTAGTTCTCTGCTTTGAAATCAGAAGTTTGGGAACCTCATAACCCGAAGAGGTGATCTTTATAAAAACAAACAAACTACAAAGGTTACAAATTGACCAAGTGTTGCATTATACTCGTAGATAAATTTCATTTCCTCTTTATGGTCCCCAAAGAGACGATGTCGTATTTTGAAACACCATTGCATAAAGGAGTGGGTGATCGTCAACTCTAGCATGGAAGAACACTGAGTATGAATGGCACGGTGCAGTAGAACATGTTTTTGGAATATCAGTGTAATGTTACTGGATGAAGCAGTGTAAAGCACTTAGACAGCTATTGAGGCATTTTTTGTATCCTTTTTGGTGATATTGATTTAGGTTTTGGTCTGTTTCATATTGTCTTGTTTTCCACTTTCACAACGTTAACTATATGTAAATCAGGCAGTTTCATTTCCATTGTTGCTAGCATTTTAGATTTCTCAATTAGTATTATTTTTTATTTTCTCAAGGTGGGCCTAAAGTTAACTGGTCAGGCTACTCATGCGTCCATGTTTTTACCAAGATTCCTGCGAGCATTATTCTGCCGTATGATGAAAATGAGGATATTGCGAACAATCATCTTACATTCATGTTCCGTGCCTATATTTTTGTGCAATTTCCTATCATTCAATTGACAAAATTGACGGGCGCGGCAACGCGAGCCATCAATGATTTAGTCTGTGTTGAAAAGAAAAGGTAATGGAATTTCCCCAGAAAATCTGGAGATGTTTATTTATTTTTTGGAGTTTGCCGATCAGGATAAATCTGGGAGTTGGTTCAGACTCGTAGTAAGACGACATGTATGTATCGACATGCTGCCCCAGAGGAACAATGACCTTGGCGGTGTAAGGAATGACATGTAAGTAGCACACCTTACCAGGTCGTCGTTGCCGCCGCGTCGTGGAGATCGAGGTCGCAGCCGCTGCAGATTGCCTTCGCCGCCGCCTCTGCACGTACAAGTCGGATCGAGCGTGATATCGGAGAGAACGATCGGGGCTGGGTGCCTCTCACATAGATCAACACGACGGCTTGTTGGTCATTTTGCTGCGGGCCAGTCTTGTCGGGCGCAAATCCTCAAGATTACAGGAAAGGCATGGCAAATCTTCCTATTTTTTTTAAATAATACATTTTTATATTATTTTTCATAAATATTATGCTGGATAAAAAAATTTCAAAAATAATACACCGTCGGCCCGCTGCAGGCCGACTGGGTCTACTCGGCCCACAGCAGGCCGATTGGCCTCCAGTCGGCCTACAGCTTGCCGACTGGCCAGTCGGCCGGGAGGTGACCAGCCTATCGGCCCACTGTGGGCTGATTGGGAGCTAATTGGCTCGCTGTGGGCCGACAGGTGCCCCCTACCTTCGCGCGTTTTTCCCTTATTTCCCGCCATATTTTCTCGGGCCGCCATCTCCCGCCATATTTTCCCGCTCTCTACTTCCCGCCATATTTTCCCGCTTCGGTAGTTCCCGCCATATGTTCCTGCCACATTTTTCCCGCTTTCTTAGTTCCCACCATTTTTTCCCGCTATCAAGTTCCCGCCATTTTTCTCGCTCTCTAGTTCCCGCCAGTGTCTCCCTCCCGCCTTTCTTTGTGCTCTCAACCTATAAAACACCCTCGGCAGTAACGTGGGTAAGCAGTCTAGCGTAGTCTCGTATTGTCGCCATATATTCCCGCTCTCTAGTTCTCGCCAAGATGTCCGGATATCCTTTTGATCGTAGTTTTCACCCTAGTATGTCCAAATGTCTTCTGGATTTAGCCGCCGATTTTAGGGTAGACAACATATTAGTTCCGTGGGACAAACTCATCAGCACTGACATCCTACTGAATGAGCTGGCTCACGCATTAAGTAGGTGCGGGTGGCCTTCCAGGACCTTTAAGGAGATACGGGAAGAACTTCTGAGGTTGCAGGGAAGATGGATGAAGCAACAATCTAAGGGTGAAGCATACCTAAAGTTTGCAGCAAAACATACTTTTTTATGGACTGACGACAGTGAGGATGAAGACGATATCTTCATGCCGCCGCTTCCGGGTTCTGCATATTCGAAGGGCAAGAGTTCTTCATCGTCAAAGAGCAAAAGTTCTTCATCATCGAAGGGCAAGTGTTCTGCATCGTCGAAGGGCAAGAGTTCTTCATCGTCAAAGGGCAAGAGTTCTTCATCGTCGAAGGGCAAGAGTTCTTCATGGGCGAAGGGCAAGAGTTCTGCATCGATGAAGGATGACGATGATGACTTCATGTAGTTTTTCTGCTTTATGTTGTAAGTTAAGTCATATGTAACATTTAATTTAGATGTAGTTCTATCTAGTTGTTTGTAGTGTCTTATTGTAGGAGCATTATGTTCTATCTAAATATGATGTTGTAGTTCGGATAACAGAGTACTAAATAGAGTAGGCATATGTCTCATACATAAGTACATAGTCATTTATCTCATACATAGAATAGACATAAGTCTCATACAGAAGTAGATGGTCATGTCTCTACTGATAGATAGAAGCGTCACTGACGACGTCTGCCCTGGCGCGGAGGCTGATCTTGAGGCGGCGTCCATCCCAACCTGTTGGGTGCCCTAACCTGGTGAGGAGGAATCTCAGACTCACCCTGGTCATACTGTGTATCCTGTGTGGGGCCAGGTGGAGGAGTCGAGAACATGTTCATCCACTCGGTGTGCTGCGACATCTGAGCCTGTATGTTGTCCTCAGGATGTTGATCACTCCCCCACGTATCATGTGATGCCGACATAGACGCATGATATCCGTAGGCTCCTGCACGATGAACGTTAAGTCATGAAGAATGAGGTCGCCTCAACTAATATTGAAAAGAATAAATATGAAGAGACATACCTGCTGGCTGTGACGGCTGCTCTGGCTGAAACACGAAGCTCGACGAGGGACCCTGCTGCTGTGGAGAAAACACGAAGCTCGACGAGGGACCCTGCTGCTGTGGAGAAAACACGAAGCTTGACATGGGACCATAGTGCTGTGGGTGCTGCCACGTCGAACTGCCAGATTGGTCAGGAGGGGGTGGCCTGGTCGTCGGCTGATGTGCTAGACGTGGACGTGGCTGCTGTCGGTGCGTGGAGTGACGTGGCTGCTGCTGCTGCTACTAGTGCTGAACAACGTCGCTTCTCCGGGTGCACGTGATAGCCTCGTAGACAGCCCGTATCTTGTTCTGCATGCGTTCCAAGAATGGCTGTAGCACAGGCCGGTGTTGAAGAAGAGGTCCAGACGACAGCGATCGTCCAAAGGTGGTCACGTCGTCGTATAGTTCGTGTGTCAAGCGAGCCTGAAAATTTTCATGATGATTATTAAGTATGCACGTCAAAGTATGTCACAACTTTACTTAAAGAAAATATATCTTACCATATACTGCCTAGAGCCCGAAGTATCATAGCTCGGGTACATATCCGACGGAGTAGGGTCAGGTATCTCCTCTGGGTGAGAGTGCTCAATGATGCGTAACCGTGTTCCAGTCATGTAACGCCGCAAATAGAGATTGAATTCATTGAGATCAAAATTGTGATTCTCGTGCCATAGATGTGTGTTTGCTGTCTCCCATTCTGTAACATACGGCTCTAGTCTAACTAGCCAGCCAGCAGTTGTCCTATTCATACCCTTCCTCGTCATCCTAAAATTGTGGTGTGTGTTCAACAATTACGTAATGCTTCGAATGGATTACTGTCAAAGATAATGCAACATTGAAAAACTGGTTAATACCTGTGGATGTGTGCTGGCACCGGGTTCTCTGTAGGGGGAGGCAGCTCCAACTGCAGAAGACCAAATTGCCTCATAACCCTTTGTTGTGCCATCTCCTCGACGAAGATATCAAAGATGATCTTCGATTTCGTCATCCAGTAATCTCGGTCCCTTGTGCATAGCACAAACATACCACCAGGGTATCTTGCATGTATGGCTGCTTCCGTGTAGGGCTGCCAGATGACCCCAGTGTACGTATCGAACTGCTCGTTCAATGCCGTGTATGCCTTCCTGGTCTGATCACTAGCAAAGCGTCTCTGCAGAAAACAAAAGTTAGTAGCCGCTAGCATTGAACTATCTCTTATGCACAAAAAAATTGCATTAAACTATAACACGATACATACCTCGCGACGTGTCCAACACAGACCGAAAGTAGGCATGTCGATGCCATCAGCATCGAACATGGCGTCTATAGGCTGATGAACACGTACATCTGGTCGCCCTATAGAGAACCTCTCCCACGACCACAGCTGTAGGAATAGAAGGCATCCAAGAAGGGCTGGCTTTGTCGATGAAAGCTGGCAGCCGTTGCACATACCTCGGTATGTAGCCGCTAAGACCGCCGAACCCTAACTCCTCTGTCTGATCTGATCTGCCGTCTCAGCACTCGCTATCTCGAGTGCCATAGGGATGTAGAGCGCGCTAATAGTGGTGACATGGTTCTCTGTGAACATCACCTTGCCGAAAAGCCACATTAATTAGGCCTCCAGGCTCCGAGTGATCTGTTCCGCACTCAACGGCGCCGGGAACTTCTGGATCTGCATTAAGCAAAGACAAATATTTAGTAAGCCACAGGTATCTTCTGTAAAACCATTTGCATGATAACTTGAAGATAATAGGTAGGGGAACTAACCTAGAAATTGAGCAACCAATCATACTTAGGTCTGTGATGCTCCCATACCGGATCCGGAGCATCCGGAAAAACACCATGAAAACGTTGTGTAAGACCGAGCTCCCAACCAGCCGGTGCGTCCAACGGTCCTATGGCATGACCTGCCAATGGTAGTCCCAGCAAAAGTGACACATCCTCTAGAGTAGGAGCCATCTCTCCCCACCGGAAGTGAAACGTATGGGTCTCTGGCCTCCAACGGTCCACTAAGCAGCTCAACAAGGAGGAGTCGATGGCGAGGCGTTTGCAGCCCGGGATAGACTCAACCAGACGCGCGAAAGGTAAAAGGCCGGCCCATTTCAACCTTCATGACAGAACATTTCAATTAGTGTCTCCCATTAATATTCATGTCAGTGTGCAAATTAATAAAGCACATACCGCTGAACCCATCCTGGGTGTATCATCCAGTTCTCCAGAGGAGTGCGAGTGACCAGAGGCTTGAGCTTTCGCTCATACCATATCGCAGCACGATGACCCCTATCAATTTCCCCATTCAGCAACCACATTCCCGCCATTCCTGCACATACCAATTTCAAACATAGTTGCCACACTTAATACAAATGTAGAACATAGTGCCACACTTAATACAAATTCAAAACATAGTGTCACACTTAATACAAATTCAGAACATAGTGTCACACTTAATACAAATTTCAAACATAGTTGCCACACTTAATACAAATTCAGAACATGGTGCCACACTTAATACAAATTCAGAACATAGTGCCACACTTAATACAAATTCAGAACATGGTGCCACACTAATACAAATTTATAACATAGTACTGCTAGCTTAGCTTCTTCCTCTCCCTCTTACTCCTCTACATCCTCTACCTCCTCTTCGTCCCCGGTTGCCTCGTCCACGACCAGTACCACTGGCAGTGATGAAAGTGGGACAATTAGTGTCCCCATGGCCAAATTCATTGCATAGAATGCATTGCCTAGTCGGACCTCCTGCTTCAGATTCATCCATATCATTCCGGATGCGCTGACACTGCCCTTTGCCTCTACTTGTACGCATATGCTCTGGGTTTGGAATGTAACGCCTTTCAGCGGGGTTGACGTTGTTGAAGTTACCCATTGATCGAAAACCCATCAGCTCATCTGTCCAGGTATTGAGGACAGACTCTTTCAGAAAAAATGGAGACACAAACGATATTGCGTCCATTCCAAGCTGCCCGCAAGCAGCAAGGTAGGTGAAACAATTTCGGTTTGTTGCATGTGCACTCACACGTTGGCCAGGCTTCATTTCCAATTTTCACCTCATGCGTCATCAACTCATTTGCACATCCGAATTTGTTGTTGACTAAGCGGACCTCAAATCTTCTCTCTTGATTACCGATGGCGGCTACAGTGTGTGACCTAGCTTTTTGCATCTTGTTGTCCATGTACTTCGTCACTCTTTCACAGTAACGTGTATTCGGGTTGTTCAAGATATGCTGCTCTGCTTTTTGACGTCTATCTCTGAAATACTTCACGGTGCCATAGAAAATACCCTCAACGATGGCTGTAAGTGGCAATGCCCGGTTTCCTCCGAGGACAAAGTTGTATGTTTCCGTGAGGTTGGTTGTCATGACACCGTACCTTGCTCCATGTGTGTCATGTAGCAAAGACCACCTCTCCAGAGGCTCATGCTCTATCCACTGCTGGAAGGTTTTAATCGACCTTCCGAGCCTTCTCCTAGTACCAGGTGGGTCAAAGCCTGGCAGGTCACATAGCCCAACAGGCTCCTCCTCCACGGCCGCTGATCCTGTTGCCAACTGTGCAGCTACTGCTTCAACATGTGCCCTCACCGCTGCATCTCTTGCAGCTTTCCTGTCCCTAACGTGTCTCTGCGTGCACACATTAAGTCTGTTACGTATCAAATTGTACTTCCATAACTGGTTCTGCTTGCAGAGTTTTTTGAACAGATTCATCAGGCTCTTATTTCTGAACTACGAGAAGAAATTAGCCCCCAGATGGCGCATGCACCAACGGCTGTGCAAGTCCTGCCATGGAGTTTGTTCCTCAGGGCTTGGGTTTGTTAGTGTCCTTATCGCACTGAGTATACCTGCATGCCTGTCATGAAGGATGCACACATTGGGCTTCTCCTTCACAACTGATATTTTCAACTGCCTGAAGAACCGTGTCCAACTTTCAATGTTCTCACTCTCCACAAAAGCAAATGCGAGTGGGACAACTTGATTTTGGTCGTCTTGACCTATGGCTGTTAGGATCTGACCCTTGTACTTGCCAGTGAGAAAAGTACCATCTACACATATCACCGGTCGGCAATGCCTGAAAGCTTCGATGCATACACCGAAAGAGAAGAAGAGACGATGCAGCACCCTCACAGTTGGGAACTCTGGCATGAAGAGGTATTGGATATCCATATAGGTACCTGTATTCCGCTGCTGCAGTGTGTGGAGGAGCTGGACAACAGAGTCATATGCATCAAAATAATAACCAAATCTCCTCTCAAGCGCCACATGCTTAGCCCTCCAAGCCTTGCCATAAGAAATTATGTACTTCAACCTGGCGAAGACTTTTGTCTGGATTGCCTTCACTTCCATAGCTTTGCCCTCCACTATCTCATCGTAAAACAACCGAGCAATAAGCGTCGATGAAAGGCATGATCTTGAGGGATGCAGGGAATAAGACAAGTGTGATTCACTAAGTCGCTGATCACCCAACTTGTGCCATACTTAGGGAGATAGCCGTGCACCCTGGCGGGATAATCTGCGTTCTTGCATACCATTGTCAGGTATTTCTGACTTGACACCTGAGCTGTGAAAACCCTTTGCGTGGACATTGCCCAATTTATTATTGCATCCTTAAGAGCTTGCTTGTTGGGATACATAGCACCCGTCGCAATATTGTTCTGGTGATATTGCCAGGCAGAATCATGTCCATCGTTCACCATCATTGCAGATGAGAAGTCATGATTCCATAATGCAGGATTCAGGACCTCCTCTGCATTTTCTTCTTCATCCGACTCGTCAGAATCATCGGCATGACCCCTATCAACATCGGTGTCTTCTTCTTCCATCTGGTCCTGCATGTGCCCATCTACCTCGTCAGCGTCCACCTCGCCACTGTAATCACCATCGGCATTTCCACCTTCTACCTGACTACTCTGCCCTGGTTCGTAACCATCATCTCCAGCATTTGACATAGATAACTGCCTCCCTCCACTACTCTGCCCAGGATCGTAGCCACCCTCGCCTTCATGTGCAGTGACCTCCTTCATGACGGGAAGCACTAAGGCAATAGGATTGCATCCCCTACGTTCACAACCTTGTAACCACCGCACCCACTCGGAGTCTCGCTCTATTGGCCTCAAATAAAAATAAATTATTGAACTTGACAGTGTCCACAATGCATGAACACCGACGGTGTGTGTTTCTGTATCAAGCCCTAAACTTCCTGTAATCCATTCTTTCAACTGACTGACTGACCATGTTTGAGGTGCGCTCGTTGGCACCTCTATGTGAGTAAATTCACTTAGATCAGCTCCCATGTCAGTTGTTTGGACAGTACCAGGACCGTAGTAAAATTTGAACTTCACTACATCAGACATCTCGGCTCACCTAATTTTTTTTTCAACAACGACAGACAAGTATTAAGCAACAACTTTAAATATCCGCACTACTAAATATTTGACATGTATATATATTACGGAATATTAACGGAGCAACTAAAAAAATTCACACACCTACAAATATATTACAAATACTTGCCGGAGCAACTCCAAATACTGACACACCTAAATATTTGACATCCACATATAGTACGGAATATTACCGGAGCAACTTCAAATTTTCACACAACTAAATAGTTGACATCTAAATATATTTACGGATACTACCGGAGCAAATAACAATAATCACACACCTAATTTATTTCACATCGAAACATATTAACGAATACTACCGGATCAACTACAAAAAATAAAATATGTGTTGAAATATACCCTTGAAGCGTGCGAGCGAACGACGAACGGCGGCCTTCAATCACCGGAGCCGGAAACTCCACCAAACTGCCGGAGCTTCACCTCCACCACCTCCACCACACTGCCCCAGCTTCAGCACCACCACCTCCACCTCCACCGCCGCCACAACCTCCTCCAATGTGCTAAAAAAAAGCTCCAAAAAAATGCTCACCACGACCACCACGAGCTACCCCATCAGTAGATCGAGGTGTCCCTTGGCTCCCCTAACTACGTAGAACCCATTCACAGTGCTCAATCCGCAAAAAACTGCCTCATTTTGGTGTATAAATTTGAGGCATTTCTTGCAAGAAAGAGGAGAAAGAAAGGAGCTGTAGCTAGCCATGAGGAGTGGGAGAAATGAAGGAGAAAGGAGAAAGGAGAAGGAGAGAGGAGGGAGGAGCCAGCCGTTGGGGGCCCCGCACCCTGTCGGCCAGCAGCGGAACGATAGGGGCACGGGCGCGCCGACAGCCCCTCTCCTGCCTGGCCTGCTCAGCTGTCGGGCTGCGGTGTGCTGACTAGGCCCAGTCGGCCTGCAGCGGGCCGACGGTGTATTATTTTTGCAAATTATTTGTCCAGCGTAATATTTATGAAAATTAATAAAAAAAATATATTATTTAAAAAATTAGCGCAAATCTTTACAGGGAAAACAGGGGCAAATCCTCAAAGTGCAATCAAAGGTGTGGCAAATCCTCGAACCCCCCCCCCCCCCGAACAGGGGAAGTGCATGCCGGCACGCATGGATCCTGTTGAAATACCTGTGTATTCCTATGCGTGCACATACCTTCTGTTTAGAGCAAGGTTAATAATATAGCCAGCAGTTGGGCCATCCACTTCGTTGAAGTCTATCTGTCATCCAAATTCTATTTTGAGTGACTAACCAAGAAAAAAATGCATTTGGCCGGCGACCACACCTTCCAAACCATGGCCTGTAAATTTCAGCGGGCAAGTCCAACGAATTTGGCCTTGTAGGCCGGCAATGTGGTGTAGTTTCCTCCATTAGTGAGCTTCCATATGATAGAATCTTGGACTCTAGGTTGTATGTTGACAATGGCCAACTTTTCCCAAAGAGTGGTGAATTGCTGGATGAGCACGAGGGTCACCCCATGTTGAGTATTAATGTGATTAACTCAAGTATTATCCCTCAAAGCCTTGTCCATCATGGTCCCCTTTTTTGAGGGAAATCTTTTTTTGTGTGGTGCAATGTCTTTGGGCCTCATCCCCTCCAACCAAGATGGCTCCCAAAATTTCGCAGTTGTACCATCACCAATTGTTGTGACCTTAGTGGCCGCCGTAAACCCCCCCCCCATGTCGTACCATGCTCTCAGAGGGTCATCCCATTCAAGCCATAACCATCTTAAAACGCATCACAAAAGCAAATTTCCCAAGGTTAAGAATTCCCAGACCTCCAAGCTCCTTGGGCTTGCAGACTTGCTTCCAATTGATTTTACACTTGCCACCTGACACCTTATCCGAACGAGCACAAAGATAGGTGCGCCTGAAGAAATCAATCTTCCTAAGAACCTCCACCGAGAGATCAAGCGGTGTAAGATGATAGATGGGCACTGCCGTGAGAACAGCTTTGACAAGGGTTATCCTACCTACAATAGCAACGTTCCTCCCCCTCATAGAAGCTTTATCCTTGAAGTGTTGCAAGTAGACCCTCCTTAGTCTTTTTATCGCAGGAGGTAAACCGAGGTAACAGATGGGGAAGGATGAACGGCAGGCCGGGAAGGATTGCATGGTGTCATGAAGGTCAATGCTCTCACACCAGATTAGGCGCTACCAGACTCTTAGCGCAGTTTGTGACCAAGCTTGTAGCCTCCCCTAAGGAGGCAAGCGTAGTGGTGAGGAATTTGACATCCTCCTAGTAGGGGCATAGAAAACAACCGCATCATCGACGTAATATGAAGCTTGAATGCCCTTGTGACGACCACCAAGAGGGTGGAGGTGCCCTTGCATAGTGTTCTTGCTCAGAATATGGTGCAACAGGTCAATGAAGAGCACATAGAGCAAAGGGGACATCAGGTCTTGATGACCCACAAGTATAGGGGATCAATCGTAGTCCTTTAGATAAGTAAGAGTGTCGAACCCAACGAGGAGTAGAAGGAAATGACAAGTGGTTTTCAGCAAGGTATTTTCTGCAAGCACTGGAATTGTTGATAACAGGTAGTTTGATAGAAAGATAATTTGTAACGAGCAATTAATGGTAACAATAGATAAAGTCCAGCAAGGTAGCCCAATCCTTTTATGGCAAAGGACAGGACAAAACGGTCTCTTATAATAGGCAAAGCGTTCTTGAGGGTACACGGGAATTTCATCATATCACTTTCATCATGTTTGTTCGATTCGTGTTCGCTACTTTGATAATTTGATATGTGGGTGGACCGGTGCTTATGTGATGTTCTTACTTGAACAAACCTCCTACTTATGATTAACCCCCTCGCAAGCATCCGCAACTAAGAGAAAAGTATTAAGATAAGATCTAACCATAGCATTAAACTTTTGGATCCAAATCGTTCCCTTACGAAGTAGCGCATAAACTAGGGTTTAAGCTTCTGTCACTCTAGTAACCCATCATCTAATAACTACATAATGCATTCCCTTAGGCCCATATATGGTGAAGTGTCATGTAGTCGACGTTCACATGACACCACTAAGGGAATCACAACATACATATCATCAAAATATCGAACACATATCAAGTTCACATGATTACTTGCAACATGACTTCTCCCATGACCTCAAGAACAAAAGTAACTACTCACAAATAATAATCATGCTCAAGATCAGAGGGGTATTAAATAGCATAATGGATCAGAAAATATAATCTTCCACCAAATAAACCATATAGTAATCAACTACAAGATGTAATCAACACTACTAGTCACCCACAAGCACCGATCTAAGGTTCTGGTACAAAGATTGAACACAAGAGATGAACTAGGGTTTGAGAGGAGATGGTGCTGTTGAAGATGTTGATGGATATGGCCCTCCCAAAGATGGGAGAGTTGTTGGTGATGACGATGACGATGATTTCCCCCTCCGGGAGGGAAGTTCCCCCGGCGGAATCCATCCGCTGGAGGGCAAAAGTGCTCCTGCCCAAGTTCCACCTCGAGACGGTGGCGCTTTGTCCCGAAAGTCCTCTCCTTATTTTTTCTAGGTCAAAATAACTTATATACCAGAAGAGGGGCACCAGAGGTGGGCCGAGGAGGGCACAACCCACCAGGGCGCGCCTGGGCTCCCTGGCGCGCCCATGTGGGTTGTGCCCACCTGGTGGGCCCCCTCTGGTAGTTATTTGCTCCAGTAATTCTTAAATAATCCATAAAAAATCTCCGTGAAGTTTCAGCTTATTTGGAGCTGTGTAGAATAGGTAGCTCTGACATGCTTTTTCATGTCTAGAATTCCAGCTGCCGGTATTCTCCCTCTTTGTGTAAACCTTGCAAAGAGAAAAGGCATTAGAATTACTCCCAAAAGCATTATTATGCATAAAAACATTATAAATAACAGTAGGAAATCATGATGCAAAATGGACGTATCAACTCCCCCAAGCTTAGACCTCGCTTGTCCTAAAGCGAAAATTGAAATCGAAAAACATGTCCACATGCTTAGAGAGAGAGAGGTGTCGATAAAAACAAAATACGTACATAGAAGCATCATGCATATTATTATAACAGCAAAGAACTTTTAACATAAACTTTATCAAACAACTCTTATCATATAACTTCTCATGAACAAGTAACAATTCATCACAACATTGAAGTATAAAGCATAAACCCTATTGAAAACCAACAAACTATGTTCTCAGTCAACTTTGCAACTACAATTCATCATATTTTCAAGAAGGGTCACGTGTCGGAGCCTTTTGGCAAGTCCACATACTCAGCCATCACTTAACCTTTTATGATTGCTAACACTCACAACATACCCATGAACAAAAAGTTTCAACCGGACACATAGAAAGATAGGGGCTTATAGTTTCGCCTCCCAACGTATTCACCTCAAGGGTGGTGTCAACAATAATAACTCATGCCTACTCATATCCAACTGGATATATGTGCCTAGATCTTTCCTCTCCACATGGTGCTTGCAAAAAGAGAAAATAAAAAGGAATAGGGAAGAATACTTTGACTCTTACATAAAAGTAAAATGCATAAAAAAATAAAAGATAGGCCTTTCACAGAGGGAAGCAGAGGTTGTCATGCGCTTATTTGTTTGTATGCCAAATCCCTTAATGCAAAAGAACATCATGTTATATTGCCCCTTATGATAGCAACCTTTGTTATGCAGTCTGTCGCTTTTATTCTTTGCCATCACAAGTTCGTACAACGCTCAATTTTCTCTTACACTAAATGATCCAACACATTTAGAAGCAATTTTTATTGCCTTATTGCACCGATGACAACTTACTTGAAGGATCTTACTCAATCCATAGGTAGGTATGGTGGACTCTCAAAATAAGATTTGGGTTAAGGGTTCTTGGATGCACAAGTAGTATCTCTACTTGGTGCGGATTTTTTTTGCTAGAAAAGATATTGAGCAAGCACCACATGTTAAGGGATCTATGACAATATAACTTCTATGTGAATATGAACAAACATAGTCCAACATCAACTATTTTGGCACAAAATATTTAATGGGGGCTCACAATCATAAAAGATGTCCAAGATAGTGTATTTGCATGTGAATCTTCTCTTCCCTTATTAATTCTTTCATGAATTGCATCATTGACCAATGCTATGTTTGTCAATCTCCAATAAATTTTACAACTTATACTTTTCCTTATGTGATGTCATTACTTACCATAAGATTAGCATATGATCTTTTCATTTATTTTCCTTTCTTTTATTGGAACATTAAAGTAAAGAAACAAAACTCAAACTACTCTTTATTATATATCTCGCACATGATTACATCGATGGATATATCACTAAGAAAACACTTGAAAAGAAAGGATCGAACTAAACTTTTATTCAACTAAATCATAGGAAAACTAAAGATCAAACTAAAATAGATAAAAGAAAAGATAGTGGTGGTGATACGATACCGGGACACCTCCCCCAAGCTTGGCACAAGCCAAGGGGAGTGTCCATACCATGAACTCAAGTCTCCTTTGGTGATGAAGAAGGTGGTGGTGGTGATGATGTAGTAGCGATCTTATCCTTCAGGCTCAAAAGATACTCCAATCTACGGATGACGCTCCGGAGGGCAATGATGTGCTCTTGCAATAGAATATTTTCAATAGTGAGATATTTGTTCTAAACACGAACCGTTTCAATGATCCTAAAAGCTTCAATTTCAGTGGGGGTAATATGTTCATAATATGGTTGGAGGATATCCTCTTCTTCTTCCTCTGCGGGCAAGGCTTGCTCTACTGCTGGAGCTTGATCTCCAACAACTTCCTTGCTCTTGTCCCCCTGGAGAGCTTCCTTTGGTCCTTCTATCTTTAGTTCCATCTTCATCAACCAAGCATCTTCTTCTACGTTGTTGGAGGAGGGAGAAGACATGATGCCTGGCTTTGAGAAACCCTGACAGAAAAACAGCAAGAAAGAGGAACAGGAGATTTCTCCGTGATACGGTGTTCAATACGTTCGAGGGGTATATAAAGAATTTTTTATCTTGGGAAACAAGCAAACGGGAGGAAAACGGAGTCGGGAAGGTTCCCGAGGTGGGCACAACCCACCTGGGCGCGCCAGGGGGCACAGGCATGCCTCCTGGTTGTTTCTTATTTTCCTAATTTTTAAAATATTCCAAAACTGACAGAAAATATTTTTGCAGATTTTTCGGTGTCCGTTTACCTACCATATCACGTACTCCTCCTTTTCAGTTATTCTGGAGTGTTCCGGAAGGTTTCTTTTATGTGTTCCTCAGGTGTCATGGTTTGAATAATATTGCTTTCAACATTAATAGGCGTACCAGAGTTATAGTGTTTAATTCTTTGCCCATTGACCACCTTCGGGTACGTACCTTCGGCATTACTTATTTTAATAGCTCCAGAGCGATAAACCTCCTCGATGATATAAGGTCCTTCCCATTTAGAGAGAAGTTTTCCTGCAAAGAATCTGAAACGAGAGTTGTATATAAGAACATATTCTCCAACTTTGAATTCTCTCTTTTGGATTCTTTTGTCATGCCATCTTTTAACTTTTTATTTGAATAATTTGGCATTTTCATAAGCTTGCGTTCTCCATTCATCTAGTGAGCTAATATCAAATAACCTCTTTTCTCCGGCAAGTTTGAAATCATAGTTAAGTTCTTTAATTGCCCAATATGCTTTATGTTCTAATACTAGAGGCAAATGACAAGCTTTTCCATAAACCATTTTATAGGGAGACATACCCATAGGATTTTTATAAGCTATTCGGTGATGCCCCACAAGTATAGGGGATCTATCGTAGTCCTTTCGATAAGTAAGAGTGTCGAACCCAACGAGGAGCAGAAGGAAATGACAAGCGGTTTTCAACAAGGTATTCTCTGCAAGCACTGAAATTATCGGTAACAGATAGTTGTATGATAAGATAATTCGTAACGAGTAACAAGTAACAAGAGTAATTAAGGTGCAGCAAGGTGGCCCAATCCTTTTTGTAGCAAAGGACAAGCCTGGACGAACTCTTATATAAAGCAAAGCGCTCCCGAGGAAACATGGGAATTTTTGTCAAGCTAGTTTTCATCATGCTCATATGATTCGCGTTCGTTATTTTGATAATTTGATATGTGGGTGGACCGGTGCTTGGGTGTTGCCCTTCCTTGGACAAGCCTCCCACTTATGATTAACCCCTCTCGCAAGCATCCGCAACTACAAAAGAAGAATTAAGATAAATCTAACCATAGCATGAAACATATGGATCCAAATCAGCCCCTTACGAAGCAACACATAAACTAGGGTTTAAGCTTCTGTCACTCTAGCAACCCATCATCTACTTATTACTTCCCAATGCCTTCCCCTAGGCCCAAATCTTGCTGAAGTGTCATGTAGTCGACGTTCACATAACACCACTAGAGGAAAGACAACATACATCTCATCAAAATATCGAACGAATACCAAATTCACATGATTACTTATAACAAGACTTCTCCCATGTCCTCAGGAACAAACGTAACTACTCACAAAGCATATTCATGTTCATAATCAGAGGAGTATTAATTATCATTAAGGATCTGAACATATGATCTTCCATCGGATAAACCAACTAGCGTCAACTACAAGGAGTAATCAACACTACTAGCAACCCATAGGTACCAATCTGAGGTTTTGAGACAAAGATCGAATACAAGAGATGAACTAGGGTTTGAGAGGAGATGGTGCTGGTGAAGATGTTTATGGAGATTGACCCCCTCTCGATGAGAGGATCGTTGGTGATGGCGATGGCTTCGATTTCCCCCTCCCGGAGGGAAGTTTCCCCGGCAGAACAGCTCCGCTGGAGCTCTAGATTGGTTCTGCCCAAGTTCCGCCTCGAGACGGCGGTGCTTCGTCCCGAAAGCTTCCCTGTGATTGTTTCCAGGTCAAAACACACCATATAGCAGAAGATGGGCATCGGGGGCCTGCCAGGTGACCCACAAGGCAGGGGGCGCGCCCTCCACCCTTGTGGATGGCTGGTGGCCCTCCTCTGGTGCTTTCTTCGCCCAATATTCTTTATTAATTCCAAAATGACTCTCTGTGAAGTTTCAGGACTTTTGGAGTTGTGCAGAATAGGTCTCTAATATTTGCTCCTTTTCCAGCCCAGAATTCCAGCTGTCGGCATTCTCCCTCTTCATGTAAACCTTGTAAAATAAGAGAGAAAAGGCATAAGTATTGTGCCATAATGTTTAATAACAACCCATAATGCAATAAATATCAACATAAAAGCATGATTCAAAATGGACGTATCAACTTCCCCAAGCTTAGACCTCGCTTGTCCTCAAGCGAAAGCCGAAATCGAAAAATATGTCCACATGTTTAGAGATAGAGGTGTCGATAAAATAAAATACGGACATGAGGGCATCATGATCATCTTTAGAGCAGCAACATATATTGTCATATAATTTCTTATGCCAAAGTAACAATTCATTCACAAGGTAAAGTATGAATTAAAAACTTCATTGAAAACTAACAAACTATGATCTCAGTCATTGAAGCAATTGCAATTTATCATAACATCGGAAAGAGTCAATTTAAGAACTTTTTAGCAAGCCCACATACTCAACTATCATCTAGTCTTTCACAATTGCTAACACTCACGTGATACTTATGGGTTCAAAGCTTCAATCGGACACAGAGAAAGATAGGGGCTTATAGTTTTACCTCCCAACCTTTTACCTCAAGGGTAATATTAACAATAATACTTTATGATAACCAATATCCGAGCGGGTTTATATATATATATCTGGATCTCTCCAACACATAGTGCTTGCCAAAAGGAAAAAGTGTAAAAAGGAAAGGTGAAGATCACCATGACTCTTGTATAAGGGTAGAAGATAAAAGTAAAAGATAGGCCCTTCGCAGAGAGAAGCAAAGGTTGTCATGCACTTTTATGGTTGGATGTACAAAATCTTAATGCAAAAGAATGTCACTTTATATTGCCGCTTGTGATAAAGAACTTTATTATGCAGTTCATCGCTTTTATTTCTTCCATATCACAAGTTCGTATAAAGCTTATTTTTTTCACACTAATAGATCATACATATTTAGAGAGCATTTTTTATTGCTTGCACCGATGACAACTTACTTGAAGGATCTTACTCAATCCATAGGTAGGTATGGTGGACTCTCATGGCAAAACTGGGTTTAGGGATGTTTGGATGCACAAGTAGTAACTCTACTTGGTGCAAAGGATTTGGCTAGCATAAGAAAGAAAAGCAAGCTCAACATGTTGGAGGATCCATGACAATATAACTTCTATTCGGATATAGGAAAACATAACTCATTATGTTGTCTTCCTTGTCCAACATCAACTTTTTAGCATGTCATATTTTAATGAGTGCTCACAATTACAAAAGATGTCCAAGATAGTATATTTGTATGTGAAACCTCTCTTTCTTTATTACTTCCTATTAATTGCAACAATGACCAAAACTATGTTTGTCAACTCCCAACAAATTTTATTCATCATACTCTTTATATGTGAAGTCATTTCTCTCCATAAGATCAATATATGATCTCTTTATTTCCTTTTATTTCTTTCTCTTATTTTTATTCCCTCAAGATCATAGCAAGAAAGCAAAGCCCTCAACTCAAAACTACTCTTTATTATCAATAACTCACAGACTCGATTACATAGATAGATCTCAAAACAAACTCAATGCTAGATCATACTAAAACTTTATTCTACTAGATCAAGATATAACCAAAAGGATCGAACTAAGAAAAACGATAGAAGTAAAGGTGTGATAGTGTGATACGATACCAGGGCACCTCCTCCAAGCTTGGCAGTTGCCAAGGGGAGTGCCCATACCCATGTATTTACGTTTCTTTCTTCGGAGGCGGTGATGTGATATTCTTGGCGATGATGCCCCTTAGGATGCGATTCTCCTCCTCGAGCTTATTATTTTGCTGCTTAAGATCCATTATTCCCTTGCGATGTTTACCCGTGACAGCCAGAGCTCCAATCACCCATGGATGTTTCATAGCTGCGGGAGAAAAAACAACACTCTTTTTCATATTTTCATAAGAGAGAAATCTAGCATTGGGAGGAATGACCGAATTTGGAATTGCTGAGCTCTGAAGTTCCTCCTGCATGAATCCCGTTTGAAGACGAGAGGTAACTTCTTGATCCTCCTCCATAGCGTCCACTCTTTTCAAGCCAGTCTCCATCTCTTCCTCCGTTGATTGCCCGAAGTGGTCAGCTTCGTTATTTGCTCTTGGTCCCGGTGTCGGATGAGAGACACGGCTCTCTCTGACCGACTCTTGCGAAGAGATCTTGGTCCAAATCTGCTACACAAACAACTCAAAATGAAAACAGGGGGTTTTTCCATGGTACTGTGGTCAAAACCTTCGGGAGATTATGTAATGAATTTTTACCGACCAAAAGAAGTATTGTGCAAGAAACCGGAGTCCGGAGGGCACACGAGGTGGCCACAAGGCAGGGGGCGCGCCCTCCACCCTTGTGGTCTCCTCGTGCAACTTTCGGACTACTTTTAATTTTCCTAATTTTTAAATATTCCAAAATGGAGAAAAATTGCTATTATAACAGTTTTGGAGTCGGTCTACTTACCGTATGTAGCGCCCAAGATGCGATTCTATCCCAATCACGTGATGAATTCATGATCGGGACACAATCGCATTTCGAGCGCATAGCAAGGTGGATATCATTACAATATACCATGTACTGAATAGATGAGAATACAAGGTAAAGGCTTACACTCGCCACAAGCTACAACATGAATACATCAATACATCAATACATAGCAATCATCATACAGAAGAGCAGGATCCGACTACGGATGAAACCAAACGAAAAAGAAGAACGACATCCACCCTGCTAGCCCAGGCTCCCCCGACCCGGAACCTATCCCTTGATCGAAGAAGAAGCAGAAGAACTCCAAACAAGCAAGCATCGCTCTCACGTCAGATCATCGCATTACCTGGACCTGCAACTGTTGTTGTAGTAAACTATGAGCCACGAGGACTCAGCAATCCCATTACCATGGGTATCAAGACTAGCAAAGCTTAATGGGTAAGGAAAGGATAAGTGGTGAGGCTGCAGCAAGCGACTAAGCATTGAATGGTGGCTAACTTACGGGTACAAGAATAAGATGAGAAACTACGCAAACGGTCGCAACTAGTAAGATCAAGAAGTGATCCTGAACTACTTACGTTCAAACATAACCCCACCATGTTCTCTTCTAGAACTCACTCGAAAAGAGACCGTCACGGTTACACACACGGTTGGTGTATTTTATTTCGGATCTGGTGTCAAGTTTTCTACAACCGGATATTAAAAATTCCCATCTGCCACATAGCCGCGGGCACGGCTCTCGAAAGTTGAAACCCTGCAGGGGTGTCCCAACTTAGCCCATGACAAGCTCTCACGATCAGCGGAGGCAATTCTCCATCTTAGGGACAACCCGATCAGACTCGGAATCCCGGTGCACAAGACATTTCGACAATGGTAAAACAAGTCCAGCAAGACCACCTGGTGCGTCGATACCCCGATAAGAGCCGCACGTATCTCGTTCTCAGGACAACACCGTCTATGCGAAGTGGACGATAGCCAAAATACCATCGAGTTGCCCTGAGGCGGCACCGCCAACTGCTAGGTAGGTGGACCAACACTCATGTCGAGCACTGGCCCGGGGGGGTTGATTAAGAGACCTCGGGTGCCGGCGGGTCCCTATGCAAGTTTTAGTTGTTATTAGGCAAATGAAAAACCAATGTTGGGCCTTGCTGAAAGAGTTTTATTCAAAGCGAACTGTCAAGGGAGGCCCATAAACCCCAACCGTGTTAGGAACGCAAAATCAAGGAACATAACACCGGTATGACGGAAATTAGGGGGGCAAGAGTGAAACAAAACACCAGGCAAAAGGCCAAGCCTTCCACCCTTTACCAAGTATATAGATGCATTAATTAAAATAAGAGATATTCTGATATTCCAAGATATCCATGTCCCAACATGAAACAACCTGCAACTGCACCTGCAACTAGCAACGCTATAAGAGGGGCTGAGCAAAGCGGTAACATAGCCAAACAACGGTTTGCTGGGATGGTGAAAAGGGTTAGAGGTTGTTCCATGGTATATTGGGAGGCTTGATAAACAAGTGGTAGGTAGCGCGACATAGCGATAGCATCGAGATAACTAGCAAAGCAAAGATAGTAGTGGTATCCAGGGTAACGGTCATCTTGCCTGAAATCCCGCTAGGAAGAAGATCGAGTCCAAGAAGAAGACGAGCGGGCGAAGTTGAACGGATCCTCACAATCGCAACATTACCGAAACTATCGAGAAGAAGCAACACCGGAAAGAAGCAAACAACTTGGTAAACCAACAAGCATAAACATGGCATGATGCACAAGCAAGTATGATGCATGTCCGGTTTAAAGAGGCATGGCATGGCAAAGTGCAACAAACAACACTACAAGTTAAGTGGAGCTCAATATGCAATGAGGTTGCATATTGACGAAACTCCACATTCAAGTCATTTAGTTCGCTCTCGTTAAAGCTACTCAACAAAATTAAATGTTGTTAAACATGGCAAAAGGTGAAACATAATTAAACTACACTAACTAAGCAATTTAAATGAGGCCGGAAACAACAAACAACAATTCCGGAAAATCCTCATATGCAATTTAGCAATTTTTAATGCAAACAACAATTTAAACATTTTAGATGTTGTTATCATGATGTGGATGACATGTGCAAGTTATATGCAATTTTTATGAAAACGTTGACATGAGCATGTTATGAAGCATTTGGTCACCATGGCAGAACGAAAGGGGTGCCACGGCAACGACAACGAAAATAATGCCACGACAACATTCCGATGATCCGACAACTCATTGAGATACCGGTGCCAAAGAACAAGTGTGCGGAGCGAGTCATGCAAGGCTGGTGGGGTGATCCCGGCAACCGGGTTCCCACGTGTCGACGCAAGGCAACGAGGAACTCGCAAGGAACAACTCGGACACGGTGCAAACACGGGCATCTCATACAACACACGCATACATCCACGGACGGTCGTTCCGGCGGTTATACCTTCCAAGGGTGCAATCGGGACGGTTCGGGTTCGGTGGGATGTAGACGGAAGTAGTTGTACAATCTGTCCACGGCGACGGTAGTGGAAGTAGTGGTTCACGTTTCGTAGTCGTACACAATCCGTAGATCTTCGGGGTCGTAGCGAGGAACTTGACGTCCACGGGGTCTTCGAGGGTCGACGGTAGTGGTACACACGTCATCGGGGTACTTGTCGGATCCGAGAGGTACTTGGCGAAATGCACGTCAATGGTAGTTGTACTCGTATCATCGTGGAAGTAGTGGTACACAGCACCGGTAGATGTACTCGTGATCTTGCCGCCAACGGTAGTTGTACATGGTCCACGAGTCGTCGATCGTTCGGGGTCCGACTTGCAGGTCTTGCCGACATGAAGGGGGTACGGTCTTGAGGGCCTTCGGTGGACTTGCCGGTCTCGGGTCTTGACGATTCCGTAGATGGCGGCAAAGGATGGAGCTCGGCAGGGATATGGAGCACAGCAGGCGGGCGAAGCTGCCGGATCAGCAAGCAAGCGGAGGAGGTGCTGCAGCGCTGCTCGAAATGGAGCCCGCGCGACCTGACCCGCGGTCAACGCGACCACGAACGGGCGCTGGCGTTCGTCTCGCACGAGAGGAAGCAGACAACAGTAGCTTGGCGAGGACGCAGGCGGCCTAGCGCGGCTCGGGACTCCGGCGAAGGGAAAGGGAGGCGGCGATCTGCTGCTGGCGGCGCGCTACGGCGAGGCCGGGTCGAGGCGCGGCCAAGGCGGGTGCAAGGCGGCGGGGACGAAGCAGAGGAGCAACAGCGCGAGGTCGGACTTGCGGGAGGGCGGAGCAACGGGAACAGCGGCGGACGAGCAGCAAGGGAGTCGAGGAGGAAGGAGGCCAAGGCGCAGGCGAACCATGGAGGCCAGCGGGGCGAACTCGCGGTGGAGGCCGGGAAGAGCCGCGCGAGGGGGGGTGCTCCTGTGGTCGGCCAGAGGTGGCGGTGCTCGTTGGCGCTGGTCGCCGGAGCAAGCTGCGGTGACGTGCGGTCGCAGGAGGGGATCGGGCGCGGCACAAGGGGATCGAGCGCGGGGCTCTTGCGGCGCGAGGTGGAGACGAGGGAGAGGGAGAGATGGGGATCGGGGTTGCATGTGTGGGATCGGGCAAGCGGCGGCGGGCAGAGGGAACGAGGGATCGAGGGTGGGGGTTCGGTCGGGGCTAGGGTTAGAAGGTCCAGATGGGCCTTGGGCCAAAAGGAGCAGGTGGGCCGGCTGTGGCTGCTGGGAGGTGGGCCGGCCTGGGCGAGTGGCCTGGCTGCTCCTCTCTCTTCTTCTAATTTTCTTTAACAGAAAAGCATTAGAGAGAAGGAAAAAGGAAGATGGGGTTAGGGAAAGAATTTGAGCATGTGGATAATTTTCCCGGACTCATAAAAATGAGCTTGATCCAAGAAAATAGAAAGTGAGCATGGGCGTGAAGATGAATTCAAACTCATTTGAATTAATTCAAATGGGTTTGAACTAGGACTAGGATTTAGAAGTGCCCAAAAAATGTTGAGAATTTGGTGGAGTTTGGAAAAGTGATGAAAGAATATATGGGCAAAGTTGGAGGTTAAGAATTGAGATAACAAAGGCATTGGGATTAAATTGCATGTGTGTTATGGTGCATTCCAAATTAATGGAATAATTATTTTAGCTCCCTATACATATTGGGAGTATATGTTATAAAGAGAAATCACCATGTGAATTCCCTCAATTTAAATAGATCGAAAGATCTATGCAATTTATTTAAGAGAAAACATTTAAGTTGGTAATGATGACATGATACAATGCAAAAGATGCTATGAAGAATGCAACAAACAAAACAAATCACACGACGAAACTCGGAATCCATGGAAGGCATCTGAAGCGTCGGTCTCGGGTCGTTACACCGTACCACATAACTATTCCTTTTCATAGTCTGAAACGTTCTGGAAAGTGTCCCTTATGTACTCCTCCGGTGTTACGGTGTCAATTATATTGGTCTCAATATTTATGGGATTACCTGAGATATAATGTTTGATTCTTTGACCGTTTGCCACCTTCGGATTTGTGCCTTCGGCGTTGTTGATTTTTATGGCACCGGAACGATAGACCTCCTCGATAATGTAAGGACCTTCCCATTTAGAGAGAAGCTTTCCTGCAAAAAATCTTAAATGAGAGTTGTATAGCAAAACATGATCACCTACATTAAACTCACGCTTTTGTATCCTTTTGTCATGCCATCTTTTAACTTTTTCTTTAAACAACTTGGCATTCTCATAGGCTTGGGTTCTCCATTCATCAAGCGAGCTTATGTCAAATAACCTCTTCTCACCGGCAAGTTTGAAATCATAGTTGAGTTCTTTGATTGCCCAATAAGCTTTGTGTTCTAGTTCAAGAGGAAAGTGACAAGCCTTTCCATAAATCATTTTATATGGAGACATACCCATTGGGTTTTTATAAGCAGTTCTATAAGCCCATAATGCATCATCAAGTTTCTTAGACCAATTCTTTCTAGATCTATTAACAGTCTTTTGCAAAATCAATTTAATCTATCTATTGCTCAATTCTACTTGACCGCTAGAATGAGGATGATATGGAGATGCAATTCTATGGTTAACATCATATTTAGCAAGCATTTTATGGAAAGCACCATGAATAAAATGTGAACCAGCATCCATCATAAAATATCTAGGGACTCCAAACCTTGGAAAAATAACTTCTTTAAGCATCTTAATAGAGGTGTTATGATCAGCACTGCTAGTTGGAATAGCTTCTACCCACTTAGTAACATAATCGACAGCAACTAAAATATGTGTATACCCATTAGAGGAAGGAAAAGGTCCCATATAATCAAAGCCCCAAACATCGAATGGTTCAATAACAAGTGAATAATTCATAGGCATTTCCTGACGTCTACTAATATTACCAATTCTTTGACATTCATCACAAGACAAGACAAACTTACGAGCATCCTTGAAGAGAGTAGGCCAATAAAAACCGGTTTGTAATACCTTGTGTGCAGTTCTATCTCCAGCGTGGTGTCCTCCGTAAGACTCGGAGTGGCACTTGCATACGATCTGTTCCTGTTCATGCACAGGTACACAACGTCTAATAACACCATCTACTCCTTCTTTATAAAGGTGTGGGTCATCCCAAAAGTAATGTCTTAAATCATAGAAAAACTTTTTCTTTTGCTGGTATGTGAAACTAGGTGGTATAAATTTAGCAACAATGTAATTAGCATAATCAGCATACCACGGAGTATTACGAGAAGCATTTATGACAGCTAATTGTTCATCAGGAAAGCTATCATCAATAGGCAGTGGGTCATCAAGAACATTTTCTAACCTAGACAAGTTGTCTGCAACGGGGTTCTCAGCTCCCTTTCTATAAATAATATGCAAATCAAATTCTTGTGGCAAGAGAACCCATCTAATAAGTCTAGGTTTAGCATCTTTCTTTTCCATAACATATTTAATAGCAGCATGATCAGTGTGAACAGTTACTTTAGAATCGACAATATAAGATCTGAACTTATCACAAGCAAAGACAACTGCTAAAAATTCTTTTTCAGTAGTAGCATAATTTCTCTGGGCACTGTCTAGAGTTTTACTAGCATAATGAATAACATTCAATTTCTTATCAACTCTTTGCCCTAGAACAACACCAACAGCATAATCACTAGCATCACACATGATTTCAAAGGGCAAATTCCAATCAGGCGGTTGAACAATAGGTGCTGAAATCAAGGCTTTCTTAAGTATTTCAAATGCTTCTACACAATCATCATCAAAAACAAAAGGAACATCTTTTTGCAAGAGATTGGTGAGAGGCCTAGAAATTTTAGAGAAGTCTTTAATAAACCTCCTATAGAAACCAGCATGACCAAGGAAACTTCTTATACCTTTGATATCTTTAGGACACGGCATCTTTTCAATAGCATCTACTTTAGCTTTATCAACTTCAATACCTCTTTGAGAAATTTTATGCCCCAAGACAATACCTTCATTAACCATAAAGTGGCACTTCTCCCAATTCAAGACAAGATTAGTTTCTTCACATCTCTGCAAAACTCGATCAAGCTTGCTTAAGCAATCATCAAAAGAAGTTCCGTAAACGGAGAAATCATCCATGAAAACCTCAACAATCTTTTCACAAAACTCAGAGAATATAGCAGTCATACATCTTTGAAAGGTAGTAGGTGCATTGCATAAACCAAAAGGCATACGTCTATAAGCAAAGGTACCGAAAGGGCAAGTAAAAGTGGTCTTTTCCTGATCATCTTTTGACATAGGTATTTGAGAAAAACCGGAATAACCATGTAGAAAGCAAAAATGTGTATGTTTGGTTAGTCTTTCTAGCATTTAATCAATAAAAGGTAGAGGGTAATGATCTTTTCTAGTAGCTTTATTTAATTTGCGAAAATCAATTACCATTCTATAACCTGTAACAATTCTTTGTGGAATCAATTCATTCTTATCATTTGGAACAACAGTAATACCTCCCTTCTTAGGGACAAAATGAACGGGACTTACCCATCTACTATCAGTAATAGGATAAATTATACCTGCCTCCAGAAGCTTTAGTATTTCATTTCTTACCAATTCTTTCATCTTAGGATTTAACCGTCGTTGGTGATCAACAACTAGTTTAGCATCATGCTCCAAATTAATTTTGTGCTGACATAGAGTGGGACTAATGCCCTTAAGATCATCAAGAGTATATCCAATAGCGGCACGGTGCTTCTTCAGAGTTTTCAATAATTTCTTTTCTTCATGCTCTGAAAGGTTAGCACTAATAATAACAGGATATATCTTCTTTTAATCAAGATAAGCATATTTCAAAGTATCAGGTAATTATTTAAGCTCAAACACGGGATCTCCCTTGGGTGGAGGAGGATCCCCAAGGATTTCAACAGGCAAGTTATGTCTCAAAACAGGCCCTTGATTAAATAATATTTCATCTATTTCCCTTCTTTCATTCATGAACATATCATTTTTCATGGTCTAGCAAATATTGTTCTAAGGGATCAGTAGGAGGCACGGCAATAGAAGCAAGACCAATAATTTCATCCTTACTAGGCAATTATTTATCATGGGGTTGTCTACGAAATTTAGAGAAATTAAAATCATGACACATATCCCCTAAACCAACAGTAACAATATATTTCTCACAGTCTATCTTCGCATTAACGGTATTCAAGAAAGGTCTACCAAATATAATGGGACAAAAGTCATCTTGTGGGGAAGCAAGAACAAGAAAATTAGTAGGGTATTTTATTTTCCCACACAAGAGTTCAACATCTCTAACAATCCCAATTGGTGATATAGTATCTCTATTGGCAAGCTTAATAGTAATATCAATATCCTCTATCTCAGCAGGTGCAATATCATTCATAATTTCTTGGTATAAGGTATAAGGAATTGCACTCACACTAGCACCCACATCACATAAGCCATGATAACAATGATCTCCTATTTTAACAGAAACAACAGGCATGCCAACAACAGGTCTATGTTTATCTTTAATATCGGGTTTAGCAATTCTAGCAGCTTCATCACAGAAATAAATAACATGCCCATCAATATTACCAACCAAGAGATCATTAACCATAGCAATGCTAGGTTCAACTTTAATTTGTTCAGGGGGTGTAGGTGTTCTAGTATAACTCTTACGAACCACAGTTGAAGCTTTAGCATGATCCTTTATTCTAACAGGAAAAGGTGGTTTCTCAATATAAGCAGTAGGAACAATAGGATCAACATTATAAGTAATAGTTTCTTCTTCAACTTTAATAGGTTCAACTACTTTAGCTTCAATGGGAGGGTGATATTTAAACCACTTCTCCTTAGGGAGATCAACATGAGTAGCAAATGATTCACAGAAAGAAGCTACTATCTCAGAGTCAAGTCCATATTTAGTGCTAAAATCATGAAAAGCATCAGTATCCATAAAAGATTTAACACAATCAAACTTAAGGTTTATACCTGACTCATTACCTTTGTCGAGTTCCCAATCTTCAGAGTTGCGTTTAATTATTTTCAATAAATCCCATTTGAATTCAATATCCTTTTTCATAAAAGAACCAGTACAAGAAGTATCGAGCATGGATCGATCATTATGAGAAAGCCGAGCATAAAATTTTTGAATAATAATTTCTCTTGAGAGCTCATGATTGGGGCATGAATATAACATTGACTTAAGCCTCCCCCAAGCTTGAGCGATACTTTCTCCTTCACGAGGCCAAAAATTATAAATATAATTCTGATCACGATGAACCAGATGCATAGGATAAAACTTCTGAAGAAATTCCAATTTCAATCGGTTGTAGTTCCATGATCCAATATCATCACATAGCCTATACCATGTCAATGCCTTCTCCTTCAAAGATAAAGGGAAGCCCTTCTTCTTGACTTCATCCTCGGGCAAACCTCCAAGCTTAAATAATCCACAAACTTCATCCACATAGATTAGATGAATATCAGGATGTAGTGTTCCATCTCCTATATAAGGATTAGCTAGCAGTTTCTCTATCATACCCGAAGGAATTTCATAATAAATATTTTCAGTAGGTGCAGTAGGTTGAGGGGCAAATCTTTGCTCTTCCGGTCGGGGTGAAGATACCCCGAACAAACCCCTCAAAGGATTATTTTCCATAGTAAAAAGTAACAGTAAATTTCAGCACACTATATAAATGTTTCCTTACCAAATTCCACTTACCAAAGGCGCTTCACTCCCCGGCAACGGCGCCAGAAAAGAGTCTTGATGACCCACAAGTATAGGGGATCTATCATAGTCCTTTCGATAAGTAAGAATGTCGAACCCAACGAGGAGCAGAAGGAAATGACAAGCGGTTTTCAGCAAGGTATTCTCTGCAAGCACTGAAATTATCGGTAACAGGTAGTTGTATGATAAGATAATTCGTAACGAGTAACAAGTAACAAAAGTAACTAAGGTGCAGCAAGGTGGCCCAATCCTTTTTGTAGCAAAGGACAAGCCTGGATGAACTCTTATATAAAGCAAAGCGCTCCCGAGGGCACATGGGAATTGTTGTCAAGCTAGTTTTCATCATGCTCATATGATTCACGTTCGTTACTTTGATAATTTGATATGTGGGTGGACCGGTGCTTGGGTGCTGCCCTTCCTTGGACAAGCCTCCCACTTATGATTAACCCCTCTCGCAAGCATCTTCAACTACGAAAGAAGAATTAAGATAAATCTAACCATAGCATGAAACATATGGATCCAAATCAGCCCCTTACGAAGCAACGCATAAACTAGGGTTTAAGCTTCTGTCACTCTAGCAACCCATCATCTAATTATTACTTCCCAATGCCTTCCCCTAGGCCCAAATCAGGGTGAAGTGTCATGTAGTCAATGTTCACATAACACCACTAGAGGAAAGACAACATACATCTCATCAAAATATCGAACGAATACCAAATTCACATGATTACTTATAACAAGACTTCTCCCATGTCCTCAGGAACAAACGTAACTACTCACAAAGCATATTCATGATCATAATCAGAGGAGTATTAATTATCATTAAGGATCTGAGCAGATGATCTTCCACCGGATAAACCAACTAGCATCAACTACAAGGAGTAATCAACACTACTAGCAACCTACATGTACCAATCTGAGGTTTTGAGACAAAGATCGGATATAAGAGATGAACTAGGGTATGAGAGGAGATGGTGCTGGTGAAGATGTTGATGGAGATTGACCCCCTCTCGATGAGAGGATCGTTGGTAATGATGATGGCTTCGATTTCCCCCTCCCGGAGGGAAGTTTCCCCGGCATAACAGCTCCGCCGGAGCTCTAGATTGGTTTTGCCCAAGTTCCGCCTCGAGACGGCGGCGCTTCGTCCCGAAAGCTTCCCTTTGATTTTTTCCAGGTCAAAACACACCATATAGCAGAAGATGGGCATCGGGGGCCTGCCAGGTGACCCACAAGGCAGGGGGCGCGCCCAGGGGGTAGGGTGCGCCCTCCACCCTTGTGGATGGCTGGTGGCCCCCCTCTGGTGCTTTCTTCGCCCAATATTTTTTATTAATTCCAAAATGACTCTCCGTGAAGTTTCAGGACTTTTGGAGTTGTGCAGAATAGGTCTCTAATATTTGCTCCTTTTCCAGCCTAGAATTCCAGCTGCCGGCATTCTCCCTCTTCATGTAAACCTTGTAAAATAAGAGAGAAAATGCATAAGTATTGTGCCATAATGTGTAATAACAGCCCATAATGCAATAAATATCAACATAAAAGCATGATGCAAAATGGACGTATCATTCGGTAGGCCCAAAGTGAATCATCTAATTTCTTAGACCAATTCTTTCGGGACCTATTAACTGTTTTATGTAATATTAGTTTTATTTCTCTATTGCTAAGTTCAACTTGACCACTAGATTGAGGATGATAGGGTGATGCAATTCTATGGTTAACATCATATTTAGCAAGCATTTTACGGAAGGCACCATGAATAAGGTGTGAACCACCGTCAGTCATTAAATATCTAGGGACTCAAAACCTCGGGAAAATAACTTCTTTAAGCATTTTAATGGAAGTGTTATGATCATCACTACTAGTTGGAATAGCTTCTACCCACTTAGTAACGTAATCAACAGCAACCAAAATATGAGTATACCCATTAGAGGAAGGAAAAGGTCCCATATAATCAAAACCCCAAACATCAAATGGTTCAACAGCAAGTGAATAATTCATAGGCATTTCTTGATGCTTACCGATATTACCAATATGTTGGCATTCATCACAAGATAAAACAAACTTACGGGCATCCTTGAAGAGAGTAGGCCAATAAAAACCAGATTGCAATACCTTGTGAGCAGTTCTATCTCCCGCATGATGCCCTCCATAAGCTTTGGAGTGATGTTTCCGTAGGATTTGTTTCTATTCATGCTCAGGTACACAACGTCTAATAATACAATCTAATCCTTCTTTATAAAGATGTGGGTCATCCCAAAAGTAATGTCTCAAGTCATAGAAGAATTTTTTCTTTTGTTGGTATGTGAAACTAGGTGGTATGTATTTGGCAACAATAT
Source organism: Thinopyrum elongatum (assembly GCA_011799875.1). NCBI lineage: Eukaryota > Viridiplantae > Streptophyta > Magnoliopsida > Poales > Poaceae > Thinopyrum > Thinopyrum elongatum. The sequence continues at coordinate 458,483,399 of CM022302.1, read as the reverse complement.
AAATATCATAGTCAGCATACCAAGGAGTACTATGAGAAACATTTATTGCAGCTAATTGTTCATCAGGAAAGCTATCATCAATAGGTAGTGGGTCATCAAGGATATTCTCTAACCTAGACAAGTTATCAGCTACTGGGTTCTCAGCTCCTTTCCTATTAGTGATATGTAAATCAAATTCTTGTAGCAAGAGAACCCACCTAATGAGTCTAGGTTTAGCATCTTTATTTTCCATAAGATATTTAATAGTAGCATGATCGGTGTGAACAGTAACTTTAGAGTCAACAATGTAAGATCTGAATTTGTCACAAGCAAAAACCACTTCTAAGAATTCTCTTTCAGTAGTAGCATAATTTCTTTGGGCACTATCTAGAGTTTTGCTAGCATAATGAATAACATCTAATTTCTTATCAACTCTTTGTCCTGGAACAACACCAACAGCATAATCACTAACATCACACATAATTTCAAAAGGTAAGTTCCAATCAGGTGGTTGAACAATAGGTGCAGAAGTTTAGGCTTTCTTAAGTGTTTCAAAGGCTTCTACACAGTCATCATAAAAAACAAAAGGAATATCCTTTTGTAAAAGATTTGTAAGAGGCCTAGAAATTTTAGATAAGTCTTTAATAAACCTCCTATAGAAACTAGCATGACCAAGGAAACTACGAATACCTTTGATATCTCGGGGACATGGCATCTTCTCAATTGCATCAACCTTAGCTTTATCCACCTCAATACCTCGTTCAGAAATTTTATGCCCCAAAACAATACCTTCATTAACCATAAAGTGGCACTTCTCCCAATTCAAGACAAGATTAGTTTGCTCACATCTCTGCAAAACTCGATCAAGGTTGCTCAAGCAATCATCAAAAGAAGTTCCATATATGAAAAAATCATCCATGAAAACCTCAACAATCTTTTCACAAAAGTTAGAGAATATAGCAGTCATACATCTTTGAGAGGTAGTAGGTGCATTGCATAAACCAAAAGGCATACGTCTATAAGCATAAGTTCCAAAAGGGCAAGTAAAGGTGGTTTTATCTTGATCAGGTTGTGAAACAGGTATTTGAGAAAAACCAGAATATCCGTCTAGGAAGCAAAAGTGTGTGTGCTTTGATAATCTTTCTAGCATTTGGTCAATAAAAGGCAGAGGGTAATGATCTTTTCTAGTAGCTTTATTTAATTTTCTGAAATCAATTGCCATTCTATAGCCAGTAACAATTCTTTGTGGAATGGGTTCATTTTTATCATTGGGAACAACAGTAATACCTCCTTTCTTAGGGACACAATGAACGGGGCTTACCCATCTACTATCAGCTATGGGATAGATTATACCTGCTTCGAGAAGCTTTAGTATCTCAGCTCTTACTACTTCTTTCATTTTGGGATTCAAATGTCATTGATGATCAACAACGAGTTTAGCATCAGGTTCCATATTAATCTTGTGCTGACAGAGAGTGGGACTAATGCTTTAAGATCATCAAGAGTATATCCAATAGCAGCTCGGTGCTTCTTCAGAATTTTCAACAATCTTTCTTCTTCATGTTCTGAAAGGTTAGCACTAATAATAACGGGATATATCTTTTTCTCATCAAGCTAAACATATTTCAAAGTGTACGGCAATTGTTTTAATTCAAACACAGGATCACCCTTAGGTGGAGGAGGACCTCCAAGAGTTTCAATAGGCAAATTATGTTTGAGCAGAGGTCGTTGTTCAAAGAAAATTTTATGTATCTCATTTCTTTCATGCATGTGCATATCATTTTCATGGCCTAGCAAATATCGTTCTAGTGGATCAGTAGGAGGCACGGCAATAGAAGCAAGACCAATTATTTCATCCTTACTAGGTAATTCTTTCTTATGAGGTTGTCTATTAAATTTGGAGAAATTAAATTCATGAGACTCATCACCAAAGCTAACACTGACAGTTTGTTTATGATAATCTATATTAGCATTGACAGTGTTCAAGAAGGGTCTACCAAAGATAATGGGATAGAAGTCATCTTGTGGGGAACCAAGAACTAGAAAATCAGTAGGGTATTATATTTTCCCACACAATACTTCAACGTCTCTAACAATCCCAAGTGGTGTGATGGTGTCTCTATTAGCAAGTTTAATAGTGACATCTATGTCTTCTATTTCAGCGGGTGCTATATCATTCATAATTTCTTGATATAGGGTAAAAGGAATAGCAATCATGCCAGCACCTAAATCACATAAACCATGATAACAATGATATCCTATTTTAACTGAGACAACAGGCATGCCAACAACATGCCTATGTTTATCTTTTTCATCAGGTTTAGCAATTCTAGCAGCTTCATCACAGAAGTAAATAACATGCCCATCAATATTTTCTACCAGGAGATCTTTAACCATAGCAACACTAGGTTCTACTTTAATTTGTTCAACAGGTTTAGGTGCTCTAATATGACTTTTGCGAACCACAGATGAAACCTTAGCATGTTCCTTTATCCTAACAGGGAAAGGTGGTTTTTCAATGTAAGCAGTAGGCACAACTGGGTCAACATTGTAAATAATAGTTTCATCTTTGGCTATGACCGGTTATTTAATTTCTTCTTTAATAGGTGGGTGATATTTAAACCGCTTCTCCTTAGGGAGATCAACATGAGTAGCAAATGATTCACAAAAAGAAGCTACTATCTCAAAGTCAAGTCCATATTTAGTGCTAAATTTCTGAAAAGCTCCGGTATTCATAAAAGATTTAACACACTCAAATTCAAGCTTAATACCTGACCCTTTACCTTCGTCGATTTCCCAATCTTCAGAGTTGCATTTAATTCTTTCTAAAAGATCCCACCTGAATTCAATAGTCTTCTTCATAAAAGAACCAGTGCAAGAAGTATCGAGCATGGATTGATCATCACGAGAAAGCCGAGCATAAAAATTATGAATGATAATTTCTCTGGAGAGCTCATGATTGGGGCATGAATATAACATTGACTTAAGCCTCCCCCAAGCTAGAGCAATGCTTTCTCCTTCTCGAGGCCAAAAATTATATATATAACTCCGATCACGATGAACTAGATGCATAGGATCAAATTTTTGGTGAAGTTCCAATTTCAATCGATTCCAATTCCATGATCCAATATCATCACATAGCCTATACCATGCCAATGCTTTTCCCTTCAAAGATAAAGGGAAAACCTTCTTCTTAGCTTCATCTCCGGGCAAACCTGCAAGCTTAAATAATCCACAAATTTCATCCACATATATCAAGTGCATATCAGGATGTTCGGTTCCATCTCCTTCATAAGGATTAGCTAGCAGTTGTTCTATCATACCCGAAGGAATTTCATAACCAATATTTTCAGTAGGTGCAGTAGGTTGAGGGGTAACTAATTGTGGTTCCGTTCGAGGTGAAGATACCCCGAACAAACCCCTCAAAGGATGATTCTCCATAATAACAAGTGACAATAAATTTCAGGACATAGTAATAGTTTTTTCTTACTGATTTCCACTTACCAAGAGTGCTTCACTCCCCGGCTATAACACCCCAAAAATATTTTTCTGGATTTTTAAAAACTTTACTTTAAAAAAATAAATGCTTTGAAAATCATTTTTGGATCCTATCACTTTTCTTCCGTTTGAAAACCCTTTCAAATTTTAATTGGGTTTCAAATTTTCTTTAATGGTTTTATTTTGGAAGGTCTATATTATTTGGATAATTAATTTAGAGGTTTTCAAACAATTTTCTTTTAGAAAAGTTTTTGGGAATAATTAAATTTTTTCAAAGACAATGCCTTTTTCACTTCCTTTATGCCCTTCTAAAATCCACTCAATAATTTTTCTGCCACTCCAAGTTTATTCCCTAAGTCACTCACACCCTCAAGGACAGTGTCCAACTCCCTTCCACCATACAAAAATATTCTTTCAATATTTTATAAATTCCAAAGCTGGAATTTATATTAATCATCATTTCTTGGGTTTACAAAGGAACCACATTTTCAACAATTCTCCTACACCCACCAAAATTATCCTAGCAACTAGATGGTACCCACAATCCATTTCACCAAAAACCATGTGGTCCAAAGTTCAAAATTTTCAAAATTCATACAGTTGAAATTTGGACCAGATTCCATATTTCTGATCCAAACCTATTTTTAAATGCCCCAAAAATTCTGAAACCTTGCCAGACCCTCTCTTATGAATCAACACATCACCAAAAAAATTCTCATAAATTCCTAAAATGCCTAGCACCTCCTGGCATTCTATCATACACCTTATATGCATACTGTTCACTACTGACAAAAATTCAGTAAACTGAATTTGGTCAGTGGCGGAGGTGATCGACACCGTGCGTTGCACTCCATCGCTCTCCCTCCTCTCCATGCCTCCTACCCTCATAAATGGACCACCGCGGGACCCGCAAGTCAGCTGGACACGGCCGTCAACCCCGGAGCTGGCCGGTGCACCTGCTTCTATCCTCGGCGGCGGCGAGCCGAGGAGATCAGCACCGCGCCGCCTCCTTTACTGCTGCTGCTGCTCTATCCACCTACCTCTGCTCCACGCGGCACCCTCTCCGCACCTTCTCCGTGCCGACCATGCCGCCAGGGCCCCGCCTGGCATTCGCCGGAGCTGGCGCCGCCGCCGCACCCGTACGGGTGCCTCACTGTGGATAAGCTCTTCGAGCTCAACTCCTTCCACGTTAGGGCTTCCGGAGGACTCCATTGACCCCCTGGATCATGCACTGAACCTCACCGCCGCCCTAACCAACCTCGTCAGCAGAATTAACTCCGACGTCGTCCGTACGCCTCGGCCAACCTCGACGCGCCTATATAAGAGGCTCCCGAGCTCCGCCCACTCATTGCAACCTCTCCACACCCTCCCAATCGAGCTCTCCGCCTCTTCCCGACCTCGGCGAGGTCTTCTTCTACCTCTCCGGCCACCCGATCCGCCGCGGTAGCCGAGATCAGCTTGTCGCCGTTAGACCATCCCTTCCACCCAAACCTCGTCAGAATCCTTCTGGTCCACCACATCGTCGATCCCACGCTTCAATTCCACGTCTAGAGCTCTCTCCGGCGAAATCGAGCAGCACCCGAACCACCGTCCGCCGGCGTCGACCCCGCCGCCGTTCTGAAGCTCGCCGGCGACCACCACCACCACCCACCGACGCGCCACTCCACCCGGATCATGTTCCGACCATCGCCGCCCCCACCGCCATCTCTCTGTTTTTGCGCGAGAGTGCAGTTTAAACCCGACGGGTGGACCCCACCCGTCAGCTCTCTCTCTCTCTCTCTCTCTCTCATTTCTGTGTTAAGCGAAGGCGTATTCTGCGCTTTTACATCTTCTCCACTGGAAGGCGTATTCGCTACCGAAACGTTTTCTTTCTGTTTTTATTATTAAGGCAGAGTTGACTGCAACTCTGACTGCATGTAGCTTTTAAACCATAAGTCCAAATGACTTGGTTCTTTTTATGTTATTCTTATTTTTCTCTCTAGTTTTTTTAGTATTTATTTAAAAATGTTTTGAGACAACTTTTTGTACTGTTGCTATTTTTTTTAATTTAAGTTTGAATTTGATTTTTCAGAAAAAGAAGAGGGGGACTTTGCCGGGAATTTCGAAGGGTTTTCCCCTGACTACTTGGGACAAGGCAAGCATTATTGAACTTGGGATATGGTGATTGCATTTTGCATGCTTGCATCCATTGGTATTGCACCACATATATCACAAGTGCATGCATGTTCGGTCATATCACTTTCTTGCTCATGTCTTGCACTTCACTCAAGTAAAGAATCTTTCTAACATGGTAAAGCTGTGAGTATTCAGGAGAGTGTCTCCTGCCTTGGACGTGCCGGTGGGCACGGGCCATTATGTTTGACACAGTGGTGTCATGTGACTTAAGTGGAATATACCGGTGATGATAAATAACACCTCCTGAGTCGGCCTAGATCGAGTCTTGTTCCGTTACACCTAGCTGGATACCGTGCTGCCACGGGTCCTTCCGCAAGGAAGGTGCGGCTGAGTAAGTTGTTAACCCCTGTCCAGGTACACACCGTACAGAGGGCCACGATGAGGGTTTCCAGGGCCTTGGACTAAATCATGTCATCGGGTCAGGGGGCATGGGTGTTACCGGTTGTTGCCGAGAGGGGGCCCCCCCTTGGAATCCGCGCGTATTAATAGTGATCCCATGCTACTCGAGATTGTTGTCTCCCCGACTTAGAGTTTTTCTGAAACGATGCTTTGGGTGATTCCTGGCATCCGGACGGTTAATCTGGTGTGTACGGGTCAGGTTTGTTTTCAACCCAAAGACCGTAGTGGGAATTAGCCAGTGCCACGGTGCTAACTAAAGGAATCCCATGCACGTGGGTAAAGAGTACACCCTCTGCAGAGTTTAAACCTATTCGAATAGCCGTGTCCTCGGTCAAGGGCGTAGCCGGGTGGGTCAAGTGTCGGTCCCGGTGTCGGTCTCCGGAGGAAAATAATTAAATTGAGTATGAATTATCTTGCAGGATATTGTTGTCATCACTAACACTGTCATGATTATTTTAAATACTAATACTGTGAATATTTTCATGGTTATGCATATTATTGAGGACTAACCGTTTCTCTTATTTTATATTTCCTGAGTGTCTCAGGGGCTGGCTAGACTACCCCGGGCACTCAACTTTATTTTCAAGACCTTTTGTGGCGTCCCTCGAGTTACCAGGCAGTTTATCACGCCACTACTCTTGTGGACACCCGATTGGCATTTTTCTTCAAGTCCGACCGTGGCGTCACTTGACACCCGACTGGCATTTCTTTTCAAGACCTCTTCGTGGCGTCCCTCGAGTTCACAGGCAGTTTATCACGCCACTACTCTTGTGGACACCCGATTGGCATTTCTTTCTTTTTTCTGAGTGTCACTTGGGCTGGCTAGACTACCCGTGGCATTCATTTGTTTTATTTCTAATAAGTTTGATTATGTCTAACATGCTATGTTCACGTCCATATCATTTTATTGTCTTGTCATGTCTTAAATTTTAGTCAGCATGAGCATTTTAGCATGATCTAACATGAGCATATGCATTCGTTATATCTTTGTTCATAATGTTTGCGAGTACATTCCAACGTACTCACTGGCTCGTCCCTGGCTATTTACTTGGCCAGACTTGGAGGAGGACGAGCTTGTGGACGAGGATTGCGCTAGCGAGCATGACGCTTAGAGGAGTCCCAGTCAGTCAACCTGTGATATAGGAGTCTACCACATGTATCATCCGCAGAGCTTCCGCTACACAAATAAAATAGTCAAGCCTCACACTGACGCTTGGCTTTACTTTATTTTACCAGTATTGTATCACCACCACACCACTGTCATATTCCGCCACTGCCATATGTTTGGCAAGTTTGTAATAATTTTGTTGAGCCCTCAGACTCAACCCTGTGTAATATTATATGTACTGGTTATCTGTATCAAGGAAGTCCACTAGTTGTGTTGATCTTGGGGCTGGTGTGACTTAGGGCCTTTCTGAGTTTTATTCCCAGAAAGGGGCCCGACACCGGCAAAGGCACCAAAAAAGAGCCTTGATGACCCACAAGTATAGGGGATCAATCGTAGTCCTTTCGATAAGAAAGAGTGTCGAACCCAACGAGGAGCAGAAGGAAATGACAAGTGGTTTTCAGCAAGGTATTTTCTGCAAGCACTGAAATTGTTGATAACAGGTAGTTTGATAGCAAGATAATTTGTAATGAGCAAGTAACAGTAATAATAGATAAAGTGCAGCAAGGTAGCCCAATCCTTTTGTGGCAAAGGACAGGCCAAAATGGTCTCTTATAATAGGCAAAGCATTCTTGAGGGTACACGGGAATTTCATCATATCACTTTCATCATGTTGGTTCGATTCATGTTCGCTACTTTGATAATTTGATGTGTGGGTGGATCGGTGCTTAGGTGCTGTTCTTACTTGAACAAACCTCCTACTTATGATTAACCCCCTCGCAAGCATCCTCAACTACGAGAAAAGTATTAAGATAAGATCTAACCATAGCATTAAACTTTTGGATCCAAATCGTTCCCTTACGAAGTAGCGCATAAACTAGGGTTTAAGCTTCTATCACTATAGCAACCCATCATATAATAACTACTCCACAATGCATTCCCTTAGGCCCAAATATGGTGAAGTGTCATGTAGTCGACATTCACATGACACCACTAAGGGAATCACAACATACATATCATCAAAATATCGAACACATATCAAGTTCACATGATTACTTGCAACATGACTTCTCCCGTGACCTCAAGAACAAAAGTAACTACTCACAAATAATAATCATGCTCAAGATCAGAGGGGTATTAAATAGCATAATGGATCTGAACATATAATCTTTCACCAAATAAGCCATATAGTAATCAACTACAAGATGTAATCAACACTACTAGTCACCCACAAGCACCGATCTAAGGTTCCGGTACAAAGATTGAACACAAGAGATGAACTAGGGTTTGAGAGGAGATGGTGTTGTTGAAGATGTTGATGGAGATGGCCCTCCCAATGATGGGAGAGTTGTTGGTGATGACGATGACGATGATTTCCCCCTCCGGGAGCGAAGTTCCCCCAGCGGAATCGCTCCGCTGGAGGGCAAAAGTGCTCCTGCCCAAGTTCCACCTTGAAACGGTAGCGCTTCATCCTGAAAGTCCTATCCTTATTTTTTTCTAGGTCAAAATGACTTATATACCAGAAGAGGGGCACCAGAGGTGGGCCGAGGAGGGCACAACCCACCAGGGCGCGCCTGGGCTCCCTGGCGCGCCCAGGTGGGTTGTGCCCACCTGGTGGGCCCCCTCTGGTAGTTATTTGCTGTAGTAATTCTTAAATAATCCATAAAAAATATCTGTGAAGTTTCAGCTTATTTGGAGTTGTGCAGAATAAGTAGCTCTGACGTGCTTTTTCATGTCCAGAATTCCAGCTGCCGGTATTCTCCCTCTTTGTGTAAACCTTGCAAATTATGAGACAAAAGGCATTAGAATTACTCCCAAAAGCATTATTATGCATAAAAACATTATAAATAACAGTAGGAAATCATGATGCAAAATGGACGTATCATGTCTCCTTGACAAAGGCCTTGTCCATGAATAATCGGGTCCCCGACGATCCCCTAGAGAAGAACCTAGGAGGAAGCTAAGGAGAGCAAGGTCGTGATCCATCCTCAGAAGCGAGAAGGGAATCCATGATGAGTGAGCGTGTCCATGAGGTAGTCCCACCTAATGCAGTAAAAGGCCTTCTTAATGTCGAGCGTGAAGAGAAGCATTGGCGTCTTGGTACGATGGAATCTTGAGAACATACAGGAAGTTATCATAGATGCTTCGCCTCCTATGAATGCACTTTGCACAATGGAGAAAATATCATTCATGTCTGAAGCCAGACGAGTGGTAAGAATTTTGGCAATAAGCTTGGTCACGACATATATGAGACTAACAGGCCTAAGTTAGTGATGTCCTCGACTCCATCTTTCTTGTGGATGAGCGAAATATTGGTCGAGTTTAGGCAGTGACAATTTTCCGTGTGGAGGTCCGAGAAGTTATTGATCACAAGCATGATGTCATCTTTGATAATATCCCAATATTCTTTGCAGAATTTCCCGGTGAATTCGTCAGGCCCCAGAGCCTTGTCACTAGGGAGGGCGAAAATCGCAGCCATGATCTCCTCCTCCGTGGTGGGGTCCCCAAGATGGGATAGGTCATGGTCGGCAGTTGGAATGGAAGCCCAATTAACGCTCTTAGCACGTGGGTTGCTCTTTTTCATCATAGCTGAGAAGTGAGCATGGATAATGTCCTTCTTGTGGTCGTGATCCGTTAACCCACCACTCCCATGCTTAAGGCGGTGAATTAGTTTTTTCCACCGCATTCCATTGATCTTCAAGTGAAAATAGCGGGTGTTGGCAGCTTCCTCTTTAATGTTAGTGACCCTAGAGCTTTGTATTCTCCTAGCCCTTTCCATGACCACAAGTCCAACCACCCTCATTTCGAGTCTCTTTCTCAAATCTATCACCTCGTAACTTAACTCTCTATTTTCCTGGGCCTCGTTCAAACGGAAAATGATTTCCAGGGCCATATGTGATGACCCACAAGTATAGGGGATCTATCATAGTCCTTTCAATAAGTAAGAGTGTCAAACCCAACGAGGAGCAGAAGGAAATGACAAGCGGTTTTCAGCAAGGTATTCTCTGCAAGCACTGAAATTATCGGTAACAGATAGTTGTGTGATAAGATAATTCGTAACGGGTAACAAGTAACAAAAGTAACTAAGGTGCAGCAAGGTGGCCCAATCCTTTTTGTAGCAAATGAAAAGCCTGGACGAACTCTAATATAAAGCAGAGTGCTCCCGAGGACACATGGGAATTGTTGTCAAGCTAGTTTTCATCATGCTCATATGATTTGCGTTCGTTACTTTGATAATTTGATATGTGGGTGGACCGGTGCGTGGGTGTTGCCCTTCCTTGGACAAGCCTCCCACTTATGATTAACCCCTCTCGCAAGCATCCGCAACTACGAAAGAAGAATTAAGATAAATCTAACCATAGCATGAAACATGTGGATCCAAATCAGCCCCTTACGAAGCAACGCATAAACTAGGGTTTAAGCTTCTGTCACTCTAGCAACCCATCATCTACTTATTACTTCCCAATGCCTTCCCCTAGGCCCAAATCATGGTGAAGTGTCATGTAGTCGACGTTCACATAACACCACTAGAGGAAAGACAACATACATCTCATCAAAATATCGAACGAATACCAAATTCACATGACTACTTATAACAAGACTTCTCCCATGTCCTCAGGAACAAACATAAGTACTCACAAAGCATATTCATGTCCATAATCAGAGGAGTATTAATTATCATTAAGGATCTGAACATATGATCTTCCACCGGATAAACCAACTAGCATCAACTACAAGGAGTAATCAACACTACTAGCAACCAACAGGTACCAATCTGAGGTTTTGAGACAAAGATCGGATACAAGAGATGAACTAGGGTTTGAGAGGAGATGGTGCTGGTGAAGATTTTGATGGAGATTGACCCCCTCTCAATGAGAGGATCGTTGGTGATGACGATGGCTTCGATTTCCCCCTCCCGGAGGGAAGTTTTCCCGGCAGAACAGCTCCGCCGGAGCCCTAGATTGGTTCTGCCCAAGTTCCACCTCGAGATGGCGGCGCTTCATCCTGAAAGCTTCCTTCTAATTTTTTCCAGGTCAAAACACACCATATAGCAGAAGATGGGCATCGGGGGCCTGCCAGGTGGCCCACAAGGCAGGGGGCGTGCCCAGGGGATAGGGCGCGCCCTCCACCCTTGTGGATGGCTGGTGGCCCCCTCTGGTGCTTTCTTCACCCAATATTTTTTATTAATTCCAAAATGACTCTCCGTGAAGTTTCAGGACTTTTGGAGTTGTGCAGAATAGGTCTCTAATATTTGCTCCTTTTCCAGCCCAGAAGTCCAGCTGCAGGCATTCTCCCTCTTCATGTAAACCTTGTAAAATAAGAGAGAAAAGGCATAAGTATTGTGCCATAATGTGTAATAACAGCCCATAATGCAATAAATATCAACATAAAAGCATGATGCAAAATGGACGTATCTATATGTAGCTGAATTTTGGCATTGGATAAGATCGACTTACTCCAAATCTTAAACTTGTGTATAGTAGATTTCAGTTTGTGAAAGAGGCGCTCATAGGGCTTGGTGTGCATGGAGGGTTCTTTCCGGACGTCATGGAAAAGCTGACATAAGCCGGGCATGTTCATCTAGAAGTTTTCGAAGCGGAAGGTCTTATGCCGCCTAGGACCATCATTATTAGCCAAAATGATAGCAATGGTCTGAGAGTGATGAGGACGGTGCATGAAGGACGTGCTTGTCAAAGGTAATGTCTTATTCCTCATTGCAGAAAAAGGCATCCAGCTTGGACATGGTTAGGTTGCTCTGCTCATTGCTCCAGTGCACTTCCAATTCTGAATATGAATCTCTTTAAGCTGGCAAAAGTTAAGGGCGTTTCGAACCGAACGATGCGGCTACGATTTGCATTGGGTTGATTCTTGTCCCTAGCGCATTAAATCTGGTTGAAGTCACATGTGGCAAGCCTTTTGTGGCCAAGGGGAGGTTTTTCATTCTTGAGCTCCTGGAAGAAAACATATTTTTGGTCATTTCTAATCGGGCCATAGACCATGGTTATCTTCAAGGTGGTGTGGAATCAAGCCGTGGCGATCTTGGCCGAGAGGGTGAAAGCGCCAAAGTGCCCATCTTCCACACGGACATGGTCTTCGTCCTAGAGCATGAGGATCCCACGACGCATTACAATTGTCGGGCATTGGGCAAAGCCATTCAGTCTGTACCCCTAAGGGGAAGGCAACAATCCTGGCATCGCCTACTTGGAACATGGATTCTTGAATACATGTGATATGACACGTAGGAGTTACAATTGTTTCATTGACAATAGATCTCCTATTTGGACAATTGAGTCCATGCACATTCTAGTTCAACAAACTAAGATTGGTGCTACTCACTAGCACTAGTAGAAAACAGGGCATCAGTCCCGGTTCCAGAGGGCCTTTAGTCCCGGTTCTGCAACCAGGACAAAACGATTGGCACTAATGCCACCACTTTTAGTCCCGGTTGGCTTATGAACCGGGACTAAAGGAGCTCCACGTGGCCACTGTGGGGTGCCCAGGCAGGAGGACCTTTAGTCCCGGTTGGTAACACCGACCGAGACTAAAAGGCAGCCACGCGTCAGCAGCTGCGAGGCGCTGGTTTTTTTTAAAGGAGGGGTTTAGGGTTTTTGGAGGGTTTAGGGGTTTTCATATTGTGTTTCACCCTTTTATTTTTGTGTTTACCCTTCAATTCTTTTACATTTAAGGTTTCATTTTTATTTAATGTTTTCCATTCAACTCGACGCTAGCTACTACATATAGCAATGAAGGAACCATTGCACAAGATCGTCATGAACATATATAGAGAGAAGTGACCTCTCTTTCTCCGTGCTTGGTCGAACAACAAGTTTTCATATATCTATACGACGCTACTACATATATACAATATAACATCTCTTACGATCCCTGACATCATCTACCAAAATCCATTTGCAATTCCATATGGTTTTCTTCGTGTTCAGGTATGACGTGGTCAACAAGGAATCCCGCCAATTCCTCTTGAATTTCTCGTATGCGATCATGTGGTAGGAGTTGATCCCGCATCTCTCAGATCTAATTTAAAGAAGGGGGTCAATACATATATATTTATGAAACTCAACACAATTGATGGTAATAAAATAAAATTGTGAATATTGTTTACGTACTTCAAATTGTTGGTCAAAGAAGCCCCGCTCAGAGGTCGAGTGGCGAATGAACTCGCAAACGTAGTATCCACATAAATTATTCCCGGCTGCCTGCCACAAGCACTTTACGAGAATAGAGTTCAATCAAACTGATAATCAAGCATGATAATGGTATTGATGAAACTAGAATCAATGAGAGATGCGCGGAACTAGCTAGTACTACTTACTTTGGGGTGTGTAAATCGCAGCTCCTTCTTCAGACCCGGAACCATTCTGGTGAACTTTTTCCAAACCCTACCCAGCAAAGAAAATGATTACTTGATATTAGGAAATGAACGAAAGTTGCCGATATGGTGCGATAATGATTGAACTTACTTCTGGAGCATTTCACTCATGTCCGCCCACAACTTAGGATCTTTACGTCTCGCTTCTAAGACAGTTACTACTCCCCCGTCAAGCTTAATGGATAGCAGAATAAAGTGGAAGCTGCACACGCATAAGTCATCACTTACACTTAACCTTGAGTAAGCGAAACCGAATATGCACAAGACAGAAACACTCACTTGAAGTTGTAGGGAAAGAGTATTTCCCTTTTGTTTTGATGTCGAAGGAACGCGTTTAGCAAGTTTTCCTTAGTATCTTTGGCTTTGTTTTGTATCGCCCATTCATTTACGGTATTTGGGCTAATGAACCCAATGTCATAGATTTGTCCTCTTTTGCGTTCGACAATCTTCAATCTGCATAATATGGTGAGGTAATTATATATACATGCAATGAACGAGCTGAGCAAGAGACTTAATTACAGAAATAATACTTACAGACAGTAGCAAGTCATGAGAGTTTTGTCGATGGCGTCTTGATTGAATAAATGAAATAATTCCATAAATTGAACATACATCAGGTTGACTCCAATTAAGTCGTGCTCATCTTTAATTCACAGCAACATACTGTCGGTCCCATCCTTGCTGCAGGTTTCCAAGAACCAGTCATGCAATCTTCGCATCATCATTCGTAGATGCGGGAGCTGATCAGGTTTGACGAGAGGCTTCCCGTGCTCGTATCTAAAGGGCGCTACTACCTCAGCCATTTCAAACTGTACATCATCGCCCACGTAATCACCAAGAGTGCTACCGGGCGCTAGCCCCGGATGATTAGCGATATCACTAGACACCTTGAGCGGGGGGCACGATTGCTTCTCCTATTCGCCGACCTGGGGAATTGTTTTCCCACATCGTCTTGCAGCACTGGTAGTACTTCCCGACCGCCGCGCTTCATCATATGTCTTTTCAATACAACGGTCATAGTGTGATTGCGGCAGAGGCGGTGGTGGTTGCTTAAGGGCATCCAGAGAGTGCTTCACTTTCACCGGATCTATTATTTCCTTCGGAGGTGGACGTTTCCATTCAAAATGGGCCTGCACTTCGGTAGCCATGATGTCCTTGTTTTCCTCGTCAGTCCTCTCATATGGTAACTTGGGAGGAGCCTTGAGGCTTGGACCAGCTCTGAATTTCTTCCCGTTGTAGTGCTACCAGCCGGAGCGGCGGTGGCTCTCTTCCGCCGTTGCTGTGGCGGCGGTGTCCGTTGACGCGCCGGAGCCCACTGAGGCGGCGGAGACGGCTGACGCACCGGAGACAGCCGAGGCGGAGGAGGATTCTGCTGAGGGGCCTCCTCCGTTAGAGTCCGCTGAGGCGGCGGAGACGGCTGACGCACCGGAGACGACTCAGGAAGCGGAGATAGCAGAGCTGGACTATGAGGAGTCTGCTGAGGATCCGACTGAGTCTGCTGTGGCGGCGTCCAGTTTGGAAGCACGATGTTCTCCTTTCTCCATAGACAGGTAGTCCTTAAGGCATTTTCTGGAAGAATCTCCCCTCCACCTGTAGGGTACTCAAGCTCCAGCCCCTCAAATCCGTCCATTATTTCATCCACCCCAACAATAGCAAAGCCATGTGGAATCGGACGGCAATGGAAAGTTCCCTTAGCTCGAGGAGGTAAGACATAGCCGACCGCCACCTTCAAGGTCAGGTTATGGCATTTCGCCATTAGCACACAATATTCATTCTCCATGATACGATCGACGGGGTAGCGAGGAGCCATGATATTAGGCTGAACGAGCTCCGTGGACGCCACGCTGCTTCTCCGTTAAGATGGTGGGGTAGCTTCGGGGGCAGTGTCGAATGAAGGATCTTCGTGCCGCTGAGATGGTTGGCCGGTAGCTTGCTGGCTCTCAAGTTCCTCTAGTTTCGCTAATCTTTCATTCATCTTCTACATTTCGCTTGCTACCTCTTTCTTCTTTCTCTCTCGCCTTCTATAACCAGTGCTGTCGGGAAACCCATGCACCCACGGAACGAAGCCTGATGTGCCTCATGTTCGTCCAGGGTGTTCAGGATTCCCGAGGGCCTTGGACAACTCGTCCTTCTCTCTGTCAGGATGGAACCTCCCTTCTTGCGCTTCCTTGATTGCTTCCTCAAGCTTTTTGACGGGTGTTTCAAGTTGAGCTTTCATGAAAACACACTTCCCTGATTCTGGGTCCAAAGTTCCCCCAACCCGGAAGAACCAAGTCCTTTCCCGATCTGGCCAGTGCAATGTCGCTGGTTGGACCCCTTTAGCAAGCAGGTCTTCCTCAGCTTTGTCCCACGTAGGCCGGGCTTTGTTGTAGCCACCTGACCCCGTAACATGGTGATACTTCTTCTTTGCAGCATTTTGCTTATTTATCTGTGACCTTTGCTTGGCCTTCTCCGATTTCTTGTAGGCCACAAATGCGGGCCAGTGATCTTTTATCTTCTCATATTGACCGGTGAATTCTGGAGTCTTGTCTTTGTCGACAAACTTTTTGTTCAATAGTTTCTTCTAGTTCTTGAATAGTTCTGCCATCTTCTTAAGAGCAAACGCCTTGACCTTTCACCGTAGAACTGGTTATTCGGATCCTCCTCTGGCGGTAGGCTGAAATTTGTCATCAACGAGTTCCAAAGATCATCTTTATGTCTATCGTGGACATAACAAACTTCAGGGTCCTTCTTCTTATTCCATTCTTGGATGCTAATTGGGACGCTGTCCCTAACAACAACTCCGCACTGATGTGTAAATTTGTCTTTGGTCTGCTTGGGAGCAATCGGTTGGCCATCTCGAGAGACTTCTTCGATCATGAACCTTTCATCCTGGCCCAACATTTTCTTCGGGCCTCGTCTCCTTACCAAAGTTTGGCTCGATCCGGAGGGCTAAAAGAAGAAAGAAGCATCAATATATGTACATACAAAACAATTAATGCATCTAGTCAGCAGAGGCTTAATTAATATATATATACCTCGCCGGACTTTGCAACAGTTAAGGCTCCCTTCTCAATTCGATCACCGGAGCCATCACGATCTCCTTCTTCCTCCATTTGATCACCGAAGCCGTCATGATCTCCTTCCTCCTCCATTGGATCACCGGAGCCTTCATCCTATCTTTCCTCACCATCGGTGTCGTTGAGAAATGACAAGGTGATATCACCTCCGTCGCGGATTATATCCCCCAACAACTCTTCTTTTTCTAAGTCTCTGTCCATAGTTTCTGCAAATATTACAACATGGCAATATACAACCATGAGAGATGGATTAGTGGTGAACATAGACTTAATCACAACAAGGAATCATATGCATATGAGCAACGGATTAGTGGCAAACATCATGCAAAGTTCACAAGTTTTATAACAGTCAGTTTCAGACGATCGTCGAGGACTCCTCCCCCCTCATGTCTGATGAGTCATCCTATCTTTCGAGAGAGGATACTTTGCGAACCGCCTCTCTCATGGTCGTCGAGGACACTTGCGGACCCCCCCCTCATGTCGAAGTTATAGGGAATATGTTGAATTTCCGAGAGAGTTAGGGGTGTTCTAACGCGGCACTACATGATATAGGTGAAGGGGGATAACATCCGGGAATGTTTTCCCGAAGTCTGCATTTTCGGACAGATGAAACGGAGGGGGACGGTCCCAGGTTCGCTATGCTAGTTGCTTGTGACACACGAAAGGAGGGCATACTCGGATTTTTCATATTTTTTTGATCGATTTTCATATATAAATTATTTTCATCGGGGTTACGGTTAATTTTCTACGAATTTCTAAAGTTTTACCAATATCCTGAAAATTCCTGAAATTCTGCTAAGTCTGAGAATTCCTCAGCTTTAAACATCACTTAGCTGTTTTCCAAAGGCTACAACTATTGTTCTGTACATCCTATGGGTTAGTGCTTTGTATCAATATTGATCAATCTCCTGTGATCTACAAGATAGTATCAATTGCATCTCTACTAGAGTCCATTAGCTTGCTTAAAACTTTGTTTGAAAAGTGCCACTTGATATTAATTTCAGAAACTGTTATAATTTACAAACTTTGTTGGATGATCGCCATTGATCTATACTTCTAATGGAGACACTTCATATAAGTGTTTTACTCTACATATGAACATTTTCTATATATATTCATCAATCCATCCATCCATCCATACATACATGGAAAAAAATCTATGAACATAAAAAATTCTATGAACAAAAAAAATCATCATATCAACATTTTCTATATACATCCATCCATCCATCCATACATACATACATGGACAAAAAAAATCTATGAACATAAAAAAAATTATGAACAAAAAAATGTTCATATATAGCAAGGGCGGCGGCGGCTAGCAGAGCAGCGGCGGCAGCGGCGGCTAGCAGGGCAGGGGCGGCGGCAGCGCAAGGGAAGGGGGGCGGAGCTCACCGAGGGCTTTGGCGTCGGGGCAGGGAGCGGCCGCGGGCGTCGGGGCAGGGAGCGGCGGCCGACGTCGGGAGCGAGGGACGACGTCAGGGAAGGGATGGCAACGAGGAGCGGGCGGAGCAGCCTGATGACGTCGGGGGAAGAAGAAACTGAGATTGGAAATTTTCTAAGTCCTCGCTTATATAGCCCCACCTTTAGTCCCGGTTGGTGGCTCGCACAAGGAGTCCCGGTCCGAGCCACCAACCAGGACTAAAGGTCAATTTCGGAAGCACAGACCTTTAGTCCCGGTTGGTGGCTCGCACCGGGACTAAAGGCCCCCCTTTAGTCCCAGTGCGAGCCACCAACCGGGACTAACCTTTAGTCCCGGTGCGAGCCACCAACCGGGACTAAAGGTCTATGCTGTCGCAGCCAAAAGTGTAGTCTCACCTCGCTAGTTGAGAGGAGCTCGGAGTGGTTTATAAGCGCTGCTGCAGCTACCCTCTCGAGCTCCTCGCTACTGCAGGCAGTACATGCCAATCTCTCGCCCTGTTGGGCCTGCTTGCACTACAGGCCTACATCCTGGCCCATATGTAGGGTTTCTAGTCGTATGCAGGCCGTGGTTGCTTAGTAGGCGAGCTTTTTTGTATTTTTTGCATATGTTATGTTTTTAAATTTTTAATGTTATTTTTTGCATATGTTATTTTCAGTTATATAATTTTAGTTGCATTTATTTTCTATAATTTTAGTTGCATAATTTTATATAATTTTAGTTGCATAAATTTTATATAATTTTAGTTGCATAAGTTTTATTTTTTATTGATTATTTTTAGTTGATTCCTTTTGCTATTAGAGTTTTATAAAAGCTTTTTAGTTTGCTATTAAAGTTTGTAACAAAAAATACTTTATAAAAATTCTTTTTCCTATTAACGTTTTTAACAAAAAAATACTTTGATAATTTTAGTTAATATTATTTTGATTCTTTTTAGTTGATTCTTTTTGCTATTGAAGAATATTACAGTTTTGTTTTAGTTGATCATAACAAAATATTTTAATTGATTCTTTTTAGTTCATTCTTTTTGCTATTAGAGTTTTATAAAAGCTTTTTAGTTCATTCTTTTTGCTATTAGTTCATTCTTTGAGCTAAATGACCCTGAAATCGAAAAGCACTACAAATGAACTCTGAAAAGGTTGAAACATGGCATGGTATCATAATTTCACCCACATAGCATGTGCTAAAAAGTTGAGAGGGTTACGGGAAAAACTAGATGCACTTCGTGTACAAACTGGACAATCTCTTTCGAAGTATCAGGGTTACGGACGAAAACTCATCTATTACAAAAGGGATTTCATTTTTTTAACATATTTTAACTTCAGACTTTTTGTGCGTTCAATATGCACCATTCAAAGGCACATCATCAATTTCAACCCTTTTCTGACTTCATTTGCTATTTTTCATGCATTTAATGATTTATTTTGAGCTAAATGACCCTAAAATTGAAAAGCACTACAAAGGAACTCTGAAATGATTGAAACTTGGCATGGTATTATAATTTCACCCACATAGTATGTGCTAAAAAGTTGAGAGGGTTACGGGAAAAACTGGATGCACTTCGTGTACAAACTAGACAATCTCTTTTGAAGTATCATGGTTTCGGACAAAAACTCATCTATTACAAAAGGGATTTCATTTCTTGACATGTAACTGCAGTGATATTCTAGATCAAAGCTATCATCAAAATAGTTGTGAAGAGAAAGTCTTCACTTTTTCTTCACTAGAGAGAAAGTCTTCACTTTTTCTTCATGTGTGTCCCTTGCTTATTGCACCGTAACCATGGATAATCTTCATCGTTTAACATGATGCTTGGGTCAGCCTTCACTTTGAAGGTAGGAATTTCATGAATTTTTCATAATCTTCAGACATGTCTGTCTTGTCCTCCACTCCCATGATGTTTCTTTTCCCTGAAAGAACTATGTGGCGCTTTGGCTCATCGTATGATGTATTCGCTTCCTTATCTTTTCTTTTTCTCGATTTGGTAGACATGTCCTTCACATAGAAAACCTGCGCCACATCATTGGCTAGGACGAATGGTTCGTCTGTGTACCCAAGATTGTTGAGATCCACTGCTGTCATTCCGTACTGCGGGTCTACCTGTACCCCGCCTCCTGACAGATTGACCCATTTGCACCGAAACAAAGGGACCTTAAAATCATGTCCATAGTCAAGTTCCCATATGTCCACTATGTAACCATAATATGTGTCCTTTCCCCTATTGGTTGCTGCATCAAAGCGGACACCACTGTTTTGGTTGGTACTCTTTTTATCTTGGGCGATCGTGTAAAATGTATTCCCATTTATCTCGTACCCTTGGTAAGTCAATACAGTCGAAGATGGTGTCCTGGCCAACAAGTACATCTCATCTCCAACAATGTTGTTACCCATGAGATGTGTTTGCTACCAACTGCCGAAAGTCCTGATGTGTTCACATGTAATCCAGTCGTCAGACTACTCCGGGTGTTTGGAGCGTAGAATATTCTTGTGTTCATTGACATACGGGGTCACCAAGGTAGAATTCTGTAGAACTGTGTAGTGTGCTTGAGCCCAAGAATGCCTGTCCCTACATATTATTGAATCCGCTCCTAGCGTGCCTTTTCCAGTCAGTCTCCCCTCATATCGCGATTGAGGGACACCAATCGGCTTAAGGTCAGGAATAAAGTCAACACAAAACCCAATGACCTCCTATGTTTGATGGCCATGGAGATGCTTCCTTCTGGCCTAGCACGATTACGAATATATTTCTTTAAGATTCCCATGAACCTCTCAAAGGGGAACATATTGTGTAGAAATACAGGACCCAGAATGGCAATCTCGTCGACTAGGTGAACTAGGACGTGTGTCATAATATTGAAGAAGGATGGTGGGAACACCAACTCGAAACTGACAAGACATTGGACCAAAATCAGTCCGTAACCTTGGGAGGATTTCTGGATCGATTACCTTCTGAGAAATTGCATTGAGGAATGCACATAGCTTCACAATGGCTAATCGAACATTTTCTGGTAGAAGCCCCCTCAATGCAACCGGAAGCAGTTGCGTCATAATCACGTGGCAGTCATGAGACTTTAGGTTCTGGAATTTTTTTCTCTCCCATATTTATTATTCCCTTTATATTGGATGAGAAGCCAGACGGGACCTTGATACTAAGCAGGCATTCAAAGAAGATTTCCTTCTCTGCTTTCGTAAGAGCGTAGCTGGCAGGACCTTCATACTGCTTTGGATGCATGCCATCTTTTTCGTTCACACGTTGCTGGTCCTCCCATGCCTCCGGTGTATCTTTTGTCTTCCTGTACACGCCCAAGAAGCCTAGAAGGTTCACGCAAACATTCTTCATCACGTGCAACACGTCGATTGCAGAGCGGACCTCTAGGTCTTTCCAATAGGGTATGTCCCAAAATATAGATTTCTTCTTCCACATGGGTGCGCGTCCCTTAGCGTCATTCGAAACAGATTGTCCGCCAGGACCCTTTCCAAAGATTACTTGTAAATCCTTGACCATATCAAGTATATCAGCACCAGTACGGAGGACGGGCTTCTTCTGGTGATCTGCCTCACCTTTGAAATGCTTGCCTTTTTTTCTTAAGGCATGTTTGGTCGGAAGAAATTGACGATGTCCCAGGTACACATTCTTCTTGCATTTGTTCAAATATATACTTTCAGTCTCATCTAAACAGTGCGTGCATGCGTTGTATCCCTTGTTTGTCTGTCCTGAAAGGTTACTAAGAGCAGGCCAATCATTGATGGTTACAAACAGCAATGCTCGTAGGTCAAATTCCTGCTATTTGTGCTCATCCCACACACGTACACCTTTTTTATTCCACAACTATAAAAGTTCTTCAACTAATGGCCTTAGGTACACATCAATGTCGTTGCCGGGTTGCTTAGGGCCTTGGATGAGGACTAGCATCATAATGAACTTCCGCTTCATGCACAACCAAGGAGGAAGGTTATAGATACATAGAGTCAAGGGCAAGGTGCTATGATTGCTGCTCTGCTCCCCAAAAGGATTAATGCCATATGCACTTAAACCAAACCATACATTCCTTGCGTCATCTGCAAAGTCCCGCCACTTTCTCATGATTTTTCTCCACTGCGACCCGTCAGCGGGTACTCTCAACTTCCCGTATTTCTTACGGTCTTCTTTGTGCCATCGCAACAACTTGGCATGCTCTTTGTTTCTGAACAGACGTTTCAACCATGGTATTATAGGAGCATACCACATCACCTTGGCAGGAACCCTCTTCCTGGGGCGCTCGCCCTCAACATCACCAGGGTCATCTCGTCTGATCTTATACCGCAATGCACCGCATACCGGGCATGCGTTCAAATTCTCGTACTCACCGCGGTAGAGGATGCAGTCATTAGGGCATGCATGTATCTTTTGCACCTCCATTCCTAGAGGGCAGAGAACCTTCTTTGCTTCATATGTACTGTCAGGCAATTCATTATCCTTTGGAAGCTTCTTCTTCACTATTTTCAGTAGCTTCCCAAATCCCTTGTCAGATACACCATTCTCTGCCTTCCATTGCAGCAATTCCAGTGTGGTATCGAGCTTTGTGTTGCCATCTTCTCAATTTGGGTACAACCCTTTTTTGTGATCCTCTAACATGCGATCGAACTTCAACTTCTCCCTTTCACTTTCACATTCTCTCTGTGCATCAACAATGACCCTGCGAAGATCATCATCGGTCACATCGTCTGGTTCCTCTTGATCTTCAGCTTCCCCTGTTGCAGTATCACCGTATTCAGGGGGATAGTTGTCATCATCCTCTTCTTCTTTGTTGTCTTCCATCATAACCCCTCTTTCTCCGTGCTTGGTCCAAACATTATAGTGTGGCATGAAACCCTTCTCAAGCAGGTGGATGTGAAGGGTTTACGAGGAAGAGTGATCCTTCGTATTCCCACAGACAGTACATGGACAATACATAAAACCATTCTGCTTGTTTGCCTCAGCCACTTCGAGAAATTTATGTAGGCCCGTAATGTAGTCGAAGGTGCGTTGGTCACCGTACATCCATTGCCGGTTCATCTGCGTGCATTATATAATTAAGTATATCAAAAACCATTACAGAACATCATGAATAGATAAGTGACCAAATTAATACAAGTTCATCATCACATTAAAACCAAAGTACAGTAGTGATTAAATGTTATTACTGAAAAAATAAATACATAAAGTTCATACATAGTTCTCATAGAACAACATACAGCTCTCTAGAGCATCTAATTAAAACATACATTGAAACTAACATACAACTATGTAAAACATTTAAATGCAACAACAAATGCAATCATAATCGCTACTAAGGTAACAATTGATCCAACAGCATAATGATACCAAGCCTCATTATCAATGGCATATTTTCTTATCTTTCTAATCTTCAAGCGCATTGCATCCACCTTGATCTTGTGATCACCGACGACATTGGCAACATGCAACTCCATTTTCATCTTCTCCTCCTCAATTCTTTTCAATTTTTCTTTCAAATACTCGTTTTCTTTTTCAACTAAATTTAACCTCTCGACAGGAGGGTCGGTTGGAATTTCTGGTTCACATACCTCCTAGATAAAAACATCTATGTCATGTTGGTCGGCATAATTGTCAGAAACACTAAATGAAACAAATAGTTATAAAAGATAATATACCACATCCGAATCATAGACCGGACGAGGGCCGACGGGGGCGTATACCAAAACCATGGCACTATATAATAACAAACAATAATAAAAGTAAGAAATTTATACAAGTATCTATCTAAATCATACAAGTAAGATTTTTTTTCTTTTAAAAAGAAGATAAGAACAAGAGGCTCACCACGGTGGTGCCGGCGACGAGATCGGCATGGGCGATCGACGACAGTGAGGACGGGGACGGGACGGGACGAACCGCCAAACCTAGACAAATCTTGGGGGAAATGGAGCTTGGAGGTCGAGCTTGGAGAGGAGAAAGCTTAAGCGTGGCTCGGGCATTTCATCGAACACCTCATGTGCATAGGAGGTGAGAGCAGAGCAGCACACACCTCCCACATGCCGGCCGGCCAAAAAACAGAGGAGTGAGCGGGTAGGGGCGAGCATATATATAGGCATCTCTTTAGTCCCGGTTTGTGACTAGAACCGGGACAGAAGACTGACCTTTAGTCCTGGTTCCAGCCACCAACCGGGACTAAAGGGGCTGCGCCAGGAGCGAGGACCTTTAGTCCCGATTCGTGTCTGGAACCGGGACTAAAGGGGTCAGACGAATCGGGACTGGTGCCTGCCAAGGCCCGGCCGGCGTCCTGGCCCCACGAACCGGGACTGATGCACCCATTAGTCCCGGTTCGTAACACGACCGGGACTAGTGCACTTATCTGGCCTGGACCAAAGCCCTGTTTTCTACTAGTGTAGGGAAACTAATTGACCTCTTACAACAAGTAGCGCATCTCCGGCAGGGAACATCAAGGCCTCGCTAGGGCATGAGCAAGTAGCAGGGCACAACTTCTATAAACAGGCATACAAAAAGATTGTTGTCTAACATAGGCAAACTAGACTACACCATCTTCCTTCGGATCAAAGGCGGCCAGGCCGTCTCTGTGGCATCCTCGCCCGCTGTCGATGGCATCTCAGGGCCACCCTCACTCCATGCTGCTACAAGGCGTCTTTCGCTGCAGTCACCAAGCCACAGTCCAGCTTGAATAGAGCCCGAAGCGTAGCGATCGCAATGTCTAGGAGCCGCCATTGGAACTAGGCCACGAAGCGTCCGATCTCTTCCTCGGTGACCTCCTCGCCCTCTCCAACCACACCCATCCACTAACAAAGGAGTATCTCCGGGAGCTGAGTAATGGAATGCTCCTGTTCTTGGCACATAGCCGTCGGCTGCGCCGACCGAGGTTGAAACTGGTTACCCCAGCGTGCTTTCTCTTTTCTTTCATTTACTCAACCTATCTAGGACCATTTGTTGAGGTTTTGTCTTGCATGAGAGTCAACCCCCTTCCTTTTTTGCTTGTATCTCTCCTCCATATATGCTAAAATGCCATGTAAGCAGGTTTGTAGAACACTATTATACTTGCTCTTAAAGAGACCAATTCAAAAATCTCCCCAACCAATGCAGGTGGTGAGGGATGGAATTGTTGGGTTCTACGGTAGGGTGTGTCGACTGCAAATTAAAATTTTCCTACGCGCAGAAAAACCAAGATCATGCTACGGGAGATGGATCACAAATCGTTACCACTAGACGCGTAGTGCCGTGCAGCAGAAGAAGAGTTGGGGCAGCGCGTCCGTGTGGATCATCTCCTCCTCGCCCAATCTCACTCGAACAGCCAGTTGTCTGATCCCACGTACAAGTTCACCGGAGCGGCGCAGGTACACTACCTCTAACGGTATCCGCGCGTGCAAGAGGAACACCATGCGGTGGACTGCTAGGTCCGATCACACAGTCGGCAGCGAGTGGAGGTGGCTATTTGCAACACATGCAAACCCTAGTGACAACGCCGAAGCGATCAAGCCCATGAGTGTGCCGCACCTCCACTATATATAGGCGTCTGTCGCCAGCTCAATACTTGGGCCTCGCACGGACCCTAAAGCCCAAAATCTGTTCGGCCTGGATCCAAGTCCGAGTAGGATCACATCTGACTCGTGGATTCCGATCCGGCCTCACAGGTTCCTTCCCTTAAGCGCGCGACCCCTTAGGTTCTCGTCGGCTTGGTGGCAAGTCGGATCACCTCCGACCTGTTTGGCTGGTAGCGGCCTCTAGCAAGGCGTGCCGACCAACAAGTAGACAATGAAGCCAGTTGGTGAACCTGTACATCACACTTCTATTCCTTTTGCCACACGATATATGCTGTCGGGCTCAAGGCGAGTCTGTCATCCTTGTGCTAGCCCGACCTCTTTCTCGTTCCAGTGATGCCGACCACAACCAGATTATCTCATAATCCCTGTCGCATGGCCATGCTTATCTTGGTCGGATCACACGAGGGGCCCAGAGTATATCTCTCCTGATCGGAGGGGCAAATCCCATCTTGCTCAACCATGTCTCGCAGGATGGGTCTGGACAAGCCCGAAACCTACCTTTGTAACTACCCAGTCATGGAGTAGCGTTTGGTCGGCCCAAAGCAGGTTTGTCACCATCCTGAGTACATGCGTCAGCTTAGGTCTTAGGACATAGAACGTATGTTGTACTAGAGGCTCACAGATGACATATCGCTGCGTCTCATAGTCGGGTCTGTCCGATTCGGACCTTATCTCGACTCGAATTCGACTATGTCGAATCCGACCAGATCCTTCTGAGTCCATATTATCCGGTTAGCATCCAATGCTCCATGGCTAGTGAGACCAAGCCATCGACCGTGTCATATGCTAGTCTAGTCGGCTGTGCGTCCACGCAACCCTTTCGACTAGGGACCTTTTAGGACAGTAATCATACAATGCATAGTCCCACAAACAAGTCACATACTTGCTGATACACATCATTGATAATGTCCAAGGACTATCTTTATTCATAAACACATAGGAAATATCATCATACATGATTGCCTCTAGGGCATATCTCCAACAGTCTGCCACTTGCACTAGAGTCAATCAAATAGACTTTGAATGCCAATAGCCCTAACGTGCGCCTCATGCTTGGGTTGTGGAAACGGCTTAGTCAACGGATCTGCAACATTTGCATCCGTGTAAATTTTGCATAACTCTACATCACTATTATTTACGATCTTTCGTATCAGGTGATATTTCTGATCTATGTGTCTGACCTTGTGGTGATTCCTCGGCTCCTTCGCTTGTGCGATGGCACCAGAATTATCACAATAAAGGTCCAATGGTCTTACCGAGGCTGGGAAAATACCAAGATCATCCTGAAAGTTCCGGATCCAAACACCTTCCTTTGCAGCTTCACAAGCCGCAATGTATTCGACTTCTGTGGTAGAATCGGCCACCGTATCTTGCTTGGAACTCATCCAGCTCACTGCTCCTCCGTTCATGACATACACGAATCCGGACTATGATCGACAATCATCTCTGTCGGTTTGGAAACTAGCGTTGGCGTAACCCTTTACGCAGAGCTCCTCCTCACCTCCATAAACTAGAAACATTTCCTTAGTCCTTTTCAGGTACTTCAGAATATTCTTCACCGCTGCCCAGTGACTCTCACCTGGGTTGGCCTAGTATCTGCTTGTTAGGCTTTTTGCAAAAGCAACATCAGGCCTTGTACATATCATGGCATACATGATGGATCTGATTGCCGAGGCATACAGAATCCTACTCATCCTGCTTCGCTCATCAGATGTCCAAGAACTCTGAGTCTCGCTTAGCCTTATACCATGTGAGAGTGGCAAGAACCCTTTCTTCGCCTCACTCATGTGAACCGCTTCAACACTTTATCTATGTACGTGCTCTGGCTTAAGCCAAGCAGCCTCCTCGATCTATCTCTATAGATCATAATGCCTAAAATATACACTGCCTCACCAAGGTCCTTCATCGAAAACTTGCCATTCAATGACTCCTTGACCGAGTTCAGCATCGAAACACTGTTCCCGATCAACAATATGTCATCCACATACAAGATCAAAAAACACTATCGAGCTCCCACTTAACTGCTTGTATAAACAAGCGTCTTCGCTTTTGATGGAACCGAGACCAGTGACGACCTCATCAAAACGAATATTCCAGCTCCAAGATGCTTGCCTCAACCCATAAATGGATCTCTTGAGCTTGCATACCTTACCAGCACTAGTCGGATCGACAAAACCCTCGGACTGTATCGTATACACGTCCTCGGTTAAATTTCCGTGAAGGAAAGCCGTTTTGACATCCATCTGCCATATCTCATAGTCGAAATAAGCAGCTATGGCTAGTACGATCCTCACCGACTTCAGCATCGCTACCGGCAAGTAAGTCTCGTCGTAGTCAATTCCTTGAACTTGTCCATGACCTTTACCGACAAGCCGAGCTTTGTGGATCTGAACATTTCCATCCACATCGGTTTTCTTCTTAAAGACCCATTTGCAACCAATGGCTATTACGCCAGGCGGCGGATCAACCAAGTCCCAGACTTGATTCTCATCCATGGACTTTAACTCGGATCTCATGGCCTCCAGCCATGCCTCGGAATCTAGGCTCACCATCGCTTCCGCATACGTGGCTGGCTCGTCGCTTTCTAGCAACAATACATCACGCACTCTGTGCAATCTTTTTGACCTCCATGGTTCCGGTGCCACTTCCACTACGGGTTCCCTGACTGACTCCGGTATAGTTTCATCACCAGCCGAGCCGTCGCCGAGTGGTCCTCGAATTTCTTCGAGTTGGACCGTCCTCCCACTGGCCTCCCGACTGAGAAACTCTTTCTCAAGGAAAACCTCGTTCCGAGCAACAAACACTTTGTTCTCTTCCCGGTTGTAGAAGCTATATCCCAAGGTTTCCCTCGGATATCCCACAAATATGAATTTATCCGACTTGGGTGTAAGCTTGTCTGACATAAGTCGCTTGACAAATGCTTCACAACCCCAAATCTTTAGAAAAGACAAACTGGGACTCTTCCCGGTCCACATCTCATGTGGTGTCTTGTCTACGGATTTTGATGGTACCCTGTTAAGTGTGAAAGTACAGTTTCTAGAGCGTATCCCCAGAATGACAAGGGTAAATCCGATTTTCTCATCATAGACAGGACCATGTCCAACAAGGTCCTATTCCTCCGTTCCGACACGCCGTTTCTCTGTGGTGTACCCGGAGGTGTGAGCTGAGGTACTATACCTCGGCTTTTCATATGATCATCAAACTCCTGGCTCATGTACTCACCTCCATGATCTGATCGTAGAAGTTTTATAGTCTTGCCGAGCTGATTCTCAACCTCGTTCTGAAACTCTTTGAACTTTTCAAAAGTTTCCAACTTGTGCCTCATGAAATAGATATATCCATATCTACTCAAGTCGTCGGTAAAAGTCATGAAATACTGATAGCCACCTCTAGCAGTTGTGCTCATTGGACCACACACATCACTGTGTATAAGTTCCAACAGCTCAGACGCCCTCTCGCAACACTTTACAAAAGGAAACTTAGTCATCTTGCCGAGCAAGCATGATTCGCATGTCTCGAACGACCCAAAGTCGGACGATGTTAGGAGCCCATCATCATGGAGCTTCTTCATGCATTTCAGACTAATGTGTCCAAACCGGCAATGCCAGAAGTATGTCGAATTTATCTCATTAGGCTTATGCCTCTTGACATTCACGTTATAGACTGGTTCCTATTCCAGATTCAATATAAATAGCCCATCAACAATGGGTGCATAGCCGTGGAACATTCCATTCAAATAAAACGAACAACCATTGTCCTTTAAATTGAATTCATAACCCTGACTCATCAAACATGAGGTAGAAATAATGTTCCGACTAAGTGCAGGAATGTAATAACAATTATTCAATTCCAAAATAAATCCAAAAGGAAGCTAGAGCTGCATCGTGCCGACCTCCAACACAGCAACTCTTGCTTTGTTGCCGACCCTGATGTCAATCTCCCCTTATGCCACACGCCTAGTTCTTACCAGCCCCTGCATCGAGTTGCAAATATGAACAACCGATCCGGTATCAAATACCCAAGAGCTACTAGGTATGTCAACAAGGTAAATGTCTATAACATATGTAACAAGTGTACCTTTGCCTGAAGCAGCATTCTCGGCCTTCTTGCCATGCTCAGCAAGCCACTTGCTACAGTTCCTCTTCCAATGACCAGTTTCCTTTCAATGATAGCAAATGGTCTTTGAGTCCGGTCCTGACTTCGGCGCAGCGGCAGAGGTTACCACCTCCATGCCCTTTGCCTTAGCCTTCTTCTTGGACCAACTCTTCTTGAACTTGCCTGAGTTCTGCACCATCAACACTTGATGCGTGCCTTTCTTAATATCCTGCTCTGCCACCTTAAGCATCCCATGCAATGCAGTGAGCTTCTTATCCATGCCATGCATATGATAGTTCAAGATGAACGTCCCATAGCTAGGCGGAAGAGAACCTAGAACTGCATCTGTAGCCAGCTCATCCAAGAGCGGGAAGCCTAACCGATCCAAAGCTTGCACGTATCCGATCATCTTGATCACATGCGGGCTCAGTGGATCACCTTCCTGCAGCTTGCAATCCATCAAGGATCGCCAGACGTTGAACCTTTCGGTCCTAGCCTGTACCTAAAACATGCTCTTGAGACTCTCGATCATATCGAAAGCCCCAACATCTTTGAAATGTTGTTGCAAATCGGGCTCCATACAAGCCAACATGAGGCAGCTAATCTCGTTTGATTCATCAACGAGTTTCTGGTAGGCATTCCTGGTTTTGGCATTAGCATTATCGGCAGGTTCCTCTGGAAATGGATCCTCTAGAACATGTTCCTTTTTATCATGCTTGAGAACAATTCTCAAATTTCTATACCAGGTGGTTGAATTTGTTCCATTAAGTTTATCCTTTTCCAAGATTGATTTCAATGCAAAATTGGGTTGAGCAGGTGGTGCCATTGATCTACAACAGAAAAATATGCAATCACTAAGCAATGTGTTTATGTTGAGTAATTC
This sequence comes from Thinopyrum elongatum, assembly GCA_011799875.1. Classification (NCBI taxonomy): domain Eukaryota; kingdom Viridiplantae; phylum Streptophyta; class Magnoliopsida; order Poales; family Poaceae; genus Thinopyrum; species Thinopyrum elongatum. The sequence continues at coordinate 458,452,844 of CM022302.1, read as the reverse complement.
AAGCCTTAAACAGAAATACTCCCACTGAAGTCAGCATCCCTCCGCAAACTCTCAGTGATTCAAGATCCGAGTAGCACATGCGACTAGTGAGCTTTAGCATCACTGCTAGACAACATGCCTATCCGGTAAGCAACTCCTTGCTAATCGTATCTCTATACGACTCCTATCGGTCGGGTAGGTATCTTATACCCCGGCTCCCAACCTTCTTTGCCACAAGGCCCAAAACTGTTTTGATAGCCTTGTCAAGTTAACCTGATGCAGTGCATGTCTGTGTCCGACACAAACCCTTCAGTTCAAGGACACCTAGTAGCACCCCAATTTTATGAGCCCACCACTAGACGTACTTAACGTGCGAAGGTGCAACATCGGGGATGGCAATTCGCTTGATATTGACGATGGATCTTTCTACCATTTTAACATGCATAGAAATAAAGAAGCATAACAATCACAAATAAACATATATTGTGAAATAGTATGGCTCCTTCATGGAAGTTCTTCCAGGTCGGCTCCGACTCCAATGACCATCTAGGAACTCCATCTTGTTTGTCACGCCGGGACGCCAAGCCACCAACCTGATCTCTATTATCCAACTACTACAACTAGTAATGAATTTACATAGAGTCACAAGTTGACACGCAGGTCGTTATACATTATAATGACAACACTTTGGCTCCTGCCGGCTGACAAACATGACGCGCAGGCCATGTATAAGTTACACACATGCATCACATACACATGAGCCATACTATTCACATCAAACCTGCAAAACAAAGTTACGCATAGAATCGCATTCTACCGGTTTGAGTGACCGTGTACGAAATACAAGGCGCTACGCACACGGCGGTCCGATTGGTACTCCGATCACGCCGAATTTTCTGATCTGACCGATCTCATCGATCATCGTGAATCCGATTCGGATTTATGTTTCACTGTTAACCCCGATGGCGGATACCGACCGGTAGGGGTAGGTTGTGTCATGACCTCATCAATTCTGATTGACAGAAAACATACCCACATCGACCCCATGTGTAGTTGATCTCATCAACCGTGCACATAGCCGATCTCCTAAACGACAATAGATCTCATGTGCGTCTCCACATATCAAATATGCATCCGATCTGACACCAAAACCTATAGGAGAGGCTCTGATACCACTGTTGGGTTCTACGGTAGGATGCGTCGACTGCAAATTAAAATTTTCCTACGCGCAGAACAACCAAGATCATGCTACGGGAGATGGATCGCAGATCGTTACCACTAGATGCGCAGTGCCGTGCAGTGGAAGAAGAGTTGGGCCAGCGCGTCCGCGTGGATCGTCTCCTCCTCGTCCGATCTCCCTCAAACAGCCGGTCGTCTGATCCCACGTACAAGTTCACCGGAGCGACGCAGGTGCATCGCCTCTAACGGTATCCGCGCGTGCAGGAGGAACACCGTGCGGCGGACTGCTAGGTCCGATCACATAGTCGGCAGCGAGTGGAGGTGGCTATTCGCAACACATGCAAACCCTAGTGACAACGCCGAAGCGATCAAGCCCATGAGTGTGCCACACCTCCACTATATATAGGCGTCTGTCGCCAGCTCAATACTTGGGCCTCGCACGGACCCTAAAGCCCAAAATATGTTCGGCCTGGATCCGAGTCCGAGTAGGATCACATCTGACTCGTGGATTCCGATCCGGCCTCACAGGTTTCTTCCCTTAAGCGCACGACCCCTTAGGTTCTCGTCGGCTTGGTCGCAAGTCGGATCACCTCCGACCTACTTGGCTGGTAGCGACCTCTAGCAAGGCGTGCCGACCATCAAGTAGACAATGAAGCCAGTTGGCGAACCTGTACATCACACTTCTATTCCTTTTGCCACACGATATATGTTGTCGGGCTCAAGGCGAGTCTGTCATCCTTGTGCTAGCCCGACCTCTTTCTCGTTCCAGTGATGCTGACCACAACCGGATTATCTCACAATCCCTGTCGCATGGCCATGCTTATCTTGGTCGGATCACACGAGGGGCCCAGAGTATATCTCTCCTGATCGGAGGGGCAAATCCCATCTTGCTCGACCATGTCTCGTAGCATGGGTCTGGACAAGCCCGAAACCTACCTTTGTAATTACCCAGTCATGGAGTAGCATTTGGTCGGCCCAAAGCAGGCCTGTCACCATCCCGAGTACATGCGTCAGCTCAGGTCTTAGGACATAGAACGTATGTTGTACTAGAGACTCACAGATGACATATCGCTGCATCTCACAGTCGGGTCTGTCCGATTCGGACCTTATCTCGACTCGGATTCGACTATGTCGAATCCGACCAGATCCTTCCGAGTCCATATTATCCGGTTAGCATCCAATGCTCCATGGCTAGTGAGACCAAGCCATCGACCGTGTCATATGCTAGTCTAGTAAGCTGCGCGTTCACGCAACCCTTTCGACTAGGGACCTTTTAGGACAGTAATCATACAATGCATAGTCCCACAAACAAGTCACATACTTGCTGATACACATCATTGATAATGTCCAAGGACTATCTTTATTCATAAACACATAGGAAATATCATCATACATGATTGCCTCTAGGGCATATCTCCAATAGGAATAATTTTTGTATTTTGCAAAATTACTCAATTAGTACACTCATTTTCCTTTAAAAGATGTTTGACGATGCGTTAATTATAACACATGCATGCGTAACCACTAAATGTCCAAGAACTTCTACATGCATCGATGAATTTCCTCTTAATCCTTACATGCAATGATTTAATGCACCTGAAAAACTAAATAGATGATAGGGAGCAATAAAAATAGGACTAGCAAAACGGAAAACAAAAAAAATCGAGATAAGCTCTCTAAACTGCAAAGGGGGAGATATGAGTTTTTTGTAATCTGGTTTGGTTGGTGTAGAGATTTGATCCTATCTCCTGTATAGTTGTTGTGGGGATCAAGTCATAGCACAACCAACCCAATCTATCTAATCTCTTTGTTATATATACACGAATGAGTTCCTGCTCCTTGGTAGCAAACCCTTCCACCATTGTTCCTTTTACATGGTATACAAAGCCTAGCCTCTTCCGACGCATCTAAACATGGCCCTTCCCTCCACCCCCAGCGAAGGTGATGAGGGAGGTGGATAAAAATGCCCCGCACCCCTAGGTGTGTGGCGGATCTCGTGGAGAATTGTGGCAATGGCCGGAAGATCGAGGCAGTTGCAAACACGGACCCGGTCCCGAGAGCGATCATTTGCCTCGGCCAGTCCACCTAATCCAGATCTTGTGGTAACTTTTACATTGATTTGTAAGATTGGTGAACTCTTGTTATTTTTATCTTAACAATTTTTGCAACTCAAATTATGTCCACCCTCAACATGATGTGTATATCAAAATACAATTGAATATTGTTGGTTTAACTGAATATGTATTAGAGATTGGAAAAAATGTTGTCACAGTGACGAGTGAGTCCAAAGATATGAAGGCAGCCATTATGGAGACTCTTAGTTTGCGCATAGGCCAGCCTCCATATGCATAAGGAGCACGCTCTATATGTGATATCGAGGCTACCAATATGGCTACTCTACTAGAGTTGCTCTGACTTTACTTGAATTCATAAAATAAAACAAGGTTTTCTTGGCCTGAAAACTGCAAACGTAGGAGTGCCAAGTGCCAACGCAGTGTTTCCACCCTCTCAGCACCAAATTGACAGATTCCTCTATTTTTTTTTAGAAAAGGAGGATGTATCCCCGGCCTCTGTATCTGGACGATGCATGCAGCCATTTTATTAATTATTCGCAAACACCATGCAAGGTGATATATTAATAAGCCTGAAGCCATCATTTTGGCAACGTTGTTGCTACTCCTATTCCCTTGATGAAGGTGTGCCGAATGTCCGGGCCTAATACCAAACAGACATCACACCAAAGCCTAACATCTAAAGCCGGATGCCCCATCCAGGCTACTACCTGGATTGGGTCACACACCGGTCTGGCACACTCCTAGTGAGCACCGCATGCTGCGAGGCCGTCACCTCCATCTTCCATCGATCCATCCTCAGAGCAGAACTGATGCACCGACCTTGCCGGGCCTCTCTGTCATCGACGCCACCATGACGCCAGACAGTTTCCTCCTCCTACGCGAGTCCATCTCCGCGCATCGGACGCCGAATCTCCACTGCGCCATGCCGCCGAGATCCGCCGCCATCAATGCGTAAGCTGAAGCACCGCTCCACCAAAGAAGCCTTCCACTGGTCCCTTGGCCCATGTACACCTCCAAGAATGACGCCCCCAAGAGGGAAACGACACCAGAGCGCTGCCGTCATCCGATCTACTGATCTAGGGTTTCCCCCGGAGGTAGCAGAGAGTGGCCTTGAATTTCTCCACGGCGATGCCTTTCAGAAGGGAATGACGCAGACAGCGCCGCCACCGCCGGCCTTGGCAGCTAGCTGGGAGCAGGTTTTCACCCGGATCTGTTCGAAGAGCCTCCCTCAAGCATGTCGTCCACGGTCCGCCTCCATCTGTGCCGGGGCCTGGACGAAAAGGATCCAGGCCGCCGCTGCCTGACCGGCCATGGCACCACCACGATACCTACAACCGGTGCCACCACCAGCACGCGTGCTGAGCCGCAGCACCGCGCCATACCAGATCCGGCGAACGGCACGCCGGCCGAGCCCGAATCTTGCCCCCACCACCCGCGCCAGCCGCGGCCCGTGAGGACCTAGATCGGGCCCGCACGGGCGGCCAAGACCGCAACCGCACGCCCGCGACGGAGCTCCCATCATGGCGACACCGCTGCCACGATCGAGGATGCCGTCGTGAAGACGAGCTCCGGACAGTCACCAGCCGCCTGAGATCTCCCCATCAAAAGAGCAGCCGACGAGGAGCACGAGCCCCGCCGCCGCCGGCTCCGCACAGGCTTTGCCTGCCGTAGGCCACCGGCGACGGCTAGGGGGTGGATGGGATGGGTGGGGCAAGGAGAGGCTGGGGGTTCGCCGCCCGTGTCGCCCTGGGGAGGGAGCGGCGCGGGGGCAGGGAGATGAGATCTCCGTGTGTTTCACAGATTCATCTAAATAAATGCAAATGATTAATTCCCTCACAAAAGTACACAAGGACGAATCGCATACAAATTAAACGGAAACAAGAAATCGCAGCAAAAGGCATGCGCACGACCTGAAAACGACAAATAATTAACCTGCAGAAACAATCAGACCACTCCACTAGCTCAACATGGATCATCCAACTGATTGATCAGTTGTGGTTAACCCTCCTGCAGTTGCTCCTGATCTCGCCGTTGCGGCCAGTGATTGGCGAGATGTTGCCCATCTTCACCATGGACTGCGCGAAGTGCTGGAAGAAGATGTCCTGGTTGGCGGCGTAGAGCTTGACGAGTTCCGCGGTGGCTGGGCTGCCGGTGAAGAGCACCTCGTCGGAGCTGAGCAGGCCTTGTTTCACCAGCAGGTTCTTGTAGTACTGGTTGTCGAACTTGAATGGCGTCACGTGGTCCAGAAAGAAGAGGTTCTGGTCGCCGCCGGAGCGGGGGCACCGCGGGCGCAGCACCGCTGCAGCAGCCGGGTCCAGCGTGAAGTCTGGGAGACCGTTGCCCGTCTGGTTGTACAGCCGCTGACGGAAGCTCGTGCACCGCGAGTCGCCAATGGTGTGGCTACCTGTAAAAAAAGGTTCAGTTTTCGGCCAGGGATTTGATCACGAATTCATGACAAGATTCGTCTTGCTAGTACGGCCAAGCCAAACATGCAAAACCTGGCATTTCGCCAAAAAATGCTAGTGCTAATCACTAGCCTGGCCAAACATGCTAGTGCTAGTTTCAAAAAAAAAAAAGCATGCTAGTGCTAATCACAGCCAAGCATATGCTGGCCTTCTGTGCCGATAGAGAGAAGAGAGGAATGCGTGATGATTTTTGATTGTCTAGACGGAGGTCGAGACTCACGCAAATCTTTTTCAGTTTTGTTTTAGTTTACGGGAATTCGGACATTGAGGAATGGTCCGCGGACAAAGAAAGACAGGACGCATCGGTCCAGATATTTGCGGCACTGCATTGGAGATGTCCTAATATGTCACTGTGCGTGAGCACTGGTCTCCGCAGTTTCCTACATGTAGCCTTTGGCGTGTGCTTGATATGTGCAGGGCATGACCTGACATGCTACAACCGGGTGCATGGATGCATGAATTCCCGTGACATGACTGGACGAGTCAAGAACGTACATGGCGTAGTACCAATTATCAGCAGCGACCTACTCTAGATAGCTTACACACAATTCGATGATCGACGAAATTGTCACGTACTACACCTGCATGGATTGACTTTGTCGCTACCTACTCTACGTCAACAGTTGGATTGTGAGGTGTACGTTGCAAGGTGGAGCCCCCATCACATCCATCCATCCAAGTACGAGACGAACATTTGGTGTAATAATGTAACGATGCGGTAAGAGCTCTGTGGATGTACGTACCGAGGAGGGCGACGAGGTCGACGATGTCAAGACCCTGGAGCTTGAACTTGGTGATGATGGTGGGGAGGGTATTGTTTGGAGCAGGGATGTCATTGTTGGAGCCCTGGATGCTGGCCCCCAAAGAGTCTCTCCTACCAAGAGGCACGATCCAGCCTGGGCCGCCGGTCTGCACGGTTACAAAAAGATTGGCACGTGGAATTTTTCCAGAGTAGGAAGTAAATTTTGTCAGGCAGAAAATAGTCAAGACGGGACTGTGAAGTCTGAGTGCTGAACATCTTTGTTCTGGAGCATAACTTCGTAGTAAAAAAGTGAGGGAATCGCACAAACCATAATTATTGGGGCCAAAATTTACACGTTCCAATTATTGGGGCCAAATTTACACAAAGCGTATGTACTGTGTTTCTAAAGAAACATGCTGTGCGAACCAATCTATGATTGGATGGTTAGAGGGACAGTGGTATCCCCAGCCCATCAGGGTTCAAATCCTGATGCTCGCATTATTACTGGATTTATTTCAGGATTTCCGGCGGTGCACTTTCAGTGGGAGGAGACGTTCCCGTCGACGACGAGGCGCCTACGGTGACTTCGTAAATCTCAAGATGATATGCCGGCTCAGTCTCCCGGAGATGCTCATAGGGGTAGGGTGTGCGTGTGTGCGTTCATAGGGGATGATATGCCGGCTCAGTCTCCCGGAGGTGCTCATAGGGATAGGGTGTGCGTTTGTGCGTTCATATGGGTGAGTGTATGAGCGCTTGTGTTTGTATTGATGTTAAAAAAAAACATGCTGTAATACGTCATTTATAAATATATTTTTTCTATTTATTGCGGGGCCTTCCAATGTTTCACAAACCAACTTACTCTCGAGTACGTGTTATGTACAATACGTGCTAAGCACTTTTTACCATGACCTTATCCTGTGACATGGGATGCCATATTACTTTATATACCTATGAGATAATTTTGCCGCTGCTTTACCGAGCAGTGCGCCCCCACTTTTGTGTCTTCTTTTAGTACGGATTTTTTTTTATAACCATGTGTTCAGTACGTACATGTGTCACACAGTTCATTTACCATGGCAACATAAGTGAAATTGAGGGGAGGGGGTCAATTGGGACAGAACACATGTCTGTAGCTTCACATTGTCGGCAACATGATAACTCGATCGCTGTGAGTCCGCAGACAAACTGGGCAAAGAATAATGCGGACAGCAAGAAGAACAGTTATGGCGTTTGCAAGAAACTTGGTGGCGCTTGGTTTGAGTGATGATTAGCCAACGAATCAGATTCGTGGGGCGCTGGTAGCAAGCGACATGACGTAAAGCCAACAGTAGGACGTACCATGACGGTGGAGTCGCGCGCGGCGAGGGCGAGCACGTCGGCGCAGGAGACGGTGCGAGGGCAGGCGGCCTCCAGCGCGGCCTTGATCTCGTCCACCACCTCGAACCCTCTCGCCGAGTCCTTGTTCGTGTTGGACCGCTTCTCGCTCACCACCGAAGCGCTGCTGTCCAGCAGGATCGACGCGTCGCATCCCTGCACGCACGCACGCACGTACGTGTAAACGACGTCTATATGATGATGACCATCGACCGATTACGCCGCCATGGACGCACGCGTGAGGTTGATGTGGTTGCTACGTACCTTGACGAAGCAGTCGTGGAAATGGAGGCGGAGGAGGGAGGCCGCCATGCGGGGGTCCTGGGCGTGCGCCTTGCCGACGCTGGACGCCACGATCTGCTGCGCGTGAGGGCACGAATGATCGTAGAAGTGGGGGTCCAGCTGCTGCTGGCCAGCCGAGGGAGATGCGGCGGAGGAGGCGGGGAAGAGGAGGGCGACCAAGGCGACGGCGGCAACCATTGCACCCCTCGTCATCGCTCTCACAGATGCCAAGCAGCTCTAAGCACCGGAACGGGCTAGTTGGTGTCTTCTTGGTGCTGTCCTGCTTACTGTTCAAGCGATGATTGTTGTGGTGAGAGGTATCGGTAGCAAGGGGTGGGTTTATATAACCAAGGCTTGGGAAGCTTTAGGTTGAATAAAACATGTGGACATGCGTGCATGTTAATTGTTATGGAGATACTTTGCGGGGCCAAGTATAACAAGGGTGGCTAGCTCGAGGCAGCTTCTCTGGCTCTTCCCTCACCTTTAAGTTGATATACTTTTGATCACCAAGATATACTAGTATCATTGGTTCAATAGTTGTAGCCATTCCATTGCCCTAGCTGCCTCCTAGATAGGTATAGTTCTGTTAACTCTTTACCACAATTAAGCTAGCTGTAGAGCAATATATGTAGGGTATGGGCGATCTCAAGGCGCCAAATACCCTTGTTTCCCGGTGGCCAACTTATTCTATATAGTACGGGCACCCAGCTGCTGCTTTTGTAAATTGCATATGTGCATCGATGTAAAGAGAAAAGGAGCTCTCCAAAGCCACACACGAAAAAGAAAAAGGAAAAGGAAAGATGTATTGAGTAGCTAGCTAGCAGTGCTGTGTCAGGTAGAATAAACATTTGAAGGTAGCAATCATGCATGTTTGTGGTAGCCCTTTCCATGTATTCTTTGACGAAAGCCACTGGGACGATTAGGACGCGAATAGGTAAAACTAAAAGCACTGTATTTCTCTTTTTTTTTGACACATTGTTTTCATAGACTGTTCTGGATTTCTCATCCGGTTCAAGTGCACACTACAATGCATTTTAGCAACCCCCCCTCCCGGACGACTGGGGTTCGGCCATGCTGCCACCCCCTCCGTACTTCCCACCCCTTTGTCGTCATCGGTGAGGGTGATGGCGAGGTCTTTGGCTGCATTGCACCTCATGCGAGGGCCTATGTCTCTATGGTGGCGGCCTCAAATGGAGAAGACATCGTCGAACTACCGACATGTGGCGTGCACTGGTGTTGAGGACCGCCATCCTCGGGCATGTGGGCGGCGATGATCATGGGTTGCGATGCAGAGGGTGCCATATATGAATGTGATGTCCTTGTCACCTGCCGCTTGTCTACATTGCCAGTTGTGGATTTTGGCGATCATCTCGCAGGGTTGCTGATTGGCCAGGTGGGAATGG